>OX596264.1:9443421-10923315 GCA_951394255.1 Polyploca ridens | reverse complement strand
GGTTTAATATCTGATTGTAGCAAAAATTAAAGTCAGATTGACTTTAATTTTAAATGGCTTGAAAGCAAGTAAATATAAGAGAGACAAAATAAATGTTGTTCCTGGATGGAAATCGAACCTACGACCTTTGGTATGGCAACCTGCCAGCACCGTGAACTAGTGGACCAGTAGTTCTAATCTTCTTCTTTATTCTTAGTTTAATCTAAATTAAAACTTTCACCAACTGCCAGAAAAAAATGTATAAAAGATATCATTATGCTACTAAATAAAAAATGCCGCCAAACATTTTATGAACAGCTACATTCGAATTTAACGTCTTATGCCGAATACATGAAGTAAATTAAGCTATAAAGTTAAATGGGTTTCTAAATTTAATAAGTTTGCCGTTATATTAATTACAAGAGAGGTATTCATTACATAATTAATCATAAGAGTATTTTTTAAGGTTGTTAAGTTGTACATACAGTTGAATTTACCACCGGTTCGGAATACACTTAAGACGAAACGATGGCTGCAAGAAATTTGAACGATAGGTATTTAACAAATCTATTGCTGTCGCGCTGTGGCCCGGATATCAATGTGTGAGTGAACAGACTGTGCATGGTGCAAGTGTGCGTGCCGTAGCTCGCACCGCTCCCACCGACCGCCCGCCCCTCGATGCCTCACTTCGCATCAACTTCGCATTTACTTGTAATATTATATTTCTGTGATTCGGCCGGCGACTGGCGAGTTGATATACCTTTCAGCGCTTGCAGTTCTGTTGTTCCAAGTGACATTAGGGATTTTGAAATTAGAACAAATGCCTAACCATACGTTATTTGTATTTTGAAGTCGATATAAAAAAAAGAGTATCTATACGACACGTATGTATGTAATATTATTGGAACTGCATTATATTCACATATGATAATCTATTAGGGCTTCCAAACAAATACCTATACAACATTTTATTGATATATATTTGTCCACAGTCCACGCATTTCTTTGAAACTATTTATCAAATTGTGACCATTCTTTTTTTAATGCCTTATATTTACTTCAACATAGGGAGCAGTGCGAAAGAGGACGTCGTATTCCATTGAAAATATTTCGCTGACTTCAAGACAGTATCAGATTAGAGTTATTCCACACTTTTTAATTACGTAATTTTTGAAATTTTGTGAAAAAGTTTCATCAAAATCGGTTCAGTTTTTTTCAAGATATGGACTAATACGTGTGACGGCCTAGCTTGATACGACGTTTTTATATGATTCTATAATATTATTTCAAGGGCTTGTTTTATACGTATAAATAAGCTCTTTCACTAGTAAAAAAAACTACTTCATAATACACAAAAAAAAATGAAATAACTATAAACTGAAAATATCTTGAAGTCAGCGAAAGAGCACGTCGTATATATTAAAATTAAAAATATTATACCTAGCTGACATCAAGACAGTGTCAGATTAGAGTTATTTCATACTTTTTAGTGTATTTTGAAGTCGATTTAGTATTTTTAAATTCCTTTTTTTATTTCAATTACCAATTTTTTTATTTCGTAATTTTTAGTTTTTCTTATATGCACTAGAATTTTACCAAGCTCAAGCCAAGCCATCGCAGGAATTCCTTAGTCCATATCTTGAAAACAACTGAAACGATTTTAATAAAACTCTCACTGAGTTGAAGTAAATGTAAACCAATAAAAAAAAATCACAATCCGATTAATAGTTTCAGAGAAATTCGTGGACAAACATACACCTATGATGTATATTAGTTTGGAAGTCTAACATTTTGTGAGGAAGTTTCATCAAAATCAGTTCAGTAGTTTTCAAGATATGGAATAATTAGTGGTCGGGCTAGCTTATTGATACGAGCTATGGGTGTTGGTTGTGTCAAAGGGAAAATATCTGAAAACTGGCCAAATTCACGAATATTTCAGAAAAAAAAACCAAGTCGATTTTAAATAAATATACAGGCCAAGTGCGAGTCAGACTCACACACGGAGGGTTCCGTACAATGTTAAATAACTCATCCTAGCTATGACAAAAAAAAAGACGTTTCTTGTATTTTAATTTTTTTTTTCATTTTTATTATTTGTTGTTATAGCGGCCATAGAAATACATATTCTCTGAAAATTTCAGCTGTCTACCTATTACCGTTCATGAGATACAGCCCACTGATAGACACGAACGGACGGACAGCGGAGTCTTTTTTGGCACCCTTCGGGTACGAAACCCTAAAAAGTATAGTCACAAGCCGATTAATAGTTTCGGAGAAATGCGTGGATAAACATACATACTTACTAACATACATACACCTATAAAATTTCGTATATTTGTTTGGAATTCCTAATAGATTATCATTTGAATATATTGCAGTCCAATAATACACACATACGAGTCGAATTGATAATCTCATTTTGAAAATAGATATTTTTGTCCATTTATGTTGAAAAAGGTTACTAAATATTAGATATTATGATAACCTTTGAACGATAACATTATATGTTCTTTAATCGTTCATCACTCAAAAGTAAAAAAAGAACAATCTTGGTTAGGGCACACTATACCTTACATGTAAGTTACCAAAGACGTTATACTATATCGATATCGACGAACAACACTAGGGCAGGTATCGATAATATATTATCGACTACTGCGCGACACTTCTTTGACTGTATATGTATTTGTCCAACCCTCTCCTCCCTCAACCCTGCCCCAATACAGGCGATAGAGACAACTGCAGCTTGGATCGATTATACCTATTTAAAATAGACGAAATCGCTATTTCGTAATCCCCAGTTTCCTCCTCCAATACTGGATCGATTTGAATTTTTTTTTGAGAATAATAATAAGAAGGGCTTTGGCTATGTCGGTCGGTTTTCCTTTTATTTTTTATATTCGTCAAATTTGTTTTTTGGACGTCTGATAAGGGCAGTTAAAAATGGTACGTTTTTGTGATTTTAGAAGATTTTTAGTTTTTATAATAATTAATTTATGGAGAAAAACAAAACCGAGGGACATACAGTGGCACCTACAGATTGCATGGTAAAATAATCATTGCTCTAGGGTCATTAACCAGAGAGGAAACTGAGGATTACGTTTGTATGGAACAAACGCCATCAGCGTTTCCTCTTAAACTGAGAAGACTCTGGCAAGAAACTCAGCAAGGCTTTTTTTTTGTGGAAGATCTTTTACAGCTTTTGTTCCAAATACTTATACAATATACAATATTATGCTTATTCATACAATTGTCACTTAGCCAGGGGAGATGCAAGTGCAGAGAGAAGCTACTACAACCATAGGTATATTCTTGTTCTTCACGTAATGAGCCACCTTATAGTATTGGCTTTGTCATTTAACCTCTGCTTTATAAAATCCTTGAATTTATTATATGACATTTTAGTTACTTCGAGTAGGATTTTATCGAGAAAAGACTTATTAGCTTTAGCCTGAACCTAGGTGTTTAAATTTTATCTTAATTTCTTGTATTGAAATTATGGCGGCTACTATTAATTTCTCATAAAATTTAAATTTTCACGGACTCTTAGGTTCGATTCCCACTCAGGACAGACATTTGTGTAGGTATATGAAGATATCTGTTTGTCCCATCGAACAATTAACTAAAAGAATCGCAATGACGTTCATTTTGTTTGAAATCTTCCGCTAATTCCCCACCACCAACAATGCGCTCTGATTGGCTAAGTCAAGGACACACTAAACATTTAGATGCAGTAATTGGTCGGTACTATTAATCAGTCACTAGTTGCGGAATTGGAATGCTCGGTATTATACTACTCTAAAGGATTTTTCCTCGATGGTATGTCCTTGAGTCTGAGTGTTCTCGATGGTGTGTCTTGGAGTCTGAGTGTCTTCAATGGTGTGTCCTTGAGTCCGGGTGTAACTGTATGTATATAAGTATATTTAAAAAAATACGTATAGGTATATAGTAAAATGAGCCATCTGGTTTAGATAGAGCAAGGTCCGTTTAGTTTGGGATCAAATGCCGTGTGAAGAATGTTTCTGAATATTATAACTTCATCATCATCATCATCATCTGCCTGCCCTGTTCCCTTGGAGTCGGCGCAATATGTACGCTTCATCCATTCGTCTCTTCTATCCGTCACACTAGTATTAACTCCTTTCTTACCCATGTCAACTTTCACACAATCCACCCATCTCTTTTTCGCTAATCAAACCAAAAGTAATTAATTAAACTATAAAGTTACGCAACATTAATCACAACTAGTTTTAAGATGTATCTTTGTATTTTCCGCCACGTCTTATCTTATCTCAAAGGCAGATCTATTATCTCTGCTTTCACGAAAACAATTATCATTGCCTATAATGGATACACTGATTTCGTAATACTTTAGATTCGAAGATACATACAATTACAATAAGCTTTCTATTTCATGGCACATCTGAATTCTAAATCCACGGTAATTTTGTTATCATTATACTAATAGTATTTTCAAACATGGCTCTTATTACACCTCTAAATCTGGTTTTTTAATAATTGGTTTGAATTACCTATTATTGATCCGTTGGCTCGCATTTAATTAAAATCTAACTTATATGCAATGTCCTGTAATTAATGATCCAAATGTCATGACCCTCGAAAGCTTAGATTGCGCCATATAAGAAAGAGTAATATAATTCCAGTAAAAGTCTCAGGTTTTAGAAGTATTAGTATTTGACGGGCCAGTTGGCGCGGTCCGCAGGTTGTGGGTTCGATTCCCACACAGGACATGCATTTGTATGCATGAACATATCTGTATGTCCTGAGTCTGGGTGTAATTATGTATATTAAGTATGTATTTACAAACAAAGAGTAGTATATGTATTATATCAGTTATCTGGTTTCCATAGTACCTCTGCTTAGTTTGGGATCAGATTACCGTGTGTGAGGAATGTCCCAGGATATTTATTAATTTATTAGTAATTTAGAATTTGATTGATTCTTTATGCCATTTCCAAAATTTAAGATAAGTTTTGTTTTTTTGCTAATATTTAACTTTTTCTCATTGGACATAATCTCAGCTTTCGAGGGTTGTCATTTGGACCATTAATTACAGGACACTCTGTATATCCTTAGTGTAGCTTTTTCATATTATTTCTATTTAACGGCTTGATATTAATTTCAATGGTTTAAGAGGTCTTCATTTGTAATTCGGAAAGGATAAACGGTATTTAATTTAAAAAGATTTGCTTGGGTTGGACATACTCTCTCACATAAAAGTTAAATTTCCATTGAGCTATTCTAATAACAACTTATAGTATGAGTCACATTGAACTAGTGTCTGAGGTCAAACAAGATAATTTCATAAGAAAACACCAAATTCTATTGAGACATTACAAAGATGACAAATCAACGTAGTATTGTTTGCATTTCACCTCTTTAATTAGTTGATAAAACAATCTCTACCTTTAATAACTAAAGTAAGTTGTTGGTTTCTTTCCAGACATAGTTGTCTCACTTAGGTTTAAAGGTTTCACAGCTTTCTTTTTTCTATACTTGTCTATGGTTACCCGAAACAAATCCCACAGACGTGAATGCAACGCAAAATATTCCTATTACTGTTGTTTTTACCACAAATAAATAATTCGTTGTTAAATCATCAAACACATAGAAAAAATACATTTCAAAGGTCAGAAGACCTTTATATAAGTGTTTATAACTTTAGCTTCAATATTCACTATATTCTTAAGGTCTTTCCATGCTAGCTTATCCATATAAAAAAATAGTTTTCCAGAAATTGTGCCTGCGTGACTGCTTCTCGAAAATCCCCCTAAACATTTTATATTGGAATCCATCAATCTTTACTATGGATTGATATGTGCAAGTCTCACGTTCAAATGACAGCTCGCTTGCAATACAAGAAGGGCACGTTATAATTATTCAATAATGTCATCTGTTATCGTTCTCTTGTCATTGGCAGCTGTCGCCAGTCTGTGGGGCGAGATAATATTGTGTTTATTGAATTGAATCAATTCGTTATAACTCTTAACTGTCGAGGAAAATTTGTCAAGATATCTGATACATGTTGTGTCTACATTTCTACAATTTTCATTTCAAAGATGTATATAGTTGCAGCTGATGTACTGATGCATGTTAAGGAATTGGGAACCTTGGGAAGGGGATCACGAATCTAATATATTGAAAGAATTCAGAATAGATTTTGGTCTTTAAATTGTATTTCCCGAAAAGCGGGATGAGTCAGGAGAGTTCCTGAAGTCATTCATGGAATTAAGTTTCACCGACATACCAGTTGATAGACGTCAATAGTTCAACGACCCCGTGACGTGCCGAACTAAAATAAATGCGGCTGAAGAAAACTGCTCCAAGGCAATTAGGCATGACACTATTTTCAGTTTCATCTTTTAGCAAACTTTTGGCACCAACGACTGTCACCATTTAAGATGAAGGTATCGGGTCTTCGTTCAAATTCTCTTTGATCTATTGACGTGTGTCTTGAATAGTTCCGGTTATGTATTGTATTTTAACAATATGCTCTATTGCATGTTAGTTGGCATTCAAGAAACTGATCTCACCAAAACTATTATATTGTTTATTATTTGGCTGATGACTGATGAGTTTGGCATAGGGCTAGACCATAGGTGAAAAGCCCTGCCCAGATTTATAAATGTCGATTCAGAAGTTTTGGTCAATGCTTTCAAATGGGATTTGTCTCAAGGTTTAAGGGCCGCTTTGAATGCCCACGTAGCTAGTATTTTTAGTTTCACGTGACTAGATTTTGTTTCCCTTTAATGGTAATGCTTAACATTACTTATCATGCTTTAATGAGGGGTTAGTCTGAGGATAGATAAAATATTGTATTATAGTACAAATTTTCTATCCACCAACATGTAAAGCGGGAGATCTAGATATAATACACACTATAAGCATTTCATACGTAACCAACATTATAGAACGAGAAAATGTCCCGAGTTGGCTTTTAAAATCGACATTTACGATCCTTTTTACGACTTACTACTCATCATGTTTTGCTATACTACTTCATGGTTTAAAAATAGCGCCATTTTAAACAGGAATACAAACTGAAATCAACAGTTAATACTCGAGATGTAACATCAGACATGACATTCCAATTTGTTAAATTAATTTTTACGTGATATATATTTTTTATAATTGGAATTATGCTTGAGTGTCATGGCCATAAATAATATGACAATGAGAACCCGAGCTATGACAACAGCGATTAGTAACTGTTGATTTAGCGGCATAATATAAAATGAGATTTTAGATGAAAGAAGAATAGCCACGTAAGAAATCTCTTGGTGACAGCTCTATAAATTCTGGCATGCACTGATTTTATATACCAGTAAAGGATTCAATAAAGGAAATCGCTACAGTGATCTGATATGTAACTAAAAAGCGAGACAGTAAATCTAATTTGATAGTCGAATTTTATTGTTTCTTATCGCAAGTTCTAAAGACTTGCTAAATTCGTTATCATTAAGTATAATCAATACAAAACACTGGGCCATAAAACGTCGAACAGATAATTCTTAAGGCTTAAAAACAGGTTACGAATGAAAATAGCACGTCGATCGTTAGTCCCAAAACCAGAGGCGGTAGTGACATCGGCCGGACAATGCATAACTCCGGTCTGCACGATACAGAATTAGCTTGGATGTGTTGCGGGCGCGCATCTAACAAACTGTCGCCGAGTCTAGATCACGCACCCGCCCTCGCTACATCATTTCGGAACGTTTGATCCATTCAGTAAAGATGCGAACGATGATTTTAGTTTCTTTTTAATTTGGATATTTTAAATTCTAGTGCAGATTGAAGTAAATCGAAAGTTCTCTAATTACACAGAAATACGTAGAAGTAACCTATTTCATGTTGTACTACATTAACGTTTAACTCTTATATTGAATTTCCCGAAAAAATACCTTTCGTCGCAAATCATTTCCCTGGCTTTAATAAATTCATAGAAATATGACTCATTAAAATAGTTCAACATAACATGATAATAATTTGTTCGTGAGACAAAGGAAAAGCACAATTCATAAAAACTTCACAAGTCAGCTGTTTTTGAATTTTAAGGTTAAATCGAGATTTACGATTATTACCATTGGTTAGTTGGTAATCAAAGGGCCACCTTTAGGCAACCATCCAAAATTATTTGGCAAGTATTTTTATATCAATTTTATAGACTTATTAATTTTAGATGCTAGTTTATGTCAATGTAACGTTCTATAAAAGAATTCATTAGATTCTATAAAGATTTTCTTTGAAATAATTTACTTGGGACATTTTATTTCTTATATCATTAGTACTGACTCGATCTCTTTTCTAACGTCGACTGATCATAATCTCAATATAGTATGTGCCAATGTAACCGAAAGTTTTTTCAGAGAGGTAAAGCGTAGCGTTTATTCGCTCAAAGAGCAGCTCGACTGGGGAAGTGCCTCCACCTTACAGAATACCGCAGCCAAATAACATTATGTTGTGTAAAGTTGTGTTCCTGCGCGTGAGTAAGGTCGCCAGAGCTCATAGGGGACGGGAGAAAGGTCGGTAACGCGTAAACGATGCTTCGTGGTTCCAAGCGTCCATGTGGCTACGGTAACCGCTTACCATCAGGCGGGCCGTATGCTTGTTTACCGACTTAGTCGTATAAAAAAGTGGTAAGGGTATAAACTAAAGGAAAGAGCAAGTCAAGGGTACGAAATATATTAGTCGGTTTTTAGCCGAAGATTTTCCAATTGGACCTTGTAGCGAGCCCTATCATGCCCTATCAGGTACCTATCCGTAGAGACATATGAGCTACGTGGCTGAAAAGCTCTTCTCAAATTACGTATTTTCTCAAAATTCGTCATTCTACCAAAAGTAAAAAATTATTTCGATATTGAACTAACTATATTTTCAGCTACCATGATCATAAGTATAAAGAAGTAAAATAATGGTGTATGAAGCTGGCACACTATAGTAGGGTTGTCACAAATCTTGAACTATCGTAAAAAATAATAGACGATGTTATAACTCAATCTCAGTACAAATGTAAAAAGGAAATGCCTAAATTATGCAACTATTTTTCTCTCTCATAGCGTTTCCGTAGACAGATCTTTTCAGTATGAGTCTCAGCAATAATAGGAATCGTCTTCAATTTCAGGAAAAGTAGCGATCTAATATTGAATGAAACTTAAGAAGGCTTGTTTGTAGTTTTACAAATAGATGTTTTTTCCTTGTGCGCTTAGGGATGGCAAGGAACTAAAAGTATCTTCTGACTTCCTATCCTCCTATGATGGTATTTTTATGCAACTTTTCCGGTTTTCCGAGTATCTTACGCATGTTGTATATGACTAGGTATATTCTTTGGCTTCAGAAATGTTTCCGCGTAGAAAATTTTCATGAAAATATAGCAATCACTTCCGTGATAAATTCCCGGTTATCACTTAATTGTGATAGTCTTTAAGCTAGTTGGAAGCCTCCTAGGCAGCTTGAAATCTCCAACATTAGGTCGACCACTGGCCTACACCAATTCGCAGTAGGCATGCGTGGTGGAGTATCTGCCCATTCCCTTTCACCCTCATTTCTGAAAAGAGGCCTTTGCTCAGCAGTGGGACAGACATTATAGGCTGATGATGATGATGATGATAGCAATCAAACAACGTACAGACAGACAGTCACTTTCGCTTTTAAAACATGAATAAAGATGGTAATGGTAACCCTGAGTAAGTAACATGTTCACGGTTGAATGAGTGGGTGGTGGCCGTTTGACGTAAGTTTTCATCGCGTACGTCGCGGTGGGCCCATTACCGTACATTCTTTTTTTTATGCGAGTTCCGAAATTATTTTTGGACTTGCAAGAATTTCTTGAAGATTGGAAGCTTTGAGCTTCATTCAGCTAGCCATGGATAAAACAACAAACACATATAACCAAAGTTGATTTTTTTATATGACTTTTGGCCGATTCCTATAATTTACGGACCGTTATCAGTTAAAATTAAGACTCTTATATCTTTACTAATAATGAAGCAAATACCTCAAAGCTTTGCATAGCAGACCATCCCATATGGAAGTAGCTATCACAGACTTAAAAGCTTACGAAATGATCTATATGCCCAGCTTGGCATTAAAGAACCTACCATTGGTAAGCAAAACGATTCGTTTTTGTTTATGGAAACTGGGCATAAATCGGTAAGCAAGCATACGGCCGCTTAAGTTAAGCGGTTACCGCAGCCATATGGACGCTTGCAACACACGAGGCAATACTCACGCGTTACCGACCCTTCCCCCTCCCAATGAGCACTGGCGACAGTGGCAACCTTGCTCACGCGCAGACGCGCAGGAACATAACATAAAGTTATTAGGCTGCGGTATTCTGTAAGGCTGTGATCCATACTATATACTATAATACTATATATATATAATATACTATATATACTATATAATACTATAGACTATATATACTTATTACTTATACTTATCCATACTCATATTATAAATGCGAAAGTAACTCTGTTTGTTTGTATGTTTGTTACGCTTTCACGCCTCAACTACTCAACGGATCATCATGAAATTTGGCAAGCAGATAGCCTAGGGTATGGGTACTTTTTATTCCGGGAACGCGGGTGAAACCGCGGGGGACAGCTAGTTTAATATATTTATGGAATACACACAGATCGCTTTAATTTTATAGATATTAAATTAATATATTGTCACTTCTAAATTCATTTTGATTCATTAGGTCAAAAACATCATCTATGATGCAAGGGTAATATTTAGGATTCCGCTGACAAATAGTATATTAAACTGGGACCATTATCTATTAGACATATCTGTCAAAACATGATAATAAATCCGCAGATGGTTTCTAATACTTCCGAGTTCAGAAATAAACTTTGTTGCTTGTGTGTATATATATGTTGTGACGATCATTGGTATAGATTACCACGTACCTACTAATAAAGTTTTTTTATAATTTTTACCTTATAGAAATTTAATTTTTCGGCATTTTTTTTTATCTTAAACTTTTCATAATAATGTAAAACCTACCGCTATGGTTTACTAATTAATTAAAATAAATATCCTGGGACATTCCTCACACACGGTCCCCTGATCCCAAACTAAGCAGAGCTTGTACTATGGAAATCAGATAACTGATATAATTACATATTCTATTTTTTGTTTGTAAATACATACTTAATATACATAATTACACCCAGACTCAGGACATACAGACATGTTCATGCACACAAATGCATGTCCTGTGTGGGAATCGAACCCACGACCTGCGGCGCGTAAGGTGAACCTTAACCAACTGCGCCAACTGGCCCGTCAAATTAAAAAATCAATGAATAATATGTAAAATACTACAGAATCCTCAAATCGTATCCAGGACAAACTTGGCCAAAATTTTATTGCAATTTATTAACGTGATGTCATTACTGCATATCAGAATAAATACGAACAATTTATATTATTATACTTGTCACTTTTTTTTAATAAAAATTTATTGTAGTTTATAGTAGCACTACTTAAGAACTCTAGTTTCGACAATTGGTACATCTGATGGTGCCGCTCAATTAAGATTGATGTCAAGTGTTGCAAATATTTTATATTTGATCACTCATATTTGGTCACATATGTTTAAAATGCTTTACAGATGCGTTTATCTGTAATATATGTGCTAATAATGCCGAAATTAATGGAATCTTGACAGCTTCCAATATTCATTTAATGGTTTACGTGTGTAGTTTGATGTCGACTCCAGAGGGCCAACCACAAGCTCTTAAAACAATATTATTATAATAAGCTTATCTGACTTTTGTCCCTCTTTGACATCCGGCGTCAAAACAGGACAAAAGACAAATATAGTAGATTATTAACCATGGGGATAAAGCAGCGTCTTCTGTCGCGGGTGACGATTTAAATCGCGAGCGTAACGAAGGTCTCCCGAGCGTAGCGAGGACCATTGTATGGGATTGACATTTCAAATCGAAATATCACGTGATTTTTAACAATTTCTTATATCAATCCCATACAAAGGTTGATCGTTTAGTAACGATGAAGATTGTTGACAACCATCTTGTCTAGGAGCCAGAACTGATATTATTTGTGGCTATTATTGTACTTCACTAATATTCTTGTTACAGAGACGCCGCAGCTGTTATATTGGCCAAATCATGCAAACGGATGATCTATTTAAGATGAAGCTTTTATTAAACTATACATAAGAAAATACTGAACCATTCTATGAAAGTACCATCGCAATAGGATTAGCCATTTCCGAGATTAGACCAATATTAACTGGTGTCAGAAATGCTTTCTCTCGGCGGCATCACTGTAACAATCTGCCAAATATCGATATCATACATAGTTTTACTATAAGATGGAATATATTTTGCATAAATATTAAGTCGTTTTGTATTTTAGTATAATTTAGTCATTATCGAAGTAGGTATCATATTATTTTTTGTGATTGCAACACTCATTCTAGTCTCTTATCTCCCATCAAATGTATTAAACTTTAACGACTGGACTCCACAATACGATATATTTTAAACGCGTTAAATAAAACAGTTATTTTTTAGGAAAGACTGTTAATTTCGAGTCAGTTTAATAAATAATGCAGAGTACCACATAGAACGTGTTAAAACATACGCTTCTATTCATAGTGGCTCACTCAAGAGAAGATTAATGGCTCGTAAAAGTCTTCATAAGGAAGGGAAACGAATGCAAACGAAACATATCTAAATATCACAATAAATCGTGCAATAACCTAAAAACGACGCTTAGATAATGCTCGGTTCATACAAGCAAGTAGTAAGTTAAGTATGTGAGAGTGTATTTCATATTATTATTCTAAATATACTAAAAATCATTATTGCGCAAGTATCTTTCTCTGTTTGTTATCTTTCCACGACTAAACTTCTAAACCGATCGCGACGAAAGGCACGCTGATAGCATATGGTACTCGTATATATATGTACGGGTGATGTAATTTGGCTCGTAGATAGATCATGCCCATGATTTAACAGCATTAAGAATAAGATGAGTGAGTTTATTTATGCCATTGCTTAAAAAATAATTCTTGTTTGTTCATACCTAAAGCTGCGTTGACTTTACCTACTAAGGAAGAGACAAATGTCACTATATTCTGAAAATCTCCGTTTCTCGATACTGATATTAAATACTACATAGGTATGCATATGTATAGCTGTATATATAATATGAGCTGATATATTCATACGATAAAGCTGAATTTGTTTAGAATCTCTATTAAATAGTCCCAAAAATACCAAACCTTAAGATAAAATAACGTGTAATTTACATGATAAAGGGATTCATAAAATATTTGACACTGCACTGCACCGAGTTTCATTCATGACAGTAAGTAAACATCAATAAGCCAGTCAACTCTGCAAACACTCTGAGAGCTTGCTAGTGTGTACCAAGCTTAATATCCCATTTGAATAAAAGTCTCGTTTGGCTGTTTACTCTGCTTTACTAATGCAGTCGTCTATTGGAATAATTACGTTTTTAATACCATGTGAACTGTGCCTTATTTTGTACTAGCTTTGTAATTTTTTATGGTTTTTCTTTGTTATTGATTTTGAGACTTTTGCATTGATAATTGTAGTTAGGTCGTTGTTATAAAAGTAATGAATGAAGTCATATCTGAAGATAGAAATGGACATAGAGTTAGAATAGTATAGAGCGATTGTACGAGAGTACGGTCTGTGAGTACGGGTACGGTCTAAATGCCTTGAAACGAAGTGCGCGTACATAGTTTGTACGACTAAAATACGTATAATAAATGCCAATTTCTCGTTTTTTATCGATACTTTTACCAAGAACAAATGACAAGGAATCCACATCGGCATTTTGTCTGACTGTAAATCAACTAGTGTACGATATATCTGTGAATACATCTATATGGAAACTGCGCACACTTCGCGCAAGGTACAGTAGTACCCAATTAATATGGCTTACCGATGTACCTGCGCAGAAGATACATTTTTCAAAGCGCGGGAAACGCTATTGGTGGCAGCTGCCGCCATGTTAATGCGCGCCGTGCGGAGGGGCGTGACTTGCGACTGAGACGGAACTAACAGCTGCAGTGTATTATGAACCTTATAGTAGTGATCTAAGGTTGATTGTAAGTTTTAAGCATTCTTTCGTTAATCTTCGGGGCCATACTTTCTTTTCAGTGCGAACGAAGATTCACGACGCGCCATATTAGTTGGGTAATACTGTAACTTTGTTAACGATATCACTCTATAATATTCTAAATCTATGGTCATGGATATTTAAGATAAATATTCTGATACATTCTTCATACAATGCCATCTGATCCCAAACTAAGCAGAGCTTGTACTATGGAAACCAGATAACTGATATACTACATACCTACTTAACTAAATACATACTTGATAAACATAATTACACCCAGACTCAGGATATGCAGACAGGTTCATGCACACAAATGCATATTCTAGGTGGGAATTGAACCCACGATACGACGGTGTGATAGGTGGAATCTTAATCAACCACGAATCTTAACCAAGTGGCCCGTGAAACTGACGATAGCTGATTATACCAATTTTAAAAATATACTTGAATAAATACAGAATAAAATAGACTTCATATGTTTTCCGTTTTACTGAAATGTTGAAATACTGTACGATGACGCTGTATTTGCATTTGTGACGTTAGATTTAAATTTTGTAATTATCAAATCTATTGTATGTTGATAATATAGGTAACTCAAAATGTTTTCAAGATGACTTGCCTTTTGGTTCACTTATATTGTAGATAAACGTAATTTGATAGCATCTTCGATAAAATATGGGTAATTTATGTGGATTTAATATTGTATCTATGTTCTACATTTGACAGATTACCTTTTCACTTATCATCGGAAGGTTTTGGGACTTTCGACTTTATACTGTCTAGACTAGTCTCACGGTTTAGATTGTCGTATACAATAGAGTCAGTTCTCTTCCAGAGTTAATTAGATTACTTCCATTTTTGATCACAACATCTAGTGAAAGGTGCGTTGGTAAGGTAATGATAATAAAAATTACACACATTCTTATATTATTTCTTGATGTCACTACCACTGAACTATCATCGCCTAACACTTTTAACGAAGCCAGGAAGCTGTCCCGCGCGGTTTCACCCGCATTCCCGAGGAATCGCATGTTTCCCCGGGATAAAAAGTATCCTATGTGTTAATCCAGAACATATACTATCTGTGTGCTAAATTTCATCCAAATCCGTTCAGTAATTTTTGTGTGAAAGAGTAACAAACATACATCCATACTCACAAACTTTCGCATTTATAATATTAAGTAGGAAGTAGGATTTATAATAATAGTAGGAAGTAGGATTTATTATAATAGTGGGAAGTAGGATTTATAATAATAGTAGGAAGTAGGATTTATAATAATAGTAGGATTTAGTATCGTTACAATATGATATGAATTTGTTTGTGTTCAAAGATTTCCAAACATTAACAAGGGTCAAAAAGCCACAGAGTAGAAAACATATCAGATATAGCCGTAGTTTTAAAAATAGACCATCGATAAATAATGCTAAGTAGACTTAGAACAAATAATAATAATACGAATTATAACAATGCTAATGGTTTCATTGCACGGCGCAATGAATAGTCGGGACGTGTCAATTAGGCGTATGATACGAGTCTGCAACACTGAACCACTGCCGCGTTTATACTTAGGCTTGGTGACCAAAATACATCCAGAGTATACCTACATAGAGGATTGCACGTGCAGATTCGAATAGTATAAGGAAATGAAGCTATTTCGTATTACTTATTCTTCAAGGGTGTGAAGAGATTTTTGCTGGGTCGGCAACGCGCGATTGATACTCCTAATGTTGCAAGCGTTAATGTTGTAAGCAAGGTAACAGATTTAGGGGGTGGGCAACACACGGGGTTTCATGCGTAACCCACCCTTCCCCCCTCCGGCAACCTCTGGCAACCTTACTCACGCGCAAGAACACAACATAAAGTTATTTGGCTGCGATATTCTGTAATTAAGAACCAATTTTTTTATCATAAATTCTATTGTAAGTATGTCGTATTTCTTTTGTACGACTGTCAGTAAACAAGCATACGGCCCGCTTGATGGTAAGCGGTTCCCGTAGCCATTTGGACGCTTGCAACACACAAAGCATCGCTTACACGTTACCGGCTTTTCCCCCCTATCCAATGAGCTCTGGCGACCTTGCTCACGCGCAGGAACACAACTTTACACAACATAAAGTTATTTGGCTTTGGTATTCTGTAAGGTGGAAGCACTTCCCCAGTCGAGCTGCTAAAAGCGAATGAGCGCTATACTCTACCTCTCTCAAAACTTACCTATTTCGATTAAAAAGTTATACATACAAGATATACAAGCAGACAATTGGCGTAGGCTTAGCAAGAGGGTCCATAGGCACCCTTTGCGTATTCAACCCATGTATGTTTATGTTACCGTATTTTTGTGAAAACCTAAACTAATGGTTTAAGGCGGATAATCTACCTAGTGAGATTATAAACTCCCCGATATATTGTGAACTGTATCATACTGCTTACAATATAACGAAAAAAATTAATTTCCCATAGTTTATAATCTATCCATGACAAACCGTCTGAAGGTATATATAACCGATCATTAGAGCTTTGGAAGGGTCCAAAGCTCTAATGATCGGTTATATATGCCTTCTGTTAACATCACCACAGGCCGTGTTGTGCTGAAAGCTTCGACAGCTGTAATGTTCCACTTGTAAGACAATACCTTACCGACTTGTTCAGAACTAATTTGCTGTTACGGAACTTTCTAGTTGATATCGTGAAAGTAGGCCTTATCACGACGCTGTTTTTTGTCTGTTGGATTCGGACTCTCCATTGTATAACAGTTAAAACATGTCTCCTGGGTAACTTAGTAGTCCTACTCTCCACAGAATGTCTTAAAACTATAAAATATTTTTCCAAAATACCCTTGTTGAAGTATTTTAAAGGCAGGTTTAGTCGGTACATGGAACTCAACTGGGAAATGACCTTAGTATTTCTTTTATTTAATTAATAGTTTTATTTAATTAGTAGCCAAAAGTGGTAATCACACAATATGTAGAAGAGAACTGGTGATCAAGTGTAATTGTCGGAACACAGGTAGGCGCTTAGCGACAGAAGGTCTAGTACGAAAAACGATACAGGATAGTAAAGATAAAGATTGTCAAATATTAACCAATAGAATTACTTCACGCAGAAAGGGCCCACCTAAGCGGCCTATTTAAATTTACGGAAAAGAAGCAAGTAACAAGTAACCAATAGAATTGCAACAAAACTGACGAGACGTAAAGTGCAATATTGGCTAATTTATAGACAACCATGATCGGACTATCGTGTATCGTTTTTCCTACCTATGTGTTCCGACAATTACACCAGTTCCCCTCTACGAAATTCAAAATTCAAAATCATTTATTTAAATAGACCTTGGCAGGCACTTATGAAAAGTCTGACTGTAATACCAGTTCGGTAGGTTGCATTTGCTGTTTTGTTTTTACATAAAACTATTAATTAAATAAAAAATAAACTAAGGTCATTTCCCAGTTGAGTTCCCTGTACCGACTAAACCTGCCTTTAAAAAAGTTCAACAAACGTATTTTTGAAAAATATGTTATACTTCTGGTTTGGTGATTAAAACCTGGAGATTCGGAATTTGTAATAATTTATTAAAATATTCTTTTTCTCTAGGTTTTAGTAGGTACTCTAGTTTACAAATAGATTCGAGTTGAGCAATAATAAACTATGAAAACAACAAAAAGTTTTTATTTTATATGTTAATAATGGAATTTACATAAAATTATCATTATATGTATATTTAAATAAAACATAATTGACATACACACGATTTATTGTTTCGGTTTCACAGAAAAGATGTTTTTTATTACTTATTTTATTTACTAATTCCGCTGCTTTTCTTTATAAATAGAAAACGTGATAATAGATATTATCGCAATAACTTTTTTGTTGTTTTTTTTTTTTTATAGACTTGTGTTTGTCTACATCACTCATCATGGTAAGTAATAATGTAGCCAAAGGTGGTAAGCACACATAGCTTAGAAGGAACTGGCTCTCAAGTGCAGCTGTCGGAACACACCGATAGGTCTTGGCGACAGATTTTCAACTTGATGGTGGTAGCCAGCCAGGCGGGTACTATAGGGGACCTGCGTCAAGGCATTCGACGTTTTTTAAATAAATAATGCAAAAAGTAAAGGCCATGATAGCTCAGTGGTAGAGACGTCTGATAAAGTCTGACGAAAGTTTTAATCCCATAAAAAGCTTAATAATTGTTCAACCTTATTCCACCATCCCCATTTTTACACCGAACCACAAGACACCGGGAAAATTTTCACCCGTACGTTGTTGACATACCGAATATACGGACACAGCGTTTTGCATCCTCATTTATAATGCGGACAGCAAGGGAGTGGAACTTGCTTCCGGCGTCTGTGTTTCCTGACGCTTACAATCTAGGTACTTTCAAGGCCAAAGAGAATAGGTTTCTTCTGGGTAAGCGTGTTTCATCTTAGGCTTCGTCATCGCCCCTTATGGACGGGTCAGTGGCCAAACGCAAGCCCATTTAATTAAAAAAAAAAAAAAAAAAAACTTGAGAATTTGGTTCAGGAAAATATCATACATTACATAAAATACCATAACATAGTTGGGTTATTCTTAGTTGAAAGTGCTTATTATATTGGTGTATACCGGCTGCTGTACTTGAGAGCCAGTTCCTTCTAGGCTTTATGTGATTATCAACGACAGCCACATCATGACAAACACAAAGGCCTATTCAGAGTAAATAAAGTCTTCCATAATTTTCCAAACTTACATAATTTATGAAAATATTTATTACCACACCAAAAAGATTATTCTAATTAAATTTCAAATACATTATCAAAGTTACAGCTAACAAATTAAGTTATTAACAAATATGTCGTCGGACAGCATTAAAATAACAATATCAATTAAAAACAACGGGGGGTAGATTAAACATCGGTAATTTCGTAATACTATGCCGCAATCGATATTTTTGACCGTACATTATCTTTGGTAATCATTAGGCTTTGACCATAGATTAGAAAGTGTAGATACGACTTATAAAAAATAAATAAACGCAGTTCATTTATAATTGTTTCTTGTACTGCTGTAACTTTTTTACCAAAATATGAGTTTCCCAAGGAAAATTTATCAATTCAGTTGGAAAAAGATTCATTTTATGACGTTAGCATCTAATAAAGGACTTCTAGAAATTCCACCCCTAAAGCAAGCTAATTAATATGAAAAAGCAAATGCTAATGATCAAATATGGCTCTCTTCAAATCTTAGACATATTTTTCAAACAAAAACATAACACATATTATGTTTTTTTTAAATTTTCATTTCTATCTTTATTTATAAGTAGCTATTTCTACCAAAATTAGCATACTAGCTAATTCCACAGTATCATAAACAAAAACTCCATAATTCATTAAAGCCATTAACGTCAACTTAACCAGTCCATGTCTACGGAATGTCTGCTTACTCTTTGACCGGAGTTTTCACAATGGCCATATTACGTCACGCGTCCGTTAGTCAGTCGTTGGCAATTAGCCGTGGCACCAAACATCTGATAACTATTTTAGTTGGCTGTAAACATAAATACGCATACGAGACTGAACAGCCCAACAGCCGTAAACACCCGAATATAACGAACCGATCTGAAGTGTTAACCATTAAAAGATTAGACTTTCACCGGGATTATAATTCACTTGAACTACAAGCAGTGAAATATATTCACCATGTGGAGGTTACATATTCTGACCACCACGCTAAGTCGTGTATTCGATTGCCATGAAAAACATTAAAGATAAAGATAATTTATTTGCTTGAAACACGGTGAGTACATAGATCTTAATACAGGTCGTTGTTTTGGTCAGCGACGAGCGACTCAGGGTCGATAATACAAATGATACTGGTGCTAAAAAAAAAAAAAAAAACTTATTTTTTTTTAAATAATAAAAATGATAAAAATAAAATTTTGAAAATCATGTATTAAGCTAATATGTAGACATAATACTAAACGGGAGTGTGAGGGAGTAAAGGGGTGGGGCGATGGCGGCGGCTTGTGCCTAGCTTTAGTCTGTGCACGTGCCTAGTAACCAAACTTTGCGGTGATTTTATTTCAAATTGAATAAGGTATTTCTCAACATATTTACAGTATTTAATGGAATTAAGTCCATTTTTGGGGAATATATATTTTGTACTACCGCTCCTGGGTCGCTTGTCGCCGACCAAAACAACACCCTGTATAATGTTTTATTTCTACATGCTTCGCCATGACGGCGTGATAAATTAAGTAGGTATTTATATAATTTTATTATAATCAAATTATCCAATAATCAAAGTATATATGAAACATAATAATAAATTAAAGAGAAATTAATATAATCAAAAATATAAATACCAAATGTCGTTAATTGAAAACAAGGTTTAAACCATGGCTTTAAGATATCCCCAGCTCATTTTGTTGTATGACATTAGAATGTGACGGATATATTTAAAACCTTTCATTGTACCTTCTGTTGTAATAAAGGTGTAAGGATCTGTGTGCATGAACATGTTGGTTTGTTGGTTGTGAGTCTGTAAATATCAGTTATCTGGTTTCCACTACAAGCTCTGCTTAGTTTGGGAACATTTTTTTTTTTTTTTTACTATTTATAGGCCTGTGTTTGACCGCAATCTCACCATAGTAAGTGATGATGGCGGCCGAAGGTGGTAAGCACACAAAGCCTAGAAGGAACTGGCTCTCAAGTGCAGCTGGCGGAACACACCGAAAGGTGCTTGGCGACAGATTTTCAACTTGAGGGTGGTAGCCAGCCAGGCGGGTACTACAAAGTACCCTACCACCGTGCTATGGTTTCCTCACGATGTTTTCCTTCACCGAAAGCTCAAGCGCATTGTAGGATTCGAACCCGGGACCTTCGTCTCGGTATCCGACGTCACTACCACTGAGCTATCATCGCCTTAAAATACACAGATGGCAGTTTGAGCTGAATTATCGAGGATGTTTTATTTATTAAGTGTAATATTTAAATTTTAGCCTCGAAAATGGTTTATACAACCTAATGGTATCCTACAATTCAACTTATTTATAAGATTCTCTGATGTAGTCACATAAAGGCCTATCAAAACCATGTAACAGCTAAGAACTTGTCGATTTTATTTTTTTGTGAACAAAAAATATACTTTAACTTTTTACGATGAATTTGTTTTGAATATCGAAGAACTCACTTTTATAGTTCGACTATTGATAAGCCGGCATATGGTTGCAAAAAATAAATAGTTCTGGACAATATGGACAAATTATCATGACGTCAATACGTAAAAAAGTACAATTCTCTAAAAGCCTTGACTAAAAATCAGAAGCCTATAGAATTCCACAGCTAACAATAATAAACCAATCACCATCGGGTCAAGCTGATTGAAGCAGGTATTTCCCTAATCTTTATCGCTTACTCGCGAACTAGCACCATAAAATAACAAAGTCACAACCTGCTGTGCAAAGACCTTCGATTTACTCTGCTATAGATTTCACGCCATTTTTTAACTTTAACGACTAAAAAATGTGCACAAGAAACTAAAAGTCTTAATACATATTACTGAATACGACTGACTTAAAATTTACTCTGGTATTTTTTGTATACTACAAAATCGTCAAACAAGCTTACGGTGCACCCGGTGGTAAGCGGTTACCGTAGCCATTTGGACGCCTACAACGCCCGGGACACATAATGAAGTCATTTGGCTGCGGTATTCTGTAAGGTTTTCTGCTCATTGAGTGAACAATCGCTATGCTCGACCTCTCTTAAAACTTTTGCAGTATAAAACAATATTTTTAATAAGATGAAAAAGTTTTAAGAGAGGTCGAGCATACCACTGCTTGTAGTTCAAGTGAATTATAATCCCGGTGAAAGTCTAGTCTTTTAATGGTTAACACTTCGAATCGGTTCGTTATCGGCTAAACCTCTCTTAAAACTTTTGCAGCATAAAAGATGAAAAAGATTCGTAGAAACACAAGCAAAGTTAAGGCCGTCACACACGTTTCAGAGCCAAAAATATTGGTTTTATTAAGTTAGTACATTACTAGTAAAAGAGAAGAAATTGAAGATGCTTCTCTTTTCACAATATAGTGGTGTCTCATTTTGTCATTCTCATATTTAAAATTATTTGTGTTATCAAAAGATTATAAAAGGCAGTTTTTAGTTTAACAATATACCTTCTCAAGCTTAATGACCTTAACTATATGTATATCAAAATCTTTTCTATACATAGCTTCAAAAGTAAAACTATAACATTTGTCTTTAACTTTTAAGGTTACTAAAATAAATGTAGAGTCATATAAAACTACAGTTAAAACTATATTCTCTACAAACGACTGATGTTAAAAGATTTGCAGGTATACAAAGGTTATGTTATGACTGCCGGCTTTTAGGAGTGACATAAATGCCACCACTTTAACGACTCCGTATATATTTTAACATAGGGAGTTATTTTAAACCTTTTGTATATATTGAAATGCCTAGCAATTTCTTATTAGAAGACCAGAATTAAATATAATGGAACTGATGCTGTTTGTATCCTGATGCTCATAACTAAAAGAAGATTAAATCACTCCTAATGCAATAACTAAAATGTCTTCTTAATAATTACGTACTACATATTTTGGAGACTAAAAAGGTGAGCATTCACTAACCAAGTAACCATTCGTAATTAAAGTTAACAGAATATTTCAATGGCATCGAAAAAAGGATGGACACAGTTTGAGCATCCCTGGAAAAAATATTTTATCAAGGATGTTCTGACAACGTAAGCAGAGGTTATACAGCCGTAATCACACATAAGTACTCACCGACATTTAAAAATACCTAAACAGTCTGCCGAATGTCTATAAAAAGGATAATTTTTTTGTTCACGCGTGGCAAACAACGTACGGTTAGGTCAACAGTCGCGTTCAGGTGTATGTACACCGCCCGATCTATAAACTCACGCGCAGCCAATATTCTTTTTTTGAATTTTGGCAATGTCCGACAATCGGTTACTACTCAGGTTAGCACGTTACACGCAGCGCGAGTGAGACAGCCATATCGTCTTTCTCTTTAATTTTATTACTCATTTCTATGCCTGATATTACCCGTATAGAAAACCTGTATTAATCACCTACAATAATATCTAGCTCTTGATATTAATGGCAAAAAAACATAATGAAGCTATAGAAATCTGTATAAATACAATCAAATATATTTTTTTCCCAATTAGAGGTCAGTTCTTATATTTTTTGTGTGATACAAAACCTTTTAACGTAAGGCATACGTGCGTTAATCGATTTGATTATTATGTATTGATGGCGTACACCTATCGACAGATACGAGGAAAATTTGCTAAATTTACGAGTTCGTTTTACCTATTCAAAAATTATCTTTAAAACGTACAATGAAACTCAACTTTCTATTTAATTTCTCATTACTTATAATACGCTATTTTTAGTTCAGGTATTTGTCGCCTGTTCTAGCTTTTCTAAGCCAAGTCTTTCATTTTTATTTACTCTTTTATTAGCCGAAAGCCAATTAAATGCTATCTAAACAACTGCATCCACCTTAGATTTGAAAGCTATTATTGAATAACAATTATTATAAGACATTATGACAAGCAAGCAAATGTTATTAGATATTGATTCAAAACTACTGCTACTATGTATAAGTACTATTAGTAGTAACTGTCATTCAAGATAACCGTAGTGCTTTTTATAAAATGGCCATCAGCAGGGCTATTTTAAAACGCTCGGATTCGATATCGGAAACGGATTCAAAAACTACTGAGGCGAATTTCAGCAATTGCTATTTTAATTTCCGAATTCGAATATTTTTGATGTTTCTTAACGGAAATATCAATTCGATTCATCGAAAAGTTGTCGGAAATTAAAATAGCAATTGCTGAAATTCGCCTCGGAATTTATTGAATCCGTTTCCGATATCGATTCCGACATTTTAAAATAGCCCTGCTGAACTGGATAGTATATTTAGTGCCAGTTTCAGAAAAAACAGATAGGAATTCAGAGGAATAAAATCGAATCCTAAATAAAATCTATCTACGTGTCCAAAAACTGCATCTATTCAACAATTGCATCGAATGAGTATAATCCATATTAATAATAATTGTAAAGTCAATCAAGTTGAATTATAGTGAAAATACAATAAATATAGATAAACTTTCACAATAATGAATTCTGAAATGGAACGAAAACTAATTAAAGATTTTGAACAAGATTTTAACGGTCCTGATACTGTTAGATTTTTTGCTACAGCGAAATTAGTTCGCGATTCGACATCGATCTAAATTAGTTTAACTATAAGTCCAAATGCTTTAGAAAGGTGTGAATAAAGTAGGATGGATTATGTAATAACAATTTTAGGAGGAAATATAACAATCGATTTTGGAGCCATTATACAGGGTGTTGTTTTTGGTCGGCGACAAGCGACCCAGGAGCGGTAGTACAAAATATATATTCCCCAAAAATGGACTTAGTTCCATTAAATACTGTAAATATCTTGAGAAATACCTTATTCAATTTGAAATAAAATTACTGCAAAGTATGGTTACTAGGCACGTGCACAGACTAGAGCTAGGCGCAAGCCGCCATCGCCCCACCCCTTTACTCCCTCGTACTCCCGTTGAGTATTATGTCTAAACTTTAGCTTATTACATGATTTTCAAAAATTTTATTTTTTTATTTTTATTATTAAAAAAAATTAAAGTATTTTTTTATATTTTTTTTAGCACTAGTATCATTTGTATTATCGACCCTGAGTCGCTGGTCGCTGACCAAAACAACGACCTGTATATATTGACAAGAATCTCTTGAAAAAGAAATCATCTAACCACGAAAGACTGATGTTGAGATAATATGGTATCAAACCAAACTATAAGCTGTTGGGTTTAATGGAGACATATAGAAAGCAGAATTGTACTCAACAGATGAACCCTGATCAGATGACACTACTAAACCTCATTTGCTGTATGATGATAATATTCGGCATACAACCTCATTATAAAGGGCCTTTGCATGCAGATACATAAATAAAAGATAACAATACCATACGAAATCAATTAACCAGTGTCTAAGTCACGTTTCTCGGAAAGTCGTACGCATAAAAGTTATCATTTAAGATAATGAAGTTGTTGTCAACAATAAAAAAGTCGTTAAACATAGAGACTTGAATGCAGCACAACAATTGTCCATTTTATACGACAGAGGTGGATAATGTCATTATTTATGTACTGTGGGCGTAAATGCTACATCTTTTGTAGTTGAATTGGCAAGTAGCGCTAAAACAGTGACTTAACAAGGTAAAGTTTAAGGATAAATAATGGTGATCAAATCTTATGATGTGAAATAAAGTCGTTGGTCCATTATCACTTACTTGTGATAGTCGTTAAGCTAGCTAGATGCCTGCTAGGCGGCTTGAAAATCTCCAACAGTAGGCTGACCACTAGCCTACCTCCACCGATTCGCAGTGGGCACGCGTGGTGGAGTATTCCCTATTCCCTTTCATCCTCATTTGTGAAAGGAGGCCTGTGCCCAGCAGTAGGACATTATGGGTGGGACATTACAGATAGATGCTGCTAGACATCTCTTGCCCTTAATAATAAGTAACAAGTGATCGCGAAGGCCTGTCATTTCATTCTTTTTGTTCCAGAGTGTATACCATGTGAGAAAAGGTACATGGCCTACGAAATGGCCAAAAAGTTAAAGTCAATTTTTAAAAACTGAGTACACGCATCTATTTTTGAAAGCCTTCTTAAAAGTTTAAGGAACGTACTTAGGACAGTAGGCTAGGTACCCACCTAACTCAGTAGGCTCAGTAAGTCTGACAATTCATTTGCTAGGGCCTATTTGAATGGATAAAATAACTTGATTTTGTAAAAAACTACTTTATAGTTTTGTTTTGAAGCTGACCGTCCCTTTTTTGAAACACTCACGCGCATACGATAAAATAAGTTTATTTATAAAAGTGCAAGAAAAGTTTGTTTGTAACGGAATCGTAAACATTGTCGAGAAAGGCAGGGCTAGGCCACGCTACTTATGTCATAGAATAAAACAAAACAGTAATCTGATTCAAATGTACTTTAAATTTAAAATAATATTACATTTATGGTGTGTTTAAAATTATTACTAATGGTAGCAGATATTTATTTCTTAATATACATTTATTCTATACTATAATTCTATATACATCTATTTCTAATGGTAATCTTTTTAATGATATTAAAAAATATTTCGGGACATTCTTCACACAAAATAAGCATGTTTATTTCATGCAGAAATAATTTAAAAAAATTATGCAGTACTAAGAGTCTGACGTATTTGATAAAACTTAAAAATATTAATCAAAAAAACTAAAGGATTAAACTAAACCTAAATGACATGTTACTGGTAGGGTATCTAAACGAACCAAAAATAATAACAATTTTCACTTGGCAAAGATTTTAGATCACTTCGTCTACTGTAGATCTCATATACTTATCCACACGTCGTTGTACAAGTGTTCCCAGCTATAAAATAGAAATGAATTCTGTGTCGACAAGGGTCGTTACATTGCATGTTATATTGAAGTTCTTCTAAATACACTTTACGCTGAGATTTGTCTCGAGGTGTGGCTTATAGGACAGCTTCTAGGACATTATTCCAAGCAACCGTGAGATTTGCTGTGGTAATAAAGTTCATCAGTCTAAATAGCTTCTTTTGTACAGTATTGTCCAATTTAATAATGGCTACTTTGTAGACATCAGACAAATTCAACGTTCTTTTGATTGCGTTTCAAAGGTAAGAAGAAACTCGCTCCAAAAAAAACTTTATGTCACATAATGTTCATATTTGTTGAATTTTTTACATGTGTTTAAAAAAATATTGTCAACTAGATAGGTTAAATGTATTCTATGTAGTTCTTAGTCATTAATATGGTAGTTTTAAAATATACAAATTAAAAATAATATTAAATAAATTCGGCAAACAACTTTTTACTCTAACTGTACTTTAACGTGTGCTCAGGTACGTAATATATACAAACATAACCAATGTATATGTACCGTTGCCAAACGGGAACGTAGACAAACGGGAATAAGCCAATTCTTCAGTCAATTCTTCAATCAGCTTAATGTCGATTCTTGAGGATCTTTTTTTGCTATTGGGTATCAGTTCTCAAAGAAATTTAATATGCTAGCTAGTACAGCACCCTACCCATGGCTTTAGTGATCATATTAATGTTCTTATCTTCAGATTGTTAGTGCTTTTGGTATCCAAAGATGCCATATGCTTCTGTTTGGACTTGCATGTTTAGACCTAGATTTCCCTTCGCTAGTTTCAATCGTCTTGTTCCACATTGACATCTCTCAATAATACTTCAATGTCAACTAAGCGGGCAATTTATTTGGCAATTCCTTTAAGATAGGATGTCAGCTCCATTGCAATGGTTTGGCTAGATCTATTTCTCTGTTGGCAATGAACTATGGATCTGTTTTATTTTAATTTGTTTGCTTTTCACTAAGTATTTTTTATGTAGAGACTAGAGATTATTCAAATCACTTCGGTTTTATCATCATTACCTGGAACCCAAGGTTTGCCATCAAAATATTCTTAGCTGGTTCAAGCTAAAGTTTAGAACTCTGCCTATATGTTATGTACCATTGTCAGTCTAAAACCATAGAATAACTAAGGCATTAGATTGGTTCTACATATTAAATCTTATGTATTAATATGGAACCATCATCACATGATGATATGGTGTTATTCCATAGTTAATACGTAAGTAACTAAACAAATAAGGCAACGTAAAATTTTCTTCCCACAAAATTTTTTTTAAATACACGAACTCATTACGTATTCATTCGTACGGAGCTCGGTGGCACAAATATAGCTGATTTGCATCACAAATGCGTATAAGTCATTATGTTCTGGCCGACATTACGGCCCGATATCATTGTAGAATTCTTTTAATCTAGACATTTGAATCTAGTTGAAGTGTACACACAGACGAGATTATTTGGGCGCGAACGTCCGCGCGCCCAAATAAAGTAATGTTTAGCTATTTTTGTAGTAACGTGTATTTTCAGCAATGAAGTGGGTTTTGATTACTTATATTTATATTTATTCAGGATAAAACTATAACGAAAAATTGGTTATAGTTTAAAATAAAAAATTATATAACTTGAGAGCCACTTGAGAGGAAATGATAAGAAGTCCATGAATATAATAACCATTTTGGGGATCATTTATCTATAAAACAATACCGTTACTGACACATAGACCATGCATAGCTTATACAGCGGTGGACCTTGAGATAAGGAGGAATTATTGCGGGATACTCTGAAGGGGTACCCTAATCTTTTCTATTGTATTGTTTTGGACTTTATTAATTAATTATGGAATGTATTAATTATTTATTTACTATAGAATGTATTAGTTAATAATTTATTTTATAAAATATTTGATGTATTTGTACGCCAAATAGGCATAATATGCAAAAAACATATTAAGCAAATAAATAATTTGAATTTGAATCCCTAAAGGAATAAAATAATGAAACGAGGCTAAAACCGCTCGGCTAAAAACTATTTAGACACAGAATACCGATTCGAGAATAAAAACATCGTGACATCCAAATATTAGGACGTATAAAATAATAAACACAACAGGATCGCTAGCAATATAATGCCGTATGTACACTGGTCGAACAAGCAAGTTTAGAATGGCGTACCATTCGCTCGCAACACATGAGTATATGCTCTAGAAAACATACACTTGTGTTAGGACAACGATATATCTAGACCTTATAGTGATACATTCAGTCCTAGATAAAGGGAAAGGTTAGAAGGTAAACGCCTTTATTACATTGTATTACGAATTTCAAACAAAAAACAAAAAGTTTGCTTCTGACCGGAAGGATAGTTGATTCGGTACCCGGGTACATTGAACTTTAGTCTTGTGAAGCCTAGAAGTTTGAGCTTGTAAAATTAATAGTAATGTTATTTATTATTTACACTGAAAAAAATATCTAAAAAACTAGTTAAGTTGACGTTTTGTTGTCGGGAAACTAACTTTAGTTACATTTAATCAAATAATTTAGTAACGAACAAAAACTAGTTTTGTTATTGGTTTAGTTCACAAGTCACTCTGTTTAGGTTATTGGTCGTCAAATTTACTGTTAAATAAGTAATATTTTGTAGTCACTTGTAATACATTTTTTTTCAGTGTTTCAGTGCTTGGTGCCTAATATCAACGTTTATAGTGATTCAACTTTGCCTAAACTGAATTGTTTTAATTCCGCTGAATAAAAGCGGTCTTATTCTTAGATAAGCCTAGTTCTTATCTAAGAATAAGACCTCTTATCTAACGCCGGTCAAGAAACCCTACGTGTTACTAAATTCAATCTTTGATGGCTGTTCAATCTTCAAGGTCAGATTGAAGAGCCATTTTCTGGGCGTGACACCTTTGGCCTAGTGATAGCTCCTTCGAAGGTGAATCAATGGCTAAACGTAAGTATTTTTTTTTTTAATTTATCTAGAATCTAAGCTATGAATCAATCTCCAACCGGTTGTGCAAATCATATTGTTTTTATCGGATTGCTACAAATAAAAGTTTTGTCGCTTCAAATGAAGACAGCACATTTTTAAAACGCAGATAAATAATTGTAGTTACCTTTATTGTTAATAATAGTAGTAAAGACGTGCACTCTAGATTTAGTTGGTTTATCAGCTAGGGCCATTCTCAAAATATCAAGAGAAAAAGTGGTTGACAGAAAGCATATTCTACTCAATAAAGATTTTCTGATTGACTGACAATACACAAGCACCTAGAAAACAGGAGGAAATATTCCTTGACAAACCTGGGGGTGGATTAAGGAAAAAAAATTCTCCAAAATTCTACCTTAACAAGGAATCACGGGGAACCTGCGGAGTATGTAATGATAATGTAATAAAAACAATTGAAGATTTTCTCGAAAAATGTAGCATCATTCAATATTAACAATTTCAGCGGCCTTCACCTTTAAAACATTCAGACCCATTTCTAGATAGAAACTACGTTACTGTGGGGTTCTATTGTAAGCGGTCGGTAAGCGGACATAAGTGGCAAAAATTTCTCTCTTTTGAGAGATTTAACTCTTTTGAGAGATAAAAACAATTCCTCTAAGTGGTCAAAATTAAAATTTGAGCTTACTGGTTTCTTTTTATTCAACTAAGGTAGCAAACAAGTATACGGCCCGCATGGTGGTAAGCGATTACCGTAGCCTAGGGACGATTGCAACATCAGGGGTATCACTCACGCGTTGCCGACCCTGCAGAAGTTTCGATCAATACTAATCTACAGAACTTTTAACAACTTGAATCGTGGTCCATTTCTGTAACTGACACCTACTTATTAATTTCTCTATCATTATTTGTGTCAATAGCGAAATATATTCATAATACACTTCATAACAACTAAATACCGTTGAAATTTGTCTGGTCACGTTGTCAACAAATGACAAAACATCCGCTTCAAAAATTGCAGTCTGGATAATATTATATCTCAAAATACGTCGCATTGACAAGGTTGCATGACAGAATAGTTGAAACACCTTCATATTTTTGTCACCCCACGCACTGAGAAAAGACTAACTTATCATAAATGTTATTATACTAATAAATAACGCAGTCTTTCATCTCGTTGTCATGTCATCATATTTATCATTGAAATGATAATATATCAAAGAGATACCTTTTAATATTAAATAATATCAAACAAAAATTTACAATTTGCAATCAGGTTGTGCAAAAACGTCTTGTGCATGAACGTGTAGCTTGAAAGGTTTTTAGCGAAAGTAATTTAAGAATCGATCAGTCATTTCACGAAACGCAATGTAGGTTAACTATTTAGATAAGTGACCTTTGTCAGAAGCTCAAGAGCACTCTGACCTTTTTCAGTAGTTTTGACTTGAGTTCTCTATCCGGCTATGGCCACCTGCTTATAATGGCTTACAAAGCTATCGTAAAATCTAACTGCTAATTCAATTATATTCTACTTTTAAATATTGATTTCTGTAGCACTATTTACCGACTCCAAAACCATGAGAAGATCCTATTATGTTTTGTTTTCAGCTCTAAAGATTTAAACAGCAAATAATTCTTGAACAAAAGTTGTATTCGAAACAGGCTTATTTTGGTAGGTAAATTCATGAAGCTCAAGCGAGTGTTGATAAAAATCGCTCTGCTCATCGCTCCGCTGGCAGTCAACCGAACCTCAATGCGTGGCACCCTGGTCACTTGCAGCTAGATTTGATTTTAGGTCGCCGCCTTATATAACAATTGGATAATGACTGCGCACCGTCGCGGCTGTTGCATGTCTGTTCTAACTATACACTAGTACTGTGTCAACATCCTATAACTACCTTGATTTTCCTGAGATCACGACCATCGATCATTGACTGTTTCAGGATACTGACTTTAATAAAATGGTTCTTCTATCTGAGCTGAATAGCTCATTGGGTTTGCTAGTAAAGCTCTCTTTTAAAAGTATTATGGGTTTTGTTTTAATAAAACTTCGACCAATATTCTGACTATCGAATCTTGTTTTATTTTTCGTACCAGTAAAGTGTCTCGCGATTTTAGAGTTGTTCTTATTATTTTATCGCAATCTTACACAAAACTAACAACCGTATGGTGTTTTTTTAAGATCTATAACATAATATTTTTATTTCGTTCAGTCAAATAATATTAGTTGTGATAACATCGTCACGTAGCCACCTCTTATCACGTCATACTGCTGGCCTACTATTCCATGTTAAAAAAACTGTATTTGCACGATACTATATACTGTCTTTATATAAGCTGGCCTTTTGCTTTGTACCATAAACGTGGAGTACAATGGATGAACTGTCATTTCATGATTTACTCTATGAATTAGCTGAACTGTGCGAGTGATGATCTCAAAAGATTAATGGGTGCTAATTCCCAAAAAATGCTTTCTCTTCCGTAGCTAGGAAATCTAGCTTAATACTCAGAACATGTAATAGTTGTTCTTAAACCAAATTAAAACTTAAATGACCAAACCTAAATGTTTTTACAGCAGAATCACTATAAGGGAGGTGCGTAATAGTGAAATATTTGGTTGGACTTATTGAAGTACTGGTTGTGTAACAAAATCATGCTCATTAATAACTCTTGTATCGATATGAATCTACAGAAGTGACACCAGAACCATTTAGAGAGCTTTACTAGATCAAAATATGATAAATCTTAACTTTCCAACATCTAAACGTTCTAAAATACAACAAAACAAATAAACATTAATGCATTTCACCCATAAATTGTCGACGGGAGCTGTCGCCACGCTTGCTTACACTCGTTCCCATAACCTCTGCCCTCACCAAAGATAGTTGCATTGAATTCAATGGACTCACTGGACATATGCATTTCTGTACCGTTACTTAGTATTGTTGGACAAATTCTATGAAGCAAAACATGTGTCATCTGCATAGAAACTTCAAAGATAATGCTCAGCTAAAAGGCGAGTTACAGAAGTTCAAAGTTCAAGTGTTCAGATGCATGTTTGATTTTGTAATGCTGTATTTGTGTCGTCCAGTTGCTTACGCCAAATCCACTTGCCTCTATTTTAATTCCATTTTTACTGACCGATTCAATTTTAACTTAGATGACACCTAACACTTTGGCATCTGTGAAACATCTTCAGTTGACTTGAGAATTTATAATCGGGCTCGGATGTTGTGTGCGGGAACACTTTCGGTGAGATCTCCTTTAATAATGGATAGACCATTGTAAGTAATGATATGGCTGAAGGTGGTAAGCTCACATAACCTAGAAGAGAAATGGCCCTCAATTGCAGCTTACGGTAGGTGCTTGGCGACAAATGCAAGGGTAAGAAACATTAAAACAACTTGTATATGTATTGAAGTGAAGAGTCTAGATCTATAATAAATCGTATGCAGTGCAATGAAATGGACCAAATGTTGATCTATTTACACCATTTTATGTTTGTAAACGTCATTTCTGAAAAAGATAATTCAGAGCTTCAACATTTCTATGATAACAAGGTTAAATAGGCCACTTTATGTCATTTGTTTTCAAATATAGCCATGTTTTAGAGAAGATAATTATATCTTCAGCTTGAAAACGTGCCTTCCATCATAACACATTTTATAGGCAAAGGGAATCCAGACTTATGCCTTCAAGGAAATAAATCTGAAATTCTTTAAATTCTATGTTTACTTTTCAAATGGGGAGTCATCGAAGTACCTATGAGATGATATAGCCGAAGGTGAAGCCTAGAAAGAACTGGATCTCATGTAGCGACAGATTTTCAGTAGCCAGACAGTCGGGTACTACAAATTACCTTATTACCGTGCCATGGTTTTCCTTCACCAAAAGCTAAAGCTCATTGTAGGATTCAAGCCTAATACCTTCAACGTCACTACCCAGTGGTGACTCAATCATTATCATCGCTTTTAAAGCCCTTATCAATACTTTAGAGGAAGATTCCTCTTAGACCACAAGAATTTGACTGATAACAAACCAAACAATGAGCAAATTAATAAATGAGCACAAAGCGGCATCTTTGATATTTTTGTGGCAGTCACAAAAAATTATGATAACGCACAGAACATTCCCGAAAATGCGAAGTTATGAGTTATTGCGAGCTTTAACATTATGAAATTGTATATTTAAGATAAACTTTAAATAAAAAATACAGGCACTCTGGGAATTCTATTGGTCATTCATAATAATATATCCACATTTCTTGTTAATTATATAATTACTTCCTATTATAAATGGTATTTTCCTGTGGTTACAAATTACATTTATATTTGTATTACATTGTAATAAGCTATGTGTGAACTGTGAAGTAGAGAAAAGCTTGGAATAGTCTATAAAATAAACCACAAGGATGTTATGGTCCTGCATCGTACAGAAGTAACTGTTGAATTTGAGATCGGAGAAAAAGGCAAGCTGTGCGTTGATCATAAGGTCATATTTACAAATTCTGATCACAGAACGCTTAGTAATTTGTTGTTATCGTTATGCCGTCCTGACTGACTGACTGACTAATATATCAACGCACAGTCTAAACCGCTGGTCCTAGAGACATACAATTTAGAGGGTATATTCTTTGTGAAGAGTAGGTATCCACTAAGAAAGGGTTTTTCGAAATTCCACCCCTAATGGGATAAAATAGGGGATGAAAGTTTGTATGAAAGTCCCTCAGTTTCGAAGTTAGGATCTTCAAATTTTGTTTTTAGGCTCATGATTGAAAATTAATTTATACGTGTCTAAGCGTTTTTAATAATTCCACCCTCGAAGCGGGATAAAGTTGATTTGTTTTCTTTTATTGTTGTAGAAAAATATGTCATTTGTTTCCTGTAGGCCACGCGGGCGAAGCCGCGAGCAGAAGCTAGTTTAAATATAAACTCTATGTCACCACGATACAGGATTTGCAAAGTTTGGGTACAGTTTTATAATAGAAAGCTTATGCTCTTAGATTTAACATCTAAACTCACTTGTAAGACACTTCCATTAGTTATTTAAACATTAGTTTTAGAACTAGTAGTTGAATTATTCCAACAAGCGTTGATCAATCGATTCGAATCGCGTCGCTTTCACTTGTTATCTGCAACGCCTTAATGACTGCATATTTGAAGTCACCGGGCCCTGTGGTTTCTCACGGTTCACGTTTTTCCATTGACATTTTTCCATCAGTTCCTTAAGATTTTGTTAATAGGTTCTACCAAGATGAGACTGAAGAGAACCGACTACCTCGTCGGTAGAACCATTTAATTAAAGAACGTAGGACTAAGTTATATTTTTACGCAATTCAATAGTTATGTTATAAAAATTACATAAATTCCTATTATGCACTTAGTTTAAATGTCATCCTAATCCTAATTTAATATTATAAATGCGAAAGTGAGTTTGTTTGTTTGTTACGCCTTCACGCCTCAACTACTCAACGGATTATCATGAAATTTGGCACGCAGATAGCCTATGGTATGGAGAAGGAAACAGCCTACTTTTTATCCCGGAAACGCGGGTGAAACCGCGGGGAACAGCTAGTAATAAATAAATGCGTATAGAGAAACAGTACAAGCTCACTGTAGCAAATCGCTCCGCTCATGAGCATACTCTCTGTATAAACATTGAGAGATATATGGGCCTATTTTCAAGTTCAAGAGGGGACGCATCGACAGAGTCGGCTCCAATACTCGAGGTCAGTCACAATCAATCCAGTTACAAAAATAGCTACCTACCAATATTGTTTGGAATTTTCGGGCATTCACACGTTGGCAATACCGCTACATTCGACTCAAATATAACTTGATTACTGCCCGGCTAATTAATGATTTGAAGACGATTCACACGAGAGGTAAACAGTACCGCAAGAGATTGGCAGAAAGCTGGCAAAGTTAAGAATTTAGCATATTTTAAGGGAAAATTGCTTTCGATAGCCAACATGAATTAAAACTTATATATATTCTGATTTGACCAAAATATCTCATAAAATAATAGTATATTATATGATACATGTGTGCAAAGTTGGTTATTAACACTCCAGGCGGTATTAAGATAAGGGAGCCGAGAGTGTAATAATCAATGCACACGCGTGCCATACGACGTTTTTCAACACACTTGCGAGGATAAAAACAGACTTGTATTTTGCAATAAATGACGAACGAGTGTGTTGAAAAACTATTTACAAAATTAACTTTTTAACAAAAAAATAAACCGCCTTCAAAGTACACTAAAAAGTATGAAATAATTCTTATCTGACACTGTTTTGAAGTCAGCGAATTCACATGAGGTGTTCTACAGAAAATATTTCGCTGACTTCAAAACAGTGTCAGATAAGAATTATTTCATACTTTTTAGTGTACTTTGAAGGCGGTTTATTTTTTTGTTAAAAAGTTAATTTATTTTTGAATTTTTAGTTTCATCTATATGAAATGTATATGGGACCATTTCGGAATAAACCCCTTTCGAACAAAAAAAGAATTTTGCAAATCCGTCAATATATGACGGAGTTATGCCCGAACATACATAAAAAAAAAATACAAACATCTGAATTGATAACCTCCTCCTTTTTGAAGTCGAAGTTAAAAATAGCATCTAGAGAAATGCTTGTTTGAAAGTGTTGTATGAATCGACTCTACCTAAAGTTGTTACAACTAATTAATGACTTAAAGTACATACTCGTATAAACTTGGTTAATTACGATATTAAACGTGCGTAAATTCAGCTGATCGATTCGAAGCTCAATTTCAGTAGCAATAAGGTCCGTTTGTCATTTTCAGGGTTAACTCCTATTAAGGTTTGGTATTACCGTTTTATTTCTCTATTGCGCATTTCTTTCAATCCGCAATATTAACGAAGTGGATATGACAATTGACTGTGTCAGTAGCCCAACTGATTTTTGGGTCTGTCTAATCATGGTCTAATCACATCAATCAGATTGGTAATTAAGAGGTTTTGAATTTTGAGTGATGATACATACATAGCGAATTCGAGGGCCCAAGACAGGCGACATTGTGTGTTAAAAAACGGCAAATACAAAAAATATCACTTTCAATTAAAAAAAATTAACCTTGCTGAATTTCTTGCCGGATTCTTCTCAGTTGAAGGCCGAGTTCCGAACCGGTGGTAACTTCAGTTAATGTAAACTTCATAAGTGCCCTTCTGGGGCCTAAATTAAATAAATGGCTTTGACTTTGACGTTGAATAAGTATGTCGATGCTAAAGAGACGTCGAATCAAGTTCATAGGTTCGAATACTACAATATATTTCAGCTTTCATATTAGCATAGTTAGATTGATACATTTTCAGAAAATCTATCACCAAGCATCTCAGGCCACAATCAACCCTAACCCTAAGTAAAAAAAGGTATTTTTCAATACAAATTAACCTACATATTCAACCTATTGTTGACTTTTATAACAATGGTGTAAGCGCAATTAAAATTGATTTCAAATCTATTATATCTATTTATCAATAAATTGATGTCTACGAACATAACTAATGTAGTATGCAATGGATGTTAGATCGAGATCACAGTGATCCGTGAAGCAATCATCTGTCACTCTATTTACAAACGGTTTATAAATACATTTCACTACCTCTCACTTGTTTGACTGTACTTTTGTGTTACTATACATTGTCTTCACTACAATAAACGTAACGCGGTTGCATAGTGCAGTGGGTACTTTGTGGTACCCACCTAGCAGCTTGCTTCAGCTGCACATGAGAACATTGAACCATTTTTTCCAAACAAGCCTAAAACAAAAGTATGGAATGTTCCGTTATATAAATCAATTTGCTCTAGATTTAGTCTATCTAAATCATCCATCATAAACTATCGCTGCATAATGACATTTGGCCTTTGTGAACTGGGTAAAACAACAAAAATAATGTAAATATAGACAGCGATATTATATTAGAGGAAACGCTGCCTTCTGGGAACCTTGCCGTTATTCGGAGGCAGCGGCAGAATCGAGGAAAATTTGTATAGGTATTTGAAGTAAATATGTCAATAACTTAAATTAAATCACTTGATCACTGGAAATGTATTTCCAGTGTATTTTAAATTTTTCCTTAAATAAATGTTCGGCATTATATTCAGAACTAATAAAAAATTATACTTCGCTCTTTCGGTGTCAAAAATCATGACTGGAATTAAATCGGCATTGAATTTTATTGTGTAAAATATAAAAGTAAACCCAATACACGTATTTAAGCTCACTTGATATTGATACAATTAGCCGATAAGTGGAATTTATATTTCATTATAATTTTAAGTTACTTACACCGTTTTCGGTGCATGTGCCGGCGGGCGCAAAGATAAGATATTTTTTCTTTTTCTCATTGAATTTTACGGAAGATCTAAATAAACTGACGGGCATATCATATTCATGAGGAAGTTGCAGGCACATTAAAACTAAATGTAATTGACGAATGTTAAGGAAACAAGAATATTTCTTGGAAATCCATTGATGAGGCCTTCGCTTAGTAGAGCTGATTATGAATAAGAATGAATGAAAAACTGAAACATATTTAAAATCGAGTACCGACTCGTTGGACCGGCTCGCGGCGGGTTCCGGTTTCTGTTTCGCGTAATTTCGCACAGGTTGACCCCCAAAATGGACCCTCGTTACTGACGTTGACATTTCAGATTTTAATGTTGTGTAAATTATTATACACGGCGAGTTTGTGAGACACTTTCTTTTGATACAGTTACTGCTGGTACGGTTTGGAGGGCAATGTAGTTGAAATTGCTTTTTGGCCACGTGGAGGCCTAACGAATATAGCGTAGCGAGCATTTCAGCATGGTTGAATTGACTTCATAATCCTTGCTATGATTATCTTATCTTATCTTATCTTATCTTAAGGAGGGGCCGAGAAATAGCTCGGACACTTCGAACCATTGGGATCTATTGTGGTCCCCTAGATACCTTACTCCTCCCCAGTCTCGTTGAAAACTCTTTTCATGAGTTTTACAACGAGGCTAGGAGATATGAGGCTATAGTCTGCTATGATTGGTGTAGCTATGAGCTTTATACAGGAGCTTTGTAGAATGATCGTTATCGTTTATTTGAACCCTAGTTGTGAAGCTACATAATAATAATTTGCATATTTTGTTTGTTAGAATTATATTGTAGAATTTCGATACTTATAAAAAATGCCTAATTGAGTCTGTCACTTTGATTTGTAATAACAGCAAAACTAATTGATTTTAATGAAAAATCCAATGCCCGAGTAATATTCGACTGGGACATACGTGACACCCGCAACTGGTCGCAGCTAGCAATAATAGAAAAATGAAATGTGAAACCGTTTCACTCATTTTTAATAGTCATACACATACATGGAACGTCAAAGATTAAGATATTGCAGATTTGTTCTACTTTCAAGATATGCGGAGCACGTGTCTCAGAGAGGAAATTTTCCCCGTCCATCGGATATAACAGGCCCGTCAACGGATCGGCTTGTTAGTTTATAACCAACATTCGTGTAACTTTCCTAAGTTAACTTATCTCTGAACGAGATTTCGATTCACGTGCATTCCATTGATGTGGGCCAATAAAATGTAGCATTCGCAATTCAATGCGCAATTTGCAGATCGACTTCGAGATTTTAATTTAGTTTAAAACGCATCGTATCGAGGGGACTTGAGCATACAATTTCAAATTTTAAGTCGGAATGTGAATTCAAAATCGCTTTAAGTAGTACAATTACAAAAATATTTGACGTAAAAAGGGAAATTTATGTGGGACCTTGAATCTGATGCGTATTTTCTTTCAAGTCTGTACGTGAAATGGCGTCTCATTACCATAACCTGTGAATGTGTCATCAGCTGAAATCTCGTCATACATTTTACCATATATGTTTGTATGATACCATTACATAATATGAGTGTATTAATACGTGTGATCGTAAAAGTGGCGGGAACGTTGTCGAGTTAATGACTCCCTTGACTCGGAAGTTGTTCAACTATTTTTAGTTGTCTCAGACGACATTGATGGTGTTGCTGGTTTCGCAATTGCTGTTGTCTTCGGCTGCAGGCATTATTAGACTCTACATGTTGGAGTTTTTATAGCCTTTTCTGATTTCGTCTTAAATGAAAACGTCTAAGAAGACAAATGATAAGGTACTTCACAAACGAAACGCGTAAGCGCCGTGAAAATCACGGTGTATGCGAGAAAAATACTCCTAAAAGCGTTTTGATAGCGCTACGTGTTTCTACTGTTTTCTTAGACGACTAATTATTATTTCAGCGCTAAAGAGAACTTTATTTGACTTTAAAAAAATGGGACATAACCTTTGCTTACGATAGCTTCTCTATACGTAGTAATAATAGCTCAATGCTTAGGATGTGATTTATTTTTGTTCAGATCATAAACACCTTTCACATCCAAAACAAATATTTTCATAGTCAGACATAATGTACAAAGTCGTTAATTTTAAATTTATTAATTTAATATATTTTGTATCCAGACATCAAGCAACATTTTAGCTGCCCTCCCTAAATTAAGGTTAATTGACTTTTCGTCTAACGTTATTGATTTAAAATGTTTGTTTATTTGTTTAAAATAGCCGAATGACGTATGAAGTAGTGACAGCGGTTCTCACGTCTAGTTCTTTAACACATGCATTTATCACGAGATAACCTTCTCATTTAATCGAGGAAATACTATATCGCATAGCCAGTTTTCCAGATATGCTAATAAAATTATGCATTTTAGGTTAAATGCATGCAGATGGGTACGAGATTTGATGGAAAATTTTACTTTTCATTGCACGTGTGTGACGGGCATAACTCTCAGAGGAATTTGGTCAGTTATTAAAGTAGAAACTGACTGATTGACAGATACACGCACAGCTCAAACTGAGGCCTGGAAACTTGAAGTTTTGCACATGGGTTAATATAACACTAGCCCCCTTATTACAAAAGAAGGTTTAAAGCAAGTTTAGTGAAACCAGTCACTCGGTCACTTTCTAACGTCATATGACAAAAAGAGACGAGGCTATTTTAAAACCTGGGTTTGTCTTAAACCATGTTTTGTAATAAGGAGGTAGCTGTTCGTGTCCGGCGTCGCCGGGGTGATATTTATATATACCTATAGCCTATGTTACTCTGTGATAAATTAGTATTCTCCTGGTGAAAGAATGTTTTAAATTGGGCCAGAAGTTGTTGAGTTTATTCATTACCAACAATAATCCAAATCTTCTCTCTTTATTATTAGTGTAGAGTGTAGATAGGCACAAGTCTTGAGAGAGGTAGAGCGTAGCGTTTATTCGCTCAAAGAGCAGCTCGACTGGGGAAATACCTCCACCTTATAGAATACCGCAGACAAATAACAAATGTGTTGTGTTCCTGCGCGTGAGTAAGATCGCCAGAGCTCATTGGGGAGGAGGCGCTGGTCGGTATCGCGTCAGTGATGCCTCGTGTGTTGCAAGCGTCCATATGACTACGGTAACCACTTACCATCAGAGAGGCCGTATGCTTGTATACCGACTTTGTGGTATAAAAAAAAACACCATCGAGTAAAAACCCCTTTAGAGTAGTTATATCGAGCAATCTAATTCCGCAGCTAGTCAGTGCTTTTGCACTAATTTGAACATTAAGGACCATCGTGTATCGTTGACTTGGCCAATCAAAGCGTATTTTCTGTGGTGGGAAATTGGCGGAATAGATTTCAAGCAAAATGAACGAACACACAAAAGTGTTTCAATCAGGATCGTGAGCCAAACTGCAGATAAGACTCCTAGGCCGTCGCAAAATAACTGCCAAAATTTCCGGTTCCAATGCAACAGTAGATCCATCACACCAGTTAAAACGAAGACTTCCGACATAATTTCGGTAAGATAACAAAAACGGGGCAACAGATAAGTAATTTATATCGTGTATTATCGTGCATTGTGTGCTTTCTTCGTCTTTATCGTGTTATAATCAAATCAGTGCGCGATAGCGGCGTAGGCGTGAGCCGAGATAGCGCTTGAGAGATGGGGAATTTCGGTACACGTCGAATCTCATATCGTTTAGACGAATTTAGCACTTTCTTCCCTTAGTTTCACTCGCATTTCCGTATAAATGTAGGAGTTCAAACTAAGCTCCTGAAAACTTCATCAAAATAATGTCGGTCGGAGAAAAACGCCGACATTACTTTCGCTTTTTTTATACAAGTAAACGTTCCATAATAAGCTTCAATGCTTGCTAGCTTCCAGCTAGTTGAGAGATCCCAATATATTAACTCAATTGTCAAAATCTAATGAAAATTTCACTCGATCTTCGACTTTGTGTCACAAGTTTCACGGTCGATTATTTTTAGTTGTTCAAAAATTTTCATACGAGGTCATTGTTCATGCAGAATTGCAGACGGCTCTCATTAACTTTGTTTTGTCTACAATATATTATAATGTACAACGTTTACATAATTCGTCATTATTTTTTCAGGAGGCCTGTACAAATACTGTATGAAGCCACGGCCGTACAACCGAACGCTTAGTAACAGATATTTTTTTGGCATTTTGTTGAGATAATTTTTAATCATCATCTTGTCAATTGTTTCATGGATGGAACTCATGTTCAGGAATAGGCTACTTTCCTGAAAAAATCTAATTAGTCCGTCATTTACATTATCAAAAAATATTAGACACGTATTTTTTCTTTTGTCAATTAAACAAAAAAATACGAAGATATCGTGAGTTGAAGTTCCGCGTGACGTCACGGTGTAGTACACTTTTTAGGAACAAGTGACGTCACGAGCCCCCACTCCCGAACTTAGTCGCGCTTTATCTTCGTCAATTGTTAATGATTTGATAAAGCAAAAAATACGTCTCCAAATTTTTTTATAATCTAACTGACGGACTAATTAGAATTATTATATTTTTACCCAAGCAACATCCCCATTCAATAGATATTTATTACTTCTGTATTTATGTTTTAGGTCATATAGGCGCTCTGTAAAAATGATAACGAGGCCGAGGCACCAATAAATATCGGAAAAGAAGAAACAATCGGTAATTGAATTCGCTCAACAAACGTCGTCCCCCGTGTATTACGAATCTTTACAATAAAGTAAACAGTATGTATTAGCGCATGAAAATAATTTATGCTATCCGCTTATATCAAATATTTGACCTAGCGTACGAAAACCAGTCACACTACTCCCAAATAAGCAACGCAGGTATCAAGCTAAGGTTGCTGAGTTATAGTAAAAGCGTTTAATACCTCATATTCGAATGAAAAGATAAGTGGTTATCTAACTAACATAACTGTTACCATAGATAAACCTTTACTATGTTGTTTATAGATTAAATTGTTACAAAATCTTATTTTAGTTAAACTCATCATTTTACTGCTACTGCTGGGGACAAAACTCACTATCACGAGGCGAATTCTCGGTTTTGACATCAAATCAACATTATAGACTGAGATCCCAGGGCCACCAGACCTGCCTGGTGGCACTGGTATCTTCATCTATTAGACTTCTGCCAAAAAGTTCCTTATCTCTCAAAAACTTATTGAGACAGATATCCGCAAATTTGTTTTTATAAATAAACAAGAGATTTGGCCTTCAGAGCGGATAGGCAGAATATTGAATATTTATTTTCGAAAAAAAAATAACCCTCTTTAAAAAAAAATAAAGATATAGCATCCCTACTCATCTTCAGACCAGACAGTTCACTCGTGAATATAAGCCCCTCATAGATTTCCGCAACGATGTAGAGACGCTTTCATATGAATTAATGGAGGAAATTTCAGATTTAAAAACCAACTACTTTAATTTAATTATGTTTCCCGGAACATAATTAAAATTAAATTAATAATATTTTATTGAAGAGATCAATAGTCAATCAGATTTCGGATGTAATCATTAAATTAATAGGTATAAACGCTTTCCGTTTGCTTTGAAGTATACCTACTAAAAAGTAAAAGCCGGAAAACTCTATGCTTGTTCAGTTCATATCTATCTATTATTTTTCTAGGTACTTAGCCCAGCAATAGGTGATTAGCCTACAATACATTGAGGAGGCATATTTTCAACAATGTCACTTGATCTACTTTCAAAATACATTATTTTTTTAAATAAATTCTAGTGCATTTAAGTAGCTCCTCTTAAAATAAATAATTAGGTACTCAATGATTTTTTTTTTGATACCGATTCCACATCAATGTTTTTATATAACTAATTATTGAAAAATTCAATCAATTTTAAATGGGTTAACTTCACTTTGATTATTTAAAATTATAATTAAAAAAGTAATTGATAATTTTATAACAACATTACAACATTTTTTCGGACGCACTTTATTAAAATATAATCAATTAAAAAATACTCACCGCTATATCTTCAAGTAGCGTCAGCAACAACCAAAGTTACACATGTGTAAAAAAATACCGAAATCTCACTTCGTACTTTTTGACCGAAAGCTCAGTTACACTTCTGAATTTTTTTTTTACCGAAAAACCGTAGTCACACTTTCGAAATACCGTTCACACAAATATGATGTTTTTCATAACCGCGCAAGTTTCCCAACGGTCGTGTCACTTTCGTACAATTTCCAACTGGATCGTGTTCACTTGTGGTTATTGTAACTCTAACTCGGACAACTCAACACTCGTATTATTGGTGTAAATCGACATCACACAGGGAAGGTAATAGATACTCGTAACATTTCCCTCGACGTTATTCTGTGAACTGAAAATCACGCACGTTATTAACCTAACACATTCAACACTTTAAGACTTACGCTGTCCCCACTGAAATATCATAGAGTAATAATTCTTAACAAACTGAAGATTAAAAATAAACTCACTTGTCAATAAAAGAAAATTAAAAGTATCGATAAAGGACGCGATAAAAACGTTATGAGACCGCAAATGTTTACCCGAATAATTGGTCCGTCGTGAGAAACGAACGCTTAGGAGCAAACTTACATTACGTCTCCGTGCCAAAAGCGATTTTTGTCGGGCAATTAGCGGATAACAGTCGACTGACGATACGCAAAGAAACTTTTTTCGGGGCAAAAACTTTTCACCCTGATCGTTTCGTAACAGGCGAGCGGCGCACGAGTCATTACACTAAAATCAGCCATCACGTACGCACACACGTGGTCCACCTCCACCGAACCAGATCGCTAACACTAAAATTTTCACCTATGCGAAATGATAAAAGTGACTTTTCCACGCGGCCCGGCCTTCGCTGCATTGTTATGCAATTGCAAAACGCCGAACCGGCTGCCAAATCGCTAAACTGTTGGGCTATCTTATCGATAGGAAAAACGTTTAAGTGGAAAATCTTAACCTCAAAAGTGAAAGCGGTGGGATGTGAGATATTTGGGTAGTCACACAGCGAGGTTATTACTCTATGATATTTCGCGTTCGACGGTCACATGTCTGATTACCGAGTGTGATTTAGCGCGAGCGTGTACAGGCGCGCGGCCGAGTTCCGTGGAGCGACATTACGTGACCGGCGCGGCCGGTAACTCGCGCGATACTGAGCCTACGGAGGTAAGTAAGGCGTCGCGCCCGCTTGCTATCTGGACTCGGGTTCCGATACATTTTACGTCTTCAAAGCTCGGGCACAGAGGCTCGGGCTAACGTGCTAACGATACCGTCCGCAGAACTGTTTTGAATCTATCAGCCGAACATCAGAATATGTAGAGCATATTGCAGGTAACATGAAATCCTTGTTTTGTAAAACTTTGACAAAAGTTTTTTTAGTAATTAGGGGAAACGAACATGTGATCACCTGACAACTTTCTGTTTACAACTATTGCGGCTTTGATTGAAACGTGTAAAACAAATTTGGTTATTGAACTTTGTAAACCAAATGCTACGAAGATTATAAATAGCGTTAAAGCAAGACATAAAATATAAATACATTGTAAAATTAATAAGCTATGTATAATTTTTGCATTTTTTAAAGGACTATAATAAGAGCTAACTATTACTAGTACTCTTGCAGCTAGTGGGAATTATACATTGTGGCTGTGTGCAGAAAAGTCTACCAAATCCGAAGGACGGATTTCTAGAGTAAAATCCATAGAAAAAGAATTTCTTCGCTTCGCTTAGGCGTGGACTAACTCTTAACCAGGATTTTTTATCTCTTTCTTTTAAATTGATAATGTTTGTATACCTTTGAGATAAATACATAATATTAATGAGTGAACTATTGTTTCCATATCTCACTGCCCATAACATAAGTAGCAAAGAAATAACGACTTCCACTGATAGCCGTTTGAAAGTCGAAGAAGAACCGCTACATCGATCGATTCTAATCGGATTATTGCGAATAATGTATTGATTTGTTGTTGACATAAGCCGATTTGGTGCCGATAAATCGAACATTTTCCTAGCTTTCTTAATACAGGTGAGAATAAGCTTTCTGCAGATCTGACTTGACTGTGACTGAAAGCGGAACTTTAGTTTTGTAGGCGTAACGTAGTATATCGGCGTCGGCTTAAGGAGTAGTGAAAAGGGTGCCATAAACTTTCAACGCTACGGCTACTATCACATCATTGTTATTAGCATGCGGTACTATCAAGGTAAACTAATGCATCATCTACTACGTGACCGAGATGGCATCCTCACCTATACTTGATTCTGAGCAGGTATACATTATACGTCATCGATGACTAAAACATATTTTTACCACGCAAAATATGTTAAGTCCCTTTTTAAATAATATTTTGATGTATTGGAATTCCGAAAAGAACTTCAAAATAAAATCCAAGTTCTCAAGCTAATGATAGCATAAGCATCAGCAGCCAATAGGCGTTTATTGCTGTGTCTAAACTTAACTAATCTCTAGGCTTTCGTTCATCGCTGTAAGTTTTGTTGTTCCCTGCTCTTGCTCTTCCCATCGGACTCTGCTACACAGTTACTAATTAAAAATCTCCCAGATATTCCGAATGGCATCGGCATGATAATGGGTTATAATAGCTATTTATCATGCCGATTCCATTCGGAACATCTGGGAGATTTTGAATAAATGGACATAAATATAATTTACCAAGAAGGAGCATAAGTCTTGCATTGTTTTAGAAACAACATACTAGGGCCATTAGTTATCTGCAAAACTGGCAACAATTCAACAAACCATAACACTTATGTTCAGCAACTGCTTTAAAATCTTATTTTCCAACAGAATTAGCAATAAGAAGCCAATAAGCATATCTTTAGTCACAGTAAGGTTATTGAAACACGCCGTTATTGAATCGAGATGTAAATCAATAAGATAAACAGTACATTACTAAGCCTCTCGGTCGGTGTCAGTCGATTCAGTATCGCTTTATGTGAAGGGCAGTTAACAAATCCCTTATGTATGATACTGATTTGTAAGACCAAATTGAGTGGTTCTTAATGGCTTTCTTAAATAATAAGTTTATTGTTATCTTCCTTATTAACAACTTATGCTGAATGCACTATGCTTGCTTAACCTATTATTTAACATGAACTGTTATTTCATACCAGTTCTCGGTATCAGTTCACAATCAATATCTTTAAAATTTATTTTCCTGGATTTGAACCTGAAAGAAAACAATAATTTAAAGTTTGAAAACTATTAGTAAACTAGTTAGGTGATTTTCGTTTTGTTGAGATTTTAAAGGTTTATTTTTCAAGGTATTTTACATTAAAATAAAGCTTTTAGTTTAAAAACGGTAGTAAGTTTTTTTAAAGGTATGATTTATTAAGACTATTGAATTTCCTATCATACTAAAGTAATTAAAAAAAAACTTCTGACTTAATTTTTAAATGATAAAGTTTGAATATTTGCGACTCAATCACGCCGGAACGGCTGCCGGATTTGGATAATACTTGGCACATTTGACAATACCTTGAAATATCAAGAGAATACTCTTATCCTCGGAAAAGATAAGATCCTCCGAAACGCGGATAGAGCTAGATTTCTAGTAAAATATAAATTCGGTCACCAAAAAAAACTGTTAGGCTTTTACTTTGTTAATAAAAAATCATAAAACACATTAATTAAAATTTTAAATTAACTGTGTTCATTGTATACAGTATTTTAAATATAATAATTATATATTGTTAATTTCTTATGCTAACGGTACCGCTGTTTTTGACAAGTGGATTGTGTTTTCTTAAATTAAAATTGTAATATTTTTGTCATGTGTAAACATTATTATATGATGTATAACATGTCTATTTCTGAATATTTCTTAGCACTAAAATGCTAATTATGTTATCAGAAGATTCAGATTTTCTAGGAAAAATATAATCCATCTCCGTGGCTTCATAATCTGTAAAAACATTACTCACGGCGTGATTAGTAACATTAAAGGTATCCGGGTCAGTTACCGTGGTTGGTTAAGATACCCTAGGTACCTATCAAGCCACAGGTCGTGGGTTACCCTATATATGGGTCGTTCTTCTTTTTTACCTACAATCGCCTGTCCTCATCTTATTATGCGTCGCATTAGAGTATTGTATTGAATATGTTTTAAGTGTTTTTTTTTATACTACTTAGGTAGCAAACAAGCATACGGCCCGCCTGATGGTAAGCGGTTACCGTAGCCTATGGACGCTTGCAACACCAGGGGAGTCACTCGCGCGTTGCCGACCCTGTAGAAATCTCTTCACACCCTTTTTGAAGAACCCCATGCTGTTCTCCATTGGGAAAACCACGACAGTGAGCTCATTCCACAATCTGAGCGTCCGCGGAAGGAAGCTCCTTTGAGACCGCACAGTTCGAAAGAATTCTGGTTTCAATGTGTGAGGATCGACTCCCTGTCGATGGGTTTTTAAATATCTACAGAATTATTTTATCGTCCGCAATGATTGCTAAATCCTAAAGGTATTGGGAATACTTAGCGAAAAATGCTCAAAGGAATCCCGAGGTCGATTTTGATAAAAACTAAAGCTGTATGTGGATAGTTGGATTTTCAAAAAATATAGAATAAATATATAATATATAGGTGTATGTTAGGGGAATTAATTAAAGTTTAATAAACGGAAATTAATAAAACAGTACCTAATTTCTTTAAAATACCTTTATATAGGTAGGTAATTTAAATTACCTAACTATAAATTGATTATTATAAGCGACACAATGGGATGGTGTCATCACAGAATGTTTTTTTATTTCCATATCAACGCTTTCGATTCTCGACTCGTTTAAAAAAAAAAAATACAGTTTAAGTATTTGTCAAATCGGCCTCGAGAACCCTTTTACTGCGCTAATCCTAACGATAAAAGTTATAAGCTAGCATTTGCCTCGCAAGACAACCTGCGATCCAGAGAAAACTTTTTCAGGATAAAAGTAGGTATGTAAAATACCTACTCTTTAAGTAAGTATATGTCAGCATATTCATCGATTCTGTTATTAAAAAAATGACAAAATAAACTATATAATTACCGAACCTGCCGGGCTATTTTGTATCTTTGGTGGTAATCGTAACGAACACCATTAATTATTTCATCCAATGACGCGCACGCGATATGACGCGACGATGACCATTCGCGGGCCCTGATTGGATGAAATTTATTAATGGTGTTCGTTACGATTACCACCAAAGTTACGCGGTAGAGCCCCTGCTCACAAAATTTCACGACAGTCGGTTGAGAAATGCGGCCAGTAGAGCTGAATAGTTGGACATCCTTCGAAAATCTGGACATCCTTCGGACGTCTGGACATACGAAAGCATTTTTTCCAAGGTGAAACGATGACGCTTTTCCGCTGAAGCGATTTCTTCCAGGCAACGTGGCTAGGGTAATAAAATAATAATAATAATAATAATTTATTTCATAAGACTTATGCACATTACAATTAATTAATACAGCAGTACCTACACTAAGCAAAGCTTGTGTCGTAGGTAGTTGCTTACCTTCCGTTTTACAATAAAAAGTCAAATATATATGATAAATAAATCTATCATACTATTAATCGAGCAATATTTGTATATTTAAGAATACGAAAACGGCTCTAACGATTTCGATTTGAAATTTGCTATAATATTTTGCGGCGAAAAATAGATATAAGTAGCTAAGGTCTCATCTTTGCGAAACGCGGCTTTCCGAGTTTTCCGGCTAAGCTCGGTCACCCAGATATTAAATGATTGATATGACTGATGATTAAGAAAGCACTGGAATAAAACGAGATTTTCTAAGACAAATAAAACTGGACTTGGAACTAAATTAAAATTATAAGCCATTTTTTTATTTATAAATATTATAATTATAAATTTAAAAAAATATCCCGGGAAAATATTAAGTCCCTTGGGAACGCGGATACAGACAGGTTCTAGTACTTATACCTACATAATATATAGAATATCAATTCAGTGGCGGGACTCATTCCTAGCATAAAGTTCGACTTTAGTTTCAACGTCAAAGTACCTAGCACTAACTTTGGAAACAATTCTTGAATTAAATTGCCATCCGTTTGGGTTTCCCCAAATTCCTCAAATAGTAGTAGGGCGCCCGGGGAGTATTCGGGCCGGATTTCATGTAATTCGGGTTTAAAAGTTCTTAGGGGCCGGTCCCACAGCGCGTTTTGAGTTCTGCGTTCACAGTTCTTCGTTCCGCGATCACATGTTTTTTTATTTAATCATTACCTTCAAATAAATCTCTGTTGACATGTTTGGGTTCTAAGCTCCAAAATCCGGGGTCTTCACGCTTCTTGTCCTGGTCGCCAGATTTTAGAGATGGCAACCCTAGGCTACGGTAACCGCTTACCAGCAGGGCGGGCCGTACGCTCGTCTGCCACCTTCACTGTATAAAAAAAACCCGAACGAGACGCGAGCACGGAGCGTAATAAAATAATATTGTAGCTCTGTAACATTTTTTTATATACCACTAAGTTGGCAAACAAGGATACGGCCCGCCTGATGGTAAGCGGTTACCGTAGCCTATGGACGCTTGCAACACCAGAGTTATCACTCGCGCGTTACCGACCCTGCAGAAATCTCTTCACACCCTTTTTGAAGAACCCCATGCTGTACTCCATTGGGAAAACCACGGCTCATTCCACAGTCCACAGCATTTCCACAGCGTCCGCGAAGGAAGCTCCGTTGAGCCCGCACAGTTGGAAACAATTCTGGTTTCAATGTGTGAGGATGGACTCCCTGTCGATGGCGAGAGTATTCTAGCCGTAGCCGTCAGAAGGTAGAAGGTATTTCTCATTACCGGCGATAAGATGATGATGGCACCAGGAAAAAAAATCTTCAGAACACATCCTGTCATGTGCGATCCTGTGTGATGCCCGAGTCCAAGTGCGGTCGTCAAAATTTTTATTTAAAATTGATGAGAGGGTTTCTCTTATGATGATGTCTAGGCTCTGTAAAATGGATTGGTGGTTCCAGAAAGGACAACATCTTAGGAAATATGTAAATTTAGGGACGTAAAGGCAGTATTTGATGACCGTGTAAGCCGAATGTGTATTTTCTTCTAAAAGGCGTTCCGAAACGTTGTTAAAATTTTGAATTTCCTCATCTACTGAATTGCCAGTGGATAACAAGTCTTTCAAGTGTTGGGGTGACAGCCCATCTAGGCTAGAGGCAGATCCACACTGGAAAGACCTGACAGCACTGTAGACGACATTGGGGCTTGCCTGTATTGTAACATCTGCGGGTTGTGGTAGATTGGGCAGGTGGAGATTTGTCACTGGAAATGGATGTTCTTCAATAAGGGCGCATAGGGTGTTGGGCGTATTTGGTGCGAAGACGTCGTCGGAAAAAAGTATTCTAGCGGCTCCCTGAATGTCTCCATCGTTTAATTTATTTTGTATAGACGTTGATAAAGTAGGTTTATGAAATAAAACTCGACTCTGAGTAGATTGGGTGGCAGTATTAGTATTACAATTTTGTTTCAATCTGGAAGTCAGGAAAGTTTTGTTATTGGGGTCTCGAGGTACGTGGAGGACCCTGTATGGGAAGGTCAGAAGATGACCAAGCTTTGCTTGGAATTTTGAGAAACTGTGCTTTTTATATATGTTGTACAATTGAGGTACGGGCGCCACGAGGAATGCGTCTTACTAAAGGGAATGTGGATTTTAAATGACTGATTTTCTCCCAAAAGGGTTGTTCCGGAATTGATACATTTACTGGTGGAATAAAAGTGAGATCTGACTTATGTATGCGACTCTCATGGATCCGCAAACCCCTTGTACCTTTAAAAAACCGCGGCTGGGAACATCTCTGGGCCAGAGATGTTCTTACAACCTAGGATATAGACTGTACCCACTAATCATGATTAAAATATGGCTAAAAAGCATAAAAAAATGATAAAGAAAAATAAACTCTGAAAATAAAATAAAAAATGTACACTTGACGCAACTTGACGTTGATTTATCAACAAACATAAAAATCCGAACACACTCGGCAGAGATCGGCGTTTCCTCGGCAGAAGCTAAACACGAAATCAGCGACTCTAATTGGCCGGGATCTCTATGGAAATTCTCATAAGGCCGGCCGCATACTATAAGAAATTTTCTGTCAGAAATTTTCGGACGCCCGCCGGAAAGCACTTTCCCTATACATTTTGTTCTAGACCCCGCATACTATCCGAAAATTCTGACGTGTCTGACGTCCAAAAATGTATGAGCAAGCGGGCGTCCGAAAATTTCTGTCAGAAAATTTCTTATAGTATGCGGCCGGTCTTAAAGGGGCAGTTTGGGGGCAGCCACAGACATATAATATTTATAAGGGGGCAGCAGCCAATTGTCTACTATACCATACTATACTACGCTGCGCTTGTGCAACAATGGTTGCTAGACAACATGGAGAAATGTCGTGAACTTGAAATCACAGCTGACATATAAGATTGATTGCAGCTGACCCATGTCAGCAATTGAAATTGAGTTAAAACTTGGTTAAAACAGCTGATTTTGATGGTATTTCCACACTCCTTAAATAAGAGAAGGGCACAACACATCAATGAAGAAAACTAAAAATAATTTGGGCGTACACGTCAAAAAGTTGTATTTTTAAAATTATATTTTCAGAGCCACATTGCCATGATAGTTCGGCATATTTTTTTAAGGTAAGTTAATATTAAAAAAAGAAATAGAAACATTATAGATTATAGAAATTATAAAGAAAAAACACTATTACATTATATTATATTATATCATATTTCTAAAGCATTAAAATAAACAATCAATTCATCTTCAGTTTAATAGAGAATAATGTTTAATAACTATAAAATCGAAATAAAAATTACATTACAGTTTTTGCGTTTATTGACCCTACACATTTTTCTTGCATTCACTTTCGTTTACAGCAGCAGTTTATTGCAGATAGTAGATCGTCTTAGAAACGCAGGCCACATAATGCCTACCCAATAAATAAATACTAACTAATGGTAATTAAAAATCCATTTTTTTTGAATACGCAATTTTTACATAGATATGGTTTATGGGTTGAACAGTGATATGATTATAGGCTTTATTCCTAACGAGAACGCGGGGATAAATGTTTGTTAAAGTAATTCATAAGTCCAAACAATAGCGTGCATTCCATGTAGGCAAGTGCCTACTTGCCTACATGTTAGGCAACTTAGTTAGGCACTGCCTAGTGCCTAACTCATAATAATCAAATAATTTTAAAGTTTCAAAAAGAGATGATGTGATTATTAAATCGATTTCTACAATAGTATTTTTGTATAATAAATATTCGTATACGATCGTATATGATTAAACTCCATCTGCCCAGTGATTGCCTACCTAGTTCGAAAACCAATGCACGCCACTGAGTCTAACCAACCTGTGATCCTAAAATCCTAACTAATATTATAAATGCAAAAGTATCTCTGTCTGTCTGACTGTTACGCTTTCCCGCTTAAACCGCTGAACCGATCTCGATGGAATTTGGCATGCATATAGCCTATGGTATGGAGAAGGACATGGACTACTTTTTATCCCGGGAACGCGGGTGAAACCGCGCGGGTCAGCTAGTAATATTATAAATGCGAAAGTATCTCTGTCTGTCTGTCTGTTACGCTTACCCGCTTAAACCGCTGAACCGATCGCGATGAAATTTGGCATGCATATAGCCTAGGGTATGGAGAAGGACATGGGCTACTTTTTATCCCGGGAACGCGATTGAAACCGCGCGGGTCAGCTAGTATAAAATAAATGCCTAGCATAATAAAAATCCTATTTACCTAGCAAAATCAAAATCAAAATCAAAATCAAAAAGTCATTTATTCAGTTTAGGCCCTAGTAAGGCACTTATGAACGTTAAATTGGTACATACAGTTGAATTTACCACCAGCAAACTGCGTCATCATAGTGTTTAATCTGGCGATGATATTATATGTAACCAAAATATGCGAGGTATTTAGCTGAAAAACCAGCCGAGTGAGAGTCGGGACTCGTTCTGTTTGAGTTCCGTACACAACTTACTTTTACCAGCAGCAACTTACTTTTTCAGTAGGTACTCGATAAACAGAAAGTTTTTGTGATACATCCCGGTAGCACCATTACGTAAAGGGGTGGGAGGGTCCTAAGTTTAATGACGTCACAATTCATAATCTAATATATCTAGGTAAGTATTATTTTTTGCAAAAATTGTAAAAAATATGTGACGTCACACTAGGGAGGGGGGAATCTCACAAAGGGGACGGGGGACATGAAATTCACTTTTTCGTTTCTGTGTATAAGCCTGTGTTTGACCGCAATCTCACCATGGTAAGTAATGATGTGGCCAAAGGTGGTAAACAAACAAAGTCTAGGAGGAACTGGCTCTCAATTGCAGCAGATCTGTGGTCGGAACACACCGATAGGAGCTTGGCGACAGATTTTCAACTTGAGTTTGGTAGCCAGCCAGATGAGTATTACAAAGTACCACCTACCAGTACCACCGTGCTATGGTTTCCTCACGATGTTTTCCTTCACTGAAAACTCAAGTTCATTATAGGATTCGACGTCACTACCACTGAGCTATCATCACCTTCAAGTTAATAATACCCGTAGGTAGATACGATCTTGATTATGGTGTTTCTCAGTAAATTAACATTTATTCGTAGAATGATAGTTTGCTTATATTTTTGTGCAAATTACACCCGATTTGATATGGACCATAGAATAACTAATATGAATTAATGAACGAGTCGATTGCTCCACATACTTAGTTTTACATGTTATTCGGCTAGTGTCCTCAGTTTTCTCGAGGATTCTGACGTTTTCCTGGAACAAAAAAGTGTGTCATTACATCATACATTTGTACACTTATCATAAGCTCATAATTATCATATAGAGATAGAGATCTGTAAATTTTCGTTTGAAATTTTAAATACTGCTAGCGCCCTCTTACGGCAAGTAGACCTAATGAGTTAGATATAATTATGAACTGCCATCTAGTATCAAGTAGATGTAAAAATTGCGGTGAAACCGGTTACATGCGACAATCGAATAACACTACGTAGTCGATTTTGTTATCCTTACTTAAGTAATCGATTGTCGCTGAAACTTTGATGATAAAAGTAGAAAACCGTATAAAGTGCAAGGAAGAAAGTACTGCACTAAAGAAAGCAGACCAAAAAAAATAAGCTTTTCTCAAATATGGCGACAAATTTTGCAAGACGATTGATTACAAGATTTTGAGTTCTCCACGTTTGTAAATAGTAAAGAAACTGTAAGTACATACCTAACCTAACCTGCATTTATTGATGTAATGTTAAGAAAGGTAATATTTGTGGTAAACAAGTCTGTTTTGTGTAAACCGCCCCAATTTCAAGTTAATCGGGTTTTTTCATCGTCGCGTACATACAATATGAAGGTAAATTGTTTCGTTTATTTAGATAACACTTATTTGAGATAAATTGCTTATAATTCAAGCTAGTTACTTGTTCGCTGTTCTATCTTGAGACAACATAATAGCGGGCTGGCGTCACCTACGTACGAGACCAGTTTTCAATCTATCCATAATTTTGTGATTGTGGATTGCTAACTATTTGACATGATGTAATTAATCATCAATATCTATATCAATAAATAATCGCACGAATAGTTTCAGGCGCTAGTGAAATGCCGTGTCACATGTAATTCTTAAAGGGTTCTGGTTGACTACAACTTCACCATAATGTAGTGTGACGATGTGGCCGAAGGTGGTAGCACGAAGCCTAGAAGCGAACTGATTCTAATGTGCAGTTTCTGAAATACCCCCTAGTGTGTTACTTAGTGACAGATTTACCATTTGAGAGTGGTAAACAGCCATCTATCCTGCTGGTTACTACTAAGTAACCTATCCCCATGCTATGGTTTCCTCACAGCACATTGATTGGTCACTGTAGTTAATCATCATCATACCTCTTAACCTGTTGGCTCATAGATGGGTGGCATATTCTACAACTATAGAAACGCGAGTTGACTGATAAAATTACTAAAATATAGGTACTTAGCTTTGTAATAACCTAAAAGCTTGGTACATATGTCGTAATCAATCTGTGTTCTTTATTTTAAATTCAGATCGGCACTCATGATGGAGTATTCCACTGTGATGAGGTTCTTGCATGCTACATGCTCAAGCGTCTACCGGAATACAAAGATGCCGAGATTGTCCGCACAAGAGACCCGGCCAAGCTAAATGAATGTGACATAGTTGTGGATGTTGGAGCTGTCTTTGATCATGAAAAGAAGAGATATGACCACCACCAGAGGGAATTCAAGGAGACACTAAGCTCATTGAAGCCAGAACTTGGTGATAAGTTTAATATTAAGTGAGTACTTATTATTTTATCATCTACATTACAGGTATAATTATATAAACATTTTCACCTTTAGTGAGATTAGACTAATTATAATCATATCTGAACTGCAACTATAACATGAAGAAATTAAGGCCCTAGTGACTACCTGAGCCCAGTTTGATTGTTTTGTGTCTGTTTCTCTTGATATACTTTTTTTCTTTTATGTCCTTTTTGTTTTATTTTGATCTACAGCCTCTATTATAATGAACTAAGTTTTTGGCTGCTTTCTGAATAATTAGCGGAAATGTATTGAGTGAGATCCAATAATCTTGTTCCTTATCAGTTGACTGATTTTATTGAAATTGGTTTTGTACAACACAAAACACATTTATCTGTCAATCAGTTAATTCTCCTTTGATATATATCAGATCTTTCTCTCTATAGTCATTGTCTCATGTATGAGAATTTCCAGCTTCGTGTTTGCTTCTAGAGCAAATAATCGCCTTGACTGGTTTCTGTCCAACGCGTCCCTTGCTATCAGATCAGTATAGATTAATTAATAGAAATTCTGCTTCTTTCACAGGCTAAGTTCAGCAGGCCTCATTTACACTTACTATGGTGAACAGCTTATACAAGATTTAGCACCAAAAGGAGAGCCTCTTCTCCCTGAAGATGTAAGAATAATCTTCAAAAAGGTTTACAAGAATTTTATTCAAGAAATAGATGCGATAGACAATGGTGTACCTATGACTGATGGAGAACCGAAATATGAAATACGTACCAATTTAAGCAATAGAGTTGGTCGACTTAATCCGGAATGGAACACTAAACAAGAAGTCAATTCTGATGAAGTATTTAAAAAAGCTATGGCATTGGTCAGTGAAGAATTTCTTCATAATGTCAACTATTTCATCTCAGTATGGTTACCTGCAAGGGATTATGTAAAGTCTGCTATAGAGAATAGGTTTAACATTCACAAATCAGGGAATATATTGGAATTCACGGAAAGATTTCCTTGGAAGGAGCATCTGTTTGATTTGGAAATGGATATGGGAATCGAGCAGGAAGTTAAATATGTGATATTTAATGATAAACCTAATTCTTGGAGAGTGCAGGCTGTTCCCATAAGCCACGCTAGTTTTATTACAAGGTACACATTTTTTTTTTATAGCAATGTTGAGTTAGTTAATACTATCTGTCCCCCGCGGTTCCACCCGCGTTCCCGGGATAAAAAGTAGCCTATGTCCTTTTCCATACCATGGGCTATCTGCATGCCAAATTTCATGATGATCCGTTGAGTAGTTGAGGCGTGAAGGTGTAACAAACAAATAAACAAACTCACTTTTATGTGAGTCCAACACTCAAATATATATTTTTTTCGCTCAAAAGAAGCTCAAAGTAAGCTAGAAAATGCTATTTCTCTTGAGGCATCTTGTATACTCTTGGCAGGTTAATTTTGCAGCAAGCGCATTAGGGTGTCTCCAGTTGCTGTTGATATTTTATGCGAGTGTTTTGGATTATAAATAAAATAAAATATCCGGGACATTTCTCACACATGGTCATCTGATCCCAAACTAAGCAGAGCTTGCACTATGGAAACCAGATAACTGATATAATACATATACTACTTTTTGTTTGTAAATACATACTTAATATACATAATTACACCCAGACTCAGGACATACAGATATATTCATGCACACAAATGCATGTCCTGAGTGGGAATCGAACCCACGACCTGTGGCGCGTAAGGTGAATCTTTACCAACTGGCCCGTCAAATTTCTTCTCAGTTCATATTTCTTCCTTCACTCTCACTTGGCCGGTTTTTTTATACTACGAAGTCGGCAAACAGCATCGCCCACATGCTGGTAAGCGGTTACCGCAGCCCACTAATGCGTTACCGACCCTGCCCCCTCCCCAATAAGCTCTGGCGAACGCAACTCACGCGCAGGAACACAGCATTAAGTTATTTAGACTGCTGTCTTCTGTAGTTCCCCAGTCGAGCTGTTCTTTGAGCGAAAAAACGCTTTACCTCTCTGATCTTTAAGCCATATTTACCTATCATCATCAGCCTATAATGTCCCACTACTGAGCACAGGCCTCCTGCACACAAATGAGGGTGAAAGGGAATGGGCAATACTCCACCACGCGTGCCCACTGCGGCGAGGTGGAGGTATTTCAACCCACCTAGGAGGCATCCAACTAGCTTAACGACTATCACAATTAAGTGATAACCGGGACCAACGGCTTTACGTGCCGTCCGAAGCACTGAAACGCTCGATTTAAAATGCCACACCCATCCAGGTACGGACCACCACGGTGGTAGCTTAACTTGCCGATCGATTAAGAACGGCTAATCATGCTACACCACGAGAGCTTTTTCTTATTTACCTATAGTGACTAAATTTCTTTTTTTTTTTTCAGAAAACCCCTCAATAAGAAGTGGTGGGGAGTGAGAGATGATGTCCTCAGTGATGTCGCTGGAATTCCAGATTGCATTTTCTGTCACAGCACTGGATTCATAGGTGGTAATGCCACTAGAAGAGGCGCATTGCAAATGGCAGTGGATAGTTTAGAAGCTAGCGATTGATTCATGTTTTTAAGTCAATTAACTGCGTCGTAATACTTTTTAATGCAGTTTACATTTGATTAAAGGTCAATTTAAACTAAAGTGAAAAATTGCCGTTTTTACCAAATTAAGTTCACGAAAAGATAATTATCTTTTGCATAAGATCTCGCTCAGCATCAGCATGTCTCTGTTTGATTTGAATTGACCCTTAGTCAACTAACGCGTTCAGAAATAGCAGCGCAGGTGTATAAATAAATCTGTAATGAAAACATTCAGGCTAATGGTCCATTAGGCAATTTTTGTTGCGCGATTTGCAGTTCTTGCGCCCACTAGGTGAATGGGTTAGTAATATAATGCGCAACTGAAATTGCTTTGTGAACTATCGGCATATTTTTATTTGTCTTACCTTTTAAAACCTATAGTTTTTATTTTACATGAAATGCCTTATTCAATTATTGTTCGATATAGTGAGGGTCGTAAATATCGAGACTTATTTTGGTGGTAGTCTGTTGTGTCGAATGTATTTACTTCGCAGTTCGTATTCATAAAAGGTGAATTGTTGGGAGTAAAATGTGTTAGGTTATACAATAAATACACATACATACTCTATGTGTATTGTGTAGATTTATTGTTGATGAAAAATGCTGACGTAAAATACAGTCGTAAAAAATTATGGTCTTCAAAGAGTTCTTGGAAATGTTCTCTTTTATCTTTTCAATTGTTTAGTTTTTTGTGGTTGAATGAATTGTGACGTTAAATATCAAAAAATATGTTGGTTTACTTTACTTGGGATTTAAATTAAATTAAAATAACGGAAAGTAATTTTCCGTTATTCGATTCACTGGGCCTCAAAGTCCGTTTAAATGTCTTCTTTCTTCGTTGTCATGGCCGCTTGTTGAGATATTCAGTTTGATACTATTCTATCTCCCAAGTTTAGGGGAATCAAAAAGGTTTTTTGTTACCTTCCTAACCCTAATAGTGATGTGTGGAATGCTCTCCCGGACAACGTGTTTCCAGACACATACACTTGTCGCCGGCGATTCAGTCTCTCGGCTACCAAAACATAGGCAACTAGGGCCGGAGACCAAGCCGAACGACAGTATTCCAAGTACATTCCGCTGCTAATTTTGATGAGAAAGAAAAATAAAAGAAAATCAAAAGAGTATTGGGTACATCCTTTGTTACAAGAACGGAGATTATAGAATAGAATATACTTTATTGTGCACACTACATGAAAGAACAAAACAAAGCAAAACAGAATAAAATGGCGAACACAACATAGGCGGCCTTATCGCTAAAGCGATTTCTTTCAGGCAACCTTTGGGTGATAGGAAAGTACTTATGAGTAGAACAACCTAAATAGATACTAATACATACTATAAAATAAAAATAAACTAATAAATATGATAAAATAGATAAATAACAATAACAGCATACAAGAAAAATAAAAAGGAGAATGACCGTTTTCTAAGGGGAGTTGGGCCCACTTCGATTTTTTTTTGTGTCACAATGATTTATTTTTTATTTTGTAGATAAAATACTATATTTTCATAATCAGTAAACAGTTTTAATTTTCTGACCCGGGTTTACGAGTATTTTTCTTTTTTCTCATGCAGAATTTAAGGTTATTAAATGCAAAAAAATGGTTATTTACATACTTTGTTTTAGTATTTCAATGGTTTAGAAGTAGTAAGTCAGTAATGCCTCTAAAAAAATCCGCTTGTGTTTATTTTAATGTTTTGCAAAAGATTAAACATAGGTATGCTAGACTTTTTGGCGGGAACTTGCAAAGTCACGTAGCGTTTTCATTTTATTTCCATAAATTCCTGTATTTTGAGGTTTATTGCATATTATCAGTGGAGTTTTATCCAATATAGATAAATCTATGTGCACCCTAAGTGAAGTGAAACGAATTATGCATATTGTGAGTTTTCAAGTTGTCTCAAAAGGTCCGTGGGAAGTATTAGTACAATGACAACTATTTTACTAAAATATGTCTGTTATGGACGGTGACTGATAGTGCGGACTATATGAAAATGTTTTATTTTGTAACTAGAACTAGAATATAAACTGACACTAGCAAAAATAAGTCCTCATAAATAAGATTTCGTTGCCAAACTTACCTATTAAAAATATAACTCGACACTGGCAAAAATAAGTCCTGATAAAAAGATTTGGTTGTCAAACTTACCTATTTATAATATAACTCGACACTGGCAAAAATAAGTCCTCATAAAAAAGATTTAGTTGCCAAACTTACCTATTTATAATATAACTCGACACTGGCAAAAATAAGTCCCCGTAAAAAGGATTTGGTTGCCAAACATAAAACTAAGAAGATTTTATTTTACATAAAATAAATTAATACTTTTAAGAAATTATTTTATGTTACTTGTTACTATTATTTTAATCATAACATACTGTTGGGAAAATAATCATTGTCATCAAACACAATTATTATTTAATGTCAATAAAAATAAAATGTGTAGGCATTTGGCATTTCTGCTGCATTAACCGACGAATATATCTAATATCACTCTCGTAATCTCGTTTCATCATTACTAGCGTTATTCAACAGAAAAAGACTATATATGTAGCTCGTTTTTACTACGATAAACCTAATTTAACACCTGGCAACATTCGATATTAATAAAAGTGACCCGTATTGCGTACGGTTTCAGATATCTGTGGTGCGGAAGTGTAAAGGAATTCAAGCGAATATATTATTAATTCTGTTTTTAATCCTCGGGTTAGAAAAATATCAATATTTTGTGAGTGAACATAATAAAATAAGACTTGATTTTTGTATCATATTTGATTGAGACACTCGATGACACAATAGTGGGCCCAAATCTGGTCAATGTCCTTTACAAGAATAAGCAGAAAGCACAAAGAAAAATAAAGTAAATAATTAAAATCTAATAATATATATAAAATGCTTTTGTGGGTACGTAAATACGCAGTTTTCTCAATCACCACCAACCCCAATCAACTTCCCATTGGGGTGGTAAATACCCCTTGGTCTCCAGGTGGTAGTAAGGGAGTCTGGTCGCGGTGGGTGGAAGGGGGTGGTTGTGGGTGGCGAAAATGTTAAAACATATATTGCTGTCCTTTTCTAACGCATGAGGACTTCTGAAAAGATCTCAAAATTTCTGGAATGGAAAGTTCCAAAATGTGTAAAACGGTTATAATCGATCTGGAATGTTCTAGAAAGTTCAACAAATATCTGGAATGATCTAGAAAATTCTAGAGTGAATGCAAACTATTATAATCGATATAGCATGTTTTGAGAAAGTTCTACAAATTTCTGGCTTCATCTAGAAAGTTCCAAAATATCCAAAACTGTTATTATCGAGTTAGAATGTTCGAGAACGTTCTAGAAGTTTCCAGAATTATCTGGAAAGTTCCAAAATGAGTGCAATTGATTATGATCGATTTAGAATGTTCGAGAAATTTCTTGAATGATCTAGAAAGTTCCAAAATGAGTAAAACGGTTATAATCGATCTGGCTTCATCTAGAAAGTTCCAAAATGTCCAAAACTGTTATTATCGAGTTAGAATGTTCAAGAACGTTCTAGAAATTTTCCGAATGATCTGGAAAGTTACAAAATTTGTGCAATTGATTATGATCGATTTAGAATGTTCGAGAAATTTCTTGAATGATCTAGAAAGTTCCAAAATTAGTAAAACGGTTATAATTTATCTGGAGTGTTCTAGAAAGTTCAACAAATATCTGGAATGATCTAGAAAATTCTAGAATGAATGCAAACTATTATAATCGATATAGAATGTTTGAGAAAGTTCTACTAATTTCTGGCTTCATCTAGAAAGTTCCAAAATGTCCCAAAACTGTTATTATCGAGTAAGAATGTTCGAGAACGTTCTAGAATTTTTCCGAATTATCTGGGAAGTTCATAAATGAGTGCAATTTATTATGATCAAGAATTTTTGGATTGGTCTGGAAAGTTCCAAAATGTGTACGAGTGTTATTATTGATCTATAAAAACCAAATCGAAGTGATGTACATCTAAATATTCTAGAGTGATCTGGTACTGGAAATTTCGGTATATAAATCGAAATTCAGTGACTTTTCGTCAGTTCAATTGTGATTGCAGTCGAGTAAAAAAAAGAACAAACTATTTGAATGTTCTGGAAAGTCTCTCAATATCGAAAATAGAAATCTATAATAGTATGTTAAAAAATGTATCCTTATATATTTTTTATACCATTAAACATGCGATGTATTTTAACCCGAGCAACGCCGGGTTTCGCTGCTAGTAATATACTATTTCAGCGTGAATAATATGATAGAACTAGTTGTTTAAAAGAATCTATCGTCTGAGCTCGTCTGATTTCATCTGGAAGAGAATTCCATAGACGGACAGCTTGCACAGTGAAAGATTGAATCTGCACAGTGAAAAATTGAATTGATCTTCTTTTAGTTGAATATTTTTGTGAAGCTTTAATTCTAACCTCTTCAGTCTTTTTGAAGCTATAGTCTTTGATTATCCGTGCCTGACGTCCGCATTTGCATCACCAAACGGCAACCTTACCACATAACTACCATCTTCGTTACATTTCGTGGTACCCACAAACAGCTTTTTACATGCCACTTCCTCCGTATGGATCTTTTTATTCAGCGGGGTTATTTTAAAACGGTCGGATTCGGAATCGGGAGCGGAATCGGAAACCTTTATCCGATATAGTTCCGATCGCGGAAAGTTGGAGTGCGTTTACAAAGTTTGTTTTCAATAATGGTAGGAAATGGTAAACCTAAACTAAAATAAAAGTAAAATCGAAATGATTACGGATTTTCATTGTTGAAAGGCCTCATTTAAACACTCATATCAAATGCATAAAGACAGATACTTGTTATTTTTTATATTTTAGATTAAGGTCTACATTGTGTTATAAACATAAAAAAATGGTTTTCTAGTTTTATCGAACTTCGGAAACTGACTGATAGGTCAAAGTAATTGTTGTTTATAATATTCGAAAAAGTCAGGCAAAGGTTTGAGCCATACAGCCTAATCGTATTTGAGTTATACCTAAGTTCTAGTCCCAAAATAAATCACTTTCATAATAGTACGCACTGTCAGTCACAGTCTATAAACGTCATGTGTTACTAAAATAGTGGTCAATAAACTAAAACTTCTCACGGACTTTTTGAGACAACTTGAAGTCACGATACACATAATTCATTTAATTTCCCTTCATTGGTGCGCGAGGATTGATCTTTATAGGATAAAACACCACAGATAATATGCAATAAAACTCAAAATACACGAATTTTTGAAAATAAAACGAAAACGCAACGTCACTTTTCAAGTTCCCGCCAAAAAGCCCTCTATGTCAAAGTATTTTTTTTTCAGTACATTCATGGAGAATATAATAAAACAAATATTTTATGATTACGTAGATTTTTTAGTGGTAGTGAATCTAGCATCCAACTTGAGTAACGGTATTGAGTGACCAATATGTTTTAGTTCCTACGAAGTTTGAGTATGTAGCTATTATTACTTTTACCGCCGACCTTTCTAATTCATTATTTACCTAAAAATAGGGGCAAACACACTCCGTTTAGTACCAACTAACCTTTATATAAGTTTAAATAATGCGTTTGTATTAAATAATGGTCAAAAACGAACATTAAATAAAATTCGGAAAGAATTCCGCCAGCTAAAAGCTATCGGAAACTTTTAGATGAATCGGATTGATATTTCCGTCGAGAAACGTCAAACTATTCGAATTCGGAAATTAAAATAGCAATGGGCGCATCCGGAATATATTTATTTTAGTTTAGGTTTTATTTGTAACACTTAAATTGTACTATTATCATACTATGTTAAATAAATATTGATGTTCTTATAGTTTTGATTGTATTTTAATGTGCAAATACATATTTTTATTATTATTTTATCATGTCGGAAACTCATCTCGGAAGTTTCCGATTCCGCTCCCGATTCCGAATCCGACCGTTTTAAAATAACCCCGCAGAACCGTATAAGGTTGTGAGCTCGGGAGATGAATAAGACAAACGAACCGTTTGAAATAACATTTATTACTGCCCAATTACATTGGCACATATTATTATATAAGATACGATGAGCACACATTCATACGATAAGTACTACATACACACTACACGCCCACCGATTAAAAAAAATAAGTAATATTTTTTTGTTTTTACAATTTCTGTTGAGTATTAAAAATGTTTAATATTATTCTAATAAGATTACAAATGATTACAATTATGTTCATCTTTATAAGGCTTAGTTCTATTCTTATGTACTAACATTTGTTTACCCTTATAATCCATTTATATATTCGGTTCACAATCTTCGATAACTTTAAAAGGTCCTACGACAGAGGATCGAATTTGTTGACACATCGTTCATTTTTGGTAGTATCATATCACTGACATCATGGTAATAGGATTTATATAACTATCATACTTATTTTTTTCTAATATTGCGATTTTTGCAGTTTATATTTAAGTTGTTTGAGATAATCATAATGGTTATATAATGGTTCTATGTCTAAGGTTAAATTACTTGGTATATAACACATCTTCCCGAATACTAGTTCGTACGGTGTATATTTAGTTTCTGTGTGTACAGTTGTGTTAAATTGAAAACACCAGAATGGTAACCACATACTCCAATTCTGTGGTTCATTTTCAGTTTGAATACGTAAAAATGACATTAAATTTTTATAATTATTTTCTAAGCTATCTATTGATTGACGATGATATGCTGTAGATGTTATTTGTTTAATTTGAAGGATTTGCCATACTTCTTTCATTACCATCGAAACGAACTCAGTGCCCCGATCAGATATAATTTGTCGAGGAATTCCGTAATGTAAGATTAAATTGTTTACGATACTACCGAAATAGTATCCTTATTACAAAGGGGATACGCTTCTACATACTTACTAAGGTCACACTGTAGTGTGAGAATATATGAATAACTATCACTATCCTTACTTAAGGGCCCGACTAAATCTAAATATATTCTATCAAAAGTTGAATGTCCTGTATCGATTATTACCACAGGTGACTTTATGGGTTTAAAGTGTTTTTGACGTAAACACTTTTCACAACGACTTACGAATTCATTTACGTCTTTTTCCAATCCTGGCCAAAAGTAACGTTTTTTAATATTATTGATCATACGCCTTTTATTGATAAATCGATGGCTTAGTTCAAAAAAATTAAAGAACAAAAATTATGAGCACTGCAAATGTGGATAATAATCTATAACGGTTCTAAAAAAAATCGATATAAAAGGATACGAGAGTCATGTTCTCTTTTGGCTGCACGTCGAGTGTTGCAATTCAACTTCCAACTCCTAAGCTCGAACGACGATGTGAACGTAGATGTGAGGCACGAAGGTCGTCTTCTCTGCATGCCATGATGAATGGGCCGGGCTATACCCTGGACTCCGTGGGCCGGGATAACCCTGGACACCGCTCCTTCAAGTTCTTCTTTCTTCAAATTCTTATTAGTTCAGCTTTTTGATTTTTCATTCTTGATATATTTTTTTTTCTTCGTAGTAGGTCATGGGTAGGTAGTAGGTCGTTTGACCTCTAACACAAGGTTCCCGTGTCGCGCCAGCTTTGGCAGTACCCTTATGCCCGGTGGGCTTGGTTGCAGTACCGCCCAGCGGTGGTCCCGCAGCAGTGCCGACCCTCGGCAGTGCCACAGCAGTCCCATTTTTGACGGTCCCGCCGCAGTCCCGCTTCGAGACGATCGCGCTGCAGTCCTGACCCTCGGCGGTCCTGCTGAAGTAGATGCAGTCCCGGCTTGTGCCGGTCCCGCCGTATATTGTGCAGTCCCAGCTTTCGCCGGTTCCGCTTTTTGGTGCGCAGTCCCAGCTTTCGCCGGTCCTGCCTTGTGGTTATTTTTTTTTATTGTGATCCATTTAAAAATCCCGATTAAATTAATTCATCCCTCGCCTATCCCCACCCGCCATGGAGTGCTCAAGTGGCGATGCTACGGTAGCACCAGGGATTAGTCGAGGGATATAGTCCTCCCCCCATTAGTTACTCACGACACTGCACAGCACTAACTCACACCGCTACCACTAGCGATGCGAGCGAGCGCCGCCCTCTGCAAGTCCCCAATGGGAGTGAACTCGCCTAGGGGCAGTCAGACCGGACCCTGCAGCCGATTGACCGCAGCTGGCTAAGCTACGGCCTCCCGTGTGAGAAGAAATCCGGGCCAAAGTGGAGTGTTGCCTCAGAGACGTTAAACCTCCTACGCTCATCGGCTTAGCCACCAGGATCCCATCATCCTCCCGTACGGGTCCCTGCGCACGGCAATAACACGCGGGAGGTCATTACTATCCATATCTGGTCTTGTTCGATGGTGCACACCCAGGGGCATGACCTCGCCACCCCTGTGTTAAGTAGCCCGGTGATTTTTGTTACGTCTATGTCATATGGAATTAGACCAATAACGGGGCGGCAACCTCGAGAAGAAACATCACCGCACTTGCCTTGAGGATCTACACGACCGTAGCGCTCTCCCTCAAGACCACGCTACCTTGCCAACTCAGAAGGAGTAAGGCAAGGTAGGCCTGCATCTATACTACCAAGCAAAGCATGTTATAAAATTTTAAAGCATACACCCAGCCCCGCCCCAAACAATAATGCACTATTAACACCAACCAGCATTAAAACAAGAGCTTGTGCGGCTTTATTTAGTTAGTGTCCATATCTAAAGAAGTGCCAGTGTCAACATATCCATAGTATTTAGATCAATCCCATTCTGTGTCTTTTAATTGCCATTTCATCTAATACTAAATTGCAAATTAGGGGATGTTCTAGTTGGTTTGTTTTTTATTTTAATACTTTGAAAGACTCCTCTGTGAATCCTGGTTTACCATTCACCGTTTGATACCCATTTGATATGGTTCGCTGTTGTGGTAAACAAGAATAAAAAGTGCGTCTCACGTAATCATACACGCCTTGGGCGAACTGAAATTTTGTGTTAACGCGAAAGTGCGCAAATTTACGGATTTTTTTTTTTATTATTTTCTTGCCAGGTGTGTTTTTATGTAATTGTCGCTGTACAAGCTCTCGTGATTTGATGTTAATGCTTTTCAGATCAGAAATCAGAGGGCAATATCAGTTTTTTTTTGCTGGAGATCATTTAAAACGCTTTGGACTGGTGCTATTTGAAAAAGACGTAAATATTTACTAAAAAATTTATACCAATTAAATAATTTATTTATAGGGTTGATTATGTCTGATAAGTTCCAAATTAATAGTAAGATTGCCATTGAAATATCAGGCTTTGGCTCTATAATAAACTAGGTTAAAATTAATGTATACTTATAATCTAAACAAGAAAATGCAGATTGTAAAAAATACAGTATTTGAAGCGTACGCGCGTGCATTTACCCACATGATAACAATAAAAAATTTAAACCTTTTTTTATTGTCTATTTTTTTTCCTGACGCGATGACAATTCACTCAAAACTATGGTTTGTGACTTAATCTAGACTATTCAAGGCCTTCTTTATATAACAATTTTGTAAAAAAACTGTCTTGGAATCACATTTTTGTCAACAAGTTCCTTAATGTCCCTTTTTTTGTTTCCGATAAACGATTTTTTTCTATGTAAGGTTTACTCAAATTCATTGGGATATCAGATGTAAAAGAAGATGTACAGCCAGTAACTGACGCTGATTTTGGTGTCTTTGTGTTAATATTTATTATAGAAGAAGTACCAGGAACATCTTCTACTCTTGACGATGGTACAGTAATCTGTGATGTGGAATTCGTAGCATTGTCACCAAACAAATCTTTTGTTACCTCTTGAGCCCTGTAATTCAGAGACTTCTTGCGTGGTACAGTCGCTTTAACTTTAAACTTAGGAGTTGGTAAAAATTCATGAATCTCACACGTGGTTGATTGATTGTCTATCTTATGTGGAGTTCCAGCATTCGGATTGTTTTTTGAGAGCAAGGACAGTGGCCAATTCTCAGTATCTGTGCCTGACCCATCTGAATCTTCCACATATGTGAAACACAATGTGTGGTTCCACAAAATCTAGTGGGGTATTTCGGGAGACCTGACGGGCCATGGTTGTACCCCATATCGACCAATCGAGATACAAATATATTTATGTATTTCTATGACTTTTATAATAATTTAATGCTTGTATTTTAACTTTATTGCTACACATACATTCAGTAAGTTTGCCCTTAAGCAGTCTATTTAAATTCGTGCACCAGCTATAAATAACAATATTTACAATGCTATTAATTACAAAATCTTGAACTTTTTCTTTATGTATTTCGCAAGAGAATAGTGACGAATTACAACAAATTACTATAATTCCAGATTACAATATTTACAAATAGGTTCCATTAAAGGATAATAATTATAAATAAAATTGAATCATTTATTCTCTCTTAGAAAAAAAACCAAACATAGTCAGATTGTCCAAAAAATATTTAAAAAATGTAACCTTGCTGAGTTTCTTGCCGGATTCTTCTCAGTTGAAGGCCGAGTTCCGAACCGGTGGTAACTTCAGTAAATGTGACCTTCATAAGTGCGCCCTTCTGGGGCCTAAATTGAAATGGCTTTGACTTTGACTCTCTTCACAAAATATATGTAAATAAAAACAATAATGAGCATTTTAGTATGGCAAAAGATACAATTTGTGAGAGACTGGTGTCTGTACTAGGAAAACCTGTACCACAGATCACCAGGCTCCTACCCCGCGACTATGATGCAGTAGCTCATTTAGTAAGAATGAATGAAGAGAAAAGTATTGCAAAAGCACTGATATACAACTAGCCTTGTCATGATGGTTCTAGCAGTGTACCTGATGGTGAGCGAATAAATGTCGTATAGCAATGGTTTCGCGTATATAAAAATTATTATGAACATTTTAACAATAGCAAATGGATTTGTTAATTATTGATATTATATGATTGTTTGTTACTTAAGTAAAACTAAAACAAACAAAGAGTAATGACAATTCTTGTGGGGTCGATGGTGAGTGTGTGTGTGTATGTGTGGGGGAATATTTGAGTGTATGCCCATGTGTGTCTATATGTGTGACAGAGATGTTTGAACAAAGAGTAACAAATAACAAATTAAATATTTCATATTCAGTATTTTATGTCAAGACAGTTAACAAATTTTCGGTACCATCATAATCAAGCTCCTGCAGCCATTTTGTTATGACTGATTTACATGTCAATTTTGAAAGATGACGTATTGATAGTTTACTATTCAAAATATTATACAAATGTGGTCCCAAAAAGACGAAGAAACTAGTGTTCAACTTTTTGCTCCGACAGACCGAGCCTTTTCTCCGCTTGTTATGAAATGAAATTAATTTTATTTGCGAGAATAAGGGTAATGCTAATACAAAATAGCGGTGTTAAAAATTAAATAGTTCCAAACTTACTCTACCGATCTGTGCGGTGTGCAAATATTAAAATTGAAAATAAATGTCGTTAATATGACAAAGCTTAAATGACATGATATTAATTAAAACAATGCTAGATGAGAATTATAACAAAGATAAAAAATTAAGGTAAGTAATAATAATGTTGGTCATATTCATTCAAAAAAAAAAAAACAATTATATTTTCCGATCTAAATGTCAAATAAGTCTCATGTCAAATTAATATTATTAATTATGTATATACAAAAAAAAAAAAAAACATGTTCATAAAATGTCTAGCAAGCTACAATATTATTATAAAGGTAAATGGCATGTCGGTATTTATCACATTTTGTCATCAAAAAATTCATTAATCGAATAATACATCTTATTAATTAAAAAATTTAACAAAGCACTTTTAAATTTAACTAAAGGTAATTCTGTGAGACTACAAGGTATGTGGTTGAAAGTCCGAATCGCCATGCAATAAACATTATTTCTGTACACATTTAGTCTCTGGATTGGAACATACAGTCGGTCTTTGTGTCTGCCACTTTTGCCAGTAACTTGTTTATTTGTTTTAAACATACCATTATGTTTTTTGACTAATTAATTAATTAAGTAAATTAACAAAGTTGGGTCATATTGTATAGTGGAGTGCATTCTTAGGGTCATGTACAATACAAAAAGTTGCCGGACTGTTAGCACTTTCGATTGAATGTAGAGGTCTCTCGTTGGATATAGAAACGGCAGGAATGAGCTGACTTTAAGAATTGCTCTCTGAGAGCGCTCCAATTTCAGGAATCTAGATTTTGGAGCGCCTCCCCATGAGGTTATGCAATAAGATCTGGCACATTGCATAATAAACCATCCTTATCACTTTATCATCTGAAATATAGCGGAGATTTTTAAATATATAAATCAATTTACGGATTCTTGTGGTTAGTAAGTCTATGTGTTGTTGAAAGCTTAGCTTATCGTCAATTAAGATGCCAAGATATTTAATAGAGTTTAATCATTGTATAGTGAGACAGTTACAACTAGTACCATGAGGATGGGGACATGAGTCAGAGTTAGCTATTATAGTAGGGGAAGAGGAGCTAGGGTTATGATCCCGCAACGAGAAGGTGAGATATTTTGTTTTATCTATGTTTAAAGTAAGGCCATTACCACGCAACCAGTCGGATACAATATCGAAACCATCCTGAGCAAATTGGAATGTATCTTTCCACAAATTTGAGCTAAACAATAATGCAGTGTCATCAGCGAAGGTTATTATTTTCTAAAGTCAAAGGTTTCAAAGGTCGTTGATATACACTAAGAACAATGTAGGGCCTAGGATACTTCCCTGAGGAACACCGTGTGTGATAGAGAGATCCTCACTGAGATAGTTATAAATTTTTACCCCTTGTAATCGATTGGAAAGATAATCCTCAAAAAGTTTTAGTTGTAGGTCTCTTACACCAAGATCATTCAGCTTCTTCACAAGGATGGGGACAGAAACCGTGTCAAATGCCTTCGCTAAATCCAAGAATACCACAAGAGGCTTTTCTTTATTATCCAATAACGAGATAGTCCGTTAGCTAATGAACTGCATCAGCGCAAGATTTCCCTGCCCTGAAGCCGAACTGAGAGGAAGAAAGTAAATTAATAATTTCTAGGTAACTTATCAGTCTACGATTCATTATTCGTTCCAATATTTTGGATAGGCTTGGAAGGATAGATATTGGTCGGTAGTTGTTGACACATTCTCTGTCACCACTCTTGTGAATAGGACGAATTTGTGAAATTTTAAATGCCGCAGGAAATACACCAGTCGAGAGGGCTACATTACAGATATAGGTTATTGGCATAGATAACTCGTTTTCGAATTGTTTCAAGAATTTTCCCGATATCTTGTCATATCCAACAGCACGGTCATTTTTTAGATTACTGATGAGAGATTTAACTTTACGAACCAATCCATCATTCTCCGAACAAAACATTAAATTTTTTGGTAATAGTTCTTCCCAAGTGTGGTGGTGCTCCATCCTGCTGAAACCATGTCTTCCGTAGCCTAGCAAGTGGCAAGTCATCCAAATAGGGCTCGAGAATATTACTGATTAGGTCTGCGTACTTTGCGGCTGTCAAGGTCCCCTCAATGAAATATGGCTCGATTATTTCTTGCCCTATTATTGCAGCCCACACGGTAAGGTGCTGCGCAGACGTGTGTCCTGTGACACAAGCCACCAAAACCGTAGTTGCTGTGTCCTGTAGCGGCAATCGGACACAGTTTACGTCTGCGCAGGGAGTGGCTGATTTCATACTGGTTCTATAGAAATCAAATATTCATTGGTGGCTTGTGTCCGACACGGGACACACGTTTGCGCAGCGGCTTATGGTCCAACGTATCTGGTGGCATGTGGATTTCACCCGACCATAAATGGATATTTTTTCTGTACATACCATTTCTCGCGAACGTTGATTCATTGATCCAAATTAATTTTGCGCTGAAATTTCCATCTGCGTTGGACCGATTTAAAAACCAACGGGAAAATTCAAGGCGTCACGTCGGCGTTCATCACCAAGTTACAACGCGTGCACACGCTGCAATTTGTACGGGGTGCTGCTGGTCTCGGTGTAAAATTCTCAGTACCGTACGGTGATGCAGTCCGAAAAGCCTAGCAGCCACACGAGAGCTCCCCAATGGTAGCATATAAAAAAATAAAAAATAAGAATTCTAGTTTAAAGGTGTTATCGTCGCGAGAGCTATTTCAGGTTTTTGATTGATATCCTAGGTGGGTGGGTATTATAAGTCTCCTACTTACCTACCTACCTACTTAATACCTACGTCGATACCGACCAGTCCGACGGGCCTACGAACGTTCCGACCGATAGCATCCAACCGCCCCAGTCCACAGATTTATATATAATCAACTCGCCAGTCGCCTTTTTGCTTTTTCCCACAAACTTATCTGGTCCGGTAAGACAGACGCTGTTATCGAATTTGGTGGAGCAAACAACCAATGGCGAATGGCAGGCAGATTGACATTTCAAACTGGCGTCGTTAGTTCCTTTTTTGGCCACCGGGCCGGATAAGTTTGTTGTGCAGTGCGTCATGCTACCAGTAATATCAAAATGCGCTATAGTGGCAATAGCTGTGGCAGCTACATTAGTGCCTCTGAAAAAAAAGAATGGGCAATATTCTATTTTAGACACCGTGAAACGTTCAGCCATATGAAATTACCGTATATACTCCGTGATTTTTTATTCGTCTTAGAAACGCAGTCCACTAAATGTACCCAAAGATAAGGTACTAATCGAGTTAATAATTAAAGTTTACGTATAAAATGATAAAAAATATCAACCCAGTGCACGAGGTCATAATGAAAAATATTTGTTTTTTTTATACAAATGTTAAAAAAAAAAAATAATGATTAGTTCTTATTCATTGGGTACATTATGTGGGCTGCATTTCTAAGACGAATAAAAAGTCATGGAGTATTTAAGCATGAACCAAGAAGCCTCACTGTTATACTTTTTAAAGACTTCAAGCATTATTTTATATGAATTATTTCTAGTATCCTTGTTAAAATAATCTTTGTGGTATAAATCCCACAACCAAGGAAAGTCCTTATTAAAGTTCTAGTAAGTATCTTTTTATTTGCAGAAGATTCTTGACTTGAAATAGCATTGCATCTGATTATAACAATTTATACAAAGAATTACTAACTACTAAAAAACCTAATACTAAAAACCTTAAAAAGTATAATATAACTAAAATATATTATTAAAAGTAGTCCCTTTAGGCAAGGTTCCGAAGATGCTGGCAGCATTCCCCCTTTGAATGGCTAGACTAATTTTTTGTCCGAGGTAGCTGCCAGCTCTTCGGTCTCCTGTGATGTCGACTAACCTTTTTGATATTTCCTTAAAAAGCCTAATAGCGCTAGGACCCCACGGACCAAGGGTCTCGACACCGAATGGGACAAAATCATATTCGGAGCCTAGACCCCTGGATTTGTAAGCCTTAGCTTTTTCAGCCGCTTCACACGCCGCACCAGCTCTGTTGTTGGTTCCATGTAGATGGGAAGGGGCCAGCGTGTCTGAACAGGTTGCATCCCATACCAGCACCCGGCCCATCTTCCATGGAATCAAACTCATACCATCCGGTCTCTTGCCATCGTCTCTTGCAATACCAGTCGGCTCAAGTAGACTTGGCACGTTGACGGTGGCAAGGGACCGGCGCATGATATCGTTAAGTGCGGCATGTCTCGAGAAGCGGCCTGCACTTTTTTGGAATGACAGTCCGTGATGTCTAGTAAGTTAATTGTTGATTATCATCATATTGTATATATATTACTATTAAAGGACTGATGTAATTATTTCTTGAAGCATATGGACATTTCACTTCAATATTTTTTTATGATCCCAGTAAACCATCTGGGGATGCTCCTAGGTAAGGACGTTCTTGTGATAAAAATAGCTTAACATAAGTCTCCATATACTTAATGGCAACTTTTTTCATTTAAAACCCCATGTGCAATTGCTCTTATCTGGACAAGATTTTTATTAATTATTTGATTAGAATATTTCACTACAAAGTACACAAGTAACGAGTACACTTGTAAAGTTTCACTCTTTAAATGGCAGAAAATTTAAAAAATGCTGGCATTAATTTGTGTTCTTCTGCAGCCCCTTTGGATTGGAACTTAGTCCTCTAGTTTCCATTTCAATTTCCTAATCTCTTTGTTCAGATACATTAAGACAATTAATGGATTCTAAAAAAATATCTACTGCTTTTTTTTCATGTATTCATGGTCGAAACATATTTCTTGATTAGCTACAGGATATATTTATTTTAGAGGCATTGAAGAGCCATGGTAAATTAAAATCAGAGACTGAAACCTGCACTGAAATCCCTTGTCAAAATTAAGGTTCTGTTTTAAGTATGGAGAGTAAAAATTATTATTGATATCCCTCTTGGATGGCAAACTGGAGGCTAGCAATGGTGTTGCATAATATTTCCTTGATGGCTTATGGAACGTTTGTAGTTGCGATATAGAAACTTCGTGTAAGAGTATTATTTCTTGCTGAACAATATTTTCTGCGGCTAGAAGTTCCACAGCTATATGTTTACAATGGGCTTCATTGCCTTTTTTTATTTTACTTTTATTAGTACATGACAAAAGCTCATAGTTTTAATCAATTCTTTGATATTGTTACAATTTTTTTTTTTCATAATATTATTATTAATAACATGTAATACAGAAATGCAAGAAAAGAAATACTCAGATGGATTGACAAGCCAATGTTTGCCAGCATAGTTTCTGCGGTTAATATATTAATTTTCTACATAATCATCATCATCAGCCTACAATGTCCCACTGCTGAGCACAGGCCTCCTTTCACAAATGAGGGTGACAGGGAACCTCCCTTTCCCATTTTCTGCATAATGGATGCAATCATATCCACACATTACAATATGAAAAACTTTTTTACTTATGCTCTTGACAAAGTATCCAGTTACGTAATGCAAAGGCCCTATTACACGGAGCAGCCATAACTGCCTTAAATAGTATTCGTCTGTGATATTAGTAACAGGGAGAGGCAATTTTTTTTTGGAAATCAAAACAGTTTTTTTTTTAATGGTTTCTCTTTTTCGGCTTTAGAAAGTGTCTTTAAGAATGGCTCCGCTTTTCTCAGATGCAGGTCATGTGCACATTTAAGTTGTTTTATTTTTATCTTTGACTAATTCAGCAGAAGTAATATCGACTTTAAACTTTTCGCACGTCGTACATATCTTTTCTGGGTTGTCCAAAAGATATGTTACACTGTGCAGTATGTGTGTATTTATAAGTCCAAGAACTCCTTATCGAGGCCCTTGACCCCATCGTGTAAAGCAATCCTCCGCAAAGACATGAGTGACTTGCTTTTTTTAATGGATTTCTTTTTATGAATGTTGTGGCATGGCGCTGTTTGTTTTCTCAATCCAATAACGTACCAACCAGTCCTTAATCCCGAATGTATTTAGGAACATCTTCTTGCATACTTGGTGGCGTATGTTTTCAATAGTTAAGAAAATAAGCTCGAGTTTTAGATCTTATTGTACTCAGTATTCTTAGTAATGTTTTCGTCATTTGCTATAACATGATATGGAGGTGCAAGGTGGATGAAACCTCCATTGAAAAGGGAAGATCTTCTGTCAGGCTGGGTCATCGTGCCTGGGGACCGCGGTCCAACTGTACAAGTCGCTGGATGCTAGATGTAAATCTCTTCTGTAATGCATTTTCAAAATATTAATTCCATTAATAAACTGTGTAACATGACCTCGAGGTGGAATGTCGAAACAAGAGAGCGTTAAGCACGGAGAGCGTACGCGGGACAGGCGAGTTAGCTCGCGCGACGGTGCGAAAAGATGGCACACTAAACATTTTATGTTCAAATTCAAATTTCTTTATTTGCTTTAAATATGGTTCATTATAGTGATGGTATGGTACATATTATGTTCAGCATATTTTGCCATAGAAAAGACGTGCAAATTAACAAAAAACAAAGTGACATCAGTTCAAAATAATTTTAAACATAATCAAAGTTCCTGTGTTTCCTGCTACGTCTGTACTGTAGTTGTCAGGTACAAAAAGTCGACACTGCTGATCATGCAGTTCTGGGGCGTCAATTTTACCGTGCAATATTTTACATGCCGTTATAATTTGATAATTCATCCTCCTTACTTCTAGTGAGTTGTACCCTAATTGTCATATAACATTATGATCTTTTGAGTATTTGTATAAACATATTTTGTTTTGGTTCTTGTCCTGCCCTTAATAATCTATTAATCAAGTCTCTTCAATTAAAATTTTGATTAACCTACCGGTAAATGAACTTCTAATATTATTTGTGTATCTCTGGAGAGATCTTTTACGCTCAAGTCATTTCTATGCCATGTAAAAACTAATACTTGACTGGGTTTTGAGTCAATCGCTTCCTGCATAATCGGAATGCATCGGTATCTGTATTTTCTTCGGAATAGACAGTGTCAGTACTAGAGCTAGGTTTTTCATGAGCGGAAGCGGTGCTACTGTTTGCTGACGGTAAAGAAAAAGGTGAATACGGTATATTCCCATCTATTGAGGAGATACTAACTGTCCTTTCAGAGTCAGAACAATCTTTTTGATTGCAGATGAAATTTCTTCACGAGCCTTGTTTATATCATTTGTACCAAAATTTACTATTTCCTCTGATATTTCCTTTAAATATCTTTGGAGTCTTTGTTCCCGTCGTCTATATTAACTTTCATTGATAGATTACCATCTGTACCTAAACTCGTGACAGAGCGTCCGCGTTACAGTTCTGTTTCCCCTTTTTATACACTATTTCATAATAATTTTACATTCCTTGGCATCCTGCCTTGTTTTCATCATTGTCATCTGAACCGAAATCCCCACCATGTTAAAGTTCGTTCTACTTCGAACTAAACCCCTCTAATTTCAACACATGTTTTCCTGTTGTCACGCTGAAAAATGAACGTGCATGTAAATTTTTTTTGTTTTTTATATTGACATAACGAAGAGAATTGAGAAGACGCTACAGGGTCCTCAGCTGAATTGTTGCCAGTAATATTAGGTGGCAGTAATTCCCTTCCTAATGATTCATTATGTGCAACCTCATCTTCTTGGTAGTTAATCAAATTTTCTGGCTGGATGAGATTTTGGTCACTATTCGAATTTTCAGTTGATATGTTCCCTGTCGTAGGACGATTCACTCACTAAAAACTCCATCTGGCTTTCATATTTCTATGGTTTATTAACAGTAGCTGCAGCACCACTTTTATACAATTTGTTGCGCCTCCTGATTGCATCTCGGTGACAGTTACGTAACCTTTGCCACGCCTCTTTTGCAGATGGTCCTGAGAACAATAATAAATTACTTGATAACTAATTAATAAAACATTTTAGCTTTTTAGATATTTTGCATCTGGTGCTTCATACAAAAGCCTGGGTTACAGTTACAGACTGAATGACAGAACGGTATCACACATAGTAGAAGATGTATCTGATGCAATATGGAAACATGCAACCCATCTGCATGCCAGTCCCAACTGAGTCATGGGAAACAATTGCAGCAGATTTTGAAGAAAAATGGCACTTTTGCAGATCTCTTGATGGAAAACACGTTACATTAATCAAACCCGGAAAAACAAATTCATCCTTTTTTAACTATAAGAAACTCTCCGTCGTGTTTTGGCAAATGTTGATGAAAACTACAAATTTATAACTATTGATGTAGGTTCAATGGGTAGATTTAGTGACGGACTCATATTTGCAAACAGTGAACTTGGATTTTCCATGTTTTCCAAACCCGAAACTGTTACAAGGTCAAGATGAACGCATGTCATATGTTTTAGTTGGTGATGATTGAAGTGAAGATATGATGCGTCCGTATCCAAAACCACAGGCATTAAGTGAAAACACAAAAATATATACTTTAGGCTTCCTCGTGCCCGACAAACATTGGAATGTGCATTTGGTATATTGGCGAATCGATTCAGAGTTTATAGGAAGCCATTCGAAATAAAAGTAAATACCGTCGATAAATGAGGTACACAATTATTTGAGGCAAGAAGTTAGAAGACCAGAAGTAGATGAACTGATTACTGAAACTTCTCCTACTACAGTACGACTTATGAGTTTACCTAGAAATAGGATGAGGTCAGCGAGACATGCTTTCACAGTACGAGACTAAATTTAAAAATAATTTTAATACACAAGGGTCAGTTCCTTGGCAAGCTGAGGCTGTTGCAAGAGGTCGCTTTTAGCTCAGTATAATAATGAGTAGATACTTACGTACAGTACTTACGTACAGTTGGTGATGAATGTAGTGAAGATACAATGCGTCCTGTTACAATTCTGCGGGGGTATAAATAAAATAAGGTAACACCCGGTAAACAGTTATTTATTATAAAATTAAAGTTTTATACAACAATATAATGTAAGGTAAAATTACAACATAGTTTATTACTATAAAAATGTGCCAGCTTGACTCAGCGTGTGGGTTTAGGGATAAGAGTTGAATAGGTTTTATTCATAATAAATTGAGCGCCACTGGCAGTAAAGGCTGCCAGTCCTTATAACGTAGTCCGCGAGTAAATTAGAGTAGAAAAGGTACCGCACAGTTGATATATTGCACGCAGAACACGTGGCGATTCAACGCCCCGACGAGATGCACGTGGTGGTGCAACGCCCCGACGAGATGCACGTGGTGGTGCAACGCCCCGACGAGATGCACGTGGCGGTTACAAACGCCCCCACAGAACAAGGTAAGCGGTCTAATACCCCCACGGAACACCTCCTGGAATTCGCCAAAATTGTCGGTGTTACTAATTATGACCGCATGGTCCGAGCGCACAAACTAGCGGACACCAGCCCCTGGTGTCAGCCATGTGCTCGGTAACACAAAACCTAATTCCAGTACAAATTACAATGGAACCAAAGTTAAATTAACAAAGAAAATAGTAAATAAATTACTCTGCCACAATTGAAGATTGGGCAGAGCAAACCCTACTTCTTGCACAGCGTGTGCCATGTGCACAGTGGAAATTACCTGCCACGTGCAGGATCCACATGTTAAAAATTACACGAAGAGGTTATCTATTCCCTAGCAAAAATAAGGGACACCATAAATACCTTATGGAGGAAAATGTCCCTGCCTCCAGAAGGTGGACAATGTCGACTCCGGTCCGTCGACGGCTTCCACGTGCTGGTGGCAACGCTTACACAGCACGAGGCACTGTAAAATAAAATACATTTAAAAACGTGTCGAGAAAACCGAAGCCGGGATTGTCGTGATGTCGTACTTACGATTAAGGTTACAAAAAACAACGTGGCGTGCCCGATGTCCCAAACTCGGAGCACGCGCCGGTCGTAATTACGAAACAAAACTGAAAATAAATATTAAAATGTAACAATCGTTCAATGGCACAAGCACTAATTGAATTTAAAACTTTAAAAGGTGGAAACTTACCAAAAAAACAAGTAAAAGTTACTTGGGAGAAGTGTTCTCTATAAGAACAAAATGGAAAGTGAAAGAGTCATCGTCCGGCACTAGGGAGGTGACCCAAGGACGAGACCCGATGCATTCATCATTCACCTTGGCACGAATCGACCGAAAAAGAGGCTAATTAGAGTCGACTATTGCCTGGTTTCAATAAACAAAAACGAATCGTTTTGCTTACCAATGGTAGGTTTTTTTATTGCCAAACTGGGCATATAGATCATTTCGTAAGCTAATTTTACCAGTGATAGCTACTTCCATATGGGAGGGTCTGCTATGCAAAGCTTTGAGGTCTTTGCTTCATTATTAGTAAAGATATAAGAGTCTTAATTTTAATAAATCTTAACCGATACCGGTCCGTAAATTATTGAAACCGGGCCTTAGTCAACATTCGCAAGGCCAAGGTCGGTCAGTGCAAGGGAACGTCACTTTAAAACGTCAGAGTGACAGTCGCATATTACATCGATCTGTCACCTGAATCAAAACAAACAAGTTTAGGAAAAAAATTAATAATGTTTATTGTTAAAATTAATGTGAAAAATGCTTAAATAAGCTGTAAAATGACAAACAGAAAATGTGTAAATCAAGGGCATATTGGAATGAGCCCACAAGTAAGGTGAGTGCACGAAAAATCAAACAACGTCGAATTTTCTACGTAACAGTATCCAAATAGCGATGGGTAACTAGCCGAAATTTCAATAGCTTAGCTAGCCGGCTATATGTGGTGTAAAAGCCAGCTAGCTAGTCAGCTATTTCGACTATTTGGCTAGAGACGCGGCGGCTTAGCTAGTTGAATAACGTTCAACTGCGATCCGAGTTCGATTCTCGCCGCTGCAACAAGTCTAGTCTAGATGATAATAATAATAAATTAATGTAATGATATTTTTTTTTATTTTATATTTTGTTGTGTACTCTTTTGAAAATAAACGACTCTCTCATAGGTCATACGTAGGGCATGAAATACCGGAGGGTTTTCAGTTCCGGAACTGAGTTCCGATATTGGGCACTCAATTCCGGAATTCCGGAACTGGCAACTATTTAACGGTTTTTCGTTTCTGGGAATATTTTCGAATCATTTTTTTTTTATTGATCAGCCTTTTAATCAATTTAAGCCACATTTATAGTAAGTGACATCCAAAATTAAATAAGTTTTACGTTAGTTCTCACTTAATATAGAATATTGGTCATTTTTCAAGTAAAATTAACACTTTGTTTTCTTCACGTATACTACTCTAAACTAAAACAAATTATAAAATATGGATTGAAAACTTACAATAATTATAAATTACACATAGTCTTAGCAAAGTAGTCAAGAACAATAATGCATCTCACATTGTGTCAGACAGTGAGCTTCGTAATTATTTACAAAAGTACCCAGCACACGTAAACACTCTCTCGCTCTCCACACTCATAGGCAGAACGCACAAAATATAATTATTAGCTTCTGTGAGAAACACACCTCGATCTCCGCCGATATCGTACATAGCCTTTGCTAATTTTACAAACCCTGCTAGGTTAAATTGGCAGACAGATTCTTGCAAACTTTTTTACACTTATCCATTTCTTTGTTTAATTGCTCTTGTAGAGTTGGTACATTAACTTCAACGTCGTTATCCGAAAAATCTGGCTCGGAGGACACTGCAGGTGTAAGACTTGCGGTCGCAGAGTCGTTGAGGTCACTGAGAGTTATGAACTGAAGCTGGCGTAGTAAATCGACGATAATCTCAGATATTTCTTCATTATCGGGTTTAGGAAAGGTATCATCATCATCTGCTTGTTTAAAAAAGTCTCCCAAATCGTACAAATAGTGGAGCATACCAGCTAAAGGTCTCTACTTGTGAACAGGTTCTGCTCGTGGGGCCTGGTCTGCTTAAGTTTGCTATTTACTTATTAAAAATCAATGCCGCCGCGCTGGGGGCAGCAATTATTACCAGTGCGATTAGAATGTAAATATTATGTAATGAGTCTAAGCTTGTTTGAAAAGAGTAATTGTTGAGGTTACTGTCGGCTCTTCTTAGCAAATGCAACCTGCATTGCCAAAGAGCCGGTATTGGAGTCAGGCTTTTCATAATTGCCTGCGAAGGTTTATTTGAATAAATCATTTTGAATGTTGAATTTTTTTCACGAAGCTCAAGAAGCTATTCTGTCATCAAGTTTTTGGAGCGTAAACTTTCATGTAATATCAGCTATGTAGAGCATCTCATCACGATGGCATAATGAGAGTACAGCAAATTTTATGGCATCTTGTCTAATCTATAATGATATGATATGATAGATAAGTATTTTCTTGTACGCCTGTACAAGAAAATACTTATGGTAGTTATCTTGATTGGAGCTACACGTGCCTTAGCACATAATAAATGTACGTGAGGTTTACCTGACTGGTCTATAGATTTGACGTATACGCAGGCAGAGAAGGCAAGCTGTGATGCATCAGAGAATGTGTGGATTTCCACTGAAAAGTGTAGCTTGTCAGACCCAGGATTCCACCCTAGCCCGAGGGTGTCACATGATTGGCTCAAAGCTAAAGTATCATGAACATTAATGCTATCAGAACTAAGTAATGCTTCCGAATTGGAACGATATTTTCTCAAATTAAGACAGCCTGACGCTACTGTAGATTGAATGTAATGTAAATTTTCATCACTATCAGCCCCGGTTAATAAATCATCGCAATAAAAGTCCTTTTGAATGATATCCTAGATTAGAGCTCTGCGGAGCATTACTTGCTGCACGCTTGAGCTCTGCCGTCAGTTCCGCTCTTAGGAGGCCAATATCACGCTATATATACTGGACAGATTCAAGTGTAGTTTTAGGGTGGTTAAGCACAGACAAAGGCAAATTAAAATCATTTGTTGCTAATAGAGTAGCAATAATTAATGAACATTCAGAAAGCTCATCTTGGCGTTATGTACCTACCTCGCATAATCCAGCAGATCTTGCTTCTCGGGGTGTTGACCCCCAACATGTTTCAAATTGTTCGCTGTGGTGGCAAGGCCCCGAATACCTTCTTGAACCATAGTCGAACTGGCCTACTTTACCCAACAACCATAATGAACCCACACATACATTACCAGAGGTCAAGTCCATTACAGCAGCATCTCTAGAGACTGCAGCAGAGTTAAAGTCACACTCTACCACCGTTACATGTCAGTCCTTGGGTATAATAGATTGATCTATCTTCTTGTACAGGCGTACAAGAAAATACTGTTTTTTTGAAAGAAGTTTAATGAAATTTAACACAGTTTTTGATATTATAAATTTGTATGAAAGTGATGCGCACTCAGCGCTGAGGTCAGTGTTAATGGCCGACGGACCGTTGGTTCCTCCGTCCCCGCCACGCCTTGCATGCCCCTCCGTCGTCTTGTGCAGGAGCGCGGACATCCTCCGGGCCCCAAAAAAGTAAAAGAAAATCCTCTTCAAGAATCCTCGTCTGAGAGGAGTAGGCAGATCCTATTTAAGGCGCGTCTGATGACCCCTTTTCCAGTGGAGATATCAGCGACGCGAGGCACACCGTCAGCTCCAGGGTAGACTTTGATGACACGGCCCAGTCGCCAGTTGAGTGGGGGTGCGCCGTCTTCTTTAAGAACCACAAGGTTGCCCTCCTTAAGATCATTACTGTGAACACGCCATTTCGAACGTTCCTGGAGCTCTGAAACGTATTATAATGTCCAGCGTTTCCAAAAATGTTGTCGAATCTGTTCGATTCGTTGAAATCTATCTAGTCTGGATGCATTGACGTCTTCCAGCGAAGGTGAAGGCAATGATCTCAGCGGCCTGCCAAGAAGAAAATGCCCTGGGGTTAAGGGAGAGTAGTCATCTGGAGAGGAGGACATAGGATAGAGAGGTCTACTGTTGAGGATAGCCTTAACCTGAGCAAATAAGGTTGACAATTCCTCAAATGTCAAATGTGTAGTACCCATTATTCTTTTTATATGAAATTTTGCTGATTTTATACCTGCCTCTGCGTAACCATTGAAATTAGGAGCGTAAGCTGGAGAAAATGTGAATTTAATGCCTTGATCAGCTGCAAACTCTATGAGGGGATCAGTATTCGTTTGTAGGAAGTCATTAATTTCTTTAGCAGCTGCCACAAAATTCGTGCCATTGTCACAGAAAATTTCTTTTGCTTTACCCCTACGTGAGAAAAACCTACGCAGTGCAAGGATGAATGAGTCTTCAGACAGTTCACTTACCGGTTCTAGATGGACACATTTAAATCTAAAACAAATAAAGAAACATAAATAACATTTAGTGATTTTACAGCCTCTACCTCAACGGTCAGTTATCCAAGGCTGCTGTGGAGAAAGGGTAGTCTGGAGTCAGTCGTTGTGAAGGTAAGTTACCCATTATATTTTTCATGACCCGACCCTTCATTCGTCTACATGTAGTACAATTCCGGGCCGTGCGTCGTGCCTACTCCCTACCGCCTAGTGGCCAGATGCGCTCTCTAATCGACGCGAGTAGTAGCTGAGGACCTGCGTGCATTAAGGTAATATGTTCCTGTCTAAAGATAATCTTTGTTAGATGATGCTTAGCGCTGAGCAAAATCGGAAGTATTTTGCCATAATCATAGCTCGATGCTTGAAGACGGCCGCCTACTCTAAGTAGTCCCTGCGAATATTGATTGATATGGAGCAAGCGATGCTATGATTGATTTAGGTTTGAGTTGTTTATTTTGCTGAAGAATTCCTAATTCTTGAGGAAACCATTCTTTCTGAGCAAGTTTCATAAGGCAGTGCATTGTCGCGTTCATCTGCACTTAATGGACCTTTTAATTTAACAAAATCTTTAAATTTATGTTTCTTTGCATTATGAACAAATCTATGCATATAAGCAACGAATCGTTGCAAAAATCTAATACTAGAATATTCATGAAATTCTATTATACCCAAGGACTGACATGTAACGGTGGTAGAGTGTGACTTTAACTCTGCTGCAGTCTCTAGAGATGCTGCTGTAATGGACTTGACCTCTGGTAATGTATGTGTGGGTTCATTATGGTTGTTGGGTAAAGTAGGCCAGTTCGACAGGATTAATCCGGATGATATGGCGGCAATCGCAACACTGTGCCGATGTTCGGCAAGTACTTTGTCCACGGAAAACTGTATACCTCTCCTTGTGCTGACATATAACAGCGTAAATCTGGGATTTTGTTAATTTTGGATCAACTGGAATTTCGTGTCTGTTTAACCAGTTGATGATTTACTGTTTAATGGTGTTTGAGTTGGGGGGGGGATCTTTCAACATATTTGTTGTGATAGGGTGCGTTGTAGATAACTAGAACAGAATCACTGGGTATATTTGGGATTAATTGATTAACCAGCTATTTCTCGTAGTTATCGTTATTCATTTCATTGTGATAGTCACCTGTAGTGTCTGTGGATTTATACGTTAAAAAGGCACCGGGTACAAAGCCTTTTTCATTTCCCGTATGAACTATTATCAAACGTTGACCTTTTGAAATTAGCTTTTTTACTCCTTTTTTCTTATCATTACTCCAAGATTTCCCTTTAGTGTGGGATGTATGTATGTAAGACTCATGACCATGTAGACGATATTTTTTCCTGTTTCGCAAAATTTGCGTATTTTATCAAGGTATTCCATTCGTTTGAGACGTACATCGTGCTTTTCCATGAGAACTTTTCGATTGTCTTCCATTTTAGTGAACCGAAATACCATCTCGTGAAGTATTTTTCTCAACGTCTTTTCAGACCCATTGTAATTAATAGCTTCAGATAATTTAGCTTTTAATGATTTTATTGTTCGCAGTTCATTAAATCGTAAGTGAAAATCATACACCATTCTTCGAACAACATCATAATCAAAATCGTCCATATCCAAACGGAATTGCTTTTTGGTCTCCCTTTTTTTGGAGTGCTGAACTTAATTTCAGTAGAATGTGTTTCAGTACTGACTTCGTTTAATATATTGTTCAAAGTTCTTCTTGAAATTCCAGTGGCATTTGCAACTCGCTCTTGAACCTTCTTAAAATAACAACTTACATTTTCATCTTCATTTTTTTTTAATCTGTCATCTTCAGTTACAAAATATTTATAAATAATGTAGATCATTTCGCGTGACTGACCTCGTAAAGGTTCCCTCTTTTTCCTAAAGATGGTACAACTTTAAATTATTTAAATTTGGGGGTGTTAACAACTATAAATATTTTGAACTGGACGCGACCGCACTCTATCGCACTTGAACAACGACTGACAAAACATCACATAGGTAGTGTGCGACAGAGATAATGCTCTACGAAGCCGAAATTAGCCGATTGTCTCTTTCCAGAGGTCGATGTGCAATATTTATCGCCGGGTACTGTACGTCGTCGCTCGCTGCTTGTTACCGCGATATTTTGTTTTCAATAATTTTAAGAACTTATAAACAAAATGCTTATTTATTGCAGAGCGTGCATAAATAATTCCAGGAGGAATATAAATATATCCTATTTTACATACCTCAAAGATCGAGACATGTAAATACCTAATAGCAGTAATAGCCAACTATTCTCCGTTCTGCTGAGGTCCTCTAGGTGTATTTTAATGGGATGATTAACTCATATGAACGAATTGTGCGATGCACCACCATGACTTGCGTCTACACTAATTATCTGCATGTCCGCATCACAAATCTGAAAAAATGCAATATTATTACATTTACTAATTTTCTACAAGCCGGACCCCACGGTTTCACCCGCGTTCCCGGGATAAAAAATTACCTAGCATATGTTCTTCTCCATACCATACCATCAGGCGGGATTAGGGTCAAGCGCAAGTCCATTAAATACAGGTCGTTGTTTTGGTCAGCGACAAGCGACTCAGGGTCGATAATACAAATGATACTGGTGCTAAAAAAAATATAAAAAAAATACTTTATATTTTTTAAATATTAAAAATAAAAAAAATTCAATTTTGAAAATCATGTAATAAGCTAAAGTGTTGACGTAATACTCAACGGGAGTACGAGGGAGTAAAGGGGTGGGGCGATGGCGGCTTGCGCCTAGCTCTAGTCTGTGCACGTGCCTAGTAACCATACTTTGCAGTAATTTTATTTCAAATTGAATAAGGTATTTCTCAACATATTTACAGTATTTAATGGAATTAAGTCAATTTTTGGGGAATATATATTTTGTACTACCGCTCCTGGGTCGCTTGTCGCCGACCAAAACAACACCCTGTATAAAAAATAGACTTCATAGAGCCCATAAATATTTATTTTTATGTTTTTCATTCACATATAGGGTTAAGAGGACTCACTTCGTCATACTTTTTATACAAAACCTCTGTACTTATTATGGCGTTGTTAAACATTTTTCGTTAGATGTTTTGAACAAATTAGTATCTTGTGCACTATATCTAGCCGTGTATCTAGGCGTAATTTAAAAAAAGTGTGAAACAAATTCAGTCAAAGCCTCCGAAAAACAGCGTTTTTGCCTTAACTTTGGCCATATCTAATGTACCTATAAATTGTAAAAGTAAAGAAAACATTTAAATACCAGGCTTGCAAATGTATTGGAGATTCTAAATAACTAACTTTTTTTTCACAAACTTTTAAGATTTTTTCACAAGAAGTATACTCCTGGAACAAGTTTTATGAATGCCGGTCACAGAGGGCCGCCTTAATCATGCTTTTAATTTTCTTGATCTTGTGTTGTATCATCAAATCCCTATTTTGGAGTAACTATTTCTATACTGTACTGAATGGTGAAGTAGTTAAGTCCCTTTTTTTGTTAATTTTGGTATTATTTATCGTAGAGATAGGTTTAGTTGTACAATATTTTTTTTTTTTTTTTTTTTTTTACTGTTTATAGGCCTGTGTTTGACTGCAATCTCACCATGGTAAGTGATGATGCGGCCGAAGGTGGTAAGCACACAAAGCCTAGAAGGAACTGGCTCTCAAGTGCAGCTATCGGAACACACCGAAAGGTGCTTGGCGACAGATTTTCAACTTGAGGGTGGTAGCCAGCCAGGCGGGTACTACAAAGTACCCTACCACCGTGCTATGGTTTCCTCACGATGTTTTCCTTCACCGAAAGCTCAAGCTCATTGTAGGAATCGAACCCGGGACCTTCATCTCGGTATCCGACGTCACTACCACTGAGCTATCATCGCCTTATAAAATATTATATATTATTAGAAATTATAAACGTCTTTACGTTGTGTCGTGGTTCGTGGTGACAAAATGCAAAAAAGACAGATTAACATACAAAATATCTATTTAAATATTTAAAATATTTATTTACGAGTAAACCCAAAACATTTCCTGTCCCAGGAAATGTTTTGGGTTTACTCGTACACTATGAATATGAAAGTTTTCATACACTTACTTTAAATCAGTTCCATCGAATCGAACATCTCTTGTGCAGTGAAAAATTGCAAATGATAATTTAACAAAAAAAGTTCAAAATTCAAGTAATTTTTAATAATTTAACATAATTAATTAGAACTTTAAATAAACAAAATAAAATTCACTCAATTAATGACTCGAAGATGATCATCTAAGATTACATGCTAGACTTTTTAGAGAGAAAAAAAAAGGTAATCAAGACGTCAAACGTATAACTAAAAGGAGAATTTTACAAAAATACAAGTTAAACTAAAAAAAGGTTCTTCTTAGAAACGCACACTTCACAAATACACGTAAGTGTTCACAAGTACACGTAAGTGTTCACAAATACACGTAAGTGAATCAGGACGTCAAACGTATAACTAAAAGGAGAATTTTACAAAAATACAAGTTAAACTAAAAAAAGGTTCTTCTTAGAAACGCACACTTCACAAATACACGTAAGTGTTCACAAATACACGTAAGTGTTCACAAAATACACATAAGTTGTCAAACGTAGGTATGGATACAGCAGCGTAGTTACAAAAGAACCGCCCTGCGGGAGTCGCAGGGCGGCTCAGTAAATTTTACCTTCCGTAAAATGTACCTATCTTCTCTAAACGTATGGTCGAACAAAAATTTATAAAGCATTGAGCAGCCAATGGCTCAATGTAAACGGCATTTTTCTAGGTGTGAGACGGCATTTAAAACTACAAAAAAATATCACAAATCACGCTCTCTCACTGATTGCAACCAAGACTCCGGAAACTAGTTTTTTTCTAAGTAAAACAATGGTGCCGATTCTGTTGTAAATCGCACTAAACTAATTTTAGTCACATCTCATCTCTTTCTTACGAACATGATTGAAAAAGGATAGAACATATTTTAAGTTGTCAAATTAATCTTTGCCGTCTTATTTTGCGTGTATTTAGGCGTGACCGCGATAGATGGCGACTAAATTTATATTGAAAATAAGCATTGGACTAATTTGACAGGACTAAATTTCTTAACATACATAACTACAATAACATACAGACTAAACATCATTTTCTTATGTTCTTTGTTAGAAAGAGACATAGTGACATTAAAATTAGTTTAGTTGTGCACAACAGAATCAGGGCCAATGCGGGCCTTGAGCGAGCACGGGCCCACTAGAAAGGGCAACGAACAGTTCGTAATTTTACGTAGTAGATAAAATCCAACTTTATCAGACTCCAATTTTTCATCCCAGTTGACCGAAATCCTCTCTGTAAATTTTTTCACCCCAAAAAAAAACTCATTCAAAATTCAAAATAAAAGGAATGCGAACAAAAAGGTTAAATCACTTTTTTAAATGCAGTAATGCTGCACTTGATACTATTATTTCACAAGTGTTGGGTCCACATAATGTATAACCATTCATAACATACTCTACTATTCTAGCTGGAGTTGCTCTACCCGCCAGTTTATTTTGTTTAGGCATTGTGTGTGCCAAAGATAAAGATTTGTCTTTATCTTTTGCAGATTAAACTCCTTATTCATTAGCTTGGCTGGTACTCTATATTGTATCTATGTGTTGTGTTGTGTGGAAATTGTGTATACCGTATTTTTGGCATGATTCACCATGACGGCCACATTACCAGAATGGCGTGCAACAATGGTTCCTTCCTTGACTTTAGCGACTTTAATAATTTGAGATACGTCTTTGTGAGATTATCGCAACGTGCCGAGGTAGTCTTGTGTTGTTCCATTTTAAAATCTAGCTTAGGGATATTGAAGAGATTACTGGATATCAATTTTTCCACTGGTGGGAGCGAATTGCGTCGCTCATCGGTTCTTGCTGAAAATCAGCGCTGCAGACATTAGGCTAGTCCTAATTTCCCAGCTAAGCAGGTTCCAGTTTTTGCGCACATACGACGCAAAAACTTATATTGTTTACACAAGATTTAAAATTGTTATATTGTTACTTATTATTCAACTTTAATGTGTACTGTACTTCTTGTTAATTAGATAAAATTGTATCACTCATCACATCACATCACAGAAGCATCACGATTGTACCTATTCTATTGTTTATTCACAGATTACGTATGTTTATCATTAAATTGGAAGTTGGCTTTATCAAAGATGGCGGAAGGCTTATGTGGTGTTGCCACCTGTAATTCTCGTGGTAGCTAAAATAGTAGCCAATAACTTCTGTGTTGTTTGTGATTATAAACTATAAATAGTATAAATATTAATACTTATCTGTGTCTAGTTAGTTCTATTTGCGTCGAATGGCGCGCAAGAATAAATATTTTTCATTTAATTTCATTTCATTTAAGAGTTGAACCAATTATCCATAAACAACCAGCACCGCTAATAAATCAGTCATCATAAAAGACGCATTACATCTTCCGTGCTCTTTGTAAGTCACGACGTGCTGGTAGTTTCCTAACCGGGGTATATCAGGATATATAGTATATTAAAGTACCATAAATATCCGGTCGCTGTCAAAAGTCAAAAGTCTTGATGCCAAAACGTACAGGCAGTACATAAAGACATAGGCGGTAACTAACCTTTCCATAGCGTAAACGACTCGTCTATTTCAATGTTTTGGCCCGTATTATAGCACTCTTGAAATTTACGGTTAAAATGATCTTGTATGAGGCTAAGCCTGCGGTTCGCGTCCCATTGTATACGAAATGCAATGCCCGATTCAAAAGCCAATAACGCGAATGAATCATCAACTAATGCTAGAGGTTGCCTTTATGGTCACTTGTTCGAATTTAAATTACTTGGAATAACTTCCAATGACTTCAATCTATTTGGAATAGCTTCCAATGGTTGTAAATAGATATGCTGCTCAATAAAAGCAGCCGTCCGAGTAGCCAAACAATTGGCTGAGTTAATAATATAATATGATAGCGATTCTGCTACTTGTGGTTTGTGGTATTAAATTAAAAATTATCTTCTGTTAAATAATAATTCAAATTACTTAAATAACTATTGATATCAATCAAGTGAAACATCACTATGACGACATGTCAAAGTAAAGTCATATTAAACACTTGACCGTTATTTGAAACTTTATATTTGAGATAGGCCCCTCCTTGTTTTCTGCTTTATCGTACCTTCTTTGTCTACCTTATGTCGCCATCTCGCTCGCACATCCCCCTACCATCCACGCCAGGCAGAGCGGCGGGCATGAGCCGCGCGATCTCGTCATTGGCGTCTTGTTTTCTGCAGCGCACGGTTGTGCCTAGCGCTAGCGTAGCCTAGGCACACATGTAAGTTATTTGTACCTTCTTATTTTAATAATATGAAATAATTTATAATTTTAACGGTTTTACCGTTCGATATTTCAAATTATTGTTGAAATTTTATGTTCAAAGCTTTGAACAAACTAATTCTTAAATACTTTAGTCTACCCACTTTTTAAAGATATTTTTGTGTGTACTATAACATTTTTATCCTAGGTTTTTCCTAGGTTGGTTCCAGTTTAGTTCAGATACAGTTGAACAAAAATAATTTAATACATCATGTGCTGACCGTAATAAATCACAACGTTGGAATTGTGATAACGGGTATCGCGGTATCGCTGTGATGTTCAAATTCTCTGAACTAAAATAAATCATGACCACAAGGGAGTGTTAAGGTGTCAACTGCCATCTAAATAATTTGTGTAGCAATTTATTATATAAAACAGCATATTGAAAATAATTTCAATAATTAAAATACAAATTCAATCCGGCTTTTTAGATTTGAGAAACGGTCTTGTGTGCTAAAATTACTCGAAATAATAAGGACAGTGATTTAACCTACATGAAGTCTACGAAACATTACGAGTTATATTTGAAGGTAGATTTTTTGTTATTGAGTTAACGTAATTACAACTTATTTGTGGTCTGAAATTATTGAAGTGAGGAATGAGGGTTCGTAATCTACTTACCAAAAGATTCCGTTTGCTATTAATACCAGACGAGTTAACTACAGTGCTTAAAACGGTAAAACATTTTTGCCTTTATAGTAAAATGATCAAATGCTCCCGCTTTGCAAGCTAGTCTGAGCTGCCATACACCAACCCACGCAGGTGCGGTGACTTGAAATGTACCCTCGCAGGGGCAGTGACTTGAAATTTACCCTCGCAGGGTATTCTTATGGATGTTGTGCCCGTACTCCGTACGCGCATTCTCCATAATAATCAACCCCTCGCAGGGGCTGGTGAGTTTTATAATACCCTCGCAGGGTATTCTTTTGGATGTTGTGCCCGTACTCCGTACGCACATTTCCCATAATAATCAACCCCTTGTAGGGGCAGGTGAGTTGAAATATACCCTCGCGGGGTATTCTTTTGGATGTTGTGCCCGTACTCCGTACGCACATTCCCCATAATAATCCACCCCTCGCAGGGGCTGGTGAGTTTTATAATACCCTCGCAGGGTATTCTTTTGGAAGTTGTGCCCGTACTCCGTACGCACATTCCACATAATAATCAACCCCTCGCAGGGGTAGGTGAGTTTTAATATACCCTCGCGGGGTATTCTCTTGGATGTTGTGCCCGTACACACATTCCCCATAATAACCAACCCCAGGCAGGCAGGTGAGTTGAAATCGCGGGGTATTATTTTGGATGTTGTGCCTCAACGCACATTAAAAAGGCAGGTGGTGTTCAAAAAACTTTTTGCCTTTCAATAGACTAGAATCAAATGCTTTAGAAGCAGATTTTTAGTAGGTAAAGAAAAAACCCAAATATCTATGCTCTTCGCAGGGTACTTCACTTAGATAAATGTTCTTCGCACATTCGCCATCATAATCAACCATTGCAACGGCAGATAATTTAAAATGCTCCCTCGTAAGGTTTTTTACTTGAATATTGCACTTTCACGCACATGCTTTAACATAACCTACCGTCATGGGGACAGATGGTTTTAAATGTAATGTATATTCGCATAGTCCTACACTGGGATACCTTTACACATATTTCCCACCATTATCAACTCTCACAGAGGTTGGTAACAAAATGTACCCTTACAGTGTATTTATTTTTAAGTACCTTACTAGGATATTGGTGCTTCTACGCACTTTCCTTAACATATTCAATCCTCGCGGGGTTCTTAGCATTCTAGTCCTTGTGAGGTACTCTGAAGACTTGATACTGACATTTTCAAAGCGGGGCAATAATTTAAAATCCACCAATAGTGGTAACATCTACGAATCTCCGATTGACATACTGAAAATAATACACGGTTGTTGCATATAGTTTTACCAAAAGCTGCCGTTGGTAAAGTCAAGTCAATCGGTTCAGTACTAAGAGTATATTATTAGATACCGAGTCGGGCACACCATTAAAAAGGTTTGCTGATCCAAAAAAGTGGCGGGTCTCACTGGCCACGGATAAAACTTGTGATCACGGACAAATATTTTTTACCGTGTCTCCGATTTATTTCAACCCTGGTTGTGTAAGGTAGAAACAGGCATATTTTCACTAGCGAATGTGTGCGACGCACCGCACATAGATGTCGATCGACCAGTAACGGCTACATATTATACATATACTTGCCTACCTTACCTTACTTTCGGTCTCAGCCGAAACTTTGCTTAATTAGACAATTGGGTAACAAACATATAGGGGATTAATAAATATGTATTATCGGTTATTTGAACGACTTTCTCCTGTCTAAAATTTTGTCATGTTTCATTCTAAAACGAGAATGAATAAAATTATACAGAGGCTACTTATCTCTATTGACAAATAACCTCGACAAGCTAATACCAATGCCCCAAGTAACGTGTGTTTTATTATACGGAAATAATAATTATTTTCCTTAACAATCATCTTGGAGCCTAATCGGTTTAAACTTACCAAGCTATGTCATACATAACCCAAACGAGTCTGCACTATCGTGATTCAGCATACTGGTCGTTGGTTCACCTGCAAATGCGTTCTTATTTTCTAGTGAAATATGTAATCAAATCATGCCAATTAAACGGACTAGTTTTTAAAAGTGGTATATCCTGGAACAAGAGTTGCATTGCAATCACAAAAGAAATTGAAAGCACTACAGGACCCAAATGAGATGTCGATTCGGAACGAGGGTGACCAAATCATCTAATGAATCGTATCGTTATCATATGAATGTATCGTTTGTTTCATTTATTAGTTCATCTATCGTTACTAATTATCGACTACCGCCAGAGTAGCACTTACGTAGCGGATACGCCTACACAGAATAATATTTATAATTAATACTTGTAGTAGATTTATTTGCTTATGGAATTCCCATATACGTAGTTGCAAATTTTGAGTGTTTCGACCAAACCGACCATCAATACATAATTCACGAAGGCCCAAGCACCTAGCATAACCATTTTTACCTTCTCCAAACTGCTACCTCAGCAAGATCGGCTTGAGGCATAAACTTGCTAGTAATTCCTCGATGGAAAAAGAGTGGATTTTGGAGGGGCAGACCTCAAGTCAATCTTTGGCAGCTTTTATACTTCCAAAGATTGGTCCACATACTCTTTTGTTGTAACCATGTCGTCTTTGTAGCACAACCCGCTTCTAACCATAGCTTGCTTGAAATAAAATGCTCAAACTTAATCCATTTGTCCGACTATGGGATATATTATAATATACAAGTAGTTAATATCATAACTATGCAGTTTCGTGCACTCATGTGCTCGTTGGACATATTTTGAGATATATTTTATAGCTTACGATGGATTCGTGTAATTTTTTAGAAACAAAATTATAGTCTACGAATTGTGCATAACTATACAGATCAAATACACTGTTGTCTTACTTTTGTAATTGGATTCAGGTTGAAGAGTACATGACCTCACTTTTCCAAATTTAAATTGCAACATGTAAAAGTTATAATTATGTTTTCCCTTGACTGAACGTCCTAAGTCCTAGGACTTATAAATCGGGTAAATATTTGAGTGATAACGTCGCTGGTTATTATAATAAAATACAACATGAGTAAAATAAAATGTACTAAGTATACACAAGAATTAACGTTTTGATTTGATATTTGATAACGTTTAATATATTAGGTACCTATGATTTACGTTGGTTGGTATATTACGGTGGTGAATAACAATGTCGGCATACAAACTATAGCAACCATATAGCCATCTGTTACATTATGTGTAATGTCTCGTACTTTACACAACAGACGTAAAACACCGAAATGTAATCAACTTATTATTCGATTGAGATGACAAGCCAAATCTGCATCTGGAACAGTAGGTACTGCAAGATGAAATAAATCATCGCTGGAGCGGGCATAATGCATTCCCGGGCAACATACACTCAGCTAAAAATTGGTCTTATCCGATCTGATTCGAAATCTGGTCACGTGCCTATTGGAGATAGGTATGCAATTATGCAATACTTTCAGATAGTCCTATAGCTGATAAAAAGCCACTAATAGCGGGATAATAATATCCTCGCATGATTCATTCAAGATCATTGACATGTTTATGAAACTTATTAATAAAAATGTATTTCTATGTTAATCAATTATTTGATAAGAACTTCAGAAATTGCTTCTAGTCAATTATATATTTTGGTTTGTACTTTATAAATCAAATTACGGTAATACCTCGCACATCTTTATATTTGTTGATATATTCTGTCTCACGATATGGTCAAACAGACTCATTCAGAAGTATACTTGAATACAGTACTCGTATATCCCAAACTGGGAAAATACGTAGGTCACAGGTATATCACAAATCAGTTTATGCTTTTACCACTATTACTGAACTAAGCATAAAGTCACATTGGCATCCACTTCTACCAGGCGATAACAAACACGTCTCAAATATAAAGTTTCAAATAACGGTCAAGTGTTTAATAGAAGCGTTTTACCTGAAAATAAAACGCATATTAAATACTTACCTTATTTGAAACTTTAGTTTTTAACTCTGCCTGGTATTTTCGACACAATGACGAGATCGCGCGGCTCATGCCCGCCGCTCTGCCTGGCGTGGATGGTAGGGGGATGTGCGAGCGAGATGGCGACATAAGGTAGACAAAGAAGGTACGATAAAGCAGAAAACAAGGAGGGGCCTATCTCAAATATAAAGTTTCAAATAAGGTAAGTATTTAATATGCGTTTTATTTTCAGGTAAAACGCTTCTATTTAAGTTGTGTCTATAAATGTTTTCAGTCTGTGGCAAACTTTGAAGAAATGGGAATGAAAACAACAGTATATTTTTTACATTTAATTGTTCAAGTGTACTAAAGTATTTTATTTAACTTGGTTTGTTTACATTATCAATGTTGTATATTTATTAAATGAACTGCTAATAATTCTTTCTAATAATTTACTATAAGAAGCACCGGGCATACACGTATTAGTTATAGACTGGCCCAAGTAATGACTAAGTAAAATTCCCATATTTTTTCCTATTTCATTATATGTGTTACATTTATTCATTGTGAGATTTAATGAGGGAGGACGACAATCTGACTTTGAGGAGCTTAATGGAGTTTTTAAACAATCAAGGGTTTTGAGCATATGGCCGAGTTACGTCTAGCATAGGTCTCACGGTTACTATTTTCTGAGTGATGTAGTTACGGGCCTCACATAATTCCTTCTCGACTCTAGTAACTCGCCTGAGGGCCTCTTCAAATTCATAGCTGCATTGATTGAACCCGTCGACAATGTTCTGAAGCTGATCCCGTTGTTCAGTTCTTTTTCACTGTCATCGTGTGCTGCCATTAATTGCTCACATTTGGTGTTAGAAATTTCAAGTTCTTGCAGTACAAGCTGCAGTATGTCTTCTGCCTGACGGGCTGAGGTCTTGCGCGTTCCAACCATGGTAGATTGATATTGTATTTAAATGACCAATAGAGCTGCTGCACAATTTGCTGTCAATTTTCTTAACGACTATTTTAGCAGCTAAACACGATTATTATTATAGATATTATTAGTCTGTAGTCTGTGTGATAGAACATATATGTGAAACAATCAAAAGAAAATAAGTACTCGCCTGAATTTGGACCATAAAAACGGTTGAGCCGATGAGTCCCTCACTATGAAATATTTGTACACTGATTTAACATCAAAAACATCGATACAAGATTAATTGATTTATTCCACTTATTTTTTCGTAACAAATATTTAGTGATGAATCTACCTAAGCACTATAATAATACGATTTTGATGATTAAAATTATAATTTAAATTACGATACACTCCGTACACTCGTACAGTTGGACTCCACCGGTCGCGTGCCGCAACGGTTCTTGTTGGTTGACCGGCGCTTTCCTTGCACCTTCACGAAACCATCATCATCAGCCCTTTCAGGCGTGGGCTTCATAGAAGGCGCTAACGCTGTAGATGGTGGCGGCGCCGGCGCCGGCCGGTCAGCGGATCGGGTAGGTGGAGCGGTCCACCTACCCGATCCGCTGACCGGCCGCGGTCGCGGGCGGTGCGCAGAAGAGCCGCTGGAGCGGGAGCGGGGCGCGCTCAGTGCGCGCTCTGCCGATCGATGGTGGCGGCGAAGTCAAAACTGCTGATGCGAAGCTTGCCCCTGATAAATCGAGGCCCGCTCTACGACGCGTATTGATGTTCGATGCATTGGATGATGACCCAGTTACCGATACTGTCTTACGCAACTCTATTACTTCATTGCGCAAATCAGCGACGGTAATTTGGGATGCATCCAACCTCTTCTGCACATCCACGGGCTTGCCTTTAGAAAAACGATGTCTTTCAGCAGGCGCGTTACGTCACCGTGGTCGAAAGTGACGATAGGGAGCTTGTTCAGATCCTTCGCCATAAACGTAAACATGTCGTCAGGATCAGTCTCCTTTAGCAGCGTGATGATGTCTTGGATGCGTTTCTTCATCCCGTCACGCGGCGGGACACCATCTTATGTCTTGTTCAGCAGCTTGAACAAGAAAGCTGCAATATCCTCTTCGCTGAGGTTTGTTGAGCATATCTGGATTGCGGAAACCTCGTCCATCTCATCCAGCTTCTGCTGCAAGAACGCCAGTAACTCGTTCGCCACAAGTTGACTCATTGCGATTAAATATTAAGATCGACGGCTTGCGCCGCGCTACACGGTTTATAAGAGTCAGCAACACGTTCGCATCGAAACGTGGCCAATGCGAGAATGACTATGAGCGGACAAAAAGATAAGTGGTGGAGCTGTGCCTGGATGACGAAGATGTTCCGCCGGCGCTGTGGCAGATGGTTCGCGAACTCGCACAGAGCCGCGCGAGACAGACCAGGCGGCAGCAGCCATTGCGGAGGCATACGGACGGAAAGGACGACGAAAGCACCGTGGTATCGGAGCGTCTATTCTAGGGAGATTCCCACTATCAACTTGGTCAAAATTGGTCTCCATCGTACCTTATTCATAAGAATACTGGTAAAAATAGGCTTTTGTTAAAAAAAATCATTTTTAATACAAGCTTTATGGTGACTGTACTTTTTTGTTGACTTAAATGTAATTTGTGCCCGTCCAGAAAAAACAATATTCGTCTTTGAATATTTTGTTGGGTCAGCCAGCATTCAGAATTTTTTGTCATATATTCGTAAAATATAAATATCATTCCGCACGTCCAGCCACTTTCGGATCGTTCAATTCCCCTTCTACAGGAACATTGTCCCATATTGATGACGCGATTCTTTCGTAGCTATACACCACCATAGGAGGCGCCAATTGTCCAGCAGCATTTCCAGTCATGAATACCGTCAGGTTCTCCTTTTCGTCACCAAATGAATCAAAATCAAGAAGTCATTTATTCAGTTTAGGCCCTAGTAAGGTACTTATGAACGTTAAATTGGTACATACAGTTGAATTTACCACCGGTTCGGAATACACTTTAAACTGAGAAGAGCAATATAAGTGCTTCTCCCCTCTTAGGTCCGCCGCACATGCCCACACTCGCACTCGTTCACGACACTGCGCCAATGTCGCATTGAACTTGGTGGACACGTGTGTGTCCGCGATTGCTCTCACGAGTCGTACATCAGTCAGTGTCTCTACCATTTGCAGACGAAAACGAAGAAGACGCCATTGATTTAAGTGCAGTTCACGAGTTTTTAAATAGATTATTGTTATAAGGGAAATCATCAAAAAGAATTTTAGAATGACTAGGAACGATTTTAAAGAAGTACATGTGATGATTGCTACAGATTTAGAAGATCAAGGATATGGTGGTCATGAACGAATTAGTACTGAAGAAAAATTGGCCGTTTTCTTAAGGTAAGTTTATTATGTATTTCCAGAACTGTCAGGTTGTACCAAATATCAGTTCATTACCCCGAGTGTTTATAATATTTGGTGTCCCACCTACGCATTGGTTTTATTTCTGACCACTTTAAAAATGTATCATGGATCCTTGCTCACGTCGTCCTCATAGTTATAATTATATTTTGTATGTATAATTTAAATACACCTTGGGATGATCAAGTACATATAATCATCTGCCCTTAGATATAAATAATAGAACAATATATCGAAGGCCTTTCGGATATTTACATAATGATATCTAACGTCACCAACACTGAAAAAACTTTCTATCAAAATGCAATAAAAAACTAGATATTTTACCTAAAAATAGTGACAGTAAATAAAAAAGAAAAGAAAGACACTTGAAGAAACGATGGACAGTTTGTTATGAAGATCCTGGAACCGGAAAACATGAACTAAGATCAGAACTTTCTATTAACGTATTGTCACACTCCCGGTCCCCGGTGAACCAGGAGGGACAAAAAAAAAGGAAAGAAAGAAGGATCTCTAATGTGAGATTTACACTGAAGGTGTAGAATCTCTTAATCGGTTGTTGAGGAAACGAAACACATGCACTGCAGTAAAAAGATATAGATTCCTGATAATGCTTTATTTATACATAAAAATATATGCTCAGTCGACAGGGGTCGCTTGGTGAGGTTCTGTTTATATAGGTTAAGGTTACACGTTACAAAAAAAAGAATACTTGTTATCTAGTTACAATTGTATCGAGATTATAGATTATCTGATTATACCACCAAAATTTTATATTGAGAAACTATGTCTCTTTACAAATTATTATAATAAGGAAACATTAGGAATACCTTATATGCCAGGTTTACTTTATATTACTTAATTCCTGCTGATGTGGCATTGCATCGGCACACTCGGGGAACTTCCTGCTTGTGAACCGGACAGGTACCACCTTCCAGTCCAGGTCAAACCCGTACCGCAGACAGATGGATCACATCAATCCATACTCATGTTGTATATAAGGTATATGTTATGAACTCCTTATGTAAATAGGATCATGTAGAAAAAATTAAATTGTCACAGATGAAAATAATGATCCATACTATTCAAGATACAACTTGATGAGAAATACAACTTGAAGTAAAATACAACTTGAAGTAAAATAGAACTTGAAGTAAAATAGAACTCATTGCTGAAACAATAAAGATAAAATGCTATTAGCACATTTTATAGGTTAACCAGGTGGTCTCATACAATGGTGGGGAAACTTACCAGATTATTTCCTCGGATATTTCCAATAATGCTGCATCCCACCCCTTCCTTATATGGTTTTTCAGTAAATTTTTAACTAAATGCTGAAAAGAAACATGGATATAAATGACAACCATAAAAATATATTTGTCGACATTCGATTATGAAATCAAAACATATCACTCACTCACCTGAATATGTTGGTGCTATTTAACGAGTAAATTTAAGCCTTACATGGCCATTAAACCGCAATACAAATAAAATTTGATCTCAACACTGCCATCACCTCGGCATTAAGTTGACAAAAGGAACGAAACCAACGGTGTTCCCAGCACCTGCTTGAAATGAAAATTCCAAAACTCCATTCAAAAAGTTACCAATCCATGAACACTCAAATCGCAATTCGAACGAGAAATACCAAATTTTCACTTACAATAAGGTCTAATAATCCTTTAGAACTTATATAAAAATATTACAGAATTTCTACGACCCTAATTAACCCAAATTAAAACAAAACTCCTGAACTTCAAATCTCCCAAACTTATGAAAAACTACCAAATTTGTATAATTTTTCCCTTGCTGTGGTCATTGACCCCACTCTCGTAATTTACATGTTGAAGCTCCTCTCTGATTTGCCAAAACTGCAAATGACGCTTTGCTGTGATTGGATAACACTCCTCTGAAAATTTACTCATACCCCATGTATAAATTCCCTAAAAAAAAATATATTTTTTTCCAAAATACTTCGAAACGTTGATATATGAGTATTACATACAACATTATTGCCATGTAGCATTTTTCTACAAACATGTAAGCTCAAAACAAAACGTAAATTTAAAAGATAAATATTTAATTTTTTACATGTCGGTAGAAAAAGTCTTCACTTTTCAAAACTAGATGTCGCCACCAGTATGAAACTCAAGAATGACAATAAAGCGCGAAATTCAAAATCCTACTAAAATCCACAACGTTACAGCATGTCTGGTCAATCACATACATTTTATAATTAGTGTAGAATTTACACGTATAGATGTCGCTACAAACATCGTTTGGACTGATTGAGAATTAATTCTTAGTCAAAACGGTACTAAATCACTTTTGATGAAGCTTTGTTGCAAGGGAATATAATTTGAGGTTTAATAATTTATTAAATTCATATGTAAAACTCGTATCTTAAATATTTGCAATTTATGTAATTTTACTTAAATCTTACGACCTTACATAGATGGCCTACGCGTCGCGCGTCAATTTACGTTTTTTTTTAAAGGATAATGGGCGGTGTCGTACTTTGTGTTGTAAACCTTATCATATCAAATGAAATCTATGTCATATGAAAGGTCTCCATGAGTATTACATTTGTTAGTATGGGCATATTTAAGTATGTATCGCGTGCAAGGAAAAAGTTATAGTGATTTAATTTATTCAACAAAATAGCTTAGATTACAATTACAGATATTAAGATAATTTTCAGTAAATAGACAGCTTTTACTCGGCGAATTTGTTCTAATATAGTAATGTCGAGTAGCAGCTATATAGTAGCTTCTTAAACATGAAACTTGGGAATCGACAACTCTATTACTGCACTCATGTGTGGTATAAACGAGAATTGGTAGCTACTATACGACTATTGAATAAATGTACTATAAGAATATCGATTAAACGTTTCCACAACACGGTTAAAGCACTTAAAGCAAAAAATGCTAAAAAGTCGTAATAAAAGCTTTTACACTACATTGTGGGTACTACGTAGCAACTACTCAACATTTATTCCATCTGTAGCCGAATAACTCATTCATTATTCGACTGTTTGCTAGTTGGGGAGCTTACCCAGCAACTACATTGACGACAAGGATGTATTGAAGTAGCCTGTCTGCACTTGCTTCCCTTGGCAGTTAATTCGAGGCTCAATTCTAATTAATAATTATGCCTATAACAGGTGGAGATTTCGAGATGGCATATTAATTTATTACGAAAATTAGGTTTATCATGGCATACAGAGTCAATCAGGATGTGATAGAATAGTAGATTGTTATTTAAGGAGCTAAAATTACGCATCATACACGAGGTAGTTCTACTTCCGAGCTTTAGAGAGGAGTAAATAGAAACAGAGTAATAATGGGATTTTAGCGCCGTGTGTAACATTCTATTTTTCACTACGATTGCGAGAAAATAAAATCAACCAATACAATTTTTTTTTTCTCTTTCTCTTCCATCTGTACATTATGTTCCTTCTCACTATATGATGACATGTTCACTATTGTAAAATAAATTACGGTCACCAACTCAATTAGCACTTATTCTAAAGATTTCACACCAACGCCTTTTATTTAATTTCTTCTATAGCCGTAACGCAATGCATTAGGTCTGTTTTCCGTAGTCATTTGTTGAATGGATATAAATAAAAGAAACTGAAAAGAAAGCGGATAAATTTATTTTGGATGACGAGGATTATTTTTCAGTGGGTCCAATGGAAGAAACAACTTTTATTGGACTTGCTGAACGATAAGTAATAGTGCTAAGTTTTAAATTTATAAACCCAAGGAATGAGATTTTTCAAGAGAAAAGAAGCGCGACGGACTGAGCGACCGTTGGAACATGACGTCACACGCATCGAGTACCGAGCGGTTGAATCGCGCGTCGCGCGCTTATTTAAAAATTCTATATCTCGGAATGTAATTGTCGTATTGAAATAATTCTTTCACATATATTTTTTATTTTCTACAGAAAATACGATGAGCTAACAGAATTAGTGAAAATTCTTCATTGTTGATGAACAATAGCTAGAGTATTTTGGGAATTGGCTCAATTAACCGTGGGGTAAGATGCAACTTAAAATCAGTATTTTTAGAATTGAATAACATAATAATAATTCTTTGGATTAGTTTAGGACTTAATGTATGGAATTCTTATCTTTTTTGAACAAAAGTATATAGTAAATGCTACGCTCTACCTCTCTTACACAAAAACAAAAAAAATACAAATGTGCTCATTATTCTTTAAAATTAAATTCTTTCAACAGTGTCATCTGTTGTCATTTACTGAAAAACAAACATTGCTGTAGTCACTTAGAAACCCAGAATAGGAATTAGTACCCCAATCTCGCCACCGGCGCTGTACTTGCGCGAGTTACGGTGGTAACTTTTGAAGTATGGGCGCTGTCTCTCTGTTGTACGTAGTATTTATATACTCTGAGGTTACAGTATCTTTAAGAATATCATAATTAGAAAGATCAGGGATATAATGATGACTACAAAGATGTTTCCGATAACTATTTAACTTGAAACTAAATGAAGGAAAACAGCCATCATTAATACAAAGTTCTGTCCGCCATGCCTCCACGAAAAATATGCTTGTTTGCTATCTGAGTAGTATAAAACTAAAAAAAGATTTAAATTTTTTACACCGATGCAAGAACTACCTTTCAGATGCTCATATTTTTGATGTCTCCGCTTTCTAGCTAAGGCATCTTTGGTGTCTTTGGTTACTGCTCTCAACTTATTACTCATATTTCGTAGCAAATGGTTCCTTCATTCATTTATTTCAGTCCCGTATCGTTAGGGTGTGGATCACGTGTCAGGATTTATGCGTAGGTCAGCAGAATCACCGTCTACAATTAGCCTGCCATAAATAACATCGTATGTGGCTAAGGATGTTTCGAAGCCTTGGAAAATTAGTACGGACTCCATACCGCTAGACGAACCCGTGTTTTATTTCTAATCTGCTCGAGCACATACAAAGCAGTATTTATTTATGATGTCTTAACAAGTCTTCTCCAGGTATACGACTCGCAATTGCTGCGGCGCCATATAATGCCTTGTAATCGTTTCCATAGTGCCATTATTGAGTGATGATTGTGATTGTCTTGGTTCTGAACTGCGAAAGTGAAATTTCTAGTTTTTTTTATAACACTAAGGTGGCAAACAAGCATACGGCCCGCCTGATGGTAAGCGGTTACCGTAGCCTATGGACACTTGCAACACCAGGGGTATCACTCGCGCGCTGCCGACCCTGAAGAAACCTCTTCACACCCTTCTTGAAGAACCCCATGCTGTACTCCATTGGGAAAACCACGGCGAGGAGCTCATTCTACAGTCAGAGCGTCCGCGGAAGAAAACTCCTTTGAGCCTGCACAGTTCGAAACAATTCTGGTTTCAATGTGTGAGGATGGATTCCCCGTCGATGGCGAGAGTTGCGATGATAGAAGGTAGCCGTGGGCATCAAGTCGAACAATTCCTTGGAACACTCCCCGTTCTACAAGCGGTAGAACACACATAAAGAGGCAATAAATAATAAATAAATAATAGATGCTGAATATGATCCCTAATCAATAAACAGATTGCTGCCTTTGTTTCTTGCCAATATAAAAGACACATACAGTCTTATTACAAAAAATGCGTTAAACGTGGCTTTAGGCCAGCGATAGCAAAGCCAGATCTAAAACTTAACCTTCGGTTACTTCATTCCAGTCAAACAATTCCATTATGTGCGATGGTTTATATAAATTTGATATTACGAAATGAGGTTTAAGGAATAAACCTCATCATATTGGTGGCGTAACGTCAAACCAGGCACCCCCCTAGTTTTTTTAAAGTTTATGGTGAAATGTAATTTCGTTGTTTTTTTCTTGATTTTTGTAATCGAAAAATCTATTCTGGATTCAGTTCGATAAATTTGCTTTTACAATGGGCTTAGATTCGCTTGACGATATGGATTCTGACGACGGATGATCCGAAAATCAATGGAATCAAACTGGCAACGAATCAAGTTGGTTGGATACTGATGAACTTCGGCTCCAATACAATTTCACCAACGAATTGCTGCTAGAATTGTCGATCTAGTAAAAGATCGTCTTACACAGCCCCCAAGATGATCATCTTTGGAACCAAATCAAATCAGCCCGGTAGATGGCGCTGCAGTGGATAATATAACCTAGATACCGACTTCAGCGCCATCTGCCGAGCTGATTTGTGAATCTAAACCATCCAGAGCGTCCCCTAAATGCTTTCAAAAAAAAAAACATTCAAATCGGTCTAGCCGTTTAGGAGGAGTTCAGTGACATACACACGTACAGTAGAATTAACTCCCTGGATGGTTTAGATAGGGTAGGGTAGGTTAGGATCGTGGAGGGCCGTAGCCTCCTTCTGCGAGACCGTAATGGTCCAGAAGGAGGCTGCTGAGAGGGATCGGGAGAGAGCCGATCCCACCCGGAGACGACGCCGCCGAGGCGCAGCAGTGCCTCGTGGCGGCCCTCCTGCCCTGTAGCTGGGGCGTAGAATCACAGCTACGGTGTTCCCCTGCCTGTCGTAAAAGGCGACTAAATGGGGACCTTCGGGATCGTGGGCAATCGGGGCGGGGGCCCTGAACGCCCAGAAGCGACCCCGAGGAGGACGATGGGTCGTTGTGGTCACGACTCATCGTGCGATAGCACCGCGAGGGTGCTGGGGGGAGGCATCACACTTCCCCCGGGACGAGCTATCACAGCGCCGCGCGTGGAGGGGCGAGCAGGTACGCGATCTGCACGAGAGCCCGCCCCCCTCTGTAGCGCAGGTGGCGACCACCGTGGGGTTTTAGCCGGTAAAAGTCCGGCATAACCTGGCCGCTCCCCCCCAAGGGCGGTCGGGTATCCTATGAGGATTTCCCCACGCTAATAAAAAAAAAAAAAAAAGGGTAGGTTAGGATAGCACCACAGGGTAGGGTAGTATTGTTATAAAATGTTTAATTGCAAATCCTATCACAACTTGCTGGAGCCTAGGTACCTCAAATGTCCTTCTACTCTTAATTACTTTTCATATTTACTACAAATATGTTCAAAATATAATATAGAAAATTTCCTCGAGCTTATAATTATCTATATTCTTGTGAACTTTCTATTATGACAATAATTTTTAGTCAGTCTGAAATAGTGTATCTGATTAGATCGAGAAGTATAAGATATAGTCATAGAATATGGATTTTCATAGGAGTTTCAAAACGCAAACTTTATACTTATATCTGTCTCGATAATTTTAATACCATTACTCCATAAGATAAAAAAGGAAAGTGATAGTTGCGTGTTTCTGTTTATACCGCCTGTATCTCAGGAATAGTCTATGTTATCGTTTGATGATTTAATTACTTAATACTAATTTATTCGGCTCATACCTAGCTATAGACTTGTAATAATAATATCTTTATTTCTAAAATAATAATATTTTATTTTTATTTATAACGTTCGTAAGAACTCTGAATGAAACGAAACATATTCATGTCCACTATTTTGTCTATGACAGGTAGAGGTGTGTAACTCATCAAAAATACGCGAGCTGCATCACAGCTCACGGCTCAGGTGTGTGAGCTGGTTCAATGACTCAGCTCGCAGATCAGCTCAATTTGTACCTATAGTCCACGATGCGCGCACACGCTCATTGCGTACCGCGCACCGAATTGAGCCGGCTGAGCTGCCGCGATTCGTTCGACTCTGCCGAGCGGCTCTTTTCATACTTCAGAGTTGGAATTATTTGTCTTTTTTTATATTATCTATATATGTTACATATTTATTTATTGAATTAATTATTATTTATATGTTTTAGAACGAAATAATAATTCGTAGATTAGAATCACAAGAATAATCTATGGAGGGAGTCGCAGATACAATAGGAGTTGGATTGAGCCGTGAGCTAGTCATTTTGTTGTTGAGCTGTAGCTCAACGGCTCAAACCCTTGTGATCTGATTCATTGAGCTGGTTCAGAGCTGAGTTACGCACCTCTAATGACAGGCAGTTTCACTAGACTACGGAAAAAAATGTTTTTGTAATAAAGTCAATTTAGACCCAAAGGCTAAGATATTGACCTGGTATTGTCAGCTCTAGTCTCAAGTCAGGTATAACACCTTTTTTTATAATGAGAACGGAAATGTTTCGTTTCATTCACATTTTATTACGAAATATTTTAAATATAGGTAAGTATATACCTCATAAATTTAGATCAATAAGGTAGATGGATAAATAAAACATTATACTGATTTAATTTAGATATTTTTGATAAAAAGAGCGTTATTAAAAATTACAGAAAAAAATAATTCGTTTCATAAAAATAGACCTAATGTTTGCTTAAAACGAAACTGTCCATGATGTCTATGGTGTTTAAAAAAAATTATAAAAAAAATATTATGTCATTGATTATGATTTATTTACTTCGTAAAAGCGAATAAAGAAATGGTATTAAATATGTTATTCCTGTATTAAAATACAATACAATAATACTAAATAAGAATTAAATATAATTTCTCAATCATTCACAGAAGTTTACAGACAATAATCGCAAAGGTACACACGGCTACACATCAAGCTATACATTTCCAGTATAAGCTGATCTCGCACTGTATGGGATTTCCGTACAATGAGAGGTCAGCTTATTTTGGAAATGTATAGCTTGATCTGTAGCTGTGTGTAACCTTGCCGAGGCTCTCAGCACATTGTGAACGGATTTGCAATCAAACATTTTAATATGATTAAGATTTCATGTGACGCTATTGAACTCGTAAATAAAATAAAATGGAAGTGGGCAGGACACATAGCCCGATCACCTTTGTGATGAAGGCAGCTGGACACGGATGGTGAAAGAGTGTCGAGGAGCACAGTACTACACAGTATACTCCTTAAAGCGTTCTGATAGCGCTACGTGTTTCTACTGTCTGCTTAGACGACTAATTTTTTACTTACTAATTGTTTGAGCGCTAAAGAGATCTTTAGTTGACTCTAAAAAATGGGACATCACCTTTGCTTATGATAGCTTTTCTATATACGTAGTAATAATAGCTCAATGTATAATTGATGAAAGGAAAATACATATACAGATAAATAATTTATTATAAATTGATTTGATTATAATATCACATTCTTTTATTTCCACTGACAGTGTTATGAGGAGCCTTGCATTTGGTTGCTTTCTTCTTTAGGAAGGATGTACTAATTAATTGCAAGGATAATATTTTAATTATGCTGGGCTGAGAAACACCATGTAGGTCAGCTGTATAATCTTGTATCTGAAATCAAAATATATCTATAAGTATATAAAAGAAAGTCGTGTTAGTTATACTATTTATAACTCAAGAACGGCTGAACCAATTTGGCTGAAAACTGGTGGGATACTTTTATAGGGTAGGGTATGGTAAGGTAGGGTAAGTAAGGGGTAAAGAAGGGGGCGCGGGTGAAACCGCAGGCGAAAAGCTAGTTATATATATTACTACTATGATATTTACCTCACATTTAAGATTGTTGGTTCAACTATGGGAACTGACCTCTTTTTGGAGCCCAACAGCGTACTGCGTAAAGCACAAGCAACTTGTCCTGCGGAAGACGATCTTTCTCTAGCTCGACAATTCAAGCAGCAAAAATGGTTTATTGAACTTGTATTGATTGGAACCGAAATCCATAATCATGCAACGAATTGGTTGCCGGGTCGGTTCTCAAGAAGTTCCCACTGACTCCAGAATATCCGTTGTCAAAATCCATATCGCCGAGGAAGTCCATTTCAGTAGCAAATTAATACAAAATAGAATTGAAACCAAGAAATTCAATAAAATAACTTCGAACGAGTCTGTCATATGCATGTCAACTATCTGTCACCTGATAAACTACGTGGCTGCCACGCTTAGTGGTTGAAGTCCTTAAACCTTCTTTCGTAATATAAATTTTCTTAAACTACCCAGGTTTAGGCTGGCTTTCTCTTAAATATGGCTAAAACCATCTTTCGTAATAAGACGGATAGGGTTGTCAATAACAATTTTATTTTAAAAGTAGCCTTTTAATTTACAATAATCTTTTTATTTGGTTAATAATTATTGTAAATTAAGAAGAAAGAGATTTTCATATTAAAAAAGTTACACACGTAAACTTCGGACTCTTCGACAATCTCATTACAGTAACTCTCTTCTGCAGCAGGTGTTTCCTGTAAAGCCTCCTGGCTGGCCAAAGTGTCTCTGTAAATAGTCAAATCAGGTAAATTTTCCCAGTCCGTTCCAAAATGTTTTCCTAGTAATTTCTTCACGTCATTCAATTTTAACTTGTTAACTGCAACTGTATTCGGTATGGTGACTTGATTGATAATTTTGATATTTTTTCTTGGCTTACAATTATTTTGTGGCGTGGCAATATCACTCTTGTAAAAAACTTCCCCCCTCACAAGAATGTTGTCCCCGTGCTTAGATCGACATAAAATAAATCTTTTGCACTGATTAAATTGTATGTTCCAACTTGTAGTTGGTTTCAATACATCGACAGCTGTTTTCCAGTCATAGACTTAGCAATCAGTGCCGATTTTTTAAAATGTTGCGTTTTCAGATATAATGGCTGAATTTTCTTTTGGGTCCAGTATGACCTCACCCTTGCGCAACTTTTTTTCAATTATGCCGAAAACTTCGGCGGGCATAAAAGAATGGCCAGTAACGGGAAAAATGATTTCTATAACCTTGATGCAAACGTTTTCTAACAGCCATTTGCAACACATGCCAATTAGAATATTATTCTTATTTTGCCCGCCACATCCGCTACTAGCCGTATTCTAGTAATGCCTGTTTTGTCAGTTTGACAAAGACGGTCATACACGCAAGATGCCACCATGTTAGCATTTTTACCGAATTCGTTTTCTGTACAATAGTACGCAAAAACACGTTCTTTGTTTAAAGGTAAATTAAGATGCTTCCACAATGGCTAAATTATAAAAATACAGCTGACGACTGTAGTAGCAGGACTGGTCAGGTACCTTAGGCAATGGCAGGTTTTTTGAAAATCAAATGATATAATTTTTAGACCAGCAGGGCGATTGTCAAATGGTCTCGGTTTCGGGAATCCGATACCGATAAATTTTCCTAACAAAATGTATGGGAAAAGTTTTTTTCCATTTGTGACATTTCTAGTAGGTACCCTAACCTAACTTGGCTCCATAGAGCCTCCATTGATCCTTGTCAGAGACAGGATCGATTAAGATAATAAAAATATTTTTCAAAAATCGCCATTATCTCGCTAACTGTACCTTTTTAAAAAAATCTGTAAATGCCGATTGCAATAAATCAAAAATTAAAGGACAGTCACATGAGACCATATTCGTGTAACTTCAACCCTTAAGCTCAGAGTATATAAATACTACGTACACCTTAAGGTAGCTGCCCTTACTGACCCGTCTAAAATGTCCACTCTGTATGTTTAATTCTTGTAACTAATAATGTATTTTGTGTGATAATGGGATTATTATAATATTGATTAATATATAAATGATAAATGCAAATGTGAAATTATTACATTAATTCAACACAGTTTTTTTTATACTAACTTATGCTATTTTGCAGCGAAATGAGGATTTGAATAACTACTATAAGCATAATTTAATGAACCAAGAGCCAATACTAAAGCATTCAGCGACACTGCTTATTATAATAAGGAATCTATCGAATCTACATGACAATGTAGGTAAGTTTTCTTTCTATTTCTGAACTGTTCAATATTCTTGAAAACCTAGGTAGGTAGGTAGGTAGGTAGGTCCCATTCTTTTTAATAATAATCCACTATTAAAAGATACCAAATTAAGCAAAATATTATTGCAAAGTGCAATAGAAACCATTACACCGTCTGTGACTGACCCACATATCCCTTTGAAACTGATGTTGAATGGTCTTCCAACTGAGATACATCATGGCAAGCTTCAAGAAGAGCATAAAATGAGTCTCGTTAGCAATGCTTCTGGAGTTGCAGATGTCTGCAGGCACCATATACCACTTACTATCGGGTGGCCCTGTTTGTTGCATATAATATAATAAATTATGTAGCTGGAAGGTGTGTAACAGAACCCTTGAATGGTTATTGGTAAACCCACCAAGTTTGAATTAATTTGTCTTTACAAGTAATTGAGTGCATACATAATAAATTAAAGCTCTTTTTAAAAGATTTTTTTACTTTATTTTACACGGGTACAGGTACATGTTGGAACACAGTGCAAAGTAAAAGTTATAAAACAAGAAACAAATTATATTGCTGCTATAGTTGAACTGGATTTTTCACAAGAAGTTTCTTCAGCAGCAACTCCAGTAAAATCGAAAAAAGCAACAAAACATAGAAATATAATGTTAGAATTATTTTTTTAAACCCAATAATAGTTTAAGGATTACCTAAACCAGCGGTTCATCATAATTTTTTTTGGCGGATCCCCATTTTAATAGTAAAAAAAGTGATTGTACCTTGTAGTTTGAATATAGTGTGTTTGTGTCATGTTTTACTTAAATTATATAATAGTAATCCATACAATAATAATTTATAGGTATTATAAAACATATACTTTTCTGCAAATGTTTTATTGGCCCGGATTCTGTTGTTCACAACTAAACTAATTTTAATGTCACTATGTCTCTTTCTAACAAAGAACATAAGAAAAGGATGTAAGAAATTTAGTTCTGTCAAATTAGTCCAATGCTTGTTTTCAATATAAATTTAGTCGCCATCTATCGCTGTTACACCTAAATACACGCAAAATAAGACGGCAAAGATTAATTTGACGACTTCAAATATGTTCTATCCTTTTTCAATCATGTTCGTAAGAAAGAGATGAGAAGTAACTAAAATTAGTTTAGTGCGATTTACAACAGAATCGGCACCATTGTTTTATTTAACTCTCGCATGGAATGTGGAACCTTCCATTTTCCTTGATCCTTCCATCATTGAACCTCAGATTTCCACAGACCACCTTTCGGGAACCGCTGACCTAAACAACACATGTGGCTTATAAACTACATTTCCAACAAACCAGTAAACAAATAAATATCTTGGGATATTCCTCACACACAGTCATCTGATCCCAAACTAAGCAGAACTTGTACTATGGAAACCAGATAACTGATATAATACATATACTACTTTTTATTTTTGTAAATACATAATTATACCCAGACTGGACATACAGACATGTGTTCATGCACATAAATGCATGTCAATAGCGCAATAGGTGGAATCTTAACCAACTGGCCCGTCTAAAGCATACCAAAGATTGATTCTCTTTCTTTATTGTATCCTTATACAAAATGATTCTCTTGAAAGATTACTTGAACTCTCTAGAACAAACTATCATTGAAGCATTGGGGAATTTCTTTCAAAATATTATAGTTTGTCCACATCCAAATCAAATAAAATAGAATTTGCCTTTAGTACTTAAAATAAGGTATTCCAAAGTAGAAATGATTATTGATTGCTTTGAAATACAGATTGCTAAATCATAAACAAGCGCAGACCGGGTCACAGTACAAAAAATGCAATACTGTAAAATATTGAATAGGTTACACTCCCAAAGGTTTATTTGGTTTCATTTCTGAAGGCTATGAGGTATATCAGATAAAGCTCTTGTAGGAAGAAATAGTTTGCTAGACATTCTACATCCAAATACAGTGGTTGTGGCCGACAGGGGTTTTAAAGAAATTGAATCAAATTTAAGTTCATGTTTTTTTTTAACTGTTTATAGGCCTGTGTTTGACTGCAATCTCACCATGGTAAGTGATGATGCGGCCGAAGGTGGTAAGCACACAAAGCCTAGAAAGAATAAAACGAATGTGGAATAAAACTTTTAAGACCACCAAGTGTTTATTCACATATTAAACAGTCAGTAGCCAAAACTATCCAAACCAAGTAATCGCTATAGTTTAAGATTTATGTTGAAAGGGTGATAAGACATGTTAGGGAGTTTGCACTGCTGAACCACATGCTGTTTTAAACTACAAATATATGCCATATTTAGATGAAATTATTATTATATCTTGTGGACTAATTAATATACAAGGAGATAATAAAAAAATCTTAAAATAAAACATTCTTATTTATTAATGTCCTCCAGTTCGGTGAAGTGATGATATTAAAAGCAAGGTGGTTAGCAGCAGCTGGATGTGAGTGTCCGAAGACTGGGTTCAGTGGCATGGCATAAACCTTCATCAAAATGTTTAAATTTTTTGTGGTTGTGATGTGTGGATCTGCAACATAATATATCTTTTCAACCAGACTTTTTAATTAGTAGCTTCTTCTGAACGTCTGAGTATTGAGTTCTCGTTCCTCAAATATTCTGCCATGTTGAATGGCTTTGGATTTTACTATTTTGTATCATCCCAATATTTGCTCCACCAATGAGCCATCTGTCCTGCAGTGAGCAGCTTCATGTAATTAATAAGCTGTCAATCTTCCTTGACTAATGTTCTGCCAGTATTTACTATCTTTTTGACCTTCAACCTTTTTATTTTTCTATGATAAAATCATCTTTTTCATCAATTTTTCAAATGAGGTGTAGAGCTTATCACTGTGTTCAAGGATGTGTAGGTATGCTTTAACTGTACATTCACTGTCAGTCCTACTACTTGACCCTATGTTCAAGTAAGCCTTGAACCAGACAGTAGTATACGATTAAGTATCTCGAAATGATCTGAAACAGACGACAAATTTGTACTCATAAATAATATTTACCTAGTCAAATAATAAAAAATTACATGGTATTAACTTGTATGTTTACTACTGAATATGGAAGAACTATCTGCAATACCAAAAGAGTACTTACATAAGGATATTGGCTCTTATTCCAGCCATATGATCAATATATAAAATGTACTTTGTGCATATGATGCTTTCCGCTAGTAGCAAAATATACTGTAGTATGATCACATTTTCAAAGTTACATACGGGAGTCGGCTTTCACAAAATTGTCACTCCTCTTCTGATAGAGTGGAACAGTCGATAATCTAATAATTAATCATTACATAATGATAAAAAGTTTTACAATTTACGATAAAACAAACGTGGAAAAGAGGTCGAAGTTGACAGTTACAATGACAAGTCAACTCATAGTTTTTTTATTTATATTGTAGGCAAATACCACTTCTTCACAATGCCACTGATGACGTATTTTTTTATAAACCATGAGTAAAATTTAAAAAAATATTTAGATGAAACTAAGCAGCACAATTTAAAAATACTCAAATTAGTTTCTTAAAATACTCTATATTTTCCATTAAAAATATAAAAACAATAGGTAAAAAAAATTGGACAATGCCCATTCTGGTTTCAATGTGTTAGGAATGTTAGGATGGACTCCCAGTCGATGCTCCGATGGTGGAAGGTAGCCGTGGGCATCAAGTCGACAATTCTTTAGAACACTGTTGTAGAGTACCGCTGTATAGTATTGGGTAGATGCCATCCGGACCAGGGGATTTGAGAGGCTGGAAGCCCGCTATGGCAAGCTTCAGATTATTTTCATCTACCACTTTCTTTGCTGTGAGCCAATTTTTGGACGTGTGCCTTGTGAGGTCGTCATTTGTGACTGGTTGCTCTTCATCGCTGTCGCACAGTATACATTCTGGGAAGTGAGTCCTAAACATCACGCCCAGAGTTTCCTGTCCAGTTTCCGTGACATACTCATTCTCATCCTTTACAGATGAAAGTGGGTTTAACTTAGTCATGGACATTGCTTTGCACAACCTCATTCCATTTGACAGAGCTTCGATGGAGCTATTTTTGAAGATTAGTCGCACGATTATCTCGACTATCAACCAAACTCAAGTCTTCATTCTGAAAATTTACCCGTTGATGAGAAAAAACTACCTCACGACCATACATAAGAAAATTTGGAGTATAAGAAGTCGCTAAATTAATACACGAGTTTAGATAAAGTGCAACTTTTGGGAGAAACTTAGCCCAATTGCGTTGTTCACCATCAACAAGAATACTCAACGTAGTAATGATCGTCTGATTGTAACGTTCGACAACATTAGCTTGAGGAGAATAATATGGCGTGTAACATGGTTCCGGAATTTCGTAAGAGGTTAAAAATCTTACAAACTCGGCACTGCGAAAAACTGTTGCATTATCACATAGAACATGGGAGGGTGAACCATGGCGCAGGAATATTTCAGATTCTATAGCATCGGAAATTGACTTAGCGGTAACTTTCTTTAAAGGGACTAACCACAAAAACTTGGAAAACATCCACCATGGAAAGAATATATCGAAAACCATAAAATGCGGTAGGGAGAGGTCCAACAAGATCAATTGAGAGTAAATCTAACGGAGCTGAAATCGCCCTAGGGTATAGCCTTTGTCCACGAGGCTGAGTGTTAGCAATTTTGAAAGCTTTGCACGTTTGACAACCGGAAAGTATCATCGCGACATCACGGAACATATTCGGCCAATAATATAACTCTCTTGCCTTGAGGTACGTTTTCATAATACCCGGATGGACATTAGGAAAACCATTATGAATTTCAGAAATGGCCTCCCTGGTCTTTTCAGCTGGCAAAACAATACGCCAAGAGTTATGCTGCAACGGATTATCTACAGACATTTTTCGCAATAAGTAAGACGCGATCACGAATACAATAAGCTGGAAACATTTGCGGTGATTCAGAAACACCGCGAAAAACCTTTCTATACCATGGATCAGAAGTAGAATCAAGACCGCAATCATAGGAAATCAGACCGACATGAACGCGAGATAGGGCATCGGGAACCAAATTCAAAACACCTTGTCTATGTTCTATCTCGAAATTAAACTGGGAAATAATCGTAGCCCATCGAGCTAGTCGGCCAAATGGATTATCAAGGGTGAGAAGCCATTTTAAAGCGATATGATCAGTTATAATAGTAAACATCATACCGTCCAGGTAACCCCGAAAATGCTTTATAGATTCAAGAACAGCTAATAGTTCCCGTTCAGTTGTACAATAATTACGTTCGGGTTTAGTAAAAAGTCGTGAATAATACGCAATCAGATGTTCAACACCATTAAACCTTTGAGCAAGAACTGATCCTAAACCTTTAAAATGGCTTCTCACCCTTGATAATCCATCTGGCCGACTAGCTCGATGGGCTACGATTATTTCCCAGTTTAATTTCGAGAAATTTATCACTTTGCAATTCATTTTGCAATTTATCACTGCAATATATGGCGCCCGAACAGGGACTGGTCTGAGATGGCACATGAAACCACAAAAAGATCATAAATCACGCTCTCTCGCTGATTGCAACCAAGATCTCCGGAAACTAGATTTTTTTAAGAAAAACAATGCGGGTCTTCTGAGGGCACGGACCCACTAGGATGGGCAACGAACAGTCTGTAAATTTCCGTAGTCGGTCAAATCCAACTTTTTATCGGACTCCTATTTTTCATCCTAGTTGACAGAATGCTCTCCTGTCAATCTTTTTTACCTCAAAAAAAACTCAATTCCAAAATTCAAAATAAAAGAAATAAAAGGAATGCGAACAAAAAGGTTAATTCACTTTTTTTTAAATGCAGTAATGCTGCACAGGTCAATAACTTCAGTTCTCGCAGAGGTCTTGAAAGTAGGTTTATCGCCTGCGTTAAGGATTTGTAAAGAAGAGCTTACCAAAAATTCCAACAAGTCGACGTGGTGTGCATTCGCATCGCAGCCAAGTATCAGATCGAGGTTTTCTTGGTTGCCGTAGTCAACCAGTCTTCTTATTAGTGGGTTTACTGGTTCCTTTTGTTCATATGGGAGATAGGCAGAGGCAAGGATCATTTTCTCTGTTCCCGTCCCCACTTGGATCAGAGTTGTTGTGAGATCCCTGTAACAGAATGTACGTAAGGGCATTGCTTCTATACCACCCCTGATATAGATGCAAGTCTTCGCGTCATTAGTTGGACAGTCATAGAGCACCATGTCACCTGTCCCACAAGCCTTTTATAGTCCCTTTATACAAATAAGGTTCCTGTATCAAGGCAACTTCGTATGTGCTAAGCTTAAATTGCCGAGCCAGAAGGGCAGTAGCGGCTCTGCAATGTTTCAAATTGATTTGTACACACCTTAGTCCCTCCATCTTGGATATATTGATGGGTTTGTGCTGCTATAGGAGGGCCTCAGTTTAGAGGCTCCTCCTTCATCGCCGGGCTCTCCTCGAGAGTAGTTGGCGACTCAATCCCCAGGGTATCGAGGCCCTCGAGGATGTCATCCTCGAAGTCCGCCTCTGACGCCCTGGTCTGGATTTCTGAGTCCTGCGCTACGTCGTGAGCAGACTTAGTGGATGGCCTCCTCACACTGCGGTGGTCCATCTTCGGGGGGCTCCACTCCTGCTTCCGCAGTGGGTGCCTCTCCCTTGTTTCCTTCCAGGAGCTTGAACGAGTATCGTTCAATTCCTTCTGTAAGAGAGTAGCCGCGGCCTTGATGATCCCAGCGGACACCCCGTCCATGAGACATATGACGGATGCCGGTCTGCTCAGTGAGAGCATTCACGACTTTTCAGTCGTCCGTCCTCAAGGCAGGGTTAAGCTGCTGGAGCAACCGAATGGAAAGAAAGAAAGAAAATAGAAAAGAAGATGAAATACAAAAGAAACATGTTGTTGTAAAAAAGTTTTGGTGAGGTTGAATACATGTAAAAAGTGAAATGGCCCGGGCAGAGTCTTGCATGCCATTTTGACTGGCTTTGGGAAGTCCTTGGCGTTGACAACCTTGAGTTTCAGGGAGCCAAGTTCCACGTTGTGGATGGCACCCCGAAACCAGCAAGCTTCGACAACTCCGGGAACAACCGTGAAGAAAGGTAGAGGATCCGGCGCTTCGTCCAGTTTCTCAATTATAAGTTCCTGGATTGGCATCAGATCTTCCGCCTTCAAGTACTCCTCTGGGTACTTGACTGTGACGACAGCTAGTTTCACAGCCGCCACCGCATCCCTAAAGGATCCGGTCGAGAACGATTGACCTTGGGTTTTCGTCCTTTTGGCCGCCATGTCCCCGTTGTCGCGGTGAATAGCACGCGGCCTCTTTGATGGTCCTCCCGCAGCAGTACCGGCCCTGCTAGAGGTGATGCAGGCCCGGCTTGCGCCGGTTTTGCCGCCTGGTGTGCAGTCCCAGCCTTCGCCGGTTCCGCGGTTTGGATTTTAAAAATAAAAAAACACAATTTTTTTATTTTTAAAATCCATAAAGAATCCAGAGTAAAATTTTTCATCCCTCACCTATCCCCACCCGCCATGGAGTGCTCAAGTGGCGATGCTGCGGTAGGACCAGGGATTAGTCGAGGGATATAGCCCCCCCCCATTAGTTGCTCATGAGACTGCACAGCACCAGCTCACACCGCTACTACTAGCGATGCGAGCGAGCGCCACCGTCTGCAAGCCCCCAATGGGAGTGAAGCCCCCTGTGGGAGGCCCCTGGGGGGCCGTCTGACCGGACCCTGCATCCGATTGACCGCAGCTGGTTAGGCTACGGCCTCCCGTGTAAGAAGAAATCCGGGCCATAGTGGAGTGTTGCCTCAGAGACGTTAAATCGCCTACGCTCATCGGCTCAGCCACCAAGATCCCATCATCCTCCCGTACAGGTTCCCGCGCACGGCACGAACACGCGGGAGGTCATTGCTATCCATCATCTGATTTTGTTCGATGGTGAACACCCAGGGGCATGACCTCGCCACCCCTGTGTTAAGTAGCCCGGTGAGTTCCGTTACGTCTATTTCATATGGAATTAGACTAATAACGGGGCGGCAAGAGAAGGGACATCCCCGCACTTGCCTTGAGGATCTACACGACCGTAGTGCTCTTCCTCAAGACCACGCCACCTTGCCATCTCAGAAGGAGTAAGGCAAGATAGGCCTCAATCTATACTACCAAGCCAAGCAGTGATACACAGCACAGCATGTTATATTTTTTTTAAAGCATAGATCCAGCCCCTCCCGTGTAAGAAGAAATCCGGGCCATAGTGGAGTGTTGCCTCAGAGACGTTAAATCGCCTACGCTCATCGGCTCAGCCACCAAGATCCCATCATCCTCCCGTACAGGTTCCCGCGCACGGCACGAACACGCGGGAGGTCAATGCTATCCATCATCTGATTTTGTTCGATGGTGGACACCCAGGGGCATGACCTCGCCACCCCTGTGTTAAGTAGCCCGGTGAGTTCCGTTACGTCTATTTCATATGGAATTAGACTAATAACGGGGCGGCAAGAGAAGGGACATCCCCGCACTTGCCTTGAGGATCTACACGACCGTAGTGCTCTTCCTCAAGACCACGCCACCTTGCCATCTCAGAAGGAGTAAGGCAAGATAGGCCTCAATCTATACTACCAAGCCAAGCAGTGATACACAGCACAGCATGTTATATTTTTTTTAAAGCATAGATCCAGCCCCTCCCCTCAGCGAGTTCATAATGACCATCAAAACTTGTGGACATGCGTAAATACCACGAGAACGGTTATACAAAACCGTACCCTCATACAAAAGAACTGTGATTGTTATAACAACACAAATCCATTACCTTGTGTGGTCACTCAGTGTGTTGAGCCGTAGGTATATTAATCCGACCCGTATATAATATTAGGAGGTCTTTCCTACCAGGAGTAATGAAATGAAGTGTGAATGTGATGCAGCTGAGTCGCCGATATTGAACCGTCCACAGTCAAAGATGATATAAACATGTCTTCGAGTTACTGATATTATTTGACTTTTCACAGCTGCAAGCATGGTTTCATACACGTCATCTAGCGCACCTCGACTAACTGTGTATCATGATGGCATGTCTTCATTGGCGACAATTATATCATATTTCTAAAATATAAAAAAAAACAAATAAGATAATTTAAAATGTTAATAATGATTTTCTATAATATTCACCTTAAAGAAATCGATCATTCCTTCATCCGACACAGACTCAAACGGCATAAGTAAGGTGCAAAACCAAAGTGCGAAATCTCTTGCAAGAATCCATTTCTCTTTTTTGGTGACGACATTCAGTGCTGGAAGCAACTGGCGCTCCAACTCTCCTCGAGTTGGAGCGCCAGTTGCTGGGGGTGGTAGTGAAGAAATCCTTAATAAGTTTTGTTGGCTCTAAATGGTCATCCCTAATACTGTGAGAATCTCTTCAAGTGCCTGATAAGGTACCCTGTAGGCAGTGTCTCCAAATGTAAATCGGCATTTACCGTGTTGCAAAGGTAAAAATACCGTTATAAAACTCACGTTTTATATCGATTTATTAACAATCAAAACTATCTTTAGCAATGAATATTAGGTAGGTACACAGTTTCTTGACAGTTGATTATCGACACGACTCATTACGCGACTGACTTGAAAACATGGAGGACGCCGGGCGCGGTGACTTTGATTTGACGTCTCGCGGCGATGTGTCTTTGTATACGCGCGCGTTATAAACTCCCCCTCTAATCCGAACAATGCGACCCCGTGTTCGGGTTAGCAATCTTCTTGCGCGGCCTACCTCGTTTACGCTTTTCTTGTACCGGTGCTTGGACGTGGCCAACGAAAGGTGTGAGTTGGGTAACATGGTACTTACCTAATACCTCCTTATCAGCAACGCGCTCCAGCAGGTAAGTAGTGGGGCTAACGGCTTTCTTCACGCGGTACGGTCCATCACGTCTTGGAATGAATTTCGGTGTCTGTCCTCGACTGGTGTCGTTGGCTCCTTGGGTTTTCAAGAGTACCAAATCACCTACTTCATAATCTGGCGCCGGTCGGCGACCTTCATCGGCATTCTTCTTCTGGATAGCTTGAGCTTTCTCGTGCACGTCCCTGGCTTCTACGAGGACGGTAGAAAGTTTTTCCAAATAAGGAGTTATGGCCGGTATGAAGTTGTCGCCTTCCAGAATGCGGCGCATGTCCACGGCAGCATCAGCGGGTGCACGTAGTTCTCTGCCAAAAGTAAGGTAGGCGGGCGAAAACCCTGTACTGGCTGTTACGGCAGAGTTCATCGCGAACCTTATTGCAGGCAAGTGCTGGTCCCAAGTACTGTGGTCACGGCCGACGAGAATGGCTAATTGAGGTTTTAAGTCGCGGTTTTTCCTCTCCACTGGATTGGCCTCCGGGTGATATACTGGAGTCAGCGACTGGTCAATACTCATGCAGTGGCATGCCTGCTGCATGACTGCGCTGATGAACTGGACCCCATTGTCACTCAGGATGCGCCGCGGAACGCCGAACCTCAGGAAAACTTCATCTATCAAAACCTTGGCACACTCCGCACTGGTTGCGTTTTTGAGTGAAAATAGTTCTACCCAACGCGTACTTACGTCTTCTATGATTAAGACCCACTTATTTCCAGAAGCGGTGTCGGGTAAAGGGCCGAACAGGTCCACTGCTATTACTTCAAACCTCCTGGCGGTTGCAGGGGTCTGCAGTAGGCCTGACGGTTTCCTAGTATCTACCTTATATCTCTGACATGCCGGACATTCTTTGATGTACTTCGCTATGTAGGATCTCATCCCCGGCCAGTAGTACCGGGAGCAGATACGTGCGAGCGTTCGCTCGACGCCGAAGTGTCCGGCAGTCGGAGCGTCGTGAAAGTCCTCTAAAACTTTCGAGCGCTCGTTTATTGGAACAACAAGACACGCGTTCTCCTCATCATTATCATCTTCGGGTCTGTACCTGTATAGATGCCATCGGAAAGCACGTAGCCGCGATCAGACCAAGGTCTCCCCCTAAAGGGTTCGTGAGATTCCATGTCCTTTATTATTTTACCGATTTCAGGATCTTTCAGCTGATTGTCTCTGATGTCGCCGGGTGACCTCGTCGGCAAGTCAATGGTAGTCAGGCAAAGGTCGGAATCCTCGCTGCAATTTGGCCGAGACAAGGTATCGGCAATGACGTTCACCTTTCCAGGTGTATATTCGATGCGCAGGTTATACTCCTATAATGTAAGGGCCCACCTGGCTAGACGGCCGCTCGGCGACTTTAAGCTCATGAGCCAGCGTAGCGGTTGATGGTCAGATCTTACCACGACTTCGCCTCCGTCGATGTAACCTCTGAACTTCGAGACAGCCCAGACGACTGCGAGAGCTTCACGTTCCGTCGTGCTATAATTCTTCTCGGCTCCGCTCAATAAGCGACTGGCATATTCAATCGGGCGTTCATCGGCGTTCTCCCCCTGCAATAAAACAGCTCCGAGAGCGTAGCCGCTGCTGTCGGTCCGCAGAATGAACGGTTTCGACTCATCAGCTTGTCTGAGTATCGGGGCCGAAGTCAGCAGGTCTTTAATTTGCTCAAATGCCTTCTGCTGCGAATCCTCCCAACGCCATGTACTTGCCTTCTTCAACAAGGCAGTCAATGGTTGAGCAACGTCAGCATAAGCAGGTATAAAACGTCGAAACCAGCTGGATGTTTGCAGAAAGCTTTTTAACTGCTTAACATTTTGTGGTGGTGCCATATCTCTGATGGCACTCACTTTATCGGGATCCATGTGAATTCCACCAGGAACAATGACATGGCCTAAAAATTTTACGGAATCTCGTGCGAAATGACTCTTTTCACGGTTCACGCGTAAGCCAAATAGCTTCAGCCTGTTGAAAACCACCTCCAGGTCTTGCAGGTGTCTTGAAAATGAGCCAGAAAGCAGGATCAGATCGTCCAGATAAGAAAAGATGGACGTTTGCTCTGGTAGATTAGACCTGAAACGGTCGATCAGGCGTTGAAAGGTCGCACCTGAGTTCCTCAGACCCATCGGCATTCGTTTAAATCGGAATGTCCCGAGGGGTGTAACAAACGCTGTTTTGTCACGATCGTCCGGGTGTACGTTCACTTGAAAATAGCCAGCTCGGAGGTCGAGGGTAGTCATGAAGACTGTGGTCTTCGCTGCATGAAGAACGTCTTCTATGCGCGGGAGAGGGTAGCGGTCGGCCTCGGTAACTGCATTCAATTTGCGGTAATCGATGCAAAGCCTAGTTCCTCCATCTTTTTTTGTGACTAGAACCACGTTCGCTGCCCAAGGTGACTCACATTCCTCAATTACGTCAGCATCGAGCAGTTTCTCTAACTCCTTCTTAAGGGCTTCTTTCTTACTTGGAGACATCCTATAAAGAGGAGACGCGATAGGCTCTTGATTATCACTAACCTTAATACGATGAGTTGCAAATTCAGTCGCGGGACCAGTCTGCGCGAATTGGTCTGATCTGCTCAGGATGAACGCATCAAGCACATCCTTCTGCTCTGAAGTAAGCTTGGATGCCTCATCGTCTCTCAGGCTGACGTCAGCGGTATCTAGGTTCATGATCTCAGAACTATCGGTACGGTACGGTGACGCCTGCGCTGATAATGAAGTCACGGCCCAACAAAGTCTTCGTGCTGCCGCCGGGAAGAACTAAAAAAATTGTAGGTACTACTCGCTCCTGTAATATCACATCAACATTTGCAGAGAGTATATTACGAACTTGGTTCGAGCCGTCAGCTAAAGTAAAGCTACGTTCCATCTCTGAAAACTCGACTCCCTGATCGAGAAAAATTTTGTAAAGCGCAGGGCTCGCTATACAGTGCGTAGCCCCGGTGTCCAGTATAGCAACTCCTACTTTATCCATAACAGAGATTCCTACCATAGGTAACTCCGAACTATTCGTTATAACTGCACTATTAAAGTCTACATGTTTTGACGGAGTGGGGGAGGCGTCTTTCTTCGGTCTACATGATTCGCATTTCGAACGCACGACCCCCGGTTGGCCACAACCATAACACTTAAGACTGTTATTGAAAGTAGACGTAGAAGGCTTACTGTCCGAATTTAGGCGGTTACGACGTTCTTTTACATGATAAGATTCATTAAGACGATTATCGCATTTACTGGTGTCAACTTTACCTACATCATTTTTTTATGATTTTCGCGATTACGACATTCTTCCATCGAGTGGCCAAACATTTTACAGTACGTACATCGCGGTCTAATACGCTTATATTGTGATAATTTGCTATCGAGCGGAGTCGCATCGTTCGAATTAGGTAAAGGTAATGAGTCTCGACTTACCAATATGGGTTCCTTACGGTCATTGAACTCGGTTCGCGATTCCTCCACATTCCTAGCCTTTTCTAAGAATACATCGAGATTTGTAACAGAATCACGCGGCATATGTTTACGTATTTTCCTATCTAAAAGTGCGTATATAATGTCGATCTTCATCTCCTCCGGTACGTTGTAAGGCAGTTTGCACAAAAGCGCGCGTAGTCTGGACACGAAAGTATCGACGCGCTCGGTTCCTTGCTCGTTCGAGAAGATATCACGAAGTATTCTGTACGCAGGCCGGGGTGCTCCGAATCGGCCTCGCAATCTTTGTAACCTCTTGCCAAGTAGTGACTGCAGATCGTACTCCTTTCCACCACACGGCGGCTTCGCCGGTTAACAGCATCGGTAATCCTCGAAGTGCGTGCTCGTCGCTTATATTCGAGCATTCCTTAAAAATCTCTATCGAATCTATGAAGGCTTCAAGCACTTCGTCACTGTGTGTCGCACCACCGCCCGCGCCATCAAAGCGCGCCGTGCACTTTGCGAAGTTGCCGGAGTGCAGGCGGGGCGTGTCGTCAGGCGTCGCTGATGATGTAGCGGCGACGTCCGGTGATGATAAACGTGTGCAGGTGAGGAAGCTCTCGAACATTTGCCGGTTGGTTTCTGCCTGGCTCCTGGATACTGCCGCGATGATTGCCGTCATTTGGGTATCAGTCATCAATACGGTACTGGATCCGGTGGTATTCGCGTTGCCCCCTTCCATGACTATCTCACGTTCACTGTTAGAATCGTCGGTATCGTTATCTTCCTTCTTCTTACGCGTCGCTCTCGGCATTTTTGGTAGCCGGCGACGGACACAGAAAGGTTAGGTTTTGCACGAAATGAAAGTTTATTGTAAGTAGGTATTTCACTGTCTATGAACTTTTTCCGTAACTTCGGGCCACTAGTTGGGCTGCCACTATAAAACTCACGTTTTATATCGATTTATTAACAATCAAAACTATCTTTAGCAATGAATATTAGGTAGGTACACAGTGTTGGGTTTAATGGGCCTGTTATAAAAAACGCACATAATCTGTGGAAAAATGTTGCGCGACCGCACCGCAATTTGGTGACGGCGCCACTTCCTCTTCAAGTTTCAACCGCGCGGGCTGGCCGCGTCATCGAAAAAGAAAATTAAAAAATACGCGTGTGAGTGTATTAGAGTGCTTGGACGTGCCCTCTGACCTGCAGGAGCTAACAAGTAAGTGCGTAATAAAATCAGGCCCAAAAATTTATTATCTTCAAACGCTAGGCGCGTACATTTTGGTACTTCGACCCGAGATTTGCCAGTTATAAATTCAAGGCTAGTTCAACACTAAACAACAAATTCCACATTAAAAACACACATTGCAAGTACTTTCTACACACACAAAGCTTTATTTCTAATCTAAAGTTTGTGTATTTCAATTTTATTCAAGTCTTAAAATCAGTCATTCATAATGGCGGTTGTCGGTGACAAAGTCGATCTCGATCGTTTGTTGCAACCACACCTAATTAAAAAAGAAATGTTTTTCCAACGGTTGCAAAGTCTATATGAATTGTCCAAAACTGTTTCGAAAGATTCTGCTAATTATACGGAATTTACTTTACGTGTAAAAGACATCCATGATTGCCGTAAAACCTTTGAACATTCCGTTGGTGAAATCAACATTTTAAGTAGCATTCATAAGCCTAAATATAAGCCTAATTATCAAGATATGATTTCCTTTGATGAATTATATTATCGTGTTTTATGCATAGCGGAAGGTATGTGTGAAAAAAGTACGTCGGTCGATTGCGACGAGAAACACCGCACCGGAGCGATGGCGGGTCGCACCGCCGACGGTTCGCGATGCGTTAAACCGAGGTTACCGAAAATGGAATTGTTTCATTTCGATAGCAAGTTGGAAAATTGGCAAACGTTTTTTGATACATTTTCCAGTCTTATCAATAATAACAATGATATTTCCAACATTGAAAAATATTATTATCTATTGTCTGCAGTTAGCGTTTCAGCATTAACTTTAGTAAAAGGCATGCCGGTTACTCACGATAACTATCCGATAGTGTGGGACCTATTAGTCAAGAAGTTCGAAAATAAACGTGCTTTAGCTACAAGTTACTTAGATCGAATATTTCAATTTAAACCGTTGACGGTAGAATCAGCCTCGGGATTAAGTATTTTCTTGCAAACCTTTCAAGAATGTGTCAAGGCATTGACACTTTTAAATATTGACGATTTGTCTAGTTTTTTGTTATTTTACATTTCATTACGTAACTTAGATTCTAATACGCGTCGTGAGTTTGAGAAAATTACTGAACAAGATAAGATACCTACATTCGACCATCTTATTACGTTCGTAGAAAAACACGTTCGCGTCTTGGAACTATCTGAACCTAATGTGTATGATCATAAAGGTCATTATCAAAAATCAATTCAAAATAATTATTCAAGTAAATCTGTTCCTAATTCAAAATTTAATAATAACAATACGTCATATTCAGGTAAAAATCAACAAAAGCCATGTTTGTCAACATCTAGTATCGCAAACAGTTCATCAAAGGATAAATTTAACAATAAATCAAATCATTTTAAACCTTGTGCCTTATGTAATAAGGCTCATTCAATATATCGGTGCTTCGAGTTCAGTGACCTCATTCCCACACAGCGGCTAGATAAGGTTCGCGAGCTTAAGCTGTGCGAGAACTGCTTACGCGACGGTCACTTGTTACCAGACTGTCCGTCAAAGATTCGTTGTGCAGTGTGTAAGGAAATGCATCATCATACTTTACATGTTGATGAGAATGTTAGTCAAGTTAAGGCAACGCTCACGTGTTCGTCGAATTCAACCGTAGTGTTGGGCACAGCTATTGTTCACGTCGCAGATAGTTGGGGCACTTTCCACGCCGTACGTGCAGTTATCGATAGCGGTGCCATGTCCAGCTACATGACTAACAAGTGTGCACAGCGTCTAGGGCTGCCACGCAGTAAATGCTCCTTCAATTCGACTGGGTTAGGCGGCAAGACTTAGGGGTCGTTACGTGCAATTTAAAACCCATCAATTCGTCCGGACCGATTTTAAAAACAGAAACGGTAATTGTGCCTCATATCACCGGTAATTTGCCTACTGGACATTTAACCGATAAAATAATCAACAATTTCAAAAACTTACAATTAGCAGACCCTAATTACAATATTCCATCGCCCGTTGACTTCCTTATTGCAGGCGACTTGTTTCCCTACATTTTTGAAGGTTCTAAAATTCTACCACAGGAACCAGATGTCCCTGCTGCGATGCTTTCAATCTTTGGTTATGTGATCTGTGGTCAAGTAACACTCGGAAGTGATACCAAGGTTGAATCGTGTAACTTATTATCGATTAATTCTAGGGTTGACAAAATAATTAGTTCCTTTTGGGAAACCGAAAACATGCCATGTGACATCCCTAAAAATCCTGAGGACGTCTATGTCGAACAATGCTTTATGAATGAACACCAGCGCGACGACACTGGGCGTTATACAGTTCCATATCCATTCAAACCCGACTTCGAACTCGGTGATTCATCACAACAAGCTGTTCGACGCTTAATTAACTTAGAAACTAAATTATGCCGTTTACCGACTCTAAAAAAGGAGTATGACAATTTTATGTCAGAATACGAGTCATTGGGTCACATGACATGCTTAGGTGATATCGGTACTGTAGATTCAAGCTATATTATACCTCATTTTTGTATTCATCGACCGTCCAGTACCACTACAAAACTGCGTGTGGTATTTGACGCGTCAAGTAAAACTAGTAATAACAACTCTTTAAATTCCGTGCTATACGCCGGACCGAAACTCCAAGCAGATATAAACGAGATCTTAATCAATTTTCGAATACACGATATCTGTTTGTCGAGCGATATTTGCAAAATGTTTAGAATGATATTAATTAATCAAAATCAACGTAAATATCAACACATTTTGTGGAGGTTTTCTCAAGATCAACCTATTAAAGTTTACGAACTTAATACCGTCACGTACGGTGTCGCTAGTAGTCCCTTTTTGTCTATTCGAGTGCTTCATCAGTTGGCCGATGACGAAAAGGATAAGTTTCCTCTAGCAGCAAAGGTGCTCAAGAAGGGTTTCTTCGTCGATGACCTTCTGTGGTCAGTTCCAACTTTGGCTGATGGTATCCAACTTCAAGACGAACTGTTGGGGTTGTTGAGCGGAGGAGGCTTCACTCTTCGAAAGTGGTCCAGCAATTGTCCACTGCTTTTGGAACGTGTGCCTGCTGATCACCGTGAAACGCCTGTCACTTTCGAAGACGACAAAGACCTATCAATCAAGGTGCTCGGTCTTCAGTGGTCGCCCGCGGAGGATGCTTTCACGTTTACTACTACTCCAACGTCATCTACAGTTACAAAACGGAGTGTGCTATCTGAAATCGGTCGGCAGTTTGACCCGCTAGGATTTGTAGCACCCTGTATATTTTACGCCAAATGCTTCATGCAGCAACTCTGGCTCCGAAATCTGGGTTGGGATGACAGACTTCCCCTAGATTTGGAGACAGAGTGGCACGCCTACGTGTCTGAGCTTCCACTTTTATCCAAATTTAAACATGAGCGACAAGCTACTGTCAAACAACATTCCTATTATCAAATTCTAGGATTTTGTGATGCGTCTACTCTAGGGTACGCAGCCGTAGTTTATTTACGATCTTTGAGCAAAGATGGTGAGGTTAAGGTCAGTCTTATTATTTCAAAGTCCAAGGTCGCGCCCTTGAAGACTGTTTCTATCCCGCGTCTCGAGCTGATGGCTGCACACTTGTTGGCCAAGCTGGTAAAATATACCAAGTCAATTTTACTGGCTCAAATACCTATTCATGACACATTTTTGTTCACCGATTCATCTGTGGTTTTAGCGTGGCTGAACATTCCAAGCTACAATCTAAAAACATTTGTAGCCACACGCGTGGCTAAAATACTGGACAGTGTGCCCAGCGACGCATGGTACCATGTGAGCGGTGAGTGTAACCCTGCCGATGTGTGCTCCCGCGGCGCTCTGCCCTCCACGCTGCTGGCCATGCCAGAGTGGTTGTCTGGCCCGACATGGCTATACACATCACAGATAAATTGGCCGATTAAATCGATTGAGCAGTTTAAATTGGAAAGTGTGCCAGAACTCAAACAATCAAATATTAATTTACTTCAATCATTTCAGTCTAACGATTCAAATTGTATTTATGACCTCACAGAAAAGCATTCTAGTTTATCAAAACTTCAAAATATCATTGCTCGGTGCTATCAATTTATCAATAATTGCAAATCATCCAAATTGAATCGAACTGTAGGACAACCGTCTGTCTCCAACGTGACAAAGCTCGCGATGTCTTAATCAAGATTATTCAAAAACATCATTTTTCGAGTGATATCGATGCATTATCGAACGGTAACAATTGTAGTAAATCTCTAAAGAAACTCAGCCCCTTCGTAGATCCCCTTGGATTCCTCAGGGTGGGGGGTAGGTTATCCAAATCGAGTCTTCCATATCAAAAGAATCATCCCTTGTTGTTACCTAAAAAATGCAATTTCACAAATATATTGATAGATTATTATCACAAGCTTTATTTACACGTAGGTCCTAGAACTCTTCAAAGTTTAATAACGCAAAAATATTGGATCATTTCAGCGCGTGGTGCCATTCGTTCACGTACCATGAAATGTATCTCGTGCTTTAGGGTATCTCCTACAAGTAGACAACCTATGATGGGCGAACTTCCTACATATCGCACTCAAGATATTCACGTCTTTCATACTGTAGGTGTAGACATAGGCGGACCTTTTCCTACCAAGGAGTCAACTGGTAGAAACGCTCACGTATCCAAATCTTATTTGTGCGTGTTTGTGTGTTGTGCCACACGAGCGGTACACTTAGAGGTCCTGTCTTCTTTGAGTACAGAGTGCTTTCTCGCATGTTTCGACCGTTTTACAGCAAGAAGGGGTCTGTGCCATTCTATCGTCTCCGATAATGGCACCAATTTTGTCTCAGCCGGTAAACAGCTGATCGAGGTAACTAAATTCGTAAATTCAGATTCGGACAACATATCGAATGGCTTTGTATCGCGTGGTGTTATATGGAGACATAATCCACCAACAGGTAGTAACTTCGGTGGACTTTACGAAGCTGTGGTCAAGTCTGCAAAATTACACTTGAAACGCACCATCGGTACACGAGCTGTGACGTTTGAGGAACTCGGGACACTCTTTGCTCGCGTCGAAGCTGTGCTTAATTCAAGGCCACTGTGCGCTTTATCCAGTGATCCGAACGAGTTCGAGGTTCTAACTCCCTCTCATTTCCTCATAGGTAGGGAACTCTTATCGGTTCCAGATTACAACTTAACTGATTTGCCCAGTTCCAGACTGAACCGTTGGCAGTCCGTCCAACAAATGTCGCAACAATTTTGGAATTTATGGAGAAAAGACTATCTCCACACGTTACAACAGCGTCAAAAGTGGTTCGACAAATGCCGTGATCTGACTGTGGGCGAGCTTGTACTTATTCACTCTGATGCTCCACCATTGCAGTGGCATTTAGGTCGCATTATACAAACTTATCCCGGGCCTGACGGAGTAGTCCGCGTTGTTAGACTTCGCACACGAACCGGTGAACTCACTCGCCCCGTGGTTAAGCTGAGTCCGCTTCCTAGAGAATCTGACGAGGACTCTAATTAATATTCTATAGTAAATAGGTACAAGCTAGCTTTTAAGTATTTTTTTCTTTAAATTTTAATTTATCAAGTAACTTCGTTTTTCAAACTTTGGGTTAGTTTAAAACTTACATTTTTCAAATACATTCAATACATTTTGTCACTTCTCAATTACAATTATTACACTACAGTCCACTATACACATTACCTCCATCCCTGGATTGGTAACTGGAAATCTGGGTGATTTCCGGTGGGGGGTTTATGTTGGGTTTAATGGGCCTGTTATAAAAAACGCACATAATCTGTGGAAAAATGTTGCGCGACCGCACCGCAATTTGGTGACGGCGCCACTTCCTCTTCAAGTTTCAACCGCGCCGGCCGGCCGCGTCATCGAAAAAGAAAATTAAAAAATACGCGTGTGAGTGTATTAGAGTGCTTGGACGTGCCCTCTGACCTGCAGGAGCTAACAAGTAAGTGCGTAATAAAATCAGGCCCAAAAATTTATTATCTTCAAACGCTAGGCGCGTACACACAGTTTCTTGACAGTTGATTATCGACACGACTCATTACGCGACTGACTTGAAAACATGGAGGACGCCGGGCGCGGTGACTTTGATTTGACGTCTCGCGGCGATGTGTCTTTGTATACGCGCGCGTTATACCGTGTTTTTTGGCAAAATTATGGTGAACCAGCTAAAAGTGTACCGTTTAAATTACCGTGTAATTTTTCAAAGGATAAAAACAACAGGAACCAAATCGAGACCGAATATATTTGCTTTTTTGATTATTTATAAAGAAAAAATAAAAATAATTGATGCATGCAAAATTAAACAGATAATATTAATCTGAGTCTGACTCTCCTAGTACGACAATGTCTTTTTCGGGAATGGATTTATTCAAATTATTCAACATTATCATTAGTAGGTCTCAAATCCACATAGGTTTTGCTATTTATTTTGATTGCTTGCTGGGTGAAAATATTTCCTTTTATTGTTAAAATCTTATGGATTATATTCAGGGATTCATAACCAAGAGCAGCAGTGTTGCCATTACAATATACATATGTTAAGTTGACTGAGATTCGTTTTACGCAGTATAGTTATAAAATATTTTGAATTTTTTAAATACGGTGGGTGACATATGACACGGTAATAATACTACGATAATACCTTATTACCATGACAGTAGATTAAAACCAAATTACGGTGTATTTACGGTAATTATCGTGTACATGGAGACACTGCCTGTAGGTACTGATAGTTTTACCACATGATACAATTTGTTGCAAGGTACCACAAAATGGTCCCAAACAACACTGACCGTTTTATTTACATTAGCCATTATAAGTTTTTATATTACAACTATATTTCCTAACTAAATTATGTACGCAACTAATGTATCATAATACTATACACACCTAAACTATTTACTTAAATACAGGGTGTTGTTTCGGTCGGCTACAAGCGACCCAGGAGCGGTAGTACAAAATATATATTCCCCAAAAATGGACTTAATTCCATTAAATACTGTAAATATGTAGAGAAATACCTTATTCAATTTGAAATAAAATTACCGCAAAGTATGGTTACGAGGCACGTGCACAGACTAGAGTTAGGCGCAAGCCGCCATCGCCCCACCCCTTTACTCCCTCGTACTCCCGTTGAGTATTATGTCTACACTTTAGCTTATTACATGATTTTCAAAATCTTAATTTTTTTATTTTTATTATTTAAAAAAATAAAGTATTTTTTTAGCACCAGTATCATTTGTATTATCGACCCTGAGTCGCTCGTCGCTGACCAAAACAACGACCTGTATAATGTACAATTATACACATTGGATGATAACACAGACTAGGGAGAGATGCTACGCATCAGACGGAAATCTTCATAGATCATAAAATTGTTCATAGGAAACCTCAATAATAGAGATCAATAATTGACATTATAAAAAAGGACAGATTAAAAATTGCTAGCTTTTGACATTAGGATTTCTACTGGTTGCTAATTCATTCATTCATTATAATAGAAATAAAAAACAATGAGTACTTATTAAACATTTTATTTTTTAATTTTGTTTTATATTTATTTAATGCTTTCAATTGCATTGGCGGCAAATTATTGCTAATTCTTGATATATCTGTACCCTTCAATATTTTATTAATAGTATTACACCAATTGAAAATTGTTAATCTTAAGGTGTAATCCAGGAAGTATTCATCAACATTTTTATTTGTGTCACAGGCTAGAAAGTCTATCGAATACTTGGATTTGATCATAACTTTTAATTCCTTTAAAATATTTTCTTGCTCAGGTTGTTTTTCCAAGTATTCGATGGTTTCCTTGGTTATAAAGCGAAAAAATCTTACCGATTGCTCAGAAGGGTAGGTTAATTTATTGTCATTATTTTTAATTGATTTAAATTCTCTGAAAGAAATCCACTTGTGAACCGTACTTTTTTCATTACATGTTAAATTAGATTCACAAGTGGAACACTTTATAATTTTTAATATTTTTCTAATAACCCACCCTGTTGTGTAAGCTTGTGAGTGCACATTAAGTCTTTCTTGACTTGCTGCCAGATGAAAGCTCTCTGGATTAAAACTCCGATTATCAGAGGACTCAGCAAATGGAACAGAAAACAATTCTTCATAAAAAGTATCTAATTCACTTGTTTCGTTTTGTGAAGAACTGTTTCGTGTAAATAATTATTTTAACTTTAATAATTGCTCAGCTGAATCCTCTTCACAATTAAAACTATCGGAGTGAAATCTTATAAATCTAGTGATTAATAATGATCTAAAGGTGTTCTTAAAAGTGTGGCAATCAGGATTATTATTTCTATAATTATACGCGCGCACCTGACCAAAAAAGTTTTCTATTGGGTCAGAATTAAAATAGCGTGGGCGCATGATTTTTATATTCTTTTTTTCAAAGAAATGCCACAATCTTAAGAAACTTTTTAATGTTACAATCCAATTCTTTTGTGAAGGTACAAATTTATCGTTACCATTATGTACATATCTCATTCTAGATAATTTATCAATAGCCTGTCGCCAAAATTGGTGGTGTGGTGAAGTTTTTGTGACGACACTCCTTAAGGGCTTGCCTTTATTTTTTTGCCAGCAAAACTTGCCCTATTTACGGAATCGAATAAATCGTCGAAAAATGATACCACATCAGCAGTATTTTTTAAGGTGGGGCTTATCGGTGTTCCATCAGAATAGTTAGCTGCAATAAAAAAACGTATTTTATAAAAATCAATTATGTGAAATGATTACGGCAAAAAAGCAAGTAAAATTTAAACTTACCACATTTGCACTTACCGTGGCTGCAACTTTATCGTATACTGCCCAGTATACGATAAAGTTGCAGCCACGGTCTTGCTGAAAACACGAGCACAATTTTTCACATAAAACAGAAAAAATACACAATGTTAAATACAAAGTTTCATGAATTAACATAACAGGCAGCTAAAAGAATAATATAAGCCATTTAGTGCTAGTTTCCCTAATTAGCTGGCCACAATTGTGTAGAACGTGTTTTAAAATAATGTAAAATTTTAAAAGGGGTTTACGAGTTATCGGCGGGCGGCTCTGGGGCATCAAAGGGAGCGGGTTAACAGTGCACCAAATGGAAAAAATAGCTATTGTAATACTGAGTACTGCGACGGCTAGCTCAGTCGCAGAATTTGGTAGGTACTAATTTAGGGTTCAAATAAAAGATACAGTTAACAATTAAATCTATAATACAAAAAAAATAAAAGTAGGTAGGTATGTCTATAGTCCCTCAACTTGACGTTATACACTTCTCCTTTGATTCACTGGCCTTGTATTCGTGACGTGACAGCAGCGTTGCCAGATGTCATATGTGTGAACACGAAGATGAGGCGGGAAGGAACACCGGCAGCTGATGATGTAGTCCTCAGCGGCGGTCTAGGTGGAAGCACGGCCAGTAGGTACAGTAGGTAGAACCGTGAACCCTGAAATCAACCACCGATGTGTAAGACGACGTTACATGGCGGCCATTTTGTTCACGCAATCTGGGATGTCGCTAAGAACGCAAGGCGAAGTGAAAAAGTGCAAACTATATACTAGTGCATGAAGCAGAATTGGCATTTACAATGATAGGCATGAATGAATGAAAGCTAAGTAATAAATCGCCTTACATGTTATCTATAATTATATTAACAATTCAATTAAGATGTAAGTAGGTACCTACTACACAGCATAGTTGGTTTTCTACTTTTAGGCAGACTGGAAGGATATTGTGATTCATAAAATCATGGCACACTTACCCAAGTGGGGTTGAAAAACACTTATATAAAGTCTAAGTCGACGTAACTAAGTACTGGAACGGTATTACAACAACAATATATAATTTACTTATCACGCAGAACACAGCGCTTGCATCGCGCACAACTATATCGGGAGGCGTCGTCACTGATCCGAGTCGTGGCAGGTAGTGCCGACGAATGCCGTGGTGCGCTGGAGTGCGAGCAGCGTCTCGCTCGGTGAACCGTTATTTAGGGTTCGGCACCGCGGTCTGAGGCGGCATCACAGTAATTAAAACGGACAGCAATATTTATAGTGTTGTACGGAATCTTCTATATAATGTTAATTAATGTTGTGGTTATTAGTTTTTATTATTAAGTTTATAAGTTAGGAAGAATAACGTAACGTTACAGTACAAAAGCACGCGGGGCGATAAAAAGGGGGCAAGATAAAAGTGGCCAGTTATTTATGAATTTTCTAAGAAATTTAATTATTTTCTGGATGTTTTTAATCCACATATGAACATCTTAGAGATTTTACATTATTATTCGAAAATGTAAAAGCTTATCACAGTTAATCAAAATACTTTTCTTTGGTCTTAAAACTGATACCTAAATTAAAGTTTACATGGGCAACAGCTATAAGGTTTGATGAAAACAGGAAATCTAAATAAAAAATTACCTTCATCTTCTTAATTTTTTCAGGAATGACATGTTCGTCATTTAATTTGTGTAGCAACCTCATTTGGGCGTGCTTGCAGTCGGTTTTGTAGACTTCAACTATATCGCTCCATTTCGATATCTTTCCGTCCAGTTTAATATCTTTGTTCAAGAAATTATTTCTTAGACCCTTAAACAGGTGAGGTGGATCATGAATAATACTCAAGTGATGATTGTTTATGATTATCACATCATCTGAAAAAAATATATACATATTTAATTTAAAATGTTTTTAACAAGAAAAAAATACATAAACATAGTAAAACTTAAATACACATACCATAATCTCCACATTCTCCACCAGTTACTATTTGCTCTCTTTTTGTTTCCTGTACGAGGTTTTTGAGAGCTGACTGGAATGAGGTGCCCTGGTCACAAATAAGTGCTACAGGTATTAGCCTGGTCTCAGTGACAGCAGTAACAATGCTTTTTATAATATTTTTTAATTGTATTGTTGTAGTTGCGCCTTTACAAAAGTAAAAGGCAACTGGTTGCCGCCACTTGTGTATTGCTCTTCTGAGCATAAAAACCAGAGCATGGTCTGCAAAATCGTTAGTTTTTCTATCTAACTCCACAAAACCATCGATTATGTCCTTATTTTTGTTGTATGACAATCCAGGTTCAAGCGCAACCTCGTCAAACAAAATGGAGCAAAATCTTCGTTTTTCTTCCCAAGTTTGGACCTGAAAGTATATTAATCAAAATTTAAATATCAACTAGGTATGTAATTTCTACTCCACGGTTTAACCTGCGTTTCCAAGGGACCTTTTTTCTCGTGATAAACACCATCATATGTTTTCATCCAATGTAGTCTAATGTAACCTAATGTAACTAACTATAAACTAAATTTCATGAAATTCTGTTCAGCTGTTAGGAGCTGTGTGGTAACGAACATACACACACATACACAAAGTTTCGCGTTTATTATATTATCAGTACGATACAATGAAATTCTAATACAGTAAATAAAATAATAACATTTTACTTGCCTCTTCTTTAATTGCTGCGAAGATATGAGGATTAATTCCTGCTTCAATATTTAATCCCGAGATAAATTTGTTGAGCGTTTGTCTGCTTGGCAAAATAAATATCTTCTGTAGAAAATTATAGCATTTTGGGCTTTGCTTCATGATGGAGAGTGAAATTAATTTTTCTTCCTGCGTAAATCTCCTTCCTTTTATTTTTTTGTTGGATTGCTTAATTTGCATCCATAAAATCTTCCTAGCTATAGGTGTCATTTTTTCCGTCATTTTTTTAAAAGTCTTCTCTTTTGATAATGAGATTGCCTTTTTCGCCCTTTTACAAAAATCTAATTGTTTTCTTGATTTTGTATATTCTTTGTAGAGTTTTTTACAATTAGGAGTTAGTGAATTAGTTAGTTTGATCATCTGTTTTGAGCTGTTATGAAAACCTAGGTAATTGATTACCCTATTGGTAACACAGTTTACTAAATGGTTTTAAATAATACGACATGTTAAAATATTGTGGATATATACATATATTTCCTTACCACAACATACAAAACAAACTAATATTACAAGTTGAAATACTGTACTATAATTCTATCACACTTTACAGAAAAATCAGTCTCTTACCTAATGTTTACAAATTATCTTTTTCAAGACTAGCAGTAGCAGTACTAGTAGTGGCAGTACATGGTAACATCTCAGCATCTGAAATAAATTCAAGTAAACATAAAACATTCAGTTATAAATCCTTTGGTTCTCAAGTAGGATGTGTGGCCCATGAATTAGCATTCTAGGAATTGGGACCCGGCATATATTAAAAATAACTATTAATAATATTTTCTTACCTGTAATTAATGATGTTACATTCCTTTGAAGTGACATTGAGCGAGAAGGGGGATCTGTTTCTAAATAAATTACAGTTTAAAAAAACTAAAAAAACACGCTTTAAAAAGCCCTGCACTAAAAAGTGTTAAATAATTATAAAATTGAACCTAAATATATTCTCTGTCTATCCCGTAAGGGCCTAAATGTAAGCAATTTTTGTAATTAAGTTCAATATTTGAATGAAAAGCGTGGGGCGCTTTTCCTTGTAACCTAATAGAATTTCTAAGCATTATCATGAAGAAATATCGTAAATTACAAAATGAAAAGCGCCACACACTTTTCATGACACGATTTTCAAATGGTCAAGATTCATCTCACGACATTTCCAACAACTCCAAACACGGCTAGGATACGATGCTCCACTATGGAGTTCCAGTGCTTACCCTCCTACTCCATCATCAGACCCTGAAAACCATATATGGTCAAAGTTCATCTTACGACAATTCCAACAAGCCCAAACACGCCTAGGAAACGTTGCTCCGTTATGGAGTTCCAGTGCCTACCCTCCTACTCCATCATCAGACCCTGAAAACTATACATGGTCCAAGTTCATCTCACGACAATTCCAACAAACCCAAACACGGCTAATATACGATGCTCCACTATGGAGTTCCAGTGCTTACTCTCCTACTCCATCATCAGACCCTGAAAACCATACATGGTCAAAGTTCATCTCAAGACAATTCCAACAAACCCAAACACGGCTAGTATACGATGCTCCACTATGGAGTTCCAGTGCTTATTCTCCTACTCCATCATCAGGCCCTGAAAACCATAAATGGTCAAAGTTCATTTCATGACAATTCCAACAAGCCCAAACACGACTAGGAAACGTTGCTCCTTTATGGAGTTCCAGTGCCTACCTTCCGGATCCATCATCAGATCAGCTCGATGGTACCAAATTATTGTATTGTCATCGGTACTTGATAAGTGTGCAAAATATCAGTTTAATCTGACGTCTGCAAGACGTGCTGACGTTCGAAGATTCCTTTACATACATACATACATACAGGTGAAGCTAATAAAAGCGTGAAAAAATACATTTTAAATAATGGTAATGGTGCTCATAGCATACAACATATTAATCAGAAATAAGAAAAAAATATTTATACTAGCAGCTCCCCATGGTTTCACCCACATTCCCGGGGTAAAAGTAGCATATGATGTTCCCCATACTATAGAGGTTGTCTGCGTGCTAAATTTAATTGTGATCAGTTGAGTAATTAAGGTGTAAAAGCGTAACGAACAAACCACCTCACATTCGCATTTATAATATTAGTAAGAATTTAAAAATATCTTACCAGGATTTTTTTTGCAGTAATTATGATCATTGTGTAGAGTTTTACAATAATCATGATCAATAATATTAGGATTGGAGTTTTCTGTAATCAAAACAAAAGCATACTTTAGTATGAAAGGAATTACGTAGGCCCCAGCCGAAGGATCGAAAAAAAACCAAAAATGATTTAACTATATTTGTTAAAAAGTAATAACGCCTACTAGAGTCTCTAATTGCAATGTTCTACGTATGTGTAGTTGCAGCAACCTTTTGTTAGGCGAGTTAATATAATGATTTTGTACCTACCATCATTAATGACTTTAAAATATTGTTAGTCATTCGCGCTATTCTGTTCTAACGTTCAACAAGAAAATACACTTTTTTATTCATTTTATATTACTGCATTTTGAATTTCCAAAATCATATCTTCTTCATTAACATTTGGTCCTTCGAGCCGGATTGGTTATTAATTGAAGCACCTTGGATATATAACCCAAATTGAAGAATTACATCAGTTGGAAATTCAAAAACTGAAGGGGCAAAGAGGTCACATAGAGGACATCATCAGGTCACGGATTTTTCGGATTACATTGGATGATGCACAGTTAATTTAATTAAGTGAACCCAGTACTCTAATTAATCAGGTAGTATATAAGTGTATTTCCATCATTTAATAAGGTTAGTACAAGCACAAATTCACTTTGTATAATTTTAGCAATTTCAAAAAACATTAAGTTCATCTGAGGTATGTGAATTGCAATTGCGTATCAGTAAAATGGAATCGGTGTACGAGCAGTACTATGAGACACAACTACGTATAGAATGCCTCGTCGATGACATGAGCCCTCAGCTTTCGGATAGAAGTGAATTCGAAACGCTTTATTATAAAACTGTATCTAAAGCTCAGGATATATTGTCACGCTATTCTAAATCACACGATAATGAGAGTGAAAAAGATTCTACTCATACAAATATTTCCTCTCGTAATAACCATCGACTCGTTAAGTTACCTACCATTAAATTGCCAAAGTTTAGTGGATCATATGATAATTGGTTGGAATTTCATGATTCCTTTTCTAGCCTTATACACTCTGTTGACGATATAGATGAAATAAATAAATTTCACTACCTTAGGGCGTCACTGGAGGGGACAGCTGCTGTGGTAATTCAATCTATCGAGTTTTCTGCCAAAAACTATAAGGTTGCATGGGACTTATTATGCGAGCGCTTCGATAACAAACGTTTGTTAATACAAAATCATGTTACAGCTTTATTTAATATCGATTCAATAACTAAGGAGTCCTCTTATAGTCTTAAGCGGGTAATTGACCAATTAAATAAAAATTTGCGTGCACTGGAGTCCTTAGGTGAACCTACAATTCACTGGGACACACTCCTAGTACATATGGTGACTCGTAAACTAGATGCTAAGACATTCCGCGAGTGGGAGGAACTCAAAGGTAGGTTAGAGAAAGATGAACGCATCACACTTACCAAGTTTTTAACTTTCATGCGCAGTCGTGCTGATTTACTCGAAACAATAGAACTATCACGTCCTCACCAATCAAATCAGTTTAGTAAAAATGATAAACTTAAATCCATGGTAGGATCATTCACTTCTTCACAATCACAATCTTCACAATCACATGCACAGAATACTAATATTTATTCATCAAAACTCTGTAATAAATGTAACGGCAACCACAATTTATCCGAATGTTCACAGTTTTTAGGACTCACAAACGAAGAAAGGTACCAATTATTACCTAATTATAAAGTTTGTTTTAATTGTTTGCGGTCTGGTCACTACGCTAATCATTGCAAGAAGCCCGGTTGTAAAATATGTAAGCGGAAGCATAATACACTCGTTCATGTAGCACAAATTAGGTCAAGGACAACGTCATCGAGTCAGGCATCTGTGGAAGAGCCGAGACGCGCCCTGTCCGCTTGCATCGCCGCTTCCGCACACACTGGACATGAAGTATTGTTGTCAACTGCATTAATTAAGTTATACGATTATAATAATCGAGAAATCATCGCTCGCGCAGTTCTTGACAGCGGCAGTACTTCATGTCTAATAACCGAGGCTATGTATCAGCGATTAAACTTACCATTTCACAGCGTAGATAAATCTATTCTAGGTATAAATAATTCATTGTCACGCATAGGTAAAATGATACATGTGTCAATGAAATCATTAAATGAGAATTATACCAATAAATTATTATGTTTTGTGTTGCCTTCTATTACAGAGAATGTGCCTTGTAAACAAGTTAACTTTTCAAAATTAAATATTCCTTCTGATCTTTGTTTAGCTGATCCTAACTTTTACGAACCGTCTGCAGTAGATTTAATCATTGGTGCTGATATCTTCTGGGACTTGTTAGGATCTCAAAAGATTAGTTTAGGTGATGGTAAGCCCGTTCTTTATGAGACTAAACTTGGTTGGTTAGTCTCTGGCCCTATTAACAGCGGTCATGACTCGGAACCATCATCATCACATTCAGCAAAATGTAATTTCACAATTATTTATGATAATAATCAGCTTCTTAACGATGACACTCAAATCCAACTGACGCGATTTTGGCAGCTCGATGAGATTAGCCCTAAGTCATCGTATTATTCACAGGAGAAGCAATTATGTGTCAATCATGTTATTCAAAATACTACTATGATAGAACATGGTAGTTTTTATGTTAGTTTGATTTTTAAAACACCATCAAGTCGTTTAGCAGACATTTTAGAAAAAACATTAAATTGCATTTGTAGGCATGTTCCAACGGATAAAATCCCGGCTGATCTTATATCATTTGGCGTTAAACCAAACGCTATTCAGTCGTTGGATTTATGGTGGTTAAGTCCTGATTTGTTCAAACAAAACACTTCACTTTGGCCTTCAAAGGTAGGAACCGGCAGTTTCATTTTATATATCCACAAATAATAAGCCTAATTGCAATCGTTTTTCCAACTCTTCAGAACTTATACGCTGTGGGGAGTATGTTTTGCGGTTTGTTGCTATTTGTAAAAAACAGGTCGTAAAATTTAAACATTTATTTATTTCAGCAACAAACAAATACAAGTAGCATCATTAATCTATTCAATTAATTATACAGTCCATTCATATCGTTACAAAGTTATAATTTAATTATGCATGCAGTGCCTCAATCGCCCTTAGCTACCATTACATTACAGGAAAACTTATTGGCCTATCGGTGGGTAAAAATTTAGCCAAATTAATATTATCACCAGTGTGTGTTATGCAATCGCATGCGAGGCAAGTTAGTGTCTCCTATCGTGAGAAACCTACCACAGCAACGTGTCTCACCCAGTAACCTTTTCATAAACGTAGTCAGGTAGACTATGCAGGTCCTTTATTGCCTGCTAGTCGTCAAGGGGAGGTTTACTTGCTGTTTGTAGTTATTTAAAGTTAATTGGCAATTTTCATATGTTTCACGACTAAGGCTATTCATATTGAACTGGTAGGTGACTTAATGAGTAATAATTTCGAATAGGTAACAAAATCTGTATATAGTTTTAAAATCGAATTGCAATTCACTGTCCGAAGATGTAGCCACTGAGTTTTAACTTCACTCCTCCTTGTTCTCCTTATATCGGTTGTGTTTGAGAACCTGGTGTGAAGTTGACTTATTTTTGTAAACAGAGTACTGGGTAAATTGTAATTTGAAATACTAGGAACTCAATATTGTGCTGGTGCAGATTAAAGCATTATTCAATTCTATCCTCTGACCCTCAAGATTTGTTGCCATTGACGCCTGGTCATTTTAATCCGGAAGACTTCTTTCTTCATTGCCGACGCCCTACTACGAAGATTGTTCCTGACCTCAATTACCTCGCTTCCAGCTGATTGAGAAGTTGCGACAGCATGTCAGGACAAGTATTCTAAACTTCAACAGTGAGTGAAGTGGCGTTCGAGTTCCAAAGCTTCGAAGACTTGTTGCAGTTTATCCTGGACCAGACGGTGCTAACCGAGTGGCCGATGTCAAAACTTCTAATGGAATCGTTCGTCGAGCCTTTAGCAAGATCTGCCCTCTTCCTGATGGTTCTTGTTGAAAGACCAGCTTTCAACGCCCGGGGGCATGTTAAAAAGTAATAACGCCTACTAGAGTCTCTAATTGCAATGTTCTACGTATGTGTAGTTGCAGCAACCTTTTGTTAGGCGAGTTAATATAATGATTTTGTACCTACCATCATTAATGACTTTAAAATATTGTTAGTCATTCGCGCTATTCTGTTCTAACGTTCAACAAGAAAATACACTTTTTTATTCATTTTATTTTACTGCATTTTGAATTTCCAAAATCATATCTTCTTCATTAACAATATTTAATTTAAAAAGGTAAATTACAAAATACTATTCTTATAAGATGTGAATGTAACCGATGCTAGGAATACAATGACAAATCTATAATTCATTAAAATTAATATCGAGTCCAATAGTGGAATTGGGTTTCGAAAGTTTCCACCGAGATTGCTGACTCCGCGCCTCGTGTCGCGGCCGTGACGCACGTAGCCTCGTCGCTAGGTAGGTGCCGATGCGATGCAGCAAATACCGTGAGTTACTATATCGTAACACCTCCACCCTCAGAACGGCAACTATTTTAAAACTTTGAGAGAAAATGTTGCCGGTACTCTCGGCGGGGGTTCTGGCTTCTCGGCATCCTCGTAATGTGTTTCTTCCGATTTTGTAGTCTGATTCATCTTTAAATGTATGTAGTAATGACGAATACTGAAGGCAGCTCCTAGTGCAAACGCACTGATTAGTATCGTGTAGACTGGTATTGTAGTGTGAAATATAATGTCTGAGGAAGTATGGTCCAGATGTACGGTTGGTTGCAGCATCACTTTATCTGTATATTCGTGGAGATCTCTCAGGTCTATCGAGTTCAACTGGATATGTGGCAGTGGCGAGGTACTTTCACTTTCAGTATTCAAGGAGATCTTCATAATTTTTAGTGGTTGTCCTTCGATCTTGTCATAACTATTGCTGATGGTAAGTTCCGGTGTCTCCAGGGAGCAGCTGGTTGGAATGGTGACCAGGAAACTTCCTTGTATGGTGTTGTAACTTTCATGCCCGCAGATGGTGTGGATCTTCGTTAGATGAGAGAAAGAAATGGCATAATGTCTTTCGTCCAGTCGATCTACAGCTTCCTTAGATAGCTTGATTGTGGTCATCTCACAGGTCGCGTCCAAAGATTGGTTGGTAATTAGATTCTGAATGCAGTCTGCTTGTGTTCGGGCTTGATGATTCGGATTTTCTTCGCAAAGGAACCTGTTACTATACTTCGGACATTCTGTCTCTATGTACATGAACGCTTGCCTGTTACTTGCTATTAGGGGATATGGGGGTAGAATGGACTGGTTATTTTTATTAGGAAGGATAGCTAACCTATATAAGTCGTAAATTTCAGGAGATACAATAGGAAATTTCAAAGTAATTACTATACGTTTGCCTGAAAAATAGTAACCCGGTTTAATTATATCATAGTATTCTCTTAAATCTAATCCTAGTATAGTACCTTTAGGGTAAATTAACTCTAATTTATCTACCATTTTACCTAATATATCTATACCTACAATAGAATTATGTGTGCTTGATGCACGTACGAAACTTAATATATTCTCTAATCTTAACAGTTCTGCCATTATATCATCTGTATTTTCTGAAATGATTGTTAATAATTGAGCAAACTTAGCATATTTTATTAAACTCGTATCTTTATGTGCATCTTTATCTAAAAGTAGCTCTAAAGTGGAATTAATTTTTTCTTGATTTTGAACTATTTGCGTTATGATTTTACTATGTTGTGCCATCCAATCTTTACTAATGCTAATATGATTATTAAATTCATTTAATAATCATATTAGCATTAGTAAAGATTAGATTTGATTAACAACCTTTACTTGGTTAGTTTCTAACATTTTAATAGCGTTATTGAATTTAATCGCGTCTGAATAATCAAGATTGCCAGTAATGCTCTTAATAACGGAACCTAATCCATCTACAAGACCTCTCTTGTTACGGTTAGGCTCTAAGGTATTTAAGTAAAGCAGAATTTTTTGCATTTTAATAGTTAAATATTCAATCTGAAGTTCATATAATGAATAAGTGTCATTTTCAAGTCGATTCTTAAAGTCAGTAAGTTGGGTCTGTACGTTATTAATTTGATGTTCAATATTTTCAAGTTCTAAGTACTGTAAAAACGTATGATGATGAGTTATAAGTTTAGTCGGTCCCAGTTTGAACGGTAAAAGTCCAGGGCCATCGTCCAGGCTTTCAAGTTTTATCTCCTGGGCTTCCAGCATTGTCATCATGGTCAGAGTCAGTAGGAACCTGTAACAATTTTGCTGATTTAGGGACTCTTTTCAGACGGGATTTAGCTAAGGGACCACGTTTTTTGGATGTGTAAATGTGAATCGGTAAGTCAGCGAGGACTGTGTCCTGAGTATAACGTGGTGCAAGTTTCTGTCGAGTGGCTAAAGGGTTATTAATAAAAACTTGTTGATCCGGTTGATATTCTGTTTCCGGTTCACGGTTCTTATTACGGTTTTCTAGAAGAGTAGTACGGTTATGCAAAGCAGTGTCATTAATCATGTCATAGACAGTTTTCATCTGATCGCGGTGAGTCTGAGTGTATTGATGCAATAAATGTTTAGTCAGGTCCATGTCAACAGGGTCTCTCGGGTCAAAGTGTCCGTTAATTATGTCATACGGTCGGCATTTCGTGAAACTGTGTACTGAGCTATTATAAGCTAGAATAGCGTAAGGCATGAGATTAATCACGGGCTCATCCTTTTTTTGTAATTTAAGTATACGAAGGTGCTCCAAGATGGTCAAATGTAATCTCTCAATATTACCGTTATCATTAGGTGTATGGGGTAATGTTCTATGGTGATTAATCTTATGTAGTTGAGTAAACTCAGAGAATAACTGATTCGTAAATTCCATCCCATTGTCTGTCACTATAGTCAATGGAAGTCCGTGATGAGTGCAATAATGTAATAAGCTTTGAATTATACTAAGGGCTGTTCCATCTCGAAGATGGTACGCTATAATACGTCCATATTTAGAAAAAACGTCAATGAATGTTAAGTACTTCTCATTCTGGGCTGTGAACAAATCTAAGTGAATTATCTCAAACGGTTTTGTCGCTGGTGGTACTATATTAAATTGCTGTTTAATTGGATTTCTATCATATTTAGCTTGACCACATAATGTACAGTCATTAATAAATTTAGTTACGTGATCTCTCATTTTAGGCCAATAATATCTGTTCGAAAGAGACAAAAAGCATTCGTTAATTCCGCGATGGTTTGTTTTACCATAGTGGTAGTTTCGAATTAATTCCTGTTGTCTAAGGTACTCTTTAACATTTTCTACTTCTCTTTTTGCTAAAACTAAATTCATCGCTGAGCTACGAAATTTCTCTTGAATTATAGGAATTATATCATACATACGTAACGGTGGGTTAATTAAGAGAGCGGTCTTGACTTTAGGATTTACGTATTCTCTAATAGCACTCATTACGTCATCACTTAAGTTATTTTCAGATATCTGTACGCACGTCCTAGTATGTGTGTCGAATGGCTTAGTAGCCGTCGGTCGTCGTTTTACGTCACCTACTACTGTCAATATGAGTTGTCTGTGAAATTTATTTAATAAGTCGTCAGTTATTGGTATTTCGAGGATAGGGCTCTCGTGACTGTAGTTGAACCATTGACAGAACTAACTGGTTTTTCTGATGGATTAACTGCGATAGAACTTATCTCCTCGTTATGAATCTCGACTCTTGAAAGTGCGTCGGCGTTTGTGTTGGCCGTGCCCTTTTTGTATATGACTGTGAAGTCGTATTCACTAAGTTTTAGCCTCCACCTTGTTAGTCGTGAATTCGGTTCTTTAAGGCTCATAACCCACTGAAAAGGCTTATGATCCGTAAGGATCTTAAATTTTCGACCAAACAGATACGGCCGAAAGTATTTGGTAGCCCAAACTATAGCCAATAGCTCTTTTTCTATGGTGCTATAGTTTACTTCGCTATCGTTAAGTGTTCGGGAAGCATAGCACACAGGCTTGTCTGATCCTACGGGTCCTTGGGATAAAATAGCACCAATGGCCACATTAGAAGCATCTGTTGTTAATAAGAATTCTCTATTAAAATCGGGATATTGTAAAATGGGGTCGTTGGTTAAAAGTGTCTTACATTTTTCAAAACTATTTATGTATTGAGAGTCTAAAATAACTTTATTGGCCTTCTTCAAACAGTTAGTGAGGGGCTTTGTGATCTTAGCGAAATCGGGAATAAATTTCCTGTAATACCCAACTAGACCCAAAAATTGCTTTATCTCCTTAGGAGTTTTAGGTATGGGGTAGTTTTGTATTGCGGAAATTTTATCGGGGTTCGGTTTGATTCCGTCGCGACTAATGATATGTCCTAGGTATGCGGTTTCTAGCTTTAAAAATTCCGATTTATCCATCTGAATTTTAAAGTTAGACTCTCGCAATTTTTGGAAAACTTTCTGGAGGTTTACCATGTGTTCCTGTAACGAGGTACTAAACACGATAATATCATCTAGGTATACCAGGCAGACAGTGTTTTGGAGGTCCTTGAGCACATTATCCATCACTCGTTGGAAAGTAGACGGAGATTTTTTCAATCCCATGGGCATACGCAAAAATTCGGTTAGGTTCGAATCCGATGTTTAATTTTATTCGTGAATGTTAAAGACTCGCCTTCTATATAAAATACGTCCGCATATTGTCCACACAAAGATTCTAAGTTCGCGCGTTCCTCGGCATTTAAATGGTTCGTTCGTAATCGCGATAATACTTCGTCGACTCGCTAACGCTGACTGGCGGTGCGCGTGCACTCGTTAGTGTGAATCTCGGCTAGTAACGGTTGATTCATTGAGAATATTATATCGTGCGGCGATGGATTTGATATTTCTAAGATACCACGGTTGTTCTTTACTAATGTTAAACAGTCTCTAATAACACAATTAGAAATAATTTGCTCCGGAATATAAGCCTCGCCGTCATGGATATTAATTGGTAAACGTACTAATTTCGATGAGTTAGCCGGGTTTTTTTTTTTTTTTTTTTTTTTTTTTTTTATACCACTTAGGTGGCAAACAAGCATACGGCCCGCCTGATGGTAAGCAGTTACCGTAGCCTATGGACGCTTGCAACACCAGGGGTATCACTCGCGCGTTGCCGACCCTGAAGAAACCGCTTCACACCCTTTTTGAAGAACCCCATGCTGTACTCCATTGGGAAAACCACGGCAGGGAGCTCATTCCACAGACCGAGCGTCCGCGGAAGAAAACTCCTTTTAGCCCGCACAGTTCGAAACAATTCTGGTTTCAATGTGTGTGAATGGACTCCCTGTCGATGGCGAGAGTTGCGATGGTGAAAGGTAGCTGTGGGCATCAAGTCGAATAATTCCTTAGAACACTCTCCGTTGTACAAGCGGTAGAACACACATAACGAGGCAAAGTCTCTCCTCAGACTGAGTGGCTCTAAACCGCTTGTGAGCTCGGGATCGTCAACAATTCTGATGGCACGTCGCTGAACCGAGTCTAAAGGCCCCAGCTGGTACTCAGGAGCTCCCGCCCATAGATGGCAGCAGTACTCCATATGAGGCCGGACCTGCGACTTATAAAGTTGCAGCCTTTGCCCCGATGTGAAGTACTGCCTCGCTCTGTTGAGCACTTCAAGCTTTTTGGATGCCAGCTTAACCTTTTCCTCCAAATGACTTCGGAACATAACGTCGCTGGAGATGTCGACGCCAAGGATCCCGATGCTTTGACTGATGTTCAAGGAAGTGTTCTGGAATTTTGGAGCCACAGACCATGGGGTTTTCTTAGCGGTGAACGCGCAGGCTTGAGTCTTGGTGGGGTTGAAATGGACTAGGTTTAGTCGACCCCAATCGGAGACACTAGTTAGTGTACTCTCGATTTCAGACACCAGCTGTTCGCGGCTTTCCTCCACCTCGGAACGAGGGATATTTGCACGGCCCGTGTATTGAGCGTCCCCTGTACTGTCGTCCGCATAGCAATGAATGCCGTCAATAGACAGCATATCATTGATATGCAGAAGGAACAGTGTTGGGGACAGCACAGAACCTTGCGGGACGCCGGCATTTATGTCCATGCTATCGGAGCAGCTACCATCGACGACGGCTCTTATGCATCTGCTGGACAAAAAGCTGGCGACCCATTTGCATAATCCCTCGGGAAGCCCGTATGCTGGTAACTTCGTGAGAAGACCCCTGTGCCAGACCCGATCGAACGCCTTCGCCACATCTAGGCTCACTGCCAAAGCCTCACCTTGACTCTCGATGGCGAGGGACCAACGGTGCGTGAGATACACAAGGAGGTCACCAGCTGAGCGACTATGGCGGAAGCCATATTGTCGGTCGCTCAACAACTCGTGATCCTCCAGGTATCTCAAAAGCTGCGTGTTGATCACACGCTCCATGACTTTGGAGAGAAGGGAGGTGATAGCGATAGGCCTGTAATTCGTCGGGTCTGATCTGTCGCCCTTTTTGGGCACTGGGTGCACGTGGGCAGTTTTCCACGAAGACGGGACTTCCTGTTTGGTGTAGGAAAGTGCGAAAAGACGCGTCAATACTGGACACAATTCAGGAGCACACTGCTTCAGCACCACTGCCGGTATGCCGTCTGGCCCACTCGACTTATGGATGTCCAGAGAAAGTAATTCCCGTCGGACCTCACGTTGGGTTATGCTTATCTCCGGCATGGAGCTGGCACACCGCGGGATGGTAGGCGGTGTGGCACCCCCATCATCCAAAGTCGAGTTCGAGGCAAAGAGAGAGCCTAAAACATCAGCTTTCTCCTTAGCACTATGGGCCAAGTTTCCGTCCGGCTTACGTAGTGGTGGCAAGGTCGACTGGCAAAAGTTCCCCTCAGCAGCTTTGGCAAGAGACCAAAAAGCACGACTTCCAGAGGGAAGGCTAGTCAGCCTCTCACCAAACCTGCCGACGAAATCGAACTTAGCCCTGGCAATCATTCGCTTACTGGATCTCGAGGCAGCGTTAAATTTGCGTTTCGCATCTGAGATGTTAGTATCCTGATTAGTTCGGGCCGTGGTCCAAGCCTCATACAAAGTCTGCTTATTTTGTCTAGCATCTTTGCAGGGCCGATTAAACCACGGTCGTTTCTTCATCCCTGCAGCCACTAGCGGGTTTGGGATATAACATTCCATTCCCGCCAGTATCGCCTCAGCGACGGCAGCTGCACAGGTTTCAGGATTATCTGATGCGAAGCAAAGCTGCCTCCACGGGTACGATGCGTAGAATTCACGCAATCCATCCCAGTCTGCTGACTTATAGTGCCACACGCGACGACGCCCGGGCGACCGGAGCGAAACGGGCCGCGCACAAGGCACTTGCGACCGGACGAGACAGTGGTCCGATGAGCCGAGTGGCGCATCCACTGTCACTACATAGCTGTCCGGTCGCGTAGTCAGCAGAAGGTCCAGTAAGGAGCTTGTATGGCTCTCGATATCTGGGATTCTCGTAGGAGAAAGAACCAGTTGCGAGAAGCCATAGGCCAGGGCAAAGTCGTGAGCAGTCTTCCCCGCGAAGTCGGTGATTCGAGAACCAAGCCACTCAACGTGGTGAGCGTTAAAGTCTCCTAGAACCACCAACTCCGCAGAAGGATACTGCTCGAGTACTATGCCAGTCGTCAATTGCAGGTGCTCAAATAACCGAATCGTGTCCACGTCACCGCTGTGGGACCTGTAAAGGCACGCGTAAATTCGTTGTTGCAAATACATTCTAAGGCTTTTTCCACACTATCAGGTCGCATGCATCGTATGCGTGAGCCTAACGGCTCTTTAAGTCCACGAACAAAGGCTTGCATGGTCAGCTTTTTATAAAGTGTACGCTTCGACTCAATGGTGGTCAGAATTGTTTCGTGCAAACTTACATATGTCATGATAGTGCTAAATAAATTTTGGCAGCGATCATAAAATTCTTGTGGTGTACCTTGCGTAGCGAGAGAAAGGTCATTGTAAAGGGCAGTTTCGTCCCTTTGGTCAGAGAAATTGTTAATGAGAGCAGTTCTGATACCTATCCAATCCTCGGGAATTCCATTTGAATTAATAGTTCGCGCGGCAGCTCCGGTAATCTTATTAAGGATCCCATTTAAGAGGCAAAGATTGGTCAGCTCATGATCCGCTTCTTGCTTTAAATAGTGTGCACATAATTGGTCACACAGATGTATAAAACGCGTCAATACGTTCGGGTTACCGTCGAACTCGGGCACGGGACGTAAAATCTTGAAAATTGACTCGGGGTCCATTATATCTAAAATTCCTACTTGTCTAGTACTATCTGCCAACTGCCTACGCGATTGCCTACTACGTGCAGGACTTTGGGACAATTTTCTACGATGGAAATTTTTGGAAAAGGTATATAACAAAGGATTAAAGTTAAAAGGATAAGCAAGTACAGGAGCAATTCAAGTACTTACATGAATTTCATTTTCTTGGTTCCTTTCGCAATCGATGTCTGGATTTCCTCCGGCGATGAGCCCAGGTTCTTTCAGGTACTCGGTGCGGCGTACTGCTTAGCGGCACTCAGCAATCAGGACGATTCGATATGAGAACGCTACCGATTGTCTTTTATCCGAGTATCCTACCGACTGCGCCAATTACGTAGGCCCCAGCCGAAGGATCGAAAAAAAAACAAAAATTATTTAACTATATTTAATTTAAAAAGGTAAATTACAAAATACTATTCTTATAAGATGTGAATGTAACCGATGCTAGGAATACAATGACAAATCTATAATTCATTAAAATTAATATCGAGTCCAATAGTGGAATTGGGTTATGCTAGAACAAAATATTGATGCTTGCTTAAGGCCTTACCCTACCTCAAAACTGCTCCACCTCTCACGTTTGGTCCTGCATATCAATGAAAGTATTGAATCAATAATTTTGAAAAAAATATATAGTAAAGTTGAGGATATATACTGAGCCCTATATGATGTGAAAACATGAATCCTAAACATTTTCTCGATAGAAAAAAATCACAAACTTCCCTCTGAATTTTACAAAAAAACCGCATTAGTCAATTAATACTTTACCTATACTAATGAAACTTTTTGTATAAACTGTAGTTAGTACAATACGTGTACTATATGATTTGAAATTAAAATCATGTGTTTTTTTTAATTGTTAGAAATTAAATTCCCAAATATTGCGAGTGGCACGAAGCGCCGCCGCACAGATTCAGTCGCGCTCCGGCGCTCGAACGGGGAACCCGTGTCTCTTGCTCTCGCGACCCACTTAGATACGTAACTAATAAATTATAAGTGAAGTGTATTTTGTTTAAAATGGGAAATGATCGGAACAAGAAAAAAAGACGGAAATATTGAAGTAAGTACCTACCTAAAATGAATCATAAAATGTATTTTACCTAGGAAGGCATTTTAGTTTGTATCTACAAATAAATTCCGAGTCTGATTATTGTAATGGGTAAGAAAAGTAGATAATTTCCATTATAAGCTCCTCTGACCTCCATTGTACGGAATCCAATGCGAGATCAGCTTATACTGGAAATTTATAGTTTGATGAAAATATACCTACCAGACGTGGACCCGTGCCCGTTTGTATCAACCACCTAGCTAAGAAGGTAAGATACTAAAATGTTTTCACAACAGCGTAAGCAAAGCATGCAAATGTAGGTTCCTACCTACTAGGTAGGTATATACTATGTAGTAAACTAAATTTCTACAATAAAAATTTCATTGGTAAATATTAGGGTAGTCGTCCAAGTAATTGGCCACGGTCACATACTATTTTATTAGTATGAGAAAAAGAGAAGTAAAGCCTTTTTTGTTACATAATGCAAATACCAACGTACGTACCTAATCGTAATTGCACCTACCTTATAACAGAGTAAATAAAGTTTGCACGGGTTATTAGGTAGGTGTTTAGGCCAAAATACCTATAATAATATTTATAGTCAAAACCTACTCATATTGAGTTTCAATGACGAGCCTCTACTTCCCGATTCCTCTCCTTTTCCCACATCATATGTGAAAGCGAGAAAGGAGCTTCGGGAATCTTCTACATACTTCGGCGACGCATCGCCAAACCGCGTGTGTGCGAGTAAAACGAGACGCGCGCCTCGCAACATTCAGTACGAAATAAGCTACAGATAAAAACGCATGTGAACTTTGTGATTTGTGATAGTGCGCATAATCATTGGATTGCCATAGGAGTTCCTGGTAAGTCCTTACCTTTATCCTGGGAGGCTCCTCGTTTTCCATATTGATATTTTAACGCAAAAACCCATCATTTTTCTGGTACGCCTTCGAGCGGATTCATTTTGAGTCAGCCATTACAGTAATTTAATTTCATATCAAATCACGTATAATTTCCCGCTTTCTATAGGTTTTATGCCTCTAAATAGGTATATACCTCATAATACGCAAGTCTTATACCTCATAAATAGGTTTTGGACTATATAAATACGATATTTCGTACTCCCGCCATTTTTACCACGCCAATCGTGATAAAAAGTAGTTAGGTATTCAATACCGCCGCCGCTCCTCCATATTTTTAGGACTTAGATTTTATAGGTACCGATTCGTATCTTATTATACGAAATCATATGGTGTACTAATAACCGCAATACGTACTTACTATTTGTACTATTACTACGCATATAATTGCATTCTATGAGCCTTGTCTGTCGACTTGAAATAAACTTTCATACCTATATAGGTAGGTTCCTAAACTGTTGGATATACCTACCTACTTACCTACGTCATTTTACTTTAATTAGGTAATTTTGCAATTTATTATTACGCAATCTTTCACAATGGAAGCTATTGAAACTAAAATTAAAATATTGGAAGCTAAAAATGAAGCTATTTTTGAACAATTATCGTTCTTATATGATTCTTCTAAGAATATTTCCACGTCCGCGAGTGCAGACCTTCGTTCCTCAGAGACATTCATGGCGGACACTGAAATTATTAGTACAATTCGTCATGAATTTAGTGCCAATTTAGATACAATTAACGCGTTAAATATGCAACTTGATCCAGAATATAAGATTGATTATAAAAAAATGATTTCCTTTGATACAGTGTACACCCGAATAGAAAGGGTTCGTTCTCTTATCGTCAGTAAGACAAATATTACGTCGAATGTGTCCGCGCAGAATACTATTCCGTCCCAATATAAAGGTCGTATCAAACTACCACCAATTCAAATTCCGTCATTTGATGGAAAAATAGAAAATTGGCCCGTCTTCTTTGAATCTTTTAAATCTAATATACATTCAAATCCTGATCTTTCGAATTCTCAAAGAGTACAATATTTTGTAGGTAAATTAACAGGAAATGCTTTAAAAATCACGGCAGGTATTATACCGTCCGGTGATAATTATAATTCTATTTGGGACAGCTTAGTTCAAAAATATCAAGATAAAAGAGCATTAGGCTCACACTACATGTCCAATTTATTCAATATTAAACCCGCATTAAATAATTCCGCGTCTTTAAATACGTTCATTGAAACTTTCCACGCTTCTGTATCTGCTTTGGAACAGTTAGGTATTGAAGATATGAAAGATTTTATCTTACTTTCTTTAGCTTTAAAGAAGTTAGATCCCGCAACCGCTAATTCCTTTGAAATGTTTATGAGGAATATAGAAATTCCTTCTTATAAGGATTTTGTTGATTTTATTAAATCGCAAGTAAAAATATTAGACCGCACTTCTACGCCAATTGCTGGCTCCGCGCGAACCGCCCCAGTCGGTAGCAACCTTAATAATCCGCCCGCTTCTCGTTCTCAACCGCGTAATTCAAACACAGTCCACCATGCTTTCCTTGCACGCGATAATAATAATAAAAGCACTTGCTTATTTTGTAATAAATCTGATCACTATCAGATTTTTTATTGTTCCTCTTTTAAAGCACTTAATACTAAAGATCGTTTAGATTTTGTTAAATCTAAAAGAGGCTGTGTAAACTGCCTCAGCCTTACGCATACTGCTTCTCAGTGTAAGTCGTCGTATAGTTGTAAAACTTGTAATAAACACCATCATTCTCTTTTGCATTTGGATAGTAATTCACAATCGCAACAAATAGTTTCCGACTCGCGTCCCTCTCACTCGACGCGTCTTGATAAGAGCGATAACCGCATCGCGCAGCTTTGCGCGCAGACGTCCGCCGCCGCCCGCGCCGCGCCGCGACCGCTCCCGTGCGCAGCCTCGCCCGCGCATCCGACCGCGTCTCCTTCTAACGCTACGGACGCTCCGCAACCGGTGTCGCTATGCACCCGAGCGCGAGTTGATAAGAATAATGATAACGAACGCGATTCTTTTAATAAATTAAATCCTTCCCATACTACTGTACTTTTATCAACCGCTCAAGTTTATGCGTCTAATAAGGACAATAAATATATTTCAGTTAGATGTTTAATAGATAACGCGTCTCAAAACAACATAATTACAACTGCCTGTTGTAAACAACTAAATTTAAATATAATACCGCTTAGCAATTCTTTTATAAAGGGTGTAGAATCCACTTCGCGTCCTATTCACGGCTACGTTCAATTTAAAATAACCGCGAAAAATAAAAAATATTTTTATAATATTACCGCTCTTGTCGTTGATTGCATTACTGACAGGTTACCGACTGAATATGTTGAGACTTCTATAGTGCAACATTTAGGTAACTTACCGCTCGCTGACCCTCTGTGGCACATTCCCGGAGAGGTCGAAGTAGTTCTCGGGGCACAATTGTTCCCATTTTTATTGTTAGGTCAAAAAATTATTGCACCTCCCGCTCCTTCTGCCCTTGAAACCGTGTTCGGTTATATTCTTATGGGCGACGTTCCCGCTAACTCTAATATTAATAAAAATACATCCACTTATTTTAATACCGCGACTTTTTTCATTTCTGGTCCCAATGACCTTACTATTTCTTTCGATGATTCCCTACTTAAGTTTTGGGAGCTCGAAGAAATTCCCGCGCAAAAATTTATGAGCTCGGCCGAAAAGGAGTGTGAACAGCTGTTCTCTCGTAACTTCTCACGGGACTCCGCAGGCAGATATTGCACCGCGTTACCTTTTCGTGAAGATCCTGACGTGTTAGGTGATTCCCGTTCCGTTGCTCACCGCCGTTTACTTGCTTTGGAGCGTACCAAGCTACGCGATCCACAGCTACGCGCTAGTTATAATGAGGTTATACAGGAGTACTTAGATAAAAAATACTTATCTGAAATATTGCCTTCCGATTCTGACGACCATGATAAAGGGTACTTCATACCACACCATCCCGTCGTACGGCAAGACAAAGAAACAACAAAAGTTCGTATAGTACTCGATGCTAGTGCTAAATGTCACAGTGGCATATCATTAAACGATATTTTACATACGGGACCCAATTTACAATCTGACTTGTTTATTGTATTACTGAACTTCCGCTTATTTCCCATTGCTATTACAGCAGATATAAAACAAATGTACCTACAAATTGCTGTTATTGATGAGCATAGAAAATATCAAAAAATATTATTCCGCTTTGATCCCAATGATCCGATCCGCGTATTTCAATTTAACCGAGTTGCATTCGGTCTTAAGTCCAGTCCGTTTTTAGCCATGCGCACTGTGCGCCAGTTATGCTCGGATGAGAAAAACCTATTCCCTCGCGCTGCTGAAGTAGCTTCGCGTGAACTATATATGGATGACTTAGCCACTTCCATTCCTTCTTTAGAAGAAGCTAAAGTCTTATCTCAAGAGCTCATCTCTCTTTTTAAAGCTGGTGGTTTTGATCTCACCAAATGGGCGAGTAACTCAAAGGATTTGCTTGTCTCTGTGCCGCAATCCAATCGGGCTGCTATAGATTTTTCAGACAATGATAACCTCAAAATTCTAGGCCTCAAATGGATTCCTGCAGATGATAGCTTCACTTTTACTACATCTGATTTACACGACAAGTGCACCAAAAGATTCATACTGTCAACAATTGCCCGCTTGTGGGATGTACTCGGATTTGCTGCCCCAGTGGTATTGTTTGCCAAATTATTAATTAAAGATTTATGGAATCTTCATATTGATTGGGATGAAACACCCCCAGACTCTATCGTTTCTCTCTTTAATAAATTCAAAGAGCAATTGCCTCTTCTTTCTACATTAAAAATACCGCGTCATTTAGCCGTTTCTATGGGCTGCAAAACAAATATTGTTGGATTTGCTGATGCCAGTCTTAAAGCATATGGCTGCGTCATATATTTACATGTGACCGATCCTGATGGTAACATACACGTACGGTTGGTGTGTGCGAAATCTAAGGTTGCACCTGTAAAGGTAGTTTCGCTGGCTCGTTTAGAGTTATGCGCCGCTGTTCTTCTGTCAAAACTTATTAAATTAATTAATGAGACTTATAGTGCTCGAACCGCTATTGATAATATATTCGCATTCTCCGATTCTAAAATTACTCTGTCATGGATACATTCATCTCCACATAGATGGAATGTTTTCGTTAGTAACCGCATTGCTAAATGTCAAGAAAATCTTGACCCAAAACATTTCTACCACGTTAGTGGTATAGAAAATCCTAGCGACTGTCTCTCTAGAGGTATTTTACCTGAGCAGCTAGTGTCACATCACTTATGGTGGCACGGCCCGAAATGGTTAAAAGATCCAGTTTCAGAATGGCCTATCACTCCATTTAGTCCCGAATGCTGTGAGGACCTACCTGAATTTAATAGTAAAACGCTTGTTACTTGTACCGCGTCCGCTTCTGTTGAGCCTAATTTAATTTACGAGCTTGCTCTGAAATACTCATCATGGAATAAAATATTACGTATAATAGTATACATACTTAGATTTTCTCGCATAATTTCTCGTGATCAAGGTCACAGCCGCATCACAGCTTCTGAGCTAAATAAAGCTGAAGTATATTTAATACGCTCTGTACAACAAGTTCATTTTCAAAATTTATTTAATAATATTCAAAAAGTTAAATTATCTTCCCCTCTTAAAAAACTTGACCTCTTTATAGATCAAGATAAAATTATTAGAATTGGAGGTAGACTTTCAAATGCAAATCTTCCGTATGAAGCTCAGCATCCCGCTCTCTTACCTAAACATGACCACGTTACTCATCTTATTATAGACTATTTTCACCGTGCTCATTGCCATACTGGTGCCAATCTTCTGAGCTCACTGTTGCGCCAGAAATATTGGATACTGTCCGCTAGAAGTGTCATTAGACACAGAGTACATTCATGTAACTTTTGTTTTAAAAATTCCCCTTCATTTCTCAGCCCAAAAATGGCTGATTTACCCTCTTGCCGCGTTCAGGAGACCAAAGCGTTTGTGCATACGGGTGTTGACTATGCTGGACCCATTAAAGTAACATTATGTAGACGCAGAGGTCAAAAGAGCCAAAAGGCATATATTTGTTTGTTTATATGCTTAGTAACCAAAGCTGTACACATCGAATTGGCAACTGATGTGTCATCAGATACTTTTATTTCCGCTTTTAAGCGATTCATTTCCCGTCGAGGACCTGTTTCTTTTCTTTACTCCGATAACGGAACTAACTTTGTCGGAGCTAAAGCTCAATTACAAGAACTACTTACCGATCAGTACCGCATTGAATGGAAAATGATTCCACCCCGCGCCCCACATTTCGGAGGATTGTGGGAATCTAATATAAAATCGATTAAAACTCATTTATACCGTGTTATCGGTTCGCAGCTCCTCACATATGAAGAGCTCCTCACTGTTCTTACCCAAATTGAAACAGTCTTAAATTCTAGACCGCTTTGCATTTTATCTGAGGATCCCTACCCGGAGCCTCTTACTCCCGCTCACTTTATAATGGCTTCACCATTGACTTCATTGCCGCTTCAGAATGTGTCCGAGGAAACCATATCTTTACGTTGTCGGAAACAATTATTAGATCAGATGGTGTGTAGCTATTGGAAAAGATGGCGTATAGAATATTTACATAATCTTCAAGTTAGACAGAAATGGCTCATTGATAAAAATAACATTAAGATTGGTACTGTGGTTCTTATACACCAAGATGATATTCCCCCTTTACGTTGGCCGTTGGGCATAATATCACAAGTTTATCCTGGCAAGGATGGAAATATCCGCGTCGCTTTAGTAAAAACTTCAAATGGATCATTCAAAAGACCCATTGTCAAGTTATGTCCATTACCCTCACAATAAAAATTAATCATACCGCATCTTATATTCAGTACTTTAGTAATTATTATAATCTGTAATTAGTTCTTATAATTAATTATTTTTTCTTTCTTTTGAGAACACTACGTATTCTCAAGGCGGCGGAGGATGTTTAGGCCAAAATACCTATAATAATATTTATAGTCAAAACCTACTCATATTGAGTTTCAATGACGAGCCTCTACTTCCCGATTCCTCTCCTTTTCCCACATCATATGTGAAAGCGAGAAAGGAGCTTCGGGAATCTTCTACATACTTCGGCGACGCATCGCCAAACCGCGTGTGTGCGAGTAAAACGAGACGCGCGCCTCGCAACATTCAGTACGAAATAAGCTACAGATAAAAACGCATGTGAACTTTGTGATTTGTGATAGTGCGCATAATCATTGGATTGCCATAGGAGTTCCTGGTAAGTCCTTACCTTTATCCTGGGAGGCTCCTCGTTTTCCATATTGATATTTTAACGCAAAAACCCATCAGTAGGTACCCACCTACTAGGTAAGTATATATTATGTAGTAAATTGAATTACTACAATAAATATCTTATTGGTTATTGTATATATTAGGTTTGAATATTAGGGTATTCGTCTAAGTAATTGGCCACGCTATCATTTTAGTAGTATGAAAGAAGAAACGTAAAGCCTATTTACACTTACAGATTGCAGATACCAACGGAACATATGAATGCCAGTAGTTCCAAACATGCAAACAAATCTGATTTGACGAATTTACAAACCGTAGAATTGTGAGTTTATCTGATAATCCGCTTCTCTGTTTTATAGGTACATACATACCTACCTACCTATCTCTAAATAATAGGGGTTAAAGTATGAATTTGCCGTTTAATTGTAATAGGTACTTCGAATTTACATAGAACCTTCATGATTTGAGATTTTTGAGTGAAACTTTCACAAGGTACCTATGAAGTTCTTCTTTTAAAAAATGTGCAACATTCGATCATCTACTTTCAGTTGTTTTTTTTTTACTCAGCTTAGACAAGAAAGATTTTTTTTTAAATGTGCTACATTCGATTATCGACTTTCTGATACTTCGTAAATTCGAGTGATTTTTGAATACGAGTTCCGACGCGGAACTAACGCGGTAGAAACAGCTCGCAATATCAATGTTGCGTTTGGAGACTGCTAGTGAACTCAACGTGCGAATTTGGTTTTCTACGTGATAAAAAGTTTTCTTCTCAGGAGGCAGTACAAAATGCTTTCACACAGTTTGTCGAATCTAGATCACCAGAGTTCTATCGCAAAGGCATAAATGACCTTCGTATTAGATGACAGCAATGTATAAATAATAATGGTAATTATTTTGATTAAATAAATAAATTAAATAAAAAAAAAACAGTACAAATCACAATTGAACACAATTGAAGTAAAGCCTATTTTGTTACAGAATGCAAAAACCAACGGAACACAAACAAAAACGTCATCGCCGATGGTATCTGGAGTAAACGCTCCTATAACACAAATATATTGAATTAAGAATTATGGGAATATATTGCGTACTAATATATTACGATTAATATATTATGATTATGTAATAATATTACGTACATGCATGTCGAATAGATAATGGCCCTGATTCTGTTGTTCACAACTAAACTAATTTTAATCTCACTATGTGAAAAGGATGTAAGAAATTTAGTCCTGTCAAATTAGTCCAATGCTTGTTTTCAATATAAATTTAGTCGCCATCTATCGTGGTTACGCCTAAGTACGCGCAAAATAAGACGGCAAAGATTAATTTTACAACTTAAAATATGTTCTATCCTTTTTCAATAATGCTCGTAAGAAAGAGATGAGATGTGATGTGACTAAAATTAGTTTAGTGCGATTTACAACAGAATCGGCACCAATGTCCTTTTATTGAAGTCGATTAAAAATAATGTCTTCTTTAGGTAAAAAAATAATATGCATTGGTACTTGTCTACAATATTAATTGTATTAGAATTGAAATTAAATTTAAATTTTATTTACATACCAACTAGATATACAATAACTTTAAATATACCCTATCATATAGCGCTTTAGTACTTTTCTAAAGCCATTTCATTTTATTAATTCTGAAAAATGGAAATAAGAATAAACTTGCTGTAGCTTTAACTCGGCTCAGCAAAGTCCTAAACTCTTTCAAGGAGCAACGTATACGTGTCTATAATATAGTACCCATAAAATAACCAAAAACTACCTATACATACATTTAAAAAGATAGTAAACCATAAGTTATGCAAGAAAGGGTACTATAAAGTTTCTGCATTTGTAGATGACGAGAATGCATTAGAATGAATTGTTCGCTTCGCAGGCTATTGTTATATAATAATATATCGTTTGTAAATTATAATACTTCTAAGTACACATTTAAAATAAAAAGCTTGCCGAGTTTCTTGCCGGAGTCTTTCTCAGTTCAAGTTGTATTTGGAACCGGTGTAGAGTAAGTTTACGTTCATAAGTGCCTCATTAGGGCCTAAATTGAATAAATACTTTTTGATTTTGATTTATTTCCACACCTAGTTACTAGATGTCAAATAATGGGGTTTTTACCCTATCGTGCGGCGCTTTAGTATTTTTCTACAATCGTTTTATTTATTTCCATACTTTGGTCAAATAACGGTGTATTTACCCTATCGTACGGTCGACTCGTGAGTCGTCGTGACCCCTGCCGCGTGATGAACTCGTGCGAGTGAGATAGTTGCGACTGCGCGATGATGCGGGGGCTGCACGGCCGGGCCGTGAAGCGGGGGCAAAACTTGGATTTGAGCTGGGGTAGTGTAAACTCTTAATGAAACATGGTTTAAAGACCGAGTCCTGGTCCTAAAGTCTGGAATGGAGAAGACTCTTCTCCATTCCTTAAATTTTTTATGGAACCATTTACATGGAATGAATTCACATCAAGTCTACTATCTAGGCGTAACACAAGTCCAGGTTTAGATAACTTTCCATATATTGTAATTAAAGAACTCCATTCATTCTGCGGCATTCATAATGTTTTATGGCTAAAACAAATTATCCCTGAATCATGGAAAACACAATGTGTTATCCCAATACTCAAGCCTGATAGTTCGTATCGTCCTATATCTTTGTCTTCATGTCTCGGTAAACTATTCGAATATATGATTAAAGTCCGTCTGGACTGGTTTGTAGAGGCTAATGGTATCATCCCACATGTGCAGTATGGATTCCATCGAGGGCGTAGTTGCGCTGACACCTTCATATCACTCATCTCAGACCTGAAACTTTCAAATAATTTAAAATCACACACTGTGTATTTTTAGATGTCCAGGGAGCTTTTAATAATGTCGACCCAGGTATCTTGCTCAACATTATGTCTGATGTGGGTATACCTGGTCTAACATGGTCTACTATGTCACTACTATGTCAGTGGATCTATACTTATTTAAATGATAGAACCTTATATGTTACAGTAATAGATTCAGTTACAAATAATTCAGATATGTTGCAATTTCTATCAGAAAATAACTACTACACTATATATGTATACAGATGGAAGTAAGGGTAAGGATTATGTGCGCTGTGCTGTGTATGATCCTCAAACAAATTCTTCTCAGAGTTTTCTTTTGCAGAATGTTTGTACAATATTCACCACAGAAGCCTATAGACTAGGAGGGCACGACAGAAATGGTAACGATAAGGTAAATGGGTGAACTCGGGTTCATCGGATAGAGGATACCTCCCTGATGCCAAATAAGTCGGTCTGCCTGCGCCATGTGGTTGCGTTATCTAGATATGGCGCCTGAAAAACTGTTTATCGTGACCAAAAAAAAACGATAAGGTAAATGGCTGAGCTCGACGTAGAAAGTAAGTAGTAGTTATACTGATGTTAATTTAAAAAAAAACTGACCAAATATTCGGTTGCGTTATCCAGATATGGCGGCGGAAAAATTGTTTATCGTGACCGAAAAAAAAGTGAAAAAAACTCTTAAGTTGACAAAAGTGTTTTATTTTAAATATGTCAGAATTAATGTGCCAGATTTGTGAAAATAGTGTAAAAAATGAAAAAGTAGTGTTGTTTAATGCGAACTCTTTAAAAAAATCATCATCATCATCAGCCTATTATATCCCACTGGAACAGGCCTTTCACAAATGAGGTTGAAAGGGACTGGGGTAATACTCGACCACGCATGCCCACTGCGAATTGGTAGAGGTAGGCTAGTGGTCAACCTATTGTTGGAATTTTTCAAGTCACCAAGGAGGCATCCTACTAGCTTAACGACTATCATAATTAAGTGATAACCGGGACCAACGGCTTTACGTGCCTTCCGAAGCACAGAAACACTCGATTTGAAATACCACTAGGTGGTCACCCATCCAGATACCAACCATGACGCCACGAGCGCATTAAAAAAAGTTTCATGCAGTATTACAAATTCGGTGTAATCGTAATCTGAAGTACGCTTATGGTTATCATTTATCACGTTATAAAAAGTTTACAGCAGTTAAAAGTACGTCCACTTTATTTCATAAGTTTATTAAGAAAAAAACAGTATCAGATACACATAATTGATTACCAGATACACAGTTGAACAAATTCTACTTACAGTGCCTAATATGCCGAAACACCCCTAAATATTTATATTTTATAATATTCTTGCTAAAAACAAAGATTATCAAGATGCACTAATAGAGTTATATGATGATGAGCCATTGAATAATAAAACATGATAAAAAATAGAAAATTTTGTTTGCGACATGGATTATGATCCTATGTCCCCTAGATGGGGCAGAGGGCGTCCACAGAACTCTGGAAACTCTAAGACTTCCCGATCTTCTTCGCTTCGTCAAGCACAGTGCGTCGCAAGGTTTGTTTGGAACGGCCACGCTTTCGTTTCCCCTGCGGATTCCAGTCCATTACCTGCTTGGGTATAAGGTTGGGGTCTCTTCGGAGAGTATGGCGAATCCAGTTCCATTTACGACGCTTGATCTGTTGGTCGATCGATGTTTCGTGGCAGCGTTCTCGGAGCTCTACGTTCGAGGTTTTCTCGGGCCAGTAGATAACGAGAATTTGGCGAAGGCATCGGTTGACAAAAACCTGGAGCTGGTGCGAGATGGCCCTGGTTACCTTCCAAGTCTCGCACCCGTATAGAAGTACAGACTTCACGTTGGACCCGAATATCTTGAGCTTAACTCTTCGGATCAGCTTCCGAGACCGCCATAAGGGTCGCAAATGCGCGAAAGTAGCTCGGGTCTTGGCAATCCGATTGTTTGCGACATGTATGGCTGCAAAACTATGTCAGTTCAGTCAACGAAGATTGCCATAAGAAGCTTTAAAAAAAAACAAACCTAATAAAGAAAATTTTAGTAACACCATGAACTGACTACGTTATGGACATAATAAAGCACCATCACACCTAGCAAGGTTAAATATAATTCAGAGAAATGTCTGTACATTTTTTGGAGTTGAAACAACTATTATCTGTAAATTTTTATTACCTGGTAATTTTATCTGTTATGATAAATACGCTTCACTTCTACATCTTGATATCCTGCCAGACGGTGACTCGCCGCTAACTAAATGGCCCCCCCCAAAAACAGTCACCGAAACAAAGGTAAAGGTGACAAAGGAAGCAACATTGGTGTCAGCAGCTAAGGGTATCGAGAGGTGTGCACCGGTTTCAGTATCGTGAGTAATCTCGGAGCTGGTTTCCCCGCTATTACGCAGATTGAGCACTCCTACCCTTTCGAGCATATAGCTCTCGTGCTCCACTCAGGCCGGCCAGTGAAGGCAAGTCAGAGGCGGGGGCATAGATGCCGCCCCCGGGAGATATCGTGTCCGTGGTGTCGCTACTCACCAACAGCTCGCCACAAGCTGCCCTGCGACTATATTTTTTTTAGTATCTGATAATGCTGCCAATATGATAGTAGCAGCCAGAATGTTGCAAAAGCCCCATTATGGATGTTATGCACATAAACTCAATCTCGTCGTGTAGGCTGCTCTCGACAATGAAGCAATATCAAGTACTATTAATAAAGTGCAAAAAACTGTGTCCCATTTCAAACGTAGCACAATTGCTAAAGAAAGGCTGCAAAAACATCAGGCAACCGTTCAAAATGTGTCACAACTACAGATGTAAAAATCCCGGAATTATACGTATAAAACCAAATGACCTTCGAATCATTCTTGAATTATTCTGAATTATACTCTCCTACAAAAATAAATCCAAGTTAAACTTGATATTAAAATAGTATTCAATATTATAATTATAACAACATATAGTTTAAGTTTAAGACATCATGTGAATGTGTTAGTGTTTGTGCGGGAATACCCGACTCGATATAAGCTGTTTTCGAGGGTCATTACGAATCGTCTCGCACGTAGGTTTGATGACTTCCAGCCTCCCGAACAAGCCGGTTTCCGTAAAGGCTTTAGTACCATAGACCACATACATACACTCCGCCAGATTATACAGAAGACTGAGGAGTATAATCGGCCATTATGCCTGGCGTATGTGGACTATGAGAAAGCCTTCGATTCAGTCGAAACATGGGCGGTGTTACAGAGTCTACAGCGATGCCAAATTGACTATCGCTATATCGAAGTGTTGAAATGTTTGTACAGTAAAGCCATCCGAGTCCAGGACGAGAGTACGGTACCAATCCAGTTGCAGAAGGGTGTAAGACAGGGTGACGTAATTTCCCCGAAACTCTTCACCACTGTAATGGAGGATGTTTTCAAGCTCTTGGACTGGAAAGGATATGGCATTAACATCAATGGCGAACACATCACTCACCTTCGATTTGCCGACGATATAGTCATAATGGCGGAATCGCTGGAAGCTTTGAACATCATGCTCAATGACCTCAACAGAGTTTCCCAACAGGTAGGCCTCAAAATGAATATGGACAAGACAAAAATTATGTCTAATGTTCATATTCCGCCAATGCCGGTGATTGTTGGGAGCACTGTTCTCGAAGTTGTAGACGAGTATGTATACCTAGGACAAATTGTCCAACTAGGTAGGTCCAACTTCGACAAAGAGGTCAATCGAAGAATCCAACTCGGCTGGGCAGCGTTCGGGAAGCTACGGCATATCTTCACGTCCCGAATACCTCAGAGTCTGAAGACAAAGGTCTTCAATCAGTGCGTGTTACCAGTGATGACATACGGGACAGAGACGTGGTCTTTTACTGCTGGCCGCATAAATAAGCTTAGAGTCACTCAGCGAGCTATGGAACGAGCTATGCTCGGAATTTCTCTACGTGACAGGGTCCGTAATGAGGACATTCGTAGGAGAACGAAAACGACGGACATAGCTCGTAGAGTCAGTAAGCTGAAGTGGCAATGGGCAGGCCACATCGCTCGAAGAGCCGATAACCGATGGGGAAGAAAGGTTCTCGAGTGGCGACCACGTATTGGAAAGCGCCGAGCGGGACGACCTCCCACCACGTGGAGCGACGACCTGGTCAGAGTCGCTGGGCGCCGCTGGATGCAAGCGGCCCAGAACCGTTCGAAGTGGAAATCAATGGGGGAGGCCTATGTTCAGCAGTGGACATCTATGGGCTGATATGATGATGATGATGATGATGACCCGACTCGATAGTCGAACGAAAGTGTCAAAAACTCGAAACGGCAACGGCGCATTTTTGGACACCAGTGTTGCCAATAATTTTTTTTCGGGCGGAATTGTATATTTTTAGTTATAGTCATGCCGCGAACGTTAAGTAGTGTTTGGGAACATTTTTTGATGTTGTGTGAAATTAATGGTAAGAAACATGTTACGTGTAGTTATTGTAATGTGCAATATAAGCACGCATTGGCCACTAAATTAAAACAACACTTATTGATTTGTAAGAGGTGCCCAAGTGACGTGAAAAACCAATACAAAAAAAAACGACATATCGACAACACTCCACTTAGCTACAGCTAGTTTACCTCCGGAAAATTCACCTACAACGACATCTTCGACCGTGGTGCCATCTACGTCGGCTGACAGCAGCAGAATTTCTTCAGGAGATACATCGCTACCATCGTCTTCAACATTAAATTCTGATGTTTCTAATAACACAACATGCACGATGCAACCAGTAAGTCACAATGATATAAATACTGCACTAGCAAGGGCTATATATGCATCTGGACAGCCATTGTCTCTGCTTGAGTCAGAACACTGGAAACGATTATTTTATCTTTTTGACCCATCTTATACGGTTCCCTCCAGATACGTTTTGAGTAATACGCTTCTTGATCAAGAATACAAAAGAGTAAAAGATGCAATTGATGTCAAGTTAACCAAATCGTTGGCTCTTGCTCTGATTACTGATGGATGGACTAATACGATAGGCAAAGGCGTAATTAATTTTATTGTTACAACCCCAGACCCCATATTTTACCACGCAGTGTATCCAGAGACTCAAAGAGAAACCGGTGAATTTATTAGCAGCCAAATTATAAAAATCATCAACGAAATCGGCCCTGCCAAATTTGTAGTACTTATCACCGACAACGCTGCCAATATGAAAGCTGCCTGGAGAATAATTCGTAGAGAATTCCCTCATATTGCGTGCATTGGATGTTTGAGTCATTCACTCAACCTAATTTACAAGGATGTATTTAAAAAAATTGGGTTTTTTAATGACACGCTGGATAACATTCTGACAGTAATAAAATTTATAAAACACACTCATGTGGCATTGGCACAGTTCGAAAAGTACCAAACTGAAAAATTTGGTGCTTCTGCCTCTACTCTGAAACTATTTTCCAAGACAAGATGGAGTGGAGCGTATATCACGTTAAAATCATATAATCAAAACCGAGAAACTTTGGAACTGCTCGCAATATCCCACAACGTGGGTATTCCTCATGACATCACAAATATTATTTTAAACAATGAAATTTGGATGAAGGTCGAGGAATGCATTAGTATCCTTGAACCACTAGCTACAAACCTACTATTATCAGAAAAGGACAATTCACTGCTTTCAGATGCCGTTTTTATATTTCAAAAGGTATACCAAAATACACTTTCGAAATTGGAAGATTCTGTATTTTTAGACGCTGAAGATAAAGACACTCTAATTGCTTGTATCAACAAACGGAAAAAAAATAGTCTTCAACCAATTCATTTCGCAGCGCATCTGTTAGACCCACGATACTGCGGTCGAAACCTGTTGAGTGATGAGGAAATCTCGCAGGCAACAGAATTTAGTAGAGAGTATGCTGCTACAACTGGTATCGACGCCGCAAAAGCTCTAACAAATATGGCAGAGTTTCACACAAAATCAAATTACTTTGATGCGACGAAGGCTTTGTGGGTTCCGATAAAACAACTGGAGCCAAGATTATGGTGGCAAACATTTGCTTTGCAACAAAGTATCGGTCTTGTAGCAGCCAAAATTTTAAGCGTACCGCCTTCGTCTGCAGCTGCAGAGAGGAATTTTTGTTTGTTTTCACGGACCCACACCAAAATTCGAAACCGCCTTAAGCAACCGAGAATTTTGAAACTGATAAGCATCAGAGCCAATTTAAAAATGTTTGACCATGATGCTCCAATAAATCGAAATGCGGTTCCTTTTTTGGACAATTCCGTTTCCGACGACGATGACACTGGGAACAGTGATCCACCCAGCGATTTGGAAATATCAGATATCGACGACGACGCTATAGATCCCCTCGCATAGATATAGGTATGTATTTTTATCATTTCTATATAAACATTAAATTATTTATTTAAATGTTTTTTTTTAATCATTTATTTTATTTTCTGAGTTCTGGACCAATAGGAAGTACTGTAAGTACCTGAATTGATTATTTTATAAGTTATAATGTCACTATTATTTGTGTTTAAGCATTTTTTTATCATTTTAGGTAAATAACCTTTTTAAAATGAAACTCATCTACTACGTGATCCATATTGACACAAACCGCCACGACTGGCCAGCTACAAGATTTTTAGCGATGCTGGAAAACTTTAAAACGCTTTTTGGGATGCATCGTGGTGGCGAATGTTTTGTTGTCTGCGAAGATTCCGTGGATTTGAAAATATATACGGAATTCGTCGAGAATACTCGCGAAAATTACATTTATCCATACATAGTGCAAAAATGTACTAAAGAAAATGTTGATGATCTATACCAAATTGTAAGAGATTTTGGAGGGGAAATAATAATTAATAATTGAGAGGTTTAAGGCCCAGAATACTCTCGAGCAGATTTCAGTTTTCACCCTTGCGCCACATTTTCACATAATATTAGCGGAAATTACCGGAACTAAGCAAACAAAAAATACTAGCTCCCTCTATTTAGAAGTGCGTCATTGCAAACAAACAATTAAACATGATACACCGCCATCTAAACATTTCCGCGAGAACGACACTGTTTGAATTGGACACAGTAAAAATGTAAACAGTAGACAAACTGCAGACAAACATTACAAATATAATTTTTCAAATACTTTAAAAAACTTTTGACGGGCCAGTTGGCGTAGTTGGTTAAGATTCCACGCCGCCGATCTTATGTTCGATTCCCACCAAGGATATGCATCTGTGTGCATGAACATGTTTGCATGTCCCGAGTCTGAGTGTAAATATGTATAGTAAGTACTAGCAACCCGCCCCGGCTTCGCACGGGTACAATGTCATAATGTGGTGTCAGTGGAGCGATTTGCGCGACCGCCCACGCCACCCGATCACGGTATCGCGACTGTTTCTTGCTAATTTTAAATTTGTGGTATCATTTAAAATATCAATGATAATTATTTGCTGTAAAGCATTGAACTATTATTACCACGTATAGAGATGCTATCATAAACAAAGCTTATGTCCCATTTCTTTAGAGTCGACTAAAGGTTTCTTTAGCACTGAAACAATAATTAGTCGTCTAAGCAGACACTAGAAACACGTAGCGCTATTAGAAAGCTTTTAGGAGTATTTTTCTCGCAAACACCGTTATTTTCACGGCGCTTACGCGTTTCGTTCATCGTTTTACAACAAGTGTGGCCGGATGGCCTCACTTGAACGGAACATAGTTGTGATATGTGGCATATTCTCTTTACGTAGTACTAATGAGGATCTATCTGATGGTTAAAACTGCAAAACCCGTTGCGTGGTTTAGAGTTGATAAACAGAGAGACAAACAGACGCGGAAAACGACTTCTTTTTATACTATTTAGAGATGTATTTACAAGTTCTGCTTAGTTTGGGATCAGGTAGCCGTGTGTGAAAAATGTCTCAAGATATTTATTTTTAAAAGTGGATACTTACGATAATATTTGTCAGGTTAGGTAATTGTCTCCCAAAACCAGAATTCTTTTACATACGCTACTTAGGTAATTGTCGTCGGGTCACGAAACTAAGCGTTTTATCTAAATACAATTTGTGTTCTATAAATTCGGAGAAAACAGGCTGTGACAAATGGACAGACAGGAGAGTATCCTACTCGTATACAGCTGTGAGCTTTCATAATGTGCATAAATGAAAAGGAGGGAAACTATGTTGAATTTTATCGACCGTTTTTTAAATTACTTTTTATGTATTTTTAAATTCTTGTTCACTACAGTGATCACCACGTTAACAAAACTATGTAACTTTAATTACTTATTAAACTTAGCGATATATCACAATGCAACAAACTTAATATAATTTAAAAAAAATAAGGCGTCCTCATAAAATGAAAATTGAGGCAAAAATACAGCCCTCAATCGAGATATTATATGTTATTTGACAAATAAACAGATTTTCTTCCATCACGTTTTACAATAATTGTAGAATTTCTCAATAAAATGCCCTCTTTACCTACCATTTTTAGTCATCATCATATCAGCCTAATGATATCCACTGCTGAACATAGGCCTTCCCCATTAACTTCCACTTCGAGTGGTTTTGGGCCGCTTGAATCCAGCAGCGCCCAGTGACTCTGACCAGGTCGACGGTCCATCTGGTGGGAGGTCGTCCTGCATGGTGTCCCCTTCCAGTTAGTGGTCGCCACTCTAGAAACTTCCATCCCCATCGGTTATCGGTTCTTCAAGCGATGTGGCCTACCCATTGTCACATCAACTTACTAACTCTACGAGCTATATACATATTTTTTGTTCTCCTACGAATGTCCTCTTTTCGGATCCTGTTTCGTAGAGAAATTCCAAGCATAGCTCATTCCATAGCTTGCTGAGTGACTCTGAGCTTATTTATGCGGCCAGCAGTGAAAGACCACGTCTATGTTCCATATGTCATCAATGGTAACACGCATTGATTGAAATCCTTTCGTCTTAAGACTCTGACTCTGAGGTATTCTGGACTTGAAGATATGCCGTAGCTTCCCGAACGCTGTCTAGCCGAGTTGGATTCTTCCGTTGACCTCTTTGTAGAAGTTGAACCTACCTTGTTGGACAATTTGTCCTAGGTAAACATACTCGTCTACAACTTCGAGAGCAGTGTTCCCAATAATCACGGGTATTGGCGGAATATGAATATTAGACATAATTTCTGTCTTGTATATTTTCATCTTGACCTGTTAAGAAACTCTTGAGATCATTGAGCATGATGTTCAAAGCTTTCAGCGATTCCCGCCATTATGACTATTTCGTCGGCAAGTCGAAGGTGAGAGATGTGTTCATCGTTGATGTTGATGCCATAACCCTTCCAGTTCAAGAGCTTGAACACATCCTCCATTGCAGTGGTAAAGGTTCCGGGGAAATTACGTCACCCTGTCTTTCACCCTTCTGCAACTGGATTGATCTCGTACTCTCGTCCTGTACTCGGATTGACATAGTAGCTTTGCTGTACAATCACTTTCAACAATTCGATATAGCGATAGTCGATTTAGCACCGCTGTAGGCTCTGTAATACCGTCCATGTCTCAACTGAATTTAAGGCTTTTTCACAGTCATCATACACAAGGCATAACGGTTGAATATATGTATTTGATCTATGGTACTAAAGCCTTTACGGAAACCAGCTTTTTCGGGAGGCTGGAAGTCTTCAAACCTACGTGCAAGACAATTCGTAATGACCCCCGAAAACAACTTATAAACGTGGTTTATCGCCTTTTTTGAAGAAGAGCACCACCATTTATTTCCTCTCCATACTTCTGGTATTGTACCTAGGGCATAAATCTCGGAATATCGCAATATTGGAATTTCGGCACCGTGCATAAGGACTTCTTTTTATAAAGCTGGCAGGTGAGGTGATACTTCTGAGCTATCGCTGTCAAATTTATTGAGCGGTATCACCGAGGTATGTAAATGTAACATAATTGCATTTTTGAGCAATGAGGATCATTTACGTTCAAAAGTATCCTTTGTCCTTCTCCACTAATTGAACTATCTCCCTGCCAAATTGTATTTAAATCTGTTCAGTGGTTAAGCTGTGAAAAGGTTACAAACTGACAAATATCCAGTTGCGTGGTGGCCGAATTATGACGTCAACGTTAATGTACAAGCGGGAGCGAGCGTATTAATTAAGCTGTTTTTAATAACTTCGTCATTTATTGATGGATATTAATAATTTAAAAAACATTATGCTCAAAAAGGTTATGTGCATCCTCTGTAGTAATAAAAAAGTTATCATTTTGTTATGTGAATGATCCTTATTGCAGGCATCTAACTCAAAAAGCTATTTTGACCCATATATTATAAAATTTCCCGCCTCATGCTAAGTCCACCTTAAGGAAGTATTATATAATGGTTTGGAAAAAAAGTTATTCCAATTTTATTACTTTTATTGATATAAAACTGTGCCTGGCTCACTGATTGGCTGAAAAAACTAAGCTATCTCAGCTCCTCACAATACGAGCTGTATCGAGGAATACTGCCGAGAGCCGAGAGGCTTTCGGCCATCAGGCCATTGGCCGTTATGACAATCGGCACAATGATAGCCGAGCTCACTACTAGTAATTGTAAATATACGATGGCTTCACATTCCAACTAATCAGTCCAGTAAGTACTAGAAACTTAGTCAACGTAAGATGTGTAATATTTTCCTTACTGTTCTAATTTTACTGTGCCATTGTCATTTGACGACTACGCGAGTGGACCACAATAATACAATGAATATAAAAGTTTATCGGCTCGACTCGATAACTACAGATGACTCGATGACCGCAGTAGAGGCAGTCATGCCCGCCCCGACTTCGGGGCACCTACTGTTACCAGTATCAGTCAACCTACCTTTCATACCTTTTCTTTGATCTCAAAATAAACAATATTTAATGAGGTATTATATATCAGGTAACTAACTAAATAGGTAATTGCTCATTAAAAATAATATATATTGCTGATATTTCATTTCTCATGATTTGATAAAAAAAAAATAAAGAAAAACATTTTCCGGGATTGAATCATCACCTCCTTCAGTCGGGAGTACATAAATACCCCGCGTCTTAGCCCCCTAGGCTACCCTAACCATACCTATCATAGACGAAAATAAGAATTAGTCTCTGTCAGTACCACGACATGCCTCGGTGACAATTATCAAAAGCATGAATCATAACAGATTTTATTTTATATATTTTTATTTATAACAAGCAAATAATAGGCTCAATTGCCTTAATTTGACTAGCATGCATTTTCCAGTGCCTTCTAAAGATAATTTGATATGATTTTTTACTAATTTGAGAGGGTTTTATGTATGTAAAAATTCTGAAAAAAAATGACACAGGTCCGTCTAGCAACGCGGATCGCCGCGGAATGCGAGTGAGCGCGAAGCAAAATACGCTAGTTGCAGGACAATAGAGTGCGGTATGATGTTCATGGTGCTCAGATTAATTTAACGTAAGCGACTTTTTTTAAAATCATTATTATGAAAAACTGAATCGCAAATTCAAAAAACTAAATCGGGCGTTTATTTGCGTATGATATGTACTCTATTGATGAAAAAAATCGTATTAAAATACCTTCAGGCGTTGGATATATTTGGGAATTTCTTGATTTTCAGAGGTATGTTTGGCATTTTTTTTTATCGAGGCTTTTAATTGAAATCGTGTTTTCGGCTCGGGCGATGTGTTTGTTATATCCTTAAGTATCATATATTTCAATATCAATACCGTAAAGCTAGCAGGTTTCATATAATTTGGGCTGCAATGTAGAGACTTTTGCCCATTTCTGCCTCTTAATCCATAGTATTAACTTAAGTTCGCTCAATTTTAGATCTCAAAAAAAACTGAAGATTTATCTTTGATCATGTTGTTATTGTTGACTTTTAAAGTTGTAGTAAATCATATGTTAATATATTATGATTATTGAATAAGTAAGTTTATAAATGTTGTAATGTGATTCATAATGGTTCCTAAATACGTTTTATGGTGTTACAATTTTAGATCTCTAAATGACTGAAGATTTATTTTTCTCAATGTTCTTATTGTATAAGTGCCTTCTTGTTTAAAGTTGTAGTAACTCATATGAAAATATTAGGTTTTAACTATACTTGGTAAATTTTCAAGCGTTTAGGTACAGTTTTTCGTATACATCTCCTTAATATCCGAGCACCCCTCAAGTGTTCTTCACCTAACGCTCAGAGTCGTGTTGCGATAACAAGATCGACCTAGTTTGTTAAATTTAAAAAAATGTTGATTATTGAATAAGTAAGTTTATAAATGTTGTAAAGTAATAAACAGTTTCTGAATACTTTTGGTTACTGTAATATTGTTGATTTTTTAATGAATACCTACATACTTACGTAATTTTAAGTATATATTCGTAATATACAAGATCATAGAATTTCGTAAAATCGTTTTAATTCCGCCATGACTTGGTAGTAAATTCAGACAACTCTTGGTAGAATTACAGCGATTCCGCTGTTTCATTTCTCTCCTTTCCCTCACCCAAACAAAAATGGCGGATGTACTTTGCGACAACTTTGCTCTGAATGAAGAAGTTCTATTTTTCTAATCATAGGTACTAAATAGAAAAAATATATATTTTTTATACCTATACCCACGAACAGTCTAGATTTTCCTTAACTCAATATTAAATATTAACTTCACAAGTACACCTGCTATTTTCACAATTTTAAAGAAGTGTTAATAAAGTCTGGCCAGTGAATCGTAGCACACACACAATTATTTTTAAATTTGGCGCCATATCCAAGTGCTACGACTGGCCAGAGCAGCTGCGCGTTGGAGTGACAGGGACCGCGCTCTGTAATGTATGTGTTTGAGAAAAGCGAGCTGGCAACACTGCGTCCACGATGCTACTTCGTGTTGCCAATTTAGTTACTTCACAGCAAGATTTAGCAAATTTGTGATGTCAGGCTACTACAAATTTATCAAACTAATAGCTAAACTTTTTATCAATTATTGCTTTTGAGGTGTTTTCGTAAGTAAAGCAGTACAAAAATAAATAATTCAATTAAATTTGCTATCATTTAGTCATTGGCAGACTTGAAAAGTAGGTGGATATAAAACAGATTTTTTCTTAAATATTAAATTCTTAATAATATTTAACTGTATAGTGAAATTATCCGTTTTAAAAAATCTGTCTAGAGAATTTCGATTTTAATTGTGACTTTCTGACTGCTAACAGTAGGCAACACTTTGGTGAACCGTCGCATACGTACACAAAACTCATACACTCACGCGGCGCGAGAGTGTGCATTTGGCATTTTTCGGAATGATTCGGCGCCCAGCGGAATGATACCATATTTTACGAAATAAAACGATGTGGATTATACCATTTAAAACATTGAAAACAAAGTGCTTATTTACAGGTAGCATAGGCAGGTTACTTAACTAAAATTCACGGAAACCTTCAAATCACATGATACCTACCATACTTGAAGGTAAAAACTCTATAATTGCCCTTTAAATGCCTCAAAAAATAAAAGAAAATAGTTTTTATTATAAAAATCTCAGTTTTTAACTCTAAAGGAATTAAACGGCATTTTATGGAATAATACGGAATCATTCCATATTTGGAGAATAATTCCAATCGGAATGATTCGAATTATTCCGGGCTCACATCTATAGTCACAACCTAAAAGCCTCTGGTTGTCGCTCCCGAAACGGTAGAATTCGACATACCTGATGTTGGAAAGATTCAGCTCTTGACAAGAAGCTTTGAGGGCTACTATACCTAATTTGAACACACAAATACCTATAATACCGATGGAAGAGTGGGTCTGTATAGATCAAATATGTGAGGTTTATGTACCCTTCGCAGAAGCAACAAATATTGTGAGTGCGGGGAAATATTTAACTGAGAGTAAAGCTGTGGTATGTGACGATTTATTAGAACGGAATTTTTAAGAACTAGTCGCTAATTCGAGATCTGATGGATGGCTTGTTTTCGAGATTAAAAAATAAAAAAACTCAACGTTTAGAATTCTATAATAAAGTTAAATTAAAAAAGACTAAATAGTGTAAATTGTTAATAATGTACAAAATTTTATTGTGTATATATGAAATCAATGAACTTTTAAGTTCGCCTGAATAATAAAATAAAACTTATGATAAAATAAGTTTTACGTTTCTGACAGTCCTAAGCCTGTAATTAAAGTACGAAGGGAAGTTCATCGATTAATTCATTATTTACTTCCAGAATCGTTTCTACTATACTTTTTGTAAGAGCAAGAGCCACGCGCTGCGCTGAAATTATGCGTTTTTCAACGCAAAGCTTCTGAAATAATTATTTCATAATAATAAAAATTCTGAATTTATAATACATCGACGCCATTGAACAATTATCCAAAGTTCAAAATCTCAAGTTGAAAATCTGTCGCCAAGCACCTATCGGTTTGTTCCGATAGCAAACAAAAGTTACAAAATATCCCTATTTGTCAAAATAAAAAAGTCATTTATTCAGTTTAGGCCCTAGTAAGGCACTTATGAACGTTAAATTGGTACATACAGTTGAATTTACCACCCCGGTTCGGAATACACTTAAACTGAGAAGACTCCGACAAGAAACTCGGCAACATGTCGTGTCTTAAGGTACCACGAACGGGCACACATGACTATTATTTCAATGTGCTTTGAGATTGAACGAGCGTGCATACTAAACACCATAATTAAGAGGACTCAATTCGTCATACTTTTCATACCAAAGCTCTGTACTTATTATGGCGTTGTTAAACATTTTTCGTTATATGTTTTGAACAAATTAGTATCTTGTGCACTATATCTAGCCTTGTATCTCGGCGTAATTTAAAAAAAGTGTGAAACAAATTCAGTCAAAGCCTCCGAAAAACAGCGTTTTTGCCTGAACTTTGGCCATATCTAATGTACCTATAAATTGTAAAAGTAAAGAAAACATTTAGATACCAGGCTTGCAAATGTATTGGAGATTCTAAATAACTAACTTTTTTTTCACAAACTTGTAAGATTTTTTCACAAGAAGTATACTCCTGGAACAAGTTTTATGAATGCGAAATCATGAATGACGACCTAGCGAAGCGGCCGCGAGTGATCAGCGGAATTTACCGACTGATAACCGACGGCCCTGATGCTGTCTCTCTTTTTTCGCAGTCAAACATTACGTTGGATGAAACAACAAGGTTTTAGACTATGCTCGCGTTGAAGTTGCGCCGGCCACAGAGGGCCGCCTTAAAGGTTAGAGAAGATTCTATTTATTATATATCTAACCAGCTATCGATGTTTTTTTTTAGATAATTCTAAGTAAAATACTATTGAATCTGATTCTGAAACAGACAGCGAACTAATAATCATTGAAAGCGAAGAGGAAAATCACCCACCAGACATTATACTGTCTTGAGTTGGCGAGAAACAAAAATTAGAAAACCATATGGAGATACATACGGACATTGCCACTATTTGGCAAAATGTTCTGTCCAAGGGATTGTCAAAGGATGATAAAGAAGATTTAATAAAAAAGATCCCATCATTGAAAAATTGCAATGTAATAGCCCATTAGTTAAACACTGAGATTTTGACTACGCTATCATCCTCTGCCAAAACCCGTGATGAGAAGATTACAGAGAACACAAACACAAATTGGTTTAATCATCTCAAGTTTCAATGACATTTTAAAGTCTTTACTTAGTCAAAACAACAAGGAAAATATCGAAAAATTAAGTAACTGCATTCGTGTACTATGCGACCTTCAACACATGTAGTCTGAAATCAGGCGAGCTGTCATCTTACCGTGTCTGAAGAAAAATATATAAGAAAGCTTAGAGAAGATAGAGGTTTTTACCATTCAGAGGTTTTAAAAGAAAGTAAAAATATTGAGAAGTCAGTAAAAGCTTGGGGCCCATCCACATCAAACCAAAGGCAGCAAAACCTGGGCGGGCAGTCTCATCAACCGCACCACGAGTTCCACTCGACCCAGTATCACCATCAACGAGTAAGGCGATCACCACCAACTCGCCCAGCTCCTCGTGCTGAAGCTCAACCACGTCCCTCTAGAGGTACCTATAAAACATATTTATTTGGGGTGAAAAGAAGTCGCCTGAGGGGTGAATAGAATTGAAGTATGCGTGAGGGTTGAATAGTAACGCGTCTGGGGTGATTACAATTGTTACCGCTAGGGCTGCCAAGCAAAATTTTCACACATTTTTTGTGGACATTTCTGTAAAGCATTACCTGTAAAATAGTAGGTAATCATTTTTATAATACCGTAATTTTATGTAGAAAACATAGATAATTGATTATTTGTTCATATTTCTATTCCAATGAAACTTATTCACTATTACTTTTCTTCTTTAGATTATTTAAGAATGCCGCGCGTTTATAAACCTGATCCTGGAGGCAAGCGCTATAAAAAGTAGGACAAAAACGTTATTAAACAAGCGGTGGTAGAATATTTGATGGGTAAAGGTTCTATAAAAACAGTAGCTGCCAAATAAAATATGCATGCATCTGTGTTGTATCGCCTCAGCAAAGGACTAGTAAAATCACAAGGCGGGCAAAGATCCCTTTCATTGGAAACCGAAGAATATATCATCCAATACATAAATGTATTGGATTGGTAATAAGTAAAATGTAATATTTTTATGTTTCATAATACTTTTAAAAGAAATGTAAACTTCATAATGTTGCTTATTTTTAATTTGATTTTGATTATAACTATTAAAATTTACTTTAAAGGTTGGATTGGTTGTATTTTTTTTAAACTTTGTGGTAAAAAAAATAACTAGATAATTCGTAGGTATTTAATTTATTAATCGTACTCCTTAAATTCCCACCTACAGGTTGATATGTACCTATATTAATATTTTGACAACCCTAATTATTTTTCTCTATTAACCCCTTTTTCGATTCTATTCACCCAAATCGCGGGTTAATAGAAAACGAGCACTTTTTTTAAATTATTGAATAAATCACAGGAAAAATAAGTTTGTCTTTAATGAAAACAGTTTATTACTCTTAAACTCTTTTTTTTTTATTGTTTATAGGCCTGTGTTTGACCGCAATCTCACCATGGTAAGTGATGTGCGGCCGAAGGTGGTCAGCACACAAAGCCTAGAAGGAACTGGCTCTCAAGTGCAGCTGTCGGAACACACCGAAAGGTGCTTGGCGACAGATTTTCAACTTGAGGGTGGTAGCCAGCCAGGCGGGTACTACAAAGTACCCTACCACCGTGCTATGGTTTCCTCACGATGTTTTCCTTCACCGAAAGCTCAAGCTCATTGTAGGATTCGAACCCGGGACCTTCGTCTCGGTATCCGACGTCACTACCACTGAGCTATCATCGCCTTAAACTCACAAGATAGAACTACCGTTACTTTCGATGTATGATAAAAACATACTTTAATTAGGATCCAAAAGTTTAATGAATAGTTCTATGAATCTCTAGTACAGTTTACAATAGCAGAGCTATTGAAAACTTTGACTACTTCGAAGAAAAAGCATTTGAGATGAGCGCACTTGAGCAATATCGGGGTGAAATAAAGAGGCCACCTAAAAGAAAATTTTCAACACAAATAGTTACGGAAAAAGCCCAGTCACTGGTGAAATATTATACAATGATTTAGAGGAAGATTTGGTTCAAGAATGTGTGCATTTTCACAGTCAAATTTCCTCTAATAAAACTGCAGAATGTGCAGTGAAGCCTAGATCAAACTCACTACTCAGTCACTCAACTTCTTTGAAGAATCAATCTCTATCTAATGTTTACCCTAACTTAGATATAGCTCTCGGCATCGCAGTTTCGACTCCGGCTACGAATTGTTCTGGGGAAAGAAGTTTTTCCTGTTTAAAACGTGTAAAAAAATATCAAAGGTCTTCATTGTCTCAAGAAAAAATGAATTCTTTAGCTCTTCTTTACATAGAAGCAGAGATAATTAACACCATAAACTATGATGATATCATAGATGATTTTGCTATTACAATGTCCCGTAAAAAAAAACTCGTTTATTGAACGCCCTTTCTTAATGACTAATTCATTATTTTAATTAACTTTAGTTTCTTTCTTACTACATACGGAAAAAATATTTTTGAAAGGTATTTGGGGCGGTGGAAATAAAGTAAAAAATATAAATCCGGCACTGATTCTCATGGTACCATTACTTTTGCGCCACCCAGTACTTCCGATATCTATGTATTGTATTGTACACAATTGTTCGAATGGTTTAGGAACACTCCACAGTGTGCCTCTTGGCAAAGGCCTCCTCTAACAATTTCCATTGCTTTCTGTCCCTTGCAACTCTTCTTCAGTTGGGACCTGCGGTAAGTTTGAGTTCATCCTCCCATCTTTTTCGTTGTCTTTCCCTATTTCTTTTACCGTTTCGAGGGTACCATTCTGTGAGAATTTTGCTGCACTTTTCTTGGGTACTTCATAACATATGACTAGTAATGGTCGTTATTACAATAACCGTTACTATAATGCATTATTCTACCGCAATGAACAACTCATTATTGATCGCTCAGTTATCCTGTTGTCGTTATAAACTGTTGTTGCTGTTAGAATAGGCAGGCAATAGGCACACCGTTAGTGTGTGAGTGAGACAGCGCTACGCGCCTGCGACTTGTAATCACGTGATACCTTTCTTTCGTAAATTACTAGATAACCTTTCATGTAACGAAATAAAGTTCACATTGGCTAAAATTGAATTTGACAATCCTAATGATGTTATTGCTGTTTTGTTTTTTCACGTTGGATTGTTGTCAGTAACAGATAAGTTGCCATTGCGTATACAATTATCCGTTACCGTTGCCGATAATTGAAATTATACGATTTCATTATATGTAGATAATTTGTGTATATAAACTGTTAATAAGAAAATATGTGAATAGTTTCTCTTTGCTTGTGTCACTTCATTACTCCCTATAATGTAAAGATTGGCAAAACAGCTCTATAACAGAATAACGCGCAACAGTTTACAATAACAGTTATTGTACAATACCACAACAGGATAATTCATTATTAAAAAACAGCCGTTATTGCCATCACTACATATGACCAGTCCATCTCCATTTAAGTTGATCTATTCTAGTAAAGACATCCATCACTCCTCTCCGAGCTCTTATAAATGTATTATTTTTTCTGTCTTGTTTCTTAATCCCTATCATGCTTCTCTCCATAGCTCTCTGACAGTGTTCTAGCATATCCCTGTAGTGTTTTGAAAGTGCCCAAGTTTCGCACCCGTAAGTAATGCAAGGGATACAGGTGTCAAAGACTGTGCGTTTAATTCCATCGCAGAAATCCTTTGATTTCACCAACCTCTTAGTGACCAGTATCGTTTCCAGCCATTGGCTATTCTTCTTTTAAATTATTTGGTAGTCGGATCTGTATGAGATTATTTTCCCTAGATATATGTACTCTTTCGCAAAGTCGAGAGGTTGCTCATTGATTTGAATGTCATAGATCACTGCATTTGTTAATAGTTTCGTTTTGCTTGCATTCATAGATAGCCCAGCCTTTTCACTTTCACTGTGTAGGTCTCGTATCATTTCCTCTAACTTGTGAGGATTTTCTTCGAACAGGACAAAGTCATCCGCAAATTTGAGATGATTTAGTTTTCTTCCATCTATATTTAGTCCGAATTCATGCCATTTTAGCTTTCGGAATATATTTTCAAAGGTTTCCGGTGTCAAACAGTGAAGTCGTGTTGTCGATCGCTCCTGTAAATTTAGTGAAAATCAGTGCAAAATAGTAATAACAAGTGATTTAAAACACCATAACGCAAAATTTTAGTGGCAATCCTCAATAGAAGCTATAAAAATTACCCTAAAAGTGCAATTACGCGTCACATTATCTTCAAAGTTACTCGAACTGGTACATTCTGAGCTACTACTAAAACTAAATTATACTTATAGAACACACCAAATGTTAAAATCAATTTCATCAAATATATCTACAGGCTTTTAAATCCCTCCTTGTCAACCAATGCCTATACGAACCCCACATAACAACTATCAACTACATAAGACTAGATACGACTATTGACGCTAACAGGACTCGTTACATTAAAGTAGTATTGCAGTCTTACCTTAAAGGACTGGGCGAACCCCTAGGTTCTAGTATGCGGTATATGAGACTAACCACTATAGGAAAAGCACTACAATTTGCTCAGGAAGAATTGAATATCGTTTACCTTTAATTTAAAAGAAATACACAGATGCCAAAGCCATAATACCCTAATTTCCCACGTTTCTTTATACAAACCAAATTATACTTATAGAACACACCATGTTATGAATGACCGTGTGTAGGGCTCAGACTAATTTAAGTTACTGGCAACATTAGGTTTTTTGGTAGGAACACACCGATGAAGAACGCTTATCTTTAGTTATTAGAGAAAAATTACGAAAAAGATTGACGAAAAAATATACAAAGATCCAAAAGATTCTGGTTTGATTCCTGCAATTAATAGAAAAAAGAAACAGTGGTGAATTGCTCAAGAGCATTTTTTTAATTTATTTTTTTATGTCAATTGGTTGACAAGCAGGCTGACGGGCCTCCTAATGGTAAGTGGTCACCGCCGCCTATGAACATTTGCAATACCAGGGGGATTGCCGATGTGTTGCCAACCTTGTAGAGCTCTATTTACGCCTTTTTTGAAGAACCCCATATCGTAGCGCTGAGGGAAAACCGTAACGGGGAGTTCATTCCACATCCTAATGGTCCGCAGGAAGAACGTCCGACTAAAACGTTGTGTGGACGATCGAGGCAGCTCGAGGATGTGAGGATGAACTCCGCATCGCCGGCGAGCAGTGCGATGGTAGAAAGGTGATGATGGCACCAGGTCAAAAAGTTCTTGCGAACACTCCCCATTATACATACGGTAGAACACACAGAGCGAGCCTATATCTCTCCGAAGGCTGAGAGGTTCTAAACCGTTAGTGAGTATGGGATCGTCAACGATACGAGTGGCCCGCCTTTGCACCGAGGCAAGTGGAACAAGCTGATAAGCGGGTGCGCCTGCCCAGAGGTGCGAGCAGTACTCCATATGCGGCCTAACCTGCGCTTTATAAAGCTGTAGCCGCTGGAGTGTCGTGAAGTACCACTTAGCCTTATTTAGCACACCCAACTTTTTTGAAGCCAGTTTGGCTTTGCTATCCAAATGACCTCGGAACTGGACATCACTCGCAATATCGACACCAAGGATCCCGATACTCTTTGCGATGTTGAGAGGAGTGTCTCCGAATTTTGGTGCTACTACAAATGGGGTTTTTTTCGCGGAGAACGCGCAGACTTGTGTCTTCGAGGGGTTAAAACTGACTAAATTTAGTCTCCCCCATTCTGAGACCAGCTCCAACGAAGTATCGACTTCAAACTTCAGACAGACAGATTTCCCACATAGTGGCGAACGTGCTATTGCAAAACAGAAAACCAAAAGAAAAAAGATGAATCTAAAAAAATGGACGCGCGAGCGCGATCAATTACGACGTGTATTTAACCGACACGAAATTACTGCCAATACAGAAGTCGATATAGAATTCCTGAGTATAAAAATGGAACAGATGTTACTACTGGACAAATCAATCCAAGGCGTAATGCCTCAGCTCTGAAGACTATGACCCGGCAAACTACGAGAAAGAGAGTGACGAATGCGACATATACCGGCGTAAATGGTTGTAGATGAAGTCCAAGCGTAAGACCAACGAAGAAAGGGATGATTGTAATAAAAATGAAAATAAACACAATCTGAACCTTCCCAAATTGGAGATAAGGAAGTTCGACGATAATCCTAAATCTTGGCTATCATTTTGGGGTCAATTTAAGAAAATTCACGAAAATAAACACGAAAATAAAGAAACGAAATTCCAATATTTAACTCAAGCTATGACACCGAACAGTAAAGCAAGAGGTTTGGTGGAAAGTTACCCGCCAAGTACCATTGATCGATGGGCAAATATTTCCGTGGGTTCTTGTAGTCAATATTTTTGTAGTCTTCTCGTGGAATGAATTCTTCTTTGACATAACATTCAAGAATAGTTTTAATAACGCATACAACTTTGCTATAAATGCAGTGAGAACGTAAATGGGTTTAATGTAAATAAGTAGACAACATTTTATAAATATTTTAAACATGTAAATATGAGAATATGTACAGATCAATGAACTTCTAAATACGCCAGAATGAACATAATTCATAATGCTACATTTAACAAAATTTTATGATGACTATATGATGATATTGCTTACATAAATATTGATGGAGAAATTGTACAATACGCAGATGATACTACCATAATTATAGCTGCTGACGAAATTAAAGAACTTCAAAATAAAATAAAGAGTACACTTAAGACTCTTAAGAACTGGTTCACTATCAATGGATTGAAACTAAATGAGGATAAAACTAATGTAATGATCATGTCTACAATACCTAATAAGCAACAACAAATGAGCATACAATTACAAGATGGCACCTTTCTACCTAACGCTAATGTAATCAAATCAAGCTACTAGGTTTTGAGTTGGACCAAAGGCTCTCGTGGAAACAACATATAGATTCAACCTGCAAAAAAATATGCACGGGCATTTATGCGTTAAAACAACTGAGACCAATAACATCGTTGTCAACCTTAAAAGAGATATATTACTCATACATCCACTCCATTATGACCTATGGAATTGTTCTGTGGGGAGGTTCTACTGATTATGAAAGAATTCTAAAAATGCAAAAAAGAGCCATACGGGTACTCGTGAATGCGAAATATAACGAATCATGTAGAGAACACTTTAAGACCTTGCAAATACTAACATCTGTATCAGTTTATATATTGGAAGTAATAAAATATGTTAGGTACAATCTGAGTGATTTTAAAGTAAGAGGACATAGTTCGAATCGAAGTAGGTAATAGAAATAAAATGGATCTTGAAATAATATACCACCGATTAAATATCTCAAAAAATGTTCCAAAAATTGTAGGTGTTAAGCTATATAATAAACTGCCGTTAAAAATAAAACAAATAGATATTGACAGTTGCTTTATTACGAATGTGAAAAAGCTCTTACTGGATAAAACAATTTACAATGTAAAAGAATTCCTAGAGAACGACTACAAGCAATTTATGATGAATAGTGAATGTCTAAATTAATTTTGACTTAAATATGTAATGTACCTGTAAGCTCATAGTTATATTGACCTTATAATAATATTATAATATTGTGTATTGCACAACCATTACTATGTAGCATTTTTGTATTATTATTATTATTTTTGTACCAATAATCAATTTATAAATCAGTAATATTTTAATGAAATGAATTACAATGTAAATTATGAGAATATGACGAGCCATGGCATGTTGCACTTTACTTAAGTACCATTGTATTTTAGTTTGTGACTGCATCTTTGACAATAAATATTATTCTATTCTATTCTATTCATACTTTCCCCATGCGGCGTGTTTGAAACGTTCTGTAAGTCAAAACTAGAAATGATTGTTTCATTGTTTAATGTCCTTAGATTTTGGTGGATCTTGAATCTCAGTTTTGTAGCATTTTTTTTCCTCAATATGTGTATTCATCGACTCGATATCAATATCAGTGATGGTTTCTTTATTGTTTTCAGCTTTGATACATATTATGCACTTATATTTTTTTGGGATATGGACGCTGATGTTGTATTCCTTAGAAATACTTCTGAATATAGTCTCGCTAACAATTTCTTGGCCGATTACATTGCAATCTTTTAAATGAATACGATATAAGTTTGTTACGTTCTTCCGTTCATGCGAGAGATACGTTCAATTAGTCCTTTTTCTGTTATAGTGCGACGGCACTGCAGGGAGCTTTTCAATGAAGCTTCTTACGTAACTTTTTGCAGCTTCTGTGTATTTTGGTGGAGCATTTGGTGTTCAATAGTATTTTTGGGCCATGCCCTCTGGCACACTTGCCAGGAATACATGGATTAAGTTACATTGTTTTTTCTTGTACAGATTTTCTCTTGGTGTTCACGCGTAGAACGTAACGACCACGACGGCGCCTGTCATCATGAACGTCATCGACCAATAAGAACGCAGCATTCGAAAAACGTTCACCCCTATATAAGGGCTGCAATTAGTGATGGCAATAACGGCTGTTTTGTAAATGAAATGAAATAATTTATTCATTCAAATAGGCCTTCACAGGCACTTATGAATAGTCAAACTCTAAACTCTAATAATACAATATCCTGTTGTGGTATTGTACAATAACTGTTATTGTAAACTGTTGCGCGTTATTCTGTTATAGAGCTTGTTAGTAGTTTTGCCAATCTTTACATTATAGGGTGTAATTAAGTGACACAACTGACACAAGCATAAAGTACGCCCTAAAAATGTTATGTAAAATTAATATTTATGTAAATTTTGGAAAACAATTGTTAAAATATATTAAAATAATAATAATGTAAAGATACAATAAACTGCCCTTCATACTTTTCACAGGCTTAGGACTGTCAGAATGAATTTATTATTTAGGTTAAAATTATTATTAGTAATTTATTAAAGAATTTGTATTTTTAGTCATCATAACATTTTGTTAAATATAGCATTATGAATGAGGAATGTTACTAGGTATGCAAAATCGCTTGAAAGTTTGTAACAGTAGAGCCATTATGTATACAAATACACTAGTTTTTGTTTCATAAAAAAAAACCAAGTAGTTATGATTTTACAGACATTTGAAATTTCCCTAAATATCGAGGCCCACTAGCAGTCACGTGACCCCAGTGTGACGTCATCTTGTAACGCTCCGCTCACTTGCGTTAGTCGCCAGCGGTCCTTGCGCTATAATATTAGGGGAAAGTGTTTTGTTTCATCCGTGAATTATTCTACTACTGTTACGTTCATAGTGTGTGTATTCTTAATCAAGGTCATTACAATACAAAAAAACCTTTATTAAATCATGAAGGATTAAAATAGATAGCCTTATAGTTGCCCATTAATTTATCGACGAATAGTGATTCCGTTGCCGCTGAAAAGCGAGGAGTAAGTAAGAATGCACATGCTTCCTGTGTGTGTATTTGAATTTGTTTTTTTTTGCATTATTTACCTAAAAGAATTAATTTTAAGTAGGTACTTACCAAACCTTTTCCCCCTTATTAAAAAATAAGGTGTAAGTCAGTCTTGTAACATCCAGGTATTAAGATAGCTCCAGCCATGCTCCAGCCCTTTTTGTTTATATGACATTAGAAAGTGACGGATATATTTTAATCCTAGGTTTAACTATACTTGACTTACACCTTATTTATTAATAAGACGGTTTAAGTTTACGTTATAGATAACAAATAAGTAGTAATGTTTTATCTGTACCTATTTATACTCTTGTTATACGTGCCAGTTGGCGCAGTTGGTTAAGGTTCACCTTACGCGCCGCACGTCGTGGGTTCGATTCCCACACAGGACATGTATTTGTGTGCATGAACATGTCTGTATGTCCTGAGTCTGGGTGTAATTATGTATATTAAGTATGTATTTACAAATAAAAAGTAGTATATGTATTATATCAGTTATCTGGTTTCTATAGTACAAGCTCTGCTTAGTTTGGTATCAGATGACCGTGTGTGAGGAATGTCCCAGGATATTTATTTATTTATTTTTATAGTAACCGTCTTCGCATGCGGATTAAACATTTGACATTGTTTGTTCCGGCCTCCTTACTTACGTAGTAAATATTTAGTAATCTGTGTCCTAACCTACGGAACGGCTGGACCGATTTTAAGGAGACTATCACAGGTAGATAGCGTATGTTATAAGAAGGAACTTAGGCTAATTTTATTTTAGAAAAATAATAACGGGGTTCCGCGCAAAAAATTCAAACTGTAGGTACGCGCAGGTGAAACTGCGGGGGTACCAAAATAATGCACACTATAAATGAATAATGTGTAGATAGCAGACTCTCACTATACTGACGATCTTCAAAACAATAAGCCTTGATTTTATCTCTAAACTAACACTCCGCCCCGCCGTTTTACCTGCGTCCTCTTCTTTACCCACTGGATGGAGGGATGGAATTTCTAAAATCCTTTCTTAGGCTACAAAAGGAACTAATGTATTCCAATTTTTGAGTTAATACAGACGTAGTAAAATCCTCCCCTTAAAACATTATTACCCCTTTTTGCCCTACTAGGGGTCGATTTTCGCGAAACCCAAAAACACGTGTTTTAGGTTTATTCCATACAAACTTTAACACCTCCTAAACCCCCTTTTAGGGGTAGTTTTAAAAATCTAATAATGAGAAGCTGTATTATTTGATTAAATAAGTAATAGTGCTATGTTTCAAATTTATAAACCCAAGGAATAAGATTTTTCAAGAGAAAAAGAGCGCGACGGACTGAGCGAGCGTTGAAACATGACGTCACACGCATCAAGTACCGGGCGGTCGAATCCGGCGTCGCGCGCTCATTTAAAAAATCTATATCTCGGAAAGTAATTGTCGTATCGAAATAATTCTTTCACATATATTTTTTATTTTCTACAGAAAATGCGATGAGCTAAAATTCAAAATTAGTGAACATTCTTCATTATGTTCATTCTGGCGTATTTAGAAGTTCATTGATCTGTACATATTCTCATATTTACATGTTTAAAATATTTATAAAATGTTGTCTACTTATTTACATTAAACCCATTTACGTTCAAAAACATCATTTGGGTGACTTTTGAAGATAGCAGTCTGGTACGGCGATCAGATATGATGTATCCAGCTTTGGAAAATTCTCTTTCGCATGGTACTGAAGTAAGCATTATGTTGCAGTGTTTAAGAGCCTAGTCCTCGAGCGTGGTAATTTCTCATAGAGCTCACACATCGACACATTCTGCCTACACAGATGCGTCTCACAGTTATATTACACATTGCTTTGAGACAGACAACTATGATTTACGGCGCAATGGAATAATTATTTATACAGTGCGAGTTCGCGCCTGTAAGATTAGTAAGCATGTTATAGAAACAGCGCAATGTATTAGCTATTCACTCGCCGCCCCGCAGTTTGCGAGTAGCCGTGGTAAAAGAGATGGCAATATTGGCAATAGAAAAGGTTGGAGCCACAGTGTTCGCGTGATTCGTGCTAATTAGGTAAGCAGTACCGGATCATTCTTGATATTTTTCTTTATTGAGAATATTGATTAACTGTGTTATTTTTATATCAATCTTAACAACTACTTTACCTTTACTTACTTAAATCCATATAGGTATATACAAAGAGAAAATGGCGTAATGACTGATCCACACACAGCTAGATCGTAAGGTCCAGAATCTTGAAATTTTTGCCACAGATTATTCTTATAACTTACTAGCGACCCGCCTCGGCTTCACACGCGTACAATGTAGTTAACTAGGTACTATGCTGTGTGGTGACATTGCACGCGCGCCGCCCCGCCCGCCGCACGAGCACAGTATGGCGAATACTATTTTTGGTACCTAATTACCCGACTGACCCGGAAGGAGGGTTATGTTTTTCGAGTGTATGTATGTATGTATGTATGTCTATTTCTTTGTGCCGCTCTGCAGCCTAAACGGCTTGATGGATTTAAGCATATGAGGTGTCGTTAGATTCGTCTTGACTGGGGGAGTGTCATAGGGTATATTATTTTTATATGGCGCCTAAGAATAAAAAAATAGGGGGGGGGGGTATTAAAAATAAAAGTTTCGTTATTATAACAATATGGGTATCAAATGAAAGCTTGTAAATAGACTATTCCATATATTTTTTACGTGTCTTTTACTTTTTGGTTTTTTCTATTGAAATAAAAAGTCATGGTAGTAAATCAAATCAAAATCATCAATACCGGTTTGGAAAGTTGCATTTGCTGAGAAATGCCGGTAATAAACTCAGCAATTACTATTTTTAACATTTAAGATTTATTAAATAACTATATATGTATACAGGTCGTTGTTTTGGTCAGCGACGAGCGACTCAGGGTCGATAATACAAATGATACTGGTGCTAAAAAAAATATAAAAAAAATACTTTATTTTTTTTAATAATAAAAATAAAAAAAATATAATTTTGAAAATCATGTAATAAGCTAAAGTGTAGACATAATACTCAACGGGAGTACGAGGGAGTAAAGGGGTGGGCCGATGGCGGCTTGCGCCTAGCTCTAGACTGTGCACGTGCCTAGTAACCATACTTTGCGGTAATTTTATTTCAAATTGAATAAGGTATTTCTCAACATATTTACAGTATTTAATGGAATTAAGTCCATTTTTGGGGAATATATATTTTGTACTACCGCTCCTGGGTCGCTTGTCGCCGACCAAAACAACACCCTGTATAAATGAATTAATGTTCGTTAGTCAAAATTACTGGTCCTAGATACTGGTCCGATTGCTCTCAAAATCGATATTTGAACTCTCAAATATCGATTTTGAGAGCAATAGATATAGCAATAGATTCTTGTTTTGTGACCCCGGTGACTCCACCGGGGTCACAAAACAAGAATCTATTCTCAAAATTTTGAAAAAGCGTCCGCCATGTTGAACTTTTTAGATACTGGTCCGATTGCTCTCAAAATCGATATTTGAGAGTCCTCGGGGTCACAAAACAAGAATCTTTTCTCAGAATTTTGAAAAAGTGTCCGCCATGTTGAACTTTTTAGATACTGGTCCGATTGCTTTTAAAATCGATATTTGAGAGACCTCGGGGTCACAAAACAAGAATCTATTCTCAAAATTTTGAAAAAGTGTCCGCCATTTTGAACTTTTTAGATACTGGTTCGATTGCTCTCAAAATCGATATTTGAGAGTCCTCGGGGTCACAAAACAAGAATCTTTTCTCAGAATTTTGAAAAAGTGTCCGCCATGTTGATCTTTTTAGAGACTGGTCCGATTGCTCTCAAAATCGATATTTGAGAGTCCTCGGATTCACAAAACAAGAATCTATTCTCAAAATTGTAAAAAAAAATCCGCCTTGTTGAATTTTTTATATACTGGTCCTATTACTCTCAATATCAATATTTGAGAGTCCTCGGGGTCACAAAACAAGAATCTATTCTCAAAATTTTGATAAAGTGTCCGCCATTTTGAACTTTTTAGATACTGGTTCGATTGCTCTCAAAATCGATATTTGAGAGTCCTCGGGGTCACAAAACAACAATCTATTCTCAAAATTTTGTAAGTGTCCGCCATGTTGAAAGTATCTAAAAAGTTCAAAATGGCGGACACTTACAAAATTTTGAGAATAGATTCTTGTTTTGTGACCCCGAGGACTCTCAAATATCGATTTTGAGAGCAATCGAACCAGTATCTAAAAAGTTCAAAATGGCGGACACTTTATCAAAATTTTGAGAATAGATTGTTGTTTTGTGACCCCGAGGACTCTCAAATATCGATTTTGAGAGCAATCGAACCAGTATCTAAAAAGTTCAAAATGGCGGACACTTTATCAAAATTTTGAGAATAGATTCTTGTTTTGTGACCCCGAGGACTCTCAAATATCGATTTTGAGAGCAATCGGATCAGTATCTAAAAGTTCAAAATGGCGCACACTATCAAAATTTTGAGAATAGATTCTTGTTTTGTGACCCCGAGGACTCTCAAATATCGATTTTGAGAGCAATCGAACCAGTATCTAAAAAGTTCAACATGGCGGACACTTTATCAATATTTTGAGAATAGATTCTTGTTTTGTGACCCCGATGACTCTCAAATATCGATTTTGAGAGCAATCGGACCAGTATCTAAAAAGTTCAACATGGCGGATACTTTATCAAAATTTTGAGAATAGATTCTTGTTTTGTGACCCCGAGGACTCTCAAATATCGATTTTGAGAGAAATCGAACCAGTATCTAAAAAGTTCAAAATGGCGGACACTTTATCAAAATTTTGAGAATAGATTGTTGTTTTGTGACCCCGAGGACTCTCAAATATCGATTTTGAGAGCAATCGGACCAGTATCTAAAAAGTTCAAAATGGCGGACTCTTTATCAAAATTTTGAGAATAGATTGTTGTTTTGTGACCCCGAGGACTCTCAAATATCGATTTTGAGAGCAATCGAACCAGTATCTAAAAAGTTCAAAATGGCGGACACTTTATCAAAATTTTGAGAATAGATTCTTGTTTTGTGACCCCGATGACTCTCAAATATCGATTTTGAGAGCAATCGGACCAGTATCTAAAAAGTTCAACATGGCGGACACTTTTTCAAACTTCTGAGAAAATATTCTTGTTTTGTGACCCCAAGGTCTCTCAAATATCGATTTTGAAAGCAATCGGTGCAGTGTCTAAAAAGTTCAACATGGCGGACACGTTTTCAAAATTTTGAGAAGATTCATGTTTTGTGATCCCGAGTTCTATCAAATACCTTTTAGAATTTTATTATGTATCATCATATATTTCCGGTCGGGCTTTAATAATAATAATTAATAAGAAATGTAAAAACATTGAATAAGTTAGTACAAATACCTAAATTAAATAAAATCTCGTACCTTGATAAATCAATAAATGTATTTTCTTTCTTTATTTTACCTCAGCAGTCACGACCTACCTTTATGTCAATGACACAAGACGGTGGCGACCTTCAGCGAGCATCAAAGCGACGTGCTCTCACTTTGAACTCGAGGAGGACACTGGATGATTTTTATGCGCGCATTCGAATTTATACAAATTCAAAATATGACAACCGCTCCATAGTAATTACTATGGAAAATGGCGCACGGTTTTCATGCAAAAGCAAAGAATATTTTAATATTTTATGGATTGATATTGTAAAAAACTGAAAAGGTAGCGTTGGGGTTCAACCCTTTTGTGTTTTTATTTAACCACTAAGATTTTAGTCAATTCATTCGAAATACTATAAATGTTGCAAACAGCAAAGGTATATTTTGTGGTTTTGAGAGATTTTATCGAGTTTTTTTGTTGGAAATGAAGGATTATTTCACAAATATAACGTGATAACATTGTAGGTATACCTTTTAAGATTGTAAAATGATTTTTAAATGTTTATTAAACGTACGATATCGAAGATTTTTCTTACAAACCGTAACAGTCGTTTTGGCAGTTTTCAAGGACTACACTCTTAATGAATAAAGAAAATAAGGACGGGTAAATGTTTGTATGTTCTCGCCACCACTGCAATGGTGATGGGTTTTTGCGTAAAAATATTAATATGGAAAACGAGGAGCCTCCTAGGATAAAGGTAAGGACTTACCAGGAACTCCAGGAACTCCTATTGTAATCCAACACAGTAATAAGCACCACTATTTCACAACAAATCACAAAGTTTTAATGCTCCTCGGTCTGTAGCGTCTTTCGTACTGAATGTTGCGAGGCGCGCGTCTCGTTTTACTCGCACACACTCGTTTGGCGATGCGTCGCCGAAGTATGTAGAAGATTCCCGAAGCTCTTTTCTCGCTTTCACATATGATGTGGGAAAAGGAGAGGAATCGGGAAGTAGAGGCTCGTCATTGAAACTCAATATGAGTAGGTTTTGACTATAAATATTATTATAGGTATTTTGGCCTAAACATCCTCCGCCGCCTTGAGAATACGTAGTGTTCTCAAAAGAAAGAAAAAATAATTAATTATAAGAACTAATTACAGATTATAATAATTACTAAAGTACTGAATATAAGATGCGGTATGATTAATTTTTATTGTGAGGGTAATGGACATAACTTGACAATGGGTCTTTTGAATGATCCATTTGAAGTTTTTATTAAAGCGACGCGGATATTTCCATCCTTGCCAGGATAAACTTGTGATATTATGCCCAACGGCCAACGTAAAGGGGGAATATCATCTTGATGTATAAGAACCACAGTACCAATCTTAATGTTATCTTTATCAATGAGCCATTTCTGTCTAACTTGAAGATTATGTAAATATTCTATACGCCATCTTTTCCAATAGCTACACACCATCTGATCTAATAATTGTTTCCGACAACGTAAAGATATGGTTTCCTCGGACACATTCTGAAGCGGCAATGAAGTCAATGGTGAAGCCATTATAAAGTGAGCGGGAGTAAGAGGCTCCGGGTAGGGATCCTCAGATAAAATGCAAAGCGGTCTAGAATTTAAGACTGCTTCAATTTGGGTAAGAACAGTGATGAGCTCTTCATATGTGAGGAGCTGCGAACCGATAACACGGTATAAATGAGTTTTAATCGATTTTATATTAGATTCCCACAATCCTCCGAAATGTGGGGCGCGGGGTGGAATCATTTTCCATTCAATGCGGTACTGATCGGTAAGTAGTTCTTGTAATTGAGCTTTAGCTCCGACAAAGTTAGTTCCGTTATCGGAGTAAAGAAAAGAAACAGGTCCTCGACGGGAAATGAATCGCTTAAAAGCGGAAATAAAAGTATCTGATGACACATCAGTTGCCAATTCGATGTGTACAGCTTTGGTTACTAAGCATATAAACAAACAAATATATGCCTTTTGGCTCTTTTGACCTCTGCGTCTACATAATGTTACTTTAATGGGTCCAGCATAGTCAACGCCCGTATGCACAAACGCTTTGGTCTCCTGAACGCGGCAAGAGGGTAAATCAGCCATTTTTGGGCTGAGAAATGAAGGGGAATTTTTAAAACAAAAGTTACATGAATGTACTCTGTGTCTAATGACACTTCTAGCGGACAGTATCCAATATTTCTGGCGCAACAGTGAGCTCAGAAGATTGGCACCAGTATGGCAATGAGCACGGTGAAAATAGTCTATAATAAGATGAGTAACGTGGTCATGTTTAGGTAAAAGAGCGGGATGCTGAGCTTCATACGGAAGATTTGCATTTGAAAGTCTACCTCCAATTCTAATAATTTTATCTTGATCTATAAAGAGGTCAAGTTTTTTAAGAGGGGAAGATAATTTAACCTTTTGAATATTATTAAATAAATTTTGAAAATGAACTTGTTGTACAGAGCGTATTAAATATACTTCAGCTTTATTTAGTTCAGAAGCTGTGATGCGGCTGTGACCTTGATCACGAGAAATTATGCGAGAAAATCTAAGTATGTATACTATTATACGTAATATTTTATTCCATGATGAGTATTTCAGAGCAAGCTCGTAAATTAAATTAGGCTCAACAGAAGCGGACGCGGTACAAGTAACAAGCGTTTTACTATTAAATTCAGGTAGGTCCTCACAGCATTCGGGACTAAATGGAGTGATAGGCCATTCTGAAACTGGATCTTTTAACCATTTCGGGCCGTGCCACCATAAGTGATGTGACACTAGCTGCTCAGGTAAAATACCTCTAGAGAGACAGTCGCTAGGATTTTCTATACCACTAACGTGGTAGAAATGTTTTGGGTCAAGATTTTCTTGACATTTAGCAATGCGGTTACTAACGAAAACATTCCATCTATGTGGAGATGAATGTATCCATGACAGAGTAATTTTAGAATCGGAGAATGCGAATATATTATCAATAGCGGTTCGAGCACTATAAGTCTCATTATAACTAGCGCGTAGCTGTGGATCGCGTAGCTTGGTACGCTCCAAAGCAAGTAAACGGCGGTGAGCAACGGAACGGGAATCACCTAACACGTCAGGATCCTCACGAAAAGGTAACGCGGTGCAATATCTGCCTGCGGAGTCCCGTGAAAAGTTACGAGAGAACAGCTGTTCACACTCCTTTTCGGCCGAGCTCATAAATTTTTGCGCGGGAATTTCTTCGAGCTCCCAAAACTTAAGTAGGGAATCATCTAAAGAAATAGTAAGGTCATTGGGACCAGAAATGAAAAAAGTCGCGGTATTAAAATAAGTGGATGCATTTTTATTAATATTAGAGTTAGCGGGAACGTCACCCATAAGAATATAACCGAACACGGTTTCAAGGGCAGAAGGAGCGGGAGGTGCAATAATTTTTTGACCTAACAATAAAAATGGGAACAATTGTGCCCCGAGAACTACTTCGACCTCTCCGGGGATGTGCCACAGAGGGTCAGCGAGCGGTAAGTTACCTAAATGTTGCACTATAGAAGTCTCAACATATTCAGTCGGTAACCTGTCAGTAATGCAATCAACGACAAGAGCGGTAATATTATAAAAATATTTTTTATTTTTCGCGGTTATTTTAAATTGAACGTAGCCGTGAATAGGACGCGAAGTGGATCCTACACCCTTTATAAAAGAATTGCTAAGCGGTATTATATTTAAATTTAGTTGTTTACAACAGGCAGTTGTAATTATGTTGTTTTGAGACGCGTTATCTATTAAACATCTAACTGAAATATATTTATTGTCCTTATTAGACGCATAAACTTGAGCGGTTGATAAAAGTACAGTAGTATGGGAAGGATTTAATTTATTAAAAGAATCGCGTTCGTTATCATTATTCTTATCAACTCGCGCTCGGGTGCATAGCGACACCGGTTGCGGAGCGTCCGTAGCGTTAGAAGGAGACGCGGTCGGATGCGCGGGCGAGGCTGCGCACGGGAGCGGTCGCGGCGCGGCGCTGGCGGCGGCGGACGTCTGCGCGCAAAGCTGCGCGTCCTGCGCGTGTGGAGACGGCGCGATGCGGTTATCGCTCTTATCAAGACGCGTCGAGTGAGAGGGACGCGAGTCGGAAACTATTTGTTGCGATTGTGAATTACTATCCAAATGCAAAAGAGAATGATGGTGTTTATTACAAGTTTTACAACTATACGACGACTTACACTGAGAAGCAGTATGCGTAAGGCTGAGGCAGTTTACACAGCCTTTTTTAGATTTAACAAAATCTAAACGATCTTTAGTATTAAGTGCTTTAAAAGATGAACAATTAAAAATCTGATAGTGATCAGATTTATTACAAAATAAGCAAGTGCTTTTATTATTATTATCGCGTGCAAGGAAAGCATGTTGGACTGTATGTGAATTACGCGGTTGAGACCGAGAAGCGGGCGGATTATTAAGGTTGCTACCGACTGGGGCGGTTCGCGCGGAGCCAGCAATTGGCGTAGAAGTGCGGTCTAATATTTTTACTTGCGATTTAATAAAATCAACAAAATCCTTATAAGAAGGAATTTCTTTATTCCTCATAAACATTTCAAAGGAAATAGCGGTTGCGGGATCTAACTTCTTTAAAGCTAAAGAAAGTAAGATAAAATCTTTCATATCTTCAATACCTAACTGTTCCAAAGCAGATACAGAAGCGTGGAAAGTTTCAATGAACGTATTTAAAGACGCGGAATTATTTAATGCGGGTTTAATATTGAATAAATTGGACATGTAGTGTGAGCCTAATGCTCTTTTATCTTGATATTTTTGAACTAAGCTGTCCCAAATAGAATTATAATTATCACCGGACGGTATAATACCTGCCGTGATTTTTAAAGCATTTCCTGTTAATTTACCTACAAGATATTGTACTCTTTGAGAATTCGAAAGATCAGGATTTGAATGTATATTAGATTTAAAAGATTCAAAGAAGACGGGCCAATTTTCTATTTTTCCATCAAATGACGGAATTTGAATTGGTGGTAGTTTGATACGACCTTTATATTGGGACGGAATAGTATTCTGCGCAGACACATTCGACGTAGTATTTGTCTTACTGACGATAAGAGAACGAACCCTTTCTATTCGGGTGTACACTGTATCAAAGGAAATAATTTTTTTATAATCAATCTTATATTCTGGATCAAGTTGTATATTTAACGCGTTAATTGTATCTAAATTGGCACTAAATTCATGACGAATTGTACTAATAATTTCAGTGTCCGCCATGAATATCTCTGAGGAACGAAGGTCTGCACTCGCGGACGTGGAAATATTCTTAGAAGAATCATATAAGAACGATAATTGTTCAAAAATAGCTTCATTTTTAGCTTCCAATATTTTAATTTTAGTTTCAATAGCTTCCATTGTGAAAGATTGCGTAATAATAAATTGCAAAATTACCTAATTAAAGTAAAATGAATGTTGTAGGTAAGTAGGTATATCCAACAGTTTAGGCACCTAATATAGGTATGAAAGTTTATTTCAAGTCGACAGACAAGGCTTATAGATTGCAATTATATGCGTAGTAATAGTACAAATAGTAAGTACGTATTGCGGTTATTAGTACACCATATGATTTCGTATAATAAGATACGAATCGGTACCTATAAAATCTAAGTCCTAAAAATATGGAGGAGCGGCGGCGGTATTGAATACCTAACTACTTTTTATCACGATTGGCGTGGTAAAAATGGCGGGAGTACGAAATATCGTATTTATATAGTCTAAAACCTATTTATGAGGTATAAGACTTGCGTATTATGAGGTATATACCTATTTAGAGGCATAAAACCTATAGAAAGCGGGAAATTATACGTGATTTGATATGAAATTAAATTACTGTAATGGCTGACTCAAAATGAATCCGCTCGAAGGCGTACCAGAAAAAATGGTGGGTTTTTGCGTTAAAATATCAATATGGAAAACGAGGAGCCTCCTAGGACAAAGGTAAGGACTTACCAGGAACTCCTATTGTAATCCAACACAGTAATAAGCACCACTATTTCACAACAAATCACAAAGTTTTAATGCTCCTCGGTCTGTAGCGTCTTTCGTACTGAATGTTGCGAGGCGCGCGTCTCGTTTTACTCGCACACACTCGTTTGGCGATGCGTCGCCGAAGTATGTAGAAGATTCCCGAAGCTCTTTTCTCGCTTTCACATATGATGTGGGAAAAGGAGAGGAATCGGGAAGTAGAGGCTCGTCATTGAAACTCAATATGAGTAGGTTTTGACTATAAATATTATTATAGGTATTTTGGCCTAAACAAATGGGCAAGCAGTTATTGGTATTATTGTTTCTTTTAGGAACATTTCTACCTCTTTTGTAAGCTTTTGTGTCCGCAGATTTTGGCGTATGAACTGATTTGACTTTTTTGTCAAAGTTTGACCAAATGCTTGTGTGATCTGTGTCTTCTTCAGTGGATTTTTTATTTACTAAATTGTCATCATTTAATAATTCGGCAACTTTATCCAATATGACGCATTTTAGGGACGCTAAAGAGTCGTGATCGTTAAAAGCGTGTTCTTTAAATCTTGGGTCTAAATATGTACATATACCTATGGCTTCATTACGCTCCAAGTCCCCTAATCTAGTGATTAAACCATGTTTTAAATGTTTTGTTACTTCTTTGACTGGAGCGTAATAGTCTTTGGCAAGAAGTTTATCAAACACTGATATTAGGCCCTGTGTTATTACCACAGCCTTGCTTGCCAAAATATGTTTTTCTCCGCTCATTATTACGGTGACTTCATGAAAAGGTTTTAAAACCTGGATCAGTTGCTCTATACACTGCCACTCTTCCATCGGGATGACGGGTAAATCTGCAATTAGATTGGGCATTGTAGCCCTCAGGGCTTCTTGCAATTTGGCGAATCTAACCAGCATTAAATATGTGGAATTCCACCTAGTTGGCATGCTAATTACTAGACCTTTCGCATTTCCAGGCGTAACACTTTGGGCGTTAATTTGGTATTTTATTAATTTTTCTTTAGATAATGTGCTCCTCTTAATGTGTGCAACGGTTTTTTGTACTTTCTGTATGGTCCCGGCTATACCACGGAGATTAAGGGCGTCTTGGACAATTAAATTTAATTTATGAACATAACACCCGAAATGATCCCAGCCCAATAGGTTGGCAGCACTAATCATGTTTGTGGCGTTATCTGTCACGAAGAAATTATTATTTTTGGATATATTCCATTCGTCTGCTACCTTTTTTAATTCCTGTGCAATGTTTGCACTGGTGTGAGATCCCTCCAAGGCACTACATTGAATCAATATTGATTCATATTTCAACGTGTCAGTATTTATGAAATGTCCAGTTATAGCTATATACGCCACCTGGTTCCTAGATGTCCAACAATCAGCAGTGATACAAATCGTCTTACAAAAATCATTTACCAACTGTTTCATTGACTGAAGTCGAGTTATATATTCAGCTGGCAATAAGCTATTAGATAGTGTCTTTCTATGGGGTAGCTCATAATTAGGGTTAAGGGCTTTCGTGTATTCCTTAAATCCTTCGTTTTCAACTATGCTGAATAGTTGAAAGTCGTGTGTGATTAATTTTAGAAGACATTTATCAATTTTGGCCTTTTCACTCGGACCTAATTTTTTCGGTATATATGAGGATACCATAGTCTGCCTTTTAGGGACATTAGATACATTTTTAGAAGTTAAGGGAATTGCTTCTTGAGAATTTTTAGAAAATGCGGATGTTGAGGTTGAAGGAATGCCATCACCAACAGAAATTGTCTTTGTGCTTCCACCACCAACAGAAATTACATTTTTGCTTCCACCACCAGCAGAAATTAAATTTTTGCTTTGACCACCACCAGAAATTGCATTTTCGATTCCACCAACAGAACCCATTTCCGGCGAAGAAATGGGTTCATCACTAGCAGGAAGAATATTTTGGTGGGAATTTACGTTACCGCTATTTTCAGGAATTGCAGGTTGTTCCGCTCTGCAGAATTCTTCATACACGCCAATATGTTTTTTTTTAAATGTAATTTCAAATTTGTTATTGTACTTTTATAGGAAAATGTATTTTTACAATATTTACAAATGGCTTTTTTATCAGCGATGTCACTTATTTCAAAATAATTCCAAATAGGAGCGGTCATTATTCGTATTTTCGGCATTTTAAATGTTTATGCTTTAAATTATATTATAATATTTACTAACAACACTAACTAAACACATAATGTTTGATAAACAGTTTTTGTATCTACACGGAATTATATATACAACACTAACTAAACACACAAAATCACACAATGTCTGATAAACAGTTTTTGTACCTACACGAAATTATATTTACAACACTAACTTAACTATTCACATATTTTCTTTCTTATTAACAGTTTATAAATACAAAATTATCTACATAATATATCTCAATATGAAATCGTATAATTTCAATTATCGGCAACGGTAATTAGATAATTGCATACGCAATGGCAATCTGTTACTGACAACAATCCATCGTGAGTAAACAAAACAGCAATAACATCATTAGGATTGTCAAATTCAATTTTAGCCAATGTGAACTTTATTTCGTTACATGAAAGGTTATCTAGTAATTTACCAAGGAAAGGTGGGAGTATCACGTTATTACAAGTCGCGACGCGACTCGCGTCGCGCGCGAGACATAGCACTATCTCACACACACACTAACGGTGTGCCTATTGCCTGCCTACTCTACAGCCAATAACAGTTTAAAACGACAACAGGATAACCGAGGAATATGAGTTGTTCATTGCGGTAGAATAATGCATTACAGTAACGGTTATTGTAATAACGACCATTACTAGCTGCAATGGAAAAAGACCGCTCAATTTCATTTTGAATTTTAAACTTTCAATAACTAATATACACGCAATAAACCCATTATAAATCAATAGTCAGGCTGCCCATCATCCTAGTCCTGAAATCATCAAAAGACGTTGAATCTGCAGACCAGTTTCAACATTTGGATCTTCGCGAGCCGAACCTACCATCAACCAGCAACTGTGGGCCGAGGAACATCAACGGAACATCTTAACTACAAGAGGATATTCCAGCATCTGAAGCGCATTTTGGTGAGACGAGCCAGCCAGGATATGTCTAGGATAGTCCTACCCCAGTGTCCATCCCTTTGTGAAACACCGTGCTTAATTTCAGAGTTCTCGGTATAATGAGTCGCGCAGATTCCAGTAGCTATCCCAGCAGTGTCCCACGAGATTACTGCCAGTTCAACAGGTATCACCTTTGTAACTGTGAGTACTCCAGATTTCTATAAGCCATCATTATGTCAGGTGATAATTTACCGTTGCCTAAATTGCCTGAGTCCCTTACGCCTACAGACAGTAGTTCTAGTACGCAAGTGACTGATCTTAATAAGCTAAGAGGTGTTGTAAAATGCCGGTTAACTAAGCTAGAATCTTATGTAAATTCATTTGAAAACCAAGTTATATGCCGCAGCAAAAGAGCTGAACTCAAGCTACGTTTTAAAGGCGCTTCTAGTTTACTTACAGAGTTTGAGTCAGCACAAGCAAAATTAGATGAAATTCTTCCGGAGTCAGACATGCAAGAGCGATTCATTTGAAACAAAGCTATACAGCATACAAGCACAAATACCCCTCTGGCCACGTGGTCCAATTCCCTTGGTCCTACCGATCGGACCACATGAACTTTTTTTTCCGGTTGGTTCGATTAATCGGATTACAAGTTGTAATTCCGCTTCGTCCTACCGATCGGAGCACATGAACAAATTTTTAATTGTGCTCAATTTGTATATCTATATTTTTTTTTGTTAAAATCGTAAAATATAGGCAAATTTAAGATACTGATTTCATCCGTTTGCCAATTAGATACGTTTCATATTTTTTCCACAGTAAGCATTTTGAGATGACGTCACTACACTATTGACTTCACTTGTACTGCAAAACGGCAAGGACAAATAAAAGTCAAAAAACCTTTGAACCTAAGTACCTCTTTTATTGGTATGAGACGTTACATACGACGATATAGATCAGGTAAAATATTTATTGGAAATTAATTAAGGGTTACAACTCCACAAAATAATTCAAACTCAAATTAAAAATAATTACATTCTAATTATGTACAGATACTAGAGATGTGTGCTCCAACGTTACATTTTAAATAGCGAGCCTTTCCACGCTAATCTTTCCAAAAAGAATCCGACTTCCATATCAAAATTAATGAGCATAGTGTTAGTATTTGAGATAAATAGAGACGTTTTACCTGAAATAAAACGATTATTAAACTACTTACCTTATTCGAAGCATAAACAATTGAGATAGGCTTATAGCTTTTCCTGTACTTTTTCCCTACGTTTCTAGCGATATAGCTCTGTCTCGTTCGCACATCGCGTCACCAGGGGAGAGGGGAGCGCACCTTTGAGGCTGCGCTCCCCGGTCTTGCTCATTGGATGATTGACCCTATATCACCAGGCAGAAATTATACTATGCTTCGAATAAGGTAAGTAGTTTAATAATCGTTTTATTTCAGGTAAAACGTCTCTATTAAACCACTTGACCGTTATTCGAAGCATAAACAATTGAGAAGTGTTTGTTATCGCCTGGTGACGCTTGGTGACAGCCAATGTGATAAAAATAAAATAAAATCAAAATCATGTATTGAAAAATATTAGGTATACAAGTAAATAATAATATAACAACAATGTTAATTATAAATAATCAGATACAAGACAGGCATAATATAGTGAATAACAAAGAAAAACAAATTATAAAATCACATTTGATCAAAAATAAATTCATAATCATAAAATATTTAAATTGTATAATAAACATCAATCTCTTATTTACTCTCTATGTGACAGGATTGAAAAACGCAGTAATGCTATTTATTACTCCTAGAAGGATCTCGTACTTGTCGCTTGTAAAATCTAATGAAAGGATTTGCGGACCTCCAATTTCCCCGGGCCATAATGTCTTCCATGGGAAAATTATCCAACCAATTTTTGGAACAGCGGAACGTACGCTTCTAGGAGTAGCAACAATACCTGCTTGCCTCATCAAAGTTTTGATCCAGCCTCCAATTACAGTTCTTGAGGCGGCACGAGGTGTGCCTCTTGTGGTAACAAATAAATTATGATAATTTGCGTCTTGCCGTCTAGCGGAAAGAAATGATACAGTCTGTTCAACCCAGTAAAGAGGATCTAAATTCTTATTTCCATCATTTTTAAATAATCTCCAACCTGATTGCCTATGGTCAGATGAATCTGTTTTAGACCCGTAAGAAGGCCAAAATGTGATAAAATTATGATCTACTGATTTAACATAATTATCGCTATCTATCCTAAGCAGAGTCAAATCATGGATACGCCTGCCAGAACAAAGGATTAGCAGAGCAGCAGTCTGACTCGATACCTCAAAAATATTGTCATGATTGACCGATCTCTGGCCAAGAAAAGATACAAAATCATCAATGTTCCACACTGGTAACATGCATGTGGAAGGTTTTTAAATTGAAATTGATTTTAAAATATGTTCCACCAAAACATGATTGCTTAGGGCACCTGAATCACTTACATTACATAGCGTGGACACTACAGATTTATGTAACATTATAGTATTGTACGATAACTTATACTTTATATGTAGATCAGCTAGAAATCGAGCTAAGTCTGAGCCTGACGGGCCCTGGCTACAAACTTTATTATTTTTACACCATGATACCCAACGGTTCCATGCAGGTTTGTACGTTCTAAGGGTAGACTCACGCCACGAGCCTTTTAAGAGTTCTACCTGATCTTTACCCCAATTTTCTAAATTCTGTGACCACTCCCACATTTGCACACCTCCAACACCAGATCCTGGACACAAGGAGGTGGCAGTCCCGATGTTACATCGATTAGTATTCGACTCAGGTTCTGTATCGTGAACGGAGGGGCTAGTGCCCGGGATTTGAGATCTGTCGCGACTCGGGTCGCGAAAACGTATCGATTAATCGGTTGCAAATGTAGAAACATAAGTACGAATGAATAATCCGAGACTGGCAACACTTTGTCGTTCGACGCCATTTTGTTAGTTTTAAAGTGAGTGAAGGAAGCCGTTGCGAGGGGGGACAAGAGAAGTTACCGTAAGTGTTTCAATTTATTACTAAAGATAAAACTTATTTGAATTCTGGATTGTGATGTTAATTGTCGATTGAGTGAAAATATGCTAAGATTTCTCGGATAATTTAGGATGACATGTGAGGGACAAAGTAAGGGTTTCTCGTGGTTGGTTTTATTGTTAAGTGTTGTTTGCCTATGCTGATACTACCGTTGAATGAGGTGATAATGCGAAGCCTATGAGATAAATATAGATAAGATGTTTGAACAGTCATATGAAACTTAGCAGAGTTGTAGGGAGCTCCCATAATGTAATGTAAGAATGTTTAGGACGTCCTAGAATCATGACCCTATAAAGGGTAAGGCTCGAGATAGCCACCCCCGTAGGGGTGTTAGGAGCCACCCCCGTAGGGGTGTAGGGAGGGTTCAACCTGTTGTAGGATCTGACCGAGCCGGCAGACAAGGTTGTACCCCCGGAGGGACTGTTAGGTAGGTGGGATCAACCTGTTATAGGATCTGACTGAGCCAGCAGACAAGGTTGTACCCCGTAGGGAATAAAGACTCTGAGGGTTCAACCTGTTGTAGGATCTGACTGAGCCGGCAGACACGGTGATACCCCGTAGGGAACAAAGGGGGTCCAACTTGTTGTAGGATCTGACCGAGCAAGGCAGACAAGGTTGTGCCCTCGTAGGGAACAAATGGTCGAACCGATGTGGTCGACTATGGCAAGTCTGGATCTAGCGCGGTCTGTCTCCAATGTGGATATTAGGTAGGTGTGTAACCCAGCTCTGGGTGAGTCTGGATCGATCTAGCACAGGCTGGTATGTTATATATGAACTTTGAGCACCCCAATGGGTAAGACTAGGTCGATCTAGCATATGACAGTGGTCATACAATGATATGATGGCAAAGGCCATAGAATGCTATTGTAGTTGACAATAGTTATGGATCCTACTATGGATAATCCCCCACAACGCTATTGTATTTGACAATAGTCTAGGATCCTACTATGGATAATCCCCCACAATGCTATTGTATTTGACAATAGTCTAGGATCCTACTATAGATAATCCCCCACAACGTAGTATTAAGTAAAGAAAGTATTGAGTAGAGGCAATAAACTGATGTTTATAGTAATCATGTAGAGACTAGTATCAGTAATGACTATATGCAGCATTTAATTAGTGTTGGGTTCCTCGCACGTGTGCTAGCACGATTGTAGCTGCACACTTTTTCTGTAAGAGTACCTCACTCATTATGTTGAAATGTGCTACCACAATATCGATGCCTCGCGAGGCGGGACGTGAGGGTGCGCGAGCAACTCCTCGCGAGACGTAGTGTATTATCTATGGTCTGATCTGACTGCACACACACATAGTTAAGCTCGCGAGTCGCGCCAATATTTTTAAAATTTAAACGGTAAACAGCTAAAATATTATTCCTATATCTACATGGTAATTAATAATTAGGATTTTTAGTACTTTTAACAGGTTGAAAGAGCTATTTTGATAAACACAATCGTGTCGGTGAGTCATCGAGGAACGATACCTTTAGAGTAGTAATACCGAGCAATACAATTCCGCAACTAGTCAGTGATTTTGCACTGATTTTAAACAGTAAGGACCAATCACTGCATCGTGTGTTCTTGACTCGGCCAATCAGAGTGCAGGTGTCCTTGACTTAACCAATCAGAGCGCATTGTCTGTAGTTGGAAATTGGCGGAATAGATTTCAAGGAAAATTATAGTCATTGCGCTTCTTTTGGTTAATTGTTCGATGCGGTGAGTTTATCGAAATCGTCTGTTGTGCTGGGAATGCAACTCGTAACGAGTGCGTGTTACTGTATGTATGTTTGTGCATCTTGTATTCTCGCACACATAGCACAGCACACAGGTGACACACACAAGTGACACAGTATTCACAAAATAACCACGGCTATGTTATCTGGCAACACGATAATTGGCTATTGGCTACTGGATGGCTACTGACTGGCTACTGGCTAGCTAGAAAGAATGAGGAGTTTTCTTACCTGTCTAACTGTTGATAATTCGAACCAATTTGAACCTTAAGTCCACGATTTGACAGGTATTTTGACCATAGAGGTAACATAAGAAATCCTCCTTATTAGGAGAAGTTTACGTCACACACAACGGGTAGCCGCCTAGCCACCACAGGTCACTAGCCGCCACTAATGGGTATGGTCGGCTAGCCAAAGCCATTCTAGCCGTCACTAGCCGGTAGCTGGCCGGCTAGCCAAAGCCATTCTAGCCGAGTAGCCGGTAGCTGTGTCGGTAGCCGAGAGAAAGTCGTTTCTTTTCAAAAGAGTATACAATAAAATATAAAGTAAACTAAAAAAAATATAATAACATTAATTTATTATATTATCATCTAGACTAGACTTGTTGCAGCGGCGAGGATCGAACTCGGATCGCAGTTGAACGTATTCAACTAGGTAAGCCGCCGCCGCTTTAGCCAAATAGCCAAATAGCCAAAATAGTTAACTAGCTAGCTGGCTTTTACACCACATATAGCCGGCTAGCTAAGCTATTGAAATTTCGGCTAGTTACCCATCGCTATGTCCATGGCGGCAGCCTCGCTGGGCCTCGCCTCAATCGTGGTAGCACACTGTGTTGCCACAGTTTATTAAAAACAGCCTCGCACAATTTTCTTTTTTAAAATGTGTGCTACCCAAGACTACATTTAATAGTGAGACTTGAATGAAATGGGTAGGAAATACTTACGGGGTAGGGTCTGGAGGATGTCTCTGACGTCATCCCGAATCAGCCAGGGACAGTAAACTAAGAACGACGGGTCTGCACACTTATTCTGAGGGTGAATGAATTCTTGGTCAGTTGTACTCTCAGTTAATACTAATTTTTAATTTATTCGCGGTGTACCTGTTGTTGTGCCCCATGCGATGCGGCCTATCATTTAGTATGTTGTATTTGTATGTGTGTTTGCTTCACCAGGCTAAATATATTCCCCATATGATTATATCTATATAGTCATATATATGCATATATACACAGCGCATCCTCAATGATGCTGTGTGATGATTTAGTAAATGCACTTCGCGACAAGATCCCCGCGCCATAATACTTTCTCCCAACGAGGCGCCATAATCAAGTAAATTCCTGTGGCCTGATTGAGGTAACTTAGAACTCTGGGTATTAAGAATGGGGGTGGGAACACCCAAGCCAGGTTGAAATTCCAAGCAATCGAAAAGGCGTCGTGGTCTATGGCTTGATTGTCGTTCTGATCTCTCGATACGTAATGAGGGACTACGTGAGATCTGCTGGAGGCAAACAGGTCCACCAGTGGAATTCCCCATTTCATGAATATTGACTTGGTGCAATCGGGTAGTAAGTGCCATTCGGGGGTGTGGCGAAACCGATATAAATGGTCGGCATGATTGTTGTACCTCCCTGGAATGTAGTACACGTTGATATGAACGTTGTACTGATCTATCAGACGAAATATGTCGTATGTTATATCCATCAATAGAGAGGATCTGGTTCCACCTTCGTGACGTAGATATGCTACCACTGTGCGATTGTCGCATTGGATTGTTACCGTGGACTCGTTTAGATATAAGGCATGACATTGAAACACTTTCAAAATTGCCAGCATCTCTTTCACATTGCAATGGAAGTTTTGTTCGTTCCGAGACCAAGTACCCCACAGAGACTGGTTGTCCAACTGGGCACCCGAACCTAGATCGGAAGCGTCGGTCGTCATGAAATGAGTCGCCGCTGGATGGTGTAAAATTGATGGAACATGCAAATTTCGAGTCCACCACTGTAGATCGTTTATTGCATCGACTGGCACGTTGTATATCCTGGCAGCATTGATCAAACTTAGTGTGTTTTGGAACTGCAAAAGTGCTCGATAATGCAATCTGCCTCTTTGAACTACACAACTCGCGAAATTTAGTGCCCCTATTACGCTTTGCAACTTTTTTAGTTCTACCTTACCTGAATCTATAATTTCGTAAATTTTGTCTAACTATGGGGGTACTTTTTCCGTCGGCAAACACTTGAGGTTTTGCCAGGGGTCCCAAAATATTCCTAGGTATACTAGGGATCTCTTTGGTGTTAGAATGGACTTTTCTAAATTGATTTCCCAGTCCAGATATCGTAAAGTATTTACCAGTACACTCACGTGGCTTCTTAATATCTCTGGATCTTGATGAGCCAGAAGGAAATCGTCCAAGAATACCAGGGTTCTTACACCCTTGTTTCTCATTATTTGAGCAATCCAATTTGTTAAACTGGCAAAAGTTTTCGGAGCCATGCTCAGGCCAAAGGGTAGGCACGTCATTTGAAGAAGTTGATCTTTGTAAATGAGGCGCAAAAACCTTCTGTGAGACTCTGATACCTTCAAATGGAAATAGGCCTGGGATATGTCCAGCTTGCACAGCCAGTCTTGAGGCTGAATAAAATCTGGGACCCTGAATACATTTATCAGACTGAAGGGTTCGGTCAACACAAATTCGTTTAAGGCCCTTAGATTGAAAATTGGCCGAGCCGAGCCATCGGTTTTTGCGACTAAAAATAGGGTAGATAAAAAACTTGGAGTTAAACTTGCAATTTCTAGAATTCCTTGATTCAACCTTTGTCTGACAATGTATGTCATTTCTACCGACACAGGTGTTTGAAATGCCTTCTTGTCTAGCCTGGGCATGATCAAGGGCGATTTTTGTAGAAAAGGTATACGATACCCTTGAATTATTCGAATTAGGAATTCTGGTGCTTGCAACTCTCTCCAATGGTCGACAATAACTGATAACTAACCGGCTCTGAATACCCTCATGCTAGTACTTACTTCTTTTGGCATTGCCAGCCAAAGGCGACGACCTTCGCTTATAACCACGCCTGGGGCTTTGATACCTTTGGTTTTGCCTTGCCCCGCGAGAGCGAAAGGAACCTAGGTTCATAAGTGCCTTATCAGGGCCTAAATTGAATAAATGCTTTTTAAATTTGAATTTGAATTTGAACCTCTATTTACTGTGCCACCACCCCGTTGAGAATGGTTGTGGCATGCATGCCCCATGCATGTATCATGCCCTGAAGTGTCCTTGCGGTCGACTCTGAAGGTATTCTTCGAGTAGGTAGTCGTATTGAAGCTTCTTCTTATAGTTTTGATAAAAGACATCCAATATTGCTACATTCAAAATGCCATCTTACTGCCCTTCTCTTTCAGCAAGAGCATTCACGCCTCATGCATGCTGGGCCCCAACTACTTCTCACATCCATAAGAAATAAATATTGGCCTATAGGTGGGCGGGATTTATCTAGACGTACTGCTCGAAACTGTTTTGTGTGTAGGCGCTTTAGAGGTAAACCTATGGCAAATATTATGGGTAATCTCCCTTCGGAACGTACACTTCCTAACTTTCCTTTTAATAATGTAGGGACTGATTTTGCTGGCCCGTTTTACATAACAGATCGTAAGGGAAGAGGGTGCAAAATAACAAAATGCTATCTTTGCATTTTTATTTGTTTTAGTTTTAAATGTATTTACTTGGAGGCAGTCAGCGAGCTTTCTAAGGGCGCTTTTATATTGACTCTTAGGCGTTTTATAGCTCGAAGAGGTCTACTTAAAAGAATATTTTGTGACAACGGCTCAAATTTTGTTGCCGCTGCTCGTGAACTAAAGGATTTATTTAATTCAAAAGATGTCAAAAATTCTATTTCGGATTTTACAGCTCAGCAGGGCATAGATTTTAAATTTACACCTGCATACGCTCCTCATTTTGGTGGTTATCACGAGGCCGGGGTCAAATCAGCCAAATTTCATTTACATAGGATCATGGGCAATGCACACTTGACCTTTGAAGAATTGTGTTCTTTGTTTGCACAAATTGAGGCTATCCTCAATAGCCGTCCCTTATGTCCTCTCAGTCCTTCCCCTGATGACCTACAGCCCCTTACCCCGGGACACTTTCTAATTGGCAGGCCACTCACCGCGCTTCCATCACCTGACGTGATGGACTGTCAGACACATCGCCTCGACCGGTATCAGCGCCTCGAACAGGTCCGCCAACACTTCTGGCGGCGCTGGTCCAACGAATACGTCGGAGAGCTTCAACAGCGCAGCAAGTGGCGCGTCAGAAGCAGAGACTTGAAGGTGGACGACCGTGTTCTGATGAAGGACGACGGCACAACTCCACTCTGCTGGCGCCTCGGTAGAGTGAGAGCGCTCTTTCCGGGCGCTGACGGCGTCCCACGCGTCGCCGACATAGCCACTGCACGTGGCATCGTGCGCCGCGCCCTTAATCGCATCTGTCTGTTACCTGCTGAAGACCATCCTTGAAAGCTTTCCTGAAGCTTTCAACGGCCCGGAGGATGTCCGCGCCTGCCTTGCTTCGACCATGCGCCTGCGCACCTTCCATTCACTCGTCGGCTCGCGATAGACAAGCATTGTAACGCGCTCCTATCTATCTACATCATTGTTACAATTTTATTAAGTATTAACCTAAATACGTATACCTAAAACATCGAAATTTCGTTTAATTTAACCTTGTTCCTGTAAGGAACATACATTTTATAATTTGTGTAGAATTCACACGTAAAGATGTCGCTACAAACATCGTATGGACTGATTGAAAATTAATTCTTAGTCAAAACGCTATTAAATTACTTTTTATTTAGCTTTATTGCAAGGAAATAGAATTTGATGATAATTATTTACATAATTTAATTAAATTAATGTTTAAATCTCGTATTTTAAATATTTGCAATTTATGTTATTTTATTTAAATCTACCGACCTTACATAGATGGCCTAAGCGTCGATTATTTTTATTTCATTTCATCTTCTAAAACCAAAACAATCAAATAATAATAAAATAAATCTAATAATAACCTGTTTCTAATAAGCAGAGACTACAACGATAAATAAATATAGTCTAAATATTTTGAAATCTACTACGTTTTTTTTTAAAGTACAATGGGCAGTTTCGTCCCAATTGTATTTCATTTGTTTTTATGGGATTAAGTCTTTATCTAGTGCTGGAAAAGTTATCGTGGTTTCATTTATTCAACAAAATATCAAATAAGAACAACTTAATAAATTTATATGGACAAAAGGATTAAAGCCATTCGTAAATCACTGAACCTGCTCAGAAAACTTCTGGAGAATCGGTTGAGAAATGCGACCTGGACATACGAAAGCATTTTTGTCCAAGCTGAAACGGAGACGCTTCGCTCGCTTGGTATTAAAGTGATTTTTAAAACTTATAGTACATTTAGAAATTGCTATCTTGACCTATTTTTAATCGTTCCCTAATCAGGGCCGGCTCTAGCCTATATAGCGCCCGGGTGCAAGCAATACCCTGGCGCCCTCAAGTAGGACTACGAACAAAATGGAATATTCTCACCAGAGTGATCGGAAATTCGTGTGCAAATATAAATGACTATATTTTCATTCTGCAGTTTCAAGCAAGGTCTTTTGGAAATTTCGCAGGGTTCCCAATTTAAAAAAAATATATCCTATGTCACGCAGTGATAAATGACAATATGATTCGACTGGTGAAAGATTTTTTTAAATCGTTCCATTCGTTTTTGAGTTTATTCATTACAAACAAAAATACAAAAAAGATTTGTATTTTTGTAGATTATCTCTATTAACATCTACACTTACTGTTGAAAACTACTTTGTTTGATTAATTTATGGTATTTTCTATTGTATTTTTTGTTTATAAAATCTATTGTAATATATCAGAAAGAAAATAAATGTGTGTGTCAGTCGCTTGGTCGCCTATTTTTTCCACTGCAAGCAAAATTATAGACTAACTCTATTAGTGTAGATGTCACGAGTGGCGCTCGACGCCTGTCCGGATATCCTGTATATATATTTTAAACTTGGGAAAAAATGGGACCAGGATTTTTTACCAATTTTGGGAGGTATTAGAGAGAACTCTTTTAGCTTATGTTATCCTAGTATTATATTTGAATAAAAATTATTTTTGAGTGACTAGAGAATAGAGACAGAGTTCGGGAAAGGCGAGTAAATCTAGTCACTCTAATCTCATCTCACAAATATTATAAACGCGAAATTTTGTGGGTTTGGATGTTTGTCCCTCAATCATACGTCAACATTTCAAAATTCAAAATCATTTATTCAAATAGACCTGTACAGGCAATTATGAAAAGTCTGACTCTAACACTACCAGTTCGGAAGGTTTGCTGAGAAGAGACGGAAATAAAATCTGTAATTACTCTTTTTAAAACAAGCTTAGATTCATTCATCTGAATGGATTTGGATGAAATTTGGTATACAGATAGAATGTATTCTGGATTAACATATACATAGAATACTTTTTATCCCGAGAAAATAATATATCCCTCGGGAACGCGGGTAAAACCACGGGGCGGAAGCTAGTACAATATAAAGGAAAGTTCAATAAGCATGATTTTGTTATTATGCTTATAAATACTGTGACTTCTTCATAACATCTCATGTGGTATAATGCAACTTAATATTTAGTAATAATTCGATAATTTCGATGGAGGAGTTTGAGAATTGTTGATGAATAATAGCTAGAGTATTTTGGGAACTTAAAATCAGTATTTTTAGAATTGAATAACATAATAATAATTCTTTGGATTAGTTTAGGACTTAATGTATGGAATTCTTATCTTTTTTGAACAAAAGTATGGATTCGTTTGGGAAAATGCCTTTGTGCGAGTAAATGCTACGATCTACCTCTCTTACACAAAAACAAAAAAAAATACAAACGTGCCCATTGTTCTTTAAAATTAAATTCTTTCAACAGTGTCATCTATTGTCATTTACTGAAAAACAAACATTGCTGTAGTCACTTACAAACCCAGAATAGGAATTAGTACCCCAATCTGGCCACCGGCGCTGTACTTGCGCGAGTTATGGTGGTAACTTTTGAAGTATGGGCGCTGTCTCTCTGTTGTACGTAGTATTTATATACTCTGAGGTAGGGCTAAAAGTTCAAATGGGATATATGGAAGGCCTAATAAAAAGGATTTGTTTGTCAAACTTAAAGCATAGAAGGAAGGAAATTACTACTATAGGTTTCACCACAGAATATTTTTACGACCAATTCACATCGATCTAAATACTTAACAATTACTCTGGTTTGACGTTTTTTATTGGCTGTAACTTGCTATGTTATTGCATTTTCATTTACAAAAAATCGTGTATTTTGATTTCTATTGAATTATTATTATCGGTTGTGTTTTATACCACACAATAAAGATCAATGCAAGTGCACCGGTGAAGTGAAATCAAATGAAATAAATTACGTTTAGGGAGCCCACACACGAGTGAGCGATTATCGCCGGCTACAAAAAATAGTACCTATGTGTTGTTATGGTATTTATGTTTGTTCATCAACGGAAACTAAAACCTTTGAAATGAGAACTCTTTGGTCGAATTGCACTTTAATAAAAAAAAAAACGAAAATGTTTTCATAGGAATTATTTAGTTGACATTTCATATTCAAATCACGTTATACATCAGCAGGTCATAATGAAATTCAGTACAATTATTGTCCGGCTAGACCCCAGGGCTCTAATGACTTACTCTAGGTTAGGATTGCATGAAATATAAATTTGACGTTTTCCAGCAGGTGGTATGAAAGTTGTATTTTTGTTACTTATAGTGAGGGAAATCAATTTTTTCACTGTAATCGTTGAATCAAAATGCCCATATTTTTTTTGCCTAGAAATATTTTAAATATGTTTTTTTTTTAGAGAAATACTGTATATTTATGGTTGGAAAGATGGCAGCAAGCATACAACTAAAATAACCATGTTTCATTTGGTCGTCCGCGTTGTACGACAAGGACCCAAGATGTTGAGCTCGAACTATAAGAAGACGTTTAAAGAATGGCGGATTGCAAAGCAGAATACCGGCCCAAAAACCACTTCTCACTCCTAGGCATAAAATGAAGCGGCTGCAATTTGCGGCCAATTATTTGAATCATAATTTCGACAGGATAATTTTTTATGGATGAAAAGGTATTTTGTTCATCCGACAATGGCAGATTGACTTTTTTGTTTTTTTTTTTTATACTACTTAGCTGCAAACAAGCATACGGCCCGCCTGATGGTAAGCAGTTACCGTAGCCTATGGACACTTGCAACACCAGGGGTATCACTCGCGCGTTGCCGACCCTGAAGAAACCGCTTCACACCCTTTTTGAAGAACCCCATGCTGTACTCCATTGGGAAAACCACGGCAGGGAGCTCATTCCACAGTCCGAGCGTCCGCGGAAGAAAACTCCTTTTAGCCCGCACAGTTCGAAACAATTCTAGTTTCAATGTGTGTGAATGGACTCCCTGTCGAAGGCGAGAGTTGCGATGGCTTTATGGAGACTAGACAATACTCGGTACCTCGAGCCAAATGTGGTGCCAAATAGTCACAGTGGACATTTTACAATTGGGCTCTGGAGGTGGATGTGTAATGATGGCCCGGGGGAGCTGGTAGAAATAACTGGACGAATGAATGCTGTGAATTATAAAGAGATTCCTGAAGACACATTTCTACCTACTGCAATTTTTTTTTTCCAAATCTACATATTAATACAACGTGCCAAAGGCAATACAAAGTGGGAAGAGGTTGGAAGGCAAAGTATTAAAAATATCATTGAATAAAATAGTAAGAACTTGTGGATTAACATTAGTCACTCCATTTATAGGTGCTTCTTCAAATGGAATGTGTGATGAATTTGTTATTGAAATAAAGTGCCCTATAACTGAAAAAGCAATGTCAAATTATGTAAATAATAACGTTGTAAATCAAAAGTGTAAAGCTCAAGTTCAATTTCAAATGCATGCTACAGGAAAAAAAGGCACTGTAGTGCAATTCTGTTATTTATTTGACAGCTGACGACGACGACGCATGACGTCATTCCGTCGAAGCGGTCTATTCTCTATACATTCGTAGTGCAGTGCTACATTTTTCAATAGGTCAATTAATCAAAGTTTAATTTTAGGAACCTCCTATTAAGGCCGTATTATGTATCCATTATAAAAAACCTGTCACTTTGTGGATCACTTTCATTTATGATAGTTTCTGTGTAAAGTTATGATATTTAAAGTAAGTATGTTTTATTATAAATTATTTATTATAAATCCAAGACTGTTCTTTGTCGAAATCAATGGGAAACAAAGGCCATATTCAGCAGAGGACATCTCGTGACAGAATATGATGATGATACTAATTTTATAGTGGTTATAGAGTTGGTATACATATTTCAGATGTCTGCAGCTCGGATAAGTCATATTATGGCCATCCTTAAATCAGCCAATGATGAAGATATCTTGGAAAAACGTCGTCAAGCTCAACAGTTGAGACTTTTGGCGAGTAATTCTTTTTACTATTCTCGTTGAAATAAACATTGATTAAATTGTGCCCAGCACTATAAAAGTCAATGCATTTTTATTTACTGGAAATGCTAAAATTCTTACAAAATTAAATTCTATATAGAAGTCTTTGATATCTCGCTTATTTTTATTATTCCTTATAAAAAAATACCTCGTCAAATTAGTAGTATGTACCTACATACGAGTATGTTATTAAACATAATTTGTGAAAAAAAGTTAATTATTTAAATATTTTCAAAATATGGGCGCTATATCTAGTTTCTTTTTGTGAAGTTTATGTCTTAAATATTAAGATAAAGTTAAACTGCTGAATAGCCTTCATATTAAACCTTTAAAATTGGTATATTCGGTACATTAATTTTTACTAAAATATGAAATAAAATTTGCCATTATCTAGTTTGCATATCATAAGATTGCTTGGCTTGGGATTACGGCTCAGATCATTAAAATAAATGAAATCCACCCGCAGAGCGCAGTTGATGTTTACAATACACCTTCCAGTCCATTTTAATTCTTTTGACCAATTCAAGTATTCAATTGTTTCGACGTGCAATAGTCCGGGAGGTACTGATGCATTTTAGGTAGTATTAATACGCCGATCGATGGCCATCTTTTTCAATAGATCTTGAATGACTAATACGTGAACCACGCATCAGCGATGCACCCACGGTGGGTTTAGGATTGGAAGGTTACGGAAGGGGTAAACTTTTTTTTTTTTAATTCATGCGAGCAGCTGACGCGTGTTCCCCCCTCCACCATGCAGCAGACGATTTTTTTCAGCTCAGTATGATGTCAAATACTTATGAAACAAGTTTGAGCCGGCGTACTATGTTTTTTTTTACTGGGAGTGGCTGATGACGGATGTAGTAGACTTGAGCACTTACTTGAGCAGACGGTCGGTTCACTTATTAGTCATATAAGATCAACTATACATTTCAACGTCAGCCGGCTTACTATGACTTTTGTGTTTGCAACGCTACCTCCCGGACTAACCGTCACAACGGAATACGTCATGTGTTATCGTCGGTTGCTGTCAAAAACGTTTCAGAATACCAAAGCTGTTCTGTGTTGCACATCCTAAATTTAAAACCAATCAACTAAAAAAACTTTGAGCAACACTGGTTGCATTATAACAAATTATATGCACAAAAATTATTAACGGAGGGTGAAAGGTTCTGGTAAGAAAATATTTTTAGAAAAATGTTAAATATTACGAAGCTTTCTTAGTCATCATTATGTTATGTGCAGGATGATTGTGACAAGCCCAAATACATGTTTTCAATCAACCCAGGCTGGCTCAGGGTAACAACACACAGTGAGTGCGTCCCATTAAATCGCTTAAAGTAAATAAAGTTTCATTTATGTGAAAAATTATTATAGTAATTAGTAATAAATTATGTTTTATACATAGTTTGGTTTTTCATTAATTGTTATATGTATAGATAATGTAAACAAACTAGCCCCTTTTATGCAATTCGTTTACTATGACCATTTACATGTAAGTGTATAAGGTGTTATAAAATTAAAAAAAACCGGCCAAGTGCGAGTCGGACTCGCGCACCGAGGGTTCCGAACAAACTTGTAGGTATATAAGTAAAAGGTATTATAGACCTGAGTATTTGATATGAATTTCAATTTAATAACTCTACGCGTTTGTTAGAAAGGGCTGATCATCATCATTAAGAAAGTGCTGATCATCTCATTTAGATAGATTATACCACCTATTTACTACCAAAAATGAATAAATTAATATATCATCTCAATATATGAATGTACTAAATTTGGATCCTGGGTTGCCAAGTAGGCTAAGCTATTTATATACTTACTATTTACTTAAAGTTCTACCTTATAGAATTTAGAAATATCGGAATTAAAATAGGGTAGGTATTAATAAATAAATTATAAGACCACACTTCAATCGTATTTCATTTATTCACCTTTAGGTTTCTAATTAGAAATTTAAATTGATTTTACTAATTTATAATTCTAATATAATTCTCAATGAATTGATCAATTCAGATAATAGACAATAAGTATCAGATTACGTAATTCAAGCGTTAGGATAGTTATTCTAATCGAATTATATAGCATTAATCAAAATCAGGTATACTTAACTATATCAGAGTACTAAAGGGTCAGAATAATAAATAATCATTTAGGCCAAACTTTAGAATATATTTATTCAAACATCATATCTATGGCCACAAGTATGAATTTACTCTCAAATCTACTTCCGGTTCGTATGGCCGACCATATTGAGAAGATACCGGTAAGAAACTCAATATAAAGGACTTATGTATGGCCACTACATATATTCGGAGTTATTCTCAGTATATAACAGAAATACACAGAACACACATTATTATAAAATTATCTATCGTTAAACATTAGAATATCAAATATACTTATCTTTATATCGACGGGCACTATCACAATTATAACAAGCAATCACTTCCAAAATACAAAAAGACTGACCAAGCCTAAACCTACCCGCCCATTTTATAATACTTTATTCAACATTCTAAAAGTCTCAACCAATCACAGGGCATTATCACAACGTGAATACATTTTATCAACAAATGTCACTTACTCTTAATAATAACATTAGTAAACCATTATCAATAAAAATTATAACATTCGTTGTTAATTATTGGAATAATTACTATAGAATTTAGGTATGATTAATAACATGATTCAGCAAAGCTATTACATTGTTCATTATAAAATATTAATCGGAAGTCTATTCAAAACTCGTTACTTCACAATAAAATGTTTATCAACAATTAAATTATCATAGTACTCATTTCATGTCTTTGTAATTATTTCAATCCCATTGTTATCAATATTATAATTTTAGAATAACATTAGGTTACACCGGAAGTTCAATTTAATGATTGCACCGGAAGTTTAAATAATAAACAATAATCTTTACTTCAATAGTGTTGCCATTGCAAATAATAATTTTATCAAGAAATTGGTTCAATAGTGTTGCCATTGCAAATAATAAATTCATCAAGTAAATATTTAAGTCAGATTTAACCAAATATCTAACACGTTCATGAGGAAAGGGGTAGTAAGTTTAAAATTATTAAAAATATTATTATTATATGATGTAACTAAAAATGTATGCTTTTGGCATTTTTTTCTTTATCTGTGCTATAAGACGTTGCTTCGTACCAAATTTCAAGATTTTGAGTTCACGGGAAGTATCCTGTATTTCTTAATTGATATGCAACATGTTCATATTTTTACACGTTCAATTTCTAACAAATGTTTTCAATTGCAGTAAACATCTCTTGTGAGTATTGTAATTGCTACGTATAAATAATTCTGTGAAATCATTAAAACTCATATCTATTGACAGTCGGTTGCAGAAAGATCACCATTAAAGCTTCATTACGTAATGAGACATGAACGCTAATGAAGCGCTCTTTCTACTCAGTTCTTATACGGAAAACGGTTTTGTTTGTTTCAAATCCATATTTAGTTATTAATTTAGTATTCTGGGGGCCTACCACAAGCTCTTAAAACAAGGTTAAAATAACCTTATTTGATTTTTGCCCCGTTTTGACGTCGGATGTCAAACAAAGACAAAAGTTTGAGAGAGGTAGAGCATAGCGTTTATTCGCTCAAAGAGCAGCTCGACTGGGGAAGTACCTCCACCTTACGGAATACCGCAGCCAAATAACTTTATGTCGTGTAAAGTTGTGTTCCTGCGCGTGAGTAAGGTCGCCAGAGCTCATAGTGGAGGGGGGAAAGGTCGGTAACGCGTGAGCGATGCCGACCTTGTGTTGCAAGCGTCCATATGGCTACGGTAACCGCTTACCATCAGGCGAGCCGTATGCTTGTTTACAGATCTAGTTGTATAAAAAAAAAAGTCAAATAAGGTTATTTTAACCTTGTTTTAAGAGCTTGTGGTTCGCCCTCTGTTACTGTTTTTATTCGAAATGTCAAAGAAGCAGTAAGCGTGAACATGAAGCAAAGAAGAGAAGCCTTTATTGGCAGAAATTGATTCACAGGTGAGTACCTTTCTTGGCGCTATTGGTTTTTGTATTTTTACTGATTAGTACATGCTTTTTATTTCAGATTCAAACATATTATCGAAGACAAAAGAACGGGTGCAATAATAACTCCTAAAAACACGAGGTGTGGAAAACAATCACTGCAAAATACAATAGCAACGCGACCACTGGTCTATGGCAGACTGAACAACTAAAACCCTTACACGATAATATGAAGCAGAAGGCTCTGAAGAATTTTGAACGAATTAATGTAGATAATCTCGTCTTAATAATAACTAATTATTTAATTATTATTAGTAATATACAAATAAAACTTTATTTTTATAGAAAATGGAATATATGAAAACTCTACAATTAGAAATCAATGAAACTGACCTAGCTCAAGCATTACAAAATGTTAAAGATGACAAGATATGTATATTTATTATACATCACTTCTTGATTTTTTTGTAATTCTATTTTTTTCTAGAATCTGAACAACTAGTGCATATAAGTGATGCTATTATTGGTAAAACTGTGCTATTATGATGATATGGTGTAACATGTCTTTGTGACAATGGCAAAGATTTTGAAACTGCAAATTCTTTTCTTTCTTTCTTTTACTATGTAGGCCTGTATTTTGACCACAATCTCACCATGGTAAGTGATGATGTAGCCGAAGGTGGTAAGCACACATTCAAAATATTTATCATGTAATTATATGATTCTAGTGGATCTAAATGCAAGCTAAAATCTATGACTAACCTATCAACATTTTTCTTATGTAACTCCCAATCAACTAACCTAAAGTTAAAATTTAAGTTAAAGTTTGATCTTGTGATTACAGTTAATGATAGCTTCCCAAAGGGTCATCATGAACAGACCAGTTACAAGATAATGAAATTGAAGGAGACTACAGTTAAATCCAGTGCATTTCTTTGCCATCTATCAGAACCAACGGTCGTAATTTACCCATCATTTAATATTTTTTTTTTAACAGAGCAATCTCTTGATTTACTATGGCCCCATGGAAATCCCTTTTAAGACTTCCATGTGACCATTACATCAAAGCATACAGGTGCACTACTAGTCATACTGATATAATAGCATTTTAAAAAGCTTTCTTCAAAAAACCCGACTAAATTTAATCGGATAATTTTATAATTAATCATACGAAAGTTACTGTGACATCGGCCAGTAAATTATCGTGGGAATAAAAAAGAAATGGCGGTAACGAACTTTGCACGACGATGACATAATATCCTGATTCCAATTTTCAAACGGACATTTCTCTCTATTTTAGCTTTAAAGAAAGAAAGAGTGACAGGTGTTATTAATCGAAATTTCAACGTCATGAGTGAATCCGTACAACATAATAGAAGAGGTCGGAGTAAACCACAAAAATAGGCACCTAAGAGGAAAGCTCTCAAAGACTTTATTAAAAAGCTTGAGCCCTTGGAAATACTTTACTGTAGAAATAAAATAAAAAGTAGACAATATTTGTCATCGGAGCTCGGCATTAGTAAACTTTTCAAAATGTTTATCGCAGAAACCGCGGATGAACATACAAATATTAAGGCATCTTCAGAGAAATTTTCAAATGAAAATCAAGTGAAACGAAACGCATTGTGCAATTTGTATCTATCATAATGACAACATTTATTCCTTACACTCGAACTTAGTTCGATTAGTGTCGAGAATACAGATATCGAAAAATAGACTCCGCCCCTCGAAATTTTACGGTCGAACTAGCACTCGTAATGCAAGTTCGATTCGAAGGCTAGTTCGAGGGAAGTGAGAATTGGGCCCCAGGGCTGAAACACCAGCGAAACCAAAAGCCGACAAAAAGAAGCGGAAGCCCGTCCATCAGGGGTACAGTGAAAGTCAGCCTCCGAAGAAATCCAAACAGGGCACCAGAACAACAGCTGGAAACCTGTTTGGAAGTGATTCCGATGACGAACAGTTAGAGGCGAGTGGAAAAAAACGCGTAAATTGGCCAATGGATTTTCCCGGCAGATCGATGAAGAGATGAAAGGTAGTTATAATAAAGAAATGAAAATTTACAACTTTGATGACATAGAACGAGTGCCGCCAATAAACAGATGGCGACACTCAATAATAACACAAAACAAATGTAATGAGGAGTCCTGGAAACACATAAACAATTATGTGAAAAGTGTAAGAAAACTTAGTATAAGCCTATAAGAATAATATATATGTGTACCATAAACCATACCATAAACCATACCATAAACCTTCTTATAATAATTAAGCCTTATTTCATAAATATTTATATCTATTAACTCATTTTTCTTTTCAGTTACACCACATGCTTCATGAAACTCTTATATCATATCTTATATGATGAATACAATATTAAGATACCAGAAAATGAATACAGATATCATAACTAATATCCATAAACCCAATTGTTTAATAAAGTCACAGTTTAATAATGTTGATATTAAAGCTTCAGCACTCAAAAATAGAATAATGACGTATCGCTTAAACCTTTCTATAGAAGACGCATAATAATAGTATTTTCTGCACAAAAATCATCAAACCGTAATTTCAAGCAGTACAATATTTTCACACAAACTTTTTCAATGACAACTCAGCTGAGACTGAGCACGGAAAAAGGATTTAGCCACCAACAGTTGGGGTTATATTTTTTTATCGCGTTGAATCCTTCCTAGATGCATTTAAATAATCAAAGATCATGAATGGTTCTCTCGAATGCTCTTTTAAACTTGTCCCGGATATATGGAATAACCATAACTCAAACATTTTTGGAGCCAGGCCACACTCACATGGAATGCGACTCTGTTCACAGTGCAGTCGAAAAATATTGTATTCTTTTTAATTAATAAAGTTAAATTGATTGCTTTTTTTTGCATCCTTCGGCTGTAGCAGTAATTAGATAAATAATAAATATCGTTTATTTACAGAGATTGAAGAGAATATTAAAGAAACTACTGAGCTAAATAATGAATATTGTGTTTATTTACGGGGACTGAAGAGAAAACCCATACAATCTTGCTGACAGTGTAATTGTAAGATATTACTTTAGAAATAGGTGAAAATGTTATATAGGTTTCGTGGAAAAAATGGTTAATAAAGAGGATGACACATTTTATACTATCAAGTTTTTAAAAACCATTAAAAAACCAACACTGAAAGTCACTGCAACTAGAAAAGTAAATCGTGATGTGGTGGACCTGAAATTTCTATTGTAAAAAAAGTTGAATTAGTGTTTGATTCAAAAGAATATATTATGAAAAATGATGATAACCATATATATTTTTAAGCATTTTTGCCAAATTTTCCTAAGGTCTCACGTCAATTATGAATAAATTTTCTTTCACTTTTTATCACGGTCAATCATTTTCAGATAATTTAATTAAAGCACGGGAAAAATGAATAGGCTGAAAATGATTCAGAACTTACTGATGTAAGTTCGAGGCAGTGAGAGATCTGACTCTCGGCCATCCAGGAAAAGAAAAAGACCAACCCACTTCAGTAGCACTGATGAAGACAATGACAACAACTACCACTTTAAAAAAAAGGTAATCATATTAATCTACAGCATTAACTTAGTAAACTATGGCCCTAACCTTGTGGTAGACATTTTTGCCCTGTATAGTGCTATTACGTTGGGACTAAATACTATTGGCGAATGTTGGTGAGGCATGGCACCTATACCTTAAGCCCATCACAGACGTAGCTATAATATATATTAATATGCCCAGCTATAATATAAATTACAGAACAGGTTGGCGAAGAAACAGAAATACATATTATAGCTGCGTGTGCGGTCACTCGAAGATTAGTATTGAAAATATATCGTAATATGCCTTGCTATGATTTATATTAATATATATTATAGCTACGTCTGTGATGGGCTTTATACCCTTTGGGGATTACAGGTGTGATGGTGTATATATTTGCACTGGACTGTAGGTTATACAGAACTGCAACTGCCAATGAGCGATGCCACAGCCCTTGTGGTGAAACTAATAGTATTTATTTTTCCATTTTTTTTTCATTAAGATAAATCCACACCAATATCTGTGTATTCTACACCAAAAACTCACCATCTTGTCAGTCCTCATTATTTAACTGATGGTATGTCCTACTATTTGCTGTGAAAAAGGTCTTTGAATTATATGATGTAAGCAGTGTGAGCTTTTTAACAAAATTCATTAACATTTTAGGTTTCACAGAGCATGAAGTAGATGCATCCAAAACAATAATATCTGATGATCTTGACCTTAAACATGCTTTGAAATAAAAGAATCAAGATGGCCTGATAATTATTTTTTTCTTATATTTGTAGGCATATCCAACATATCCATAACACCGATGCTAAAAGATGTGGCTCCTACCTTACATTCTTTAGGTTCTTCTTTTACTTTTACTGTAATTGATTAATATTTTATTTAGTTTAATGTTCAATGGCCGGTGCGTCTCTAATTCTTATTTTAATACTCTTGGTAAACCGTGAGACTCGGCTTTTTCTAGTAATAATCTAAAACATGAGTCTTAGGAGTATAGAAATAAGGTTTAAAACTTATTTGAGCTTATACATACATTCCTTTTAGTTATCTTTCTATAAAACAAATAGAAATGCATACTCATACAAAATGTATGTATTTTAGGTAAATTATGTATTAATATGAATTTGGGTGATTTATTTCAGATGCAATTGCAAAACATCCAGCTAAAATAAAGGTCAACTTAAAGACTTTCAAGAAAGTCAAAATGAAATAATATTAAGACTAAGGCCTCAATTTACGGCTAGCACAACTGCATCTGCTATTTTGCCAGATGACATTTCAATTCCACGCATTGATGAAGTGGCCCTAAAAAAATTAGAAACATGTATTTCAACAGAAGGAAATAAAACTGTTTTGGTAAAACTACTGACTGATAATATAATTAAATTAATACTAGTTAATGTGTGCATTTCATCGTGAGGACTATAAAAAACGCCAATGATTTTTCATAGGTTTTGGCCTTGTTCCTAGAAGTTTCCATGCCTCCATCCTCACCGTACTCTACTCTTACTCTCTATCTTCTCTCCTCTTCCCTTCACTCCCTCTTCCATTCATCTATCCGCACCCTTTCCCCCTCCGTCTACCTTTCCCTCTCCCTGTCTACGAGTCCCTCTGCCTCTTCGCCTCCACCCATCTCCCTATTCTCCAATCTCTATCTATCTCTATCCTCGCGCCGCGTCGCCGGCGCGTCACGCTTAATGTAATTAATAAATTTGCTTGTTTGGCGCCGACTCAAAATTACATAAGTATAGTTTAAGAACTTAGTTTTTAAGGTTAAATAAAAAAGGTTTATTATCTTTTGATTTTCAGTTTTTTCGGCGGTTTATTTTTTTTGTTAAAAAGTTTTTATTTTATAATTTTCTGTGTATAATTTACTAATGACATAATGGCTTAATTTTTGATTACTTTTAAAATAGCTACCTACCTTACTTTAGCTATTAATATTATTGTATAATCCTACTTTAACTATTATTTATAGTTTAAAATAAACAGGCCTTATATACCAACATGGGTAGGCCTACAAAAAATGCTGATCGAATGAAAAAACAAATATTCAGAAGAATCTAATAATGAAAAAAAAAAGGTTGGAAGCAAATAGACAGAGAAGTAGATTAACACGTTCACAGGAGAGTTTAGATCAGCGCGAGGAAAGATTGTAGAGAATGAGAAGCTACATTAACGATAGGTTTCCGCAAGAAGGTGATAATAAGCGCGCTCACCGTTTAGGTCTGATAAAAGGTATTACACAAACCTCACGATGAACGAGCTTTAGTAGAAATGCAGAGACTGAGAGGTCTACACACAAGAAACTGACAGGTCTAGTAGTCAGGTCTTAGGGTGACGGAAGGGTATACACATAGTTTAAAAGTTTAACTAGGTGTTTTATCTATTTTTAGTTAAATCCCATATTGCTTTCTGGTACGAAGCCAAAAGTCTGCCTAAATTTCAAACGTGCCCACATGACCAAAAAGCTTTTAGATGCATGATTTTAACATGCCAAGACATCAGAAGATTTCATCGAAACTTTTACAAGTGTGGTACAAAAATCTCGCAAGATTCATTTATATTAAAATACTGCAATGTTAAAACAAGCAAAAAAACAAAAAACCAATAGCAAGAGGCAGATTGCTACAAATACCACATTATTAAGGCCCAGAATACTCTCGAGCAGATTTCAGTTTTCACCCTTGCGCCACATTTTCACATAATATTAGCGGAAATTACCGGAACTAAGCAAACAAAAAATACTAGCTCCCTCTATTTAGAAGTGCGTCATTGCAAACAAACAATTCAACATGACACACCGCCATCTATATATTTCCGCGAGAACGACGCTTTTTGAATTGGACACAGTAAAAATGTAAAAAGTAGACAAATTGCAGACAAACATTACAAATATAATTTTTCAAATACTTTAAAAAACTTTTGACGGGCCAGTTGGCGTAGTTAGCTAAGATTCCACGCCGCCGATCTTATGTTCGATTCCCACCAAGGATATGCATCTGTGTGCATGAACATGTTTGCATGTCCCGAGTCTGAGTGTAAATATGTATAGTAAGTACTAGCAACCCGCCCCGGCTTCGCACGGGTACAATGTCATAATGTGGTGTCAGTGGAGCGATTTGCGCGACCGCCCACGCCACCCGGTCACGGTATTGCGACTGTTTCTTGCTAATTTTAAATCTGTGATATCATTTAAAATATTAATGATAATTATTTGCTGTAAAGCATTGAGCTATTATTACCACGTATAGAGATGCTATCATAAGCAAAGCTTATGTCCCATTTCTTTAGAGTCGACTAAAGGTTTATTTAGCACTGAAACAATAATTAGTCGTCTAAGCAGATAGTAGAAACACGTAGCGCTATTAGAAAGCTTTTAGGAGTATTTTTCTCGCAAACACCGTTATTTTCACGGCGCTTACGCGTTTCGTTCATCGTTTTACAACAACAAGTGTGGCCGGATGGCCTCACCTGAACGGAACATAGTTGTGATGTGTGGCATCTTCTCTTTACTTAGTACTAATGAGGATCTATCTGATGGTTAAAACTGCAAAACCCGTTGCGTGGTTTAGAGTTGATATTATCGACCGTTTTTTAAATTACTTTTTATGTATTTTTTAAATTCTTGTTCACTACAGTGATCACCACGTTAACAAAACTATGTAACTAATAAATATAATTAAAAAAAACAAGGCGTCCTCATAAAATGAAAATTGAGGCAAAAATATAGCCCTCAATCGAGATATTATATGTTATTTGACAAATAAACAGGTTTTTTTCCATCACGTTTTACAATAATTGTAGAATTTCTCAATAAAATGCCCTCTTTATCTACCATTTTTATTCATCATCATATCAGCCTAATGATATCCACTGCTGAACATAGGCCTCCCCCATTAACTTCCACTTCGAGCGGTTTTGGGCCGCTTGAATCCAGCAGCGCCCAGTGACTGACCAGATCGCCGGTCCACCTGGTGGGAGGTCGTTCTGCATAGTGTCCCCTTCCAGTTAGTGGTCGCCACTCGAGAAACTTCCATCCCCATCGGTTATCGGTTCTTCAAGCGATGTGGGCTACCCATTGCCATATCAACTTACTAACTCTACGAGCTATATACATAATTTTTGTTCTCCTACGAATGTCCTCGTTTCGGATCCTGTTTCGTAGAGAAATTCCGAGCATAGCTCATTCCATAGCTTGCTGAGTGACTCTGAGCTTATTTATGCGGCCAGCAGTGAAAGACCACGTCTATGTTCCGTATGTCATCACTGGTAACACGCATTGATTGAAATCTTTTCGTCTTAAGACTCTGACTCTGAGGTATTCTGGACTTGAAGATATGCCGTAGCTTCCCGAACGCTGTCTAGGCGAGTTGGATTCTTCCGTTGACCTCTTTGTCGAAGTTGAACCTACCTTGTTGGACAATTTTTCCTAGGTAAACATACTCGTCTACAACTTCGAGAGCAGTGTTCCCAATAATCACGGGTATTGGCGGAATATGAATATTAGACATAATTTTTGTCTTGTATATTTTCATCTTGACCTGTTAGGAAACTCTCTTGAGATCATTGAGCATGATGTTCAAAGCTTCCAGCGATTCCCGCCATTATGACTATTTCGTCGGTAAGTCGAAGGTGAGAGATGTGTTCACCGTTGATGTTGATGCCATAAGTTCAAGATCTTGAACACATCCTCCATTGCAGTGGTAAAAATTCCGGGGAAATTACGTCACCCTGTCTTTCACCCTTCTGCAACTGGATTCGTCTCGTACTCTCGTCCTGTACTCGGATTGACATAGTGGCTTTGCTGTACAATCACCTTCAACAATTCGATATAGCGATAGTCGATTTAGCACCGCTGTAGACTCTGTAATACCGCCCATGTCTCAAGTGAAGTGAAGGCTTTTTCACAGTCATCATACACAAGGTATAACGGTTGAATATACTCCTCAGACTTCTGTATAATTTGGCGAACTATATGTATGTGATCTATGGTACTAAAGCCTTTACGGAAACCAGCTTTTTCGGGAGGCTGGAAGTCTTCAAACCTACGTGTAAGACAATTCGTAATGACCCCCGAAAACAACTTGTAAACGTGGTTTAGGAAGGATATGGGGCGGTAGTTCTTCAATAGGGCCTTATTGCCTTTTTTGAAGAAGAGCACCACCATTTATTTCCTCTGTATACTTCTGGTATTGTACCTAGGGCATAAATCTCGGAATATCGCAATATTGGAATCTCGGCACCGTGCATAAGGACTTCTTTTTATAAAGCTGGCAGGTGAGGTGATACTTCTGAGCTATCGCTGTCAAATTTATTGAGCGGTATCACCGAGGTATGTAAATGTAACATAATTGCATTTTTGAGCAATGAGGATCATTTACGTTCAAAAGTATCCTTTGTCCTTCTCCACTAATTGAACTATCTCCCTGCCAAATTGTATTTAAATCTGTTCAGTGGTTAAGCCGTGAAAAGGTTACAAACAGACAAATATCTAGAGTTGCGTGGTGGCCGAATTATGATGTCAACATTAATGTACAAGCGGGAGCGAGCGTATTAATTAAGCCGTTTTTAAAACTTTAATAACTTCGTCATTTATTGATGGATATTAATAATTTAAAAAACATTATGCTCAAAAAGGTTATGTGCATCCTCTGTAGTAATAAAAAAGTTATCATTTTGTTATGTGAATGATCCTTATTGCAGGCATCTAACTCAAATAGCTATTTTGACCCATATAATATAAAATTTCCCGCCTCATGCTAAGCATCCACCTTAAGGAAGTATTATATAATGTTTTGGAAAAAAAGTTATTCCAATTTTATTACTTTTATTGATATAAAACTGTGCCTGGCTCACTGATTGGCTGAAAAACCTACCGGTGCTACTACTAACTACCGGTGGTTAGGGTTGCAGAAACAGGAACCTCCTCACAATGCGAGCTGTATCGAGGAATACTGCCGAGAGCCGAGAGGCTTTCGGCCATCAGGCCATTGGCCGCTACGACAATCGGCACAATGATAGCCGAGCTCACTACTAGTAATTGTAAATATACGATGGCTTCACATTCCAACTAATCAGTCCAGTAAGTACTAGAAACTTAGTCAACGTAACATGTGTAATATTTTCCTTACTGTTCTAATTTTACTGTGCCATTGTCATTTGACAACAACGCGAGTGGACCACAATAATACAATGAATATAAAAGTTTACCGGCTCGACTCGATAACTACAGATGACTCGATGACCGCAGTAGAGGCAAGCATGCCCGCCCCGACTTCGGGGCACCTACTGTTACCAGTATCAGTCAACCTACTTTTCATACCTTTTCTTTGATCCCAAAATAAACAATATTGAATGAGGTATTATTTAATCAGGTAACTAACTAAATAGGTAATTGCTCATTAAAAATAATATATATTGCTGATTTTTCATTTCGCATGATTTGATAAAAAAAATAAAAGAAAATTCATTTTCCGTGATTTGAATCATCTCCTGCTTCAGTCGGGAGTACATAAATACCCCGCTCCTTAGCCCCCTAGGCTACCCTAACCATACCTTTCATAGACGAAAATAAGAATTAGTCTCTGTCAGTACCACGACATGCCTCGGTGACAATTATCAAAAGCATCAAACATAACTGATTTTATTTTATATATTTTTATTTATAACAAGCAAATAATAGGCTCAATTGCCTTAATTTGACTAGCATGCATTTTCCAGTGCCTTCTAAAGATAATTTGATATGATTTTTTACTAATTTGAGAGGGTTTTATGTATGTGAAAATTCTGAAAAAAAATGACACAGGTCCATCTAGCAACGCGGATCGCCGCGGAATGCGAGTGAGCGCGAAGCAAAATACGCGAGTTGCAGGACAATAGAGTGCGGTATGATGTTCATGGTGCTCAGATTAATTTGACGTAAGCGACTTTTTTTAAAATCATTATTATGAAAAACAGAATCGCAAATTCCAAAAACTAAATCGGGCGTTTATTTGCTTATGATATGTACTATATTGATGAAAAAAATCGTATCAAAATACCTTCAGGCGTTGGATATATTTGGGAATTTCTTGATTTTCAGAGGTATGTTTAACATTTTTTTTTATCGAGGCTTTTAATTGAATTCGTGTTTTCGGCTCGGGCGATGTGTTTGTTATATCCTTAAGTATCATATATTAAAATTTCAATGCCGTAGAGTTAGCAGGTTTCATATAATTTGGGCTGCAATGTAGAGACTTTTACCCATTTCTGCCTCTTAATAATCGAGGACTAATGATACCGGTTTGCCAAAAAACATTTCTTGATGCACTTATGATAAATATAGGTTTTGATATTCCAAGAACTGATGTTCGCTCCACCTGTATATGTTTACAAGAGCTAATAAAAAATAAAACCGATCCCGCCAAAAAACTGGAAGCGATGACTCAAAAAAGAATTCACCGATTAAAATATAAAGCTTTATATGCCATTTTGCAAGAGGAGGACAAAACAATGAAAACAATAACCTTTGATTGTCAGAAAAATAAAGCCCTACCCAGGGTTCCAGACCAGTCTGCTTATTACAGCAGACAATTTAGTTTTTACCATTTCGCAATAGTTGAAGGAAGTTGGAAGGCCAAGCTTGATAAAAAAAATGGGTTTGGTGATGTCTCCGAGACACTTCGCGTTGATGAGGAACTCCTATGTCATCATGGTTTTGGGAAGTTTTCAATTATGTTTAATTTAATAAAGTTTCTTTTAATTGCATTTTATAATTTTATTGTTTTTTTTTAATAACCTGATAAATCTTTATTGATATAATAACCTAACCAATAAGTGCGATCACTTTGAATATTAGGAAAACGTAACACGCACAATAATTTATTTTATCATTATTTGGCATAATTTTAATATTAGACTTTATTGTAGAACGCCATCAACGCCTTGCAATTTGCTCATAACAAATCCCGCTAAAATACAACATGTCCGTTTCAAATTCCATTAAAACCGAATGTTCGTAACAAAGTACGCCAAAATGAAAATACTTTCCGTTTTAATTCAAATTATCCTTTATTTATAGATGAAAAGCAAGCACTCTTAGTATTGCCAGTTGACAATAATAATACGTACAGTTTCTTTTTGTCTTAGGCCAAAGCTATACTGATACGCGGGTTTTTTCAAATTCCCAAAATTTTATGAAATACGTTTTAGCTGGATTTGAAACTAAACTCCTCAGTTGTAAAAAAGAAACTATTCAATCGTTTTACAAAGCAATTACTATTCCAGAAACTACATAAAATATATGATTCTAAAAGTCTAAAATAAAATATATATATGAGCCTTCAGCACATTCTACGATGTTAATACTCTTTGGTGTATGGGTTCGCGAATCATTTGGCAAACTTGGATAACGCGATTGTAATTTTTGCAATAAATCATCTAGAGCAGAGTGGGTAACATTATGCTACCATGAAATAAGAAAGGACGCTATATTGTCGTCAAGTACAATGGTTGTAGTATCACAAGTCTTTAGTCGGTTCTGCCAATATAGGCACATTGGTAGAACAGACTGATAAAGAGGATGAAGACTCAGGTAGACAATTTGCAGAGGTAATGTAAAAATGTATGTCTTTTAGTTGTTTGAACTGAATTACTTGTTCCTAACTCGTCTGTGTTTCTCCTGTTCTCTCTTCCTCCATCGGGATCTTTGGTGAACCTGAACTAATTAGTTATAACGTATTGTATGTCCGCGTCCGTTGCAAGCGCAACAATTTTATGTCGACGCTCAACTTCTGTAAACAAAAGGACTGCGTAAGTAACCTATACCTGTATCGACTGCTACCCCAGAAAGAACTTTTTCAAGCCTGAGGAGACTTAAAAACTACTTGCGAACCACAACGAGTGAAAACAGACTGAATGGCTTGGCTCTCATGAATATTCACTATGGTTTTCAACCTGCTGTTTTTTTTTTACATGTTTAATTTTTTATTTTTTTTTTCATTTATATATTCATGCATTTTTAGTCGTTTTATTTTCTTGACAAAAATTGGATATCGTTACAATGGTGTCAGTTAAGTACCCACTCACTCATAAACAAAAATAAATCGAATATTCGAATTGCACCAGAGTTGCATTAACGCTACTCAAAGCTAAAGCGCATGGTGAAGTGCCGTTCATATTACTTAATTACTATACTCTATACTATGCATCTGGCTGCATATAAATTAAAAATCAATTATAACCCGTGTGTAATTTATCGTAAATTACGTGCACAACATAGTTGTTCCTGATTACCCAATGTAAATAGTTATTAGAAAATGGTTGAGTGCGCGGCATGCGGTAAATTTATTTCTTCAATAGATGACGTTGCTTGTCCACAATGTAGCTCGCATTCTCAGTTTAAGGGTGTGAAGTGGCCCATTGGAGCGAAAGTTGCTGGCTTACTGTCAGCCGAAGACTCCCAGAGGAAGCGGCGACCTATCTACTCCAATAAGGGGACTAGTCTTTGCACAGTAACCTTAGTGAACAGTTTTCCAAACAACGTATTCACGGGATGGTAGCGGTAAGTACACTGTCATACTCCCATTTAAATCGGAAACACGTCACACATCGTGTATTGTATTGTATGTATGTACATTGTATGTACATTAACCATCTATTATTGTGTGTTATATTTGTCTATTTAGTATATTTTTATTATTTATATATACTTATATGTAGTATGTTATATTATAAGTATTTTATTATTATTTTATATTATCCGCCTTCTGGTTCCCACTGAAAACCAGCGTCGTAGCCTTGCGCTGCGACATTATGCTGAGTGGGAGGCCGTTTCAGCTCAATAGATTAATTAATACATAGGTTAAGCGATTGTTGTTTTATATTGTTATTTTTTATTTTCTTGTGTTATGTGTTTTTTGTTTTCTTTTTAAGATTTTGAGCTGAATAAATGATTTCTATTTCTATTTCTACATCAAATCGTGCTGTCGGAAGAAAATACATACATGTGAAGGCCAAAATTGATACAGGATTCAAAAAATCCTCATCCTGCCTCTGTTTAGATGCCAAGAAAATACAACTACAAGAAGTTACGCGAAACGACGCTTAATTCGTTTGGAAAATAAACTTACATAAACTCCCGACTTACGCAATGAATATAATGCTACTATACAAGACTGTATCGATCAAGGATATTTACATAAAGTAATTAATCCTTGCTCTGCGGTTGTGTCTTATTATATACCACATAGGGCTGTTTATCGTCCGGACCAAGACACCTCTAAAACTCGTATTGTTCTTGACGCTAGTAGTAAAACTACGTCCGGTAAATATATTAACGATTTACTGTATATCAGTCCTAACTACAACGCAGCATATTTGATATTTTAATTAATTTACGTATTTTTGCTATAGCATTGTCCGCAGACATAGAAAAACTGTATTTTCAATTAACGCCTAGTCATCAATCTTTTCAACGCATATTATTTAGATTCGATCCCATCTCGCATATTGAAACTTACCAATTTGATAGGGTGTAATTTGGAGTATCAAGCTCACCATATCTCGCTATGCGTGTCGTGCGTGCGACAACTCGCCATATATATTTTTTCACATTGGTTTCCACTTCCCAAAGAAGTATAAACGTGTGTTATATTTACGTTTCGAAAGCCAATATGAAAAAGAAAATGCTGAAATGTTAAGTAATTTAAAATAAAAAAGGCATCATAAAGTATGTTAGATTTTCACCGCGAACTGGCCAAGAAGAATAAAACGATGATCTGTACTTCTGCAGATGGTTGAGAGTATGCGACTGTTGTATTCTAGAAAATGTACAATTGTACATCTTTACGGACATATACAATCTTTTTACGGAAGTGGTACGAGAAATGGCGTTTGTTATACGTATCCCCATAGCACACTACAATATTACTAAAGTATACTAAGCTAGGGCAAGCTAAGGTCGATTCGCGAGGTTCTGTCACGAATTCAATTCTCAGATTCATGCCCAGGGCAGAATAAAAACAGAATAGTTTTAGCCGCTATATTCAATACACTACTTCAAGCAAAACATATCAAAACTATACAGATGCTTCCGGGCCATACGGAAATTACAGTTGATAGCATCCAGGCAACTATTGAAAACTCTTTTGATTTACTATAATATGGGCACCGTCGCAGTAGCTAACTGTTTTTCAATAGGCTCGTAAATTTATATTCGTAACAAAATGTATACGTAAAGTTTTTTTCAATTTCTGATAATCCTAGTACCCTAACCTAACTTGGTCCCACAGAGGCTTCTGATTTGATCCTTGTCATTTCAAAAATCGCTGTTTTCTCGCTTACAGTACCTTTTTTCAAAAATCAGTAAATGCTGATTGAAATAAATCAAAAATTAAAGGACACTCATATAAGACCATATGCGCGTGGCTTCAACCCTTAAGTAGGTGGCTAGATGCCCTAACTGACCCGTCTAAAATTTCCAACTTGCCGGGCTATTGCGTATCTTTGGTGGTAATCGTAACACCATTAATTATTTCATCCAATGACGCGCACGCGATATGACGCAACGATGACCATTCGCGGGCCCTGATTGGATGAAATTTATTAATGGTGTTCGTTACGATTACCACCAAAGTTACGCGGTAGAGCCCCTGTATATGAAATCGGCAATTTTTAATGCAATAAGCGATATCCGCAGTGTAGATAATGAATAGTATACGACCCAAAATGGACCCTTGGGGCACGCCTCACTCGTCAGAAACCTCATCAGAGACACTGGAAGATGGCGCATTGATGAAGTAGTATTCAACGCATCAAATGCTCGAGAAATATCAAGCAAAACCTGAAAGGTTATTAATATATCATCCTGTGCACTGAGAATATTATCAGTAATGTCTACCTTTTAGACATTACGGTGTGGTCAGCACTTGTAAATATGTAGTTCCTCTAAGACGCCACCGGTGCATCGTTCTTTTCAATCCTTGTCGTGCGAAAATTGTGGCGTCTCGTTACGAGTTACGTCATTAAGAGTACTTCAACCTGGAGTCCCTTGCCATTGTACAATTTAATGCGATCACGGGGTACGACGCGCAAACGGCTCGGCGAACCAAATCACTTGCAATCTTTACGGTGGCGCGGTATGAGTACTCAACCCGCAAATTCAATCTGGTCAGACAACCTTTGCGGCTATGCAGCAGTTGCTAGATCACATGAAAGTATCGGGGCTAAGACTTGGAGATATGATTGGTATATTATGATGGATTTTATACACCGACGTGAAACAAGAAGCGCAATATACCATAAATCGTCTTTAGTAGCAAAACTATTGTCGAGATACGTTTCTGAGGGGTATGAGCAATGGTAACGTCTTTTATTTTTTATTCAAGTCCAGATAAGCTAAATACATGATATAAATTATAAATCTTAACCAATATTGACGGATGCAAATAAAATAAGCAGTGCACATATTAATTTTAAAAAGCAAACCATGAAGGTCCGACTTGCTGCACAAACCTTGAGTAGATCAGCAGCTATGGCTCTAAAATGATAGAGTTGACGATTTTTCACATTCTGGTGCCACCATAGAATTTATACAATACTAGCAGCGAAACCCGGCGTTGCTCGGGTTAAAATACATCGCATGTTTAATGGTATAAAAAATATATGAGGATACATTTTTTAACATATTATAGATTACTATTTTCGATATTGAGAGACTTTACAGAAAATTCAAATAGTTTGCTCTTGTTTTTTACTCGACTGCAGTCACTATTGAACTGACGAAATGTCACTGAATTTCGATTTATATACCGAAATTTCCAGTACCAGATCACTCTAGAATATTTAGATGTACATCACTTCGATTTGGTTTGTATAGATCAATAATAACACTCGTACACATTTTGGAACTTTCTAGACCAATCCAGTTTTTTTTAGAACTTTCTAGAACATTTTAAATCGCTTATAACATTCTAACTCGATAATAACAGTTTTGGACATTTTGGAACTTTCTAGATGAAGCCAGATCAATTATAACCGTTTTACTCATTTTGGAACTTTCTAGATTATTCAAGAAATTTCTCGAACATTCTAAATCAATCATAATCAATTGCACTCATTTTGGAACTTTCCAGATCATTCGGAAAATTTCTAGAACATTCTCGATCATTCTTAAATGATCATAATAAATTGCACTCATTTTGGAACTTTCCAGATCATTCTGGAAATTTCTAGAACGTTCTCAAACATTCTAACTCGATAATAACAGTTTTGGACATTTTGGAACTTTCTAGATGAAGCCAGAAATTTGTAGAACTTTCTCAAAACATGCTATATCGATTATAATAGTTTGCATTCATTCTAGAATTTTCTAGATCATTCCAGATATTTGTTGAACTTTCTAGAACATTCCAGATCGATTATAACCGTTTTACACATTTTGGAACTTTCCATTCCAGAAATTTTGAGATCTTTTCAGAAGTCCTCATGCGTTAGAAAAGGACAGCAATATATGTTTTAACATTTTCGCCACCCACAACCACCCCCTTCCACCCACCGCGACCAGACTCCCTTACTACCACCTGGAGACCAAGGGGTATTTACCACCCCAATGGGAAGTTGATTGGGGTTGGTGGTGATTGAGAAAACTGCGTATTTACGTACCCACAAAAGCATTTTATATATATTATTAGATTAAAACGATATTGTTGATATATTTAACAGCACAAGATATATATGCATATTATATGCATAATATTAATGCATGCAGTGCATGTTGCACACACATGCACTGTTTTAGCTAGAGTTGAGTTCCTGGAGACTCCCAATCCTCAAGTTTTGATACGATAATTCGCGACCTATCGCTCCTGTTCTCAGTGCGTGAACTTCTCGTCATGGTGCTACGGAAATGCTGTGTTGGTGGTTGCATAGCATGAAGCAAATACGGGATTATTGCTTCATGTTGCATGGCAACAAGTGAAACTCTTGTGAATTTTCTATACCCAAGAACGATAATTTAAGAGCTTTGTGGTTGAATTTCTTAGTGCCTAGAAATCCTCATCTTACTGGACTTACTAAAAGTACTGAGTGCACAGACTGCGGCTATGTTAAAATACAGAAATGCTATACGTAAGTCATTTCTATATTAAATATTTCTTATCCTATATGGTAATCCGAGTTATGATCTGAGTGCCAAACATTCAAATCAGTTCAGCAGTTTTAGCGTGATTGAAGGACAAACAACCATACTTTTACAATTATAATTTAAGTAGGATTTGGCTTTAGTATAACAAGAAAACTCTATGCTGTCAAATCGTGAAATTAAGGTTAAAATTATCAACGGCTTGACAAGTATTTTGAGCATAGAGGTATCATGAGTAAAACGCTAATTATGTAAAGATGTAGATTAATAATGTATTTATTTTGGTCGATTTCAGGTCGATCACCTCAGTCCGCTATGGAAACAACAGCAGAATTCGTTGAATTTGTGGATAGCTTGTTCGACAGCATAAATGGATACCCTGGAGGTGCTCAAAGAGGAAAATTAAGAAAAGCTGTGAAGCGTGTTTCGGCTAACTTTCAATTTTGGAGCAAAGCCATACAAAAGTTGATAATGATTAAATTTATTGACCGTAATAGCAAAAATGCAATACAAGGTGGACAACCTCTTCATGTTAGAGTTCCATCCCTGGAAGTTTGGATTACAAGCCTAGAAAGTTTCATTAGAATATCCAAATTATTATTTGAAAAATATAATGTAGACTATTATAACCCCAGATACATCAATCATCAAATTTGACATATCCCAATGAAAACATTCTCAGGCTTTACAGGGATGCTGCTCAAATAATTCATAATTACATATTTAAACATTTATTGCCACCGAAAGCTACTTGGAATATCTTTAAAAAATATATTAAATGATAAATTTATTATTAATGGCTGCTTTATAGTAAGCATAGGAAGAAAGTAATTTTATTTTCTTAAAAATTTAATACGCTTACAGGTGCACAATTGGTGCAATATAATGAATAAAATTTTAAAAGGCGCCATAGAAGAGAAATACGTTTAAAAAAAAATAATGTGCCCCAAAAAATGGCATTTAAAAAATATGAAACATAGATTAAGGAAAAAAAAATATGGAAATAAAAGTATATAAAAAAGATGATTATGGTGTTTAATTTCCCCTAATCAAATCTTAAAAGTGCTTCGACCATAAATGATTAGTAGCTATCTACCTACCTATAGAAGCTCGACCAAATTTATCGATACATTTTGTACTACCCTAGAGCACAGATTACTAAATAGTTATGCCTAGAGGTCGATATTTGTAAATAAAATGTAGGTAACTAGACATCGTTTAGAGTCCCGTTTTTATCGACGGGTCCTTGACCGAGCCAAGTTACTTAGAAATTTTAATGTTGCAAACAACAATCGAAAATCTAATTAACGAGGTTCCGATATGATACCTTAACAACTTTTGTTATCAGCACGATGGCGCTTCACCTCATTACGCCATACAGGTACGGAGCTACCTTAATGAAAAATACAGGGAGAATTGGATCCGTCGTGGTGGCCCTGTACCGTGGCTGGCTAGGTCCCCGGATCTTACTCCCTGTGATTTTTTTCTTTGGGGAGAAGTCAAACGTTCGGATGTATGTAGAGGAGGCCCAAAATCTAGACTTAATGTTGAAAAAAATTAACGCGTTTAATGATATGGAAAGTGACACTAATGTTCTTAATAAACTAAATGACAATTTGTTTAAACATGCACGTTTATGCCTAGAAAGAGGAGGACTTCATTTTGAATAATTATTAAAATATCAGTCATTATTGACATGTAGGGGTGAGCAATAATTTTTATTAACAAGCGATAGGTTATTTTTGATTGAACAATATTGTAAATACTTTGTTGATTCCAATTTTTTTAAATACGCCTTAATGCAGAAGTTCTATGCATAAAGCATTACATAAGTGATGTAAATTTTAATTTTATTATGGCTATTTTTTTTATTGTCTTTATTTAATTGATAATAGTGCAAGTTTTACATAACAATAAAACTTGTATTATTGAGCAGAGACGATGCACAGCATCTGGGAGAGTGCGTTGTATACTTCCCTTTGTATTTCCTCCAATTGAATTAACTTCCGGTGCCGACAGCGCCATCTATGTTGCGATATCAGCGCCCTCTACTTTGAGTTGTCACCAGGGGGCATTGCCGCCATTTTGCCCTCATAGAAGTCTATCACCAGGAGCCCTTATTGGGATGCTGTGCATCGTCTCTGCTCAATAATACAAGTTTTATTGTTATGTAAAACTTGCACTATTATCGGCATGTGACGATGCACAGCATCTGTGAGAGACGTGTTTATATCTCCTGGTGACTGTCAACGACGCTATGTGAGATGTGTGAGATAATTGAAACACCAAATTATAACCGAGATCAAATCATAGTTAACACAGTTAAACAATTTATGGCCACTCACATTGTGCCCATATGGAGCGAAAAATAATTACACTATCATAAACATTTGAAACATAAAAATAATTCTAAATAATAATTATTTGAAACTACATTGCAATCACTTGACATAAGTTATATAGGTTCAAAATTCACGGATATGTTACTTTGTGACTGAGTTCTACCCATAATTTGTTTACAATAGTATCTGGCAAAGGTATTCTCTCTACGCCAATTACCTCGACTAAGAATATCCTCTATAGGAAAGTTTTCATACCAGTTCAAGGAGGCAACGGCAGAGCGCATAGAGCCCGGGGTGGCAGATATGTCTGCGTCTTTAAGAATTGTTTTAATCCAGTTACCGATAACTGTTCGCGAGGCTGCTTGCGCGGGACCTCTGATAGTAACAAAAAGGGCACTGTTACATTCGGCCGTACGCCTCCGAGTTCCTAGCTCTACGACTTTTCTCAACCAAAATACAGGGCAGATATTGAGATTATTATGTTGCAATAACTTCCAACCAGATTGCCTATATGAGGCCGTATCCGTCTTGGATCCGAAGACAGGGTGTAAAATGACGTGATCACCGGCATCGGAATAATATGATGCAGAAACCCTAAGCAAGGTAAGGTCATGCACGCGGCGGCCTGACGATAAGAGTAAGATGCAGGCTAACCTGCGTGAAGCTTCGAATAATGTTTCAGTGGTCGGTGGGTTAGTCTGTAGCCAGGTGACCAAATCACTGGGGTCCCAAACGGGCGGCTTCTCTGCTCTTGGGTTTTGAAGAGAGATCGCTTTTAAAATATGTTTCACTAAAAAATGAGAATTTAAATTATCGTTATTCAACGTCTTACCGAAAGTTAAAACAACGGATTTATGTAACATAATAGTTGGGTAAGCCAGTCTCTCATCAAGGCACAAGTATGCTAAGAATCTAGATAAACTTATTGCATCGGGATGTTTATAGTCGAAGTTATTAATTCCACACCACCTTGTCCACCTTGCCCAAGCAGGCTTGTAAGTTTTTAGGGTGGACTCTCTCCAACTGGATATAAGCAAGGCTCTCTCCGTTTCAGTCCAGGTGCTAGTGATGTCACTCCACCCCCAATCTTCCAAACGTATAGCTCCATGTCCTGGACATGAGGTGGCGGGAGACCGGTGCTTTGATCGATCAGTACCGATCGCAGATTCTCTATCTTCATTGGTCTGCACAGTGCTCGCCGGCGGAGGTCGGGTAGCCAAAACGCTTTCTCCCACATCGGTGCTACCACTAGGTACACTCCTTGTGCTGTGTTCAAGTGGTGTAGTACTCGCGGTAGCAGGCTCGGCGGCGGAAACACCCACGCTAGTAGAAACTGCCACTGACGACTGAAGGCGTTGCAGAATTGCGCTGAGCTGTCGCGACAATCGTTTGTGACATACTTCTGTACAACCCTCGTATAAATTGTGGCAAATAGATCTATCTGAGGGGTCCCAAATTTGCGAAATACTTCCTTCAAGGCTGGCTGGAGTAAATGCCACTCGGCTGCTTGCCTTCCCCGGGATAGCCTGTCCGCAATGTCGTTGTACTTTCCAGGTAGGTATTCCGCTGTTATTGTTATATTCCATCTGTCGAGAAAATTGAACAGCTGATATGTCAAATTGAGTAGACCCATCGATCGTGTACCGCCTTCTTTGCGGATGTAAGATACGACAGTGCGGTTGTCGGACTGAAGAATCAGATGGCGTCCCTGGATATGCCGTTTGAAGTGTCTTACAGCTGCAATAGTGGCAAACATCTCTTTGCGGTTGCAGTGCCACTGGCTCTGTTGGGAAGTCCACTTGCCCGATACCTTGTCGTCGTCCAGTTGCGCTCCCCACCCGTAGTCCGCAGCATCCGTTGTCATAAAGTGGTGTATTAATGTCGGGTGTAGGCTGCTCACCACACGGTTGTTCTCCAAGGCGCCTATCCACCACTCCAGGTCCTCTATCACTGGTGCTGGGATTTCGAATTGCGTGCGAGGATATTGAGTGGCTAGAGCTCGAATATGCCGTTGAAGCTGGCGGCAGTGAAGTCTTCCTCTTGGCGTTACAAAATTGGCGAAATTGAGTGTGCCTAGGATTACCTGAGTCTCTCTGAGCGACATCGTTCCTTTGGATATGGCTTTCCGCGAAATGGACATTACTGTATGCACTTTTTTCTGAGGTAAGCTCTTGAGACCGTGGGTAGTGTCCCATAACAGACCCAGGAATTCTAATTTCTGAACAGGGTCTACTATCGATTTCTCGAAGTTGATAGTCCATCCTAGTCTCTCCATAGTCTCTATTGTCATCTTTATTTGGTCTAGGAGAAGCGTGCGCGACTGATTTACAAGTAAAAAATCGTCTAAGTAGACTACAATTCGCAAACCTTTGTCCCGAAGGTACTGAGTGACCCAGTTGGTTAGAGCTGCGAAGTTCTTGGGTGCACATGACAGCCCGAACGGCAGGCAAGTCATCTGGAGGACCTGGCGATCGTAAAACAGTCGTAGAAACCTCCGATGAGACTGAGCGATGGGTACGTGAAAGTACGCAGATGAGAGGTCGAGTTTTACCATCCAGTCGTTCTTCTGAAGGAATCGAGGGATGTGGAACTGTGAGATCAGTTTGAACGGCTTTGGTACAATATATTGGTTCAGCCGCTTTAAGTTGAAAATTGGTCTGAACGACCCGTCGCTTTTCCTCGTTAAGAACATTGTAGAGATGTAACTGGCTCCGAGCCGCTGTTGATCTGGTATCTCCAGTACACCTTGTTCTAAAAGTTTGTGGATTTGCTGAGACATGTTCGAGGATTGAGGAGTCTCGAAGCGACGAAGAACCCGCATCGATGGACGGATGAGTACAGGTTTGGAGGTGAATGGCAGGCGCATTCCCGTAATCATATCGAGAAGGGCCTGCGGAGCCCGCAGCGCCTGCCACTGCCTCCGATACGCTCGGAGACAGCCCCCGTAAAACTTCGGCTGGAGTATTTGATAGTCATTTGTTGTATTGCTTCTTATTGGGCTGGCCTTCCTTTCTGTATCCTTTTTTCTGTCTCTTCTGATCCGACAGCTTTGTGAATCCTTGGAATGGTTTGCTTCGCTTCGTATCGTTGTCTTGTGAACGAAAGGACTGATTTGCGCTATCACGAGAGGGGCCCGCTTTACTTGGTTTGATAGTAGTTTTCGCACTTGACTTGTGACCCTCTTTTTCTGCATAAAACCACGGCCGCACCCACTTGTCCATTCCACCAGTATTTTGAATAAAAACACGTAACTGATTCTCATCGAAGAGATGTTTAGAACTCGGAGGAATTTTACGCAAACCCTCGCGCAGGTTCTTGTTAGGCAGCTCGCTTAGGATACGCTCCCTGCGATTCTCAATATACTCGGCTCGTTTACCACACACCATCTGCATAATTTCGTCACTAATTTTGTGGAACTTGGAGGTAGGTTGAAATAATTCAGTCACCTTATCAAAAATTGTATCTGCAGACAAAACCGTATCAATAGAAGCCGTCCAGTTGACAAATTGTTGTAGGTTTTGATTCAAGACTTCACGCTGAGTAATCAAGCCGTTACAAATTGCTGCAATAATTTTTTCAGAATTCGCAGTATAATCTTTGCCTTTTAAAAATTGTCGAAGTTCGTCATTCACCTCCAGGTCTACAAACCCTGGGGAGGCGTTATGGATTTTTAGCGCATCCGTATACCGAACATCTTTCCAAGATGGATCACCGAACTTCTGCAGCAGCTCAAGTTGTTTTAAATGATCAGGGTCAGCTCGAGGCACCTTAGGATCTTTTAGTGCTGTCCCAACGTGGCCAAGATTTAGAAGCCGCGGCTCCACCGGGCGGGGAGCAACGGGGGCCGCGGGGCGTTGTAAGCAAAATTCAGCAGTCGCGGAGCTGCTGGGCCCCGGTGTCGGTTCGGGTGCCGACCCGGGTGCCCTGGATGTAGCAGTATGCGTAGCGTTATGCCCGCTATTAAAATTTGAAAAGCTATCAACTGCTTGATTTGAGGGTACACCCACATTATGTAGCAAGATATTTGTTAAATATCCAACTTTATTGAACAGTTCACGGTAATCAAAATCGGACTCACCGCGTCTTCTCCTTTTTACCTCCGTGTCCGAGGAATCTGTTGAGGATGATCCCGAATTGCCACTGGAGGGGTGAGCGCGCTTGGAGGTGCCTGAGCGGCCCCCACATGGCGGCACGCCGGCGGCGGCGCCGCGGGTAGACGGCACTCCGTCGCCGCTATCCACGGCCCGCTCCGCCAAATCGGAACGCACGATTTCCGCTTCACTATCACTCATAGCACTTTTCACTTAAAATTACGCGGTACAAATGATAATATGCACAATTATTAAATGCACTTACTTAATTACTGCACTTAAAAGAGTTAACGAATGAATTTGCACGTGAAAACACACAAAAAAAATTGTAGGTGTGTTGCACGTTCGAGAAGTAACGACGCTATGAGGGCAAAATGGCGGCAATGCCCCCTGGTGACAACTCAAAGTAGAGGGCGCTGATATCGCAACATAGATGGCGCTGTCGGCACCGGAAGTTAATTCAATTGGAGGAAATACAAAGGGAAGTATACAACGCACTCTCCCAGATGCTGTGCATCGTCACATGCCGATAATGCTTTATTTTCTGCATTTTGATGGTCTGAAGCCCATGAAAGTATGAAGGAATAATTGGAATTACTGTTCAAATAATTTCAAGACACGTCCTTATCATTTTTCACGGCATTTCTCAATAGAGTTTCGAAAGAAGGTGTTCATATGAGGCAAGAGGTTAATGAGGTAAAAGGCAAAGAGGATTGTGAAAAACACTATACGCAGGCCCAACGAACATGGAACACAAAACTACTTTCCGAGCTTGTGAGGTTGAAATTTAAAAGATCTGAAAATTTACCATGTGTCTGATCACAAGATGGATGTGTTCATCATGGCTGTTTATGTGGATGACATTTTAATCTTTTGGAACAACAAGAGATGCTCAATCTCAAGAGTGAGTTGATGTCAAGCTTCAAGCATAGAAGTTACTGGAAAGACAGGAGAGGACATTTGTCAACAGATTTTAGAAAAATTGGCAGTTGGTGATTCAGATATTGGACAACGTTGTAGCCAATCTTATGATAATGGGTCCAATATGGCCGGCATCCATAAAGAAGTACAAGACAGGATTGCAGAAAGGAATGAGCTGGCCGAGTTCGTACCGTGCTTGACTCAGTCCTTAAATCTTGTAGGTGTTCATTCTGCCAGGAAGCATTAACCTATTTGGACTGATTCAAAAAGTACGACAAATAGAGACGCCTCAAAGTTCAACTTGGTGGTCGAAACTCGGTGCAGACGCTATACACAGCTAACAGATTTTTTGGTAAACCCGCCCGAAACGCGTAGATATGAGGAGCTCAAGAAAAAAATATTACTGATATACAGGATGTTGTTTTGGTCGGCGACAAGCGACCCAGGAGCGATAGTACAAAATATATATTCCCCAAAAATGGACTTAATTCCATTAAATACTGTAAATATGTTGAGAAATACCTAATTCAATTTGAAATAAAATTACCGCAAAGTATGGTTACTAGGCACGTGCACAGTCTAGAGCTAGGCGCAAGCCGCCATCGCCCCACCCCTTTACTCCCTCGTACTCTCGTTGAGTATTATGTCGACACTTTAGCTTATTACATGATTTTCAAATTTTTTTATTTTATTTTTATAATTAAAAAAAATAAAGTATTATTTTTTATATTTTTTTAGCACCAGTATCATTTGTATTATCGACCCTGAGTCGCTCGTCGCTGACCAAAACAACGACCTGTATGAAGACAAAAAAAATAGACACATCGAAAAGTTTGTCAGCGAAATGGAACTAGGCGACCAAAAGCCATCACAGCTTTTGGGGAATATGAAGGAATTAGATGATAAGATACCGGATACATTGCGAGTGTTATGGCAGAATTTGCTACCACCAACGGTGCGTGCGGTACTGGCAGTAACAGAAAATAGGGACCTGGATAAATAGGCATCAGTCGCGGACGAGGTCAATGAGACGACTTTATGATCTCTTCAGTGGCCCAGCAACCATCAACCATCACATCCATCGGTTTAATTTTTGCTCAAATAGCGAAATTGAGCGCACGTTTTGAAAAGCTGGAGAATGGATTATCGACTAGGAGATCCCGTAGCAGCAACCGTTACAAACGATCAGGGCCACAGACATTGCCCTACAAGGTTGTTCAGACCTTTGAAAGAGGAAGGACCTTCCTCAGTTGTGTTCCATAAAACTGGGAGAGCGGGGGAGAATTATTGTGGCCGTGAACAAAGGCTGACATCAAAATACAAAATTTCTTTTCTAAACATGATTGGATATCGATGCCATGTACAGTGAACTATAAAAAACAACTTATCATACGATGAGGCACAATCAGAAATAAATCAAATTTTAAATACCAATGCTAAGAATGAACCCTCTTACTCATAAAGCGTTATTTAACTAATATACTGTTTAAATGGTCACGTAAATAATGTCACATTATTTTACAATGCCAATAGAGTGACGTTATTTATGTGACCCTTTAAACAGTATATCAGTTAAATAACGTTTTATGAGTAAGGGGGGAAATCTTTAATTTTTAATGCTAATTGCAACCAAATTAAAAAGCAAAGTAAAATGTGATGTCTCGTACCAACGAACGTGATGCATCGCAGTTTTACTTAATACAAACTGTTTAGCCTGCCGTTTTGAATAAATTGTTTGGAATTTAATTGTAATTTTTTATATACTAGTTGTATAATTTAAGGTTTTATGCCACTGGGAGTTTCTGTTGGTGATTTTGGTGGCATTCATAGCTCCACTATATGTCGTATTATAAAAAAAGTTACAGAAGCTATAGCATCTTTAAGGCCAACTTTTATAAAGTTGCCAAGAAGCAATGAAGAAATTAGAAGGTCTCAGGAAGAATTTTATAAAATAGCCAGATTCCTTAGTGTTCTCAGCTATAGATGGCACCCACATTAGGATTCAGTCACCCGGTGGAAACACAGCTTATGTACAGCAAAATTTGTAATGTAAATGTTAATTGAATGTGTATGTAAGTATTAAATAGTCGAGACTTCGTCTACGGCAACGACGACCATCTGGTAAGGTCCGAGCGAACGCTCCGAAGGTGTATCAAGCACGCATTCCGGGTGATGCGGCCGCCCACGTCCACCAACGCAGCAGCATGCATCCAGAAAACAGACTTTATATACAGCAATTGATTATGTAAATTTTAATTAAATGTGTAGGTATTAACCCATTTGCGCCCTCTATACTACATAAACGACACCTCTTCAAATCCTTATTAAAAGAATACTTCTTTGCTTTTCGATGAATTAGTCCTCCATACAATTACTAGATGTCAATGTTTTGAACACATTTGAAAAAAAAGTGATTTGACAGTAAAATTGACGCTATTTTTGACATTTATCTGTCGTCATTTTTCGCATGGAGAGGTAAGTGCATTCATTTGTCTTATTTATATTTTTTAACGTGTAATTTGGCGCAATTTTATATAAAACAATTTTAGAGAAGTAGTGTCTGCGCCGTTTAATAAAAAAGAACTTGCAACATTTAAACCACTCACTCACATAACTCTGGTACATTCACACGCATTTCCCATCTCTTTCCCTCAAATACTCATTCAAAAATCCTTCCGCTCACTCGCATGACTCGCATCAAAAGTCAGTCATCTATCAACGAACACGCGCGCGCACGTACTGGCTGGCCAGCAGGAAAAATAACGCAAAACCTGTGCACCAGTACCACCACCATCCGAGTGCTCTAATCATCTGTGATAGAAGGATACCCAAGATCAGCGACCTGTAGTAAGTCCTCAAATTATTTCCTACATTCCTTTGTCACAGGTAGAGCATAGTGTTTATTCGCTCAAAGAGCAGCTCGAATGGGGAAGTACCTCCACCATACAGAATACCGCAGCCAAATAACTTTATGTTGTGTAAAATTGTGTTCCTGCGCGTGAGTAAGGTCGCCAGAGCTCATAGGGGAGGGGGGAAAGGTCGGTAACACGTGAGCGATGCTTCGTGTGTTGCAAGCGTCCATATGGCTACGGTGACCGCTTACCATCAGGTGGGACGTCTGCTTGTTTACCGACTTAGTAGTATAAAAAAAAAAAAAAAAGATTAGTTTATATGGTAATGCAAATCAAATGACAAATTGCCTTGCATTTCTGTGCAATTCGTAAGATTTATAGAACGATGTTATTTAGTGTCGTTTTTTTAGTACAATGGGCACAAGTGATATTAAAATATCTTTTTATCTGTTTATGCAGGTCTTTGACAAAATGACATTGTTTCGAGGTCTCAAAGAAGCTGTCAACGCTATATCTGAAGATGAAAACGATGATGATTATGATTTAGTGATAGTACCGCCAGATCCCGCTATTGTTACCGACGAAGAAGAAAGTGAAGATGACTTGCAGACCTCAGATTTACCTAGAGATGTACCAGGATCTCTCTAGAGATCCTGGTACATCTCTAGGTAAATCGCTGCGCCGACGTCACGATTCTTCTGAATGGGAAGAACGTTACGATGAACCTTTGTTTAGTAAGAGAAGTCGCCGTGATACCGTCACGTGACATGCCTAAGTGGAGACAGTGTTCACGTCCACCAACTAGCAGCAGCATGAATCCAGTAAAACAGACTTTATGTACAGCAATTGATAATGTACAATTTAATTAAATGCATAGGTATTAAATAGCCGAGCGAGACGTCGTCTACGGCAACGACGACCATCTGATACGGTCCGCGCGAATGCTCCAAAGGCGTATAAAATACGCATTCCGGGTGATGCGGCCGCCCACGTCCACCAACGAGCAGCAGCATGCTTCCAGTAAAACAGTCTTTATGTACAGCAATTGATTATGTAAATTTTAATTAAATGTATAGGTATTAAACTTGCGGCGGCGTTGTGTGACGGGTCGCTCACTTCCCTCCAATATGGCGAGGAGGGTGATGGCTTCCACACGCGTCATACTTGTGAACAGGTGCTGCTTGTGGGGGCTGGTCTGCTTAAGTTTGCCATTTATTTATTTACTTATTAAATATAGATTCAGTCTACTTTCTAGTTTTGTCGCCGCGCCGTGGCACGCAATTTTTGTCAGTGCGATTAGAATGTAAATATTATCTATTGAATCTAAGCTTGTTTTGAAAAGAGTAATTGCTGAGTTTATTGCCGGCTCTTCTCAGCAAATGCAACCTTCCGAACCGGTATTAGAGTATTTGAGTCAGACCTTTCATAAGTGCCTGCGAAGGTCTATTTGAATAAATGCTTTTGAATTTTAAATAAATAGTCGAGACTTCAATTACGGCAACGACGACCTTCTGATAAGGTCCGAGCGAACGCTCCGAAGGTGTATCAAGCACGCATTCCCATTCGCAAAGCAATTCAAACTCCGTTTTACCTACAAGAACATATCTATGGCATGCCCTATTCTGAAACCCGTATACATGCACGTAAACGGGCTGTTGCCAAACTGCTGCTGACCGCTCACCGTGAAATTTAGAACATTTGAACTAACTTGCCCGCGCCCTGTTTCGGTCAGGTCGTCAATCAGTTCAGAGTGTCGAGTGAAGAGATAACAGGCAGACAAACAGAATTTCTGGATAGTAGGATTTTCCGAAAATTTCACCCCAAAGTGGAAAGTAACCAAAATACGTGAATTGATAAGCTAAAATGGAGGTGGACAAGACACCTAAGATGTAACCTAGATAAATGGAGCAAGCGAGTGAAACTATTTTATATTTCGAAACATTTTATACTGTGAAACTCTGTCTTCCGAAAATTAAGGCTATTTTTATTTATTAGCCTTGATTACAAAGCCTAGACCTCGCCGTCACATAGACACTGAAACGGCCACAAGACCGGTCATTTTTCTTAAGGAGAGAAATTCTTGGACATACGTTGCTTTCCTGCCGCTGTTCGCATTCACGTTTGGTCTGATGGGCTCATAACGCAATATCGTCAAAAAAATAACTTTTCCTTTTTTTGTGTAAAAATGCAGAATGAAGGATTTCATGAAACTTCATTCTTCCAAGCGTCACATGGCAAAGGTGCGGCTGGTGCGGCTGATGGGGTTAGGGGTATGATGAAGTCCTGTCCACGCACCGGGGGTTCCGACCTTCCCTAGACATATAATTTCTTGGTTTGGGCCATAACTGATACCATTCCCCCCTTGGGAAAGGTATTTTTTTTTAACCTTTTCATCATATCATAAGTCAAAAAGGTGAGTATGAATATCAAAGTCCAGATTTAAGATCTTATATGGTAATAGAGTAAAAAACGGACAAAGTGATATTTTTAAAAACAAAATGCCAGACCAGAAGTGAGTAAGAAACTTTTTGAAACGCCACAAAAATATCTTGACCGTGCACTCTACACAGAATATAAAGGAATCTCGAGCTAACAAGAGCATACAGGACTATACTAAAATATTTGTTTTATTATGGCAATAAATTATTTTTCTTTCTTGTTTCTTCAAATATTTTTTTAACTAAATCTATTGGGTGATCATGAAGACCGCCAAAGGCCACAAGCAAGACATGCTACAAAGGAACCCAGACTGTAGTCTGACAGTCGGCAGAGCCTCCCAAAACTTCTGCCCAGACGATTGTATGGCAACACACAAACCAAGCCTCACACAAGTACGGATACAGACGGAAAGTGAAACAAATTACCAATTGGAGGATGATTCGCCATTTACACCGGCCATAGGCCGTAGGTTGACCACTAGCCTACCTCCACCAATCCGCAGTAGGCATGTGTGGTGGAGTATTGCCCACCCTCATTAGTGAAAGGAGGCCTGATCAGCAGTGGGACATTATAGGCTGATGATGATGATGACTAATTTAGATGGTGATTACGGTAAGAAAATTTATTTCATTTTAAAAGTAAGATTACCTATCTTGTCAGTCATTTTCAAAACCACACCTTTTATTTTGGTAAATATTAAAACCTAGGTTTTCCAGAAATATTTAACAAAACGACACTTTTCCAAGAAAGTTTTATCAATGACCACATAGTTCCAAATTTCAATCCGAAAATTGGGGCAAGGTTCTTATAATTCTTATCAGCTGTTTAGTTCAGTTTAATACAAATGTAGACAGTTGTAGTCAGTAAGATATTTACATTTTACCGTTTTTTCAAAAAACCTAAAATGTGGAATATTGAGGATTTTTCTTTACCTCCTCAACTACACTTCCCGAAGCAATGGAAAACAACCCACGTGGTCATACTCCGAAAACCGGTAAAGGAAGACTACACACACGTCCTACAAGTCTTACAGACCGATTGGCCTCCTGTCAATACTCTAAAAAATCATTGAGTCCAATGGAATATCTTCTCCACCATAAACATACAACAATATGGCTTCATGCCGCACGGTCCACTGAAGAAGAACCATCCATATGAAAAAAATACTCATATTTTGGCTTCCATTTTCAACAAAGCCTATTTGAGAATAGCTCCAATGGAAAAAGCCGAAAAAGGTTTCGAAGTGACTGACATTCATCCCATAAACCCCAACGTGTTTGGTGATGATCATTTTATATCAGACCCCATTGTTGAAGACTTGACCACTCTAAACGAAAATTCATTCAACAATGACATAGCAACGGAAGCACTCTTTACATATGTTACAAATGAAACCTAACCTATTACTAGCAGTAACATGCATAGTAACATAGCACAGTTTCAAGGTGCAAGGACCGCCTCCGAGCCTCAAACAAATAATGATATTTTTAATTCATCATCATATCAGCCCATGGATGTCCACTGCTGTACATAGGCCTCCCCCATTGATTTCCACTTCGAACGGTTCTGGGCCGCTTGAATCCAGCGGCGCTCAGCGATATTTTTAATTAAGACAACAGATTCCATATCTTATGTTCGCAATCTGACAACGAATAATGTAAAGATATTTGTAGAGATAAAAACAATAAGTTACTTGTAACAATGAAAGTCTTACGCTGGACACATACATTTGCCTAAAACGAATAATGGTTATTTTGAATAAATAACCAAATTCGTCTTGCAGTCCAAATGTACGGATCAAACATGACTTGAAATCAATCACGTCATTGCGTGACTGACTGATAACTAAGCTGAACCAATTGACTGACAACAGACGTAATTCAATCCAATCCAAATAATAAATAGTATAGTCCCACACACTTATATGGCGAGTGGCAGGCAGATTGATATTTCAAACTAGCGTCGTTAGTTGCTCTTTTGGCCACCGGGCCAGATATGTTTTTCGCACTATACAATTTATTATTGGGTTTGTGAAAAAACCCCTTGACACTTAAAAAAGGTTATTGACAATTAATGTCCTGAATCGGGGCCTAGTTCCCCTTCTTTGGCACACGAATATTCTCCTTTATGTTCATTTGTATTGTCTTATTTATTTTTGTTTGGGAATAAAGTTGCTTTTTTTTTAAGTACCTCAACACACAAAACGAAAAAGATCTATAACTTCCAAACCATTAAAAACGAATCACAAAGCAATATTGGAATTTAGATATACGACATGTATTTAGAATCGATCGACACGATACATAATTAAATAAAGACGAAGGTAGCGGATACGACTAGAGCCCGATTCTCGCGTCATCGACATTAATGTCGCATAGACACTTACCAAAAAACATGGCGGATAACTTAAAATGTCTACACATTTTGACAGAAGAGCGCCATGATTTTCGCCAAGTCTAATAATTCGACATCGATGTCGAAAGCGCGAGAATTGGGAGCCTGACTGCGTGAAAGTAATAAATTATAACGTAACAGTCGTTTGAGTCATATGAAAGTTAACCTTATAGCTTTACAATAAGGTTCATCTGTTTAATCTGTGGTTGACTTTATGATGATACAGATAAACCTCATGCTAAAGCCATAAGGTTAATTTTCATATGACCCAATAACTGTCGCAGAGATCAAGCTATCTTTTACAAACTATAGGATATAACTCTATTACCAGAACAACTTTTAAAACACTACAACGCCGTGGAACCAACTTTTGATAGACTGAAATAGGCCTGCTATATCAGGATTATTAGATTAGTTATTTATATACACAACCAACAAGTTTACTTACTCAATGTTAAAACAACTGCTTAGGTACATTATGAGGGAATATACAAACACATGTTTTTTTCTTAAATAAATAAATTACAAATCATCAAATTCGGGAAAAATAACTCATTCACAACATTAATAGCATGAAATATTTTTTATTTAATATTCGGATGAAACAGTTCTGTACATTTATACAGTCATTCATGCGTCGACAATAAATCGAATTAATAGTAAATCAATTATAACAGGTGGAGATTTCGAGATGGCATATTTTCGAAACCTATTGGGTTAGTCATGCTGAACAACGTTTACTATGGGACCAATAGAAAATTCTCAATTTTTTTTTCCTTTTCTTATAAAATGCTCGATCATACATAATGTATGAAAAGTGAAAAAAATTGATAATTCGGTGTTGGTTCTATAGTAAAAGTTGTTCAGCGTGACTAATCCAACATAGGTTTCGAAAATATGCCATCTCGAAATCTCAACCCAGTATATTCTGTCAACCCGCGGCGTTTCGAAAGCGGAAAGCAAAGGCGTAACACAGAAATAGGTGTCCGAAAATTAACAGTGCAATTTGCCAAGAAGCTGGTCTTTAAATGCGTACTAATCTACTAAACGCCGTGAGAGTTTAGACTACACCTTAATACAGAACGAGAATTAAAACATAGTTCATGAATCAAGAATATGAATTAAATGAATGAATGAATGAAATATTCTTTATTGTATACACTGACATAAAACAAATAACAATAGTATCTTCCAGGCAACCTTTAATATAATAATTGTGTTTATCAATAATAAACCATAGGTCCAGTTATTAAATTCCAATTCAGCATGTTATCTCGACACAATATTTTGATTCACGTTCCGTTTACACAGGATTCAAAAACATAAATATTTTCTATTTTGAAATTATTAACATAACGTCGCGAAAACTCGTTAAAATAAATGCTTTTCCTCGAATAGGTCTAATAGAGCTTTAATTTCAGTGATTATGATCAAAACTTATCAAGGGACCATTTCATGGTGAAAAATGTTAAGACATATCTAAGGAAAAGATTTGTTAAAAATAAATCATTTAAACATATCACTTATTCTAATACGTTTAAAATACGCATGGTAAAGTCCGACCAATTGTTAATTATTATTTACACGCCAAGCTAATGCCTCTGTTTAGGGTCAACGCTCACTGTCGGGGTTAAAGCGATGACAAATCGTATGCGTTGATCCTTAGAAATATTATTTTAACTATGTACGGTGTTTTATCTATAGTAACACAACCGCATTGATGTATCTTGACTTTATTAACAAGTTAAAAACTTAACTGAAGACTCGAAATAGTCGCCTACTCACTCGTATAAATATCATCAGAATCATCAGCGTACTGTGTCAATAACCTAACATTAATAAATAAATCTATCATCCGACAAGAGATCAAATTAAAACTAAAGAGTTGTATACAAAATTAGATAGGTGCCCATTACCGAGAAAATTTAATACTTGGAAAAGACTGTCTCATTCAAAATATACATAAAAATATAATTTACTCTAAGTTATTCGGTAAATATTCGAGAATTCATCACAACCCTAAAAATAGCTTCGGGCATACAATGGTCGGACTCTAAGTACAAAATTAAAGGTTGATTCACATCGCCAAACTAAGCCCATCGCTCACTATGTCAGCAACGCTCCAGCGCAGCAGCGACCCGGCACCGCCTCAACTCAATCCAACCACTAGCTGGCACCTCGCGCGGCGCCGATCAAGTTAGTCACGCAGCAAGGGAGTGGACCGCTCGCTGAGAAGCGTGTGGTCAGCAAGACTAGTGGCTTCTAGCGGCAAGCGCGCTTGCCACGAGGCGTCATTGTAAATACTTTAACGCATACGATTTAAAGGCCTCACTTGCATGGCAAGGTAAATGCCGAGGCGTTGCTGCTATGGAGCGGTGCTGACATAGTGAGCGATGACCTCTCTTGCTATATCCCGGGTCAAAATTCGAAAAACGAAGACTTAGCTCCAAGTTCTCTTTAGTTACTTAGCCAATTATTTCAATAAAGTATTTATATGTACTGTAACACTTATAAAAAATTCAACAATCCTGTTTTCCGTTATCTTGTAGTCTGTAGTGCAACTAATATTTTTAGGGTCATACATTTTTAAAGTAAATATTTGTAGATGAAATAAATTCAAATATTTATCAAAGTAATTATTAACGTTTATCAATGAACTTTTAAATACGTCAAGAGAATAAATTTTCATATGCCACTATAACAGGATAATTGAACAGTTATTTGAACTCCAAATGATTGATTTTGATTTTTCGTGGTATTCCGAGCAGGTATTAATTTCTTCTAACAACAATTCGAGATCAGCAAAGTATCGGCAGTGTGAATCATAAATTGTGACAACCCTATCAGTCAGATGAATCCATTCAACAACCAGGTGGTCCCGTAACAAGATTCATATGTTCTCCATTCTCCGTCGTAGTTGTTATACGATTCCTTAGAGCGAAGGCGGCTATCACACGCGCCACCTGTTATTGAAAATTATACCTTAAATCTGTACATATAGAGTAAAAGTTTTGTTAAACTGGATAAAATACAACTGTTATTGAAAAGTATGCTTTATGACGTGAAAACAGAGTTAAGTATTGAATATCTTACCTCCCCTGGTGTGTCTTCGTGGACCGCATGCCCGCATCTTGCCAGTACTTGCATTTGGAATTTACCTGATAGATTAAAAACTTACAAATATAAAAGAGAACTTTTTATTGTTACATACAGTCTCAAACACTGCTGATTATATCTAAAAGCTAAACTAGTCTTACTATAGCGGGCCATCCACTAACGTTCTTTCACACCGGAATCTGAAATCGCTAAGGATTAAACACTAGTGGATTCGCATTACCGAGAAAGGGTATTAAAATCCCTGGTTCTGTCCTGTCGCGAATGACACGTCGCGATAACTGAGTAGGATAGTGCCCGTTTATATTTCCCAAACGATGGAGCGAAATGAAAATATTCCTTAAGAGCACTCAATTCGCCATACTTTTCATACAAAACCTCTGTACTTATTATGACGTTGTTAAACATTTTTCGTTAGATGTTTTGAACAAATTTGTATCTTGTGCACTATATATAGCCGTGTATCGAGGCGAAATAAAAAAAAAAGTATCAGTAAGTATCAATATTTCAGTAAAAGCCTCCGAAAAACAGCGTTTTTGCTCAGATTTTACCTGAACTTTGGCCATATCTAATGTACCTATAAATTTTAAAAGTAAAGAAAACATTTTGCTACCAGGCTTGCAAATGTATTGGAGATTCTAAATAACTAACTTTTTTTTCACCAGCTTGTATGATTTTTCACTAGAAGTACACGCCTGGAATTTGTTTTATGATATGCGAAATCATGAATGACGACCTAGCGAAGCGGCCGCGAGTGATCAGCGGAATTTACCGACTGATAACCGATGGCTCTGATGCTGTCTCTCTTTTTTCACAGTCAAACATTACTTTGGATGAAACAACAAGCTTTTAGACTATGCTTGCGTTGAAGTTGCGCCGGCCACAGAGGGTCGCCTTAATGATAAAACAAAATGACGTGCATTCCTCATAAAAGTCAACAATCCTCAAGAAATAACAGGATCGTGACCATCCACTGACATTTAATCCTTAAGTTTTATCGAGTTTGACTGACAAAATCCAATCTGACAGGAATGTACCTTTATGTGTGGATGGTGATCGAAGGATTGTTTATTCCGTCGGACTAGCGTGTCATGATAAAGTCACAGGAAAGAATGTAAGATTATTGTTTAGTTAGCGGCCTCAACGGGTTTATTCTATCCTTTTGCGTTTCCCTACAGATTGTAAGACAGGACAAGTCGTAAAGAAAGAACGTTAGTGGATGGCCCGCTTATATGTAACAAAGAACATAAGAAATGTAGTACTTGTAAATTAGTTCAATGTGCTAGATGACGAAAAAAATCTATTTAGTCCATCTTTTACATTATCAAAAAATATTAGACACTTATTTTTTCGTTTGTCAATTAAACAAAAAAATACGAAGATATCGTGTGTTGAAGTTCCGCGTGACGTCACGTTAGAGTACACTTTGTACTCTAAACTGACGTTACAAGCCCTCCACTCCCGAACTATGACTCGCTTTATCTTTATTTTTAATGATTTGGTAAAGCAAAACATGCGTGTCCAATATTTTTTGATAATCTAACCGACGGACTTATTAGATTTTTACCTAGGAATCATCCTTATGGCTTGTTTTCAACATTAATTCAGCCAATTCATTTTTACCAACGTCAGAAAGCACTTACGGTAGTAAAATTATCTCTCTGAGACTTAATTTTTATAGAGAACCTGTTCAACTGTCAAGTTATTCTAAATTTTTTTTTTTTTTTTTTTTATACCACTAAGTTGGCAAACAAGCATACGGCCTGCCTGATGGTAAGCAGTTACCGTAGCCTATGGACGCTTGCAACACCAGGGGCATTACTCGCGCGTTGCCGACCCTGAAGAAATCTCTTCACGCCCTTTTTGAAGAACCCCATGCTGTACTCCATTGGGAAAACCACGGCAATATCTAAGAATCTAAGAAATACCTTTTAACTTTTATAAAAACAAAGAATAGTCCTGTTATCTGTTTACAATAAAGTTCATATAAATAACCATTGATTAACATTATTTATTGCGACGCAATAAGGTTAATTTTGCTTTGACACCCACGGCTACCTTGTACACACGGCTACACATCAAGCTATACATTTACAATATAAGCTGACCTCTCATTGTACGGAAATCCCATTGCGAGATCAGCTCATACTGGAAATGTATAGCTTGATGTGTAGCCGTGTGTACCATCGCAACTCTCGGCATCGTCCGGGAGTCCATCCTCACACATTGGAACGGCAATGGTTTCGTACTGTGCGGTCTCAAAGCTTCCTACCAGACGTTCAGGCGGTGGAATGAGCTCCCCATAGTGTGTACAGCATGGGGTTCTTCAAAAAGGTTGTGAAGAGATTTTTGCAGGGTCGGCAATGCGAGTGATACCCCTGGTCAATAGGCTATGGTGACCGCTTACCATCAGGTGGGCCGTATGCTAGTAAAAAAAACTATTATACAAAAAACTTAAACCGACTTCAAAGTACCAACCCTGAACTGATGTCAATGGGACCAAACGGGAAGTGTACCCTTCCAAACAAAAAAAAAGAATTTTCCAAATCGGTTAATAAATGACGGAGTTCTGAGGTAACAAACATTTAAAAAAAACGCAACCGAATTGAGAACCTCCTCCTATTTTTGAAGTCGGTTAAAAATATTCTTAAACGCCAGTATTTCTTAGATTTGTCGCACTGTGGAAGACGCCTCTATGCTGAACATACCCTGCATTTGTCCAACGGTGAGTTCCCGGTCCAGTCCATCGATGGAGGCAAGCAGAAGTAACCTCGGAGCTTGTACCGAGAGGAAGGACGCCGACAGTCCCTTGAACCATCCCGACCAGTACTGCTCAGTCTTCGACAGGTCTATACGCCATTTGTACCTGAAGTGATATCTATCACGTTCGTGGACGTTTTGTATTATCGTCGAAAGGTTACAAATAAGTTTTGAGAGAACGTGCAAAAAAAAAGTTATTTAATGCGCTTTACACATTCTTCAGACGGAACATTTTTGAATGTAGAATCGGGGACCAGGGGGGCGATTACGTAACTAAATTTCAATAATTTTCGAATTGAAATCGGTTCAATATAGCGGTTTTCTAATAACTTTTTTTGGTCCTGATAAAATACCAAATACAAACAGTGGTTCCTTGGAAATGGAAACATTTTCGATTTTATAATATTTCTACCGATTCAGAGGTTATTTCAATCTGAATTTCATTGCAATAAAGTTACGTAATCCACGTACAGAGCCCCGATTCTCGCGTCTTCGACATTAATGTCGCATAGACATTTCCCAAAAAACATGGCGGATATCTTAAATATTCTATGCATTTTGACAGAAGAACGCCATGATTTTCGCCAAATGTCTATCAGACGAATTCGCCGCGTATTTCTCGCGAGTATTACAAGTCGAAACTCTGCCGAAGTGCACGCGATTTACGCGAGTGTTTTAAATGCTTATCGCAATGTATTAGTGACCAGTACCTCGCCCACGAATTCGCCTTTTCTGGAAAAGCCCTTTGACATAGATATCGAAAGCGCGAGAATTGGGGGCCTGACTAGTTGCTGGATTGGATTACTCAGTATTACTACTAAAGGGATTTTCCTCGATGTGCCGAGATAAGAGCAAAGTATAGAGGTAAACCCTTACCGCATAGTACCGCCGTCCCCGACGGCGCTGGGCCGGACGAATTCTCCGTCCATGGCGTGTGGATCGAGGTCGGCGTCCGGATCCGGATCCGGCTCCTCGTCCGTCTCCGAGTCGGATCCCTCCTCGGCGATCCGGTCGACCGCGACGTGCCGCATCGGCCCCGGGGAGGCGGTCCCGACGGGCGAATAAGTCTCCACTTCGTTTGTGGCTAGCAAGCCCGTGTCGACGCTGGATGTACAACATTTATGCTGGGTGGAGATTTCGAGATGGCATATTTTTAAAACCTAGGTTGGGTTAGTCATTCTGAGCAACTCTTACTACGGGACCAACAAAAAATTCTCAAGCTCATTGTAGGATTCAAACCCTCATAACGTCTCGAAAAAAAAATGTTTTCATACAATCATAATGTATGAAAACATTATTTTTCAAGATTTCAGTGTTTGTGCCGTAGTAAAAGTTGTTCAGAATGACTAACCCAACATAGGTATCGAAAATATGCCATCTGGAAATCTTCACCCGGTATATGTAAGTTTTATGAGCAGTACGACTGAGGAAGTACCTCCACCTTACAGAATACCACAGCCAAATAACTTTGTTGTGTTCGTGCATTTAAGCTCGCCAGAGCTCATTGGGAAGAGGGCAAGTCGGTATCACGTGAGTGATGCAACGTGTGTTGCAAGCGTCCTTATGGCTAAAACGCTCACCATCAGACGGGCCGTATGCTAGATTACCGACTTCGTAAAGTAGTTTAAATTTTTTTGCGCGGAACCCTTATATTTGTAAAGTAAATGTAGCCTAAGTTACTACTTATATCATCAGTTATCTGCCAGTGAAAGTCCCGTCAAAATCAGTCCAACCGATTAGCCGAAACACAAACAGACAGACGAAAATTTAAATAAATAAATTTAATAAAATGAAGTAGCACAAATAACACTTACTTGACAATTTGACTTGGCATGGATACTTTTGCAGAATCCACATTCCTAACTTGCCCACTTCTGACACTACAAAATAAGAACAGATTATAAGATTATACCCCAGCTGATTGGTTAAATTATGGCGTTAAAAAATGGCGGATTCATTTAAAATCTGGTTTGTTTTAAACCATCTCATGTATCGAGGGGGATATTCTTTTTCAATTGAACTGGCCGAAATAACTTTATTATACAAAGATATTCTGAGTATACCAAATACAAAATGAAGAATTTAGGGTGAAAATGATGTATAATGTCAGATTTCAGCTTGGGTGTTTTAAGCTAGATAAAATTATTGAACAACAAAAAATAAAGTAATGCTTACCACCACTCTATCGCATGCTCAATGCTTTTGAAGTGTGTCGGTCTACCTCGGAGGAAGCTTTGCATGCTTGTTAACGCGTCCATTGCTGTGCCTAAAACAAAGTCAATCTTATAATATTTAACCTATTAGCTAGTAGTTCAAAATTCATTTATTTATTCAAACAGACCTTCGCAGGCACTTAATGAATACTTAAATACTCTAATGCCGGTTCGGAAGGTTGCATTTGCTGAGAAGAACCAGCAATAAACTCATCAATACTCTTTTAAAAACAAGCTTATTCATACATAATATTTACATTCTAATTGCAATGACAACAATTGCGTGCCCCGGCGCGGCCGCAAAACTACAAAGTAGACTGAATCAATGTGATTACTAGCTGTCCCGCGCGGTTTCACCCGCATTGCCGAGGGATCATATGTTTTCCCGGAATAAAAAGTATCCTATTTGTTAATCCAGAATATATTCAATCTGTGTGCCAAATTTCATCCAAATCCGTTCAGTAGTTTTTGTGTGAAAGAGTAACAAACATCTATCCATACATGCTCACAATATCCCGTGACGCGCCTCATACACACCATGTTAGTTTAAGGAGAACCGCGGCCATTGTGCGCCAAATATCACTGTGACGTATAAGACACAAGGTTTAATATTATCTGTCATTTTACATTTTACCCCCCCCACACACACACACTTACACACACACACACACCCAAACTCTACCCTTGCAAACATCCACACGTTTCCTATTGTATTATTTTATACTTGTGTATTACGTCATACTTGTGAACAGGTGCTGCTTGTGGGGGTTGGTCTGCTTAAGTTTGCCATTTATTTATTTACTTATTAAATATAGATTCAGTCTACTTTGTAGTTTTGCGGCCGCGCCGGGGCACGCAATTGTTGTCAGTGCGATTAGAATGTAAATATTATGTAATGAATCTAAGCTTGTTTTGAAAAGAGTAATTGCTGAGTTTATTGCCGGCTCTTCTCAGCAAATGCAACCTTCCGAACCGGTATTAGAGTATTAGAGTCAGACTTTTCATAAGTGCCTGCGAAGGTCTATTTGAATAAATGATTTTGAATTTGAATTTTGAATTTGATATTATATAATAAAGCATTTTTGGCGCTGGTCCTTCACTGTTGTATAGAGGTTCACTGACTCCCATAATACAGATTATTCTAGCTTGGGAGCCAGAAGACTCATAGACTTGTAATTTTAGCCGTAATTTTTGTCTTCTATCATAATATGTATGCTTTTAATGTGTGGCAATAAATAAATTATTATTATTATTTCGTTACTGTCCCATATAGATTTTAAATCTAGCCAGATCTCTCTTCGCTGGTTGTCGCCCTTTATAGGAATAAGATATTAGTAGGATATAGTTGTAGTTTAAACTGTAGGTGAGAAAGTAGTTCTAGTACTTCTGGCTGGCTATTATCCTCGAGTTGAAAATCTATCTGAAAACCCCTAACAGTGTGTTTGGGAAACAGCACTTGAGAGCCACTTACCATTTAAGTTTGTCCATACAATCACTTAGCATAAGCAGTATTGTGGTCTGACACAAGCTTATCATTATAAACAATAAATTACCTTCAACAACATCAATGACAGCAATCCCCTGCAAACACTGTTGCAATGACGGTAGATGTGCAGCTCTCACGGCTATCGCACCACCCATAGAATGTCCAACCAGTAGCAGCTGCGATAGTTCACCACCAAATAACTTGTGTATCACTTGTTCTACGTCCCTAGGAAATGTGACATCATAAAAACGTTAATTACTTCTGATAAACAATATTTGGTGTTGGACAAAATACATATATAATTATGTATTTTACATAAGCACTATACATATTTTGTTTCAGTGCATCTCATCACCAGTTTTCAGCTTTTAGTATTACCACAGTCTATAAAACCATACAGTCATCTGACGCCTTAGATCTCGTGGAAAATGCCGACGTCTAGACAGTATCGCGACGGCCATATAAAGTATGCTGTTTCCCGAGCTACTAACATAGTTTTGTTCGCAGGTCGGGCGCGGCTTTCCCGCGTCTCGCCCCTCACACCGCAAGATAGCCCGACGTCTTCTTCGAAGACTGTATGGTTTTATAGACTGTGATATTACATTATCTATGCCCCATGGTAGAGTAAATAAAGATGAGTAGGTTATCTTCATACAATGGTACCGAACGTAGCTTGTATGTGGGCGCGCCGCAGTAACGTACGCGCCATTGCACGCACACAAGGACGTGGTCCATACTATATTAGTGTTTTCATTTTATTATGTTGTCCGGGTGCATCCTTACTTGTCTTTATTACTCTGCCCATGGTTTCACCCTCTTTAGCGTGTTGTTTACAATCTATAAAATTCTTCGAAAAACAGGCTACCTAATACAAAAATTATTCACACAGACATATTAGTGTAGATTTTTAGATATAACTAAAACATAAATAACTCACTTCACTAATGTATCTGCACTTAAATCATCAGGATTTTTAGCTTTTGTCTCTCCATGACCCCTTATGTCCATGGAAATAACCTGACAGTGGATCATATTTGTTATTTCTTCCTGAAACAAATTACAATGATTATAATATTTATAATAATAAGCCAGGGATATAGTTATAAATAAATAAATAATAAATATCCTGGGATATTCCTCACACACGGTCATGTGATCCCAAATTAAGCAGAGCTTGCACTATGGATACCAGATAACTGATATAATACATATATTACTTTTTGTTTGTAAATACATACTTAATATACACAATTACACCCAGACTCAGGACATACAAAAAGAAAGAAAAAATGGGAATCAAACCCATGACCTGCAGCACGATAGGTAGAGTCTTAACCAACTGTGCCAACTGGCCCGTCAATATAGTATCTAATAATATTTATTATCTGTGTATGACACAGATAATTAATATTATTAGATCATTTCGAATCATTGGATTTGCACATATAAGGAGAGCAAAAGAATCAGGTAATAATATCTCAACAGAAGTACAATTGTACTGAAAGTAGTTTGGGAAGCTCCAAGTACCATAATTATCAACTTTAATGTTGACTAAAATAGGAGACACAAAACATGGACAAAATAATCATTTTTTTATCAACAACAAGATATTCTACTCACAGTAAACAAAGCCCAACTCAATGCAGAATATCCACCACCATGCAGCGTCACAATCCTTGGTCGATCTGGTAAGTCAGGCTCAGGTGACAAGTATACCCTGAACACTCCATCATCAGTCTCCACATCAACATATTTCTCAAAGTACTCTTTCCAAGACACTGGTGTGTAGTCCTTTCTGCGACCAGCACCAAAAGGTGCAAGCCTGAATAAAGAATAGAATAGTTTCATTAAACATTTTGATAAAAAGACATCATGCTTCGGGCAGAGGTAGTGGCGGTCAATGCTGGCAGAAATAATACTTTGATTTCTGACCATACTGATTTGAAGTTAACAAATAATCACCAGCACAAGCTCACCCTATTTGCCATCTGTTTCTGGCAACATATTCTTAACCAATCACACATGAGTAACCTGGCTAGCACTAAAATCTTCATGGAATGGTAACTAAATGACTGATAATATTAAACCTAGTGTATTATACTCCAACGTGAAGTGAAGCGCACTTTGGCCGCAGTGCTCCTTAAACTCCAATTTGGAGCGTAGGTGGTGAAACAGGTTAAAGTTATTTCTCTATGCCTGTTAAGAGTGGTTTCATTGTTACAACAATAAAGTAGGGTTGGAGACTTAAAATATCTATTATATTCATTTTATTTTAAAGTTTTTTGCTGACTTATAAATGTTAGGTCTAGTAAACATTTAGCATCTGAGGACTTTTCGGATTACTTTTTATCGTACTCTCTATAATGGTACAATTCTCTGCAGTCCGTTACTGTTAAATTTGCTGAATGAAAAACCACCTGTGGTTAAAAAAACAGACGCATGACGCTCATCAACGTAGGTAGGTATGTAGTTTTACGCGGAATATAAAACTAGTGTTAGGAAATAATCTGAACATAATATTATAGGTAGAATTCAAACGTTTCCACAATATTGAACTTCAATCAAACCCTTCAAAAACAATAATGCAATCATGTTTAGAAAAATAACTCTAAAATCACTCACTTCGATACGCCCGATGTTCTTGGACATTTAGGTGGTAGCTTGTTTTTCAAAATACTTTTTTGTAATGCAGACATTATTCTAATTTCTCAGCTTCTCTCAAATAATGATAAAGAAAATTCATGAAAAATTCATGAAGAAATTGTAACAGTACGTTGAACTTTCTTTGCCGACATTTTGTAATATTTTTTTTTACTGACTTGACTAGTGTTGTATCATTGTTGTATATCCCAAACTGTGCGTCGCGACGCCCTGCGGTGTCGCGATAGTATCCCAGGGGCGTGTCGTGAGGCGATCTAAATAGGTTGGCTGTCTGTGTCAGCTACTTGAATTTTGGAGCTCAGCTTATCAAAAATATCGTTCCATCAGCACTGCAGCATTGAGGGTTTTATTACCGTTTGCGACATCATACTTGTGTGAGACAGGTTTCTCCGCAGTTGCAGTAATTAAGAACAAGTATAGATCGCAAATAAATTTAGAGACAGAGACGAGACCGGCAATTCGAAACTTGAGCCTCATTTTGAGAAACTATGCTCAGAGAAGCAAGCACATCCTTCTCATTAATACCAAACGAAAAGAGATATAAAAAGGGTGTGCTTTCTTTTTATCTTTTTTGTTTGCTTTCATTTTTGTTTTTATGTTTTGTTCTTTATTTTCTAATAAAAAATTACATGCTATTTGGAGTTTTCCTGACAAATTTTGATTAGACTAGAACTGCAACTAGTAGGAAAATGTATGGCAAGAAGGCCAGGGCGTCGCAAAAATATGGCAACTTCCCAAAGGCGTCTCAGTTAAAATACGTTTGGGTAGGTACCTACCCCTGGTTTAGATCTCTTTATTGCCAACGATAATTTTGTAATCTCGTAGACTTGGGTCATAGCGCAATGACGTTAATTTTGCGTTAATTTTGTATGAAATCCTTTCCACCAATTCCCCACCATCGAAAATGCGCTCTAATTGACTAAATCAAAGACACACTAAACATTTAGTTATATGCAGTGATTGGTCGGTATCATATGCACGCACAGACTTAGTAGAGATGCTAATGTGATACACCTTGAGCGGACGTACAGCCGGGATGGATCGTGTTATTTTCCCAGCTCTAGTGTTGATGATGCTGCTAGCTCTCCCAGTCCTGCCAGACATGTACGTTAGATTAGTTTTATAGTAGTAACCCTACTAATTCGACTAACCAATCGGTCAACAGTAAAAAAAAAACTAATTGTTGGAAAAAACCGGTAATTTAAAAAAGTGGCATCACTATTGCGACGTAAAAATCTGTGGGGCGATTACGTAACTAAATTTCAATCATTTTCGAATTGAAATCGGGTCAATATAGCGGTTTTCTGATAACTTTTTTACTTTCTGATAACTGCAAATACAAACAATGGTTCATTAGAAATGGAACCATTTCCGATTTTGTAATATTTCTACCGATTCAGAGGTTATTTCAATCTGAATTTCATTGAAATAAAGTTACGTAATCCACGTACAGTTTAGTTTAGATATTGCATTGCAATAATTAATTCAAATTATATATAAAAAAATATCTCATCATAATGTGTGTGTATTGAGTATTTTTTTACTTATTTACAATTAAGATTTATTTTATACTAATTATAATACAAAATAAATTATTAAACATAACTCGCTCGCCATCGCCACAAGCCACAACTGATAACGAAACAAAACGTACATCACGGTAGGATGTCAAATAAAAATTTCAGATGAAAATAAATTATTTCTATTGTTTTTCTGTACATTATGTACCTCCACGATTACTAATTAAATAGGTAATAATTAGTTGGGCAAAACTATAACTTTTGAAACCTACTAAATCCTTTGCAATAGGTGTACCGTTTGCACCATGAATTTCTCACAAATTTGTAGAGTTTGTCTTGAATCAAACAAACAAAATTATGATATATTCACCAGCTTATATGTGAAAAGAAATACCCTTTACTCTGAAATGCTGTCTACTTGTACTAAACTTAAGGTAGGTTTAATCAAATTATACATTTCTTAAACAGAGTTACCTCAAACACTTTATTTAATGTAGTGTTTATTTGTTGTGAATCTAGCCATATGAAGATGATGGTTTTCCTCGTATGATCTGCAAGGATTGTAGTCGACAACTAAAGCGTACTTACGCTTTCAACCTACAGTGTGAGGAAAGTGAGATAAAATTAAAAAAATATAAAGAAACTTCAGTTTTAGAACATAAATCAAATGTAGACAATGATACTTTAGAAATTAAGGAAGAATTTCCAAATGAAGTAAAGTCTGAAGAAGAGGATAAAACTGAAGAGAACAATGGTAAACTAGATCTACTGGATTTAATAGGTGATATTCCTAAAGATGGAACTAAGGATGACATTAAAGTTGGTATGGTTCTTTACGTAGTTTAAGTCTATTTTATTATACTTAACAACATTATGTCCAATAACTGTACAATACAGTTTACGTAAAAATTAAGTAAAGGTAATGCATGATAGTATAACCAACCAATAATGTTATTTTATGACTAAAAAGGAAAAAGCCCTAAGACCTTCTTTAACCACATTAGAAGGATTTCAATAAAGGGATGCTTTGATGGTTGCATACCCTACATGACCTACAATTATTTCCACACATGTTACTGAATGTCCCTTGTGAGACAGATTGTAAAAAAAAGCCTAGATAATGCTTAAAATTTCATCATCTATTTTTGGCAAGCTATATTTTGTGTTTTTGTGAGACTTGAACATACAAATACTCCAGCTTTACATTATTAATTATAGATTACTAGCTGTCCCCCATGTTCCCCGAACAAAAAGTAGCCTATGTCCTTCTCCATACCATAGGCTATCTGCATGCCAAATTTCATGATGATCCGTTGTGTAGTTGAGGCGTGAAGGCGTAACAAACAAACAAACTCACTTTCACATTTATAATAGTTGTAGTAGTAGTAATAGCAGGGCTACATCACTCACTCGAGGACGCTCAATAAGTGCCTACCGCTTAGTGGACTGCCCGCAGTTCAAGTAACAGTGGGCCACCGTAAGCCAATGCGAGAACTTGTACGCAATTACGAATGGCACAAATACTTTTATTGAATTTTGAACTACTTTTACATTTCATTGGTTTGTTTTATTCATATAAATATCATATTATTGAAATTATTCATGTGATTTAATTATTTTCAATAAAATGATATCTTAACAGTGATTTTAGAGTAGGAAAAATAAATATCCATCATTACATATGCTAAAATACTTTTTATTCCTAATATGAATAAACAAATAATTGTATTCATACAAAAATATTGAAATTCAGTTTTTGTATTTATATTTTATAATATTCGTTCCAACATCACAGGGTTTTCTTCGAAGACAGTGCGTCTTGAAAGACTCACTGTAGGCTGAGATAGTGGTTGATTGTTAGATGTAGGCACATATTCATCTAAGAACATCAGAATCCATACAACCCTTTCACTATACGTGCGGCGATCAAGGCGTGGGTGCATTTGATGTAGCGGACTCGCCTGTACAGAGCGAAGCAATATGAATTTTAGCATCACAACAATTGAACTCAAAATAGCGTACTTTGCTGAAGAAAGAGAGGTATCTGTTACAACTTTAATCTGTGGTAATAGTTAGGATTATATGTTCCAGAACTGACCTGCAATGATGATGCTTATGATAGTGGCTGGGATGCAGACGATGACAACATTCTCCTTAGGGAAATAAAAGAGAAAAAGAGAGCAGGTATATTACTACACTATTCCCTTTCTCAATTATTTTCATATCATTGGCTTCGATCATTGAAGAAGTGCTAAATTATACGGGATTGAAGAAGTTGATTTGAATGGACGGTCACTTAAGTTATAAAGTCCTTTATAAAAGAATTTATTGGGTCATCATTACTCTTCATGTTTAGGTTTCGGTATTTTAAATTATACTAAGTTACTTATGCAATCATCTTTTAGATGCAAATTGCAATGGAGAAGATGTTAGATGGAATGCTGATATCCTTAAACAGTTAAATAATAAAGTGAAGAAAACAGGTGACCATAATTTTATATATTTCATCTCCGACATGTTATAAAATACAACACTTGGAGACTTAAACATACTTGCTAGTTCAAACATATAGAAATCAATTGATAAATAAAATATAGTTTAAAGTCTACTGACTTCTATTTACGAGATGAAACATACTATCAGTTATCAGGCCTATCTGGCAAGTTTGTATTATCCTATCCGGCATCAAAGCTTGTCAAATATCCAGTAAACTACTATCCGTTTCATCTCAAATTTTATTTATACCAAACATTTAACTCAAAGAAACTTTTTACTGCATTGCTTTAGAATGCAATGATTAGATGTCATGGAAAAGACTGTCATTCACATCCTCCAATGATCTTGAACTCTCAGTGAAGAAGTAATAGACATAATACTTAAACCGTATCAGAGTAGTTTGTAGTGTCCCTCTAACTTGCTACCTACGAGTTGAGGCAAGCACCTACCAATGTGTTCTACAATGCATCTGAATTTTATTCACTGTTAATTACTTTTCTGTGATACAATAATTCTTGTAGTAGCGAAACGGCCAATCCACATATTTTGACTAAGGTGTAGAGTTTGTGAAGTTAGGGCATGTAGAGTTATAAGCTTGGCTCTACATGAGATCTGATAACTTTTTGATAGTGCGAGCCATATAGTCTCGTCTTGGCAATATTTTACATGAAAATGTTTTTGGTGCGATCTTATTATCATGGATGTAAAAAAAGGCGGACGTATTCTCACTAACAAAAATCTGTGTCTTCAGAGTCGGCCACCTCTCACGCACACATTCACACAATTGGTTGGCCATTCCGCTGAAAACAAGACTCTGTTGCCGTTTACCCGCGCTCGATTAATGTGTGCATGCCGGCTTGTATGTACAGCGAGGTGGCCGACTTGAGCGACACAGTTTTTTATTAGTGAGAATACGTCCGCCTTTTTTTTACGTCCATGCTTATTATATTCTCTTTGCAGTTCCTGAAGACAGTAGCGATAAACCTAAGAAAAAGAGAGGTCGAAAGAAAAAAGGTACTGATAAAATACGTTTTTTTTTGTATGATTTTACCTTTTCTCCAGAAAAACATAACATACAATTTTAATTTGTTATCTATGTAATACTTGCATTTAAATAGTGATTTAAAAGAATTAGCGAAACCCCCTCTTTAAAAAGACACCATTTAGTTAATTTGTCTTATTTTCAGTGTATATGGAAGGCGAATTACCATCACTCCCAGAAAGCAAGCTGCCCCACCAGTGTGATATTTGTGGCAAGTTCCTTAGCACTAAGAGCAACTTGAAAGCGCATAAGATATGCCATACGGACTTGCGACCCTATAAGTGCAGTGCATGTCCAGCGACATTTAGGTAAATAACAATAAATATACTTGGAGATACTTAAAACTGGGATCATTTGAATTGAACACCGGAATTCGCTATTGTGTGTGTGTTTTATGTAGTAGTCACATGACTTATCCTGAGTGTATGTAATTTTCCATACAAAATGAACATGTGCTAATGTTGCATTTGCTGAGAAGAGCTAGCAATAGTGTTGCCAGGTGTCCCGATTTGCGCGGGACGTCCCGATTTTCAGGGGTCTAGTGACACGTCCCGATTAACCCTTGATCGGGACGCCAAATGTCCCGATTTTTCACTAACCTCATGAGTCTTTACTATATTTGATAATTTTGACAGGAAAAGTGAATATAACTAAGCTGCTACTACATAAAAATATTTGCTTTCATTTTTTCTCATCAAATTCAGACTTTCACTACTGTCCCGATTTGAAACCCAAAATCCCGATTATTTTATCCTTACATTCCGAAATTTGCACACTTGGCAACAGAACTTTTGACAATTGGAACACGCGACTTGGCAACACTAGCTAGCAATAAACTCAGCAATAATTACTCTAATAATAATATACTACTCATCACATAACATTTGTTGTAACAACCACCATGCCAATTCATTATGTCAATGTATTTTTTTTGTACTTTTGAAGTCAATGCTATGAATAATAAATGATATTATTTCAGGGCCCACAGTGCACTATTCCAACATAAAAAGGTCCACAGTGGTGAGACTCCATACCATTGCGAGTATTGTCCGAAGCAGTTCAGCAGACGGACCGGACTGGTCAACCATATACGGATGCATACTGGTATGATCTTATTAATACATTTAATGAAAATGAAAAAAAATATTAAAAATTAATTTATTTCCACCAGAACGCACAGAATAATAATAGGTAGGTAAACACAAAATAATAACAATAATAAAGAAAACTAAAACAGTATCAACAATAATAATAATGAAAATCTGTGCGTCACGGTGTAAAAAAGGCCCCGACTCAGTATAAAGTTGTGGGAGCTACCCACAACACTGGTATTCTGTCGGGTTTTCATGAGTATTTACCTGAAAACTTATTGACATGAAGATGTCTTTAAATGTGCTTCCATGGGAGGCAATTCAGAAAACTTGTTAGTGATAGCTCGGTTTAGGGAAGACTAGGGTAATACGGGAAACCAGGAAAGAGAAACGATTAAATACACAACTTGAACAAACAGCTTTATTTGACAGACAAACCAAAATTCATATAAAAAACAATAGAATCGAAATAAATATTATAGGTCAGTTAGCCACAAAACTGATAATAACAAATTCGGGGGATACAGTTTAGTGTTGCAGCTACATATCTGTAAAGTCCGTCCCCTCCCCCCGGTAACGGCCCCAAGCCGAGGTTCGGCCCCAACTGGGGCACCTTCAGACGTAGTTACCTAATCGTAACCCTGGTTGAGAGCTTGATCGCCGATTTGTCCGGTGCTAAAAATCTTGTTAATTCAAAAACAAAACAACCTACATATCTATCATCGATATCTAAAGGATCAAAGAATTCAACGATTTTTTTTCTAGTTTTTTTTTCTATTTGTGTTCAACGTATTCACGTAAAACACATGGCCGATCCAGACTCAGCCACACTTTTTTTTTTAGATTGAGGTTGGTAGATATTCCAAGTTTTTGGATAGATAGTGGAGGAGTAAAATCATTGTTTGAATTTATTATATTCATAACCTATCATACTTTCTACGGTGAACTGATTGCTCAAGCTGGCTTTTACAATTTGTTTTTTATGACAGAAGGTTGACTAAAATAGGTAGTATTAGCATGATCTGAGGTACTTTCGCGCTCGTGCTGTAGCATGATTAGCCGTTCTTAATCGATCGGCAAAGTTAAGCTACCACCGTCGTGGTCGGTACCTGGATGGGTGACCACCTAGTGGTATTTCAATGAAATGAAATAATTTGTTCATTCATTCAAATAGGCCTTCACAGGCACTTATGAATAGTCAAACTCTAATCGAGCGTTTCCGTGCTTCGGAAGGCACGTAAAGCTGTTAGTGCCGGTTATCAGTTAATTGTGATAGTCGTTAAGCTAGTGGGATGCCTCCTAGGCGGCTTGAAAAAATCCAACAGTAGGTTGACCACTAGCCTACCTCCACCGATCCGCAGTGGGCACGCGTGGTGGAGTATTGCCCATTCCCTTTCACCCTCATTTATGAAAGGAGGCCTGTGCTCAGCAGTGGGACATTATAGGCTGATGATAATGATAATAATAATGAGGGACTTTCTGTTTTGCTGACTTTTACAAAGCTTAGAAAGCTCTCACACACACAAGTGTCACTAATCACAAGTGCATGTGCCGGACACTGGTAGACGATAATTGACAGATTTTTTACTTGACAATGGTGTCCAGTAGTTTATAATACAACACCGCTCTGCTGTCCGACTGAAAAAGCACCTTAGCATAATGTTTAATAATGTTTTGAGAGAGATAGAGCATAGCGTTTCTTCTCTCAAAGATTAGCTCGACTGGGGAAGTACCTCCACCTTACAGAATACCACAGCCAAATAACTAAGTTGTGTTCCTGCAAGGTGAGTAAGGTCGTCAGAGCTCATAGGGGGGGGGGGGGGAAAGGTCGGTAACGCGTGAGCGATGCTTCTGGTATTGCAAGCGTCCATATGGCTACGGTAACCGCTTACCATCAGGCGGGCCGTATGCTTGTTTACCGACTTAGTTGTATAAAAAAAAAATGTTAAGCATTTTTGTTTACCTATTTCAGGTGAGAAACAATACAGCTGTGAAATATGCTTCAAGCATTTTGTGCAAAGTGGTCAACTCTTAACACACATGAAGCGGCATAAAGGTGACAAGACTTTCCTTTGTCAAGATTGCGGGAAAGGTAACTCTTGTAGTACTTTTTACTAAAAAATTTTACTGTTTATAGGCCTGTGTTTGACCGCAATCTCACCATGGTAAGTGATGCGGCCGAAGGTGGTAAGCACACGAAGCCTAGAAGGAACTAGCTCTCAATTGCAACTGTCGGAACACACCGAAAGGGGCTTGGCGACAGATTTTCAACTTGAGGGTGGTAGCCAGCCAGATGGGTACTACAAAGTACCCTACCACCGTGCTATGGTTTCCTCACGATGTTTTCCTTCACCGAAAGCTCAAGCTCATTGTAGGATTCGAACCCGGGACCTTCGTCTCGGTATCCGACGTCACTACCACTGAGCTATCATCGCCTTACTATATACATCTATTATTAGTTTATGCTAGGTTGCGACTACATGCAATGCTAGGAATCAGTCGGAATGAACACTTTGTTCTTAGTCATTCATTTAACCTTACCTGTAATTTTAATTATCTAATATTACAGTAGTACCCAACTGATATAGCTTACCGATGTACCTGCGCAGAAGATACATTTTCAAAGCGCGGGAAACGCTATTGGTCGGCAGCTGCCGCCATGTTAGCGCGCGCCGTGCGGAGGGGCCTCACGCACGAGTGGGACGGAACTAACAGCTGCAGTGTACTATGAACCTTATAGTAGTGATCTATGGTTGATAGTAAGTTTTAAGCATTCTTTCGTTAATCTTCGGGGCCATACTGTCTTTTCTGTGCGAACGAAGATTCACGACGCGCCTTATCAGTTGGGTAATACTGTACGTGGGTGTAGGCGAGAATGTATTGAATGAAGATTCAGAAACGCATTCTCTCGGCGGCCTCACTATAGGTATATACAATATACAGTGCATAAGTAATAGAATATTACCATATAAAAATACATAAACACGTCTTTCACCCGTATCAGCTTACATGTACAATAGTAAAACGCAACCCTTACCAACCGAGCAGTGAAAACAAAACCTTGAGACGATTAGAGTAAAAGATGCTCAATCGCTTAGTAATTCAGTACATTGTCACCTGCACCCATGTAATATTAATAAATAAAATTACAGGTACGAAGCATAGGTGCGAGCTAGTTTGCACTTTATTGCCACGTCATAACAGTAGCTATTTGTTCAAATGTCTTTGCAGAGTGATCCTTCTATACGTTGGTACTATTATGTATTCTGGGCAAAAGGTAGATTTTGTAAATCGTTTTACATTTTACAGGTTTTCCGATAAAAGCGGATCTGCAAGTACACCAGCGTATTCACAGTGGCGAGAAACCTTACTCGTGTCATCTGTGCACCAAAACCTTTACAACTTCTGGAAACCTTTCCATACATGTTAGAATACATAATAAAGAAGTCAGGTCAGTCTTGCTGAATATTTTAATGTCCACCAACCCGATTGCAATCAGTATACTCACTGATTGCAATCGGGTTGGTGGACGAGCAGTGTGGTATAATGCAATGAGTCGGATCATGGGTTCGACTCCTGGGTCGGGCAAGGTGCAATGACGTTTTTTTTGATGAGACATAATTACTTATTGGTTATGTGCCCGGGAGACAGGGACGGTGCTTACAACTGATTTTGATTTAAGGTTAATTTGGTTTATTTATTTATTTATTTGCCGAAATCAACTGCTTAAAATTAAGTATACAATTAACAAAAGAATATACATAAAAAAAGCCAATTACAGGTTTCCTAATATTAACATAATACATTGAATAAAAAAAGAACAAGAACTTTAATGCTTAACGCTTAATCATTTAATAATTTATTTATTTGGTTTATTTTAAGTACCTAAGTGTGATAATGGTGCTGATTCTGTTGTTTACAACTAAACTAAATTTAGTCTCACTATATCTCTTTCTAACAAAGAACATAAGAAAAGGATGTAAGGAATTTTGTCCTGTCAAATTAGTCCAATGCTTGTTTTCAACGTTTTAGTCGCCATCTATCGCTGTTACGTCTAAATACCCGTTAATTAAAACGGCAGAGACTAAATTTGACAGCTTTATATATGTTCTATCCTTTTCCGATAATGTTCGTATGAAAGAGATGTGATGTGACTAAAATTAGTTTAGTGCGATTTTTCTCTGAGCTATAAGACTGGAAAAGTAACAGATATTTACTTGAGCAAACTGTTTGGTTTAGTCATCCACTCCTCACCATTTTACCAATGTGCCAATGTAACAAATTATATTCAGTATTAAATTTACAATTATTCAATTATTAATTGCAGGTATAATTGCAAGGAATGTCATCGCGGTTTCGTCACATGCAGCTCCTACAACGTTCATCTAAAGAGGCACAAAGGTCAGCGGGACTATCATTGTGAATGTGGTAAAACATTCTACACATCATCTGCGTTAAAACAACACAAAATTGTCCATACCGGAGAGAAAAAATACCAATGCAAGATATGTGATAGGAAATTCACACAAACAAGCCACCTTAGCAGACATTTTAAGAGAGACCATGCGAAACCAAACGTTCCTATACCTTCATCTGACCATTATAAACGAATACTCCATAATAACAGTGAAAGTGTTTTAGGTATTATAGATAATAGCATTCAACTTTTGGCGCCAATAGTTCATGAAGCTGTCAAATGTGAGGGGTCTTAGTGATGTGCAATGTGTTTTATTTTACGGTTTTATCGCCATTGTTTTGTACGGTTTATATTTACCTCCTTTATTAATATAACTATGCAACGTTGAATAGTTAAAATTTTGAAGTCTTTATTAATACATCATTTGGAAGAGATTGCTCTTTAGCGATAAGACCGCCCATTGTACAGTTATTAATATTATGTTCTTTTCCTTCTGTTTTGTTAATTGATTTTCTGGTGTACAATAAAGAGTTATCTATCTATAGTTTATGAATACAAGCGTTAGACATTTTAGGATTGATCAATTACCTCATTATTAAAGTTTTATATGTAATGAAAAACACAATATTTCAAAATAAATTGATTTAGTTTTATTAAAACTTACTAATACTTCGTACATCAACCACAAAATAATATTTTGGTAATAAAGGTACACTATTAATTTATATCAAATGGAAAGAAGACTTTGTATTTATTTATTATTAGAATTAATTTATTGGTTGAAGCCGGCTTTTCACTATGGGATATAATATAATATATATTACATCTTGAGATATAAAAATATTTATAGTTTGGGATGTAATATACAAAAATGTATGACGAGCGATAAAATATTATATCTCAAGATGTAATTTATATTACATTATATCCCATAGTGAAAAGCCGGCTTAAGGGAATATATTATTAAACTTTATCCTAAGTAATATTTATTTATTTTATTGTAAATAAATATTTTTTGATCGAGTTCACATGACATGACAAAATATAGTTTTCTGCTATGTATTTCTCTCATTTATAATTTATGTTACAAAGAAGTGTGGTTTGTTCACTTCAATATTAAGAAGTTACCAATGATGTTCTCACAAAAATCATTTTGGTAGCTATTTTGTGATGTATAGTATATCATACGACATTAAATACATATTTATTTTGCTATTATGTGTTTCATTGATTCTCGAAATCCCTTGTATTTTAAACCGACTTTTAAAAAAGGTGTTCCGTGTTCGACGTGTATGTTTTTTATTCATCGTTTTTTTATTTATGTCCACCCGAATTGCATAAGCAGTTTCCGAGTAATACTCGGAAACTGCTTATGCAATTCGGATGGTTTAAGCTGCATTATATTACGATAGATCCCATGTACTTTATCTTGATCTGACCATGGACTTTGAAGATATGATAGAATTCCTCAACAAACAACGCAATTGATGCATTTTATTCAATAACTAGCAGCGAATCCCGGCGTTGCTCGGGTTAAAATACATCGCATATTTAGTGGTATAAAATATATATAAGGATACATTTTTAACAGATATTATAGATTTCGATTTCGATTTGGTTCTTTTAGTTAGATCAATAATAACACTCATACACATTTTGGAACTTTCCAGATCAATCCAAAAAAAATTAGAACTTTCTCTAACATTTTAAATTGCACTCATTTTAGAACTTTCTCGACCATTCTAAATCGATCATAATAAATTTCACTCATTTTGGAACTTCCTAGGTCATTCTAGAAATATCTAGAACTTTCTTGAACATTCTAAATCGACTATAATCAATTGCACTCATTTTGGAATTTTCCCGATCTTTCGGAAAATTTCTAGAACTTTCTCGATCATTCTAAATCGATCATAATAAATTTCACTCATTTTGGAACATTCCAGATCATTCGGGAAATTTCTAGAACGTTCTCGAACATTCTAACTCGATTCGATAAAACTGTTATTAGTTTTGGACATTTTGGAACTTTCTAGATGAAGCCAGAAATTTGTAGAACTTTCTCAAAACATGCTATATCGATTATAATAGTTTGCATTCACTCTAGAATTTTCTAGATCATTCCAGATATTTGTTGAACTTTCTAGAACATTCCAGATCGATTATAACCGTTTTACACATTTTGGAACTTTCCATTCCAGAAATTTTGAGATCTTTTCAGAAGTTCTCATGCGTTAGAAAAGGACAGCAATATATGTTTTAACATTTTCGCCACCCACAACCACCCCCAACCACCCACCGCGACCAAACTCCCTTACTACCACCTGGAGCCCAAGGGGTATTTACCACCCCAACGGGAAGTTGATTGGGGTTGGTGGTGATTGAGAAAACTGCGTATTTACGTACCCACAAAAGCATTTTATATATATTATTAGATATCAATGGAATAAAATAATCAGGTTGTCAGAAAATAATATTTAAAAAAACCGGCCAAGTGCGAGTCGGACTCGCACACGGAGGATTCCGTGTAATATTAACGTAACTCAACTTTGCTATGAACAAAGACGCCCAAAATATTGAATGAAAGGTAAATTGCGGTTTACGATTTATTACGTATTAAAAAAACCTACTTACTAGATCTCGTTCAAACCAATTTTCGGTGGAAGTTTGCATGGTAATGTACATCATATATATTTTTTTAGAAATTACAGGGTGGACATATTTTACCACAATGGAAGTGTCTCTCGCGCAAACTCAGTCAGTTTAGAAAAAAAATATATTAGAAACCTCAATATCATTTTTGAAGACCTATCCATAGATTCCCGACACGTATGGGTTTGATGAAAAAAAAATTGAGTTTTAGTTCTAATTATGGGGAACCCCCAAAATTTATTGTTTTTTTTCTATTTTTGTGTGAAAATCTTAATGCGGTTCACAGAATACATCTACTTACCAAGTTTTAACAGTATAGTTCTTATAGATTCGTGACATACGGACGGACAGACATCACGAATCCATAAGGGTTCCGTTTTTTGCCATTTGGCTACGGAACCCTAAAAATGTAACCTTGCTGAGTGTCTTGCCTGTTCTCAGCTGAAGGCCGACTTTCGATCTGGTGGTTACTTCAGCAGCTTTGACCTCCACAAATGCCCTACTAGAGCCTAAATTGAATAAATGGCTTTGACTATGATATACTCATAATCGGTCAGTGACAAATCTTGAGAGGTACCTAATATTTATTGAAAACGCATACTATGTTGTTAGTTGTAAGTTGTTGTGTTTTAAAACTAATCTTTTTTTTATTGTTTTAATGAAACAAATTTTTGTGAAGTAAGGAATAAAAATCTTAAAACTCTAACTGTAGATTTATTAATCGTACATTTATTACTGTAGCTCCGCTGTCATTTTACCTCATAATATTTTATATTAATTATTGTCATAGGCTCGATAGTTTGATTGACAAATGGGGTAGCCTGTCAAATGCAGTGTGTCTGGAAACCCTGCCCCTTGTGCCTGCCCCTAAGATCCTGTCCCTATTACTATTAGGGGAGGTCTAGGCCATAATCTCGGTAGGAGAGAATCTAAAAAATTATGCAAGTTTCTGAGGATTCTGTTTCCAAGCTCATAACTGCGTATCATGTATGACCGAAATTATACACGAGTTAAAATGTGAAGGTTATTTATTAATACTTTTAGTAGAGTTTAATAAAACCGGTACCACTAAGGACATAATCTCTACACCATTTTTTTGGCAACACTATCATGTAAAACGTTTCGATAATCCAAACCTTTGATCCAAACAAAATATCGCTTTGTAAACAGCGATTTTTCATTTTAATCATAATTTCAGTTGGTTTTAAGTATAAATCCACTAATATAATTTTATCCAAAATTTTCTTTTATATATTATTTTGGAAAAGTACTATTGATTTGCATATATATTTTTTATGTCTGCAAATTGCAATATCAAAATCGAAACGTACTTCAAGTGTTGAGTTGACGTATTGTGGTCATAGCATTTATGTTCTAATTTATTTTGTTTTTTCAATTAGTTTTAAGTTAATTTAACTAATGTTTTTAGTAAAGTCGTAGTTTTAGGATGACAATGGAAAGGAGAATAAAGCTGAAAACATTAAATAGTCACATTACATGCAAGATATGCCGTGGATATTTTATCGACGCCACTACCGTCACTGAATGCCTTCATACGTGTTAGTATTTTTACTCTTTTATTTTATTATTCATGCATTTGAATACAAAATATTAAAATCACAATTACTTCCACATCTAATTTCCTTTTCCAAATCAAGAAAACCAATTAAACAATAACTTTAATCATGACTCCACATTTCTTATATTTCTGTCGCAAAAGGTCAACTAAAACGATAGTAGTCCTCATAAAAGTTATCATAAACATATTTTTGAATCTATACATATGATATTCATGCATTTCACACCATAAGAATTAGCTTTTCTTTGTGGTATAACCTAAAACACATAATCTTTCTTTCAGTCTGTAAGAGCTGTCTAGTAAAACATTTAGAGGAGAATAATACATGCCCAACATGCAATATAGTGATACACCAGTCTCACCCACTACAGTATATCAGCTTCGATCGTACAATGCAAGATATTGTTTATAAACTCGTTCCTGATTTGCAGGACAGTGAGTATGACCCGATTTTAATTGCGAATATAATTTATTTTGTACTAGTATTCACTTCATCTCTATAGCCTACTTGCATGTCTTTTATACCAGATGATTGTACCCTTAAGGCATCTGGAGGTAATTATGATACACAAATACCTTGGTTAATGATAAATTGGCCTTAACTGGTACGTATACAATGCCTAGAAGGGTACCAGATCTCACATGCAGCTGTTGACACAACTATAGATTGTTGAGGCATATTTTTAGGGCCATTGTCAGTCAGATGTTAACATGGCTACTATCAAAGTATAGCTTTCAAATCAGTTTTTTCGATGAAGAATCAATATCTAGCCTATTTTGGGTTGATCTATACATCTTTCAATAAAGCAGCGGGCTACCGCATATCTTTGGTGGGCATTATAATGAATACCATCCAATGACAGCTCATCAATAGTCTTTGTTGTACAACATAATTGTATAAAATTCATGACTACCAAAGGTATGCCGCGTTGCTTTATTTTTTGGTTAGTTATGTGATGTTTAACATTTCATTATTTGCCATAGTGTGTAAGGTTATTTAAAAGCAGGTTGGAAAGGAACCAGTTGACCAGTTTTGTGTTATGCTTTGTCTTGAAATTTGAAAAAATATTGTTGAATTTAGCCAAAAAATGTCCAGCTAGTCAATTTGAAGCCTGACTTCTTCCCTTTCTTTGAGGTAGTAATGGATCAACATTTTAGTGGGGTACTTTTTCTCCTTAATGGGAATTGAAAGTAAAAAACCAACAATAATTTTCAGATGAACTGAAACGTGAACGAGACTTCTACAGAGCCCGTGGGCTGCCATGTCCCAAAGATGCCGCACTGGCGGCCGACAAGCCCGGCGCGGGTGACGAGCCGGAGCAACCTGACAACACTGATTGTCACAGGAAAGATGAACAGGTAATCCTGCCTCTGCCTGTGTAACATATTTATTAATATATGGTGCTCGTCAAGTAATAATAGTGATGACAGACATGCTGGTAAAGGTAATCCTTCAATGCGGTTGAACTTTTGGAGAAGGCAAACATTGTAATATGATAGTATATCATATCATATAGCATGAAGTCACTTGACTGTGGTGTAGTAGCCAGTCAATTGCGTACCTTTAATTACTTACCATGGTCACAGAATAACTAACAGTAAAAGTATAGAATGATTACTTTCTGATAGCAAACTAATAATAAAAATAATAAAAAAATAGTTGCCCACCACAATATTTGATTAGAAGTACATATTTAGGCAAACTATATACTGTGGGAGAATGGTGCCTAAACTAGGCAAAGTACCTGTATTTCAGGTCACCAGGTCTCCACTTACTAGTTACTAAATTGCGAGTATAAACCTAGTTACAAGATTGGTAACGTTCATAATACTTCGCACGCCTCGGATGCAATGTTCCTTATCTGGTGTGGCTCTCGTATTTAATCAAAATGCACCATAAGTCCGCGCCGTGTGAGTCTGTATCACTTATCCCGTCATGCACCTTTGTTATTGCCGCTTCTTTTCGGTTGGGTGTTGTGAGAAAACAAATTGAATCCTCTGATATATATTGGTAGTAGAGTATATACTTGACTACATTACTGACACATACAAAGTATATTTATGGGCAATTGTTGAAGTGAAGATAATTCATGTACTGATATTTCAGGTGAATGTATGCCTGGAGTGCATCTCGACATCCCTGCGTACACTCAAGCGCAGCTTCATCAGGTGTTCAGCACAGGCAACTATTACGCACCTCAAGAAATTTGTAGCAAAGAAAGTACTCAATGGTATAGAGAAATATAGAGAAGTAAGTAGCAATTCATACTATGTACATTGTTTTTTTTTAGGATTTCCAAAATCAAGTGTGCTAATACAGTGGTGCCGATTCTGTTGTAAATCGCACTAAACTAATTTTAGTCACATCTCATCTCTTTCTTACAAACATTATTGAAAAAGGATAGAACATATTTTAAGTCGTAAAATTTATCTATGCCGTCTTATTTTGCGTGTATTTAGGCGTAACCACGATAGATGGCGACTAAATTTATATTGAAAACAAGCATTGGACTAATTTGACAGGACTAAATTTCTTACATCCTTTTCTTATGTTCTTTGTTAGAAAGAGACATAGTGAGATTAAAATTAGTTTAGTTGTGAACAACAGAATCAGGGCCAATATCTGGTTGTGCCAAGAATTAGTGTAATTCGGAAGTCCAGAGAATTCCCCATGTATGTGCAGCGATTTTTTGTAGTTTTTGAGTTTTGATGAAAAATATTAGGACATAATCAGTACTTACCATTTTGAGTCTTATTACGATTTCACCATGGAATTCATGGATATAGAATTAATTAATTCAAGAGATCTCCTGGCTTTCCATTAATAATACCTCAATAACAATATTTTTAAACGGGTAAACCTGCGCGCCATATTTGTTAACGTTTTCATTGTGTGGTTGATTATTATCGAAAAATCTAGTCCAAGAAATATAAGTCTGTTTTTCCTCAGAAGTGTGTTGAAAAACGTCGTATGACACGCGTGTGCATTGTTCATTACACTCTCGGCTCTCTAATCGCCACGTCTGTAATTATCAACTTTGCACACATGTATCATAATGTACTATTATCGACCTTCAACGATTTTATACCATGTATTTTATTTTCAGATTGATATATTATGTAATGATGAATTACTAGGCAAGGATCATACACTCAAATTTGTGTATGTAACGCGCTGGAGATTCCGCGACCCGCCACTCAGACTGCAGTATAGACCTAAAATTGATCTGTAAACTAAGATAGTTTTTATATAAACAAATACGAGCCCTAACACTCCTAACCCTTAGGCTGCGTTTCTATTGAGTTTTTGAATTCAAACAAATTGTGTCAACCCTCAAATCGAAACGGATCCTCACTACGACGTTCTTTACGTTTGATATTGAACTTTATATTTATGTTTATTAAGTGTAATTTTATAACTGTATGCTAGATGTACCATCGTTTTGTGATTTTAAACTTCAAATTACAACGATTCGGAAATAAATAGGGTAATGAGAAGGCATGGGAAAGAGACCTTATGCTAGATTTATGGTTACCAGACCCTGCAAGATTCTATAATTGTATTTGGTTATTATTTAGTCCATTTCTTTTAGCCCTTTATTATTTACGGTGAAATATCATTCAATATAAATAACATTGTAGATTTTTATAAGAAAGTACCATCCAGTTAGAATCTTATCAAAATTAATGTATTAGATAAATTTAATATCAGCAGTACGAATATTTTTTAGATTTTATGTTTAGTTAATTTGTTGATTTTAGTTTTTATTTTGTTACATTTTATAACAAGGGTATTCTAACATTATTTTAAATCCACTCGAATGGATATTAAAGGTCGATGGTTTACGTTCTTAAGAAATAATTAAATGAGTTTAATTTAGTGAATAATAAATAAAAATATTTAATTGACATAAGTGAAATATATTGATATAATTGTATGTTGTCTTATTATTCATTTCCTACTCCTAACAATACGTGGTCCGTTGCGTCACCTGCCCGCCATCTGGCGACAATGCGGGTGGCGGCCGATTTCCCGGGCACTTGGGAGATCGGGCGCGCAACTACACCTGTGTGTTTGAATAGCTCCATATCCGTCTTATATCCGTAGGTGCCTATATGGATACAGTTCATTATAGGGCTGGTTCAAACGTTCACAGTTGTCCATCAGCCACCAACCAAGGACAAATACGAGGGCGTTGTCTATGACCGGGGCGCGGCGGTGTAAGATCTAAGTGTAAGATAGAACGAAATTGGTGCCGATTCTGTTGTAAATCGTTCTAAACTAATTTTAGTCACATCTCATCTCTTTCTTACGAACATGATTGAAAAGGGATAGAACATATTTTAAGTTGTCAAATTAATCTTTGCCGTCTTATTTTGCGTGTATTTAGGCGTAACCGCGATAGATGGCGACTAAAATTATATTGAAAACAAGCATTGGACTAATTTGACAGGACTAAATTTCTTACATCCTTTTCTTATGTTCTTTGTTAGAAAGAGACATATTGACATTAAAATTAGTTTAATTGTGAACAACAGAATCAGGGCCATTGACAACCATGGTTATATTCTCTTTGTTGACAACCAAATATAGTCCTACCCGTCCTACCTCAGAACGTGCTCAGAACAAGGAAGGACTAAAGCTAGTCCTTGAGCTAGTCCTACAAACATAACTGACCGGTGGTTAAAAGAAGAACTAACGACGCCATTACGAAATGTCAATCGCCATTGGTCAAAGAGAATATAAACACTGATTAACACTATGTTCATTGGTTGTTTGCTCCACCAAATGCAATAACAGCAACTCTCACCGGGCCAGGTAAGCTTGTGGCACTATATACAAGCTATTCGAAAACAAATATTTTTCAAAAATATCTCCAGCCCAGAGAGAGAATTTCAGCTTGCTTGCTTATTATTTTTAAACCTAGGTCAGTTGAAGCAAGCAAAATGCAAAAATATGAGGTCGAAAGCCTGTAAATTAGCTAGTGAATGCCAGAAAAAAGGAGGTTCTGGAAGGGTCACCTACATTCCCTCATATTTTTTGTGTTTCAAACTGTGGTTTCAAAAAACAATTCAAGGGTCTGACAATTTCCAGTGACTCAAAAAACCCTTGAACCTTATGTACGCACGGCTACAGATCAAGCTATACATTTCCAGTATAAGCTGATCTCGCATTGCATAGGATTTCCCTGCAATTCCCCTGGAAATTAAATCTGTGATGGTTGCCCTGCCGGAATGGGTAAGACGTTCGTATGTAATTTTGTTTTAGTCGATTAAAAGAAGTTTCATAATCTATGCTTCTCTCTAAAATACCGGTTTTCGTAAATCGAGGAGAACAACACTGGTTGGTGGCAAATCAAGCATGGCAATAGTTCTTTCTGCGAATGTGTGCGTGTTGATTTGACATTTGTGTGAGTGCTTGAAAAAAATGAAAATGGACGGCTAATAATTTTCCCGTTTGGCACGTGAATAAAGATATTTTTTATTTATTTTAAATAAACAGTTCACCGTCAAACTGGGTGCCAAAACGGTCGAAAGGTTCCTGAACCTTGCGGACGATAATTTCGTCGAGGATGTCAACGACGACCTAAGATGTTTTTTAGCCGACGGAAAAGTTGACAGGTAAACAATTATTATCCTTTATGTTATTGACGGTTTTCGTCGGCTTGGTTGCTTTTCCACGCGTGTTAACTTAGCAATTCGTTAGAATAATGTGTTAGCTTAATTGTAGTGCATATTTGTTGGTTGTTATTTTCAAGGTTAAAGCCCGCTCTAACGTAGGTCGCAAAACCCGCAAATCAAATCATGCGAAACGAGCGAGATGACACCTTGAACGCTAATAAATATTCATTTGATGCAATTACAGTATACAAGTCGATGCGGTATTTCCGTGAATGTGTATTTCGTAGCTACGTGCCTGCACGCAGCATTACGAGCGATTTCTTTTTACAGGCATCGCAAAATTTTATATAGTATCCCTCGCATCATTAATATTCCATCGAGCGCAGCTTGGGGCCTCTATTTATAAAATCCCGGTTGTGCAGATATAAATAAAAGTCACGTAAAATGTTAAACAGCATGTTAACTTCTCTCTTATGAAGTAAGAAGAGGTTTTGATCACAACAACATCATTATAATTGGGATTAGATTGGCCAGTGGGATCTTATTTGTCATTAATTTGTATCAAAATGTATGAACAATAAATATTACAGTAATTATTTTAAATATGTCTAAAGTAATAATTCCATATAAGTTTCTATAATAAATAAATACCTATGTTTTTATATCCTTTGTTAAAATCTTACCAATAGGTATTATAAATGTAAAAGAGGATGTGAATATTTTACTATTTCATGCAAAAAGTACTATATGGATTTGGTTGGAATTTGGCACACAGATAGAATATGTTCTGGATTAACATATAGGCTACTTTTTATCAGAGGAAAAAAATATGTCCCTTGGGAATGTAGGTAAAACCATGGGATGGAAGTTAGAACATGATATAATAAAAACTATATATATATTAATATAAAATCAGTACCAACAGTGAAATTAGAAATATCTACTCAAAATAAAGACTTTAAAAGGTGGGTCCAGAATCATCCTAATCAACTGGCAGTCCAATTAACAAATCACACCCCATATAATCGCTTTAAAAGGAGACCAATATAAGCTAAGCTTAGCAATATAATAAACTGGATGGCTCCCAATTGAGGCCACCACTCACTCCGGTGACTTACATAAAAATTTGCTCATAGTCTATAGACGAAATAATAATAAAAATGATCATATTTATAATATGTGTATGATACATATGTAGAGAATAATATTTTTAATAGGTTTACAAAACCTTTGAAACACTATAGTAGGATAGTATGTCTTGCATTTGATGGTTTTATATTAAAGTCAAATGAGGTGTCATAGTCATTTGACTTTAATATAAAACCTTACTGTGAAGTTACAGCAACTCCACAAGAAAGCCCGTTTACACCACACCATGACTGCCCACAGTGGGGTTGTATTCAAACATATTGTATCGCCAAGCATATTTAATAGTGTCTAAATTGCAGTGTGCTGGTGTTCCCACCGGTGAGCAACTACCGGAGGTTCTTAATCCACCGGTGTGTAGAGCAGTTGTCACCGGAGCTGGGCACCTTTTCAATAGGGGTCAGCGACGAGCGACGAACTGTTGTGTGCTTCAGGGAGAAGTTGTTAAGGTTGGTTTTACGTTGAGAAGTTAATATTGCAAATGCCATTGGTTAATTACATCACTCAAAATAAAATTTATTTGAACTAGAAGGACAAGGAAATAAGTAGAAGTAAAAATTTTAGAAGAAGTGATAAAACAGGCATATGACAGTCTATTCATCATTCAGTTCATTATACATATTAGTTTTCATGGGAGAGTGTTTTTGTTGACCAAACTAATTGCTTTTGTAACACATTAGACTTGTATTTACTAAGTATCAAAGACTATATAACTTCTGTGTTGTGATTATAAACTATAAATAGTATAAAAGTACCTAATGTTAATACTTATTTGTGTTTTAGTTGGTTCTATTTGCGTCGAATGGCGCGCAAGTTTAAATATTTTTCATTTCATATAAAAAAAACTAAAATTTAAAAAATATTTTCAGTAAAGAAATACCTATTGCATGCTAGCAATAAATTTCTTAATACAAGAGAACTTTGTTATAACAGGTACCAGAATAATGTTGTTCAAATTTTATTGTAATTTATTTATGTTGGTGTCCACATTAGGTATTAAAGGCTACTCCATTCCATTTAGACTCAAATACTAAGGCCACGTAGGACCGCAATTTGGTTAATATTTAAAATTGATTCATTGGACTATTATATATTATGCGTCTATCAAAACGAAGATTGGCACATTCTCTAACTATAAAATGAGTGGTAAAGAAATAAAAGTAGAAAACTTTGCTGAAAACCCAGATTGTTCTTATAACATGACATCTCTCTGCTTATAACCCATGTTTTTGAAGCGAAGCTTATTCCCGCATATTCGATAACACAGATATTAAAAAAGTCGGATATATTCTCGCTAACAAAAAACTGTGTCACTCGAGTCGGCCACCACGCTGTACGTACAAGCCGGCACGCACACATTCACACATTAGTTGAGCGCGAGTAATAGACTCTGTGTAAACGGCGACAGAGTCTAATTTCCCGCGTTATAGCCAACTAAGGTGTGCGTGCGAGGTGGTCGACTCCATAGACACAGTTTTTTGTTAGCGAGAATATGTCCTCCGTAGTCTGTGTTCGATAAGTGCTCGCTTCGATGCGGCAATAAAACGCCACGTACTTCGATTCGGACTGAGATGTTTTGGATGTCAAAGTTAAATATCGAATGATTGCCGCGTATTTGGATTTTAAGTTTCGCCTCTGTCGAATGTCCGACGACACCTCCTTAGTTTAATAATATCGACCATCTAAATGTTAAGTGTGTCCTTGACTTAGCCAGAGCGCATTGTCTATGGGGAATCGCCGGAATAGATTTCAAACAAAATTAACGTTTGGGTTGTTTGATGTTTAAAATCAAAAACAAAGTTGACGTGTGATCAATGTTTGCAGTGATGAGGCTTGCGCGCGACCAGCCATGGGACTGTCGCAGGCTGAACGCGAGGATCTCTCCATATCTAATGCCGGTAAGTTACATTAATATAATGATGTATGTAAAACCAAAATGGTTTCTTACTGTGCGGTTTCAAAGAAGCTTCCTACAGCGGACGCTCAGGCTGTAGAATAAGCTCCCAGCCGTGGTGCACCCAAGTGAGTACACCATGGGGTTCTTCAAAAAGAGTGTGAAGAGATATATGCAGGGTCGGCAACGCGCGAGTGATACCCCTGGTGTTTCAAGCGTCCATAGGTGACTCTCTTGGGCGGATCAGGTGGGCCGTTTGCTATGTTAGGAGAAAAAAAAAAACAACGAACTGTTGTCAAGTTTGATTTGTGTGTAAAATTTCATAAAAATTGGCCCTGAGGTATCGGTAAAATATTAGGTGTATGAATTAATTTTTACAGATTTTTCGGCAAATTTATTTAATATAAGAAAACAAAGAAAAAAGAACTTAATCTTGGAAATATTGTCCATCGTTTTCTATGACCTTGCGCCATCTCTGAGGTAACATACGAATGCCGTCGCGAAAGAAACTTGCAGGCTTCGAGGCAATGAAGTCATCGATGAATTTTCGCACATCATCTAGGGTTTTGAAATGTTTATCCACTAAGGCGTGCTGCAATTACCGGAACAAGTGGTAGTCAGATGGTGCCAAGTCTGGTGAATATGCCGCGTGTGGGAGAACTTCCCATCCCAAGTCCAAGAGGGTCTTCTGAGTCGCGCGAGCAACGTGAGGTCGAGCGTTGTCATGCAGCAGTATGATTTGCCTGCTTCCTTGCCCAGTAAATGGCCTTTTCTGATCAAGTTCATCACTCAGTTTGTTCAATTGTCGACTGTAACGTTCCGCAGTCACCGTCTGACCAGTTTCCAGAAGTTCATAATAAAGTACACCCTTCATATCCCACCAGATACACAGGAGAACCTTCTTCAAGTGGATGTTCTGTTTCGGCGTCGATGTACTGGGTTGCCCAGGATCTACCCACGATTTTTTGCGTTTGGGATTTTCGTAGAAAATATACTTTTCATCACCCGTCACTATTTTCCACAAGAAGTCCTTTTTTTGCTGCCGGGCAAGAAGTGAAAGACATGTTCAAACGTTGACCTAGATTGTGTTCGGTCAAAACATGTGGGACCCAATATCCAAGTTTTTGAATTTTTCCCATTTGGTGCAAACGCTTTGAAATAGCTGTTTGGGTGACTCCTAACTGAGCTGCAAGCTCATGTTGCGTTTGCATTGAGTCTTCATCCAGTAGAGCTTGCAATTCCGCATCTTCAAACTTTCGGGGCTGTCCGGGGCGCGGCTGGTCACTAAGATCGAAATCACCAATTCTAAAACGTTTGTACCAATAATTACACGTTTCATAAGATACAACGTCGGCACCGAGAACACTACAAATTGATTCCCGTGCTTTAGAAGCATTTTTTCCTTGTTGAAATTCGTATAAAATGCAGTGCCGAATATGCTGTTTATCAGGTGCCATCGTCAACTCTGCTATTCTGAGAGATTATCTAACTCACGTAGACTTTTTTATCGGTGTTCTTAAACCTTGCATCCGATCCTTTCAAAACCACAAAAGACCGCGAAAATATTTCTATTTTAAAAGAATTTTTAGCTCGAAGAAAAAATCTGTAAAAATTAAGTCATACACCTAATACAACAAACTGTGTTTCGCATCCTAATATTATAAATGCGAATTTGAGTATGTTTGTTACGCTTTCACGCCTAAGGCTACTTTTTCCTGGGAACGCGGGTGAAACCGCGGGGGACAGCTCGTTTAGAAGGCTAGTGATAGTTGGCGGAAAAAAACATTCACTATTTTTATCCCGGAGAAGATGGACTACAGGCGGTGCACATCTAATAATTATATTTAGTTAAAGATTGTGCTGGGCAAGAAAAATAAAAGTCGGCGATGGACCGACTATTGTGAATTCGTGCAATTTACCAATTTTGCGCATAAAGAGGCCCCAATTCCCGTAACTGAGTTACGATTATGCGTCATATATAAGGAAGCCCACACAACGTTACGTGTACCTGTCATGCAAAGTCGCGTGGCAAAATGGCTAGTTACCTGCGTTTTTATGTTATTTTTTGTACCAGACAGTCTAGAAGTTGAACATTCCTATATTGTTTCATAAATTCATGTTCATTTGTTATCTATGGAAAGTTACCTTATTGCTTTCTCGTCCGCTATTTTTGAACTAAATTAAGAAATTACTCTTTGAAAAATGACGGGACCTATTACTAAGTCTACATAGGTAATCCGCCCTATATGTCTTTCGGTTACACGGTTGTATCGCTTGAACCATAATGTAAAGCTATGGCCTCTACATGATAAATATGACAACAATTCAAACACGAATTCCTTGAAAAATATGCATTTTTAAAGTCTACACTAATAGAAAAACAAAAATGTTATTCCTTATCAAAAAATGTTAGCGAAATTGCCCAGTTTTAAGTCAGAAAGCTTACAAACCGAATCGCTGTTTTTCAAAACAGTATCCTATATCCATCTCAATTGTCTCTCCGAAAGGCAAAAGTGAATCTAAATTGACAATGCAGTAAGTTGTTTATATTTCTGATATTATATTCCAAGGATTTATAAATGTTTCAATGTATTGAACGACCGCACCGTGCAAATCAACTAATAATATGTTTAAAGTGCGTTCAGATTAATATACCTGATAAAAATTGTACTTGTATATTAATTTGGCTAGCTTTCAAATATAATGTGTAACACTATAAAAACTTTATAACATCATCAGCAAATTATTGCAGACAAATATGTGAGGTGTTTAAATATAAAAGCGTTTGAAGCAGTTACGTGAAATATAATCAAAGGTCGTTGTACTATAGTCTATTTCAAATAACATGAGTTCGGTGACACATGGTATTTTATTAAATTTCTCAATGGTTAATGTTCATTTCGATATAATAAAGGAATACTATGATAGAGCTAAGTTTCACGAAATATTGTGAATATTATTTCAGAGTAATCAAATGGAATTTCACTAGATATTGGTAAAAAACCCTTGACCTTGACGACTCATCTTATGTGAAATAGAGTATAGTTTTTAAATTATTTACAGTATTTGAGTTACTTTTAGACAGACAACTCAACGTTTCTTAATAAACTTTCCAATAGTTTATTTTAAGAATAGGACCTGTCACAAAACGGAACATATTATTATTGGTATCTGGAAGACCGAGCTTTGCTCGTTTTTTTTTGGTTTATAATAATTGTTTTTCTCACAAAAGAAGGAACTTGAAAAAAAAAGGGATAAAAATAATATTCTGGACTCGAACCGGGGTCTTCTGGTTTCGGGACTGCCCGATTTCCCACCTGAGCTTGTACCACATAAGCTTGTAGATGGGGGCGAAATTAACCTTCGTATTCTAATGATATTGTAGCAGTTTTTCATTGGCTGAAAAAACGGATAAAACGACGTTTTCTAAAAATGAAACCTAGCTAGATCGATTTATCGCCCCCGAAACCGTTTCCGAGATTCAGATTATACCTATACATACAAGAATTGCTCGTTTAAAGGTATTAGATAGATAGATGACAAACATTTATATAGGAAGTTGGCAACACCAGTACTAACAAGAATATATTTTTTAAACAAGCTTTTTCATATAATAGTCGAACAACTTAATCACCAGGCCCTCGAACCACTCCTTGTCAAGACGAATCAAACGAGCCCAAACTCGATCGGGTTGCGTCGTTTTATTACAGAGTTTTAATGGCCTTCCGGCTCCGTGTCATAATAATATTGCATTGTTATCCGATTTGTATATGCATTCAAAATTTCAGCTCAATCGGAAACCGGGAAGTGGGTCAAATTTAATTGCATGATTTAACCGGGTGAAACTAAATAAAAGCTTGTAAAAATGCATCCAAAGCTTCGTCCTTCACAATGCCATAGCGCATCAAAAAGTAAACAAAATTACTCGCTAACAAAATACCAATGACATAATCCGTAAATGATGCAAGCTAACGCAATGGCTAAGTGGAATGATCGCGGGGCCGCTGAATGTGGCACGCGGCAAAAGTGAAAGTGGCACGCCTTGTAGCTTTGAGAATCGACACCACGGAAAAATGAGTCGCATACCGGCTTCCCCGGCGAAGGTCGTGGGTCTACGAGCTTTCGGCGAAGACCATCTGAGGAAGCTATAGCACGCTGGCAGGGTAATTGAACTAGCCGCTGGCTGGCAACCATTCTCAAGTAGAACAAATGTCGCCTGGCACCTACCGTTATATCTAGGCAGTTCCTGAGAGCCTGTTCCCACTTTGGGCCTTCGCCTTCGGGCACATCACCACTTATATCCATAGATTTCCCCAATTAATGGTATTGGACCGTTTGCATACAACGTCTTTAGATCTTCGGTACAACTGGTCCTGATGTTCCTTTCCGTACGTGATCGCTACTCGATATTCGGTTACTGATTATCAAATGCAATTGCTAGCTCCCGCATTACCAGACCAGACTAGATCTATTGTGATCGCCACATAAATTACATTTCACTGCAAAGACCTGCATGCAGATTTACCCGATTAGCCCATTCCTCCATTCCTGTCAATCCACATCAATTCACATTCGCAAAATTAAGGATTGGATTGAATATTGGTTCGGGCGATAATAATTTGTACCAAATTCTTGACAAGAATGGAGTTTTTAGGCTAATAAAGGCTTGACGGGAGCCAGGCACAAAACCCCCAGCAAATCTTGAAAATTTAACGTATGTATTAAAGGCCTGCACTTCTTTATTAAAATACTCAGAGCGATGGATTCTTCGATTAAAATCTTGCTAGTGTAATGCAAACACATTTATAAAAATATTATGCCTTTTTCAATATAGGTACGTCTCTTTTAGGATAGAATTTATGATGTCGTTGGTTTTAATGATGGATGAATAATAGCAACAGAACAAGATGTTTTTGAAATCAATAGGTTGACAAGCAGCCATACGGTAAATGGTCGCCGTTGCCTGGACTTTGGCTAGATCAAGGGATTGATAATTAAAGAAGGATCTTAATGAATAATAGGCCTGACCTCGGAGGTTATTTTCCAATTTCAACAGTGTCTACGTTGTCGTGAATCATTTAGCAAGTATTCATTGTGGGTGGTATGTTCTATAGTGCGTCGTGTTGCCACTATGAGCTGCAGACTTTTCTAGAACCTCAGAGTAAACAGAGACTAGGCCAATGTCTTTTTGAGACGGCGGATTACGTAGCCATTGCTTAGGAGATGAAAATATTCTGAAAAGTAGAAAAACCAGTGAAATTTCGTGTGACATCCGACACAAGCGAAGCTTACTGTGAGCTTCGACTTTTGAATGTAATGCTTTGCATCGCCGCGTTTGTTCGTCACACATTCTTTCACTATGTACCCATCTTGAAAGTGAGGTGCATATTCTTTATTCTGTAACGTGCGTTAAGGCGGCCCTATGTGGCCGGCGCAACTTCAACGCAAGCATAGTCTAAAAGCTTGTTGTTTCATCCAATGTAACGTTTGACTACGAAAAAAGAGAGACAGCATCAGAGCCGTCGGTTATCAGTCGGTAAATTCCGCTGATCACTCGCGGCCGCTTCGCTAGGTCGTAATTCATGATTTCGCATATAAGTTTGTGAAAAAATGTTAGTTATTTAGAATCTCCAATACATTTGCAAGCCTGGTAGCTAAATGTTTACTTTACTTTTAAAATTTATAGGTACATTAGATATGGCCTTTCAGGTAAAATTTGAGCAAAAACGCTGTTTATACACGTACTGTAGATACACGGCTAGATATAGTGCACAAGATACTAATTTGTTCAAAACATCCAACGAAAAATGTTTAAAAACGCCATAATAAGTACAGAGGTTTTGTATGAAAAGTATGGCGAATTGAGTGCTCTTAAGGCGCGGACTGACTACGATTTTGACAGGACTCGTTCTTCACTGGAATAGGGTTGAAAATGGTAAATCATAACTGTGTCGACTCTATGAAATGGACTGTTATTTACGGGTTTTCTTTAGATTATACAGAATATACGCATTAAATTGAATAAGTGTCCGGTTAACATTCTAATATAATTCTGTATCTTATATATTCTTAAAAATAAAATTGTTGTCATCGCTGAAAATACGGAGAATTTCGACGCGAAAGATTTTTTTAGACGTAACTTAGGATTTTTTTATTGGGAATATCAAAGCACTTTTTAATATTCTATTCGGTTAACATTTTTCTCAAAACCCTCTTCTATCCACAGTATTTTTTTGTGTTAGGTATTTCATTGCGTTACGTCATACTCGACTCTCAAAGAAACCCATTTTTGAGATTTGAGCTTAGACCCGGCCTTAAGAAGATCATGCTGCCGCTTCGACATGAATTATACATTAAAAATTTAGGGTCGAGGTATATTAAATTAATATCATTAAGGCCACACACGAATTTAATATAATTTGACATAATCTCTGTATCCATTTCATAGTCAAAAACTATTTTAACGTATAAGTAGTGAATATTTGCACAACACTTGTTGCGTTGAGCCTTTTCTACACAGAACACGTTTCTGGGTTTATATTTCCCTAATATCTTGCGCAAGTAAATGTCAAGTTAATATTTTACAATCACTAAAAATATTAATACATTGTTATGTATTGAGGAAAGTAATTTGTCAAGCGCTTGTCGGTAGCAATTATTATTTAATACTGTGTAAGAAATTGTTGGTAGAATAGGAACTAAGTTGTATTCATAAAATGTACATATTTATTGTAAATTGTGTGTAAATTTATCTTCTCTGTGGGATATCAATCACGCACGTATCGAGAACCGGTCCCTTTGAAAGGTGTAGGAAACTGATACAATACGTCTCAGAACAAACATAACCCATAGATTATATTTACTCTGAGCGTAGAGTGAGGGCCCTTAATACGTTTATGGTTCCGAATATAAAACACAAAACTAAAAATATTGAAACATATCATTAATTTAAAAAAAAAATGAACATACTCATTACCATCTCTGCTCTGCTACTGAAGAAATACAGACATAAACAGTACCCGCTTAGTTCTATCTACGGTATTGAAGCCCAAATAAATGGACGATAAAGATTTTATCGAACTTTTGCTTACACACGTTTGGGGCCCCTGTAGCCTGGACCCCGTATCTTTGATACAGCGGCAGCTACGCCCCTGCTTTTGGTAATAACAATTTAGGCACAAAAAGTATTTTTTTCATTTAATAAAGGTAGTTTATTTTAGTGGATGTGGCCGCATAGTGTAGAAAGGGCTTTTATGTAGCGACTATGTAATCGACTTGTATCGGGTACGGAACTACGGAATAGATACATGACTTTATAGATGCATGCTGTACTCGTTATAATGTACAAAGTTTTTCCTGATAAACTCACAGTACGGTTTGTGGCACTTTTGCCTTGGTGGTATCGTATGACTTGTAGTGATTTGATGTTGCAATGTAAATCTGTAAGTTCCTCATCAGACCTCAAACATTTATAATTGGCATTTGCCCGAGACTTCGATTTTGGCACTCGTTTTACAATGCATATTTTTTTATGTTTATAGGCCTGAGTTTCATCGCAATCTCACCATGGTAAGTGATTATGTGGCCGAAGGTGGTAAGCCTAAATCCTAGAAGGAACTGGCTCTCAAGTGCAGCTGTCGGAACATACCGATAGGTGCTTGGCGACAGATTTTCAATTTGAGACAGGTATCCAGCCAGGGGGTTATACAAAGTACCCTACCACCGTGCTATGGTTTCCTTCACCGAAAGCTCAAGCTGATTGTAGGATTCAAACTCGGGACCTTCATCTCGGTATCCGACTTCACTACCACTATGCTATCAATCATCGCATTATTAGAAGTTAAAATAAATAAAAAATTTAAGAAAAAAAACGTCGAATTTTCCAAGTGCAGATAAATCAGAATTGGTAGACCGATTTATAAAAATAAAACACTTGAAATCCTCAAGCTAACGACAAAAAAACTCACGTATGAAAAGTACATAAGATTTATTGAATTTAATATCGATGTCAGTTTCGCGAGTGGGTTTGGCAATAATTTTACCATGGTAAAGATGGTATACACACAGCCTGGAAGGAAAGGACGCTAAAACACTGCTCGACAACAGATTTTCAACATGAGGTTGTATGTAGCTATCTTGACGGGTACTACACAGTACCCTACCACCGAGCTATGGTTTCCTCACGATGTTTTCCTCCACCAAAAGCTCGAGATCATTGTAGGATACGAACTGAAGGCCTCGGCATTCAACGACGTCACACAACCACTGAAAAACTTACTCGTCCTTTTAAACGGCAATAGGGATGATTCCTAGGTAAAAAATAAAATAATTCTAATTAGTCCGTCAGTTAGATTATCAAAAAATATTGGACACGTATTTTTCACGTACACCAAATCATAAAAAATTACAAAGATAAAGCGAGTTAAAGTTCGGGAGTGGGAGCTTGAGTAAAAAGTGATTCTGACGTGACGTCACGCGGAACTTCAACACGATATCTTCGTACATTTTTGTTTAATTGATAAAAATATTTTTTGATAATCTAAAAGACGTTCCAAATAGAATTTATTAGTCATCTAGCCGATTGATTGACAATAGCACAGACAAAATAGTACGATCGTCATAATCGATGGTGTCATCCGATCTCAAAATTTCATATATTGCTACACAGAGCACTACCTGCTTATCGCAAGTTCGCAACAATGTTTAATACATAAGGTAGTAAACGAGTAGGTACTCCGTAATCCATCTAATGCAATAGCAAAACACAAAAACGTGATTGTATATAGCTTGTAATCGCTCGCTGTGCCATGGGAACAACGCTCACTGCATTGATGTAATACTGATGGCCGCATATATCATACGTTTTGTCGGATAGTCCTGAATTCCGATAAAGCTACAAGATTGGAATTTCTTGTGTTGTTAAGAGTGCGTACCAAGCCAGAAAAATATGGCAATGTCAGATGAAACAAACTTATGTCTAATCTTCGCGTGCAGATGAGATGGAGATAGCGTGTTCCGCGGAACAAAAATGAACTAAGCGCTTTTTATCTAAATAACTCGTAAAGTATAGAATATTTTAAAAAATCGTTAGTAGCAGCCCTAGGTCATATGTTAGTGATATTATTTATCGAATTTTTGTCTTAATTAGATACACCATGAACGAATAAAACCGAAAATTCATTATTATTAGAGGTAGCTTTGTGATTTTTTTCTATCGAGGAAATTTCATTCCATTATGTTTTTGCTCAGGCAGAACCCTCGCGTATATAATGAAAATACCCATATAAAAATATTTTTTCATTTAAATACTATTTACTTGGTTAAATTTCAATTCTAAATATAACTTTCGTTGGAGTTATTTTAAAAAAAATCTTAACTTGAATGGGCACAATGAAAAACACATCTCAGTCTCACTAATTTCATGCTCATGAGGATGATGGGAAAATGGCACGGAATGCGGGGTTAGACAGGTGATTGCTTTTAAACCTGTACATAAATGCTACTTGTTGTACAATTTGTTGCACTCAGCGCCAAACCGATTGGTTGCAGTATTAATGGCCTAGTAAACAATAAATTTGACACCTCTATGTGCGTTTTAATTGTATTAATGTCCATATAATTTACGACTTAAGTTGTTCTTAACATAGTTTTGAAGAACAAATTAAAATCAGCGGCCTATTTGTTAGGGGCCTCTGGGGCCTCAGTTGTCACAATAAATGAATATTATTATTATTATCCATGCCCTGCACTACAATAAATAAATAAAAATAAAAAATAAAAAAGCCTTTTATTTCTTGCCAATTAAATTATATAAAATTCATATTAAAATTTAAATAAATTCATAGCATAATTAAAAGTAAACATGCATAATCAATTACAATTTATTATTATCATTTTAATCAGATTAGTATTAATTATTATTTATTATATAGAATTTATTTTATTGCAATCAATTGAGATATATGTCAATTATATTGTGTTACAATTGATATTTATGGTGCAAGAACCCCAATCAGGTAAAGGCCTCCTCCAGAGTGTGCCATGTGTCTCTATCGTTTGCTACTCTTAACCAATATCGGCCTGCTAGGTGGGTAATATCGTCTGACCATCGTGCAAACGGTCTGCCTCTTTTCCTATAGCCTGCCGGTCCTGGCCACACTGTGGTCCGTAAAGTCCATCTGTCGTCTGTTGTTCTGGCTACATGGCCTGCCCACCTCCATTTTAGTTTCTGTGCGTAGCTTAGAAAATCTAACACATCAGTCTTCTCACGTATTTCTGTATGTGGTATTTTTTGTAATTTTCTTATTTTCATCATACTTCTCTCCATAACATACCCGTAACATATAATAGCACATAGAAATACTGATATAAGAATTTCATGTAATTCATTTTGCACATAGGCAGAATATACATATCATTAACCCCGATAATGTAAATCGTACTTTGACCGTCTAAACTAATTAAAGCTGTAATATATACAGCTGTCCCAGAACGCATAACTAGTTTTGGATACACGATATTTTGTAATTGATTAAAAAATATAGTTTTGTGATATTTTTAACATAATCATGAAACGATGGGTGTGTCTAAGCTTGCAAAACGTGTTATCAATCTGTTATCATTTGCGGAAAATGTTGCGGAATAAGCAAAACTGGTCAATATGGGTTGTTTTTGTTTTATAAATATTGGGTAACGATATTAAAACTACTTGATCTGATTTACAGATATATTTTGGTATAACTTTTTTTTTCTATTTGTAATTTATTGTGTATTGTACAAATATAAAACAAGTGAAGGGAACACGTAATAAAAACTCAGTCCTAAGTTAGTAGTTAAAACATGGTGACTTTATGTAACTTTGTTCGCAGACTCGACGGTGGGAGGTTGCAAGTCGCAGGCGCAGCGTCGCGCGCAGCCTCAGGAAAAGATCAGGTCGGTATCAAAACACTTCCTACCTCATTTGATCATTGCACTCCGACTCGGACGGTCGTCATAACACTTTATCTTATCACATGTGATTAACTGTGTATGTGTAGTGTTATTTGTGCTATCGCAATAGAGTTGAAATTGCGTTGTGATTTGTGTTTAAGGGCCGTATGTCGGCCTTGGTGTGTTCTGAAGGTGATTGTTTGTAAGTGACGTTTGTTGGATATATTTCTTTGTTTTATAAGGTTTCTATAAAGTAATGTTAAACCCAAAGAACAATAAAAGGGTTCTCTATAATGTATGCCACGTTAACAGGAAATGGGACAAATACATTTGTCACTATCATTAACAAAAAAATTTAAAAAAATGAAACTTCTTTACAAACCACCAATTATAGGAGTAATATAGGTAAGCTACTTATGTAGATGACCCTTTACGATCAATAAGGATGTTCAGATATGGTATTAGTCGGGTGAGGCCTTATACGAGCCATATAAAACGTAAACAACAAGCAAAAGTACTCAACCACCTAATTACAACATGGTTGCGCAATTTAGTAGGCTAATCATATGAATGACACATTTTATTGTACCTTGTAATGAATTTTATATGGTTTAAAAGATATTCAAGATATAAACATAATATAAATCAAACAGAATACGTGTTCATTGACACCATGTTGTTTAACAACGTACAGACCTTGACAACATTATTGTTAATTTATCAATACAGTTGTTAAATATGCATGGAAAATAATGTCAACGAGGAAAATGTACATACACATGTGTACAACTGTTTAAATTTAAACCATATGCTAGTCTGACGTAAGTAAAAAAATACTTCCCACACTGAAATGTAATGATCTCGTAATTGGATACGAGTTCATAATTACTATCAGCTTATTAAAAGAAATGTATACATAGGTACTTTTTGTAAATACATGTAAATACATAGGTACTTTTTGTTTGATTTTTTTAAGTCTTACAATACTATACAAAAAATAGCCTTACCAAGGTTCAGGTTGCAAGTTTAGGCTACTTTAAGTTCGCTGTTAGTGAGTCAGCCACGGAACTGTATTGTACTGTAGTGTAATAAAAAGTTGCCTATAATACTCGGCGATAATGTAGATAATGTAATGAAGCGCTCGTGGTGTGGCATGATTAGCCGTTCTTAATTGATCGGCAAAGTTAAGCTACCACCGTCGTGGTCGGTACCTGGATGGGTGACCGCCTAGTGGTATTTCAAATCGAGAGTTTTCCGTGCTTCGGACGGCACGTAAAGCCGATGGTCCCGGTTATCACTTGATTGTGATAGTCGTTAAGCTAGTTGGATGCCTCCTAGGTGGCTTGAAAAATTCCAACAGTAGGTTGACCACTAGCCTACCTCCACCGATCCGCAGTGGGCACGCGTGGTGGTGTATTGCCATTGCCCATTCCCTTTTACCCTCATTTGTGAAAGGAGGCCTGTGCTCAGCAGTGGGACATTATAGGCTGATGATGATGATGAATGTAGCTTCCTATTGGTGAAACAAAAAAACTCTTCCTCTTTATTCCATTACTGTAGATTAGTATGTAGATAGATTCTCATTTACTTCGGAAATGAAGCCTAGGGAAATACAGTACCTGAAGATATTTGAGTTCTTGTTTGACAGATAAGGTTAGTTACTGTCATCTGGGTACATTACCCATCTCAGGTCAATGATCGTCCTCCCAATCGCATTGTCTGTCAACTGTATGTTGATAACATTTAAGCTTATGCTGGGTTTCTCAGCAAAGACCTAGATGAGAATAACCGGTGCGAAAATTTTGCAAGTGAGACTAGAATGAAAATTGTATGTATTAAATCTCAGACATAGAGAGAACCTTGAAGATATCCTTCCGAACCGGTATTAGAGTTAGACTATTTACAAATTCTTGAAAATGCCTATTTCAATACAGACTCACTTATTTTGTAACCAGGAATGGATGCTTACGGTCCTGACGGACTGACAATGATTATGTGCACTAATCCACAGTCCACAAGTCGGCCTCTATAGAAAGCAGCCATTTCTTACGAGTGGAAAGCAGTATAATCCTATCTGGCCCATATTACATGGATTAATGAACACTAGAGCATTAAACTAGCATGCCAAGATTATCCGATTGCCAAGACATCGAATGGTTTTTTAGCAGGATATATTTGTATGTTCTATCATGACATGACATGTATTTCATCAGTTGTTCTCATCAAAAGCAATCTTCTAGATCGTGTATTAGTAAAAAAATAGTCGAAATAGATTGTCCAAAATATTTCAAATGTATTTTTGCTGGTTCTTCCCTGTTTAAGGATAGTAGTAGCTTTGACCTTCATAAGTGCCCTACTAGGGCCTAAACTGAATAAATGGCTTTGACCATGACCACGCTTTGACAAAGTACGTTTGGACGCCGGTTCTCTTACCCGAGATTCCTTCAGTACTGAATATGGGACTTTTTCCATGAACAATTAGTTTCGTCACATTCCTATTTGTTAGTATATGCGTAATTCTTTTGATTTTTATGTGAGGTAGACTTATCTTGAGGTGTTCCTTTTAAGTAAGTTGGTATGCTGAATAAATAAAGAATGCTAGTTGACCTAAGATCTCGACGTGACATTTCCTTATTTGTTATTCTTAACCCGACCCTCAATGCCCTTTCTTATTTACGTTGTGGTTTGCAATCACTTTCATAATAAATATCAGTTGATTTTGCCAAGGAAGATACAATCTCTTGAACAAGGTTGTCCAGTCTCTGCTTGCTTAGATTCAGTTAAAGGTTATGTTAGTTATTATTTTACTGACTATACTATTGCAAATGGAAACCTACAAACGAGTATAAACTATCGCTTTTTGAACAGACTTACAAAAGGAGGTTCTTTTTTATGTATGTTCCCCAATTACGGCCGGACCGATTTGGATAATTATCTTTTATTTGTAAGGGTATACTTCCCAGGTTGTTCAATCGTCATCAGGTCGGGATCTAATGATAGGATCCTGGTGAAATCGAAGGAACTCTTCAAATATTATAGACACACTTACAGCAATTTGGGTATTTTTTATAGTAACTCGTGCATTTGCTCTCGGAAAGTATGAAAACCACAGATGGCCACCGGAAATACTCAATTATTAGTATTTCACTGTTGGCGATTCGATTATTTATATATGGTTGCTAAGCAATTTACGCTCGTCACAATGCAAATGGCGAAGTGGAGCTGATGGTACTAGAACTAGAAACCAGAGCCAGTAGACAAGATGGTTATCGATAATCGTCATCATTAGTAAACGATCAACCTTTGTATTGACATTTCAAATCGAAATATCACGTGATTTTTAACAATCTCTGATGTCAATCCCATACAAAGGTTGATCGTTTACTAACGATAACGATTCTCGATAACCATCTTGTCTAGGGGGGTAGGAGAGCTTCTCAACAATTCTTTAATTATTGAGCTCTCCTGGTGCCTCCCTGAATCGGGAAAAGCAATATTATGTAAAAAGGTGATGCGGCACTTTTAGGGGCGGCAAAAATTCACACAATAGTCATGTCAGGCTGTGAATTTTTTGACGCCCTTATCTCCCAATAATCAGTTCCTAGATTATTTTTACAATCCAGCAATTTGGTTGTAATTGCATACGATATTTTTTGGTTATATTTCTGAGTAAATCAAAGTTCAATCATATACTTATCGACTAATAAGGGGTAATTTATGCTTCTTTCTACAGTAAATTTGCCGCCCCTAATATCTGCCGCCCTCAGACTCTAGCCTACTCAGCCTGGTAAAAACGCCACTGATTTCATTTCATATTTATGTCGCACCCCGATCAGGTTACTGTATATTTAAAGACCTAAATAAAGGGGCGGCAAAAGTCTGCGCCCCTCGCGGCTAAAACCCACGCTACGCCTCCGATGAAGTTGATTAATTCATGAATCGTTGTTCTTTATCTACTCTTAAAGTCATCAATCATCTGTCGTCTCAAATGTTAAGCCTCAAGCATCCCTTTAAAACTGCCAACGTATAAGCCTTTGCTCATTAAACAACATTTGCATTAATAATCTTGTTGCACTGCTTCTAAACCTTATTCCCGTAATATTTTATCTTCCTATTGTTCTAAAGATTATCTTTTATGCGTCTATAAGCTGCTAACGTTAATCTTTCTTTTTATATATTTAGATATGTTACCAAACAATACTTGACATTTGCCCCTTCACTTCATTGAAGTTAAATGTTGCAATGTGTGATATAACTTGATACTATCGATCAAACATACAAATAAAATAAATATACCTTTTGAATTAGTGACAGTCACGAACATGTTTTACGCCCTGCGTTTTCCTGCCATATGCTTTTGCCTCACGCACGCTTCTATGATGCTAAAAAATACATTACTGAAAGAAATTGGTATATTTGTCTTCTATACCTATTTTCATAATTCGTTACTATTGTCATGTGAATAAAATAATAATAATAAAATGATTATATGATAGGATTGAGTTTAATCACAGGTGTTGATGTGGCCGAGGGTAGTAAGCACATACAGCATACAAGTATTGAACTTCATTTGGAGAAAAGATGACTACTTATCATTTTACAATTTCTGGAAAGCTAATCTATTGTGAATTTTTGTTCTGAAATAAATGTAGTTTAAGTTACTCCTTATAATATCAGCTATCTGCTAGTGAAAGTCCCGTCGAAATTGGTTCAGCCGTAACAAATAAACAGACAGACGATTTTTCTTTATAATTACCGTATATACTTTCATATGCATCTTTTAAAAAAAACTGTTATTTTGAAACAGACACTGCATTTTGATTTATTTGTTTAGATCTAGAACCTTCTGAATAAACACATTGGTTTATAGAAAAAATTTGCCACTCCTTCCCACACTTGCATGTTAATATAATTGTAGTAATTCATCAATTGCATATTAGAGAGTTGTGTAGGTTTCTATTTGTTGTTATAAGAATAATAAATTGCTTTTACCGTAAAACTGTCGACATGAAATTCACTACATAAATCATATTTCTAAACTATTTGAATCCCTTGCACTGTACTGTCACTCATAATCTAAATATTTGTTTACTACTTTTGCAGTCATTCATATAGTCAGTGTCGTTCAACAGGATATCAAATATCGTATATAGAATATTCCAGGAATGTATTAATTCCTAGCGATGCAGTTTTTAGGTCATAACTTTTTTGTACGACGAAGTCAGTAAACTTGCATACGGCTCGCCTGATGGTAAGCGGTTACCGTAGCCATATGGACGCATGCAACAGACGAGGCATCACTCACGCGTTACCGATGCTTCCCTTACCCAATGAGCTCTGGCGATCTTACTCACGCGCAGGAACACAACAGTTATTTGGCTGCGGTATTCTGTAAGGTGGAAGTACTTCCCCAGTCGAACTGCTCTTTGTAAATAACCCGCTTAAATCATAAAGGCGCTAAAATATTTTTAAGGCGATGATAGCTCAGTGGTAGTGACGTCGGATACCAAGACGAAGGTCCCGGGTTCGAATCCTACAATGAGCTTGAGCTTTCGGTGAAGGAAAACATCGTGAGGAAACCATAGCACGGTGGTAGGGTACTTTGTAGTACCCGCCTGGCTGGCTACCACCCTCATGTTGAAAATCTGTCGCCAAGCACCTTTCGGTGTGTTCCGAGTTTCCGACAGCTGCACTTGAGAGCCAGTTCCTTCTTGGCTTTGTGTGCTTACCACCTTCGGCCGCATCATCACTTACCATGGTGAGATTGCGGTCAAACACAGGCCTATAAACAGTAAAAAAAAAAAAAACCAGGATCAAGAATCCAGACTAATAAATTTCACAATCTAAAGACATACATAGTTCCAAAAAATAGAATAGCTTACTCGTCTACATTAAAAACATTTCATAATAATGAGCCATCAAGTACCGATGCTGCAATATGACCAGTCTAGACGTGACTATAGATCAACAATATCAACGGCCAATTACACAAACTAGTCGCGAGTCGGTGCACGCGGTGCCGAAAACATCGAAAGTGTGCCACGAGAGGGGGGCAGAATGTTGGACAGTCGCTTGGCCTTGCCCCACTTGCAGTGTTACGCGACACGGTAATAGCTCTTGATGCTTTTGGTTACTGCTATGGGGTGATTGGCCATGTTGTATTGTGTACGGCGGCCTTTACGTTTCGAAAAGACAATTTGTCACAGGCTATTGTAAACCATTTCACACGTTGTTAAAGTGTTTAATTTTATGACATTGGATTTAAGAATGACCTTTGTATGGCTAATGACTGCTACTTGTTACCATTAGTGGAACATCAATTATGAAGGTTACATATCGCAATGCTATTCAACTTTTAACTATATTGTGTTGTAGTTTAAAATTGTGATCTGTAGCAAAAGAGCTTTAGGTAAAAGTTTGCAATGATATGGTATTTCATTGGATGGAAAAATGATTAGTCTTTATTAAAACAATATTCAATATATTATCCTAATTTAGTATATCAATTGTTAACAGATCTGGTTCAGCAAAACCTCGGCGTCCAGATCGCGCTGTGTACGTGCCGAGAGCTCTGCGGACAGCCGACAACAACACTCCAGAAGAAGGCAAACCAGAGACCAACCACAGGCGGACCAGCCAAAGCGCAGAAGGAGTTAAGTGCCCCAAGTCCCCAGCCCCAAGAGACAAGTCCGCACATGGCACCCCACGACGATCCATAGACAAGAACTTCTGCAACGTATACACACCGCCGCACCTCAGGAATCAAAGATCTCACACAGCCCCCAGCATAGAACAAGCCGCACCGAGCGATACAAACGAAACCGTGCCTTCAGGCTTCCAAGTGCCAAATAGTGATAGTGCAATATCGTTTAGTGATAATAGTTATAACGAAGTAGAAGTAGGCGAGAATTTTTATATAGGAGATTATTTCGCTAACGGACAACTGGGCTTTTACAGCCCCGATTACTATAGTGAGTACGCGGACAACGGTCGTGACTACACGGCTGATAGCAGTGACTGGAGGTCCAATGAGTCCGACGAAAATATGGCCGTGAACGAAACGAATCAGAGCAATATTATTGATAACGATTATTTATACAATAAAGACGAGGATTTCGAGAAGAATGAGTTGAAACGGGCGTCGCAGGAGATCAATAGAAGTAGCAAGAGGATAATCAAACAGAGCTTCCATTCTGACGTGCTAGTCATATCAGATCCCGTCGAGGATCACAAGGTAGATAAGGATGAGCCTGAATCGGTTATTGAAGTGAAAGAGCCGACGCCAAAGAAGCCTAAAGCTAAATTGGAAGCTAAAGTATCTTTAAAACGCGAGGAAAATGACTGGGACGCAGTGTTTGACGATAGCGGGGAATGTTTGGATCCGTCGTTGCTAGAAGAGCTTACGTCTACAGTGGGCAAAGTGCACATTAGTAAAGCGAAGAATAGCTACGATCAATACCAGACGAAGGGTCAGGCGTTGTTCAACGGTCCTTATGACGAAACGTTTGCTCATGTAGTGGAAGTGTATGACTTTCCCAGTGAGTTTAAGACGAACGATCTGCTTTCGGTGTTCAGTGAATATAAAGAGACTGGTTTCGAGATTAAGTGGGTGGACGACACGCACGCGTTGATTGTCTTCAGCAGCGCCAAAATTGGTAAGATTCTTATGAAACATATGAATTCTAAAATTAGAGAAAAGTACAGTAGTACCCAACTGATATGGCTTACCGATGTACCTGCGCAGAAGATACATTTTTAAAGCGCGGAAAACCGCTATTTGTCGGCAGCTGCCGCCATGTTAGCGCGCGCCGTGCGGAGGGGCCTCACGCGCGAGTGAGACGGAACTAACAGCTGCACTGTATTATGAACCTTATACTAGTGATCTAAGGTTGATCGAAAAATTTAAGCATTCTTTCGTTATTGTTTACTTTCTTTTCTGTGCGAACGAAAATTCACGCCGCGCCTTATTAGTTGGGTAATACTGTACGTACTTACATTGCTAGACACTGGAAGTAAGTAGACCTTTATTGTAATAAGTTATTTTCGGGGGATTTCATTAGATAACTTAATAAGCCATTGCATATTATGTTTGATAATATACAATTACGAGAACCTCGTAACTTAGATGGAAATATTCGTAACTGAGTTCTAATGACTCGTTATTAGTGAACAAAATCTGGTTTCATATATCGCTGCATAACTAAAACATTCCTAGTTAATAGACTTGTTGTAGTTATGCATGGTGCACACTACCTCATTATTTTTGTTAATTGAACTATATCTGTGGAATAATTAGAGTTTGCAGTTGAGTTGTTTTGTTATGCTTCAATGCTGCAGTTAACTAACTCAAGTATATAATAGTACATTATGATATGATACAATGGGTCCTACCGTTTCTGTGGCCACTAGTGGTCCACTAGCGAGTAATGTCCTATCGTTGTCGTTAAAAAGCATTTTTTACGCGGCCAGGCCAATATCCTAACAAATATTATAAATGTGAGTCTTTTTGTTACGCCTACAAACCTCAACTACTCAACGGAGCATCATGAAATTTGGCATGCAGATAGGCTATAGTATGGAGTAGGACATAGGCTACTTTTCATCCCAGGAACGCGGGTGAAACCGCAGGGGACAGCTAGTAACCAAATAAATAAAGATTGATTATACCTCATCGCAGTCCGATAAAAGGTGGAAAGACATAACTCGCCTAAATAAGTGGTTGCTAGCGATACGTAGGTATGCCATTATAAAATAATCAGGAATGGAACAATTTTACACCAATCATAAATATTAGTGAAAATCCGTGATGAACAGCTCGCAAACAGTAAACGTTCAGTAATTTTGATATTTCTAGAGACCTACGCTACACTAGCGCCTCATGCGTATAATAGGCTACTTTCCTGAAAAAAACTAATTAGTCCGTCATTTACATTATCAAAAAATATAAGACACGTATTTTTTCTTTTGTCAATTAAACGAAAAAATACGAAGATATCGTGTGTTGAAGTTCCGCGTGACGTCACGGTGTGGTACACTTTTTAGGAACAAGTGACGTCACGAGCCCCCACTCCCGAACTTAGTCGCACTTTATCTTAGTCAATTGTTAATGATTTGATAAAGCAAAAAATACGTGTCCAATATTTTTTGATAATCTAACTGACGGACTAATTAGAATTATTATATTTATACCCAGGCAACATCCCTATTCAAACACATTGTTAGCCCTCATTGAGCAAAGTTGGTCATTACACTCGAGACTGGATTGGAGCCGAGAGTGTAATGGTCAATGCTCGCGCGTTTCATACGCCGTTTTTCAACACTTTTGCGGAGAAAACAATTCATAAAATTATTTTTTCTTTCATCTTCCTTTGGTAACAAGATACTTAAATAGAATGATTTGATGAAATTAAATGTTTATTTACGGTATTTTAATTAATTTATTTCATAGATTCACAGCATAGCCAAAAATGAATCTCATTATACGTACAGCCAAAATTATAACATTAATTTGGAAAGAGTAGAAGAGTTAATTAACGCAGTTACTAATTAATGTAAGGGTCAGTTCACACATAACACATAGAATATAGAACTTTATGTACTATACAAAAAGGTGCACATTTCAATGAGAGAATTCGTGACAAGTGACTCTCGCCACCGCGAGGCGTATCTGAATTCTCTCCCGGAAATGTGTACCTTTATGTTTACTTAATAAAGTTCTATATTCTATTGTTATTTTAAAAAGTGCGTCGTGTCGCTTCACGTCTCGGTGTGAGCCGACCCTAACTGCGTTAATTAAGACATTCGTTGAGATGCAAAAATCGGCCAAGTGCGAGTCGGACTCCATTATTAACTAACTCAACATTGCTATGAAAAAAGAAACTCATAAAAAGTCGTTTTTTGTTTTATTTGTTGTTATAGCGGCAATAGAAATACATATTCTCTGAAAATTTCAGCTGTCTACCTATTACCGTTCATGAGACACAGCCCACTGACAGACGGATAGACGGATGGACGGACAGGGGAGTCTTAGTAATAGGGTCCCGTTTGACACCCTTCGGGTACAATAAAGGGGTTTTATAAAGCCACTATGTACCTAAAAGCGGTGCAATAAGATGCCACTTTACGAGCAAAAACAACACAATTATGTGCGTAAAGTAACAAAACTGGTTTGGTAATGAAACCTACATTTAAATATTCAAGACAGCAGTCAGGTGTTTCATCAAATCAGAACTGATTAATTAATAACGTTTGCCAATAATTATTTCTCTATATAAACAAAATGTAACTTATTATTATGTCTCGTTTAAATAAGAAATAATAACATGTGCAATAACTATCACCTTGGTAATTGGGTTCGCATTAAACAAACATTTGTATAACATAATTGTATGTAACGCGTTATCAAACTTACCTTAACAGTGTTATTACTGTCTGTGACGCAAAGACAGCGTAACGAATGCTATTGTTACGTGTTAGCTAATTCTCATAATTACCATGTTATTTTTTTCTCTGCAAATTTATTTTATACACAAGTCAGATAAAAATACCATTCAGCCCGCGGGTATAGGTTTCTATTTGGGAAATTAACATGCCGTTTTAAATCAAGTTAAATGCCGCTTACCATCAGGCGGGCCGTATGCTTGTTTGTAACTTTAGTGAGCAAAAAAAAGACACTTTAGTGGTATAATAAAAAAAAGTAGTTAGAAAGGTCAAGTATCTTCGTAATTCTATTTAGTCCGTCTTTTACATTTTCAAAAAATATTAGACACGTTTTTTTTTCTTTTGTCTATTAAACAAAAAAATACGAAGATATGAAGTTCCGTGTGACTTCACGTTAGAGTACGCTTTTTACTCTAAAGTGACGTCACGACCTCCCATTCCCGAACTTTGACTCGCTTTATCTTTGTAATTTTTTAATAATTTGGTAAAGCAAAAAAAAGTGTCCAATATTTATTGATAAATCCAACTGACGTACTAATTAGTATTTTTTTTTACCTCGGAGTCATCCTTATTTGTGTATTTGCTTAATTGTATTAAGATATTTTATTAGATCATTTTTAGAATATTCAACAATCTAGGGCCCAAGTCTGCTAAACAATTGTATTCCAATGAACTATCAGTTGTGTCAACATTATCTGACCAAGACCTCAAGACGAGCCAAGCTTATAACTCTACACGCCCTAACTCTACAAGCCCTAATTTCACAAACTCTACACACCGTAGTCAAAAAATGTGGCTTGGCCATTAAGTTACTACAAGAACTATTGTACTACAGAAAAGTAATTATTAAAGTATTAATAATAATTTTTTCACCTTACGCCTGTGACGGTAGCGAAACGGCCAAGCCACATACTCGTATTTTGACTAAGGTGTACAGTTTGTGAAGTTAGGCCTTGTAGAGTTAGGGCGTGTAGAGTTATAAGTATAAGCTTGGGTCTACGTGAGATCTGATAACTTTTTGACAGTGCGAGCCTTGAAGTCTTGTCTTGGCAATATTTAACATCAGATTTGACAGTTTTGGTAGTCTCCTAATTCAATAGCATCAATTATGAATTTAGTAGACAACTCACAATGGCTCACTAGCAATTTAGTTGTAATGGGGTCGTGTCAGAATGCAATTTTTAATTTAAAATAGCAGACTTGCTTTGTTGTTTCGCTGAAATGGTATTTTACAGGGGTAAAATCTTCCAGGGTGGTCAATTTTGTCACATTCGCACATTCAAGTTCGAATTGAATTTGCATTTAATTTGTTAATACTCTACCGTTTCATAGTAATTACGATTATTTTTTATTCAGATCCTTTTTGATGCTGTTATGTGGCGGAATTAACCTCCCTGTTAGATAGACTCACTATGACTATGACCCTAACTTCAGATCATAATTTGATCAATGAATTATTATATCACTGAATTGACAATAATAATTTCTGTTTTCCTTTCTTTGTGTCAGAATTATGTAAGATATTTTTTTTGTCGGTTCGAACTGACAATCTTAGACATAAATAACCATGTTATTGTTTATCATAACAATAATATCATATCAAATCTTTGTCAAAATATAAAGTATAATTTAGGGCCATGTATATCATATCACATGTTGCCAAATGATATTGAGAAATATGTTTATCATAATTTATTACGTTACATAAAACGCTCAAGTTAAATATGTATTTGAATTTATATCTTAACTTAAGTAAGTTGAATAAATGAAATTAATAATTCACTTCATAAATATTCTAATGCGTATTATTAAATACTTGCTTCCGTTTCGCTTTTGGAAAACCTTTCATTTTTACCCTATGTTCTAAGTATTCCAGGACCTATAAGTAACTATAAGGAAAATTCAAACTTTGTCCCTAATTTCTAGTTTATAGTCAAGTATGTTAGTAGCCCAAAAAGTTCCGAAAAGTTCTCTACCTGTCAATAAAAGTCCCGTCAAAATAGGTTCAACCGTTTTGGAAATTTGTCAAAAGCACCAGAAGAAACGAAAAGTTTTTTTTAATGCGTGTTAAATATACACCGTGACTTTTTATTCGTCTTAGAAACGCAGCCCACTTAATGTACAGAATGAAAATATACTAATCATTCATAAAATTTTTTTTTTTGTCCATTTGTAAAATTAAAAAAAAAAAAAAAAACATTAGAATTTTGAAAAATCGAGTTAATAATTAAAGTTTACGTATAAAATGGTAGAAAATAATAACCCAGAGCACGAGTCGAGTAGAATGCGCTCCTAACACGGTGTTTAAAACTACGTCATGCGTCATAATGAATAATATTACTATTTTTTTATTATACAAATGCTAAAAAAAAAATGATTAGTACTATTCATTGGGTAAATTATGTGGGTTGCGTTTCTAAGACAAATAAAAAGTCACGGTGTATAACTATGAGCCCCAAAAAATCTCATTTCTTCGAAAAAATCACAAACAGACCTTATAAAAGAAATAACATCAAATGCCCAATATCACAGAAAAGGATGTGCCAGTATAACGTAACAGGGCCGGACTTGGGTTGAAATAATTGATGCAACCATGTTCGATATGAAACCTTAAAATGCAAAAGTGGTGACAAATCCAGAAGAAATCCGAGTTCAATCAGTGTTGAGTAACCGGTTGCATCAAACCCGGCGAATTCTGAAACTGCAGTTGTTACAATCGATTTTGGCGTAACGTTATGTAAATTGTAAAGTTCGGATCTAGATCAAGAGCGGCGTTGTCGACTACCGGCAACTGTGTTGCAACTGCAACTAGCAAGTCACGTAGTATCGGTGTAAGAGATGAGAGAACGCGAATTAATATTACTAATAGTTTTCAAGGTTTGAGTATACGCTTAGATGAAAATCCACATGACCAAATGCGATACTCCGTGCGTGATATGATTTTGAAAGTACTCAAATATTACACAGTATGTTTCAGTACTGCTCGTAACGTTTCGGATTTGTTTAAATTCCATGCAATTCATTTATATATTATCTCCGATCTTAATTCATTTGGAATTTATGAAAGTTACTACTGCTAGGATTCATTTTAGAATAACAACAATAATTTATAACAATAGAATCATTCATCTTCAAATCACGTTTCGTTAAATCAATCATACATTCCAACATCTTCTATTTATGATTTGTTTGGAACTTAAGACCGTACCACTTTCAATTTCGTTAGCGCGTCCTACTTTTTAGCTCAGAATTTTTATATTCAGTAGCCTATCCATTGCCGCCTTGAACTTGAGTTCGATTCAACGGACTATTACTTAACGGTCTGTGTATTACGTATTATGTAAAAACAACGCTTAATTTTTATTCACAATATAGTAAGAGCAAATGGTTGGTTCAGTAGGCTAACCTCGTAGTAAATCTGGGTCGTACGTGAAATGTTTTTCGAGATTTAATATGGATACAATTAATACTGCCAATTTATGGATATTGACTTACAATTCTATTAGTTTAAATATTAAGTAATCTTTATTGATATTTTATATTTTACGCTTATCTAGTCATTATGGTTATATAGTTAGCATTTCACAATAAATTAATTTTGAGTATTGCCAATAAAAGCAAAGGCAAAAACGGCTTAGGCCCGGTTTCAATAATTTATGGACCGGTATCGGTTAAGATTTATAAAAATTAAGACTCTTATATCTTTACTAATAATGAAGCAAAGACTTCAAAGCTTTGCATAGCAGACCCTCCCATATGGAAGTAGCTATCACAGGTAAAATTAGCTTACGAAATGATCTATTTGCCCAGTTTGGCAATAAGAAAACCTACCATTGGTAAGCAAAACGATTCGTTTTTGTTTATTGAAACCGGGCATTACATGACAAACTGTGATCGATTACCGATCCGTATTCCGTAAATCTAGTGGCAGTGAGCATTATGATTTAAGGCCTAAAGCTTACAGTATAAAAATAAACAATACTCTATTTTTTCTAAAAAAAAAACAATACTCCAGTTATTTTTGGAAATTAGAAACTATTAATGATTGCAGTATTTACTAGGAAACCAATGAAACAATGTTCATTGTTCGTGCAATTACCATTATAGTGTTCTGTTATATGGAAACATCTGTAGATGTAATACAATACTTATTGCGCTTCCTACTCGAATTTATGAGAAAATAGCATGTAATATTACACGTGATTAGATTAATAAGTGCTGATTATTATATTACGTTTCTTTCAGTTATGTTTACATTTCAAGTATACATAATTTAAAAATAACTCTGTATTAACAACAATATCGCTCGAAGGACCATTTAATGTTCAACACAGAAATGGCAAAAGGCAATTCGCCAATCTATGCCGAACAATCAACGGAGCTAAGCAGCTCCACAACACACTAATTCAATGAATCGCTGCAGATTACCTTCACGAATCGCTTACCACTAACAAATAAACCGAGCGTTACCAGTTACCAGGGTAGTGTCAATGCAATAAATCACTGTTATAAGTATAGAAATTGGTAGGATGGAGAGACTCCGCAAGTTTTTTATATTTTGTTGTCCTAAAAAGCTGAAATACGTTAGAACACGTGATGTGTAGTAAAAGGCAAAGAGTCTATAAGTATTCTAGAAGTTATTTGTAAATAGCTGAATCGAAAGCTAATTTCGAGTTACTACTGAACAAAACAGTAAGATTACGTACTAAGCTGTCTGCCCAGAAAGCTTCGTCATTGTATAGTCTCTTTACAAACAAAAGCTAAACCCATTAACTGCTCTTTTTGTATCACGCAGTCTTGGAAAACCCCTTATTAATAGCTTTTATACCCAACTATGGAAGCAAAGATGACTTTTGTAACGTCATTATTCAGGTTTAACAGTTGAATGAACTTCCTCATTCCAGTTTGGTTCAAAGTTTCAACCTGGTTGCAGCAACGGAGCCGGTTAACTGTTTATGTATTTAGGTATCGATCTGTTTATTTAGTAATATGTAATGAGCGAGGGCAATAAAATACTGACTTTATGATAATGACATACATAACACGATCGAATAAACCCGTTTCAGACACTGTAAATATTAGTTTTGTTCACGACTACACCCTTTAACATGCCTCTATCGTCCCTCGACCCGCACATAACACATTATGCTATGTATGCCTGCCCACTCCAATGTAAATAAAGATCTTATAATTATATTATATACCTACTTTACATAAGCTAAGTTTAGAATAAGAAATTTTATATTGTTTACTTTAAGGTTGTAGGCTATTGTTTATGTACTAGGATGTTTTGTTGTTTGTTATTTTGTAGTTATTGATAGTTTTACATTGTTTTTGTATTAGATATAAGCATTTTTAAATAAAGAATTTTGATAGGGCTCTCGCACGGTATTGCCACTTTTCAACATTGATCCGTTGCCATAGCAACCGATTGTATATTGCTAATAATAATAATATTGCACTGTAATCATTTACAAATCTGACATAGGCATGCGCAAAGATTAAAATTACAATATAAACAGCGCAGTCAGGCCCATACGGCACTCATTTCTCTACGCACTCTCCTTACAAGAACAAGTCAGAAAGAGGCAATACTGCAGTACAAGTTTCAAGATTATTTCACCGCACAAATCGAGTTTCATTTCAAGCTGCTCGTACCCGTCCAGACCTCTACTCCTGGTAGGGTTCGTCAACAGCGTTTGGTCCTTCGAGCCGGATAGAAAAAAGAAAAATCAAGAATCAGTGCAAGAAGCTTCGGTATTCTTCCGCTTCGGTTCGTCGGGCTTGTTAGCAACGAACATTGGAAGATCGGGGCAGATTGTGCAAGCTGTGGGTTCTCAAGGGCATTGGGATTGGCGCGGTTCGAGGGGCAGGCAACGGCCGCGAACGTTGGGTTCGAGGGGCAAGCCACAGCCACGAACGCAAATCGGTGCCCAGCGGCGAGACTACACGGCGGGTATCATCGAGACTACTGCAGCGTGTGGACGACACGGCGTGTACATCGAGACCACTGCAGCGTGTGAACAACACGGCGGGTATCGTCGTGACCACTGCAGCGAGTGAACAACACAGCCGGTCGAGACTTCGGGTTCACCGAGGAAGAGTGGCGGACACAGTCAAACGTCTTTGTTTCTTACGCGGTGCGCCGCGGCTCACGTCTACCACCTAACGGTGACAAACGGTAGAGTGAGTTAACGCCTGTTGGCGGGAGTAGTGGACCGGACGACACTACCAGTGGTGCCTTTGTCAAGGCGCACTGTACAGTCTGATCGCGCCAGTAAGGTGTGGGTGAAGTAGACGGCCTCTTGAGGGCACGGCTGAGGGTGTGGACGATCCCCCCATACCTGAGCACGCTACTTTCACTCATATCCCTCTGCCGGGCGGTTCCCACCTTTCCAATCCTGCACGTTTCCATTCCTGGGAGAGCGTGTTCCGAAGAACCACTCAAACAGGCTGATAGGGTTGTAGGGACGTTAGGGAGGTAGGAAAACAGGGAAGACGGCATGGAAGATCTCCCCCAGGCGAAGATGAGCACCAGGAGTCAAGCAAGAAGAAACAAGACGCAGTCCAGGGAGGAAGAGGAGTCAGCTCCGGAGAGCAGCATGAGGAGTTCTCAGAAGGAGACTCCTAGCACGGTGCAGAGTGGAAGCACCGAGAACACAGACAGCACGGGTACGGGTACCGAAAGTACAGAGAGATCCGAGCAGTCACGGAAGGACAGAACGTCCAAAACCAAGGAGGTACGCGTGTCAAGGGAAGGTACGGTGGTAAATCGGACCGGGCCACGAAGAGCATCAAATTCGGTGATTTCATCAAGTTCAGCGCAAAGGAGAGCCGCATTAGAAGCACGATTGGAACTCGAGCGAAGCCAGAAAGAGAAGGCAGATGCGGCTGTTGCAATGGCGAAGACCAAGCTGGAATTGATCGAACTTCAGGACGAGGAAGACTCATCGGATGCGAGTGACGTGGACAACAGCGATTACGTATCGGATTGGGTGGAGAAGTCACGACAGAAATCCATTCAACGACAGCGCGAGGGAAACCTCAAGAAAAATGGGATGCCGGAAAAAGGGGACGTGTCAACCCTTGCATCCGCGATCGTGAGCGCGATCAAGAGCGTGAAGGAAAGCAAGCCTGCTCCTGCACCGAAGTACATAAACGAGTTGCATCATTTCGACGGCAACCCGAGAGAGTGGATAGCTTTCAAGGCTATCTATAGAGATACCGAAAAATATTTCTCTGACATCGAGAATGTAGCCAGACTGCGAAGGGCTATCAAAGATCAAGCAAGAGAGTCCGTCAAGTCGCTTCTGTATACCAACACGCATCCTAAGGAAATATTGGAAGCATTGGAAAGAAGATTTGGTCGGCCCACACATCTCATAAAGAGTGAGATAGCAGCTATCAACAAGCTGCCGCCCATGTCCAACGACATAAAGGGCATAGGCATATTTGCCAGCGCAGTGGCAAATAGTGTCAACGTCATCAAGCAAATGAATCGCAAGGATTATTTATACTCAAGCGATTTGTCAGAAAAAATAATTGACAAAATGAACATGAACGTGAAATTCAGATGGTACGAGTACAGATCAAGCAAAGAAGACGAACCCATACTGATTTCACTATCAGAATTCCTCAACAACATTGCGGATCAATTCGAAGCATACGACGTGTCAACTACGGAGTTCGTCAAGAAAAAGAGAGAACCATTCCGCAGTCGACCACTACGCAGTCAGAAGGTCAATACCACCAACTTTGCACAGTCTGACAGCGAGAGCGACACTGAAACTGAAAACAACTACGATAGCGACTCTGAGTTCGAGAGAGAGAGAGCTATTACGTTGAACGAGACACCGGTGAAAGAGAGAGAAGATATTGTCCTCGCAACTACCGGAGGAAAACAACAACCAATCACATGTCTCGTCTGTAAAAAAGAACATGGACTAGTGAAATGTCCTCAATTTCTCAAGGAAACCGTGAAAAATCGATGGGAAATTGTTAAGAAACTAAAGGTGTGTTTCAAGTGCCTGAAATCGAACCACAGACACTCAACATGCAAAGCCAACCCGTGTGGAGAAAATAATTGCACGAGGCAACATCATGCATTACTTCATGAAAAACCTGAAAAAGAAGAACTGAAAATCGCGTCTGTAAACCACCTAAACTCAACAAAGGCATACCTAAAGATCGTTCCTGTGGAGTTATGCGGACCTACCGGTACTAAAACCGTGGCAGCCCTCCTCGACGAAGGATCCACCGTAACATTGTTATTGAACGAGGTTGCCGACGAGATAGGAGCCGACGGACCCACAGAAGTTTTAACAATAGAGGGCATTAGTGGACAGCAAATGAAGACGAACAACTCGCGCCAACTCAAGCTACGTATAAAGGGCCTGTTCGCTAGAAACTACGAAAACTTGAGAGCCTACACTATCAACGAACTCAACCTCACATCGCAATCAGTGCGACAAGACGATATCGCTGGATGTGTCCACCTTTACGACATCCAAGATCAGATCCAATACGAAAGGATGAAACCAGCTATTTTGATTGGCCAAGACAACTGGCACTTGATTGTCACAAGGGAGTTAAAATCGGGAAACAGCAATCAGCCGGTAGCATCATTAACTAGCCTCGGCTGGATACTACATGGATGCAGGTCGGAAGCACCAAAGCCAGTTTCGTTCGTGGGTCACCTACAAAAGAAAAACGAGGACATCGAATGCTTAATCAAGTCACATTTCGACCTTGACTCTTTGGGTATAACACCCAAGAAGCCAGCAAGCGACCCGGAACAACGAGCGCTCGCAATACTTGATAAGACAACGAAACGTCTCTCCGATGGAAGATTCGAATGCGGGTTATTATGGCGAACCGATAATGAAACGATGCCAAACAACCGCGCCAACGCTATGCAACGATTGATAGGTATTGAGAAGAAAATTGCAAAAAATGAAGATTTCAGGAAAAAATACACTGAACAGATTCAAAACTTATTAGCAAGCGGATATGCGGAACCAGCAACGAGTCAACCGACATCATCTCGAACATGGTATTTACCCCATTTCGCCGTCGTACACCCACAGAAGGGCAAAATGCGCTTAGTATTTGACGCAGCGGCGCGCACAAACGGAAAGAGCCTTAACGACGCATTATTGTCTGGCCCAGACCTACTTCAATCACTATTCGGCGTTTTAATACGTTTTCGAGGCGGACCGATCGCCGTCGCAGCCGATATCAAAGAAATGTTCTTGCGAGTAGGCATGCGCGAAGAAGACAGAGATAGCTTGCGTTTTCTATGGAGAGAAAACGAGACAGACTCCGAACCCCGCGAATACCGAATGAAGTCATTAATTTTCGGTGCAACGTCGTCTCCATGCTCAGCTATCTATGTAAAGGACAGAAATGCCCAGGAATTCAGTCAAGAACAACCGGACGCTGTATATGCTATACAAAGATGTCACTATATGGATGACTACCTACAAAGTTTTCAAACTGTCACCGAAGCCAAAAACACGGCACAACAAGTCGATCGTATCCACCGGGCCGGCGGATTCGTGCTGCGAGGATGGGCATCGAACGACACACAAGCAATTGAAAGCTTCGAGAAGAACTCTCAAACCGATCAGGTCCCATTAGGGCAAGATCAGACTGAGAAAACATTAGGCATGTTATGGAATGTCAAAAAGGATGCAATGCAATACACACTTAACTTGCGAAACACACCTCAGGAGGTGAAAGAAGGAGTCAGACCACCGTCAAAAAGGGAAGTCACCAGTGCGGTGATGTCAGTGTTCGACCCCTTAGGACTAGCCACGCCCGTCCTTATACAAGGAAAAAAGCTTATACAACAACTCTGGCGAGCTGGGACCGACTGGGATGAAAGCATACCCGACACACTCATGGAAGACTGGATGAGGTGGCTCGACAGCCTGGAACATCTGCAACACCTAGACATACCCAGGTGCACTAGCTCGTGCGAAGAGGGAGAACTGCACACGTTCGTGGACGCGAGCGAGAGCTCCTACGCAGCAGCTACATACTGGAAAACCACAGAAAACAACAAAACCAGCGTGAGATTATTAGCAGCAAAAGCTAAAGTAACACCACTGAAACCCACGTCAATACCTAGATTGGAGTTGCAAGCAGCGCTCCTAGGTTGCAGACTGGCGACCAATATTCAAAAAGAAATCCAAACAAAAGTCACAAAGAGATATTTTTGGTCAGACTCGCGCACCGTTTTAGCATGGATAAAAGCCGATCCGCGTACATTCAAACCATTTGTCGCGCACAGGTTGGCAGAAATCGAGGACTCAACCAAACCAACAGAATGGCGGTGGATACCCACCGACGAAAACGTCGCCGACGACGCCACCAGATCAACCCCGAGAAACTTTACCATTCATCATCGTTGGTTCAACGGCCCCGAATTTCTACAATACAACTCTAATCAGTGGCCGGAAGATAAGAGCGACCGCTCCATACCTACCACAGGCGAAGAAAAGTCTAAAATCGTAGCCACCATACGACGGACCGAAATACCTATTCCCGACGTATCGAGGTTTTCTTCGTGGAAACGCCTACAACGAGCTACGGCACGATTATTACACAGCGTTGACATATTCAAAGCCAAGGTCAAGAAAAAACCAGAACCCGTCGCCGCCATAAAGAAAACCGTCAAAGACAAATCATGGAGAAAATACGAACGAAAACGTAAACAAACTCCTATCGAACGTGCGCCGACGATTACCACCCGTACCGTACCTTTACCCGTAGAGTACCTACAGTATGCCGAGACACTGCTCGTCAAAGCCATACAACAAGAAAGTTGGGCGAGCGAATTAAAATCGCTACGAAATAACCAAGTACCTAACGAAAAAGATTCGCGCCTAAAAAGGCTAACATTGACGCTCAGAAACGACATAATAAGAATCGAAACTCGTGTGTCATCAGCTGACTGTGTGAGTGACACATACAAGGAACCCATAGTACTAGACGGCAAGCACCCGATTACAAAGTTGCTTATACAACAATATCACTGCGACTACAATCACGCCAATCATAATACAGTTATGAATGAAATACGCCAAAAGTACTACATTACTTCGCTACGAAACACGCTGAAGTCTATAACGCGAGAATGCGATTGGTGCAGAACGCACAAGTACCTACCTATACCGGCCCCCATGGGCGACTTACCACCAGAACGCCTACAACAACATCAACCGCCCTTCACATGCACCGGAGTTGACTATTTTGGCCCTCTTATCATATCAGTAGGCCGCAAACAAGAAAAAAGATGGGTCGCACTCTATACATGCCTAACTACACGCGCAGTGCACTTAGAGATAGTGCCGTCTCTGTCTGCCGACAGTATGATCTTATCACTCCGCCGAATGATAGCACGGCGAGGAGCGCCATCTATAATGTACAGTGATAACGGAACCAACTTTGTAGGCGCTAACAAGGACATGCAAATGGAACTGAAAAAACTGACTGATAAGGCTCAACAGAAAGGCATCAAATGGAAGTTCATACCTGCTGGGGCACCTAACATGGGTGGAGCCTGGGAGCGCTTAGTACGCTCTGTCAAGGTCGCGCTATCTGCCACCTTAAAATCTCGTCAGCCACGTGAAGAAGTCCTGCATACAATATTGTTGGAAGCTGAACACTTAATAAACTCACGTCCACTTACCGACGTCTCATTAGACCCTCAAGACAAAGAAAGTTTGACTCCAAATCACTTCTTAATCGGAAGATCGAGTGGCAACGTGATAATGGGTACATTCGACGACAAAAATCTAATAGGTACAGCCAACTGGAAAACTGTACAAAGATTGACTGATTTGTTTTGGAATCGATGGCTCACCGAATACCTACCTACTATAACACCTAGGTATAGTGCCAACTCCAAGGGATTCACCAACCCAGAAGTCGGAGACATCGTGTTCATCATCGATTCATCATTACCTCGAGGAGTATGGCCGAGAGGGCAGATTACCCATACTTACCCAGGCCCCGATGGCAAAGTTCGAGTAGTAGACGTTAGAACCACAGCTGGAGAGCTACGACGACCCACATCCCGCATAGTGAAGATAGCATGACGTCGTGAAACTCTGTATATGGTGCTCAGAAACTCATCTTCGCACGAGGGGGAGACTGTTCACGACTACACCCTTTAACATGCCTCTATCGTCCCTCGACCCGCACATAACACATTATGCTATGTATGCCTGCCCACTCCAATGTAAATAAAGATCTTATAATTATATTATATACCTACTTTACATAAGCTAAGTTTAGAATAAGAAATTTTATATTGTTTACTTTAAGGTTGTAGGCTATTGTTTATGTACTAGGATGTTTTGTTGTTTGTTATTTTGTAGTTATTGATAGTTTTACATTGTTTTTGTATTAGATATAAGCATTTTTAAATAAAGAATTTTGATAGGGCTCTCGCACGGTATTGCCACTTTTCAACATTGATCCGTTGCCATAGCAACCGATTGTATATTGCTAATAATAATAATATTGCACTGTAATCATTTACAAATCTGACATAGGCATGCGCAAAGATTAAAATTACAATATAAACAGCGCAGTCAGGCCCATACGGCACTCATTTCTCTACGCACTCTCCTTACAAGAACAAGTCAGAAAGAGGCAATACTGCAGTACAAGTTTCAAGATTATTTCACCGCACAAATCGAGTTTCATTTCAAGCTGCTCGTACCCGTCCAGACCTCTACTCCTGGTAGGGTTCGTCAACAAGTTTGTATTAAGATAAACAATAGGCGGCAACAATTTTCGAAATCGAACCGCAAATATAAGTTTGCATGCAGCTGGTGTGAATAATATCTATTGTAAATAAACAAATACCTTCTGTAAATCAAGTTACAATAAAACTTGCATTTAGATCACTTGATATATAAATAAATAATAAGTACCTATTATTTATTGTATAGTAATTTCATGGGTTAGTATCTGATAAATATAATATTTTTATGACCAAAGCTGACCTAGATGGGATCTGACGCTTAAGCGTAGCTGTCGGAACATATCGGTATGTGTGACAGATTTTTTTAGAGAGCCCTAAAATAGCCCTGTATAGCGCTTCCCTGCGTTACCCTAAAATAACAAAAGAATTCACTGAATAGATTTCCACTTTCCAGCTCTTCAAGATTTACAAGTGTAATTGTAATAATCATAGATGACATTGCTAAGCTTTATTAACCTTGCGCCACTGCCCATTAGACTTTCTACCTCAGAATGATTTAAAATCATTTTTCGCCCTTTGCCCTATGCCCAAATATGGCTCTGCTGATCTTTCCCAACTGTAGAATTAATCCACTTTTTTACTGATTAGTAAGTAGTATTGTACTTGGTTGGATGTGGCGCGGGCGTCGTTCCACTTGCCCGTAGCGTCGTTACGTCACGTGGGTTATTGAACCGCTTTGCCGAGGCTATGCGGCCGAAAGTAGGTTGCTATAACATACTTTATTAGCTTACAATAAGATCAAATTGTATTTCTAATTGTGGTGGGCTTTTGCCCAACTAAGGCTGTTTTAATCGAAACTTGATCGTAACACTAAAATAAATATCTTTTTTAATGGAATTGCAACATCTTATACAACTGCTATAATAATCGTTACACCGGCGATACCATAAACTTTTATTACTCGCATGCACACATATTAATCGCATTTTTAGGTATCGTAAACATTTATACCCTTGAAAAATTGAGGTTTGGCCGCCGGCCAACGTTTGCCTAACTAACCAAATATTTGGTGGTAAAAATGTGCTAGCAAACATACTGAGGGGTCAGTCACCTACTTAATTATAACTGGAAACTGTATACATGACTAATATTAATTTGTAGGTACTTGGTAACAAGTACTTACTCGCTAAATTGCTAAAATGTTTGTCTTTATGGAAATGAAAAATTGAAAGGATTAGTTTAAAATGCAGGCGTTTTATTTCCAAACGATGCACGATGTTATCACTATCACCATGATAAATAATGATGTGGGCGAAGGTGTTAACACAAAATTACAGCGACAGAAACACCGGTAGTTGCGACAGGTGGGTACCTACCTACTACAAAGTTCCCACCCTACCACCGTGCTTTGTCACACAAATCATTTAACTTTTCTTGTAACCAATAGTGAACTATTTGCGCTATTTTAATTTTAACAGATGGCCTATTAAAATGTCATAAATATAATAATAATAATAATAAAAAAATATTCCTCAACGAGACTGATGCCTGAGATAAGTCTTTACAGACCTGAAAAGTCACCAGGCGTCTCATCCCACATTAAATGAGCATGTTATAGCAATAAAATTACTTATACAGGTCGTTGTTTTGGTCAGCGACGAGCGACTCAGGGTCGATAATACAAATGATACTGGTGCTAAAAAAAATATAAAAAAAAATACTTTATTTTTTTTAATAATAAAAATAAAAAAAAAATATTTAGAAAATCATGTAATAAGCTAAAGTGTAGACGTAATACTCAACGGGAGTGCGAGGGAGTAAAAGGGTGGGCCGTTGGCGGCTTGCGCCTAGCTCTAGTCATAATTTGCGGTAATATTATTTCAAATTGAATAAGGTATTTCTCAACGCATTTACAGTATTTAATGGAATTAAGTCCATTTTTGGGAAAGATATTTTTTGTACTACCACTCCTGGGTCGCTTGTCGCCGACCAAAACAACACTCTGTATAAATGCTAACTATGCATGATTAGAAACAAAATCAAGAGAAAAATAGAAAATTCAATTAAGCTATGTAAATAAAGTAAAAGGAGAGAATCTAGGTGTGTAATAGTGTATGTGTGTAGACGTGAGGGTGTGTGTGTGTGTGTGTGTGTGTGTGTGTGTGTGTGTGTGTGTGTGTGTGTGGGTAATGATGTACAATTGACTGAAATCAAAGTAAACAAGGTACCTATCCAATTGCACTCGATGTATTATTATGGCAAATAAAAATGCTACTTGTCTCTTTCAGCTTCAGAAGTGTTGACAACGCAGCGTCCCCTGTTGAGATGCCGGCCGCTGCACGCAGCTACACTCGAGAGTAGGAACAAAGCGAAGAAATGTGCAGAATTCCTGCAGCCTTATAGGTAACAGCAGTTTTCCTATGGTTCCCATAATTGTTTGTTATTGTTGTAACCTTGTTCACGTCGGGTGAGTGACAATGCAAGGTTTTTTACCCAAATCTTATGACATTCCACTTGATCACTTTGAGGTACCGAACGTATCGCGCGGTCTCAAAGGAGCTTCCTTCCGCGGACGCTCAGATTGTGGAATGAGCTCCCCGCCGTGGTTTTCCCAATGGAGTACAGCATGGGGTTCTTTAAAAAGGGTGTGAAGAGATTTCTACAGGTAGGCAACGCGCGACTGAACGCCTGGTGCTGCAATCGTCCATAGGCTACGGTAACCGCTTACTATCAGGCGGGCCGTATGCTTGTTTGCTAGCTAAGTAGTATAAAAAAAACACGTGAAGTGCTAACGTTTTATGAATATAATCTGCAATTTTTAGTTTGCAAGGAATACCTAAAAAAAAACGCATGTTTGGCAGAGCGCAGATTTATTGATTGAAGAGTGAAAACATCAGTCAAAAAAGACAGTTTTTTTTTGTTTTATGATGCTTTTGAATCGAAAAGTTTTCTCTAAGAAGTCTTCATATCCTCTAATTAATTCGCAGGATGCAGAGTGAACACATAGGATTGCAGATTATTTTAATAAAAATTAATTTATCACTCCGCACTTTTCAATGCTCCCTCTTCACTCTGCACATACATACACGTGTTTGTACATAAAACACAAATTCCGCTGAAGAGTTCAGTATAGGGAGCGCAGACTTGCAGAGTAGTTACATAAAACAGGCCCCTGCATGTATTATCATAGGACCACTTGTTTGTCTTACAACTCATCATATGCCCAGTCGTAATCCTACAAATATAATAGTCTATATAAATGTAGTTGTATTGTATTGTATTGTATTTCAGACAGCGTCCCGAGACTTGCACGGCGCTGGCGCGGCGGCTGGTGTCGGGCGCGCTCGGCGTCAAGCTGAGCACCGCCACGCAGGAGCGCGCCGAGGAACGACGACTCATCACTTTAGCTAGAGGTGAACTACATAACACACAACTACACACACCTACACCACACACAACTACACACACTTACACCACACACAACTACACACACCTACACCACACACAACTACACACACCTACACCACACACAACTACACACACCTTCATTATACCACTAGTTTTTTTTATTAAATGGGCTTTTGTTTAGCCACTGACCCACCCATAACGATTACGAAGCCAAAGGGTCAACTAACCCTTTGATGGAACACCAGAAGAACCAAAACCCAGAAGAAACCTATTCACTCTGGCCTGATAACTCCCTAGATTGTAAGAGTCAGGAAATACAAACGCCGGAAGTTTTACTCCTTTGCCGTCCGCATTATAAATGAGGATGCAAAACGCTGTGTTCGTATTTTCAGTATGTCAACAACGGGTGACATTTTTCCCAGCGTCTTGTGGTTCGGTGTAAAAATGGATGCTGGTGGTTTTCCGGGATAAAAAGTATCCTATGTTTTAAACTACAACATATTCTGTCTTTCATAAAAATCCGTTTAGTAGTTATTGTGTAAAAGAGTAACAAATATTCATATATTCATTGTCACAAACTTTCGCGTTTATAATGTTGGAAGGATAATGTTTCCCCATAAAAAATAGAGAATATTCACAATTTATAGATATCTCAATTTCAGTCATTTTTAATAGAAGCAGGTTTTTTTTTGTAAGTAGCAATCAACTCTGACGTCAGAATACATGCCGCCATAATAATTTGTATGCGATAAGTTCGATCGTTTCAACGTATAAAATGACGTCACACGATTTTATATCATAGTAATTGGCACAGATATGTCGAAAAAATATAGAAGGAAATTTTGCGCTCAATATCTCACTAAATATTTTACGACTTAAATGGTTAAGCGAAATGGGCAATAGGTATTTGTTTTGTCACTCACGGTAACATAAACTCTTTCTGTGCTGCAATCCAACTTGTTCCTTATAATAGTTACTTATAAGGTTAATAATAAATATGACGAAGTCGAGTATGATCGGGAACTGTGTGCAATAAAGTAGCCGAAGGTAAGGACACAGCTTTCTCTCTCGCTCTGTTCCAAATCAAAGGAAATACACATTTATTTTAGTGTTTGCAGCTTGCAGCTATTTAATTTATGGATGGTCCCTAAAGATCGGCGATTGTTTATATTTTAAACACTCTATTGAAAATGTATGCTTAGAAAAAATGGTCTCTTTTCTATTATAAGTAAGGTATTGACTTGAAAGTTGTAATTATCAAAAGTATTATTTTTTCCAGCTAGTGAGGGCAACTTCTGAACTTCGGTCTTAGAGAAAAACGCTGAAAAGAACCCCGAGCTGAATTTTAAAGAAAATAAAAATGCAATTAAAAAAAAAAAATTAAATAAATGTGTAGTTCTGAATTTGCCCATACTGGCTCGAAAAAAAACACCTGTATAGCTTTTAGTACCACGAGAATTCCGCTAGAGGCGCTCTTATGTATGAAAAGTGTCTAAAACTACACACAGGTCATTGTTCCATGAAAAATGTATTTAATTTGATGGTGATGCGACTGAATGTTACAGAAAAGAAGCGGCAAGCTGCGATGCATAAAGAGGCGGCCTGGGACGGCTCGCTCGCCAACCAATCTGTCGCAGACACGTGAGGTAACACACTTCAACACTTGATTTATTCATCAATCAATATTGTTTCATCATCAGCCTATAATGTCCCACTGCTGAGCACAGGCCTACATTCACAAATGAAGGTGAAAGGGCAATACTCCACCACGCGTGCCCACTGCGGTCTGGTGGAAGTAGGCTAGTGGTCAACCTACTGTTGGAATTTTTCAAGCCGCCTAGTAGGCCTCCAACTAGCTTAACGACTATCACAATTAAGTGATAACCGGGACCAACGGCTTTAAGTGCCTTCCGAAGCACGGAAACGCTCGATATGAAATACCCCTAGGCGGTCACCTATCCAAGTACCGGCCACACATGTGGTAGCTTAACTTTGCTCAACCACGAGCACTTCAATATTGTTTTTGACTCAAAATTCGATTTATTGATCAATCGATCTCAATAAAAAATTGTATAAACCGATTTACAGTACAGTTGGGCCGGGCCACATCTCAACGCATTTATTGTAAGTATGTAAACTTCAGGCTCGGACTCTGCGTTGGTTATGTACTTTGGCTTAAAATTATTTTGTAGAACTTTTAGGGTTCCAAAGGGTAAAACGGGACCCTATTACTAAGACTCCGCTGTCCGTCCGTCTGTCTGTCTGTCTGTCCGTCTGTCACCAGACTGTATCTCATGAACAGTAATAGGTAGAGAGCTGAACTTTTCAGAGAATATGTATTTCTATTGCCGCTATAACAACAATATTAAAAATTAAAAAGGGCGCCCATACAAAAAACGTATTTTTTTTGGTATTTTGTTTTCATAGCATAATGAGTTAGTTAATATTATACGGAACCATCCGTTTGCGAGTCCGGCTCGCTCTTGGCTGGTTTTTAACACTTCATTTATACTAGCTTCTGTCCCGCGATTTTTCCCGAGAGATCAGATCAATTTACAATTGGGTTCTAATGAACTATCAGTGTTGTCAAAATTTACAGATTTTGCACCATTATGAATTTTGTAGACAACAAACATTTGTTCAATGGCAGTGGAGTAGCAGACTTGGCCCCAAGATATTTCCTATGCGCCCCTTAAGGTCAATTCAAGACGCGACGCAACGAAGCTTCTCACTGTAATGTGTACCTTTTTATATACCAAATAAAGTCCAATAATGGTGCTGATTCTGTTGTGTACAAATAAACAAATTTTAATCTCACTATGTCTCTTTCTAACAAAGAACATAAGAAAAGGATGTAAGAAATTTAGTCCTGTCAAATTAGTCCAATGCTTTGTTACGCCTAAATACCCGCAGAATAAAACGGCAAAGATTAATATGACAGCTTTAAATATATTTTATGCTTTTTCAATAATATTCGTAAGAAAGAGATGAAATGTGATTAAAATTAGTTTAGTGCGATTTACAACAGAATCGCCATCATAGTATCACTATCTTAAATCGCGTTTCGAGTGTGAGCTGAGAATTAGGAATTAGGATGTTTCTCAAACAAAACTTGATTTCAATTTCTCCCATTCCAGATGCAGCACATCACTATCTCTGGATCGGAAGCTCCAGGCGCGTCCCTAACATAATATTAAGCTAACATGCTCTCAAATACTAAGAAGATATTCGTTTTACGTAATGTTACATTAGTTTTAGACTATAGCTATTTTTTTAATAAAATACTAGCCGAATAGAACGCTCAAGAGGTTTTGATTCCTATCCGTACGTGCTATAAGGTTTAAGATTCGATGTACGCTTTAGTTTAATTTTTTTAAGGCAATGTTTGTTGTATTATTATGTCATCTTTTTGCTTCGTCGAAAATTATTTGTATGCCTTTATTTAGTTTTGTCGTATTTTTAAACGTACTGTACTTCTATTGTTATTATAAAGTATAATTATTATTAGAAAAGTGATAAAATGTCGTCATAGTATCTTCATTACCAAATATTAATGTATGTATGTATTTGTGGTATGTAATAATGTATAGTTGGGTGCAAATATATACTCGATTTTGAAACTTATGTCTTTGAAATGAATTGAAAGTTTGTATATTTCACTAACTGTACCATTATTAATTTAACACTAAATAAGATTACTGGGGGTCGTGGGAAATTCATCAGTTAATAAAATTAGTACTTTAGCCTTTAATTTCGTCATAATTGCATGGTAAATACATAAAAATATTTTATAGTTTTGTGTCCTAAAATCTTTTGTGGTTGTGTCTATGCTTTTGCATGATCTGTGGATTCTATATGTATACGTTGCTTCTGGATTCGTGATCAAATAACAATGAACGTTATTAACGTTGTGATAACGTGTTTATTGGTTTGCGTCAAGTATTGTCGTAGTAAGTCCAAAATGCCGAAACGATTTGAACTCTGCAAAAAATAAAATAAAAGTGGATTTCCTTTGATTTGGAGCAGAGCGAGAAATCGGAATCATGGAATGCAATTAGAAATAGTAGCTACTCTATTTGCATCTCGTTCTCTCGTTATTGTGCGTGAATGAGACGCAAGAAAGACGATTTGTTAATACATGCTTATTTGTTGTGAGTTTTGTGCCTTCATGTCTAGTCTAGTATGAATAGGGATTTGAAAACCTCTTAGCGTAATTATTAGTTAAATTAGACGGAAATAAATATTTATATAATGTGAATGACGTCTTATGATGATATAGTCGTTTATATCGCATTCTGTAATGCAATTTGTACAAGTTTATGAATTTCATAATACTGTACAATCGCGTACTTTAATTTGGGACCCATTTATGGTTGAATATCGTACAGAAAACCAAAATTTTTATGCTATGTAACTGGAAGGCTCATTGATACAAAAACGCGGTCCGAAAGAGACTTACTTTTTAGGCGCTGTGTCTCTTTCTAAAATAGCGACCATCATTTATTAACTAAGCAGGAACATTTTCGGAATTAGGCAATTTGTTGGAGTAAAAATAATTCTATTTCATTGGAGTTATTTTTATACTATCAGCAATATACTTAAAGCGATAGGTAGGTAACTACCAAGAAACATTCATTTATTTGCGTATATAAAATGATCTTTGTGGCTTTTTAGTGAAATTACGTATTTCCCAATATTCCTGTTGTTTCTACCATGTCAATTTAATTGAATGCTGGCAACTGTGCGAAAGGGACACGGCGCCTAAAAAGTGAGTCTCTCTCGAGACCATTTTTCCATATACCTAAATTGAATAAAATATGGACGTTATTTTATAGTGATAAGGTTCAAAATCCATTGTACATTAAAAGTCGAGTTAGCTATCCAGTTACGTATTAATAATATCCTTGGTCACGACACAATATTCTATCACTATGACTCAAATATTTTGATTGATTTCTTCTTCTTGTTTATACTTGAAGGAATTTAGAACGCGTCTGCGTTCAAATGATTGAGATTAAATAAACTGCGTATACATGGGCGAGAACTAATTCGGTTTAAATAGACAAATTGTCGTTTTATATTAATATAATACAGATTTACATTTTTTAATGTATTATGTAATTTTATCAAAGTTTACTTGATTTTGTTCACAATTTAAATATCTGTCAAATATTCGACTAAAACGTTAACGTTACGTTTTTTAACGAAACAACTGGGTCAGTTCTTGAAACAAAAAGAACCACGACGCCTACAAAAATTGACCGATATCACAAAATAACCGATCATTACGTTCTTTTGTTACGCCAGAGAACGGATTTTTAACAATATCTTAATATTGAGATGATGCGGTTAATATAAATGCAATTTAATTTATAAATAGCATTTACTTCGCTAATACTTATTGGTTAGCCAATATTATTTCAACTCATTTAAAAAAAATCTTATTCGAGATTTTGCATATACTACAAATTGATCTCTTTTCTAAAAGCATACTATGTCACAACTGAATATAATGGTTACCAATTAATTTACCTAGTTTTGTTTCAGATAAACAGTTATAAAATATTTTTAAACAGCCAAAGATCTGATATTTTTTGAAAGCCAATACCAATTTACTATTTGGTGACCTGCTAACGAAATAATCGAATACAAAAAACACAATTAAGGGTTAGACAGACATTGAAACGAATTAGGATATATTTAAAACTGAAACTTAACAAGTAATATGCGATTGTTACGATAAATGAAGTACAATCGATTATCTATTATCCACAAGGGCCGAATAACATCGACATAAAAATATAACACCGAATGTCATTCGATGTAATCGACTAAACTCTAATCGAATGAACTTTTTTGAGTTAAGATTACGACAGTGTGTCTTATGGCCGTATTATAGAAAGAGAATCAAAGCTTCGAGGGTCAAGAATAGATTGTGTTAATCGAGAATAAACCTTATATCGTAGGGCCAGGTTCAAAATCCAATTGTTTTAATCTCGATTCTTATGCTTTGATTGGCGTTCTAAAATATGGGCATATTAAAATTTTACTAAGCCGAGAATACTGGAAATTTATAGCAAAAGTGAACAGGTGACTTCCTTATAACTGATCTACAAATGTTAATAAAACTTGGTTTCAGTGTTTAATCGGCTACTTGTAACATAACTTGAAGTTATGTAGGTATTTATTATGTATCGACATTGACATGATTTTGCCTGTGTAAAAGCACACTTGTATTTTATGTATTTAATTTTAATTCTGCATGTTTATCAATAGATTGTACAAAATAATGTACATAATATACCCGCAATAAACACAACTTTATTATTTTCATATAAAACCGTCCACACACAATAATTGACAGCAAATAAATATAATATTCTGATACTTTATATTTTTATTTATCACCCCAAATCCCCCCTCTTTTAATTTTATTATAGTTCGGTAAATTCGCTTTTTATGGAGTCTAGCGTGCTTTGCAAAGCCTCTTGTGTCCTGTAATTAATGGTTTAAATGATAACCCTTGAAAAGTTTTTTTTTGCCAGTATGGGCAAATTCTGAACCACAGGTCTGAGGAAAACGATGAATGGAACCATGAGGTGAATTATGAAGAAAACAAAAGTGGCATAATGATACCTGTAAGTCTAATTGCAACTTATACAGGTTGAATATTTTTTTCCAGCCAGTGAGGGCAACTTCTGAACTACAGGTCTTAGAGAAAAACGCTGAAAGGAACTCCGAGTTGAATTTTGAAGAAAATAAAAATGCATTAAAAAAAAAAAAAAAACTGTTTCTGCTTCTACTTCACAATACGAAGAAAATATCAAAATTGACCTCTTAATTTTTTTTTCGGAATGCTAAGAGCTAATTCTTTATGGCTAAACATAGTGAGATCCCTGCGAGATCTGCTCCACCTCGTCAAACTTTACGCAGGATAAAACCATGGTCAAGGAAAATATAAAAAAATATTTTGTATAACTTCTAGCAACTTGTGAGCAAAATTTTCATAAGTTGCCCACACTGGTTGGAAAAAAAAACAACCTGTATATACCTAGTCAATATCAAATAGGTGTACACATTATTTTGCCTATTTGTACTGATTTGTATCTCAGCAGCGTAGGTAATTAAATAATTTGTTTCGTGTGCGAAACACTAAGTTCCTAATTTATATAGCTTTATACGTGAGACAAGATCTTACTAGATTATTTTGCAAATCTAACAATACGAAGTTTACATTAGTCACGTCTTTAACATTGATAAACGCTCGGATATTTCTCAATATGCATTGACCGGTCAACGCCATTGTAGACATTAAAACAATGATCTTATACTGCAATGGGAAATAATAAACAATTCATATATACTAGATTAGAAACGCCCACTTCCAGTTTACGTTGCCGCCAGTATCGAGAAACACGTTGATGAAGAACACAGTAAAGTCATGAAACGAATAATACTTTTTTGTTTAATATCGCGAGCAGTGTCCGAAATGAGATCAATGCAACATAGTATGTACATAACCAGAAAATCAAGATCGAACTCTGCTCCGATGGAAACTGGATATGTCTACAGTCGAGTCAACAGTAATCCCGGAGAATACGCAACGTTTGGCAACAGTGGAAGTGATCACACATTATCTTACTTCAGTGATACACCAGTGACAAAAAATAGCATTACTTCAGTAGAAACAGTTGGAAGTTACAAGATACCAACGCCTTCATCGACAGACTATAGTCAAAGACCAAAGCAACCAATAATGACTTTCACAGAAGCTCCTGTAAGGAACTATGATGCGGATTATGCGATAGCGAAGTCGAATTCAGGATATGAATCAAAGTACCTACCTTCAAAGATAAGAACTGATGCAATGTACGAAAAGTTAAAGTCTGTAATGCACTACGTTCCTCCACCAGAAGTTGTGAGTAATATGGCAGCTGGTTTTGGAGGCAGCAACGAATATAATATCGATGATGATGACATTAGAACCACTTCGCGAAGTTCAAACCTTGGGTCGCCTTATTTTTATCACAGCCCTTATGAATATGAAGTTATGAAGATTGACTCTCAAAAGGAAAAAGCAAAAGATAAACGATTTGCAGTTGATACAATAATACCCGTTCATGAGACTGTTGAAGAGAGCTTCCCTGTTGTATACGAAGCTCCAATGCCCACTCCTAAGTACTACCGAGAAGCGTCTACCGATAATCCTATGGTAGGAGACGAGCCTTTTTTCTCTTTTGTACTAAATGATTATTTTGATAAGAATAATCTAGAAGATCCTATTGTATTCAAGGGATTCGATTGGGGAAAAGATTTTGACCATGATACCGAAGCAAAAGAATACGAAGATAACGATACAAGTAATATACGATTAGATGCATATTTTTCTCCATCAATCGTTATTCCGGATATCAATAATTCTCGTGATTATTTAAAAAAAGATGTTACCACTGCAGATCATGGGGAATCAGTGACTGAAAAAGGTCATAATAAAAAATACGAATTTGATAATCGCGAAAAAGGAGACGAACAGAAAGAAAATCACAAAACAGGTTACGAAGAGAACAGTCAAAAGTATAATAGATTCAAGGATTTTATAGATACTTTTGCTAATAAATTTGGAAAAGATGATTATAAAAGAGACTCTAAATATGTGTTAAAAAGAAACCAGGATAAAGGTGAAAAGAAGAAAGGGTTTCACAGAGTTTACCATAAAGATGAATATCAAGAAGATAATGATTTTTTTGATAATACAAATAATAAAGCTATTGCTGAAGAAAAAGGTAGTTCCAATGCACATCGTGGAGGATCAGAAGCTATCTTACAATCGCAAGCGGTGGCTGCTTTAGGTCATGAAGGTAATACATACGCTAAAGCTGGAAATACAGAGAACAACCTATTCAAAAATAAACACCTAGGACATAGAATGGATAATGGATTGGAAAAACATTTCAACACATATAGAGATGTTGCTAAAAAGGCAGCTCTAAGCAATAATGCTGATTATACTGATCATTGACTGATTATTATAGGAAATAAATTGTAGTATATTTTATGACTATTTACATTAATATCAGTGCCGGAGTAAGCAATGCCGGGCGCGTTTGTGTATTAAAATACTTACCTACATGTAGTAATGAATGAGATTTTTACGATGAAATTGCGGTATTTATGTCTGTGCGACCAAGAACATTAAAAATAATAATAGGGATTTTTTACCACTGAAATCGTGGAAACACTGAATAAAATGCACTGGGACAATGTTAGGAGTTTTAAAACGACACATTTTTCTTGGCAAAATTATATGATCAAGATGGATGATTCTTGACATACTAAATTACGCTGCGTGGTTTCATATCTTGTAAAAGAGTATAGTGAAAATATATCTTCGTGACAACTCTTATAATCGGAAGGTGGATCTGCACCTGAACCATAAGTTTAGATAATCTGAACCAAGGACTCTTGATTACATGTTACAGAGGCCCCGCGCAGGGTCAATCCGGCACTGGCCATATTGATGAATATGACCTCTTGTAAAGGATGTGAACTCATCTCGTATAGATGATTCTTATATCCATTATGCTTTTTCTTGGTATTTTTGCAATGCAATGCAAAGATATGTATTAGTAAGTTGTAGAGTAAATAAGTATTATAATTTATAAGGCTTTTTGTATGTGTCAAATAAAAATTTTAAACAAATATCCTAGTCTGATTGTCCTGTAAAACTCTACAGCATAAATAGTCGAAGTCTTAAAGTGTTCTTCCACGCCTTGCTTCGGAATTGAACCTATGAAAAAAGTTATCGGACCTACCAAATCTAATGGTGCGTCCATGCTACGCGAAGCGAGCACGAGCCGAGCCCCGAACGAACAGGAATCGTTCGTTGTTCGCTTAGCGTGGACCGACATGCGATACTCGAACGAGCATTGGTCTCGCGCTCAACTGCGTTCCGCCCGATTGTCAGTTTTTTCACGAACACGGATTCGTATCGCGCTCGTTGTAGGCTCGTTGAGTACGTCCACACTTCACATCGCCAGCAACGAACGAATTCTGTTCATTCGTGGTTCGGCTCGTGCTCGGTTCGCGTAGTATGAACGCATGAACGCACTATTAGGGTGATTGATAACACCTTCCCTAATGGCCGATTCCTCTAATTTACGGACCGTTATAGGTTAAAATGAAGACTTATATCTTTACTAATATTGAAGTAAAGATCTCAAAGCTTTGCATAGCACATATGGAAGTAGCTATCACAGGTAAAATTAGCTTACATAATTGGACTGTTTTACAAAAACCTTAAACCGACTTCAAAGTACACTAAGAAGTAATCAAATCCTGATCTGATGACAATGGGACCAAACGGGAAGCGTACCCTTTCAAATAAAAAAAGAATTTTCCAAATCGGTTTTATGACGGAGTTATGAGGTAACAAATATAAAAAAAAAAAAAAAAAAAACATACATTCGAATTGAGAACCTCCTCCTTTTTTTGAAGTCGGTTAAAAATGATCTATATGCCCAGTTTGCCAATAAAAAAATCTACCATTGGTAAGCAAAACGATTCGTTTTTGTTTATAGAAACCGGGCATAAGTCTGCTACGGGTGACACTCATATTTTAGCTTTATGCGGGTGTAGCAACGACACTGCTGTCAAGAAAACATTATAATTATGATCGAAATTGATATTTATTTCGAAATTTTCATAAATCCCTCTTAGAATAATACAATTTAGATTGTGTGAATAATGTACTCATTCAACAAAACAAACAGAGACGTAAAGTAATAAACAAACAGACGTAAAGACGGAATGCAGATTAAAATGAAATGTGATTAAATTTTACTATATTGTCAACGGAAGGGTCGAGCTTGCCTGATAGATGTGAGGTATATTCTTTCTTATTTCGTGGTAGTTGAGGAAACATTGGCAAAACACTGAGTACTTTAGACATTATTGTTGTCGTTGTCTCTCCTAGCTTATCCACATATGTACTCATATTCCAAGCTGATCTAGCAGTCCTCACAGATTTCTGCTCGTTTTCTCTGCTCTCTTCGTTTTCTTCTCCATAATCATCACCGTCATGTTGTTTAATGTCTTTTTCTTTTCTTTTGGCTGTAGTAGTTTCGTCATAGTTATAATCATCTTCCTTTATTTTATCCATCGCACTTCTCGGTATAAGTTTTTTGAGGGCAGATCGGTATTTTTTATTCGAATAAATTTTATCGTTTTGAGGTATCACTAATTTACTTTGTATCTTAATTGTAGGTTTTAACGCTGGTTCTAGTTCTAGTAAATGAAGTTGTTGTTCTTGATTATTTGTTTTGTGTTGTTCTTTGGTTTTCGTTCTAGGTTCGAGAGGCTTACCTCTGCCTGCATATTCGTCGTGATTAATATCAAAATCATAATCATCTAAATTAAAATCTTCATCTTCATGCTCACCAGAATCAAGGAATTTGGTTGGAGATTTAATCATTCGCGTTTGAAAATCGTCATCGTAATCCACCTCACTGAATTTAGCTATAGGTTTTCTAACTAGCGTATCCTTCTCTTTTACTAAAATTATAGAAGAACTAGCATTTTTTGAAAAAGATTTATTTAATCTCTCATTTGATTCCCTTGGAAAGCGTGAGTTGTTTACTTCTGGCGCCCGCTTTGGACTAGTTATGACGAAATGCCTCGCTCTTCTATTAAAGTGTTCCGGGATTTCATCGCTTTGACCGGTGAATTCTCTTGAGAAGGTCGTCAAAGTGTCTTCATCAAAGGCTGCTCGTGCTAGTCTTATCGGCAGATTGGGGTTCGTAGTTTTAATATCGATGGTTGGAAATTTTTCAGTGCTTCTTTCTATTAGGCGTCCATGAGATGTCGCGATGGATACAATGAGAAATAGCAGTGGTCTCATGGTCGCGTTGCTGTTCTCGGCTCGTCAAAGCGCCGACTAGCGGAATGACTTGTGATCCAAGCCATAATGTAAACTATGAAATGTTTTTAATTGTTCTTCCACTTTGAACGCGAGACAATGTATTGCTCAGTAGGAATGTGGCCTGACTAATAGACGATATTTTGATAACATTTAAAATGATTTTATAACAAATAGGGTTCAATCCGAGTGAACAAAAACATTCTATGGTAATTCACAGAATGGCTTTGTTGAACCCTATTTGTTATTAAATCATTAATATTAAGGTGGGTCTACGCTATGCGAAGCTAGCACGAGCCGAGCCGAGCCGACAAGTGGAGCACGAATTCGCGTAGTGTAGACGGACTCGGGAGCCTCAAACGAGCGTTCGGCTCGCACTCGACTGCGCTCCGCCAATTATCGGTTTTTTTACGAATACAGGGATTTGCATAGCATCGCGCTCGTGTTGTAGGCTCGTTGTAAGCTCACGCTTGACTTCGCGAACGACGACCGAAGAACAGCTCGGCTCAAGCTCGGCCGCGTAGCGTACACCCGCCTTTAGGTTCGTATTATCAATTATATTTTTGCCCCATTATGTGTCCATTTTCCAGAAACCCGAAAACGAATTATTCTTTATTTTCTGTCCAAAGTCGGACCGCGTGCTATGGTGCGTCCACGCTACGCGAACTGAGCACGAGCCGAGCCTCTATTCGTTTTTTGCTCGCGATGTCAAGTGTGGACGTACAACGAGCTTACAACGAGCCTACAACATGAGCGCGATGCGAATACCTGTGTTCCTAAAAAAACTGACAATCGGCGCGGAGCCACAGCGAAGCCCAGTCGAGCAGGAGCCGAAGGCTTGTTCGAGACTCGCAACTTAGGTGTTGAACTTAGTAAAAAACGTTATTTCCAATATATACGTGATTAGTTTCACACCCTTGCGTTCTGGCCTTGTATAGAATGGAAAGACGCACCGCCGTATTAGCCGTATCGAAGATAGGGGGCCCTCGAGCTACAGAGGCCCCGAACGTGTGTACCTAAGCAAACATTCTTAAAAATCTAAATCTCTGGGCTTCGCCGCAGTCAGGTAGAAGGGCCCCCAACAAAATTTGACACAGGGCTCGTCTACCGCAAGCTATATACGCCACGGCCTGTGCGTTGAGCTATTTGTCCGTCTGAAGACCCCGGGTAGTCTCTCCGAACATGCTACCCTAATCTGGCTGGAGAGGCCCTTAAATATTTTTAATATGGTGTTTTTAGGGTTCCGTACCCAAAGGGTTAAACGGGACCCTATGCATGAACATGTCTGTATGTCCTGAGTCTGGGTGTAATTATGTATATTAAGTATGTATTTAAAAACAAAAAGTAGTATATGTATTATATCAGTTATCTGGTTTCCATAGTACAAGCTCTGCTTAGTTTGGGATCAGATGACCGTGTGTGAGGAATGTCCCAGGATATATTTATGTCCCAGTATATATTTGTATTTATTTATAGCACAATAAGTTAGTTAATATTGTACGGAACCCTCCGTTTGAGAGTCCGACTCGAACTTGGCCGGTTTTTTGTAATTAATTTTTTTTTGCGCCCATAATAGTAGATGTGGGTAAAGATGCCATTACTGACGACGAGCCCGAAAAATCGCTTGACCAACTTATATCTACTTGTAAAATGATAACCCTGCAAATATGCGTAATTGAATGAAATTGTTTATTTGTTTACTTTCTCGAACGACAACAAACAAGATGCAAACCGAGATCGAGAAATTTATAAGAACAATGCCTATCTATAGCTGTCGTCTGTTAGTCTCCGAGCGATCATGATGAAGATACTGTTAAAAGTAATTAGTGCATTTCTATATTGCAACTTTGTCATCCCTGTTTTAACGTACTACATCTATGACGACAATCCTCTCGCAGGGTACGTATCTGATACTTACCCTCATTCCGGATATAAATTCAGTATTGATAAAAAAAGAAACAGTGAATACCTTGTGGACTCACACTTTAAATCTTTGAAGTCATCGCCGCAATTTGTCAAATCTACACTACAGGAAGATATAAGAAACAATGTTAAAGAAACACAGAAGATTAATGATCAAACAAAGCGGGAGTGGGAGCAAAAGAGCATGCAGGAAGAAAATAATGGTGGCTATCTTGACACTAGACGCAGAAATGATAAAGACGTGAGAACTCCTCAAGCTTTCAATTCTCCGCCAATAAACATGAAGGACACGTCCAACAGTCCCAGTTCAGTCGTAAAGCAACAATTGGAACCGAGAACACTAAGGCCGAAAGTAGAACATAGAGTTCAAATAGGACGCGGTATACAAGTAATGAAAGAAAGTTTGTATGATAACAAACCGAGTTTTGTTGAAGTCAACGTGCGTAAAACTCAAGTTTCAACTGATCCACAAAGAGTCGTCAAAATGAATAATATTCGTCAGCCAACTGCACTATCCGCTCATGGGGTTAATGTAAATCCTATGGCCTTCGATAAAAGACAACATAGATCAGTATCACACAGTGTACACAATTCTCAAATCATATCCCGAATTCTAGACGACCTTACACGTAAATTATCTGAAAGAAGTTATAAGAAATCTGAATACAAAAAGAGAGACACCAGTGATATACAACGTGATAATCTATTTGCAAAAACAAAACACACAAATATTTCTGATAATATGAAAAAGTTTATAGGCAAAGAAAAGACCCTGAAAAAAGATTACAGAAGTCAGTTTATAATGGAACAAGGTAGGTATGGAAGCATGGAAGCTCGAGACACACCTTACGCACTGTTCTACCGAATGAACCCGGATACGTTGGATCAAAGGGATGGGTTTGTCCTAAAGGGCTCGATGGAGGTAGCTTTAAATAATATAATGAGCAATAATAAGAAGCGTTATCCCGAGGAGTATCCAATTGAAACAGATTTAAAAAACGTGTTGACTAAAAATAATTCCAACTCTGGTAAACTTCATATGAAAGTTAAAAGATTTAAAGGCGTGAAGAGATATTAATTATATTTATATGCGTACAGCCTAGTTCGTACAAATATACTACATTCATTACCTATGCAATCAAATGGCAAACAATAAAATATTGATCAAAAACCCTGTAAACCTAGATGTCAATCAATAGTCTGTAATTATATTTTTTTTATTTAATATTATGTAATAATGTATGAATTCCAAAGATAAAAATAAATAATTTCATTCAAACATAATATTAATAAATTTCCTACTCTACCTACCCAAAGTAAAGTAATTTTATTATCATTGGTCTTTTGTAGTGCTTTGTTGTAAACAGGCAGGTGCTTGTCTAAAGAGTTATTTATAGGTACCTACCTTCCAACGCGTCGAGTCGAACGCGCAGCTATGCACCGTATAAATTAATACAGGGTTTTTAGTTATCATTGACACAGAAGACCATTAGCCAATCTAGAGAGCGCTCTCAAATCGACCCATTTAATTTTATGAATGTCAACGTTCGATGCAGTATTATATTCACTATATAAGTGCTAGTCTTGACCTTTGTCGTCATTGCTGTAATAGAACCTTACGCTGTAAACATGGCGCGAAAAATCGCCACGCTTTTGTCTTTAATAGCCTTATGCTCCGGCATGCAGATGCGGGAAACCGTCGAGAGGACGGTAATGGTCCGAACGACGGGCTCTGACCTTCAACCTGCAGCTACAGGATACATCTATAAGAAACAAAGCGACGGCCCAGCCAGCGTTGTCAAAATGGGAGAAAGTGAAATCATGGAACATCTATCTAAATTGTACGAACGACCTGAGGCGTACACTGCACCTTTACCTGTATCACACGGGCCTTTCCATGCCAACGAAGAGGATGACAAGAAAGCGGCGTCTCACGTCATCCCCGTTGTAGAAAAACAAGATGAAGGCAAAGAAGACGATCACGTCGATGGGATAGCGGAAGACGATTATGAAGGCAAGGCATTCGGCGGTTACGCTGCGGATTTCGGAGACTATAACAAAGATTTCGCTGAATACTTGAAAAGCATAGGGCACTTCGATGATGGACAATATCATGAGCAGGGAGGTGGTAGTGATTATGGCTCAAAAGGTCACCACGCGCATGGCGAAAAAGAACAAAAAGGATTCGCAGCCAAACATCAGTATGGGAAAGGGGGTGCCGGTGATTATCATAAAGAGAAATACGAGAGCTTTTCAGCATCATCAAAGGGAGGTCATGACAAAAAATATGATAGTGCCGACGCGTTTGGGAAGGACTATGCTAAAGGACACGGATATAAAGGTGGAGACCACGGACATAAAGCTGGGCACAGCAAAGGAGAAGCGGTCGATGGATTTCGCAAACTCTACGACAAAAACGAATATAAGAAAGACCACGATTTTTACGATGGAGCAGCGAATAAAGGCGGATTCCACAAGTTCGCAGATGGACATGCTAATCATGGATCAGAAGCCGGAAGCGTCGAAAAGGGAGCTTCACACGAATCAGGGCATAACAAGGGTGATTTCGGAAAAGGTGGTTACGTTGAAAAGCAGTCCGGAGATGAAAAAGGTGCTGCCCATTCCGAGGAGGAAAGTGGAGAACATACCCATCACAATGACGGAAAATTTGGCATTAAGGACGGAAAATACAACGGCAAGAGCTATGGCTACGAGATCAAACATTGATGCGGGCGTGTTAAAGATGGTTGTTATAGTTTTGTTGACTTTTTGGTAATAATTTTTGTAAATATGTATATTTTTAAACTAAAGATAAGCCATACCTACCCTTAAATATGCATTGTTTTATTCTTGATTTACTTTGCACTACTCTTAGTATGATTTAAGTTTGAGCGAAAGAAAAACTTACCTACTACTTTTGCAGTCTATAATATTCACTCCTCCTTACTTATTTACTTATCCAAAAATCAAAATGTAATTAAAGTATAACAGTCGAGGACATAAATATGTATGCGCTTATAAGTGAAATTCAACAACGATTTTCTCTTAAACTAAGTACTTATTTATTGATTGAAATTATGAAAAATTATGCAGGCAGAATCTTTTAAGTTATATACCTACTGTTTCTATACAGTGCGAGAAAATGCTTTTGGATTTCACTACGTATATACCTACATATTTATGTCTTCTACAGAATGTATCAATTACAAAATGTACTTACTATCCGACTCAATCAACTTAATTATTACCAAACTATCAAAACATTATAACTGAAATAAAAATAAATCCTACTTATATTTACTTATTATAAACATGAAAGTTTGTGTGGATATTTGTTTCTTTACGCCGTTATGGCTGAACGGATTTAGATGAAATTATATTCAAAAATAGCTATACAAATATTTCCAAAACTATGTCACATTTTTTATAGTACTTACCTAGGTAGTAAACAAGCATACGGCCCGCCTGACAGTAAGCGGTTACCGTAGCCTATGGACGCTTTTATTGACGGAATTAATTCACTTTTTCTCTTAGGGAACAATCTTAGCTTTTAACTGAAGGAACCACGAAAGAACAAAACCAAACCAAACCAGCGAAACCACAAACAGTAACACAGAATGATGAATGATAGAACGAAACTTGGAATTGGAACACGGAATAAATAAAAAGACACACTGGAGTCGCTCATTTTTTTTTTTTTTTTTCGAGGGTTATCATTTCATTTTCTTAATTTATTTATTTATTTTATAAAAAGTTACATGTTAGGTATAATAATATATTTCTGCCAAACTGCATTGCAGTTTGTCGGCAGAATTAGGAATGTTACTAGGTATGCGAAATCGCTTGAAAGTTTGTAACAGTAGAGCCATTATGTATACAAATACACTAGTTTTTGTTTCATTAAAAAAAACCAAGTAGTTATGATTTTACAGACATTTGAAATTTCCCTAAATATCGAGGCCCACTAGCAGTCACGTGACCCCAGTGTGACGTCATCTTGTAACGCTCCGCTCACTTGCGTTAGTCGCCAGCGGTCCTTGCGCTATAATATTAGGGGAAAGTGTTTTGTTTCATCCGTGAATTATTCTACTGTTACGTTCATAGTGTGTGTATTCTTAATCAAGGTCATTACAATACAAAAAAACCTTTATTAAATCATGAAGGATTAAAATAGATAGCCTTATAGTTGCCCATTAATTTATAGACGAATAGTGATTCCGTTGCCGCTGAAAAGCGAGGAGTAAGTAAGAATGCACATGCTTCCTGTGTGTGTATTTGAATTTGTTTTTTTTTTGCATTATTTACCTAAAAGAATTAATTTTAAGTACGTACTTACCAAACCTTTTCCCCCTTATTAAAAAATAAGGTGTAAGTCAGTCTTGTAACACCCAGGTATTAAGATAGCTCCAGCCATGCTCCAGCCCTTTTTGTTTATATGACATTAGAAAGTGACGGATATATTTTAATCCTAGGTTTAACTATACTTGACTTACACCTTATTTATTAATAAGACGGTTTAAGTTTACGTTATAGATAACAAATAAGTAGTAATGTTTTATCTGTACCTATTTATACTCTTGTTATACGTGCCAGTTGGCGCAGTTGGTTAAGGTTCACCTTACGCGCCGCAGGTCGTGGGTTCGATTCCCACACAGGACATGTATTTGTGTGCATGAACATGTCTGTATGTCCTGAGTCTGGGTGTAATTATGTATATTAAGTATGTATTTACAAATAAAAAGTAGTATATGTATTATATCAGTTATCTGGTTTCTATAGTACAAGCTCTGCTTAGTTTGGGATCAGATTACCGTGTGTGAGGAATGTCCCAGGATATTTATTTATTTATTTTTATAGTAACCGTCTTCGCATGCGGATTAAACATTTGACACAGTTTGTTCCGGCCTCCTTACTTACGTAGTAAATATTTAGTAATCTGTGTCCGAACCTACGGAACGGCTGGACCGATTTTAAGGAGACTATCACAGGTAGATAGCGTATGTTATAAGAAGGAACTTAGGCTAATTTTATTTTAGAAAAATAATAACGGGGTTCCGCGCAAAAAATTCAAACTGTAGGTACGCGCAGGTGAAACTGCGGGGGTACCAAAATAATGCACACTATAAATGAATAATGTGTAGATAGCAGACTCTCACTATACTGACGATCTTCAAAACAATAAGCCTTGATTTTATCTCTAAACTAACACTCCGCCCCGCCGTTTTACCTGCGTCCTCTTCTTTACCCACTGGATGGAGGGATGGAATTTCTAAAATCCTTTCTTAGGCTACAAAAGGAACTAATGTATTCCAATTTTTGAGTTAATACAGACGTAGTAAAATCCTCCCCTTAAAACATTATTACCCCTTTTTGCCCTACTAGGGGTCGATTTTCGCGAAACCCAAAAACACGTGTTTTTTATGTTTATACGATGTATTAAAACCGTGTTTTAAGTTAATCGGACCGCGCGGTAGGTTTATTCCATACAAACTTTAACACCTCCTAAACCCCCTTTTAGGGGTAGTTTTAAAAATCTAATAATGAGAAACTGTATTATTTGATTAGATAAGTAATAGTGCTAAGTTTCAAATTTATAAGCCCAAGGAATAAGATTTTTCAAGAGAAAAAGAGCGCGACGGACTGAGCGAGCGTTGAAACATGACGTCAAACGCATCAAGTACCGGGCGGTCGAATCCCGCGTCGCGCGCTCATTTAAAAATTCTATATCTCGGAAAGTAATTGTCGTATTGAAATAATTCTTTCACATATATTTTTTATTTTCTACAGAAAATGCGATGAGCTAAAATTCAAAATTAGTGAACATTCTTCATTGTACTGTGGACTATTAGGCGCCCCGATCCCACAGAGAGAGTTCTAGAGTTCCGAGTTCTGCATTCCGTGTTGACTATTGTGCACACAGCAAGCAGTCTAGAGTTCTAGAGTTCTGCAATATTCGCTACTGGTCGCACATCATAACACTTTTTTACTTTCAAAGGCCCCACATTGCTTATAGTCAATGCGGAATGCAGAACTCGGAACGCAGAACTCTTCTCTGTGGGATCGTCGTCTTAATTACAGGACACTCTCATGTAGGTAATCTTTTCAACCCAGGACAAAATTACATCCCTCAGGAATACGGGCGAGGGGCCTGATAATAACAATATTATAAATAAATAATAATAAAATAAATATCCTGGGACATTCCTCACACACGGTCATCTGATCCCAAACTAAGCAGAGCTTGTACTATGGAAACCAGATAACTGATATAATACATATACTACTTTTTGTTTGTAAATACATACATAATATACATAATTACACCCAGACGCAGGACATACAGACATGTTCATGCACACAAATTGCATGTCCTGTGTGGGAATCGAACCCACGACCTGCGGCGCGTAAGCTGAACCTTAACCAACTGCGCCAACTGGCCCGTCATAAATGCGAAAGCTTGTGTAAAAAGTACACGAGAGTTAGCACACAACGTCTTCTCGTGTACAAAATTCGGAGCAGCCAGATCACCTTACACAAGATCGCAGCCAAATAAAATATAACATAAATTAATGATGTGTTGTGTTCCTGTGGTGAGTACGTCAGAGCTTCCCGAGGAGGAGTTTTGAAGGCAGTGTCCGGGACCAGTACCTGTAGTATAGAATCAAATAACACTGCGCTTAGTCCTTTCCGCTCTTTTGAACAGCCCCCCTAAAAAGGAAGCTAAAGCAATATTGCTAACGCAATTCATTTTTTCGAATTTACGGCAGATCTTAGGCAATTCATCAATTTCGAATCTTTTATTGAATTGAATTGTATATAATGAGTGACTAGTATACCAAAAAATATTGAAATTACGTAGGATCTACCGAGAATTCGAAAAAATGAATTGCGTTAGCAATATTGCTTTAGCTTCCTTTTTAGGGGGGCTGTTCTTCAAACCCCTTTTCAAGAAGAATTAAGCCTGATGGTAAGCGGTTACCGTAGTCATATGGACGCTTGCAGAACACGAGGCATCACTCACGCGTTACCGACCCTTCCCCCTCCTCAATGAGCTCTGGTGTCTATACTCATGCGAAGGAAGACAACATTGGAAATCACTCATGATCCCGTATATAACCGATCTTATGGTGCGTCCAGGCGAGCACACTGCGACCGTAGCGTTCGTGTAGCATGGACGGTCTTGCGAGCCTCGAACGAGCATTCGTAGCGTGCTCGACTGCGCTCCACCCGATTGACAGTTTTTTCACGAACACAGGGATTCGCATCGCGCTCGTTGTAGGCTCGTTGAAGGCTCTTTAAGACGGGAGCCGGGCTGCGATTGTTCCATACAAATGTATTCCCCTGTTTTCTTCCTGAATAATGCCTCTAGAGTCATCTTTTTTTTTTTTTCATGCAATCAAGTTCTGCTTTGGACACGTCCCTGTTACTTCCTTTTTTTCAGCACCTAATTATTAAAGAAATTATGGCCCTACTTTTCCGCCGTGATTAAAACGACTACCAGACAAATTCGAAAAGATTTTAACATAAAAGAATGTAATAGGGACCTAGATAACCCCTTACTTAAAATTTTAATGTAAAAAATAATTGAATCGGCTCAGTTTTCGAGGAGGAAAATGGGAAAAATGAAACGTCGATTTCGTCAATTTTTTGTGAATAAATCTGTCAGAGCTGCAGATGTCCCTATCGCACATAGCGCATAGCATAGCGGCTTAGCGCGACGGCAATAGTTTCTTCAAATACCTATTTTTCAAATTCCTCGCAGCTAGGAACCCCTCTTAACTACGTCCACGCTTGAAATCGCGAGCAACGAACGAATCCTGTTCGTTCGTGACTCTGCTCGTGCTCGCTTCGCGTACTATGGACCATTAGACACAGCATCGTTAGACAGCGTTATCATCACGCCATGAAATACATCGGCTATCCAATATCCGGCTATCCACTATCCGTTTCTCTAGTAAGTATACATACCCGGTCAACAGGTAGTAAATGATTCGGTTCACATCGCACACGGACGTTTGATAGCTTTGGTTTTCTATACTCCACAATCATAGAGCCCATCATACAAAAACCAATCTACACAAAAAAAACTCCGTGTAAAATGGCCATAATGGACACCTAAACATTCCTTCACACATATTGACAGTGGCGTAACTATACCATCTGGGGCCCGTGGAAAATTCTTTTGATGGGGCCCTATCAGTAAAAATCGTCACGTTGTACTTAGTTTAGTTTTAATAAACATCGAGATTTTCAGCGTACTCAATTACACGTTGTATATGTCCCACTAATGGCCATAGGCCTCCTCTCTTAGGCGAGAGGGAAATGGTCTGTAGTCCCCACGCTAGCCCAATGCGTATTGGAGACTTCACATCCATGTCCATAGAACATAATATCTCAATGCATTCATCATCTATTTGCTAGCTTTTCGGTGAAGGAACAACATCGTGAGGTCTGTAACTCAGGTACAATGTAAAAAAATAATTTTGAGCTCGCGGCCTCTTGGGCCGGGGCCCTCTTGGGTCGGGGGCCCGTGGCATTTTGCCAGCCCTGCCACCCTATTGTTACGCCACTGCATATTGACTAATATTAAGTTAGGTTTATTTTACTATGGATCCCTAAACTTGCTATTTCCATTCTTCCGCACAAGGTTGATAAAATAAGTGTTGGAAATATGTAGTGCCTAGTACACATAAAAACAACTAGATTCCTTCCCAGATTTCTATGTAATAACATAGGATGTCAATAATAGGCAGGGTACAGGGGGTCGGATATCTACACAATTTTAAAAGTGCTTGTTTGTCTGTTGTATATTCCGGCTAATCTCCGAAACGGCTGGACCTAATGTTAAGGAGTAAGTAACATAGAAAGAAAGAAAGGAAGGAAATTATTTTATTTTTCCAAAAACACACAAATGAAAAGTAAAATAAAGTATAAATAAATATCGAATCTGTGTGTAACATAGGAAGCATTTATACTTTTATATCAGTAAAAGAATTACAATTCTGCGCAAAAAAACTAAAACCGCACGCGGGTGAAACCGCGGGTGTCGGCTATAGGTAACATCTGACATTAGGATTAGAAAAAAGTTGACACGATGCCACGCGTTAGCGTTGTTGAATCTTCTGCATACGCGCTGGATAGGAATAGCTAATGCGCCCACTACTTTATAGAATAGAGTAAATTAAAAATAGGTACCTATCTGTTGTTGATGATTGTTTTGTAGGTTTCTGGTATCTTTTTATTTTGTATAAGTAACGTGTTTGTAATTATTAGATAATGATTCCCATAGTTACTTATCTACTTGATTTAGTACCTACCTAGTTATGTTAAAAGTTTAGATCATACCAAATTACTTTTTAATCTAATAGGCATATTACTTCGAGAAAAAAGAATTTCACGCCTATTGACGGTGCGGTCAGCGCGCCCGCGCAAATGTAGTACAATAGAAGTTTTTGTATTAGGTATAATATTGGACAATGTCTTTGTCACCTCTAACCTCGTCTGATAAGCAATTTGTTACATGGCTACAAGAAAGGCGGTAAACACACTCATGGTCCTTTTGTCTCTAACTTGATATAAATATTGGGTAACAGGGTTATGAAATTATTACAGCACAGGTAGCAGTACGATACACATCTCAACATGGTGAACAAAGCATTAGGTGTTCTATTCGCTCTGACAACGGTGGCGGCCGTACAGATAGGGTACGCACCACCCGCAGCATCCAGCTACATTTACAGGAACGACCACAACTCTCCAGCCAGCCTCATCCAAGTGGGAGCACATGGGTACCAGCAACCCATCGCTTTCACTGCTCCTCTGCCGATCGCTCAACCTTTAAAGTTCGGAGCTATTGAGGCATACGACCTCGAACCTGCACCTCTACCGTACGTAGCTGAAAAACCTATCATTGTTGAAGATGCTGATGACGATGATGACGACAGCGACGAATCAGAAGAATACAGCGACGGCGGCGATGAAGGCGGTCTAGAACACGGAGATTCTTTCGAAAAGGGAGCTGGCAGTGAATATGGAGAAGGACATCATGCAGCACACGGTGAAAAGGGCAGCAAAGGCTTCCATACTAAAGGCCATCAAGCTAAAGGAGAAGCCGGAAGTTACGGCAAGGAGCACGGAGAAGGTTATTACAGTGAAGCCGAGGGTAAGAAGAAGGGACATCACGATGTAGCTGATGCTCACGGCAAACATTACGCATCTGGAGAGAGTTACAAGGGAGGCGATCATGGGCATAAGAAACATTCCAGCAAGGGTGAAGAGATCACCGGCTACCACAAGGTGTTCAATAAGGACGAATTCAAGAAGGACCATGACTTCTATGACGTTGCTGACAACAGTGGACATTTCAAGAAGCACGGATATGAGAACAAGCATCATGGAGCTAAAGAGGGCGGTCACAAGGCAGGAGGTAGCCACGACTCCGCTCAGAACAAAGGAAGTTTCGGAAAGGATGGTTTCCTGTCTAAAGGACAAATTGATGCTGCTCAAAAGGGTCATTCTTCCGAGGAAGGACATGACAGTCATTATAACCACGAAGGAGACTACGGTAAAAAGGGTGGAAGTGGATACAAGAAGGAATACGCTTTCGGTGATGATGGTGGTGATGACGATGAACATGATGATCACGAATAGAAGCTTATAGTACCTACTGTGATAATGTAAATATCTGTTAACTATTTATGCTACTCTTTTGTTATGTTTGATATTGATGAATGATGCTGTAAATATTTTTATAACGCAAAGTAATAAATGCATTTTAAAATATAGATGACCTATTTATTTAATGAATACCTACCTGGCTATAGATGAGCAACATGATTTACTATGAGGTGGACTAGTGAAATCAATAGTTGATTAAATCACAGACTTAATAGTGTATTTTTTTTTATTAATACCATGCCCATGTTTCCCACTGTTTCACCTACTTTCAATTTGGATTATACAAGCGTGATGTTATAGTGCGTAACTTCTTCAATAAACCTGTAATTTTAGTAACAGTAGCAAAGTAATTTTGCTGAAAACTTTTCCGAACAAAATAAAAGAAGAATGATGGTTCACAAAATTCCATGGAAATAAGCACTTTCAGTTTTTAAAAATATTCGGGAATCATTTCCAATTTTTCTTTCCGTAAAAACGATATTCGGACTTAAAAAAAATAATATTTGCCGAATCGTTCCATTAGTTCTATGTGATGATGCGCTAACTAATGAAAAGCATTAACTATTTTTTTTTTAATTCCTATTGATAGCTAGATTATTCAACTCTTTGTTAACACGTTATTTCATTTATTCATCGTCTAGTTTTGTAAATGGCATTTTCGTATTTAACTTTCCAAGTAAGTACTTGTTAAAGCTTTCAACCTGCGTTCTGCGGTTGTAATATCAGATTGCAACAAGATCATAGACACTTTTATTTATTACCTAGGGATAGGTATTGGTAATTTTTCAGCCTTGGAGAAAATTAATTTTGCAGGCGTTAAATTGCATTATCCCAAATTAATTAAGTCGGTAATTGTTTCAATTAATTGCATTGTCGGAGATGACCTAGCAAGCTGCTAATACCTACAGTTAGTTATTATATTATATGTTTTATTTTTATTATTTATGTAATTATATAGGTTCATAAGTACGTACAGGAACCTATGAACTTCATTTTTTTACTTTGGGTTACAAACTCAAAGTAGCATTAATCATCGGAAAATCAAGATTACAAGGCAACATTACTTCCACCAACTGAACTGTCATGGCCTTTAAAGTTTTGCTTTCAAGCTTTTAATTACAAATTAAATGTTACCTATATTTTACCGTGTTTATTTTGCAATCAATACAGTACAATACTTTCATTATCTTTTCGGTAAATAATTAGGTAACAAAGTAGATCAAATGGACTTCATTGCGCAAGTACCGAATTATAAAGGTGAACGCACACTTATCCGAGCCGAACCGAACGCATCGAACGAAACGAATTTTAGAATTCTGTATTTAAAAGTCTTATCCAGATTCGGACGATTCGACGCAGAGGAGCAAGTGTGCGAGCTTTTATAAGATATAGGGTAGTGGCACCAAAAGATGACCGACCCCCAATAGATGAACGATCGACCGAAAATTAAAGAAATATAATATAATCCCTAAATTTACATGTTTGCAATATTTTTTTCCCCATAAGGCAATATTTTTTCTTCCATATTCCTTAACAACATTGACAATGACAGCCCAGACGCGCTTGCGGTGAATTTTTTATGTGTTCGGTACCCGCCAAAAATCGGTTTTATATGGAAATCTTCTAACGGTAAGTCCCTCCAAATTTAAGAACATTGTCAGCGTATAGAAAGAATTAATGTCATATTAGAGCAGTTTTGGTTGGAATAAAATCTTGATATATTCTGCTTTCAATAACTTAATAAATATTATTACATTATTTACCGTTTTTTAGAGAAATTTACTGTTCAAGTAATGGATTCAATTTTGTTCACTTGATCCAATAGATGAACGGCGTTCAACTAATGGAAAAAGGTCTAATTTTTATACCCATTAAAATCTTTAAGTTAACGATTAAACACAAAAACAAAAATACTCAAATGAATTTTATTAAATTTATGATCTTAGTTACCAAAAGTTGAACAAATTATTTTAGAGTTTTTGATTATGTTAAACCTAACTTTCCTATAGAATCACCATTAAGATCGGTGATCGAAATTTGAACGGTTCACATTTTATTCGTTCAACCTTTGGGTATATTTGCCTCAAGTTGAACGAATAATATTCACTTAGAATATTATTCGTTCATTTTATGGTTCATTAATCCATTAAATGAACGAACTAATATGGAATCTACTCCTATTCAAATGTTAGTTCAACTTTTGGGTACAAAACGTTCATAATTAGGGCTCAGTGTTCAACTATAGGGGTAAAACCTAAATTTTCCTACATTTACAATTAAAAAAAAAATATTTGAAGTTGTAGGATATAATTACTTTAATCCTTCAATTAATAAGGATTTAAGGTATTATTGAAAAAAACCACAAGCGCCTATGTCATGAAATGACTGAGTTATAGCTATTTAAAGATGGACAAAACCCTTAAACGTTCATTTATTGGTGCCTCTACCCTACAGTATTCTAAAATTTGTTTCGTTCGATGCGTTCGACGCGTTCGGCACGGATAAGTGTACGTTAACCTTTACAAAGATTCCCTGTATTCAAGTTGAAAATCTCCAAGACAAGTACATATTTCACACCGGTATAGTATAGATGCTTTTACCCCACCCTGTGTCCACCGGCACTTGAGAGCCAGATCTTCTATATGCGACTACTCGACCGTAATCATAGTGCATACCTTTCGAAAATCAACTTTTGGTAACTGTCGAACAAATACCCAAAGTACCTTTCTGCAAAGGGATTTTAGGATAGCTTATAGCTAACATTTTTGTACCTATGGTGGTATATATAACGTCATCAAGAGCAATTTGTCTCTGTTCTATGTTGCGACCACACATTCCATTTCTAACTCCTCCATATCTACGATGCCAAAGAGCACATTAACGTGTTCAGATGAGGATAAGTATGTATTTTCTGTATGTAACTTCCTACTGAAAACAAGGTATGGGTAATTAGGTGAGTTTAGGTACAAATAAAATTTACCTACCACAAACAAATCAATTGAACAAAAGGTCAAATTATTAAATAATCTCGTAGCAGATCGCGTAAACATACCACGGAGCCTTGACCGATCCAAGTCGTTGCACCGATTATCAGTTCGATCAAGTGGAACCACCAACGACCGCTGAACCACTCATCTTTAAGAAAAAACATCATCCTTGTCTACAAAGGCTATATAAGCACAACGGATGCCATGTATGTCAGTGTCGCAACCTACTTCGATTGCGCAAGAGTTCACAAAAAACACTATGCAAAAGAAATTATGTTTCGTGTTGTCATTGACAATCATTTATTGGGCTGAATCATCGCCCGTCGGTCTAGGCTCGCTAGAATTTGACAATCTCGACACTGACCTCTCCGATCTCACTTACGAGGTCGAAGAAGAAGACTTGGACGACTTCTCGAAACTTTTAGACGAAGCCGATGGAGCGAAAAAATCAACAGATAGCGGAAATGACAAAGCTAAAACTAGTGTGAATACATCTGGATTCAAAAAGAAGAATACAACCAATAAAGGATTGAAAGGCAAACAAAGTTATGAAGATTTGAAGAAGTTTTTTAAAAATGCAGGTCTTCACGATCAGGGTAGTTATGATGATAAAAGCATCTACGCATTAGCTGAAGGTATTGCTGGAAAAGCTGTCGGTGTAGATGGAAAAGAAAATAGAACATACAGGAAAGGTACAAAAACACGAGGCTTTCATCGAGTGCATCACAAGGACGAATATAAGAAAGACAAAGTGTTCTACGAAGATGATGAAACAAAAAGTGCAATAAACAAAGTGGGTGCTAAAGGCATTGGATATAAATTAGGTGCTGGTGCGGGTTTCAAAAAAGGTGGTTTCCACAATGATCGTGAAAAAGGAATAATTGGCAAGGAAGGTTTTTCAGACAAAGGATATTTCGATAAAGAATTCAATGGATTCTCTGATTCTCAAGGATTCGATGGATCTTTCAAGAATGAGAGTTGATAAAAATGAATAAAATTAATTTAAATCTCTGCTGGGATTGTGTGTCTTAGTTAGAGTTCTTGTGAGTTAGTAGAGGTTTTTTTTATTCCTATTGTAAAGTTATTTATAAAGTGATTTATTTGTAGTAGGTATGTTACCTACAGATACCTATATGTAAAAGGAAAATGTTAAATAAAATAATACGAAAATACTTACCTACGAATTTATTTTAATTAAATTCTTATGAGTATTATTTTACTACGAGTTATTTGAGTTTAAGAAAGTACCTACCTACCTACCCACTAATGTGAATATATCGAAATAAAGAAATTGAATTTGCGGATGCTTTTGGAAATTATATAATTTAATCAATTCAACCACGTTCAAGGGGGTAGCCACCGCCGTATCAGTGATACGGGATACGGGGCCCCTGTAGCCCGTGTAAGAAAAATACCTACCCTCCATTTGGTTTCGCCGCAGTCAAGTAGAAGGGCCCCCCAACAAAGATACAGGGTCCGTCTAGGGCAAGCTACGCCACTGCACTCCAAGTCTACAGTATATACTTACAGAACTGCATTGACCAAACAACTAGAAAGAAACAAATGTACCTAGGTACCTACCCAATAAAGTATAGACAGTCTTAGTAGTTTGATAATAATCTGCGCGAATAGACCCGATACATTAATATTATAGACAGTCTTATTGACAATAAAAATGAATGCGGCAGTAGAATGTGTATTTCTATTGCCGCTATAATAACAAATAAGCATATAGGTGTGTTCCAACCAAAGAAATTGGATATTCAATTTCTTTGGTTCTAACAACTGCACTTGGCATCATGGTGAGATTGCGGTGGCTAACCTATACAGAGTAGAAAAAATGAAATAAAATTAAAAAGGAGTCCCCCAGCAAGAAACGTCTTTACGGAACCCTTCGTGTACGAGTCCGACTCGCACTTGGCTGGTTTTTTATTTAAGTATCTAACCTTGTCTTATTAGGTGCCTATATAGTTTATTTGATAGCGTGTTCTATTTTAAATACAGGAAAGTAAGATAGTTTCAAATCCAAATAAATAAGTAATGGTGCCGATTCTGTTGTAAAAAGCACTAAATTAATTTTAGTCACATCTCATCTCTTTCTTACGAACATGATTGAAAAAGGATAGAACATATTTTAAGTTGTCAAATTAATCTTTGCCGTCTTATTTTGCGTGTATTTAGGCGTAACCGCGATAGATGGCGACTAAAATTATATTGAAAACAAGCATTTGACTAATTTGACAGGACTAAATTTCTTACATCCTTTTCTTATGTTCTTTGTTAGAAAGAGACATAGTGACATTAAAATTAGTTTAGTTGTGAACAACAGAATCAGGGCCAGTATGTATTTATTTTAATCATGTAATGAAAATAAAATATCGACTAAAAGCCAAATCGATAACATAACCGGTAATTACCGGCGTGATTGCTAGCACTATAGAAGGAAAATTGTCTATGTCAAGTTGTCATTTTTCCAACCAGTGTCTCCATATACACGGTAATTACCGTAGAAACACCGTAATCTGGTCTTAATCTACCGTCAAGGTAATAAGGTATTACCGTGTCATATGTCACTGTATTTAAAAAATTACGTTATTAATGTTTCATCACTATACTGCTCGAAACGAACACTGCTCTTGGTTACCGGGAATCCCAGGTTATTAAAACTTCTATCTCCACTCACACATAGATAAAAACTACCAACCAAACCTCGGCAATCTATCCTTATTTAAACATACAGGAACAGTGTAACCAACTTAACTCTTTTAGAGCTAAATTTAGCTCAATTTCAACATTGTCAGCTCTAAAAAAATAGTATTTAGCTTTATAGCTCTCTTTTTATTGAATATTAGCTCATTTTTGTAGGTTTATATGATATACCAGCTGCCCGGCGCAACTTCGTTCGCGTAGTGCTACCCTACCCTAAACTATCTAAACCATCCAGGGAGTTAATTCTACTGTACGTGTGTTTGTCACTGAACTCCTAAACGGCTGGACCGATTTGAATGTTTTTTTTTGTATGCGTTTGGGTGGCGCCCTGGATGGTTTCCATTCACAAATCAGCCCGGCAGATGACGCTGCAGTCGGTATCTAGGTTATATTATTGTTTTTATCCTTTAAAAAATTACACGGTAATTTACACGGTACAATTTAAGCTGATCCACCGTAATTTTGCCTAAAAACACGGTATTTTTACCCTTGCAACACGGTAAATGCCGATTTACATATGGAGACACTGTTTCCAACTGTCATCGCATCGTTCTATAGTCTCTGGACGATTGCTGGATGAAGTCAAGTGTTTGTGTTAAATGATTGTGAAACAAAGGGATTTATACGAAATAAATGAGGCTCGGTAGAGATTTACTGTTTAACATTACTCATGAGTACGGAAGAGACTCTGTTGAATCTCGATTTCGACAAACCAAACACTACGATTGCACCGCCCGATGACGGTGTGCTGTCTTTGTCGAGTAGTTCAGAAGAGATTTGTTTAGTGCCAGAGGTCGGGTTCGAGGGCAACGTGGATTCTCCAGGGGTGAACCGGGAGTCGCAGCCGCTGCTCGGCGGCCGCGGCGACTTCGAAGAATCATTTAATCACTTCCCAGGTATGCAAAACTTGAACATCTAACTGACTCATGTTTTCCGCCTAATTAGGTACTAAAGACGACATAACGATACAATAAACATATGGCGATGGATGATCCCAACTTATATTTGTCGAAACACTTGTTTGACTTCCACCTTATGCTGTTGTATGGCTTCTACAAATTACTAATGATGGAATTATTTCAGCTGTTCACTTGGTATTTATATGCTTAATATTTACTTAGGTATATGTATTAAAAAAACTACCAAAAAAAATATTCAAATTCGTACAATGTTATTGCTCAATTGCTGTTTTTTTTTCATTGATTGTACCAACTTCACTCTTAAGTTTATTAAAAAGAAGTAAACACACACTTTATAGTGTGAATGTAGCTACAGAATGAAATTTTCAGCCAAGTGGAACGTCTGTGTTGGAAAGTTTTTCAGTTCATGTTTTTATTTTGTTAATTGAAAATGGTAGGACCTTTTGAGTGCAGTAAGTATTTTAATAATGATGCAAAAGTGTTGTTTTATTGTTATCCTTAAATAAGATAATTTGGTCCACAGTAGGCATGTTATCAGATAAGCCATATGGTAATAAAAATAATAGCTATATTGGGTTTTTAATAAATGATAATCATTTGTGTGTAGGGGAATATTATCCTTGCATATTGAAAAGATACCCATGTTCCTCCAAAATGTTGGTGTATCCTAATGAATATTGATAGTGACTGTATCTGTGCGGATCCTAGGCCATTCTTATTCCATAGTCTAGTAGAATCTAGACCCAAACTTAATGGCGGCTGTGAAGTGCACTGCAAGCTGCGCAGGTTCAGTCATATCGAATGTATCGCATACCTTCATTTTCACTACTGTGCAGCGTTCTGTGCCTAATTTCACAGCCGCCAATAAGTTCGACTCAGTCTGTAGTAGTATTTTATGTGAAATATTCCATGTTAAAAAATAGAAACAAACTTAAAAGCAATAATGTTATGTTAACACTAGTTGACAGTGCTATCACCACTTTGGCATACATCCATAAATTAGCATAGCACTTAAGTAAATGTTGGTTCTGCAATTTCAGTATGCTTCCGCAATTAACATTCTCCTTTGGGAAACATTGTGGTCTGGATAATAGTAGTAATTAGCTCCTGTGTTCCTAATATAAAGTATTTTGTCCTCTTTTGCACTGCTATGCATGGATTGTTTGTTTGTTATGAAGGAAAAATAAAAACCGACCAAGTGCGATTCACTCGCACTTAAAAATTTCAGCTGTCTACCTATTACGGTTCATGAGATACAGCCCACTGACACAGACAGATGGATGGACAGTGGAGGCTTAGTAATAGGGTCCCTTTGGGTACGGAACTCTAAAAAAGAGTTACCTAGTTGTTTGTGGGATGTCTATCTCTTCCCAAATACAATTATAGTCAGTATGTTTAATTCAATTGGTACAAATTGTTTTATAGGCTAACATTAACTATGGTTGTACACATTCATGAGTGACAGTTAGAAGAAGGGCAAGTGGCAACCTGCCACCCAAACACATACAAAAAAAAAACATTCAAATCGGTTCAGCCATTTAGGAGGAGTTCATTTATTGTTGATAATTCCTCTCCTAATTATAGAGCTAATATTCATATAGGTATCATATTAGCTATTTGATGTTCACAACCATAGACCAATCTGCGGTTGTGAACTGTGCAGTAAGTTTGCTACAATGAACTAAAAATATAATAATTCTGTTATTGCTAGCTTACCTAAGTTCTTAATTAATGCACCAATTGCCTAATAATGGTGCCGATTCTGTTGTAAATCGCACTAAACTAATTTTAGTCACATCTCATCTCTTTCTTACAAACATTATTGAAAAAGGATAGAACATATTTTAAGTTGTCAAATTAATCTTTGCCGTCGTATTTTGCGTGTATTTAGGCGTAACCGCGATAGATGGCGACTAAATTTATATTGAAAACAAGCATTGGACTAATTTGACAGGACTAAATTTCTTACATCCTTTTCTTATGTTCTTTGTTAGAAAGAGACATAGTGAGATTAAAATTAGTTTAGTTGTGAACAACAGAATCAGGGCCAATGTTGTTCAAAGGACAAATCAATCCACTATAGTACCGCCTACCTTATTTATCAGTATTCTACCTGCCTACTATAATAGTGAAATGCGAGATAAAACCAAACAAGTTTGTATGCAAATTGACTAATCAACATTAGTTCAAGGTAAATCTACATACTTGTATGTGTACATGTTGATATTATATAGATAAAGTTATTGGGCTAGTGTGTCGATATTCCCGAAGCAAAACAGTGTAATTTTACAATATATGAATTTTATTATATTACGAGTATTAGAACTTCACACTTGACCCAAAAAAAAAAACTTTTATTGGCCTAGCATTTTTCTCTTTGTGAAATTACTTTGGCTCACATAAGTTTGGCTCACGTGGTGTTAATCTTTATCCAAATAAAACTGTTGGTTACATTAAGACTGCGTATAAAGCAAAATAACAATCGTAGAATTGAAATTTAACCAAGTAAATAGTATTTAAATGAAAAAATATTTTTATATGGGTATTTTCATTATATACGCGAGGGTTCTGTCTGAGCAAAAACATAATGGAATGAAATTTCCTCGATAGAAAAAAATCACAAAGCTACCTCTAATAATAATGAATTTTCGGTTTTATTCCTTCATGGTGTATCTAATTAAGACAAAAATTCGATAAATAATATCACTAACATATGACCTAGGGCTGCTACTAACGATTTTTTTAAATATTCTATACTATACTTTACGAGTTATTTAGATAAAAAGCGCTTAGTTCATTTTTGTTCCGCGGAACACGCTATCTCCATCTCATCTGCACGCGAAGATTAGACATAAGTTTGTTTCATCTGACATTGCCATATTTTTCTGACTTGGTACGCACTCTTAAGCAATTAATTTAGATCCATATTATCCTTTACTTACACCATGGAATTTAAATGAATATAGGGGGAAGCTGGGGCAGGCCAAAGCAGTAGCATTTGATTAAATTAAATTATAATCTTAATACTTATAATAATAAATGGTAATTCTGATATGCTTATTAAACAATAATGTATTGTCTTGCATTGTCTTCCTGAACAGTATGATATTATTATATTACAGATTCAATATTTTATAAAAACTTATGCTGTGGCTGTGTCTTAAATGAATCACATTTCAAGTTATGATTTTATAAGTTCGTTAAGGTTTATCGTGTTTTAGAGCCACGGATCTATCCACTTGGCTATTTTATGTGATTTATTACACTAAAATGCTCCCTTTAGTAACAGGGTAATTGTACATAGTCTAAAACCTTCCTTAAGGAAACTTAAAACTGCATTGTGCAGTTATTACACTAACGGATAGACAGAGAGAAATTGCGTTTTATATGTCAGAATGTGTTGTAACAAACCTTGACAAAAGTTTTTTTATCTTCCTTAAACATTTAAATGAAATTTCATGATTGCCTACTTATTACCCGACTGATTATTTTATAGACGGTACTATGCGTCAGAGCATAGAGATACGATGTTTATTTTTCTATGTACCATTATATACTGGTTAGTGGTAAGGTAATAAAATAATTAATATTTGTTTGCGTTTTATATTGAGTAGGTATTTATTTATTTTATAGATTCACAGCATAGCCAAAAAGGAATCTCATTATATAAGCCAAACATAATACTGATTTAAAAAGAGTAGAAACGCTAATAAACAATAGAAATTAAAAATAACATAAGTAAAGTAATCCTATCAGATCAAAAAATACATCAAAAACAAAAAAATATTATAAGTATGAGAGTATTTTTAGGGCTTGGTACCCAAAAAGCCAAATCTCAACTCAAAACTTGAATTGAGCATTGATTCACGTTTTAGAATAGGACACTCATATTTGGATGTTTTACTAATTGAGATATATGATATAGTTCATTTTTCTTTAGATTTTTCTCTGATAATTTTTTCATTCGCAGAAAGTATGGTCGTGAAGGTCTCGATCAAGTGTGGTTTGTGGCTTGGTTTGATATATCTCGTCTTACGCCTTTAGCTACGCTTAGTGTTGCCAGGTGTCCCGATTTGCGCGGGACGTCCCGATTTTCAGGGGTCTGGTGACACGTCCCGATTAACCCGTGATCGGGACGCCAAATGTCCCGATTTTTCACTAACCTCATGAGTCTTTACTTTATTTGATAATTTTGACAGGAAAAGTGAATATAACTAAGCTGCTACTACATAAAAATATTTTTGCTTTCATATTTTGTCACCAAATTCAGACTTTCACTACTGTCCCGATTTGAAACCCAAAATCCCGATTATTTTATTCTTACGTTCCGAAATTTGAGACACGGGACCTGGCAACACTAGCTACGCTGCCCTCTTCCATTATGCAATAAATATGTATTTAATATGTATTTAAATAATATATTAGTGTTAGTCAATTATGTTCTTGAAAGGTAGTTTATGGTGATGATAACTTATTGGTGGTGACGCCAAATGCCATGACAACGGTCGTGGATTCGAATCCTACAATGAGCATGAACTTTTAGCGAAACAAATCCATTCTCTTTCCACATCACTTACCTCATTGACATTGTCTTCACAAGCCTATTCATAGTAAAAAATACATGCCTATTTAGGCGCCGATCCCACATCGAGCGGTTTAGAGTTCTGTGGTCTGAATTCTACGTGCGTTCGGCTTGACCGCCGCGGTCGCTGTGTGCAATGACCAAAAGCCCCGCAAAGTAGATAACAGTGAACGCAGAACTCTTACCGCAGAACTAGCTAACTACTATAATATGCTAGTTTATAAAAAAAAAAACTTCGCATCATAAAAAGTTTAGGAAAATAGTCTCTGATGGTATCGCCAATTGCTACAAGTTTTTAGTAATATTGTTTAACTAGGTTCCGCCCGCGGTTTCACCGACGTTTCCGGGATAAAAAGTAGCTTATCTTACTCTCAGACACATAATCTGTCTGCAAAACACGATCCGTGAAATAAGGAAGCTTGACGGGACTGCTGCGTGAAATAAGGAAGGACAAACCAATAAACAAATTGGCATTTTAATTTGTTTTGTTATTACCAGATGACCCACAGTTCAGCGAGCTGGTGTGGCAGGCGGAGGTTGCCATCGACAATGGCATCTACCCAGAGAGGATATACCAGGGCTCCAGCGGGTCATACTTCGTCAAGAACCCCGGAGGGGTAAGTGTCAAAACTCTTCATTCAATATTCGCTCAGAGGATGAAAAATCCTTAGTTATTTATTACAGGTACCTATTAAGCTAAATAGGTATTGAACCTAGTAGGGTAGATCTAAGTCTTAGAATTTCACGCCCTTCAATTCTTCCTTCTACGTTTTTCTCTATCCCACTCGCACATATCATTATCGTTATCTGCCTGCCTTGTTCTCAATCATTTGGGGTCGGCGCAATATATATGACGTACCAGCATTCACTCCTTTCTTACCCATATCAATTTCACACAATGCATCCATCTCTTTTTCGGTCTTCCTCTTCCCGTATATCCATCCACTTTCATATTCATAACTCTTTTAGTCACACACGTGGCTTTCATTTTTCCTCATAAAAATTTTCACAACTAAATCTAATATAATGGTATGGATTTATTACAAAGTAAATGGTTTAATAAAAACTAGCAAAACTTTTTACCAGATGTAGGTATCTACATTGTTTTAAATCTGATGACTCGTAACTCCTTTAATATCCGAAATTTTCTCCGACATCTTTTTTATTGTTAATTATTTGGAAAAAAAAGCCAAACATATTAAAAAAATGTAACCTTACTGATTTTCATGCCGGATTCTTCGTAGTTGAAGGCCGAGTTCCGAACCGGTGGTAACTTCAGTAAATGTGACCTTCATAAGTGTCCTTCTGAGGCCTAAATTGGATAATTGGCTTTGACTTTGACTTCGTACAATAGACCTAAATTATCCACTTATCTATAGTGGAGACTTCTGCTATAAAAGTGTGGACACATCTGCAAGGTTTTTGGTTGGTTATAATGATTTCTTTTCCTTACTTGCATTCAAACCGCAGTCTGTTGGAAAGTCAGTACAATGGCCATCACAAATTCAAGATTGAATTAGTAATCATGTTGCAATCAGAAAACTTTACCCAGTCAAATGAATCCGGAAATTAGTTCCCAAATTGCTCGCGCTTATCAAGTCTGTGAACATCTTTTCTACTTTGTAGATAAGGTTCCTTTTTGCAGATTTGTAATATAATGAGCATATATTAAAGTCTGTCTCGGGGTTGAGGGTATTTTGAGGATGATATCTTCATTTGGTGAGACGGATACATTATACGACGGATAAATATGTGTCTGCAGTTTTTAGACCTATTGACAATCAATTAACGACTTCTCTGAAACCATTTTTTTCCATAAGTATAAAGCCTAAATACTTTTCTTATACGACTAAGTCTGCAAATAAGCTCGTCTGGTGGTAAGCGGTTACCCTATGGACGCTTGTGATGCCACGGATGTTGTCACAAGAGATGCTGGCAACACCCGGAGCATCACTCACGCGTTACCGACCCTTCTCTCCCCAATGAGCTCTGGCAACCTTACTCACGCGCAGGAGTTAACTCACCATTGTTATTTGGCTGCGTACTTTCCCAAAAGCATTTTTTTGCTAGAGTCTTAGACTCTATGGATTTTGTTGTAACGTATTGATGTAAATGTTTTAATCAAACTTAATAAGAAAAGAAATCGCGTAAAAATCCTATTTATTGTTTCTACTACCCGCAGCATTTAATATTTAACATTTATTTCAGAAAATAATAGGAGTATTCAAACCAAAGGACGAGGAGCCGTACGGGCGATTGAACCCAAAATGGACGAAGTGGATGCACAAGCTGTGCTGCCCGTGCTGCTTCGGGCGCTCGTGCCTCATCCCCAACCAGGGCTACCTGTCCGAGGCGGGCGCCAGCCTCGTTGACTCCAAGATAGGCCTTAAGATTGTCCCCAAAACCAAAGTAAGTTCATACAATTATTTTTGTGAAGCTAAAAACAAGGTTGTGATTGCAGCGTTTCAGTGAATCGAGATGCTATAGAAAAAGTATTATACAGGAAAACTACATAAACGTGCAGCGTATTTTATTTCCTCTATTCAGACACCAATAAAAAATGTTTATAAAATTATGTTAGTCCCTACTTTGAACCGAATTCCTCATCCAAACTTATTTGTTTAACAGTAATAAAATTACCCCCTTATTCATAATAAAGTTATCAAACGTTGATTAGCTAAAATCCGAAGTCTTTATCTGACAGGTGACATTTGGTGATCGAAAGAATGAGACGGGGCACACTATTACATTGATTTAGTTAAAAAGCGATTATGAATAAGGGGGTTAATGGTGCCGATTCTGTTGTAAATCGCACTAAACTAATTTTAGTCACATCTCATCTCTTTCTTACGAACATAATTGAAAAAAGATAGAACATATTTTAAGTTGTCAAATTAATCTTTGTCGTCTTATTTTGCGTGTATTTAGGCGTGACGGCGATAGATGGCGACTAAATTTATATTGAAAACAAGCATTGGACTAATTTGACAGGACTAAATTTCTTACATCCTTTTCTTATGTTCTTTGTTAGAAAGAGACATAATGACATTAAAATTAGCTTAGTTGTGAACAACAGAATCAGGGCCACTATTTAAATATAGTGCAATTTTAAATAACCAATTATAATTTATCAGTTACGTGGGGAGAGTTTTCTCCGTAATTTGAACTGTATATGTATAATCAAGATTTGAAATAAAATCTGAGTTAATCACTCTTTCAATCTATTAGTGCGTAAGTAACTCGAATACCACAGATACAGTTATGTTGCGGTTTTCAACGACACAACATTAAGGTCATGTTTTGAATTACCTTTGAATGTTGTACTACGTTATCTATTGTACTTTAATAATGTAGTTTTTGCCTCACTCTGTTTCGGTCGCGCATGACGTTATTTATTTAAAATCATTAGGACATCGCTACATCATAAAAGACCTCTATTCTCTAAGGCTGTGATTGTCGGTCATTAGGATACAGTTATAAATATTCTATGGGTACATACAAACCCATTCATTGTACTAAAGAAAATGCTTCGAGTTTGTCACACGAGATAGTACAGTCAGCGTGAACGAAGATAATCATTCGGGTAATCTGACGGGCCAGTAAACTGTCATGAGAATGTATTTTTTTATAAATAATTAAATATCCTGGGACATTCCTCACACACGGTCATCTGATCCCAAACTAAGCAGAGCAGATAACTGATATAACACATATACTACTTTTTGTTTGTAAATACATACTTAATATACATAATTACACCCAGACTCAGGACATACATACATGTTCATGCACACAAATGCATGTCCTGTGTGGGAATCGAACCCACGACCTGCGGCGCGTAAGGTGAATCTTTACCAACTGCGCCAACTGGCCCGTCTTATTCAACGAAGTCGGTAAACAAGCTTACTATTATACAAAATAGCGGTGTTAAAAATTAAAAGAGTTCCAAACTTACTGTACCGATCTGTGCGGTGTGCAAATATTAAAATTGAATATAAATGTCGTTAATATGACAGCTTAAATTACATGAAATTAATTAAAACAAATGCTAGATGAGAATTATAATAAATATAAAAATTAAGCTAAGTAATAATAATAATAATATATTGGTCATACTAATTCAAAAAAATCAATTATATTTTCCGATCTAAATGTCAAATAAGTCTCATGTCAAATTAATGTTAATAATTATGTATACCTATACAAAAAAAAACAAGTTCATAAAATGTCTAGCAGGCTACAATATTATTATAAAGGTAAATGGCATGTCGGTATTTATCACATTTTGTCATAAAAAAATTCATTAATCGAATAATACATCTTATTAATTAAATTTTGTAACAAAGCACTTTTAAAGGGGTACGAACTTTTTTGTATGGGAGCTGGCATAGCCACCCGCCGCCATTTTGATTTTTTTTCAATGTCGCGGCGCACGGTGTAAGTGATATATTTGGGTAGAGGACACTTATACAAACAAAAAATGTTAAGCAATATGGTGACATAAAGTGTCACGTTTCCGAGATATTTGGAGGTAAAGATCGCCAAATGAGAATTACGACAATCATTAAAAATGAACTTATTACGTGTTTATATGCATTAGATTGTATTCAAATAATAGTTCCCGGGTTGATTTAACTATTTATTAGAATATAGTAAACATGGAGCACGAAAAAACAATATTCATTAATTGGTTACCTACTAAACCGCATCGCAATATTCGCAATGAAACACAATGTTGTCAAGTAGCTCGGATCGTAGTGGTTAACTTGTTTTCCATGTCGCCGTTATTAACCAAAAAATGACAATACTTGTCTTAAAATATCATGTTACCGAGATATTGGAATATCGATGTATATATAATATGAGACGAATGACAATAGTTTAATGTTGATTAAGTACAATTTATGTTCTTGTTTTTAAGCAATAATGGTCAAATAATAGTGCATCACGGTTTTAAAAATAAAATAAAACACATAATAGAAACAAGCCGTGACCTCAAACCTTTAAATAAAAGGTTTTTTTACACTACTTAGGTAGCAAACAAACATACGGCCCGCCTAATTGTATGCGAAGAAAGCTCCCGTGAGACCGCATAGTTCGAAACTATTTAGGTTCCAATGTGTGAGGATGGACTTCCCGTCAATGGCGAGACTAGCGATGGTAGAAGGTAGCCGTAGGCATCATGTTAAACAATTCTACAGAACACTGTCTGTTGTACAAGCGGTAGAACACACATAAGGAGGCAAAGTCTCTCCTCAGATTGAGGGGCCCTAAGCCGCTTGTGAGCTCGGGATCGTCGACGATTCTAATGGCACGTCGCTGAACCGAGCCTAAAGGCCCAAACTGGTATCCAGGTAAGAGCAGTACTCCATATAAGGCCGGACTTGGGACTTGTAAAGTTGCAGCCTTTGCCTCGATGTGAAGTACTGCTTCGCTCTGTTGAGCACTTCGAGTTATTTGGATGCTAGCTTAACCTTGTCTTCTAGACGGCCTATTGACGTCGTTAGAAATGTCGATGCCGAGGATCCCGATGCTTTCAGTGATGTCCGTGTTCTGGAATTGTGAAGCCACAGTAAATGGGGTTTTCTTAGCGGTGAACGCGCATACTTGGGTCTTAGTGAGGTTGAAATGGACTAGGTTTAGTCGACCGTAATCGGAGACACTAGTTAGTGAGCTCTCGATTTCAGACACAAGCCGTTCGCGGCTTTCATCCACCACGAAACGAGGAATATTTGCAATAATAATAATAAATCTTTATTATCAAGCTACTGTGGCCCATAGATAAATACCTTACAAACTAACATAAATATTATAATAAAACATTTTTGTTAGTATAAAACATTTAAGCCTATGTTAGTTAACACTACTGCACTGCACTATGTTGACGTTGCGGCTTGATTCCAACAGCTGCACCCTCAGCGAGTACTTGATTCTTTGGCGAATGTACTACACGATGTCCTCCGCCTTGGTGGCGTAGTGTAGACGAGAAATATACACCGGAGTGTTTGGCATGGCAGCACACATGGTTTGCTTGGGCTCCACAGGAGCTGTGCCGCATCGGTTCTTATTCGTTTTCTGACAGTGCTTCCTGCTTTGCACTATCTCAAAACCATCATCACAAGCCCGCTTCGATTCCTATTCAGGCATGGGCTTCGTAAAAGGGGCCGACGTAGTAGACACAGGCAGTGGGTCAGTGAGCCGGGTAGGTGGTGCGGCGCGGGCGATGCGCATCCTCTGTACAATGAATGCCGTCAATAGACAGCATTTCATTGATATGCAGTAGGAACAGTGTTGGGGACAGTACAGACCCTTGCGGGACGCCAGCATTTATATCTCTCAGCTCTTATGCATCTGCTGGACAGAAAATTGGCGGTCCATTTGCATAGTCCCTCGGGAAGCCCATATGCTGGTAACTCCGTTAGAGAACACCGGTGCCAGACCCGATCGAACGCCTTCGCCACCTTGACTCTCAATGGCAAGTGACCACTCGGCTGGTGACCTTCTAGTGTATACATAGACACATCACAGCCAAGGGACTATGGCGGAAGCCATATTGTCGGTCACTCAACAAATCGTGATCCTCTAGATATCTCAAGAGTTGCGTGTTGATCACTCGCTACATGACATTGGAGAGAATGGGAGGTGATGGCAATAGGCCTGTAATACGTCGGGTCTGATCTATCGCCTTTTTGGCATTGTGTGCACGTAAGCAGTCTTCCGCGAAGACGGGACTTTCATTTAGGTGGAAACTATTAGGTCGGGACGCCCGCGGGATCGGGTTTTTTTTATTTATTTACGACGCTATTGCAATTTTGGCGCTCAGGGAGCATTACTTAGCGATCTTTAGTTCCAATTAACTTGGTAACATAGATTTTAGGACAAGAATTGTCATTTTTGTTTGTATAATAATGACAAGATGGAAAACAAGTCACGATCCGAACTTCTTTGACAACATTGTGGTTCATAGCGAATAATACGATGCTGTTTAGTAGGTAAGTAATTAAAAATATTGTTTTTCGTGCTCCTAGTTTTACTCTATTCAAAAAAATTGATAAATCAACCTGGGGACTATTATTTGAATACAATCGAATGCATATAAACACGTAATAAGTAAATTTTTAATGATTGTCATAATTCTCATATGGCGATCTTAACCTCCAAATATCTCGGAAACGTGACACTTTAGGCCACCATATGGATTAACATTTTTTGTTTGTATATGTGTCCTCTACCCATATATACCAGTTACATCGTGCGCCGCGACATTGAAAAAAAATCAAAATGGCGGCGGCTAGCTATGCCACAAAGGTTCTATCCCCTTTAACTAAAGGTAATTCTTTGAGACTACAAGGTATGTGGTTGAAAGTCCGAATCGCCATGCAATAAACATTATTTCTGTACACATTTAGTCTCTGGATTGGAACATACAGTCGGTCTTTGTGTCTGCCACTTTTGCCAGTAACTTGTTGATTTGTAAGCGGTTTCTGTAGCCATATGGACCTTTGCAACACATAAAGCATAACCGCGCTTTACCGACCTTTCCCCCTCCCCAATGAGCTCTGATGACCTTACTCACGCGCAGGAACATGATTTGGCTGCGGTTTTCTGTAAGATGGAGGTATTTCCCCTGTCGAGCTGCTTTTTGAGCGATAAACGCTGTGCTCTAATTTAAATGTCTTTTTCATGTCATAGAGCATTATGAAGGGTACCGATATACCTGCGCAGAAGATACTTTTTGTACATTTTCAAAGCGCGGGAAACCACTATTGGTCGGCAGCTGCCGCCATGTTAATGCGCGCCGTGCGGAGGGGCGTGACTTGCGAGTGAGACGGAACTAACAGCTGCAGTGTATTATCAACCTTATTGTAGTGATCTAAGGTTGATTGTAAGTTTTAAGCAATCTTTCGTTAATCTTCGGGGCCATACTTTCTTTTCTGTGCGAACGAAGATTCACAACGCGCCTTATCAATTGGGTACTACTGTACTAAAGTGATCATCTACTTTTGATGCTGACTATACAAAATCAGCCCACAATTGAACCACGTAGGATCCAATTGTTTGCAGTTCGTTATATAATATTGACATAAAAAACCTCTTTGATGAGTTATTGATCGATATTTCAACCTCTTTGACCTATTGTCTACGGTCGTTCGCGACGCGATAATATTACTCACAACACAGTCCTTGTGTACAGAGATTCATGAACTAATTTCTTATCCGTCTGTTAAGTCCTCAAGGTCGAACTTTTGTATCAACTGGTTATTTATATATTACTAAGGCTTAATTTACTTCGCCGCGGAATGGAGTGGAAGCCAATTTAGCAACGAAATTGTAAATAGCATTATTAATTAACTTTATGTCAATTGTATAACATACAAACTAAATACGAGCATTTTGGTGAGGAATTCTCGGGAATGCGCGTGACCTCCTTTTTGGTTCGTATTTAATTGCACATTATGAATATTATGATGTACAATTTCGTTGCAAAAATTCGCTTCCAATCCATTCCGCGGCAATGTAAATTGAGCCTAATTATTTAAATTAAGAGATTAAAAAACACTGGCGAAAAATCGAATTCTGGTTTTTTTGTTGAACCTCGTTATCATTGTCGATATGTATTTAGTTCAGACATATAAATTACTTACCGACAAATTCTGATATTCGGTGAATAATTTCGACAAATCTAGGAGTTTCCGATATGTCAGATCAAATACCGTTTTCGTATCAGAAAGTGCCTTACTCTCTTTTTTTATACCACTGAGGCAGCAAGCAAGCATACGGCCCGCCTGATGGTAAGTGGTCAACATAGCCTATGGACGCTTGCAACACCAGGGGTATGACTCGTGCGTTGCCGACACTAAAACCAATTTCTTACGCTCTTTCTGAGTAATCGAAACTCAATTTACAGCGATGATAGCTGAGTAGTCTATCGTGAAATGTAGTGATTTTGGATCTCATGGATTAGCTTAAGCTTTCGGTGTTGCAAGGTAACCATACCATGTTGGTAGGAGTAGGTTTCTTTGCAGTACCTGCTTGGTTGACTTCCACTGCTGAAAAAACTCTGACTAATGTGTTGGAAGAAAACTAGTTTTCATTTGCATTAGAGAATCAGCACCCCGGTGAGATTGTGGTCATATAAGCCTATTAAATAAATACATATCCTGGGACATTCGTCACACACGGATATCTGATCCCAGACTAAGCAGAACTTGTACTATGGAAACCAGATGACTGATATAATACATACATATAATACTTTTTGTTTGTAAATACATACTTTATATACATAATTACACCCAGACTCAGTACATGCAGATATGTTCATGCACGACCCGCGGCTTGATAGGAGAAATCTTAACCAACTACGCCAACTGGCCCGTTAAAATATAAAATAATAATCTCGTCGACCCATCTTTCAATTGCAACGGACTACATTATAGAAATATAATATGTTTGTATTGTATGTTGTTTCAGGTAGTAAAACTAGTATCAGAAACATTCAACTACCTGCGGATAGACCGCGAGCGGTCGCGGCTCAAGCGCGCCATCACAGAACAGTTCCCGAACCTTCGCTTCAACAGGATGGGATTGCCGCCTAAGGTAAACATTGCTGCTTCTCAGTTTATCTGCCCTACTCTATACCTGTTCCTTTCTATAGCTTTTCAACAAACAAAGATGGAGATACTTTAATGAGTCGTTACATTCTAATTGACGTCTGTGAGTGTATTCCTACCCGGGTGGTAGGGTCAACTGGAACGTGCATAAGTGAAATTTTATACATATATAGAACATACACGGATCGACGAGATATATATACGGATAGGAATGTAGTAAAATATACCTTATATCCTAAACTATTAGAACCACATTAGAACCTTCGAAAACGCGGTTTACACCTCGCTTCGAATAAAAATTAAACATTAATGCAAATCACACAATACACTATAAATCTATTGTACATTTTGTTTACACAACAACTTTGATGTTATGAACAATACTGGAAAATGAACATATGAATTGCATCTATCGCAACGGTCGCCAGCTTGAGCAAAAGATAAGGGGCAATTATGTGACGTCGTGATTGTGTTTTAACCGATGGGAAGGAGGTCAGATTATTGACGCATAGGGGGTGTTTTTGATAAGAAATATTTACTAACACATTAACGATTTCACAATTCGTAAAAATACTGCACTGATAAGTCTATTTACTTCGTGTAGGTAAAATTAATATGAAGATAGATAACACTATTGTTATACCATATATGCTTAAAGTATACAAAATATTTAATAAAAATAAAAATGTATGTAACCTATGGATGGACTAGTTCACCTTGACTACAAAGCAAAAGACCGTTTGTTCAAACCATCGAGGAAAAATCCCTTTAGAGTAGCATACCGAGCATTCCGATTCCGAATCTATACAGTGATTTGTCACTGATTTTGAACAGTAAGGACCAATCACTGCATCGTGTGTTCTTGACTTGGCCAATCGGAGCGCATATTTCCTTGGCTTAGCCAATCACAGCTAATTGTCAGTGGTAAGAAATTGGCGGAATATATTGTAAGCTCAACGCCATGGCGCTTCTTGCAGTTGTTTTTGAACCCAGACCTTTGTCACAGCATATTATTCGACGTCATTTATGTTAAAGATATACATAGATGTGTTTGCTTCCAGATGGGCTCGTTCCAGTTGTTCGTGGAGGGGTACAAGGACGCGGACTACTGGCTGCGGAGATTCGAGCAGGACCCGCCGCAGCAGCACGTCATGAAAAAGTAACACATTTAACAATACTTACAACATTATCCAAGTTGTTTTTTTTTTTAGTATCTATGTATCTTTAATAAATCAAGCTGAAAAACCGAACAAAATATTTGTAAAAAATTAATTAAAAAATGTGTGACATGTGAATTAGATGATTTTGATGAAAAAAGTATAAGGAAATTAACTATTTAAATAAAGAAGGGAGTTTATTAAGTGCCTTAACTTAGTTCATAATGTGTTGTCCTTATCAGGGCCCAAATTGAAAAAAATGGTTTAATGTAAATATTTTACGTTACTGGTAAAGTAATCTGAAATTTGGAAGTACGTTTAAAACCTGCTAATTGGATCTTCCCATGATTGTTTATGGTTAACCTTTAGTCACCACTACTACTGTAGTATTATATGATCTGTGCCACTACTAAATTAAAATTTACGTATATTTATCGTTGGTATATGTATGTTTGTCTGTTTGTGTCAGGTTCCAGTTGCAATTCGAGCGGCTAGTGGTGCTGGACTACATAATCCGCAACACGGACCGCGGGAACGACAACTGGCTGATCAAGTACGACGCGCCCGACGCGCGCGCCGGCGACATCGACATGACCGACCCCTCGGTACACAACTAAACACTTACTGTAGTACCCAACTGATATAGCTTACCGATGTACCAAATTCAAAATTCAAATTCAAAATCATTTATTCAAATAGACCTTCGCAGGCACTTATGAAAAGTCTGACTCTAATACTCTAATACCGGTTCGGAAGGTTGCATTTGCTGAGAAGAGCCGGCAATAAACTCGGCAATTACTCTTTTCAAAACAAGCTTAGATTCATTACATATTTACATTCTAATCGCACTGACAACAATTGCGTGCCCCGGCGCGGCGGCAAAACTACAAAGTAGACTGAATCTATATTTAATAAGTAAATAAATAAATGGCAAACTTAAGCAGACCAGCCCCCACAAGCAGCACCTGTTCACAAGTATGATGCGTGTGGCAGCCGCAGTACATGCGCAGAAGATACATTTTCAAAGCGCGGGAAACGATATTGGTCGGCAGCTGCCGCCATGTTAGCGTGCGCCGTGAAGAGGGGCGTGGCTTGCGAGTGAGACGGAACTAACAGCTGCACTGTATTATGAACCTTATAGTAGTTATCTAAGGTTGATAAGTTTTAAGCATTCTTTCGTTAATCTTCGCGGCCATACTTTCTTTTCTGTGCGAACGAAGATTCACGACGCACCTTATCAGTTGGGTACTACTGTACCTGCATCATTATTCATATACAATGTGTTCCAAAATACAACTGCCTCCAGAGGGTGTACCTGCTCATGACTACTCGGGAAAGAGAAAAAATAATATATCATTTTTTTTTAATCATATGAAAAATATATTGAAATCATTCGACAATTCAGATATTTTAAATTACCATGGCAAAAAAAAAACAAATATTTGTTTTTTTTATCGGTAAACTAAGCTATCCACCACAACCCTTAAAAGTCCCAATATACCTGAAGTTTTTACAAAAAACTCCATCGTTATAACATAACATAAACATAAATATACTTTATTTGTACACTACAAAAACAATGAAAACAAATACAAGAGGAAGTGTTACAAAACAGGCGGTCTTATCGCTTAAGCGATTTCTTCCAGACAATCTTTACTTTCTCTTTTTTTACTCGAGTCATGAGCAATTCCACACCCTCTAGGGCATCGTTAAATTTTGTCATAATCCAGTAGCGTGATATACAGGCTTGTCTCTGTAATATGCATCAAATCTAACAGTATGTTTTTGTGTTGTGTTGTTAGGAGTGGACGGGCGGTCCCGAGGTGCGTATCGCCGCGATCGACAACGGTCTGGCGTTCCCGTTTAAGCACCCCGATTCTTGGCGCGCCTACCCCTACCACTGGGCCTGGCTGCCGCACGCCAAGCGACCCTTCTCACACGACACCAAGTATGTAAAAAAAAAGAACAAGTACCTCCACCTTATACATGTCGTTGTTTTGGTCAGCGACGAGCGACTCAGGGTCGATAATACAGATGATACTTGTGCTAAAAAAAATACTTTATTTTTCTTTAATAATAAAAATAAAAAAATTAAAATTTTGAAAATCATTTAATAAGCCAAAGTGTAGACATAATACTCAACGGGAGTATGAGGGAGTAAAGGGGTGGGACGATGGCGGCTTGCGCCTAGCTCTAGACTGTGCACGTGCCTAGTAACCATACTTTGCGGTAATTTTATTTCAAATTGAATAAGGTATTTCTCAACATATTTACAGTATTTCATGGAATAAAGTCCATTTTTGGGGAATATATATTTTGTACTACCACTCCTGGGTCGCTTGTCGCCGACCAAAACAACACCCTGTATACCGCAGCCAAATAACTGAATATTGTATTGATGCGCGTGAGTGGCGATGTCCCCCGTATCGCATGGCTCTATAGGTACCGACGCACGATGCGGTTAACCGGAATGCAAACACCCAGGACGATTTCTAACCGCACGTTATTTTAGCCGGCCAACTTATATAGGATGACTGGTAATTTAGTAAACGATACTTAGGGCCGGTTGCTAGAACGTGTATGAAATGTCAAATCAGGTGACAAACCGTCACAATTAGCAATCTGTTGACAGCCTTTGAGTTGCCGAAAAGAAAAATATAGATAAATTGTCTAATTGATTGTCAACGGATGATTTATTTATTTCATTCACTCTTTTGTGTTTTGTTTCTGTCTCTCGCGTAGCACTGTCCCTTTCATTGTCGTTGTTGTTGTTTATGATATTCGCCAAAAGGCAGGCAAAGGTTGAGCCATACAGCCTAGTCTTATTTTCATTTATTCATCAAATTCAAAAAATTCTTTATCTTATTTTCACAACATAACCATACACATATAATGGCTTACAAACCAGCCAGTGTAATGTTGGTTGTTCCAGACAGCATTTTAAAATAACTTTTCATGCAAAAAAAGTACATAATTTAAGGTTTAAAATTAATTTTATATTCAGTTTTTATATTGAACTACTTTAAAACCTATTATTTATACACTTTAATTCTCGAATAATTGGTCTATTATCTTCAATTAGCTAACTGACAATGTGACAAGGCGTTGACATGCGAATAAGCTTTCCAGAAACCCAAAAATGCGATAATTGACGAATAATTGGAGATTCGACACTTGGAATAACAAACTATTGACAGATTGTTATTTGCCTCTTTCAGCAACCCAAAACACGATTGACTGGAGATTGATAGCATGTTACGTAATTTTTCGATAATTTTGCTTTCTAGCAACCGGCTGTTAGACACATGATTGTACTCATGATAACAAACAACTTTACCAAAGAAACATTATTTAATTTACTTGAAATTAAATAATGAAATGAAATTTTATTCATTCAAATCATAATATTTAGTACCTAATACGGTTTTCTATCCGGGTACCCAGATCCGGGTATACCCGAGTACTATTTCATTGCCAAACCCGGGGTACAGTATTACCCAACTTATATGGCGTGTCGTGAATCTTCGTTCGCACAGAAAAGAAAGTATGGTCCCGAAGATTAACGAAAGAATGCTTAAAACTTACAATCAACCTTAGATCACTACTATAAGGTTCATAATACACCGCAGCTGTTAGTTCCGTCTCACTCGCATGTCACGCCCCTGCGCACGGCGCGCGCTAATATGGCGGCAGCTGCCGACCAATAGCATTTCCCGCGCTTTGAAAATGTATCTTCTGCGCAGGTACATCGGTAAGCCATATTGATTGGTTACTACTGTACCCACTTTGATCAAAGAATTCATCAAAATTTCCGGAAAATTATTACTAAATAGCACCTTAAAAATAATATTAGCTTTGCACTACAAACAATTAAAATAACTCTAAAGAAGGCGTTTAGGCAGTAGATTTGAGGTTAGGTTTGGTTATGTCGCCGTGTTATGTTTTTATTTCGTTGGAGTTAGTTTAAAAAGTTTTATTTCTATTTTTTTCATAGGAGTGTAGAAATATTCGGCAATTACAATTATTTTTCGGTAAACGGTGAATAACGGTTGTACAATTAAACTAACTATTCATCAAAACATGGTCAACTCGGAGCACTCCAAATACAGTTGGTTAGGTTAGAACTGTGACAATAGACTAGATGATCATTCAGTTCAAACAGTTTTGCATAAACCATAAAACTGATACTCAGTTTGATTTATTTAGTGTGTATTTCAGTATTTGTGGTTTTAGTTTTGATTTGTTGTGTTGGAATAGAGAGAATTAATAGTTAAGGCATTAAATATACAAGTCGTTGTTTTGGTCAGCGACGAGCGACTCAGGGTCGATAATACAAATGATACTGGAGCTAAAAAAAATATAAAAAAAATACTTTATTTATTTAAAATAATAAAAATAAAAAAATTAAAATTTTGAATATCATGTAATAAGCTAAAGTGTAGACATAATACTCAACGGGAGTACGAGGGAGTAAAGGGGTGGGGCGATGGCGGCTTGCGCCTAGCTCTAGTCTGTGCACGTGCCTAGTAACCATACTTTGCAGCAATTTTATTTCAAATTGAATAAGGTATTTCTCAACATATTTACAGTATTTAATGGAATTAAGTCCACTTTTGGGGACTATATATTTTGTACTACCGCTCCTGGGTCGCTTGTCGCCGACCAAAACAACACCCTGTATGCCTTATAATAATTACAATTTTGTTACAGGGAGCTGGTTCTTCCACTGCTGTCAGATATGAACTTCGTACAAGAGCTGTGCGATGAATTACACGTATTATTCAAAGTAAGTGTTCCATACGTAGTTAATATAAAAATATATGGAATAATTTTACTTCGGTTACAATTCACATGGAGTACATTTAAGAAAAAACATACGACTAACATTAAAAGGAGAATGGACATTTTGATCTACCGCCTCTAGCAAACAATGAAATATCAATAGAATGGTTATTTTTAGGTAGAACATTTCTCTCATTATAACTAATGTCAACTATTAGTATTTGCGAAGTTATAGATCCATAAATAATGTGGATTATGAATATGTACTGAGTTGCTGTAACCATTTTATTCTTACCTAGCTGGCCCTACGACTTTGTCTGCGTGGAATTCCTATCTTGCCTAAACCAGTATATCTGATTTAAATGGGAACACATACTGCGGAGAGGTCAAACTGTATCTGTTTTTTAGGTTTTTTTAGTAGACCAACTCCATACATTTTTGCCCATCCTCCTTTACATAAATGTTAACTCTGTCTTCTAAAGTATGTTAACTAGTTTACAGCGTATATTTTTTTATTTTACTACTTAATTACTGTGTGTATTTGCAGCAAGACAAAGGGTTCGACAAGGGCCTGTTCGAGCGGCAGATGTCGGTAATGCGAGGACAGGTACTGAACCTGACGCAGGCGCTCAAAGACAACAAGAGTCCCGTACAGCTGGTGCAGATGCCCGCCGTCATCGTTGAAAGGTACACTTGTTATTATCTGTTCCCCGCGGTCACTATAATACTCGGGAGTAATGTAGCTTTCTACTGGTGAAAGAATTTTTCGAATCGGACTGGTAGTTCCAGAGATTAGCCCTTTTAAACAAAAAAAACTTCCGCTTTATTATTAGACTAGCTTCTGCTCGCGGCTCCGCCCGCGTGGCCTACAGGAATCAAATGACATATTTTTCTACAACAATAAAACAAAACAACTTCATCCCGCTTCGAGGGTGGAATTATTAAAAACGTTAATTTTCAATCTTCAGCCTAAACACAACATTTGAAGATCCTAACTTCGAAACTGACGGATTTTCATACAAACCTTCATCCCCCATTTTACCCCCTTAGGGGTGGAATTTCGAAAAACCCTTTCTTAGTGGATATCTACTCTTCACAAAGAATATACCCTCTAAACTTCATGTCTCTAGGACCAGTGGTTTAGGCTGTGCGTTGATATATCAGTCAATCAGTCAGTCAGTCAGTCAGGACTTTGAATTTTATATATATAGATGGCAGATATTAAAAAAAATAACCTTTCATGTTCCGAGGCTGATTTTCGAAGCGGTGGTAACTTTTTAGCTTTGACCTTCATTACTGCTCTCTAAATGGCTTTGAATGATCTGCTAAGCATCAAATTACTTTTAATTAGTTATCCGTACTTTAACTTATAATTATCTATAATTTCATAGGTAATGGATGGCAAACGTAACATTTAAATGATTGTGCAGGTCAAAGAGTGGCACGACGTCGTCTCGTTTCTTCGACTCGTTCCAGCAGCGCTTCCAGCACAAGTCGCCGTTCTTCTCCTGGTGGTAAACTAGACCGCACCGCACCGCCCATTTCGCTACATTAGGTAACTTTACCATACAACGTATATAACGTGTCCTAAAATGCAACGATCAGTAATTAGAGGGTTGACCTGCTCAAGACTAATCGAGAAAAAAGAAAAAAAAAACATTTCAAATTACAAAAAAAAGTTATCCTTCGAAAATTGACACCCCTTACGATATTTTTAACTACCATGACCGTTGAGCTATTATTACTACGTATAGAGAAGACGCCACACATCACAGACAAAGTTAGGCCATCCGGCCACATTTGTGTTTGTAGAACGATGAACGAAACGCGTAAGCGTCGCGAAAATCACGGCGTTTGCGAGAAAAATACTCCTAAAAGCGTTCTGATAGCGCTACGTGTTTCCTACTGTCTGCTTAGACGATTAATTATTGTTTCAGCGCTAAAGAAAACTTTAGTGGACTAAAAAAATTGGAAATAACCTTTGCTTGTGATAGCTTCTCTATACGTAGTAATAATAGCTCCAATGACCATGACCACAATTTTTCAAACATTTCTGTTTTTTTTTGTATCGGCAACCTAACTAAATGCCTGTACTTTTTACACAAAAATCATTACATTTTTGTTTTTTTTTTGTCTCATGTAGTCATTAGCAGGTTGACCCTCCATTGCCCGGTTATCGTTAAATTTTATGACAGGTTGTATATACACAGGATATATTCCAAAATTGTATATTAATTGTATACTTCTTTCTATATTAATTAGGTCCATTACACACCTAGAAACTTCCATGGAAAGCATTTATAGGATTTCCATTTTTTAATAAAACAAAATCCTTTCAAAAATATCGCTATTTTTATTTATTTAGTTTATAGTTCTACCGGTATTTTAATTACAAATCTCTTATGTATATTATATTGTCGAAGAGCGATTTAATTATGTTCTAATTGTGTACAATGTCAACTGTTTATATAATGTATAGGACTAATAGCCCGTATTTGTTTGAGAAGATATAACATCTTTCCTTTTTTTTTCAGACCTTCGAAAATGGTGATAGTTCCACATTGATGCCGATATAAATAAATGAATAGTAAACACAATTGTATGTTTATTTATGTATGTATAATGTAGATTAGAACATTTTTAATATTATTACATACTGCTGGAGTTGGATTCATTGATACAGCGATATTTTTTCAATGACAAATTGTCTTAGATCATTAACTTTTACTTGAAAACGCGCAGTTTATATATGATAACGAATGGTTATGGTCGTACGATATACCTTGGAAACAAAATATGTAACAATCTTTCTTAGAAGAAATTTGGTTTGGTAAAAAAAACCGGCCAAGTACGAGTCGTTATCGCACACGAAGGTTCCGTAAAAACGTTTCTTGCATGGTCCCTTTAATTTTTATTATTTTTTGTTACAGCGGCAATAGAAATACACATTCTGTGAAAATTTCAACTGCCTACCTATTACGGTTCATGAGATACAGCCCACTGACAGACAGACGGACGGACAGCGGAGGCTTAGTAATAGGGTCCCTTTGGCACACTTCACGGACGGAACCCTAAAAATGATTTTTGTTACTTTACCTTTTGTGCTTATCAACTTGAATATGACTACCTCAACAGCGTTTTCAGTAAAGTTATTATCATACAACTAATTAGTTATTTGTATATTTAATGCATGATTTTATTAAGAAATCACTACTCTAGAGCATATATCATAAGGGCCGGTACCCTGTTCCCGTTTAATTTATGTTAAACATTACCTTGAAGTACCGTTTTCTGACTTTAGCAGTAGGTTTGTCGGTCGCTGTTGGACCAAACTAGTCGAATTCGCTTCTCTGAGATGTTAATTTATAATATTTTTTTAAATTAAACAGTTCACTGTAAATGGTGCATTGATAAGTCTTCGTGACAAACGTTTTTCACAATTCTGATTGATCTCTGGTCCATCTTGGGTCACAAATTGATATAAGTCGTGCTTGATGAGCAAATTCGTCCGGGCATTTAATCTTCTGTATATATGTCACCGTATTTTTGTGAAAACCGTTAGTTTATAATCTACCTAGCGAGATTTTAAACTCCCCGATATATTGTGAACTGTACCATACTGCTTACAATATAACGTATTAATTTCCGATAGTTTATAATCTAACGTTTTCAACCCATCATATTGTGAACCGTCCCTGTTTGGTCAGTCTTGGCGGTAGTTCGTTCTATATTCATAGTTAGAAAACAAACATAGGAGTTAAATAAAGGAAATGCACATTTAATTGTTTGTGATCAAAATTAAATATGTCAATCAATATTTTTTTTTAAGAAACAATAAAAACAATCAGTTACGTATCGCCAAAGATGGTGGCACGGGCGGGATACATGACGTCTAACCAATCAGCGCGCAAGGTGCGTTCCGACGCATTCAAGTATGATGCCAGTTTACAATATGACGGTTTGTCATGGATAGATTATAAACTATCGGAAATTAATACGTTATATTGTAAGCTGTATGATACAGTTCACAATTTATCGGGGAGTTTATAATCTCGCTAGGTAGATTATAAACTAACGGTTTTCACAAAAATACGGTGACATATATAAAAAGGAATCCCTATTTCCCTTGGTCACGCCATAACTTGAGTAAGTTTTCTGATACTTAGAAGTCGCGCCGGGCAGCTAGTTTGAAATAAAATTCACTTAAATGACCCGTGGGAATAAACTAGGTCGTATAAGATAATATGTTACTGTGATGTATTTATAAAATTTAAATTACTACTTATCATCACTTATTTTTATTAGTACTAATTTATTTCAATAAATTTTATCAGTCGCAGATTTTTGGTGCACCTTTTATAGATGACGTAACTATATTTTCAACACACTCGCTCGTAAAGTGACATTTATTACAAAATACAAGTCTGTTTTTTTCCTCGTAAGTGTGTTGAAAAACGTCGTATGACACGCGTGTGCATTGATTATTACACTCTTGGCTCCCTTATCCCTTAATACCGCCTGGAGTGTTAATAACCAACTTTGCACACATGTATCATAATGTACAATAATGTATAATCTGTAATGTAATTGTATATAATATTATTTTGTATTTTTATAACCTACAAATGTTTATATTGATTGAATACTTGCCAATTTATCGTTCAGTGATTTTAAAAACCTATTTAGTGAATTGATGTTTATTTAATTTAATAAATACCTATTACTACTTAGTAATTATTATAATTATAAAAATATTATGTGCTAAAAATTTTGTTAATGGTAAATCAAATATTCGACTAATATATGGCAGCGCATTCCACTGAAATTGTATATAATTTACGTTGCGTTATTTTTTGTTATCAATCTTTTTTGACTCTTGTAGTGAGACTTTAGTATTAATATCTTTAAAGATCTTTAAATATGAAAGTTGTCTAATACCTGTCTCGGTCTTTCGATCAGAAGACATCCCTTGTTAGAAAGAGACATCAGACGTCTAGGTAGAACGTATCTAACTTAACATGCAAATCGAGTCTTACTACACTAAACTTAAGTGAACCCCCATCTCAGATAAGCAATTCTTATAAAAATATGTTATTTCATAATCCACAGATTGTAATCGAAATTGTACTATTTTTGTTGATAATTTTACACTATGTGATTGTACTTTAACTTTTGACTATTTAAATAATAGGTCCATATTAATTTAGAAGTTGAATACCATGTAAAGTTTCTTATTTTTTTTCAATCTGTATTCAAAGAAAAATCTTCATAATAGCCATGAAACAATGCGATAGTAAGCGAGGAAGAAGTTTCTTATCATAATGTTCCTTAAAGAATTATCCACGAATTATGCTTTAAAAACATAGTTTTCAAGGAAATAGAAATATATGGTTCCACTCTTTACAATCAAAACGTCTTATATCATTGTAGAGTAAATAGTACAAAATGTGTAATTTAAAAACAACCACACTTTTATAGAAATAGAGATAAAAATAGAGTGGAGTCCGATTTTAATATTGATAAAGTGCCTCGTGCGTTTTAATTAATGACATCCTAGATCCGTTACCAATGTTTTTGAATATGTTAAAATAATTATTATAGTGAAAATGTTTATAAACCATATTTCCGTTTGATCATATGTCCTTAACATAAAAACTATTGTCACTAGTGTATCTGCTAGTTTAAATTGATTAAATAACGCGGGGAAAGCCGCGGGCAAGTGCTAGTCGTTTTAAAAATAAATAGTACAATCTAATTTCGTTAAAATTTGAATATTTTGTACGATAATCAGAAGAAGCATACATAGTAATGATCAAGTAGTTAAAATAAAAATGTTATTTGTGTAACCAATAAGTGCGAGGTGTGAGCGAGAGGTTGTGTGTGTGTGAAATAAGAATATTTAACAATTTATAGGGAAATTCTTGTAGTGTCAATCTATGTCTCTATCTACTTATAATTTTAGTCAATAACTTGGCTGTTTTTTATAAATGCTTTATTTTAGTGTAATAGGGAATTCTTAATTACGTTTTTTTATTTTATTTTATACATGTACTCAAACTAAAGAGTAATCTTCAAACGCGTGTTTAGCGTGAAATTGCTCGTATGTTTGAGAAAAATCGTGTTTCCTGTAAATTGTTAAAATGTTGATAGTGAACTCCATGTTGTACATAGTTTTAAAAACTTTTGTTTGGTTATATCATGTTTATATGCATTATTATTTAATTTTTGGAGAAAAATATAATCACCATTGCATTTTAGTTTTGCGTTTTATTTATTATATTAAATAAAAGAATATCATTTCAAAGACATTACAAACAGCATCTTCTTGGCATGCAAAAGGTCTAATCCCTTCTCATATATACCTAAAAAAATCTTTGTTTCTTATTATTATTATTTTTTATTTTTCTATTATTATCAATGCATTTTTGTATCTTTCTGGATCGCGTCGTCTCAATGTGTATTACTATTATATTGTATGTACATTAACCATTTATTATGTGTTATATTTGTCAATTTAGTATATTTTTATTATTTACATATATTTTATTGATAGTATTTTATATTGTCCATCTTCTGGTTCCCACTGAAAACCAGCGCTGCGACATTATGCTGAGTGAGGGGCCGTTTCAGCTCAATAGAGTAATACATAGGTCAAGCGATTGTTGTATTATATTATTATTTTTTATTTTCTAATGTTATGTGTTTTTTGTTTACTTTTTGAGATTTTGAGCTGAATAAATGCTTTCTATTCTAATTCGAAACGTATACAGTAGAACTCCAATTATCCGAACTCCGACTATCCGAATCGCCGATTATCCGAATCACAAAAAAATGTCCAAAAACTGCTCACCGTCAAGCGAATGCGTGACCTGGCTGCCCGAAAACGGTTGAAGACCGCAAAACAGCTTACATTGACGGAGATGTTTAAAAAACAATGATTTTTATTTCTAAACTTGTACATAAGTACATTTTATTTATATTTAAAACATGTGAAAATTTCATGTTTCTTTCATTTAATTCAATAAAAAAATAGTGCAATATCAAAACGTAGCTTTTATTCTCTCCAATGGCAATTTTTTTTAAAAAAATCCGATTATCCGAATATTTGATTATCCGAATGGGTCCCGGTCCCCATTAATTCGGATAATTGGAGTTCTACTGTATATGTATGTATATTGTTGGAATTGCATTATCTTCACGTATGATAATCTATTAGGGCTTCCAAACAAAAACACAAAATTTTATAGGTGTTTGTATGTATGTATGTCCACGCATATTTCCGAAACTCTTAATAGGATTGTGAACATTCTTTTTTATTGGCTTACATTTACTTCAACTTAGGGAACAGTGCAATTTTAAAAATAAGAAATCGGTTCAGTCGTTTTCAAGGTATGGACCAATACTTGTGACGGCATGGCTTATTGATCGAGTCACGGGTGTGGAGTCAAAGGGAAAACTTTTCAAAACCTTGGTCACATTCTACTGCACGTAAGAAAAACTAAAAATTACGAAGAAAAAAAAAAGTAATTTAAACAATTAAATCTGCTTCAAAATACACAAAAAAATATAACTCTAATCTGACACTGTTTTGAAGTCAGGGAAAGCACGACGTATTCCATTTAAAATATTTCGCAGTAATCAGTCTCTTGAGTAGTTGCGTGTGAAAAGGGGGTTATATTAATAGTTGTATGAAGCCCGTCATAGATTTTTAAAAAATAAAATTCTAAGAAATTCGCTTTTAAACGTATATTATTTCAACAGGCAAATTCGTAGGCAATATTTTACAATACGATTATTAGTAGAAAACAAAACAGTTTTGTGCAAAACAGGATTCACTACAAAAACGTTTTAAACAGACTGGTTATTGTTACAGCGCCATTTAGCTACCAAACACTGGATTTGATCATTGTGCTTATATAGGAAGGAATGTATACATTATCAGACTAGTATCAAACAAAGCTATTGCCGTAGCTACAAGCTGCTTATAGCTTTGTTATAAAATAAACTATTAATTTACAATACTATATTTATTTAGACTTTTATACATTGCATAGTATAGGAGTACCGTTTGACTAAGCAAGTCCCAGGTTTTGCGGAAGTAGATTAAATTGGACCGACAATCTGAATAATTACTCCATTTATGCCGCGTCATATAAATCTTCAACGATAAACCTGTAGTTACCACACATATCAGCTTAGTCAAATGGTATGCCTATCCTATAATTAATTTAACATGTTTAAATATTCGTTACACATGTACTATTTACTATCTGTTTTTGAGATCTACATTTAGAAAAAAAAAATGATTCTTAAGATTTCAATCGAAGGTATAAAGTTTGAAAGCAACATTCTTCATTTGCTATAATAAGTCCATGATTAAAAAGCACCCTGTAGATAATAATAAGACAGACGAGCTATATACTATCGGTTTTTGAGATCTACATTTAGAAAAAAAAAGATGATTCTTAAGATTTCAAATAAAGGTATAAAGTTTGAAAGCAACATTCTTCATTTGCTATGATAAGTCCATGATTAAAAAGCACCCTGTAGATAATAATAAGACAGACGAGCTATATACTATCGGTTTTTGAGATCTACATTTAGAAAAAAAAGATGATTCTTAAGATTTCAAATAAAGGTATAAAGTTTGATAGCAACATTCTTCATTTGCTATGATAAGTCCATGATTAAAAAGCAACCTGTAGATAATAATAATAATTCTTATTTCTCCGGATTATACACAGCTCCAATTTAATACATTATCTCAGTCTTACCACATTATAAATATTCAATCAATAATTTCATTCAATACCTATAAAAAAACTAAGCATATTATAAAACTAACATAATTTATAAACAAAATCAATAAATTAAATAATATTCTAAACTAAAAACATGAACAAATAGCATCTATTCGATTTAAACTGACAGAAATATACAAACAATACAAAATCATAGAACTATAAAACAATACAATTATTTTATGCAGAAATAGCTTTTATATTCCGCTGCGAACACGACTTTTTCATACAAATATAATTACGCTCGCATTTACAAACTAAGAGTCAGTTCACACAATATACTTTAGGATTTGAAAACAAAGACCACTTAAAAAAATACTGTATACGGAACATAATTAGAAATAAAATACATTTATATTTTCAACATGTTCTAATTTCGATACAGTTCATAAAAGTTACATTTGCAAATGAGAGCATATTTGTATGAACATTTCGAAGTAACAGCGCTTTAAAAAGCATGAAGTTGCGCTTTAGATTATATACGGTAAAACTATTTAATAATGCCAGTTGGCTATCTTCATATTCCGGACCATTACAGGGTACTCTGTAGGTATTAAAACACCTACAGACGCGCACAGCTATATAATAAAATCCCGGGGGATTTGTAGGCAAGTTTTTGTTCCTAACCAGAAATTATTATGTGTAATTATTTGATTGATTCTTCTGGGGGCTAAAAAGGAAGCGAAAGCAATAATATATTGCTAAAGTTTTTTTTTTTATAATTAATTCTCTTCATAAAATATCCATATAATTGGTAACGCCAATATATTTTTGGTAAAATAGTCACCCAATACTTATACAATTCAATTAATTAAAAGATGCATATAATCTGCTGTGAATTCGATAAAATGAGTTCCTTTATAGCCCCCTGTACTTTATCAATTTTGTTCAATTATAATTTCTCAATAATGTAAAATACTATTTTAGTAATTTCTAATTATGTAGTTGTAGACTTCTATCCACACTGTCAGCATTAGATGTAATATTTAAGTAATATTGGTGCCGATTCTGTTGTAAATCGCACTAAACTAATTTTAGTCACATCTCATTTTTTCTTACAAACATTATTGAAAAAGTATAGAACATATTTTAAGTTGTCAAATTAATCTTTGCCATATTATTTTGCGTGTATTTAGGCGTAACCGCGATAGATGGCGACTAAATGTTCTTTGTTAGAAAGAGACATAGTTAGATTAAAATTAGTTTAGTTGTGAACAACAGAATCAGGGCCAATAACTCTTTAATTAATGTGCCAACTGCTATTTATAAAAAAAAACTCATATTTATATTTATTTTGTCTTTTGCCGACAGCGGTGGTTAAAAAGATTGTTCAAACCAAAATAAACCGCTATTAAATGCTATACACTGGTCTACAGCCTAGGCTAAGATTTGTTTGAAGCTGCTCATTAGAATGATCTATTCATGTGAGTTGAATGCTGGTACTTGACGAAGGCGATGGCTGCCAGCTCTTTGCAGAACTCTTCTAGGACTATCAGACTTTCCACCAGTTGATTGTGTTCACCGCTGTTATAAACAATAAACTTAGTTTTTACATTTTCTCTAAAGATACACAACACCGAGACGAAGGTCCCGGGTTCGAATTCTACAATGAGCTTGAGCTTTCGGTGAAGGAAAACATCGTGAGGATACCATAGCACGGTGGTAGGGTATTTTTGCTACATTCCGAATTGAATAATATCGCTCACAGTGCTCACAGCAATAATTTGCGTACCGAGATAGATATCACGTTAATGACAGGTGAGAACTGTCAACAATTCGGAACGCCCGATAACGCGCTCACAGTATTCAAAACAGAACATTTGAGAATTTAATTAAAATCTGAATTAACAATGCGCTAGGACTCCATCTTTTATAATTTGACTCGCAAAAAGGAATATCCGCGTTTTTTAGTATTTTTCTCTCATAATATCATAAAAAGTATCTTTGCCATATTTGACGAAAAATCTAAAAAGATTCTTGGTTTTCAATAGAAAACTAAGGGTACATTCCGAAATGGATAATATCGATCACAGCGATTACAGCAATAATTTGCGTACCGAATTAGATATCACGCTTATGACAGCTGAGAACTATCAACAATTCGGAACGCCCGTTATCGCGCTCACAGTATTCAAAACAGAACATTTGAGAATTTAATTAAAATCTGAATTATCAATGCGCTAGGACTCCTTATATCTTTTATAAGTTGACTCGCAAAAAGGAATATCTGCTTTTTTATTATTTTTCTCTTATAAAATCATAAAAAGTATCTTTGCCAAATAGAAAACCAAGAATCTTATTAGATTATTGCCGTCACTTTTGACAGCGCTCACGGTGATATCAGTTTAGAGCATGGTCGGTGTGAGCGCAATATGGCGGATGTTATGACGTCGTCTATGACGTTTCACGGGACATCGTGAACGCGCTCACGGTAATATGGAACGGGTTTAAGCACGCTCAAATCGATTACAGCGATTACAGCGGTAATTCGGAATGCAGCCCAAGAATCTTTTTAGATTTTTCGTCACTTTTGACAGCGCTCACGGTGATATCAGTTTAGAGCATGGTCGGTGTGAGCGCAATATGGCGGATGTCATGACGTCATCTATGACGTTTCACGGGACATCGTTAACTGTCATGGATCAATTCGGTACGGGTTTAAGCACGCTCAAATCGATTACAGCGATTACAGCGTTAATTCGGAATGTAGCCTTTGTAGTACCCATCTGGCTGGCTACCACACTCAAGTAGAAAATCTGTCGCAAAGCACCTATCGGTGTGTTCCGACAGCTGCACTTGAGAGCCAGTACCTTCTAGGCTTTGTGTGTGCACCACCTTCGGCCACATCATCACTTACCATGGTGAGATTGTGGTCAAACACAGGTAAATCAGTAGTACAAAAAAATGATTTAAGAGAGGTAGAGCGCAGCGTTTATTCGCTCAAACATCAGCTCGACTGGGCAAGTAAGGTGGAGGCACCTTACAGAATACCGCAGACAAATAACGGAATTGTGTTCCTACGCGTGGGTAAGGTTGTAAAAGCTCATCGGGTGGTGGGCGCGGATCGATAACGCGTGAGTATTGCTCCGTGTGTTGCAACCGTCCATATGGCTACAGTAACCGCTTACCACAAGGTGGGTATCTACCCAAAAGGGGTTAAGACCAGTGTTTCTTTCAGGTAAAATTCTCCAGGGGGCGGTTAAGAGATCTGGGGGGGGGCGGAGTAGGGTGGGAGAGCCTTATGGGATAGCGTTAGAGAAAAAGGGATGGAGATATTCTCGAAAGTGTGTCGTTCATTCTAGGGGCTATTCTGGTTTCTGCTGATTGAGCGCCACGTCACGTCAATAAAGGGTTTCCAGGTCTAAAATGATACCAGGTTTAAATAATTTGCCAAATTTTAGGGATATTCGTCGCGAATATACGTAAATTTGCTGTAGACGCGCGAAAGTGAGCGAATAACCTGCAACCTATTGCTATTGATTAAGTTCCAAACGCCCGGGGTAGGGGCAGTAAGGCTACCTGAAAGTACCTGAAAGAAACACTGGTGAAGACAATATCAGGAAAAGACTCAGTTTCAGCTCAAAATAAATAACTAAAAAATTCATACAAAATGTTTGCTTCCAAGTTGATTGAATTAAAATCATAACCAACATGTCACCGCTCAATGACGGTCATTTTAATTTTGCGTTACTCGTTAATATTAATAAAAACATGCTCTTTTGCGATCTGTGCGCCTAGTAACAAAAGAAGTGGATGACTTTAATGGATATGCCCTTTCCGTTACACGTTATATATGTTTGTTGCCTTACTAATATAATAACAAGAACTTCTGAAATCATCATTACAGGCATAAAAGATCAGAATTACTGTGAAAATTGTTGTCGTTTTATCACGGAGTTTTAAGATAACTAGAGAAAATAGGTAGAAATTCTCAAATTAACCAGAAAAAAACCCGGCCAAGTGCGAGTCAGACTCGCACACGGAGGGTTCCGTACAATAATAATAATATTAACTAACTCAAATTGACTATGAAAACAATAGTAGGCGCAACATAAAAAAATACCAAACGAAGACGTTTCTTGTATGCATTTCCCTTTAATTTTTCATTTTATTATTTGTTGTTATAGCATAGCGGCAATAGAAATACATATTCTGTGAACATTTCAAGTGTCTACCTATTACGGTTCATGAGATACAGCCTACAGACAGACGGACGGACGGACGAACGGATAGCGGAGTCTTATGAATAGGGTCCCGTTTGGAACCCTAAAAAAGGAAGAAAGAAGGGAAGATATATGAAAATAATGTATTAATCTTACCCTTCGTCATAAGTAGGATCCTCGCTCATTAGCTGCAGCCTCGTGTTTTCAATCAGCTGCTTATAATTCCTCAACCGCGGTATCTCCATCGTCAACCTTCGAGCGACTTCTTGCAAACACTTGAACAACGTTTGTGTCCCTTTCGCGGTTGGCAACATTGGGTTCAACATATACTCGTGTAGACTCGGGTGCGGCATCAAAGCCAACTTTGATATTATGGACGTAAGGTGCAAATTCACTTGATACGGTTGAGTTGGCATATTGACCAATAATTTAAATAGCATTCTAAAAAACGGTCCTTCATCAAACTCTTCGTCCGTCATGATTGATGTGGAATCTCTGTTAGGCGTCACAAGTTTTTGTGACAGGTGACACTTGTCAGTTTGTGACAGGTGACACTTGTCAGTTTGTGACAAGTGACATTTGTTACTTTCGAAGTGTTTATCGTCACTTTTGTGGTCGATCACTTGGTCCAAGTGTATGTCTGCTTCGGGCCTGCTATCGTAACTGTGGGTCGAGCTGGCAGTGTTATCTATCCAGTTTTCGGTTGGCCAATGAAATGCCGATGTTATGTCTAACCAGAGCTGAAAATATGTTTTAGTTGCAGTGTTGCTCCACTATCGATAATGGAAAAATGATTTGATACATCTTTTAATTGATTAAAAAGGGCTGTATCTTTGGTATCGTACATAAGATAAAAATTTGCCTACTGTCAGTGTCTACCCAAACAAAAAATCATAATAAAATATGCTCTATGTCAATTCTGTACTTTTCATTAGATGCTTTCCTGAGCTAACGTCCTCGCACATTACGATATCTTGAACTGATAACTAGCTTTCCCCCCGCGGTTTTACCCGCGTTCCCGAGATAAAGAGTAGCCTGTGCCCTTCTCCATACCATAGGCTATCTGCATGCCAAATTTCATGATGATCCGTTGAGTGGTTGATGCGTGAAGGTGTAAAAAACAAATAAACTCACTTTCGCATTTTATAATAGTTAGGATAGGATAAATACACTACTTTTGTTTGTTACGCTTTCATGCCTTAACTACTCAACCGATTATCAAGAAATTTGGCATGCATTTAGCCTATGATATGGAGAAGGACATAGGCTACTTTCATCTCGGTAATAATTAATAAAAAATGGCATAAATTATATTTTCTTAGAACTGACAAGAAACATGTGTACAGTGAAATAACATCGCTTTCTATTCACTAAGAACAAGCACTGCATTTATTCAATTTTTACTGCAATTTTAAACTATTGAACATTTTTATGTGATTCAATCTCGCATAAACGGTTAAACGGATCTTGATGGAATTTGGTACACGCATAAAATACTTTTTAAACCGGTAAAACGCTCAATTCCTCATATGACACCGTAAACATGTGCCTGATACCTGATAATGCCTATGCGCGTCGTGTATGTAATGCTCGTAGTCCGCGCCGACCGGATCGGACAGAATAGCGCGCGGCAGCAGCAGCAGGAAACTGCAACAACATCGGGGAAATAAAACAACACTTCACTTCAACACTTTAATACTAATAAAAACACTTTGTACAAAAATAATCTCTTATTAAAAAAAACTCATACAAAATCACAGATCTCCCGGTGCTTTCAGATATTTGTATCACAAAAAAATGCTTAAAAATAATGTAGTTTTGTAAATATGTTAGCGTTAAGTAGATTAGGATTTATGGAAAGCGGGGAGTCGTATTATTAGTTAAAATTAACAATATTTAATTATTCCAAAATATCACATTTTTTAAATCTATGCTGGTTTTGTTAAACTGAACAACTTTTACTAAAAAATCAAATATGAAAACGAACAAATAAATCATTTATTTTGAAAATTCAATTTTTGATATAAAAGTTTGTAATACCGCAATTCCATACTATTTTCTTTTAGATTTTAGAGCGATTCCTGCATGTATAGTATACATACAATACATGTGTATGTTATTTGCTTTAAGCTAAATATTTATATACAAAATTAAATTAGGTATTCTCAGATTAAAATAAGTATCTCAAAAATAAACATATAACTATAAAACTATATACCTCATAGGTAAATTATAACAAAAAAAAATTATACTATTACTTCCTACTGGCAATATTTTGTGAGGTGGATATTTTTTTTAACTTAATTTAAACTAAATACAATAGTAATTTATATGGTTTTATGGGTTCAAATATTATACATACAATGCTACCGATTCTGTTGTAAATCGCACTAAACTAATTTTAATCACATCACATCTCTTTCTTACGAACATTATTGAAAAAGGATAGAACATATTTAAAGCTGTCAAATTAGTCTTTGCCGTCTTCATTTGCGGGTATTTAGACGTAACCGCGATAGATGGCGACTAAATTTATATTGAAAACAAGCATTGGACTAATATGACAGGACTAAATTTCTTACATCCTTTTCTTATGTTCATTGTTAGAAAGAGACATAGTGAGACTAAAATTAGTTAAGTTGTAAACAACAGAATCAGGGCTAACGTATTGTTTTGGTATATACAATATGCATGTTGTAATTCAGACTTCTCATATCACACAAGATTATTTAAACTCGGCAGGGCGATTGTGAAATGTGGGAATCAAATTTGAAGCAGATTTTTTAATATCTTCTCTCTATTGAGAAATCAGCTTTATCTCTAAATGAGTTTCTCAATTCGGGTGCCAGTCCGGTATAACAGGACGGAAACAAAAATAACACGTTTATCTCTTTTCAATGTAAGATAAAACGTAATGCGAATCGTAGATGGCGCCACCAGCACACGCCGTAACAAAGGCAAAATAAAATGCATATTCATGGACAACATCAAAATAAATGCAAGTTAGTAATGTAAAAAAAAAAATTGTAGTATGTATGCTCGAAATTCCAAATACATTTAAGTAATATTTTGGTAATATCGAGACGTCGTTGGGCCATTAAATTAAATTATTTTAAAAAAATGGAAAAAGAAATTAAAGATTTATTTCGAAATAATTGGTGCTCATAAAGTTCCATCAAAAAAATAATTGTATCTAAAAAAATTACATAAAAAGTAAAATTAGGAATTTAAAAAAATGCTGGTGGCGCATCTAGTGGTGAAACATTGGCAGTTTTATCTCCTAATATTATGAAATAAATCGATAATCAAATAATACAATCCATTATTTAGCATCAACATAACAGTTTTGTCCTTCGTCCTGTTTCTTCTTCATACCAAGTCATATTTTTAATAACCTATACTTTAAAGTCAATCTCATTTTTAATAACCTAAAGTTGCGCGATATTTTCACAGCGTTTAGCGTCAAAATCAAAATTAAACCTTCGCAGGTACTAAGGAATAGTCTAGACTCTTATACCAGTTCGGAAGCAGGGGCGTAGATATTGACCCCGTCTAGGGCAAACAACGACACTGTTCGGAAGGTTGCATTTGCTGAGAAGAGCCGGCAATAAACTCAGCAATTACTGTTTTCAAAACAATCTAAGATTCATTACAACAATTACGTGTCCACTAGAACCAATGGCCAAAATCCAGTAATTCTTATTATAAAAACTTATTAAATGCTTAATTAATTAATTAATAGTTATTTATAGCTCTGATTGTGGCGTGGAAGCGTGTGAGTTGTCATCTGCTATTATTTCTTCTAAGCGCGTTTTGAGCTGCTCAAGCCGCCTAGAATGTGATTTAAGCTCTTATTAACATTATTAGCAAGCGATTGTTTTATTATTTGACATTATTTAAGTTATAGTTAACCAACCACCATTTTATAATTAGAATCTATTGTTAATAATTTAAATTTTTAATTTAATATTATGTAAAATTTTAGGACACTATGTGAATTTATTACCCTATTAAGTTCGAAAGCGCTCAAGAAGCACTTGTATGACAATGTTAATTGGGTATGTGACACGGTACTTAAGTGATCAACTACTTTTGATGTTGGCTGTACCAGGTATTTATAGATTGAATTTTACACGAGGACATTTTGTAACTTATTTATACTAACAGAAGAGTTTGTATGTTTGATCGCGCTAATCTCAGAAACTACAAGTATGATTTGTTTATTTACACAACAACATTTAACGGCGCGCAGCTAGTAACCATATTAAGTAACAAAATCTTTGATAAAATTTTCACTTGGCTAAACTAAAAAAAAAAATATGTGAGTTTTTCCCCGAAAAAATCATTAAATTCCCCGGGGACGCGGGAAAAACCGAGTTACTGGTAGTAGAATAATCCTACTATATTAATATTATAAATGCGAAGTTTGTGAGAATCGATGTATGTTCGTTACTCTTACACGCAAAAACTACTGAACAGATTTGGATAAAATTTGGCACACAGATAGAATATATTCCGGATACTTTTTATCCCGGGAAATCCGATCCCCCGGTAATGCGGGTGAACTCTAGTAGTAGTATAATAAACCCACCTGTTAATGACCCTGTGTATGTTTTCCCCGCTCTCCCCCTGGTGGTGGGCGTCGACTCCCTCGTGGGACAAAATGTCTGTGATCTGTTCGTTCACGTGGTCTTCGTGTTGCAGCTGTTTCATAGCTTCCCTGTACAAAATGGACTTTATTTTCATGTTCTTAAAGTGACTTTTCCAATGTTGATGTGTATGAAAAAAATTGATAACTTCATAGGAAAATTAACTTTATTGCTGTAGGTTAATTTGTCTCACAATAAAATATAGATTTTATAGAAGAACCTTATCGAAAGTTATTAGGCACATTTTTCTATGACATTATTAGACATCATAATTGAAAACTGTTTCATAAAAAACTTAAACCGACTTCAAAGTACACTAAAAAGTAATCAAATCCTGATCTGATGACAATGGGACCAAACGGGAAGTGTAGCCTTCCAAACAAAAAAAATATTTTCCAAATCGGTTAATAAATGACGGAGTTATGACTTATGAATGAGTTACCAAACATTTAAAAAAAACTCATTTTGAAGTCGGTTAAAAATTAATAGACATAACATGAAACACAACATACTGCTCGACTTCACTCATTTTTAACTGACCTGTTTCTTTCCCGTTCCCTCCAGAGCGAGACATCGTTGAGTCTGTCTCGCTCGTCGTCCTCGTTGACGGGCGGAGTGACCGCCGACATGTACCCGCGGGAACTGACGCGGGACAACACTAGTCTGTGGATACTATGCTCGGTGCCTTTCTCTATTATTGTCTGGAAAGAGATATGGTCTTCAAATGAGTTACACTCTCATTCATAGAACGCTATTTACAGTAGTACCCAACTAATATGGCTTACCGATGTACCTGCGCTGAAGGTACATTTTCAAAGCGCGGGAAAACGCTATTGGCCGACAGCTGCCGTCATGTTAGCGCGCGCCGTGCGAAGGGGCGTGACTTACGAGTTAGACGGAACTAACAGCCGCACTGTATTATTTACCTTAATAGTAGTGGTCTAAGGTTGATTGTAAGTTTTAAGCATTCTTTCGTTTCCGTAACTTTTCTTTGCGAACGAAGATTCACGACGCGCCTTATCAGTTGGGTACTACTGTACATTATTTGGTCCTTCAAGCCGGATTTAATTGTTTATCCGAAAATAAGGCAAATGTAAATCGTTAATATTGTCTTTCTAATTATATCTATACTAATATTATAAAGCTGAAGAGTTAATATGTTTAAACGCGACATTCTCAGAAACAACCAGTCCGATTCAAAGTTATTTTTTGCGTTAGATTCCCGATAGATATACCGCTAGTTGAATTCTGAAATCCCTATAATGAACTTTTTAACAACAGTCAAATAATGACTATAAGAGAGGTAGAGGGTAGCGTTTATTCGCTCAAAGAGCAGCTCGATTGGGGAAGTGCCTCCACCTTACAGAATACCGCAGCCAAATAACTTTATGTTGTGTTCCTGCGCGTGAGTAAGGTCGCCAGAGCTCATTGGGGAGGGGGGGAAGGGTCGGTAACGCGTTAGTGATGCCTCGTGTGTTGCAAGCGTCAATATGGCTACGGTAACTGCTTACCATCAGGCGGGCCATGAGGGATGCTTGTTTAACCTTTATAGCTAATATGGTCAGATAATCAGATTGTCAAAAAAAATAAAACATGTAACCTTGCCGAGTTTCGTGCCTGTTCTTCTCAGTTGAAGGCCTACTTACGAACTGGTGGTAACTTCAGTAGCCTTGACCTTGACCTTCCCCTTGATCATCATCATCATCAGCCTATAATGCCCCACTGCTGAGCACAGGCCTCCTTTCACAAATGAAGGGAATGGACAATACCAACCCACTGCGGATCGGTGGAGGTAGGCTATAGTGGTCAACCTACTGTTGGAATTTTTCAAGCCGCCTAGGAGGCATCCAACTAGCTTAACGACTATCACAATTAAGTGATAACCGGGACCAACGGCTTTACGTGCCTTCCGAAGCACGGAAACGCTCGAATTGAAATACCACTAGGCGGTCACCCATCCAGGTACCGACCACGACAGGCGTAGCTTAATTTTGCCGATCGATTAAGAACGGCTAATCATGCTACACCACGAGCGCTTCTCCACACCACGAGCGCTGCTTTACACCACGAGCGCTTCCCCCTACTAGGGCCTAAATTGAGTAAATGGCTTTGACTTTGACTTACCCATCTAGTCGTATAAAAAATAGAATATCTTACTTCAAAGAAGCGTATAGTCTCCAAGGTAAGGTCGTAGTTGTCGGTGAGACAGTTCGATATGAGCGTGTGCAGCAGCGGCCACTCCGCCGCCTCGCCCTCGCCCACCAGCCAGTTCGAGAACTCTATACCAACAAACACATCATTACCCACCCATACATATTACAAAACTCTAAATAGCATCTAAATTTTTGAAAAAGAAAAATCACTGGCCGCCCGCTCCCGCCGCATCACAATGCGCATGGCGCTCACTCGACTCGGTCGCATCGACACACACCTAACCTATTTACATCTCCTCACGCATCCCCCCTGGGATAATACCGCGGCGCCCCGGGGCGTCGCGACGCATAGTTTGGGAAGCCCTGTATTAGATGCTTTAAGCTTTGATTGCACTTCTATATTTTGTCGGCATAAGGGTGTAGAAGTAATTCCTTTAGGATCCATACCGGCGACTACCGGCAAGTTGACGCGGAATGTAATAATGTATGGTGCAGTAAACTGACCGTTGATCAGATCAGGCGAGTCGACCACCTTGAGACACTTGGCGAGTATGGCGGTGACGACGAGCGCGTGGTGCACGTGCGCCACGCCCGCCTCCGCCACGCCCTCCAGGAAGTTCACGCGGAATGTACGCGACAGGTGGCCGCCTATCGTCGGGTGGCATTCCTACACAACATAACACTTATCTAATAAAACTGGCGGATTTACTTTTCATCACTTAAAGCGTTATTGGGAAAAGTTTTCGTCAATTCTTTCAGAATTATGATACGTTCAAACCGAAGCGTCCAGCTTGCGTCCAGATTCCGTCGTACAAGTGTAACTATTAGATTTCTTCGTACAAGTATAACTATTAGATTCCTTCGTACAATTATAACTATTAGATTCCGTCGGACAAGTATAACTATTAGATTCCATCGTACAAGTATAACTATTAGATTCCGTCGTACAAGTATAACTATAAGATTCCGTCGGACAAGTATAACTATTAGAATAGAATAGAATAGAATAGAATAGCTTTTTATTTGACAGTAAAACAATCAACTATGCTAATACATACTTAATTATAAATAATTTATTATACTGCCAAAAAAGGGTAACCGCTCAGCAATATTGTTGTGGTATTAAGCCACAACACTGATTTTCAGCGGCAACCTTAGTTGACGTTTGGACGCCACTGCTACAGAATGGATGCTCTTAAAAATTTGAAAAAAACAATATGCTAAAATTAAATATAAAGTAATTATAACAGTCAGCAGCAATTAACACAGCAGAAATAAATAAGTTTCCTAAACAGTAATAATAATAAAAAATCCAAAATACCTTTAAATAACCTTTTTAATACTTTCTATCGAATTTATCGAATTTATACGCCGCCGCCGCCGCAAAACTAAACAATATAGAAAATAAAAAAAAAAAAAAAAAAAAAAGATTTTTAAAAAGATTTCACCATTATTTTATATTTAGATTTAAAACTGGATATGGTTAGACAATCACGAAGTGGTGGAGGTAAATTATTCCAACATTTGGTGGCGGCGTATCGAAAACTGCCTTTAAAAGTAGCTGTTCTGTGATGTGGTGTCAAAAGCATGTACTTGGATGCACGAGTGCCATACGGATTGTGATCACGTGCCCATTTGAACTTGTCATATAAATATTTTGGTGATTGGGTTTTAATGACACCGAAGAGGAGAGTTGCAAGGTGAAACTCTCTACGATATGACATTTTCAGAACATTTGCCTTGTTCAGATATGGAGTGACGTGTGCCCTAGGTGGAATATTAAAACAAAAACGAGCACAGGCATTCTGCACACGTTGTATGATTTTGACACTGCGGGCGAGGAGACGAGGGCCAAAAACAGTATCAGCATAATTAAATTTGGACAAAATAAGAGTGTCACACAACTTGACCCGCAAATCTGTGCTCAGATAATTACGAACACGATACAGTAGCTTTAGCCGGTAAAAGCACTGTTGCACTGTCTGGAGAACGTGATCCTCGAAACTTAATTCATTGTCCATAAACAAACCCAGGTTGCGAGTCCCATCGACACGCTCAATTATTTTGTTCATAATGGTAATTATGAATATTTTGTTCATAATGGTAATTATAGTGGGATCATATTCCAGTATCTTTTCAGTTTGAATTTTGGAACCTAAAATTAAGAACTTAGATTTGCAGGGATTCAAAACCAGCGAGTTATTCATAGACCATAGAGAAATGCGATCCAAATCTCGACATAAGCTGTCCACAGCCGTCAAAGTATCTTCAGGTCGAAACGAAATGTAAAGTTGTGTGTCATCAGCATAAATATGAAAATTACAAGATTTTATGCATTTTATAATGTCAGCACTATAAACTATAAAAAGCAAAGGACCTAGTATTGATCCTTGGGGAACACCGCGCGTGACAGCAAAGGAGGAAGAGCGTAAACAAGAACCATCATTTTTCCTAAGTTCTACCATTTGAGTGCGTCCAGACAGATAGCTGCAGAACCACTTCACAGAATTTATTTCTAGCCCATAATATATCAACTTAGAAAGAAGTAAATCAATGTTAATGGAGTCAAAAGCTCGCGAAAAGTCAAGAAGCGTCAGGATAGTACCCTCTCCTTTGTCTCGAGCAGTAAGTATATTATCCACTACATCTATCAATGCAGTGGCAGTACTTCTACCCTTTCTGAACCCAGACTGCTTATCAGGAAGCATATTGCATTTTTCAAGATATGCCGTCAACTGTAGACAAACAATTCTTTCGAGCACTTTAGAGATACAGGGCAAAATGCTAATCGGTCGCAGATCCTTTATGTCAACTACATTTGTGGTTTTTGGTATGGGCTTTACAACCGCAATCTTCCAGCTATCAGGAAAGACATTTGTTTTTATTGACACATTTATTATGGCAGTAATGATGCTAAGAGTGCGAGGAAGGGTTAGAAGAAGCATATCGAGTGAGATGCCATCAACACCTTGAGCATTTGATTTGAGACTTTGAATCGTTTTTAAAACAAGATCTTCACTGACTGCTTCGAGATGAAAAGTAGAAGTGCCGAACCGATGAAATTCAAAATATGTTAAATCTGAAATTGAAACTGCATTATCGCCTGGCACATTCAGAAAGTGCGCATTAATTATATTAGGATCGCTAAGATGGTCAGGCAAATCAGCAAGATTTTTTTGATCTGTAATTGATCGTTTCAGGTTTCTCCATAGAGTACCACTGTCCTTTATATTTGCATTTATTTCATGCTCAAAATAAGCCTGCTTCTCACTAAACAGAGCCGACGAAACAATGTTCTTAAGATCTTTATAATATTTCTTGTGACACTCTAATTTAGACTTACGATATCTAGTATGAGCTGAATCACGAAGTTTCATCATCTCCTTAATGTTATACGTAAGCCATGGATATGTACGCTCTTTTATAAAAGCAGTCCTAACCGGAGCATGATAGTCAAATGCCAGAAGTAGTAACTGATTAAACGCTAAGACCATGTCATTAACATCTTCCAGAGTAAGTATATATTCCCAATCAAAAGAATTTATATCTTCATTAAAAGTTTTGTAATTTATATTTTTTAGAGGCCTGTAAGTAAAACATTTTGAGACGGGCTTGTCCTTATGTAGATCGAGTAAACACGACACAAATGCATGCCCACCGAGTTCTTTTACATGATCTACATTTACATGGCGTATACGTATATTGGAACAAATGAGATCCAATATAGTCTCAGTATCCTGTGTAAAATGCGTGGATTCATTGACATGCTGTGTTAAATTAAAATAATTTAAAAAGTGTTGTAATTTTATTGTGTTTTTATCTTTTTTATTAAACCAATTTATATTAAAGTCACCTACTAAAACTAAATGATCATAATTGCTAAAAAAACTTACAGAGTCGGTCATGGCATCAATGAAAGTATCGACATTCAGCCACGGGGGTCTATATGCTGTTCCGATAATAAGTTTCACACCTTTTACTGACGTACTAAGCCACATCTGTTCCACAGATGGTGTAACAGGGTGAGCACAGACTCGCACGCTAATGCCATTCTTAACAAAGAAACCCACTCCACCGCCACGACCATTACAAATAGAGGCTGGCCGTGGTATGTGTCGAAGTCGATACCCTGGTATAGTAGGTGCACGACTGTCCTCTCCCTGTCTAAGCCATGTCTCATTTATGGCCATGATATCAACAGAAAGACGCTCTATTGCCACAATCAACTCGTCGTGATTTGTGCTCAGGGAACCAGCGTTAAAAAGACCAACTTTTAAGTATTTCTTGTCAATAGTGTTTGTATATAAGAATAGCAATGCAATGAAAATAAAAATAGCACAAAAGCAACGCAGATGAAAAATTTAAAAAAATATATATGGTCGAGCTACTTACTAGCACAGTGCATCCAAACGCCAAGAAAATTTCTATCAAATTATTTTCAACTATTAAAAAAGTATACGCGTAAAAACGATATAAAGTATACAAATGAAAAATTAACAAATAGATAATTAAAACACATAGCCAAGAACATACAATTGTTAAGTTAAAGAAAAATAAACGAAAAAGATGTAAAAGCACATAATTATGTAAACTTTCTAAAATGTTGAGCAATATATAAAAAACCATTAAACAATCTAATATCAACCAACCATATGAGAGCATTACAATGACATATAAAATACGAATTTTTCGTGACTTACAGAATTGAGAGAAAAAAATGCGTAAATTAAATTTAAAAGCTAACACAAACATCAAGTTAAAAACGGATATAAAAAATTCAATGGTTTTGCAACCAAAACATAAACAAAATTTATCAAACTGACAATCACACAAAAATTCGCGAAAAATCTGATTCTGCCCGAATACGAACCGCTCGTAGACCTTGTTGTTTACGAGTGTAAATCCTGCCATCTCTCGTCCAAATATATTTCCACTGTAAACGTCGACTCTCCTCTCGTGCTTTCGCAAATAGCTGTCGGTTGATTCTGGTTAAACGCTCATTTATGTAGAAGTGGCTTTGAGTACTTTCAATCGCAAAGTCCTTCGTAGTTAGATTACGACGAACGCGAACCGCATTGAGAAAATTATTTCGCAGCGAGCGCCTAGCGAGACGAACCACTACGCGGCGCGGACGCATATCGGCCTGAGCGCTCGGTTGCTCGCGCTTCAGTGGGCCCTCCCGCTCAGCACTAACAATATCTTTATCTTCCAATTCCACTCCTAGCTTTTGAGCAATAACCAGCACATTGTGGTTAATATTCTCTCCGTTAAGTTCCGGCAGCCCCGTTATTTCAATATCATCGTTATAACAACATCTCCTGGTCTCGGTCATTCAGTGCCATCTGCAGTTCGTTTATGGTAGCCTCAAGGGCAGCTACTTCACTGCTGGGGCCTGGACGTTGTTCCAAAAGGTCAACTTTAATAGCTAACTCATCGATACGCTTATTACATCCTCCTATAGCCAGACTGATTCCCGATAATTCCTGTCGCAGCTCCTGCATATCGGTTCTCATTGCACGCAGGTCATCTCGAAATAGCCTCATTTCCAGTATTAACTCCGATTCCCTAAACTCTTCAGTGGTGTTGTGGGCCGTGTCACTGACGCTCATTGCTGATTGATCAAGGGAGCTTGGTCCAATGGTATATTGCTCGTGGAGACCCCTAACTGGAGTTGCAGGATCGCGGTTCTTGGGTAGTTTTGCCTGGCAGTCAGGGCAAAGCCAGGAAGAATCGATTTTTGCCTTGGCAGGAAGCCCTACACAAGCATTATGACTGCAAGACATACATTTGGGACACTTGACGCCATCTTGCGGTGGCATAAATTTACCACATGCTGTACATCTCGACATTTTAGATTTCAAGGAGCAGAGGTAAAAATTGGCAAGCTAAATCAGACTGTTTCTAATAGATGGCGCTCTCCGTTATCGACTGCAGATAGATTTCGCCACGGAACAATAATACAGACTGTTTTTAATAGATGGCGCTCTGCGGTATTGACTGTCCTTGTCACTGACTGACTGATTCAAATTGCTGATAGATGTCGCTACTGAACAGGTTTGAATCTAAAATGGGTTTGAGTACATCGAGGGTCTAACACCATAATAAACAAAGCAAGTAGGGTATTTCAAGAAGACTGACTCGAATCAAAGTCAATTATATGTTTATAAATTGCGAAAAAAGAGTTATGCACTGCACCAAATCACATAAAAACACCACACAATCCGCATCGATACCTCCTCCAAACAATGAATCGTAAATCACAGCTAAATTGTCACTTTAACTTTCTCAAACTGAATAAAATTAATACAACCAACTGATCACAGCGACGTCAAAACGACAACGTACAAGAGATATTAGATTATTAGATATTAGATTCCATCGTACAAGTATAACTATTAGATTCCGTCGTACAAGTATAACTATTTGATTCCGTCGGACAAGTATAACTATTCGATTCCGTCGGACAAGTATAACTATTCGATTCCGTCGTACAAGTATAACTATTAGATTCCATCGTACAAGTATAACTATTAGATTCCGTCATACAAGTATATCTATTATATTCTGTCGTACAAACTAAATTCAAAATTCAAAATTCAAAATTCAAAATTCAAAATCATTTATTCAAATAGACCTTCGCAGGCACTTATGAAAAGTCTGACTCTAATACTCTAATACCGGTTCGGAAGGTTGCATTTGCTGAGAAGAGCCGGCAATAAACTCAGCAATTACTCTTTTCAAAACAAGCTTAGATTCATTACATAATATTTACATTCTAATCGCACTGACAACAATTGCGTGCCCCGGCGCGGCGGCAAAACTACAAAGTAGACTGAATCTATATTTAATAAGTAAATAAATAAATGGCAAACTTAAGCAGACCAACCCCCACAAGCAGCACCTGTTCACAAGTATGACGCGTGTGGCAGCCATCGCCCTCCTCGCCATATTGGAGGGAAGTGAGCGACCCGTCACACGACGCCGCCGCAAGCAAAGGCCTTAAAGTGAGCATGACTTATTTAAGTCTGCCTTAGAAATAAAAAAAAAAAAAACTAAAAGGAAACTACTGAACACGCAATTTGTTATCACTATGACTATTGACAAGTTTATACTAAATATCATTTAGGTATATAGAAAATATAACAATTTATTAGACAGACATAATATATCGATGAATTTAGAAATAAATGAAAAACATTAAATTGAATTAATTACTATAAGTAATAATCTGTAAATTAAACAAAAAAAAAAGATAACATATAATAATAATAGCATACTCTGAATTAAAATGGACCTTGAACTAGCTGCTAAGTGAAGCAAGTGCAGAGAGAAGCTACTTCCATACATCCTTGTCGTCAATATAATGAGACACTTTATAATACGCCCTACTCAATAACCGCTTTTTGATATGTTCCTTAAATTTAAAAAAGGACATACTGGTCACGCTATGAGGAATTTTATTGTAAAATTGGATACAATTCCCAAGAAAGGACTTATTTACTTTAGCTAATCTAAATCTAGGCACAGTTATTTTGTCTTTGTTTCTAGTGTTTCTATCGTGATAATCACTATTGACTGGAAACAAATTAATGTTTTTACGAACATACATAATATTTTCAAAAATGTACTGAGAGGGCAAAGTTAATATATTAATTTCCGGAAATACCTTTCGCAGAGATTCGCGAGAACCCAAACAGTAGATGGCGCGAATTGCTCTTTTTTGCAATACAAAAATTGATTCCAAGTCTGCGGCAGAGCCCCACAGCAAAATACCGTAAGACATAAGGCTATGAAAATATGCAAAATAAATTAATCTGGCTGTATTAATGTCCGTCAGTTGCCTTATTTTGCTGACTGCAAAAGCAGCGGAGCTCAGTTTACCACCTAAGGCTTCCAGGTGAGCACCCCACTGCAATCTACAGTCTATGGTCAGACCAAGAAAAACAGTCTTATCTACTACATTAAGTTTAGTACCGTCCACAATAACATTGGTATCAACTTTTGGTACATTTGGTAATGAAAATCTTATACATTTAGTTTTTTTAGAATTTAGCATTAGATTGTTGGTAGCAAACCATTGAGACACAGTTTCCAGAGCGTGGTTAACTTTTAAAAGGTCTTTGTCTTTTCTATCTACTTTAAATATCAGAGACGTATCATCTGCAAACAAAACGACATCTGATAGTTCTTTCACCATGTAAGGTAGGTCATTTATATAAACTAGAAACAGAAATGGGCCTAAAATCGAGCCTTGAGGTACGCCTAATTTGACTAAGGAGCCCGATGACACACTACCATTGATTCCTACTTTTTGTTGGCGCCCTGAAAGATAGGAAACCACAAGATCGAGGGCCACTCCACGAATTCCATATAACTTAAGTTTAAGAGCTAGCGTTTGGTGATCTACGCAATCAAATGCCTTGGAGAGATCACAAAAGATACCAATAGCATCGTGTGAGCATTCCCAGGCCTGAAAAATATGCTTAATAAGTTTAGCTCCCGCATCCGTAGTGGACTTACCTCTTGTAAAACCGAACTGATCATCATGGAGTATCTTGTGGTTATTAAAATGCCTTAACATTTGGTTTAGCACAATCTTTTCAAAAATCTTACTTAATGCAGGAAGTACTGAAACAGGTCTGTAATCTGAGGGATTGTTTTTACATCCCGATTTAAAGATTGGAACAATTTTGCTGTATTTCATTAAGTCAGGAAAGTTGCCCTGTTCGAGACATTGGTTAAAAATGAGGGCTAAAATAGGGGCAATATTGAAAATAATTGACTGTATAACCTTAACTGACAAACCCCATAAGTCTTCTGTATTTTTCATATTTAGTGACTTAAAAGCCGTGATAATGTCATAGTCATTAACCTGGGTGAATGCGAAGTCTGGAATGTTTTGTTGAAAATTATTCTGTAAAATCGATTCTGCTAACGTGGAAGACGAAGCAAGATTTTTAGTAGCCTCCATAGGTATATTTGAGAAAAAAGTTTCAAAAGCAGATGCTACTTCTAATTTACCTGAGATTAATTTATCATTAATTTTAAGAGAAAAAGTATAGAGAGAGTTTAAGAGAACTATTAGGTTCCGTCGTATAAGTACAAGTGTAACTGTAGTAACTGATCGCCACCGTGCACGCCGCCGCGGACGCGAGCTGGAAGACTCAGTTAGACCTTAACATTTCGGAATTTACAGCAACGTAATATAAATAAATAAATATCCTAGGAGTTTGTGTGGATGTATGGAATGGATTTGGATGAAACTTGGCACGTAGATAGAGCATTCCCAGGAATAGCTATAGGGTATGTTTTTATCCGGAAAATCATAAAATCTTTCGGGAACGCGAGGAAATCCGCGGAACAGTTTTACTTACCTTCATCAAAGTATCACAGTAGTCCAACCAAGAGAAAAAACTAGTGAGCTCCCTGTATCCATGAAATTTGCTGTACGATTTGTCACCGATATCATGTGCTACATACCTGAAAAAAATTATGATAAATTCACAGCTACTTGCATGATGGTAATCTACTCTTCTATTTTTTTTTTACTACTGATTGTAGCAAACAATCGTTCGGCCTGCTCATGATAATCAGTTACCGTAGCCTATGGACGCGTGTAACACCAGGAGTATAACTCGTGCATTGCCGATCTTGCAAAAATCTATTCACACCTTTTTGAAGAACTCCATGCTGTACTACATTAGGAAAACCTCGGCGGGGAGGTCATTCCACAGCCTGAGCGTACACGATAGGAAGGTCCTTTGAAACCGCAAACTACGAAACCATTTTGATTCCAATGTGTGAGGATGGACTCTCCATCGATGTCGAGAGTTGCGATGGTAGTGGAACAATGTTGGGGATACAAGGGGTCTTATGGGACGAAGTCCATGCTATCAGAAACTACCGTCAATGATGGCTCTTATGCATCTGCCAGACAGAAAGCTGGCGACCCATAGACCGCGGTGCCAGACTCGATCAAATGCCTTCGCCACATCTAGGCTCAGTGCCAATGCCTCATCCTGAATCGCGAGTGGCGAGTGACCAACAGTGTGAGAGATACACTAGAAGGTCACCTAGCCGAGCGGTCGCTCAACAAATCCCCATCCTCTAGGTATCTCAAGAGTTGCGTGTTGATCACTCGCTCTATCACTTTGAGGAGGTGAAAGCGATAGGCCTGTAATTCGCCGAGTCTGATCTGTCGCTCTTTTTGGCCACTGGGTGCACATAGGCAGTCTTCCACGAAAACGGGACTTCCATTTTTGAGTAGGAAAGCTCGAAAAGGCACGTTAGTGCAAGACACAATTCAGGAGCACACTGTTTCAGCACCACTGCCCGTTTTCCCTCTGGCCTACTCGACTTATATCGGATAGCAGAGAGAGAGCAACCCCTGCCGGACTTCGCGTTCTTCGCGTCTTTATACGAATATCCGACATGGAGATGTGGCGCCCTCATCGGCCAAAGTCGAGATAGAGGCAATGAGAGACCCTAAAAGGTCAGCCTTCTCCGTAGCACTATGGGCCAAGTTTACGTCCAGCTTACGTAGTGGTGGCAAGAGCGGCTAGAAAAAGTTTCCTTGAGTAGCTTTGGGAAGAAAAAAAACCCTGACTCTCAGAAATGGGCCTCAGTCAGTCTCTCTCCAATTCTGCCGACGAAATCGAGCTTAGCCCTGCCATCAATCATTCCCTTACTGAACCTCGAGGCAGCGTTAGATTTGCACTTCGCATAAGAGGCATAAGAGGATTGGAACTAATCAGGACCCTAAGTCCTGATTAGTTTCAATCCTCAAACAATGTTTGCTTGTTACGTCTAGATTCTTTGCAGAGCCGGTAAAATCACGGCCGATTCTTCAGCCCTGCAGTCACAAGCGGGTCAGGGATATTAGCATTGCATACCCGCCAGTATCGCTTTAGCGAAGGTAGCTACACAGGAGTAAGCCCTATATACCAATAAAGGGCTTACCAACCTTTCTTCTGTTGAGCCTCCCCGGATTATAAAAAATATTTTAATGCCTCCCCCTAATGTTTTACGACCCCGACTTTTATTAATCGAATTGTTATGTGTCGAAACTTGTTCAAAAGCGACTGGCGACGCTGTCTTTTGAAATAGTAAACGACAGAATCAATGAATAACGATATTGTGATGTTTAATTTATGCGCACAAATATTTTTCTTTTGAAAATCATAAACGTATTCCGCCTTTCGAATCTTCGAACCATTTTTAGGCATATTGCGCGCACGGAGGAGTATAATATATGGCATCTGCTAAAGTTTATATAAATATACAAATATAAGGTAAATACTCACGCCCAAGTGATGTTCAAATGGTCGACATCGCTGGGGTCGATGTTGGCCGGCACGCACTTGTACTTGGCGGCGAGTATGTCGACAATTGTTTCGCAGGCGGGGCTGCAGCTCGTCACTAGGTTCGCTATATCGTCTTCTGGGAGCGACGACACTATCATTATGCCTTCACACGCTCGGAGGACTACTTGGTTATCCTAGGACGGAATAAGGCTAGAGTGATGTGGTGGTTATGTAAGGTGACTGGTAATTAGTGAGCGATATTAAAAAAAAACATGCTTAAAGTCATGATAGCAAATAACTTACATATTTTATTTTAATTATTTTTTTATTAATAAAAATAACAATTGCAAAAAAATGCCAGATATTAATTCAAACAAACCATAAGTGAGAGGATGACGTATCTCCGTCTTATCAATAAGTATGGTTTACTCTCAGAAATATAATTAAATTGATAATATGCAGTGCAGACGACAGACTTTTTGTGCGAATAAGTCTGCGGCACGCAAAAAAGTCCGTCACGGATTTTTCACTGATTCAAAGCAAACAATACAACGTACATTACATCTTCGATCATTCTGTCGGCGGAACTCTAGCTAGGGACGTACACACGGCAACACATCAAGCTATACATTTCCAGTATAAGCTGATCTCGCATTGTATAGGATTTCCCTACAATGAGATATCCCTACAATCAGCTTATATTGGAAATGTATAGCTTGATCTGTAGCCGTGCGTACATGCCATAGAAATGCAGAGATTTTATTTTGTATTTTAAATACAGCAAAAGAAGAAGATATAGAGATTTGGGTAGAACCTATTCTTTCGCAGACTTTTTCCGCGTCGTTACTGCTCAGGTTCTATTTTCACATACTAAAAAGTGCAGCACGGATAATCTGTCGTCTGTGCTGCACCTAAGAATTACAACTGACTAATAACTATCAACATGCTATGGATTTGCGTCACCATGTTTTCCATCACCGAAAGCTACGTCGTAAAAAACAAAACTCGATCGCTCAGAGAATCAATCAAAATTTCTCTCATCAAAAAAACAAAGAATTACAAAAATCACTTACAGCACTGTTCAAATAAGACAGCAACAAATCAATCAGCAGAAACTTGTCGTTATCATCGTACACTGTCTTCTGGCTCTTATACGACGCATTATCATCGGCTGCCGAACTACTTGATGTCGCATTACAATTATCCTCTCTCCCATTTGACCGGATTATAGACACATTTGTTAACGGATTCGGAGGTAACTCTACTTCGAAAAGAGGATTCTTTTTCGGTGTTTGAATTTTACTTCTGATTGGTATTAGTTTTTGTATGTCTTCAGGTATGCTGAGTAAGGTAGATTTATCTTCTACAAATGGTGTAGTGAATATGTTGGCTAAACCTGGCTCTTTGCGTACAAGGCCGCATAGAGTGAGAAGGAGTTCCACTTCTTCTTTCTCTGTCGGTGATGCTGGACTCTCGTTGCATTGTATTAGCATACGCTGTGGAGGAGTTATTTATTAATTGGAAATAAAATTAATTGCTTGCTATGATTGATTGATTGCTGAGGCAAATTACTTTTTTATAAGGGGTATAAGGAGTATATTCATTATCAGAAACTAGTGTTTATTCATTAATTGACTTAAGGGCGTTAATCGCTGAGCGATAATTTTTTCGTCGATAATTATAAAATAAATATAAAGCATTCAGAGTTCAATACTGAAACACCCACGTGCTACAAAAAGTAGCCCATAGACACCATAGATATTTTGTAGCCGTGATTATTACAGCTACAAAAGTAGCTCGTGGGCGGGCGCTCCCTGACAAATTATCTAATTCTCAGACAAGTCAGAAAATTCCGTTAAAAATTATGGAGGTGTAAGGTTGATAGATTCCTTCATTTGAAAGGGAAGATCTTCCACCAGGCTGGGTCATCGTACGTCGCCGCGCGGTCTTACTGTAGTTCTTGAATAGTTGTATACATGCAGAATTTTATTAGAATTTCGTTATCGCGTAATGCGCACTCTTGTTTTCTATCTGCGTGAACTATATTTTAGCTACTGATACATGTCGCTAAATAACTTATAATTTTAAGGTGATGATAGCTCAGTGGTAGTGACTTCGGATACCGTTCCGGGTTTAAATCCTACAATGATCTTTTGCTTTCGGTGAAGGAAAACATCGTGAGGAAACCATGGCACGGTGGTAGGGTACTTTGTAGTACCACCTGGCTAGTTACTACCCTCATGTTGAATTTGTCGCCAAGCACCTATTGGTGTGTTCTAACAGCTGCACTTGAGAGAAAGCTCCTTCTAGGCTTTGTGTGCTTACCACCTTCGGCCACATCATCACTTACCATGGTTAGATTTTGGCCAAACACAGGCCTATACACAGTAAAATAAAAAACTACTAGGAGTTACGTACCTGTAAGGGCCTATAAACATGTGCACTATTAACGCAAGGCTGCCTCGTCCTGCGCAAGAGTGCTGTTCCAGTGTTTAGCGCGAGGGACCGTGCGCCGGGCGGGCGGTCGGCGGCGGCCAGCGCGGTGAGCGCGTCCAGCACGCACACTGAACGTTGCACGATCGCTTCCAGGCACGGCCCTACTGTACCACCGTGCTGTTCTTTCTCTTCTTCTACTATTAACTAAGATCAAATTGGTGTCTTAGTTTTGGTTAAATAGATAAATCGATGGTCCCTGGTCGATGGTTTATACGTAGGGACCGTCGTCGATTAATAGATATAATTAACCAAAGCAAAATAATAATTAAATATTTATAATAGGTATTATAATAAACAATAAACTTAACATATTTATGTTATATTCATGGAGTTGGAATATTAAATCTAACTCTATGGTTATAATGATAAAATTGTCAATATTCGTAATACCCTAAAATATAATATAACAATTTCTTTTAATTTCTGTCTTTTAAATTATATGGCCAAAAATGTGAATCTAATATGGCAACTTGGCAATGTGTTAGATATCCTATTTTTGGCTTTATGTTTTGTTTTCGTAAATTTAAGATTAAACCCTAATCTTTTTTGTATTCAAACAATTTTGTCTTAATTATTTGGTATTGAACATTTTCTTTACAAGCAGTGAAATTGTATTTGTACAACCATTTAGCTTACGTCTACTATTTAAAATACAAAAAACACCTGGACAAAAGCCACTATCTCCATTGCTTATCATTGTGTAGAGTAAACACATCTAATGCCTTATACACAAAAAGGTTAAATGAATCAGGTAAAAGCAAAGATAACATTATACTTTACATAGTTATCAGTTATAATTAATTAAAACCTCACGTATTTAGTACTCAATAAAATGTAACGTAATATTTAGTACTGTTTGCAAAGTTCTTTTATAGATAAGAGGACCATTAAAATGACAGAATAGTTGTTATTGATAAATTACTCATTACATTTAAATATGTATAAGTAAACATTGCATGTTTATTCAAGGTTGTTCATTAATTTGTATAATATTTTATCTGCTACAGTATACAGGGTGTTGTTTTGGTCGGCGACAAGCGACCCAGGAGCGGTAGTACAAAATATATATTCCCCAAAAATGGACTTAATTCCATTAAATACTGTAAATATGTTGAGAAATACCTTATTCAATTTGAAATAAAATTACCGCAAAGTATGGTTACTAGGCACGTGCACTGACTAGAGCTAGGCACAAGCCGCCATAGCCCCACCCCTTTACTCCCTCGCACTCCCGTTGAGTATTATGTCTACACTTTAGCTTATTACATGATTGTCTAAATTTTTATTTTTTAATTTTTATTATTAAAAAAAAATAAAGTATTTTTTTTATATTTTTTTTAGCACCAGTATCATTTGTATTATCGACCCTGAGTCGCTCGTCGCTGACCAAAACAACGACCTGTATATCGACAGTTCCTTAGGACAAATGGACATGTTTCATACATGTATATTCAGACGTGTCCTTTTGTACATAGGGACCGTTGATATATCCTGTAACATTCTTCACACACAACTACCTGCCGGGCTATAGAGTATCTTTAGTGGCAATTGCTATGAACACCATTAATGATTTCATCCAATAATGCGGTACAATGAAGACCACTGTTGGGCCCTCATGCACACAAATGCATGTCCTAGGTGGGAATCAAACCCACAACCTGTGGCGTGATAGGTGGAATCTTAACCAACCATCCCAACTGGCCCATCAATAATATGATTGATAATTTCACATAAAACAAATAATTAAGTATTGGAATAAGATTGCTTTTATATTAGTTTGCCCTGGCTATGGTTTCACCATCATTCCCCCTATTATATCCCAGAATTGTTCAGCCATTATGATACAGAGAGCTAGCAAATATTCACATACATACAAACATTATGTCGGTGAGACTGCAATACCACGTAACTAGCTTTTTCCATCTCCTATTTTTTCACTGTTATTTCATTCCAAATTAGGCCTTATGGAAAAGGCTAGTTACGTGGTATTGCAGTCTCACCAACGATTAGCATTTATAATATTAATAGGCTAGGATCATTGGATCCAACTGAATATGAAAAGAAATATTACAATTTGTAACAATATGTATCATTTCGACGGTCCCTACGTAAAGTAACTTAACTGAATATGTACAATTTTGAGAGAGAACGCTGTGAAGTTTCAAACGTGTGTATTTCATGTTTGGTTGTTCACATAGTGATGAAATTTGGCATTATAATTTTAAATGCGGTATATTATACGAAATACGAAGAAAATCCTTAAAAAGATCATGTTAAGTATATTATTTATCACTTACCTACTTCTACGACGGAAACTCTCCAACTACAAACAACGTAAGTGGTACTTATTGCTTATTACGTCGAAGTGTTACGATTGTTTAAATTCCTAACTGCCATATAAAAGATTATACATGGGAAACAGTATGCAGGAACTCGAGGTTCTACAGATGTGGGTATTAGCCACTTATTAAAATATTATCAAGGCAGGAACGTCAAAGATAATCATTCAAACTGCGTATTTTTTAAGACGCAGCACAAATAATTAAAACATGTTACAAAACTTTTGTAACAAAAACAAACTTTTTATATTAATTATAATAATTACCTTTAATTTGAGTAAACTATAGCTTAAATCAAATACTTGCAGTCACAACCATTGATTAAAATAATGCAATTCACAGCTACAGTAACGATAATCAGTCAAAACAAGACAAGTTATTAACTTATTCTATATAAATATGAACATGCACCAACGTTAATGGCATTCTCATTTAAAACTATTCGTACACAATAATATAATAAATAATTACTCGTATATTTAGATTAATATCACTGATAGATAATACTTTGATGAACCTACTAAACAATAACAAGATAAATCTTATAAACATCAAAACTTAGGTAACTACTCAAAAAATATACTTTGTGCTTATCAATAATTATTGGAACATGAGTATAAAAATGTTTATCAACAAAAAAATAAAGCTTTTAATTATAACTTAATCTTCACATCTTAATCGTTAGTGAGAAACAGAAATATTCATTCTAAAACCTTGAGCATCAACACAAAACTATAACATAAAAACGAATAAACCTCTAATCACTTATCATTTAGAATTATTAAACAAGTCAGTCATAAAAATCGACAACATATCTAAAAATAATATTATGAAGCTTATAACAACAAAATTAGCACCCTAAGCATAGGAACTCTTAGTTTTAGAAGCTAATCCTCTTCATCAGAGCCTGAACTTATTACGTCACCAGATATAAGAGAGTTAAAGAAACCATGATATTGTCTAGGAATCACGTTACGTTTACAAAGGTAGTTAAGATCTGTCATTTTATTATTGGGGATTGGTATAGGTCCACTGTAAGCCTGGGTCAACACGTCATTAAAATTTGTTTGATTTGGACGTCTACGGTTTTGAGATCTACGAACAATTAAGCGATGGTATGTTTCATCAAAACGGTATTTATATCTGATCTCATCAGGCTCTGAAGATGATACATGAAGCTCTCTAATTTTACACCACAGAATTTTTTGATTTTTCTCATTTTTGGTCCAGTTTTTACCCGTTAATAACTTTTTAAAGTCATAAATGTCTTCAGTTGCTATTTCTTTTACAATATAAGGATCCCCAGTTTCTTTGGCCCATCTCACTAATGCAAACCATTGATCAGGTGTGTAGATTTCTTTATTTTTGGCACAACGTTCTATCAAAGCATGAATACTGTCATTTTCATTTTGCGTGTGACCTTTTTCAAAAAAACGATGAGTTATGTTTACCTTAAATTCTTTAGCAGCGAGCAAGTACATCATGAAAACGATTCTGTTTCTGTTTTGGCCTCCGCAGTTGTCTGAATATAAGTTTATGATCTGTATACCTTTTGAGGATTGATCCTTGATGAAATCATAGACACAGCTAGCCACCTCATTTGCACCTCGTTTGGCGGTACCCTCATGCCACATGTAACATTTCCCAACTTTCTGACCCATCTCGAAAATAGTAAAATTGAAAACGTTTAGTTTTCTTTTATAATATAAAATGCTAGTTGCTGCATGAGGAGCCGAATGAACTTTTTGGAAGTCAAAAGCAGCCGTTACAGTTGTACGAGGTGATCTTATAGCAGATAGTTTATCTTCATTTTTTAAACTTCGCGCCAGGTCCTTATTTCGCAAGTGATCATCGAATCTGACTTGATCATCTTGATTTATGGGCTTCAGCATGTTTTTATACGCAATACATTCATCACATTGGTCTTTCTTAGGCCTATGAAACTCAATGTTAAAGTTTTCGTTGACAATATCAGTATACTGCCTTAGTGTCTTAGCCCTGTTCGAATGTATCTCTGTTACCCACTCTTGATAGAGCTTGAACATTTTAGACATCGTCAAGTCACTATCTAAGTATAATTTTGAGGATTCTTTCCGAGTATAGTGTGCTTCTACCGGGGTGAACGATTTTACGTGCTCACAAACACTTTTAATCATTTCGTCATTCTTGACTTTAGGATGTTTGTCATGGTGTCCTCTCAAATCACGTTCGACCAGCAGTCCATCACCATCACCATTTTTTTTCAAAGCTGTTCGTACAACACCTTCACCAATACCAAAGGTGTTCAGAAACATCTGTTTGCAAACCACAAGACGCTCCTCTTTATCTGTACCTAGAGTTTTTGGCAGATGATATCTAATAGAAAATTTTCTTTTCGATGGGCCCTCTGTTGTAATGCGTTTCTTACCGATTCTTTCAGACCATCGAGACAATAATTCCCACTGTCGCTCACGATCGCCAAGAGACCAAAATCTTTCGAAAATAAGTTTCCTAACGTTCTCTTCTATTTTCTCTTTGCATTTTAATCGACATTTATCGTCACAAGATGGTAATAAAGACTTTGCAGATCTTTCTTTTCCTCCTCGACTGATGTAACTCAAGCCATGATTTTTTAATCGCTTTCTCAGACAATCTATCCATTCATCCTTTTTAACTTTTCGTATTCTTCCCAAATCAGTTTTCTTCTTAACTTTTCTCTTTCTTTTTGTTTGTCTTCTTTCTGTGTTACTCGCTTCTGTTGTATCTGTGGTATCACTACCACGGTGGGATGGTGCATAGGTTTCATCATCGACAGATGAGTTTACACACAAAGATGAATTTGGGGTGTTAACGTTAGAGAAACTTAAATTTTCAGCTTCGATATTGTGCATTATTGTCGATATTGAAGGAGATGCCAAAGGGGTACTGGTATCCAAAGATTTTTCTTCAATAATTGAGAGTGAGTCGAACTCTTCTGCAGTGTTATTCTCGGAATCATGTGAAGATCTAAGCACGACGTCTCGAATACTTGTGGATGGAGATAGTGTCAGAAATGTTGGCGGTGTTGGTTTATTAGTGGTGGTTAATTCTGCGTAATTACAATCTTCGACAACCATGTTACTATTTTCTTCTGCCACGATAATCGGCAGGGACAATAATTCAGGCATTGATATAATTTGTAGTGATTGAGTGGATACAGATAGTGGTTTGGATATAATATATTCTGATTCTAATATTTCTACAGAGTCCGGATTGGGTAAAATAGCGCCATTAGAAATAAGGGCAGTTGTAACAGGAGTCGGTTTTTCACGTACTGTATCAGGTGCGTTAATCTGAGCTGCAACTTCAATCATATTATGAGTATTTACTTTGCTTAGATCACGTATGCTTGAAGTTCCAACCACCACTTCTTGAGTAATTATAGATGGCGAAAGGGATGAACTATGTGGCTGTATATCGTTTGATAATTCTGTGTATGTTTTGAGATCGTCGACTTTTTCCTCTGTCTGTGTAATCGAAAGTGAAGCTGGAATTGAAGTTACTAATGTTACGATAGGTATTTTATCGAGCGGCGGGGCATTAGATTTTGACTCTGTTGATTCTAATGCTTCCATAGTAACTTCAGTTCTTCGGTTGAGAATATCTTGTAATATTTCATCGTCACTTGAATCTCCAGATGGTGCTAAAAAAAATTTGGTAACGTAAAACACTGATTTCCAAAGTAAAACACCGTCATTGGCAGTTACTGATAGAAGATTACCTTATTTATTATACGTAAAGTTACTTAAGTAGCACTTAGGAATAATGGCACGTCAAAGTTTCCAATGTAAAAATACTTATGTACCACTTATTGACATTGATATATCAACGTTTCCCGTGTAAAACAACGTAACTACCATATACCGATAATTACGTCGTGATAGTATTGATTGTATTTAATTCAAACAAAAATATAAATAGTAGTAATTTCCTGCGTAAAATACAATTGATGATTAATATATTTACTGAGTAATAAAGTATCTGGAAGAATAGTTGAAATTCTACTCACCTGGTGGCTTTTTGACTCGTTTAAAATGTTGTTTTGTTATTGCATTATCATTCTTCTTCGCATTTCGTGGTGGTAAATTTCTATATGTTATTTTATTCCTCCTTGCAGGCATGTTTCTCGTAATTTAAAGACACTTTCCGTAGCAAAATACAACGTGTCCGGCGTCTCCGGCGCCGCGCGCGCAATTGCAACCTAAGTGGTAGTTGCGGGGTGGGCGGGACGGGGTAACGTGTACGTTCCGGCGTAAAATCCCTTTAGTCCCACTACTGTTACTTTACTTCGGTAATTGATCTTAATTTTGCAGTTACGGAATATTGTATGTGTGGATATAAGGTTCAATTTGGATAGTAAACTCAATTTTTTTTAACTGACGCCAAAGAGTTGAGTGTTCCGAATGTTATGCAAACAAAAAGTGAAAATCACGTATCTACCACATGCGGGATTGTACGTAGGGACCGTCGATTTACAATCAATTAATTTATTCACAGATAAACATTACATATTTTATTAATGTCTTTTTATGAAAGAGATAAGTTTTTAGTTAATAAATAATTGATTCACTTACATAGATAATAATCTATGAGTGTTAAATTAGTTTGGAATTGTTATTTTGTATGTAAATTAGCTAATGAGCCATGGATGTTTATAATAATGTGTGTATATATTTAACAATTATGTTGAATTATCTTTTATATTTGCATTTTTAGACAAAGGAACAATATTACAGAAATTAAATGCCATGACTTTCTCTGTAGAAAAAACAAAACTAGTTTTCTTTGAATATAAACTCTAACCCCCTTACTCATAAAGCGCAATTTAACTAATATACTGTTTAAATTGTCACGTAAATAATGTCACATTATTTGACAATGCCAATAGAGTAGCATTATTTACATAACCCTTTAAACAGTGTATTAGTTAAATAATGTTTTATGAGTAAGGGGGTTATTTACCACCAGTTAAGAATAATGATATGATTTAATATAATACAATAGAAATGTGTTTGCATACATTTCTATTGCATAAACAAAACAATTAAAACATTGGCCTTTCCCCTATTTTACCATCTTGGCCTTGAGGGAGAATTTTGAATAACCCTCGCTTATTGGCCATTATGTTATATAAGAAACCAGTGTGCAAAAAACCTGTGCCTGTGTGTGTTTCAAGTTTCTAGGCTGTACAGTTTGAGTTATGTGTTAATATGTCAGTCTGATTCTCCTTATCTCCATAATAAATTCATATGAATTTAAACTTTCACTGCATTCTCTAATTTGAATAATCAGTTCGAATATACAACTTAATTACCTATCTATGTAGTTGATGAATGTAAAGCAAATTCGGAGAGCATTGCAAATTATTAAATCTTTGTGATTATTAGTATGCTATGCAGTCTAGTATTTTATACATCGATGCATTTTTTAAAGCATTTGGTGAAGGAAGTTAAGAAACCATTTCAAAATATTTATTAGGACTACATTTAAGGGCACAGCTCATACACATGGATTACTATAATTTATACTATATCCAGATTTATAACAATCTATAAATAAGCAGAAACACATATCAAGCTAAATATCTAAAAAAAAATGTTTTTTTTTATTTTACCTGTAACATCTGGTGCAAGTGATGAGGTATCCTCGTATCCTCGATATGCACTTTACTCGAATCATCATAGTTTTGATAGAAATTTATTATCATCTTCCAGTGATACTCAAAATCCTCTAAGCGCGTGGCCGGCGGTGCTAACTGAAAACAATACGTATTTTACATATTTTTGCAGTCTTATTTACCACTCAAAGGTACCGACAGTTCATTGTTATGATAACTAGGTATGTTTTATGCTTACTACGTCCGCTGCCGTTTGGAGCACGTCGGAAAATCTGCTCAACATTTTTCCTTGAGATTTTCTTACCACTCAATACAGGGTAAGTTTCTATGAAGTTTTATAAGTTCGCAATTCCATCACAAGTACATTTTTGTTGGATTTTTTAAAACACTTGTAAGATATTATAATTGGTCGCGAAAACCTACGGAAAAGCTGAAATTAAAATTATTATTTTATATTTGCGATATGTCAATAAACTGTCAATTTGACAATATGTAAGGAACAGTGTTGCCAACTCAAATTTTAAAAAGAGCAAGGTCAAATTTGAAAAAAAGCTAAAAAAGAGAAAAATATACACATTTTGACAAAAATCATCGAGGTCGGAATTATCATTTATTAAATTAACAGTTTACAATCTCGCTAGGTAGATTATAAACTAACGGTTTTCACAAAGTTACTGTGACATATATATATTGCTTTTATAATTTTAATGTAGTTTTAAGTTACTCTTTTAATTAATTTACAGCTGAATATAATATTATCATGATGTTTATTTCAAAATCAAAATCAAAAAGGTTGTTACATTTTTATCGTTGAATTTACCCCAGACCATGGTATAATTATATCAGGTATGGCATTCCGAGACACGGGGAGACACGTTGTACGTCATTTCCGCCGACGACGGCTCTCAAACTTTATGTTTGGGGAAAGTCAATCTAGTTTATATATCAAGTAAAAGATAAGAAAATTGGATGCTAGTGCGCAAATTCATAAAGAAAAAGATGCAAATTTCATGTGTCAAGAAGTACATTAAGGCTGCATTCCGAATTGACGCTGTAATCGCTGTAATCGATTTGAGCGTGCTTAAACCCGTTCCATATTACTGTGAGCGCGCTCACGATGTCCCGTGAAACATCATAGATGACGTTATGACATCCGCCATATTACGCTCACACCGACCATGCTCTAAACTGATATCACCGTGAGCGCTGTCAAAATTGAAGGTTAATTATTGTGTTTTCAACAAAAATCTAATAAGATTCTTGGTTTTCTATTTGGCAAAGATACTTTTTATGATTTTATGAGAGAAAAATAATAAAAAAAGTGGATATTCCTTTTGCCGAGTCAACTTATAAAAGATATAAGGAGTCCTAGTGCATTGTTAATTCAGATTTTAAGTTATTTCTCAAATGTTCTGTTTTGAATATTGTGAGTACGTTCACGAGCGTTCCGAATTGTTGACAGTTCTTAGCTGTCATTAACGTGATATCTAACTCGGTACGCAAATTATTACTGTGAGCACTATGAGCAATATTATCCAATTCAAAATTTCAAAAGTTCGAAATGACTGATGCGAACTATGTTCTAAATCCGATAGAACAAAAAAATATGTTCATCTCTAAAGAAAAAAAAAACGAGAATGTCAATGTCAGTCTTGTCACTTATGAACAATTTTCTTATCGAGAAGCAATTGGTCATTTAATTTATTTATCAATCGTAAGTCGCCCTATGCCTTTATCATGTCGCTAGCGTGTGTAGATTACGTTAGTGTAGAAAACTCATGGTAGTGGCACTGATATTGCCTTTGCTGTGAATACATTATCAAAATATGTGCAATGAAATCGAATGGATTTGCTGATTATGCAGGAGATAAGAAGACGTGACGCTCCACATCTGGATCAGTGTTCATTATAGCTGGCGGTACGATAAATACAACACAACTATAGAAATTATAGATACTTATAACCCCTACAAGCACGAAACTTAAAATAAATATTCTAGTCTTAGGTCCACAAGGGCGAAGCCATTCAGTGGCTATAGATTTCTTTATGGTAAATGTAAAAAAAACATATTGGACCGCCCTTTACACTTTTACTCTTATAATAATTCCTAATAGAACAACGAACCATTTTAAAATTGTGGTAGTAGAAAAACAAGACGCGCCCTTAAAAGTTTGATAAACTCTGTACACTGAATCTGAGCGAGAGCGAAAATTACAAATATGCGTGTTCGACAAAGATAACAACACACGTCAAAATGGCAGAATGTCAATGAGACAGCGCGTTTTTCTGTTACCAGTCGTGTGTAATCATGACTCCCCGTACCCCTAGTATTTCCGGTGGGAATATAATAAAACCTGAAGGTTTTAATTCAAAACAATATGCTCACTCAAGTTTACTTATTTTTTTTGTTTGATTAGTTAAACGATATGACAGTTAAAATGCTTAGTACATATTTTTGACAAAATAGTGACTGAAAATATTTCCATAATTCAGTGGTTCCTTACAATAAAGTGGCAACTGGATAGTGACGTAAAAAGTGTCTCTCCCGGAATGCCAGACCTTGTTTTCTTGGATCATGCCCCAGACATAAAAGAAGAAGATTTACCCTGTGAATTTACCACCGGTTCGAAATACACCCCTTCTGTGCTTAAACCAAAGAATTTGTATGACTTATACTGAGAAGACTCCTATAAATACTACTCCTATTTTCAATAAAGGAACTCAACCATTTATATTAAACACATATTATAATCGACTAAAACATAATCGTAAAGTTATACGATTTGTTTGCAAAGGAAATCCATAAACCAAATTATGACATCAGCTGTCAACCAACAGTCAGTGTAAATTTTTTTGTCATTTGCCGAAGTGTGTGTATTACTTAGGTGTATTATAAACTTATTTTATTTTCGCGAAACTTTTTGCTCTGCTCTTGTCGTGTCGTGTAACCGAGAAATGCAGAAGAAACATTTTACAAAAAAAAATAATTAGCAATATCTCATATCAGTCGATAGACGTTCTATTTTAAGACAAAAATGTCATCTTTCGTAAACTATCGAAACGATAGCTCAGTCAGTGTCGACGAAGCGAGTACAAAAGAAAACGTTACGTATTATAAAATAACTGTTAAAGTGGGGCCTGTGCATTGGAACGTACTGCATCGGTACAGTGACTTTGTGGATCTTCACGATAAGCTGGTCTCCGACCATGGAGTGGCGAAGGAACTTCTGCCGCCAAAAAAAGTAATCAGAAACAAGACACCAAAGTTTATCGAGCAAAGAAGGGAGGCTCTCAGTGAATACCTTAAGAATGTCTTCAATTACCTACGGCTGTCCATGCCTTATGAGTTCGCTCACTTTTTGGATTTCCATTTATATGATATTCTGTTCTTGCTGCAAGACATGGCTAAGACATTGTTTTTGGAGGGTGATAAATTGTTGGAGAATGAGAATTCGCATAAATTGTCGCCAATGGAGGTAAAAAATATATCATGTCATTGAGAAAATGTCTAAATCTTATTTTCTTAGACAATTAGTTATTTCTAAACATGGAACAATTAACCTATAGAAGCGCAATGACGTTCATTTTGGTTGAAATAAATTCCGCCAATTTCCCACCGCCGACAATGCGCGCTGATTGGTTAAGACAAGGACGCATGCACTCTGATTGGCCAAGTCAAAAACACACGACGCAGCGAGTGGTCCTTACTGTTCAAATTCAGTGACAAATCACTGACTAGTTGTGGAATTATATTACTACTCTATAGGGATATTTCCTCGATGTTTCTAAATAACAAAGCTAGTTGTTGGCTCATACTGGAAAACTTATGTAGTATGTAGTTTCTAATTACAGCCTAAATATGCTGGCCAAAAGATTTCTCTAAATAAGTCAATCATCTTGTTGTATCACAATGAAGCCTGATTACATCTGACCTTGAACAAAAAAAAAATGAAAAATAAATTAACATGATCAATATTGAATTGTTTTATACCAATTTGATAAAAAATAGTAATGGTACTATAAAATACATTCAGGAAGAACACAAGGTTATTCAAAGATGTTTTGTATAGGTTATCTTTATTTCTGAATGAAAAATGGAATTAATTGAAATGATACAGTGAGCCAGATAATAATTCTGAGCCAGATATCATGCTTTTTAAAACTATATCTTTATCAACATGTGAATAGTAGGTCAATAGTGTTGTAAATTTAACCTTGACATGCTTATGCACTTAGTTCCATCTGCCTTCTTACATTTTTCTAAATCCATTAACATTTATACCGAAATAATTACATAAGTACATAAATTTATTTATACATACAGTAGTACCCAACTGATATGGTGCGTTGTGAATCTTCGTTCACATGGAAAAGAAAGTACGGCCCGAAGATTAATAAAAGAATGCTTAAAACTTACAATCAACCTTAGACCACTACTATAAGGTTCATAATACACTGCAGCTGTTAGTTCCGTCTGACTCGCAAGTGACACCCCTCCGCACAGCATACGCTAACATATTAATTGGGTACTACTGTACAAAAGTTACTGACATGCATTGACAACTATTTTGACATAAATTTCAGTTACATGCAATAAGTGAAAGGCTCAAAATGGCGTGTCCAGTAACAGAGAAACAAGATCAGATGTATGACTTCAGCCATATCCTAGATTTCTGTTCACAACTTCGCTCTCTGAACATTGAAGGGAGCTATGAGAAACTGGGAACAAGTAATATTGTGCCCAATGACCTGAAGTTTGATCTTGTGCCTTTTAAGTCTCTGGTGGACTTGAAAATACTTGGTGTGCCCATGAACTGTATACAGAGTGTTGGTAAGTTTTTGTAAACATTTTTAAGTAAAAAGCTATTATAGTTAGATGGAGGTGGCTGCTAGTTATGAGTATTAAAAAAACGACAAACAAAAAACTTTTTAAAAATCCTCAATAGCATTGAAGGCATTGAAGTATTAAAGGTTGTAAAAGATAGATTTTTGATACTAAGTTTATTTATTTTATATTTAATTTATTCATACTTAATGTTAAATACATTATAATTATGTTGTTGTTGTCTAACAACAATCCTGTTCAGAAGAAATAAGATAATTTGAAATAAAAAAATAGTGTATTCTTGGCCAATGCCGAGTGCAATAACCTCATTGACATTGTCATTGTTAACAACAATACAGAATATCAATCTTATCTCAATCAGACAGAAAGACATTTCATATCTAATGTACTTCAAATTATTTCAGGTGGTCTACGCGACACACTTGTAAGTCTATCAGTTCTGATAGCCAGTGTTGTTTCACTAAATGAGTTCCTACTGGTAGACATTTTGCATAAAGATCCTTCCAGTGTCGCTGAAACTGTGGTAAGTTAAATATCTCATACTGTATAAGATTAAATTTTCCATGAAATGTGGAGAAGCTTGCTTTATAAGGATAATTTTTGTGTTTTTCCTTATTAACTGCTCTGCGGTTTTCCCTTCATTTAATTTGATTATACATGTGTGATTTTATAAACCTTCCTTATAAAATGGGCTATCAGTAAAAAACCTAAGATGAGCGCGTTCAGACATACAAACTTTTCAGTTTTATTATGTTGGTGGAAAAACACACATAAATAAAAAAGTATAAAAGTTATTTCCATGGTTCATGTTCAATATGCGACAAAATGTCAGGTCAGCATTATCATTAAATTGTTTAGGTATTTTAGGATAACTTCTAAAAATGCAGTCATAAACTAAAATAATTATTACCATCATAAGTTACGTCATATGTTGTATAAACAAGAAACAATCAATAGAAAGATAATATGAGGAAACGTGATTTGTGGTTACGACGCACACGACGATAAGACGCGACGGCCTGCAAATTTTACCGTGACGTCATTCATATGATGAAAACTTGTCTGTTATTGAACTATGAAGTTATAACAGGTGGAGACTTCGAGATGGCATATTTTCGAGACCTATGTTGGGTTAGTCATGCTGATCAACTTTTACTATGGAACCAATGGTGAAATCTCAAAAAAAAAATTACTTTCCATAGTAAATGTCAATCTTGCTCGATCATAACGTATGAAAAGTAAAAAAAAAAATTTGAGATTTCAGTGTTGGTCCCATAGTAAAAGTTGTTCAGCATGACTAACCCAACATAAGTTTCGAAAATATGCCATCTCGAAATCTCCACCCAGTATACATATGAATTTGTCGCTTCAGATAAGTTATAAACCGTATATCTGAATCATTAACTAAAAATAAATAAATATCCTGGGAAATTCCTCACATCTGATCCCAAACTAAGCAGAGCTTGTACTATGGAAACCAGTTAACTGATATACTAAATATACTACTTTTTGTTTAACTTATCTTAAGGTTTTTTGGTGAAGGAAATCATCTGCAGTAAATAGAGGGCATAGAGTCAGTGTTCCAAGCTTCTTTCTATATGGTCGCTCCCCAAATCGACTACCTATACTTATAATAATATCTAATGTGCAGTACGCCTACCATGAGTTTTCTACACTAACGTAATCTACACTCGCTAGCGACTACGGTGAAACATTTTGTATGAAATGTCCACTAGAGGTGCTGCTCGTCATGCAAAATATCCACCGTAGTCGCTAGCGAGTGTAGATTACGTTAGCGTAGAAAACTCATGGTAGAGGCACTGGTATCTCGATGCCACAATACATGGCGCTAGCAAGTATTTATTCGAAGACGATAGAATTAAATGTCCAATATGTTACTCACTGAATAACATTGGACTATTACTGCTATATTATAATACCATGCCTCCATAAAGTCCTATATAAGCATTGTATTTCCCGTCTGCTTACCCAAACCTCAATAAACAATAGGTTTAAAAAACTTAGGTTTTTTCAGGCAGATATCGATGGTATTCGGTGTGGTTTGAGCTCTGTAGACTGAGTAGTCGTTCAACTCTGAATGACGTAGACGAATGGTATTGAAACTTAAACCTCCTTATTACAAAAGGAGGTTTAAATCAAGTTTAGTAAAACCAGTCACTCGGTCACTTTTTAACGTCATATAACGAAAAGAGACGAGGCTATTTTAAAACCTATGTTTGCTTTAAACCATGGGTTGGTTGGGTTCCCTGTAGGGAAAAAATCTCAAAAGTTTCATGTTGATTTTGATAAAAACTGCATCCCATCTGCATATTATCTTCCCGTATTGATATTATTATTACTTGATAGCAATAAATTATGTTTATTAATTAATTGATAATTTATCGAATGAACTAAATGCACTCAGAAAGCATGAATTACCAACATATAATTAACATATGTACTATTTTGTAATACGAGACAGGAAATGTATATCCATTAGGTACACAAAGCCACACATTTTATCAATAGGCCGAGTGACCTTAAACCACGTGTTTCATGTAATGAGCACTCGTCGATTGAGTTTATCGTTATACACAACTCGTTAAATATAATTTTTAATCTGTTACTATACAGGGCACTAAAGGAAAACTGCTATTCCATTCTAGAGTAAGAGCCCACAATGATCTGACCTTCGTCATTTTATAAAACCTGAAAGTTTCTCTGTGTATGTTTTTCAAGTTCGTCAAGTAACATATATAAATTTCAGCTTTTATAAAATGACGAAAGTTGAATAATATTTTTTAATACTTTAAGGTGTCTGACAGGGTTTTCCACCGTCCAAAGTGTTTGACGACGTGATTTCTAATACTAGTCCAAATAAAATATAAAAAAATGACCTTTATACTTTAACGAATTTGAGGTGCAATTTTTGACACCTTTGCTACCTGATAACTTCTAAAGCCACCGCGACCCAAACTACATATTCGAGGATCGTTTTTACCTCTTTTAGGGATATACACAGAGAAACTTTCAGGTTTTATAAAATGACGAAGGTCAGATCATTGTGGGCTCTTGGGCTATTCGCATTTTTATTTTTATGGGATTTTTAATCTTCTGTATCGATTTTCAGCTTAACTTTTTTTGTTACAACTGGTTTTCTGACACATTCCCCCTTATTACATGATATAGTTTAAACAAAGTCTAGTAAAACCCAGGTTTTTAATATACCCGTTACTTTCTAACATATAAACAAAAATGGGGCTATCTTGAAACCTAAAGTGTTGCTTTAATCCATCTCATGTTATAAATGAAAGGGATTGGGTTTTATATTGTTGTGGTTAAAACTAATGAGTCTAATTTGTTTTACCTTACGTAGAGGAAAATCCAATCCGAAATGAAGACAACCTGTTTTACAAACAAGACCTAGGATCTAGGAACTAAAGCTCAATTTTTCAACAGAAATGGAAGAAACTGTCGCTGATAAACTTTGCGAGTAACAACATAACGAACGTCGACTGGGCGATCAAACTGGTGCCAAGACTGCAGAATCTCAGCTTGTCATCCAACCGACTCGCGGAATTGTGCGACATATCCAGTCTGCACGAACTACGCATACTTAACTTATCTATGAACAGGTTCTCCGCATGTGAAAACTGGCATGCTAAAATAGGTAATATAGTCAAAATTGATTTGTCACAGAATAAAGTGTCCACCCTACAAGCTTTCTCGCGGTTATATTCTTTGGAAAGTCTGGATCTGAGCTGCAATCTTATTGAGGACGTTGAAGAAGTTCAAAATATATGCAAATTACCGTGTTTGGAGTACCTATGGTTAACTGCTAACCCTGTCGCGTCGTCCATAGATTATAGAGTGAAGGTAATAGAGCAATTCAACGCTCGAATGACGGAAATCTGTCTGGATAATGAAAAAGCTTCGGAAAATGAGCTAGATACAGCGAGGGTGCTCCAAGCTTTAAGAGTAGTGAAAGAAGGTAAGACACCAAGCTTCTTACAAAATAACAATACAAGTCACAGCTTTAATAAAAGTTGACAATAAACTTTGTAAATAGTTAAATTATGTTCTATTTGTTGATTAATACGGTTTAAGTTATGATATGTAAAAATATCACGATTTTGTGATACTAAAATATAGATTGCTTATTTTGTAAAATATACATAAAATGTTAGTAATAACTGATAACAGATATTTCGAATATCACTGTAAGTTATTATTTTTTTTTTATCAAATAATTTATTCATATTTACTGTTAATATTATCTTAAATGTATTTAATCTTACGAGTATGCTGCGATCCACAGCTGTGGACCACAAGCTTTTGCTACATTTGAACGAAGACATTTCGTGATTTTGTATTTATGTATACTGTATAACCCATAGAGATATAATATTAAAAGAGCGATTGTGTAGAGATGTGCCGTGATCACGGGTATGGGCAACGCTGCCTTGAAACGAACTACGAGTTCATAGTTTGAATTAGGTCTGACTGTCGCATGTATCAAGCCATATTTTACGAACTATATTGTACGATATACAGTACCCCGAGTGTAAAGAATTGATGTTAGTAAACGCTTACGAACGCGTTTGCATTTACTATAAATTAGTATGGGGGAAATTAATACCATGAGTATTCGGCTAGAGGCGCTGTGCCAATTCTTATAGAGAAATGTCGTAAACGCTAACGCGTTAGTAAGCGTTTACTAACGTCAATTCTTTACATTCGGGATACAGGTCGGTATTTTGATCAGCAACGAGCGAATTAGGGTAGATAATACAAATTATACTGGTGTTTTGTACTATCGCCCCTGTGTCGCTCGTTGTCGACCAAGGCAATGCAATTTTGCCAATGGAATCACTCTATTAATATTCTGACTCTAGGGTATCACCATTATTTATCAATCTGCATTATAGTTGTATAACGTTATATTATACTGCTATTTAGGTCATGTTATCTGATAAGGGACCGGCGTGCTCCAGCAGCTGCATTTAGGAACCTTATTCTGGTATTCGATGTCGCTTTCCATTAAGCAACATTTTAGATGCGCAATGGGCGGGTACTTTATAGTACCCGCCTGGCTACTACCCTCTAGTTGAAAATCTGCTGCAGAAGTTCCTTTTAGTTACCATTGTGGACCTGTGGTCAAAATCTAGATAACAATATGGACGTAAATTTGGCTTTGCTATAATACCCTTGTTTTTATAACCTAACCCAGTAATAAAGACCTGCGACCCAATTCTCGCGTCCTTCGAAAACACATTCGAATCGAACTTACGGTTCGAGTCCTATTCGTGTGTAAAATTTCGAGGAGCGGAATCAATTCGAACGGTCCCGACCCAAAAATTACCAGAATAACGTAACGTGATTTACTTTCGATAAATGTTCGAATTCGTACATTTTTCGATCGAGCGATAAATTTCGATTGGGTGAGAATTGGCTCCCTGATGTTTTCTTATTCCATATCGGTAATTCCAATGACTAATTATGTGACAAAATAATAGGTATGTGTCACTTCTTTGCTTTGATTTATTTATGACCAATATAAAATAGGCAATTAAACGTTAGTTCGGCCTATCACTGTTGATACATCGCTTAGCGATTAACAAATAGTGAAACGCCTGTACACACTGGGCGAGACACTCCTTGCCTGTTAACATCACGGCTCTCGGGCTATCTCGAGTGTGTACTGTATCTAATAACCTTGATATTGTGATATTTGTACACTAAAACTATTTTGATAACTGACCAATATTTAGCTAACATAGATCTAATACATGTGACTCGTCTTGGCAGGGCCACCATGACGGATTCGGCTATTATCAATAGGTTACCGTAACTGCATAAGGTAGGCCGTATGCTTGTTTTACTTAGTAGAAAAAATATGCTTATTTTTTTTGGTCTACTCAAAATTCAAATTCGTGATGGTGGCCCTGCCCTATTTAATGACTAGGTTATACGGATTATTTCCAGAAGTCTTTAAAACCCAATGTAAAGTTCGTCATGCTGAACAATTTTGGGTTTTTGATTGATGATGATTGCATGTTATGTTTTTTTTATGGCCAAACTTATTTGCTGCTTTGCGTAATCTGAAATTTAAATACGCAGAAGGGTCAAGGTGCTACAGTTATGTAGGCTATTTAGCTTATTGTGCAATGGTTTTAACTCTTATTGTATAATCTTAAAGGCTAAACCGACAAATCAGTTTTTTTTCTCTAGCAATCATCATTTCGTTTATTTTACATTACGCTTGTGATCTAGTATGTGAAAAACGAGACTTCATTTTGGTGGACGATTGGCCTTATTTTGAAATGGTATTAGATAAAGATCATTTCATATTGCCAAGGAAGAGAAAGGAACGGAAGCAAAGATACGGCTACATTTGACAGCAAAATTGTACATTGCATTTTGAACTTTAATCATTTTTGTGTAAGGCTACGTTCGCACGAACGCTTTTCAAGGCGTGTTATTTTTAACGTTATGAATAAAACGTATGACTTCTCCTATACGTACTATTCGTAACGTTAAAAATAACGTGGGAACGTAGCCTAAATTGAAGGTAATTTAGGCTACGCCTTCCGCGTAAATTTGATTTCCTTTAAAATATAACCTACTAAAAGTATTTGAATCTAATTCTAATATATTTTTCGATGTGATATGCTGCACCTTATATTAATAAGTTAACTATTAACTTAAAAATATTTTTAATATCCTAGATATTGGTGCCGATTCTGTTGTAAATCGCACTAAACTAATTTTAGTCACATCTCATCTTTTTCTTACGAACATGATTGAAAAAGGATAGAACATATTTTAAGTTGTCAAATTAATCTTTGCCGTCTTATTTTGCATGTATTTAGGCGTGACCGCGATAGATGGCGACTAAATTTATATTGAAAACAAGCATTGGACTAATTTGACAGGACTAAATTTCTTACATCCTTTTCTTATGTTCTTTGTTAGAAAGAGACATAGTGACATTAAAATTAGTTTAGTTGTGAACAACAGAATCAGGGCCATTGAGTCTATACGGTCTCGTCAATAAACCAGTAATAACTTATTATTTAAAAATAAGAAAATGTACTTTCTGAACTGTATAATGGAGGGTAAAATACTTAGTATTAATTCTCTTTAAGTATTAAACATGTGATTGGATTATAATGTACATATATAAAACTGTTAATTATGTGATTAACTGCTAATTAAAAATTAAAGTTTAGTTGCAAAGTTTATATTTTCATTTACCTATTGCCCGACTTCAAATCTGTATGAATCTCTTCATACGTAAAACGGGACATATTTGATGCAGGTATTATAGAAAGAAACGAGTTTATTCACGTAATTTATTTATCAATACATTATTAAGTCTTAAAGGGGTACTCAATGTACTTACGAATGTGATACATTAGTGTACCTCGTCCTGGCAGGGCCACTATCACGGGTTTAAAATTGAGTCTAGCAAAATATCAGATTCTGACGGTCCCAAAGTACTCTTATAACTTTGAATCAGGAACTGACGATTAAAATCCGTGACAGGCCCTGCCAGGACAGCACACACGTTACATTACATGTTACACGCATCAAACGCATAGTATTAAGAAGATACAGTAGCCAAAGTCACTATTCTATATTTTGGAGATATACGCAAACAATTTGTTAGGTAAGTATACTAATAATATATTCAAAGTGACTAATAAACACCACTAGCGTACTTAAGTGATATAGTGGTGAGGCACTAATGGCTTTAAAAACTACTCTTAGGGTCAATTCAGACAGAACGGAAAAATGCCCGATCAACTGACTCCATGGAAAATAGGACCGTATTACCACATATTCATAAAAATGTCTACATTAGACTATGGACAAATACGTGTATTTTTGCTTTGCGGCCCCATGGCTCCTCTGGGAATATGGTGGACTTCACGGATTCTAATGTAAATATTTATTATATTATTGCACCTAAATATTTACCTTATTGCTTGATACCTACTTATATGGAGATGGAGCGAGTAAATTGCTCGGGCATTTTTCCATTTCGTCTGAACTGACGCTTATGCTACTGTTAACACAATATTAGGTATTTCTCTAAATATGCTTCTACATATAAAAATCATTTGCATTATTCATATATAGTTACAGTTAATGGTATTACCATAAAATCTCCACTCAAGTAAAATCACTACATTACCCACTGTATTTTCTCTATACTATTGACTATTATATTTTAACATTCCATAATAAATTGATAATAATCTTAACCAATTGCCAACATCGTAACCAGTGCGTTATTTAATCTTTTAAAAGCTTCAATAATTAACATTTGCCATTTTTTATGAACTAAACAATCAATTAATTTAATGTTAATAAAACTTTATAGTACGAGATTCGGCTGCAAGATTACTACGTTCATCGAGTTTTTGATTGGGATCAATGTTTAATATATAACTGTGAATGGGGAAATGTATTTTTGCCGGGTTGCCTATCAAACTCATTTGTTGAAAAAAAAATCATTTGTTTTAAATATAAATTATAATTTACTTTGAAAATGAATATGAATAAGTCATGAACGTATGAATGTAACAAAAATAATACTTTTGCGAAGCGTCTGCGAAGAGGTTGCGGCCAAGTGTGCAAAAGCCACTAAAACTTTTCAAGTTATTTACATTGCTGTCAAGTGTATTATAATTTATTTAAAAAACAAGACAATTTTTTTCTAAAGAATCAATTACAATTATTTTGATTAAAGTTACTGCCGGCCACATTTTGATAGGTAACCCGGCAAAAATACATTCCCCCATTCACAATTATACATCAAAAATGAATTCCCGATCAAAAACTCCATGAGCGTAGTAATCTAGCGGCCGGATCTTAGTCTATTATTCCTTACCATACATAAGAATGAAAGAGTTATATTTATCTATATAAAATTTTCATTATGTCCTTTTAACTAAGTTATTATAATAATAGTTACTTTAGCGTCCATATCAGCGAAGATAGCAACATTCAATACATTTTTATCAAAAATAACATTCACCCAATACGCACGCCCAGTCTCAATATTTCCATAATTACAATACATTCACAACTTAAGATATTATTGCTTAAATACTTAAAGAGAAGGATGATCAATCATTTTCAAAAACTATTATAATCGAATTATTATAAAGAAGATTCAACTGAATCGGTGCAAAATAAGGTGCAGTATCAAATAAGTAGTACAACAAAAAAATGTGTGATAGTCTTCTTGAAAATGATTAATACATTGATACATTAATAAGCTTAAAATATTAGCGAACATGCGTGTAATATCAAATGTCAAATCAAAATCAAATTACGTCACGCATCCGCAAAGAAATAATGCAAGAAAAATTAATCACTGGACACAATTACACAAATAATGGTAAAAAAAACCTTAACCATAACGCAATAAAGACTATTTTACGAGTACGAAATACTTGAGCTACAAAATTTTGAATTACCTAATCTCGGCCAATTCATTTTAGTAAAATAAAGGCATCTCTAGATTTAAATACAGATTTATTATGAGCCTACATAAGCTTTTAGATCGATTAGTAGTCTTTATTTTGACCCCTTTATTGATAATTTCTTAACTAAATCAGCGTTAAGTGTCCTCCGTCTCACTCTTTCGATAACCATACGTCACGTGTCAGATAAAGACGTCGGAATTTTAACGATTCAAGATTCCCTAACTTTATTATGAATAAAGGGGTATAGTATAGAACAGTGGTTAATTTTAGTATTTTTAAAATATTTCTACTTGCACTAGAATCACATAAATCTAGATTAATATAAAAAATACTAATGGTAGTGCATGGTATGTATTGAAATTGAAAGGCAGTTATAAATAAATACATTAAATAGCATATTCCAAGTACGACTAACAAATTGCAATACACTTCGCCATTCTGAAAAACTGACTTATTAAAATAAAAGATGTAACTATAGTCTTTTCATTATTAGAAGTCCTATAAGACGTTTAAGAATGCCATTTAAAACTTATTCATTAAATTAAACAGATGGACCTGGGGTTAAAAAGAAAGCTAGAGCGATATTGCTAATGTTTTTTTTTTTCAATCAAACAAAAATGATGAAGCTATCCGTTAAAGTTCGGCGTGACGTGATATTTCACTAAAAAATGTATAGAAATGTGACGGCATGCGGAACTTTAATGGGCTATATCTTCAAAAATCTTTTGTTTGATTGACGAAAAGAAAAATTCGTGTCCAATATGTTTTGATAAACTAACTGACGGACTAAATATCATTTTTTAGAAAAGTAGCCAATTCTAATATTTTTTGGTGAAGTAGCCTTCATTAATTATATTCAATTCATTCAAAAGATCCGGAATCGATGAATTTTATAAGATCTGCTGTGAATTCGTGCAAATGAATAGCAATATTGCTTTAGCTTCCTTTTTAGCCCCCCTTTATCATTTAGAAATAAGGTATATATTTCTATGACATTTTAAAAATTCACAAAGTACACGATGAACAGAACAGAGATTGAAGATAGGTCTGCGTTCAAAATGCGTCTTAACAAATGTAAGTAATATTTTCTGGTTTGGCCACGAACTTAGATATTTATACTTATTTAATTTAAAAATTTTATGAATTGTAATAGTTTCTAAGCAGCAGCCATGGCCGGTAAGGTGAAATGGTAGAGTTCGTCGGTGTGTTGGAACAGTGGCGCGCGCGCGCGGACGCCGCTGGCGGTCGGCCGCCGCGACGGATCCTCACTTAACATCAGTTTTAATACTTCTGTCTGTAACGAACATACGTTTTTTAAGAGCTTCATACAAAGAAAGAAAGAAATACTATTTAATTTCCACTATAATGCAAAAAATACAAAACTTTTGATGATAGCTCAGTGGTAGTGACGTCGGATACCGAGACGAAAGTCCCGGGTTCGAATCCCAAAATGAGCTTGAGTTTTCGATGAAGAAAAAAAATCGTTAGGAAACCATATCATGGAGGTAGGGTACTTTGTAGTACCCATCTGGCAGGCTACCACTCTCAAGTTGAAAATCTGTCGCCAAGCACCTATCGGTGTGTTCCGACAGTTGCACTTGAGAGCCAGTTCCTTCTAGGCTTTGTGTGCTTACTACCTTCGGCCACATCTTCACTTACTATGGTGAGATTGTGATCAAACACAGGCTTATACACATAAATCAACATAAAAATTATTAAAAGAAGCAGCAACAAGAAACAAATCTGTGCGTCCAAGTGAAAATAAGGCCTCGACTCAGTATAAAGTTGTGGGAGTTACCCACAACACTGGTGTTCTGTCGGCACCTTGTGAAGCGAGCGAGCAGTTACAAAAAAATTACAATGAAAAACCAAAAATAGGAGCAAGAGGGTAAAAGTTGCTAATATATTTACTGAATTTTGTTATTATTAAAGTCAATCGAGCAGTGAAAGATTTAGTGCTGTTAAAAGTTGATTTACACACACAGGTTGTAACAAATAACTTCTAGAATAATTGGACTGTTTTACAAAAAAACTTAAACCGACTTCAAAGTACACTAAGAAGTAATCAAATCCTGATCGGATGACAATGGAATCAAACGGGAAGTGTACCCCTTAGAATTTTCCAAATCGGTTAATAAATGATACAAACATAAAAAACGTCAAAATTGCCAATTTACTCGGCAATATGGGATTGATTAGCAAAGATCCGAAAAAAACATAATTAACAAAACCGCGTCAGCCGCGTCTGTCTGTCTGAAAGTGTGTGTGTCGTGAGGAAGATGAGGTTTCATTTAATTTCATTCATTAAGGCTTTGCGTAAATTGATATTGTTTAAAAAAGTCGGAAAAAAATCATGCCCCGAACTACTCTGCTACACGCACGAAGCCGGGACGGTTTGCTAGTGTTGAATAAAATGACAAAGATACCAATAGATTTCATTCCATAGATTAAGTTTAATTGGGCCTAAAGAAACTGGCAGTTGACCTATAAAAGCTTTTGAGTAACTTATGAGATTACTGTACGAAATATGTCAAACGAGAAGTTTAATAACTATTTAAACAAATTGCAACTTACCTCATTAGCATATTTCACATTAAAGTGGTGGGGGTAATGTCCGTCCCTAAGCTTCATTAGGGATGCCACCCGCTCGGACTCGGTGCCGAAGGGTTGCAACAACTCGAACAGTATCAACCCTAGCGAGTAGATGTCCACTTTGTAACTGTACGGCTTGCCGAGAAGCTGTTCTGGAGACATGTATAGATGGGTGCCTGTGGACAAATAGTTTCTAAGGTGAATCTAAAAAACTTTTTTTAATTGACCATGGTAAGTGATGATGTGACCGAAGGTGGTAAGCACACAAAGCTTAGAAGGAACTGGCTCTCAAGTGCAGCTGTCGGAACATACCGGTAGTTGCTTGGCGATAAATTTTCAACTTGAGGATGGTAGCCAGCAGGGTAGGTATTACAAAGTACTTTACCACAGTGCTATGGTTTCCTCACGATGTTTTTCTTGACCGAAAGCTCAGCTCATTGTAAGATTCGAACCCGGGACCTTCGTCTCGGCTTTCGACGTAACAACCTGAGCTTTCATCGCCTTGAAAATACAATGTTACTTCCAGATCAGTCAGTTGCAACGATTCCTTCAGACTATATTCGATGAGGACGCATCTAAGCACCCTCAACTCACATCACACACACCCACACACACTTCTCAATCACACTCGCACACTTCTCCCTCACACCATTCTAGTGACGTCACTCAATCGAAACACAGCTCTTTAGCTAAACCGACGACAGATGAACAGTTTTACACTTTTCTAGACCACTGTGCAAAAGCTTTATCAATAAAGAATTACGTGTATACAAAACTAACTACTATACAAAAATCATTCGCGAGCAATTCTCCACATTCAAAAATCAACTCTAAATCGTACCAAATAAAGTATCAAACTCACCAACTCTATAAGTATGCCTGTGATGTACATCAATGTTCGTCTCCTCAGTAGAATTATCTTGTGAAGTGTCATTCATAGCGGTGACTAAACCAAAATCTCCCACCTTCACCCTCCCGTCCGGGGCAAATAATATATTACTGGGCTTCAAATCTCGATGGATTAGACCGGCTAAATGAACGTATTCCACCGCCGATACTATTTGGCTGAATAAGCTTGTTACCTGCAATTTTAAAGTTATGGGACATTATTATTAAGCCTACGCCGTAAGTATGGGATGTGATTCGAGGGTGTTAGATGCGTCCTCGTTGAATATACGCGCTCCTACTTTAGTTTGCGACTGACTAAACTTGCTGATTGAATTTAGCCGCACCAGTCGTGTCGTTAACACATAGAATACACTATACATAGAACACACTATGCGAATAAAAACACTTCATTAGAACACACTATGTGAATAAAAACACTTCATCAGGTAAAAAAATGACACGTTCAGTTCCTGCGCATGAGTAAGGTCGCCAGAGTTTAATGGGGAGGGGGGTAGGTTAATTAACGCGTGAGTGATGCCTCGCACGTTGCAAGCGTTCATATGGCTACGATAACCGCTTACCATCAGGCAGGACAAATGTCTACAGGTGAAAACTTGTTAATTTAGTTAACTATAAAAACAATGTATGTTAGCAGTTAATTTTCCGAAGAAAAAAATAAGAAACTCACCCGATCACCCCTAGCTTCACAGGATCTGTTCTGTCGCAACCAATCGTGCAAGCTATCAGGTCGGCACAGTTGCATCTGTATGTAGAGGTACATTTGCTTGACGGGCCCGTCCTTTGCCGGTGCCGTTCCGGTGTCGGTCTGCTCGCTACGGACGCATAGGTCTAAGGACCAGTGCCGGGTGTGGCCTTTCTGTTACGGAAACAAGTTTGTATTAAAATGTTGGAGAGTGTGCGCTGGAATTTATCAACCTTATTCCACCATCCCCTGTATTACACCGAACCACAAGACGCCGGGAAAATTTTCACCCGTACGTTGTTGACATACCGTAAATGGACACAGCGTTTTGCTTCCTCATTTATAATGCGGACAGCAAGGGAGTGGAACTTGCTTCCGGCGTCTGTTTCCTGATTCATACAATCTAGGAACTTTCAAGGCCAGAGTGAATAGGTTTCTTCTGGGTAAGCGTGTTCGATAGGCTTCGTCATCGTCCCTTATGGGCGGGTCAGTGGCCAAACGCAAGCCCATCTAATTAAAAAAATATACAAGCTTTGTATGGCAAATGTACTTTTTGTTGTCTGTACTTGCATTGTCATGCAATATACTGATGTATACCAAATTTCAGCTCAATCGGACACAGGGAAGTGGGTCAAATTTAACTGGCAACATTTGGTTACAGACACTGGAAAGGTGAAACTAAATAAAAGCTTGTAATAATAAGTGGGAATAAGTTACATTTCATAATTCATAAATTAAAATGCCGATTATTTTTTGTCTCTAATTCGATATAATATTCTGATTTTATTGCCTTATTTTATTTAAATGGACAACTAAGCTATAATAAATAATATACATTTGGAAGCATTTTCTTTTAGATTGTTACAAAAATACTATAAAATAATTGACATTCAAAAATGGCTTTTTTGTAATTTTTCATCATCATAAGTCAAAAACTACGCAACATAAGAGACAATAAAAACCTGCTTTCGAATGTCTAATGAAGCTCTTTCCTATGATACTCCATTAACATTTATAGTCCCAATTTGAAATTTCGGTCCCACATTTCGGCCCCTTTTGCAAAGAAACTAAAAATATGCTTCTCAATTTAACCATTCCAAATTGAAAATCAATAGTATAAGTGGTTGCTGATATATACCGCTGTGACAGACGGACAGACAGAAGGAGCGGCATCATAAGGGTACCTCTTTACCTTTTTTGGAACTCTAATTGAATAAATCATTTATCTTCCAACCATTTAGCTAAATAAACGTATAAAGACATAATCTCACCTTTTTCTTACTCACACCAGAACTCTCAGTCTTATACCCCTCGCACTCCTTAACTCTCTCCAATCTCTTATCAAAGGAAGAATTCTTTCTCGCCTCCGACAATCCTTCCGAGTCTTTGGAATTTGCGAACACTATGAACGAATCGTCATCTGTCGTCGGCTTAGCTAAAGAGCTGTGTTTCGATTGAGTGACGTCACTGGAATGGTGTGAGCGAGAAGTGTGTGAGTGTGAGTGAGAAGTGTGCGTATGTGAGGGAGAAGTATGTGTGGGTGTGTGTGATGTGAGTTGAGGGTGCTTAGATGCGTCCTCGTCGAATATTATGCTGAAGGAGTCGTTGCAACTGAGCGATCTGAAAGTAACAATATACATTTGATTATTGGAGCTTCTCATAATACTATCAACATGTTTTGTAGGAGCCTGGCTTATTTAGAGAGGCACCATCAAAGCCATTTCAGTTAAGGCCCTAGAATGGCACCTATGAAGGTCAAAGCTACCGAAGTTATGGCTGGTTCAGGTATCATTTTTTTTATCAAATCTCATCTTGAAAACAAAACATGATTACTTGTCTTATTTTTGTAAAAGCAAATTCTCAATAACAATTTGCAGTAACGTCGAAAATCAACCGAAAAACTCTTTATTAAAAGCTATAATTACCTATGTCTCTTAGGCTCAATACACTTGATATCGTAGTCGAGCGCGTCGATACAGTTGTCACACTTGAGCAGGTCCAACTTGACACTGCCGTCTCTTGGAGGGCGAGGAGCCGGCGAAGTCGCTGAGTATTCATCTGTCATGGCGACTGACACGCCGTCTAGATCCCTGTAGACCATATTATTTATATATATGTCCCAATACTCAACGTAAAGAGGGTACAGTAGTACCCAACTTATATGGCTTACCGATGTACCTGCGCAGAAGATACTTTTTGTAAATTTTCAAAGCGCGGGATACCGCTATTGGTCGGCAGCTGCCGCAATGTTAGGGCCCGCCCTGCGGAGGGGCGTGACTTGCGAGTGAGACGGAACGAACAGCTGCAGTGTATTATGAACCTTATAGTAGTGACCTAAGGTTGATTGTAAGTTTTAAGCATTCTTTCGTTAATCTTCGGGCCATACTTTCTTTTCTGAAAATTCACGACGCGCCATATCAGTTGGGTAATACTGTACTGGGTGAAAGACTAGTCTATACCGGGTCTGGTAGGTAACTCTAACATAGTTACCTGATCCACACAGCGTCCCGTTGTTGCTGCCACAGCGGCGGCGGCTGCTCCACCCACGCGTTGAAGTACCGCACTATGTGCTCGTGCTCCAACTTGGCTAGAGCTCGCACCTCACGCAACACTCGCTCACGTTTAGACTCCCTACAAACAAACAACGTTTTGCTGGGAGAAAAAGAAAATAATTTTGCGTAAAGAGACAGTATTTAGAAACGCAGCAAGCCATCCACAAATCCTCAATTATAATTGCATACACAATGTCCATTTATCCATTTTAACGACTTTCTCTAGACGACATACAGTATTAACTCTAAAATATACAATAATATAAATAAACGTCTGAATATTGTTAGGTTAAGCAACCATGAATTTTAAAATAAATGGTTGCTACAGCAGCTATCAAAGTACTGCTTTGCTTAATTTAATCGCTCAGACATAAATGATCATAAACACACACCCCCTACAAACCACTTTACACAAAAACACACTACCTTACACACAAATACACAATGCCTTACAAACAGATACACACTGACTTCACAAAAACACACCCAGCCTTAAACACAAACATCTACTTATAATTAGAGTATCTACTTTAAGATATAACATATCCATATAACATTTAAAACATATCCATGTAATAGTACAATGCAGCATCAGACACCTTATAAACATTGCATATTGTAACGACTTTGACCAAATCCTGTTCCCAATACTACAGACTCTTGCCTTGCTTGGGTGGCAGTGTGACCTATACATATAATATAAATATCTTGTGTACATTTCAAGTATTACTGATCAAATAATATGTGTGTGTGAATAAATTATTAGCATTAAAACAAAATATTTACTCACCTCCTAGGCAAAGTTATCCTCTTCACCGCATAAGAACAATGATCGATATTATTCCTAGCTTCAAACACGACGCCGAAGCCACCTCGCCCCAAACACCTCAACGGCGTAAAGTCATTCTCGTATCTTCCAGAATATTCCGGAATGTTCGATGGAGGTCTCTCATAGTGTCTCTCGACTACTATGTACTCCTGGTTTATGGGCAATGGGGTCGGTGGCCTTAGCTTTGGCGCGAAGAATCTCGGCCATATCATTAGGTTCATTAGAAGAGCGGAACTTATTGCGATTAGGAGGACCTCTTTCCACCAAAACCTGAAAAGCAATTATCTTGATACAGGTCGGTTAACGAAAGCTGGCACGTTAACAGTACTCACACATATGCAACTTTATGATACAGTATGTTTTATTACATTATTGCTTCTAATTAGTTAGTCAATTCTAACGGAAAAATATTTTTCATGATGCTCGTGTAATGCGGCGTCACGCCGCGCTGTTATTCACAGACACTACATAGACAGGGAGATACTGGCACAATTTCCTGGTCATTTGTACAAGTATGGCGACCCTACAGGGGTCTAATTATGTAATGACAAAAAGGAAAATGATGGTCATAGCTGGTACCGGCGGCCCAATCGCGTGGGCGTTAGTGCCCAATCGCGTGGGCGATATATAGCGTCATTTACAAGCGCCTTAGGGACGTACTTCTAGCCTAGGGACCGCAGTCCAACTGTAGATATTGGTGCATATATGGAGATTGTTGTTTGAACTTCGTTAGCGCGATGCAGGATCTAGTGCCGCCATCTATCTTTTGGAAAGTGAACTTATTTGGTCAAATATATGATGAACTAGCTGGGCCGCGCGGTTTCACCAGCATTCCCGAGGGATCGTATGTTTTCCCGGGATAATAAGTATTATATCTATTAATCCAGAACATATTGCATCTGTGTGCCAAATTTCATCCAAATCCGTTCAGTAGTTTTTGCGTGTAAGAGTAACAAACATACATCCATACTCACAAACTTTCGCATTTATAATATTAAGTAGGATAACTCACCACAGTGAATATACATGCACGTGTATGTGATGATGGTCTGGCTGGTCATCACTAGTGCTAGTGTTGGGCGCGTCCGCATCAATCGTGTCCTCCGATACTTGCACCGCTTGGTCGCACGTCTCTTGCAGGTATAGGAAGAAACCGTGGTCGCCTGTGTAGATACGTAATAATAATAAATTATCAAAATTCACCGTAAGAAGATTTTGGAAAACTCGAAATCTAACGGGTTCAAATAGGAGATGAAAGTTCATCATCAGTCTATAATGTCCCAGTACTGAGCACAGGCCACCACGCGTGCCCACTGCGGATTGGTGGAGGTAGGCTAGTGGTCAACCTACTGTTGGAGTTTTCAAGCTCACTAGGAGGCCTCCAACTAGCTTAACGACCATCACAAGTGATAACCGGGACGGCTTTACGTGCCTTTTGAATCACGGAAAACGCTCGAGTTGAAATACCACTAGGCGGTCACCCATCTAGGTACCGGCGTCACCGGTTTCAGCTTAATTTTGCCGATTGATTAAGAACGGCTAATCAAGTTACACCACGAGCGCTTCACATTCTTCATGCTTAGCAGTCGTTTTTTTAAATTCAGTATCCTTAGAAAGTAAACAAAGTCCCCAAACTTTTTTTTTCTCGTAGACCATTTTCAAAATTCAAATTAATTTATTTGCCATAAAGTGTAGTGCCATTACAAGGTGTAAGAAGCTGTTTAAATAGATCGAACAATTTTCAGGTTTCGTTGGATATTTCTACCATATTCCCAAAACTCATTTGAAGATTAGATCTATCTAACGTAGACCCCCGTTAAGTCTCCCGTGGACCCCTGAAAATGATTCCTGTGAGCATTTTTCGCAATTCCCTATACTTTATGATTTGACCATACATGCCCTATTGAAACATTTATAAAAGGAGAAATTTGACTTGATCAACAGACCTGAAATATTGCACAAAGTTTCCATACGAGTATTTTCAAAATTCGACCCCATACTTTCGAAAGTCTCCCATTGATCAAACGCAGGCCCATTTAATATAACTCACCAGTCTGTCCAGTGTTTCCATAGAGTGTGATCAAAGAGAGCGTGTTGGGTGGTGGTTGTTGTTCCTGTTGGTGCACTGAGAGCGCAGTGTCGGGCGCTATGTGCGGGCGCGCCGTCACCAGCTTCCACGGCGCCGGGGCAGCAGATACCGCCGTCTCCACCCGCTGGGCGTACACCTGGCTCTCTTGGATGTATAGCTGATGGAACATTACTATTTGTAAACATTGGTGAACATTCTGTTGTTTACAACAATTCACCCAAAGAAGCGCAATGACGTCGATATTGCTTGCAATCTATTCCGCCAATTTCCCACCATCGACAATACGCTCTGATTGGCTACGACACGGACACATACGCTCTGATTGGCCAAGTCAAGAATACACGACACAGTGATTGGTTCTTTTTTTTTACTGTTTATAGGCCTGTGTTCGACCACAATCTCACCATGGTAAGTGATGATGTAGCCGAAGGTGGTAAGCACACAAAGCCTAGAAGGAACTGGCTCTCAAATGCAACTGTCGGAACACACCGAAAGGTGCTTGGCGACAGATTTTCAACTTGAGGGTGGTAGCCAGCCAGGCGGGTACTGCAAAGTACCCTACCACCGTGCTGTACTGTGCTGTTACTGTTCAAAATCAGTGACAAATCACTGACAAGTTTCGGAATCTGATTGCTCGGTATTGCTACTCTAAGGTATTATTCCTCGATGTTTACAAATAAAATAATTTAGTCTCACTAACAAAGAACATAAGAAAAGGATTTAAGAAATTGAGTCCGGTCAAATTAGCTAAACATATCCCTCGCTTGGACATGCAGCCTTATGCAAGTTCCCTGTCCGCACGAAACAGTTTCAAAAGACATCGTGCCCCATTTTGCACAGATTTTGACATGCGAAGTACATAAACTCGCGGCATCTATTTAGATGTATATCTGTGGTTGAAACTTTGGTAATTGCTCAATGCATACAAACAAACATTTTTTAATAATTCATTTATAAATAACTTTCTGTATCAATAAGGAAGGGGGATCTCAAGATACAGGTTTTACGTAATTTGGGAACCAACAATACATGCACTGTAATGTTGTATTATTTAATAAAAGTTATTATTATTATAAACCATAATATTGTCCATATTTCTCAAACATGAGCTTTATAGGGCTTTATTGGGTCATATACCAGGAAATCTTTTAGTTTAGGAGCAACATGTAAAATTTTATGCGTTACTTCCAATGATATTATAATAAAAAGAGGTAGATATCGCATTAACGCACGCTAATTGTTGCAGACAAATTCAGACAATTGTCGTAATTTTGTTCAGCGGCTACATATAGCTATCTCTTTCTGTACCATACGTTCCGTATTATCTGTCGCATTCACCTAATTCAACAATAACTGAACGCCGCTTAGTATGAGGGTAGCATATCTCTATTATAATATCATTGGTTACTTCAATTAAATAATGTAAATAATCACCTGTTTCTCATGAACTCCTATATAAAGCGAAGGCGGTTGTTGTATGGACCCTTCGGCGAGTGATTGAGTGGCCTCCCAGAGCACGTCGATGTTTTGCAGCGAACCGCCTTGTAGTCGCCACATGCCTGCCACCGGCGCTTCTAACTGTTCAAGTATTCACAATTAAAAATAAACCTAATGTTGTGTTCAATAAAGCGCATTTTTGTTTCAACTCAACAGGAGGAATATGATATACAATATCTGTGAAATAAAAATAAATGAAACAAAATTAAGTAGTACAGTAGTACCCAACTGACAAGGCGCGTCGTGAATCTTCGTTCGCACAGAAACTTATAATCAACCTTAGATCACTACTATAAGGTTCTTAATACACTGCAGCTGTTAGTTCCACCTAAAGAATGCTTAAAACTTACAATCGACCTTAGATCACTACTATAAGGTTCATAATGCAGCTGTTAGTTCTGTCTCACTCGCAAGTCACGCCCCTCCGCACGGCGCGCGCTAACATGGCGGCAGCTGCCGACCAATAGCATTTCCCGCGTTTTGAAAATGTATCTTCTGCGCAGGTACATCAGTAAGCCTTACTTATTTTTGTACTTATTTTAGTACCAACAAATCAATACACGAAACAAGCATTTTTCTGACACATGAAATGTTATGAATGAGGTATGAGACGTAGACGGCTTTTACATTAAACAACAAAAGCGTACGTAAATACTGTATTATATTCAACTTCCAATCCAAGGTTAACTCTTCGTTGCCTTACCTACTGTATTTACCTATTACATAATATGTTTCGTTATTTTCCTTGTATTTTATTCACTACCCACATTTTTATATACGCACTAGCTGCCCGGAGCGACTTCGTTCGCGTGAACCTGTGAATCTTCCCTGGACTTCCAAAAATATTTCAAAACTAAAATTAGCCAAATCGGTTCAGCCGTTCTCGAGTTTTAGCGAGACTAACGAACGAACGAACAGCAATTCACTTTTATATATAGCGTGACTGGTAATTAGTCAACGATACTTAGACTCATGATAGCAAACAACTTTCCCAACAATTCCGTAGTATGTCATTTTGATATATCTCGCGTTTAGGCAGCGTTTTCGTTGAAAGCTCCCAGACGGCTTATTTTCGACAATTCCAACAAATATCATTATACAAAAAAAATAAAAAATTTTAAATCTATTACATGATTTTAAAAATTTTAATTTTTTTGTTTTTATTATAAAAAAAAAAAAAAGTATTTTTTTAATATTTTTTTTAGCACCAGTATCATTTGTATTATCGACCCTGAGTCGCTCGTCGCTGACCAAAACAACGACCTGTATAATGATATTTGTTGGTTTAGCTCAAGTGTAGACATAATACTCAACGGGAGTACGAGGGAGTAAAGGGGTGGGGCGATGGCGGCTTATGCCTAGCTCTAGTCTGTGCACGTGCCTAGTAACCATACTTTGCAGTAATTTTATTTCAAATTGAATAAAGTATTTCTCATCATATTTACAGTATTTAATGGAATTAAGTCCATTTTTGGGGAATATATATTTTGTACTACCGTTCCTGGGTCGCTTGTCACCGACCAAAACAACATCCTGTATTTTAGCCAATGTATACAAAAACTTGACTAATTATATACTAAAATCTTCCTCTTGAATCACTCTATCTATTTATGATATGAATTCAATTAACTTATGGAACCAAAAATTTGGTATAAATTCTTTGAGTAATTTATTTTGAACCAAAACTTATTACAGAGTTTGTACACAATGTAGTCTTCACCCCTTTAGGATGTATACACCCTTTTTACACATTTTATAGTTAGACATAAATTATTGTTAGAAAACATCGTCATAACATACTTGACTAACCAAAAGAAATATAATAGAAGCGTGAAATACAATTATATACGGCGAGTTACAACGCCGACTGAATGTAGCTTGACGTGGTCACGAGATAATATGTGATTCATATAACTTCAACTGTGACACCTATTGTTATTGTATTACTCAATAGGTAGGTTATTAAAACTCTTTTTTGTTTACTGAAAATAAATGACATGACTGTATAAGTTGTGTTCCTGCGCGAGAGTAGGGTCGCCAGAGCAAGGGTTTATTAGCTGTGGTAACCGCTTAACATAGCCAATAATCTTAGTTTAGGTCGGCTATTTTTTATACTATGAAATCGGTAAACAAGCACATCTGCCGCCTGATGATAAGCGGTTACCTTAGCCATATGAACGCATGCAACACTGGGGCATCAATAACGCGTTACCGACCCTTCCCTCCTCCCCAATGAGCTCTGGCGACCGCCACTCACGCACAGGAACACAACATAAAGTTATTTGGCTGCGGTATTCTGTAAGGTGGAGGCACTTCCCCAGTCGAGTCGAGTTGAGAGCCAGTTCCTTCTAGGCTTTGTGTGCTTACCACCTTCCAACTTCGGCCACATCGGTCAAACAGGCGTACAAAAACACACAATATGAAAAAACATGGTAAGGGTGTGTATTTGTTGTTACCTTCTGTTGCCACAGCAGTGTGTTTTCCCCAGGGGTCCTGAGTGCGACTACTCCTTCGGGCAGCGCGACGGCCACTGCCACAGGGGCCCCGGCCGGGCCCCCACCGCCTGAGCACTCGCGACGACTTACGGCCACTTGATGCTCCGCCACACTGAAGTTCCATCTAACAACGCCATTTAACCAAATAAGTTTTGTTAAAAAAATATACAAGCTTTTTTTGGTGACTGTACTTTTTGTTGTCTGTACTTGCATTGTGATCCATTATACCAAATTTTAGCTAAATCGAACACTGGGAAGTGGGTCAAATTTAACTTGCAAGATACCAGACAGGTGACACCAATAAAAGCTTGGAATAAAAGAAGTATCTTCGAGAACTGCTCATTTTCCCAGAGACGAGACCTAGCTATATGATTTTTCCACAAAAACCCCATACAGCAAGGAGTTCGAAGATTTTTGTTCGGAGCCTGGCATTCAAATCAGGCGCCATTTTTTTTTAAATGGCGGCTCACGATGTTATCTAAATACATCGATTGAGGACACTCATACGAACATAAAAATACTAGTGCGTCTGTGACCTAAAACGTCACGTTATAGAGTTAATTGCAAAAAATATCGATGTTTGACAAATTCAATAACCACCACAGAAAAATGACTTGTTAAACGATTGTAAGCATTCTATGGTGCTAGAATAGCTATATTGATTTATTATGTACCATATATACTACAAGAATTGAACTAAAGTGTTGCTCCGAACAAAATTCTTCGAACGCCTTTCATCGAAATCGTTAAGGATTTTCGATATCTCAAAACATATTGTATACAGGCGTCCTGTAAGTAATGGTCCAAATGATAACCCTTGATTAGACAGCTGAGATTCTGTCCTATCAGAAAAAGTTCAATAATTCCAGTAAAAGTCTTATAGTTTTAGAAATATTTGTAAATATCCTTGTCTTCATAGTCCACCGTCTTTGTCAAGTAACATCCGCAAGATCCGCAGTCATATACACCCTATATTTACTTAAAACAGACCCATGTATATATCCCCGCATTTAACAGTTGACTTTCCAGCTCAATCTTTATTAGTTTGGTCTAACAAACTTATCATGAAAAAATGAGCTCACTTCTCATTCCCAGTGCGCGGATCTAAAGCTCGAACAGTACTTGAATGCCGCCTCAACACTAGCACGTCGCGGCCCTCGCCCGCCGTCTGCTGCTCGCTAGTACATCCGCCAGATCCGCACTCGTATATAACACCACCTGTATTTGTGTCCAAGCCTAGCCAGAGGGTTTCTCTAGCACCTATGCAAGAAAAAAAGAATAATAATATTTTTTTGGACTCACATAAAAAACATTATATGTAATACTATAATAATAAAAGTATATCGTGTCTAGGAAGTCCAAATCTTGTATGAAGTCACAGCTGGTGGACTTTAAATAAAACCAGTAGCCTGATTCTCGTAACAAAACGTCAATGACTTCTAAACGGTTTTACAATTGAATTGCAATCGAAACTGCTTTTCGTATTCTCGTAACACATTATGCACAGTTGAAGAACGATCCTATAGTAGTCGATTGAAGTAGCATGGGAATACGAAATTAAAACTAATGTATAGTTGGACGATTTCTAAACTCTAGCGACTTTTGGATCGTTTCATATTACGAGAATTGGGCTACTGACCATTCTTACATACTGAATGATTGTTGCTATTGTTTTTCCAATTTGAAATCAATTTCCCAGTACATATAAAGATAAAACAGTATTGGAAATTCCCATCCGTCATCTAAATATAATAATATAATGGTCACACACGGTCATCTGATCCCAAACTAAGCAGAGCTTGTACTATGGAAACCAGATAACTGATATAATACATGTACTACTTTTTGTTTGTAAATACATACTAAATATACATAATTACACCCACACTCAGGACATACAGACATGTTCAACAAATGCATGTCCTGTGTGGGAATCGAACCCACGACCTGCAACGCGATAGGTGGAATCTAAACCAACCGCGCCAGCTGGCCCGTCAAATTAAAGCATTTTAATCATATAAAGGTGAACGCACACTTATCCGAGCCGAACGCGCCGAACGAAACGAATTTAAGAATTTGTATAGGAAATCTCCAGATTCGGACGATTCGACGCGGGCGAGTGTGCGAGGTTTTTTATAAGATTACATATACAGAATTCTAAAATTCGTTTCGTTCGACGCGTTCGGCTCGGATAAGTGTGCGTTCACCTTTATTCAATATTATGGTTTCAAAGTAACTACATAGATAATGTAAACAAAAACACATTAACAGTGGTCCAATACAGCATTTGAGCTAACAAACATAACAAAGCCTAGCAGTTTCAGATAATGTATAAAAAACGTGACGTAACTATAATTGATTGGCCGACGAATTAAAACAACGTAAATAAACATGATTATTCATAATGCACACAAATCGCAGTAACACTTCATTATTGGTGTACATTTTTAACGAGTTTTATCATCTTATCTATATAAGTACTTGAGAGATAACGATATCTTGTGAACTTTATTTGGGTAGATTGGAATACATTACCTAATTGACTTTGCATATTAAGTCATGAAGAATTAGTAGTATTCAAAATTACTGTAGTCACTTTTTATCATGGTTCTGTAGACAAAGTGCAAAACTGAGCCCTATAACTGTCACTCTGCTGTCTGTCCGTCCGTCCCTGTCTCATGCTGGTAAAATATAATAAGTTACAGTTTTGAAAAGATTGGCATAATTACACCTGACACGGACAAATCTGCAAGCAATTTTAGATATTATGTATAGAATTTTGACCTGAATAGAAATGTATAGAATATAACTGCATATCAAGTTTGTTTTTCTTTGGCATGTGGCCTATCATTGTGTAGCTTTGATTGAGTAGAGTACAAAATAAGTTTTAATTCATTTTCATCTTAAGTAATCTCAATAGTTTCTGATTAAGAACCCTAAAAAGGAGGAAATTACAGTACAAAAAAAGTAACTTTTTGGTTGAAAAATACACAAAGACTCATACCAGCTATAACAAGGTCGTCAGAGTACTTGAATGATGAGGAGAGCAGTTGATCAGCGTTGAAGGGTAGTGGTTCAATGGTGTCTCCACTGAGACTGTACAATGTTCCGCGGAGGGATGGCACCAGTCGCACCCACTTGCCTCCTGCTGTGAGCTGCAAAATGTTGAAAAATTAAAAAAAAATATAAGCACTTAACATATAGGTTTAGTCATCAAATTGAATGGAGTTTATTCAATCTAGGCCTTAATAAGGCACTTACGAACGCTACAATTGATTATACCACCGGCTCGTAATACATTTGAACTGAGAAGACTTCCGGCAAACAGGTATTTTCAGGTATAAAGAGGAGTAACTAGGATCAAGCTATCCTGAAACATATCCATCCTATCCATTTAAAAACTTAATTAATACTGTGTTGTTATGTGATAAATTAATAAAATAGAGTAGTCACCTCAACATGATGAAGATTTGATGAAAGCAATGGCTGTGTCTCCAAATGCCAGGCTTTGATGCCATTTTGTGTGGAGAATGCAGTCAACTTTCCATCCAATGTGCTTACTAGCACTAGGCTGAAAAAATATTAAGATACATTGATAAATAAATTACGGTTACTTGCAATATTATCCTGTTTCTACACTTTTTATGTTCATAATCATCAGATTATATAAATAAACTGAATGTTCCAAAATGTCCTTTGAATGTATCCGTTAATCTGTTCCGTGTTGAATCTGTTGTTTATCCAAATTTATCTGTTGTAGTGTTCCGATTGTACTACGATTCCTTAAAGAAATACATAAAAAGTAATGGTGTAGTGTAAAACATGGAACAATTAACCTATAGAAGCGCAATGACGTTCATTTTGGTTGAATTAAATTCCGCCAATTTCCCACCGCCGACAATGTGCGCTGATTGGTTAAGACAAGGACGCATGCACTCTGATTGGCCAAGTCAAAAACACACGACGCAGCGAGTGGTCCTTACTGTTCAAATTCAGTGACAAATCACTGACTAGTTGTGGAATTATATTGTTCAGTATTACTACTCTATAGGGATATTTCCTCGATGATGTAAAATAAAAAATAGCACAGCTTTAAGTTTAATATACACATGCTGTTGGAATCACTTATTTATATGAATACACTAACTGTTCCCTGCTGTTTCACCCAAATCCATTCAGTAGTTTTTGATTGAAAGAGTAAGAAACATCTTCACAAATCACATCCTCACATCCATACAAACTTTTCACATTTTAAATACCTATTAGTAGGATGGTAGGATTGACAGAACCATTTTACTGCCATTCTACTGGTTAACTGAAGTGACAATCAGGAGATGAGCATACAAATGTAATTTTTGTATCTAATCGTTCGATTTGGGAAAAATCATTTGTCGCAAAACATGAAATTTTGAAAAGTTGTTGAAATTTCCAAATTCAAATGCATAGACAAAAATGCCCATTTTGAAACGGTTAAAACAGACATCACTCCAATTCAAATGCACCTCGTGGGGGAGCTTGAAAGTAGTGCCAGTGACTGAAAAGTTGAGAGGGAACCGATTAGCGTAGTATGAACATTTATGAGAAGAAATGAAAGCCATGTCACTAAAAGAGTTATGGATATGGAAGTGGATGGATATAGGGGAAGAGGAAAACAGAAAAAGAGATGGATGGATTCTGTGAAAGATGATATGGGTAAGAAAGGAGTGGATGCTGGTCTGATGGATACAAGAGTCGAATGGAAGAAGCATACATATTGCGCTGACCCCAAATGAATGGGAACAGGGCAGATGGATGATGATCAGACTACTGTGTATCGTTTTTCGTAGTCAACCCTCTTGCCTTTGAAGCACCTAGATTGTATGAATATACTAAAGAAGGATTTTCTGAAATGTAACCTCGAATCTTAAGGGTAAAAAGAGATTGCGATATAATTGTGGTGTGGAAAATTTGTCTATTATCAAGTTGGCTTCTAAATTACATAATTCAGGCACTAAATATTAGTATTTAAAGTTACAGTATTGAACAGTAGATTCATTAATTTCAGAAATCAGCAAAGGCTTTTTTCTGTGGTGAATCATCTTGCAACTGTAGTAACTTTTTTATTTTCTATCAGAATTGTGTTATAAAAACATTCAACACCTAGTTATTTCATAGCTAGTATTCTATAAATGAAAATAGTAGATAAGCAATCAAGGTCATATGTAATTGGATTTGCAGATTTCTGGCTGAGACTTTAAAATAATTAAACTTCAATTAATGTTTGAGATATGAATGAGTCATTCACTTTGGTTACTATGTACTGTAGTAGAATAGAAATGTAAATACAGTATTCATGTTTGAACTTGTTTCAGTAATACCATAATTGTGCAAAGATGAAAACTGTGGTAAAGTATGTATTTACAGTTTTACTGTGTTATGTATGTTTTTTTTGTAAATATGTTTGTTATTATAGATATCTAATGAAGTCCTTATTTTACTATTGATGCATAGAAATTAGAATGTAAAGCCTTGATTCGGGTTTTCAAGAGATAACTAATATATTTTATAGTTTGTTTACAAATAAGGGAATATTTTTATTTATTCACAAACAGCTTAATTCATACCCTAAGTTCTATAAACGACTGTAATCTCAATTAATTATTATAATAAATGAACTTACTCGTTAAAAACAGGTCCGTCGTTTATTTTATGAGGATTACAAAACGGTAATTTTTGCACTACATCGTCCGCACGTAGGTAACAAACAAGGCTCGTCAGTGCAAAAAACGACTTCAGAGCTACTACCCGCCAATACCAGTCCGACATTTTATTATTGCTAAATTATTTTCGGACATCTCAAACCGTTCACCGGCTGCCTATTTTTATTACGAAACTTCTGAAAAATATTACAAAAGCAAGAAACACTAGCTCACAGCTGACTGAAGGAAACTACAGACAACCAAAACCAAGACCAAAAGTAAAAGAAAGAGGTTCAAAAGTCTATGACCATAACAACGAATAAGTCCACGTAATAACTGTCAAAATCAGTGTTTCCACTTACAGTTTTTGTTTAGGCCTAAAAGCGTCTACGAACGACACGATTTAGCACCCGATCAGTAGGGCCGATCGGTAGGGGCGTACAAATTGGAATGTCTGTATGCAAGTTGATGCAAAGTCTCAAGAGCTCAGACCGTCAAGTTATGAATTTTCACTCTGAGGCTCAGACTAAGGCGGTTACCACACTGCCACGCACCTCGCAGCGTAGCGCGTGAATGCGTATTTTAACGTTGCTTGTAAGTATCTCCGTTTGTATAGAAAACACGCACAGTCCAACACACAGGAAATACATCCACGCGCGTTGATTTTCGTTCGTTGACATGCAACATGCAGTGTGATGTGAGGCAGTGTGTTAACCGCTTAAAGAAACTAGTGTCAAAAGAGATCACCCCAAACCGATTGACCTGGCTATGTTTTTTTCTACGCATACAATTTCTTTATACACCGTGACTAAAGTTGGTGGGCAGGTAGCCTTCCGCCACCGCTCCGCTTCCGGTGCCTCATTTCACAAATGCAGAGTGATGGTAATGTAGACCGTGACTTTAAGCAGAGAATCAGTATATTTACGAGATTTGACTTAAGTTTTGATTTTCTATGGGCATATCATATTTTTTTAATTAGAATTTTCGAATCGCATCGATTCATCAAATCAATTTTATGGCCTAAGATTGAAGTGCCTGTGAGTGAGAGAAAGGTGAGGGCATGATTAGCGCTTCCTTTTTTACGGTAATGGATTAGCGATGGGTAACTAGCCGAAATTTCAATAGCTTAGCTAGCCCGCTATATGTGATGTAAAAGCCAGCCAGCTAGTCAGCTATTTTGGCTATTTGGCTAGAGCGGCGGCGGCTAAGCTAGTTGAATAACGTTCAACTGGGATCCGAGTTCGATCCTCGCCGCTGCAACAAGTCTAGTCTAGATGATAATATAATTATAATAATATTCTTTTTAATTACTTTATATTCTATTGTATACTTTTTTGAAAAGAGATGACTTTCTCTTATAGGTTATACGTATTACTAATAAAAACATCGAAAGTCAACAATAACGTCATCTCTATATATGAATATGAACTAACAGCTTTCACAGTACATCGACTCAGTCTTTAGATGTCGCGCTGCTTAAGTTATTTAAACCCAATTGTAGTACAGACTAATTGAAATTAAATTATATTTAAAAAAATTGGTTTGAATTGGTTTCAAATTCGAAATAATAATAACCACATGCACTCGAATTACACACTTTCGGGACTCGCACTACTACTCAGTTTCGCAGTAACCGCACACACACAGCTGTGTGTGCGTGCGGTTACTGGTTACCGGCTACTCGGCTAGATTGGCTTTGGCTAGCCGGCCAGCTACCGGCTAGTGGCGGCTAGAATGGCTTTGTCTAGCCGGCCAGCTACCGGCCAGTGGCGGCTAGTGACCTGTGGCGGCTAGGCGGCTACCCGCTGTGTGTGACGTAAACTTCTCGTAATGAGGAGGATTTCTTATTTTTTCTAGCTTGCCAGTAGCCATCGAGTAGCCAATAGCTAATTATCGTGTTGACAGATAACATAGCCGTGGCTATTTTGTGAATAGCCACTTAGTATTAGTTATTAGAATAGCTACCCATCTCTATAAAGTAACTATTACACCGTCCTATTTTTAGGATCCTAACTAGGATGGTTCTAACTAGGAAGCAGGAAGCAGCAAGCTACTTATTACACTACACTAACTTGCTTTCTAAATAGGACGCGGCAAAGAGTATAGCAACTATACTAAAGCGGGACGGACGACTTGTAGGGATGTAAAGATTAAAAAATATAACGATACTTACATCGATGTTCTTCCGATGTTTTAAGTTTTTTATTCTCTCAAACCGATCACACAACTTAAAATTTTAATTAATACAAATGAGCTCCTTTATGTTCATTAAACTAAATCTGAACAGTTTCCAACTCGATACCTTAGCTAACTTCCATTTATGAACTTCCGATCTTAAAAAGAAAACACATTTAAAACAGGGTATCCTAGTACAGGCACCAGTCTCTCATAAAGGAGTACTTAAGACTCAATAAACTGTAAAATTTTAATGTTCTTTGTTATGTATACCTTTATGTAGAGAAATAAATACATTTTATTATATTATTATTTAAAATACAATGGTATTCTATTATTTTAAGATCGATGTCAAAAGTCACAAACATCGACATCCGTTTGTGCTCTGCCGACCGACGAAATCAAGAGCACGTTGGTTCACCGTGCTTTCTTCTTCTTCAACAGGCCCATTACAGACGTAGCTATGATAGTATATTAATATGCCGAGCTATAATATAAGTTACAGTACAAGTTGGTGAAGTAACATAAATATATATTATAGCTGCGTGTGCGGTAACTCAAAGATTAGTATTGAAAATATATTGTAATACGCCTTGCTATGATTTATATTTATATATATTATAGCTACGTCTGTGATGGACTTTTTATGAGGACTTATAATTGATATTATTATATAAGGTCCTTCTAATGTCTTGGCGTATATTTTGAGGGATGGATGTATTGGTCATTAAAAAACAATAGTAGAAAAATAATACGTACATTGAAAATACTACATTATTTATAAATTAATACTTGGTACTTACTTACATAAAGTTGTTCTTTGAAGTACAAAGTTACATCCCTAAACGTCCTAAATCGGAGCGACGCGATTACACTTTCCTGTTTAAGGAAATAGAGCGGTTGGGACCTTCCTATCTCACTACTTAGGACACTAACCGTTCTTTCTGCGATTACACGGTCCTATTTCCTAGTTAGGATCCTAAAAATAGGACGGTGTAATAGTTACTTAATGGATGTTGAGGGTGGTAGGTATAAGTATAGTATGCCACAATAGAAATAAGTGAAATAATAACTCAACTAAATCTATTTCTTAAAAAGAAATAATTAAAACAAATAGATTTAGTCGATTTTAATGTCTATGGCTACTAAAGAAACATTGATTGCTAATTTTATCATCTGTATATTTGTTTGTTTGATAAATTTGACAGATGTTTTCTGTGTGAGTCCATGCTCGGTAATTTTATCAAAATATTTTCTCAAATCAAATCAATTGCGCTCGAGACACGTTAAAGATAACTAGCGATTAAAAATAGAATAATTCGGTACCTACCCGCTAAAATTTCTTGTCCGATAATTCGAATTCGCTAGATTCATCATGACTTTGGGAACCTACAACAGACATCAAGCAGAGAAGAAAAAGTATGTTTTAACAATATTGCTGATTAATTATAATTTGTTTCCTTGGAATCGTGTCTAATTTACCTTTTTGTGCAGGCATGCGGCTTTGGCAGCAGCTTTCCCACAGGGTATACGCTGTCAGAAATGTCTGGAGTATGGGCACTGGAGTTACGAATGCAAGGGAAAGCGCAAGGTTTTGGTCCGTCCATCTCGCACCCAGCTCTTGAAGAAGAACCTGACTGCAACACTGGCTAAAGAACAGGGACAGTGCAGGCAAGTCTTGTACCATTTGAATATATAACTACCCGCAATGTTTAATAATTTGCTCACATTGGTACATTGGGCTGTTCTCCTTATTGCATTTTAGGTCATCATTTTAAATATTTTTTGGGATCAAATTGGGTTCAGCTTGTTTTATTTTTCTTGGATTTGTTTATGGTACTGTAGTAAAATACAATTCGGTCTTTTAAACATTGCATGTGTTTCACTGCTTATGAAGTGGGGAAATTACTGAAAAGAGCAACAGCACTAAGAGCAATGCTTTGCAACAATAGCTTATACTGGATTTTAGTAATTACGATGAATTTATTGAATTGTTATAAAATGTAGGTAGTTTTTTTTCTCGCTGAGTCAATATTTTCCTTAATCCAGATGCATCCTTGAGATTTATTACCAAAATTTATAACTTTAATAAATTAATGGTTTATTCATATTTTTTGTCCATTTGTAAATGAGTATTTTTCTTATTTTCATGAAGAATTTGAAGTTGTTTTATAGAAGAAAGTCCTTGAGTGATTATTGTCACATTATGCAATTAATATTAACTAAGGCTCCTAATATAATTATCCTTACAATACTGGCTATTATTATTTCTAATTTCCATAATTTAAAAAACTGCATTGTTTTGTTTCTCATAGCTTCATGATTGAATTTGTTTTTTTTTATACAGCAAAGGCAGTTGCAAGATACCCAGCAAAAAGAAACGCCAGAACTCTGACTGTTCCGACTGCTCGGACAAAAGCTCATCAGATAGTTCCTCAGGATCCTCATCTGAAAACTCCGACTCTTCAGATAGCGATAACAGCAGCAGTGAGTCGGACAGTGACAGCGAAAGCAGCAGCGGTTCTGGATCAGGTTCCTGCAGCGACTGTTAAGTACATCAAGATTTGTCTATGTCTAATACTAATATAAAGTAAGATTTTGTCTTTGCTCTAGTCACCTGAAGCTAGTGGCTTTATAAGTACATTATTATCATCAGCACAACCCTGTACATTTACAGTTTCCTTTGGTGTCTATTCTTTTTCTAATATTTTCCATTTTTGTTAATAAGTTAACTTCTATTATTGCTTCTAATTTTCTGTGAAACTTACAATGAAGCTTCAGGTTGTACTATTTTGTTCCTATTTAAAGATTGGCTAGCTAGACAATGATAAAATCAAAATGATTAAAATACTCTTTATTGTATTGGACATAAGGAGTGAGAATGTGACATGACTAAAGAGAATTATCTAATGGTAAAGGTAGGTATGGCTCCCTGCTGTTTCAATATTTTTAATGCTGGTCGTTAAAAATACATCTTTGCATATGTGAATGATGTTTGTGCAAGTTTATTTTTTCAAGATTTTTCCATTCTTATGCAAAGATTATTGAACCAGTAGGTAAAGCTTGATCTTAATTTATAAATAAGGTTTCAAATGTTTTAAACTTGTGATTGTATGTTCCCGATTGGCCGATTGCTGATAAACAATTAAATTGTAATATCAATTACTTTCTAGTACTTAGTGCTGTGAATAAAAATGTTGTTTGTTAGTAAGGAGGTATTTTATAGAATGATTTATTGGCGAATTTGTAGGGATATATTTACATGATTGATTTTTGTAACACATTATTAGATGTAATCTTAGATGATTTAATAATATTACTCATGACTTAATTGTATCTCGTTTTTGCTTTGTAAATGAGCTTGATGTATTTTAAGGTAGATAGTCTTAGATTATCGATTAGACATTGTAATAGGAAGCGTAACATAACATGTATTTTGTAAGACTGTATAGAGAAAATAAATGTCCCTTCAAGTTTCATAAATTGATTTGTAATTAATAGTTATTGTCGTAAGATGTTTGATATAAAATGAAATACAATTTTGATGGAACTATGCAAACATGTGTTTTAATATTTGACTTTAGCAGGGGTACCTCGGCTACCTCTAAAACTAGAGCACTTAGTGCAGAACCATTGTTTTATTAAATTCATATATGAAGTTGGAAATAAGGTGGTATTTAATCCCCAGTTCGTTTGAACTGGGGAAGTGTTCGAACTGCGAGTCGTCCTGCCCGCCGGTGACTATACTATATTATTATATAATAGTATTCTTCTAAACCCACTTTTGAGCGCGACATTTTTTTTGTTAGTTTGACCAAATCGCTTATTTGGCGACAAATAAATTCTGGGAGGTGACAGGGAACAGATCAACGCAAGGTGCTCTAGCTTTTGAGGTACAGAGAAGATGGGATCGTTCTGGGCCACCTAAAAACCCTCTGCGTGCCACATCTCCTATATACAAATTTACTCTGTGGTGTCAGACACTTGTGTCTCACACTGGTTTAAACACTCGGAAGGGTGCTCAGTTTCTCAATGGGAACCTTCGTCGGAGCGTCGAATAGGGTTGAATTAGGACCTTCCAAAGGGGTCTTTATCATTAAATAGTTTCAGAGGGACACGGCTACAAAACTCATTGAAAGCCAGCAACATGAATAAAAATCGAAATCCAATAGAAAGTTTTTATTTGTGATTGATTACAAACATAATTAATTAGATGACATCATTATCAAAATCATTAACAGTATCAAAAATAGGTACAATTACTTACTGATGCTAAGTTTCTGCACTTATTATAATAACACTCAAACAAACTGTTTGTACTTACTACGAAGAGGCACTGATTTTCTTAAGTTTAGTTTAATCATATCGTATCACTAAATTACATAATAAACCTTACTTCATGACATGTTTGCGTTCATTTTGTTATTGAATACGATTCAAAAAGTGAATTAATGTATTAAAGCCGTATTATTCTTAGTTTAAAGTTTTGTATAAGGTGGGTCTTAGTTATATAACAAAATTGAACTTATAGGCTAAAAATAGAAGGCATATTATCATCAAATCGACTGAAGAGAAAAAATGAAACTATTTCCAGCATAATCTCATTTCAGAAATACACACAAGTTTATATTGAGCAAATTAGAATGGAATCAAACAATACTTCAACACAAATTAAAAACACAATTATCTTGTAAATAATTAAACCAATGATATTTTGGACCAACAATTAAGCTGCCCAAAAGATTGATAGCTTGCCCTAGACGCCATGTATCAAAATTCGTTGGGCAAAATTCGCCGCAGTCAGGTAGAAGGGCCCCCCTTCTACCTGACTGCGGCGAAACCAAATCGAGGGTATTTTTTGCTTACACACGTTCAGGGCCCCTAAAGCCCGGGGGCCCCGTATCATTGATACGGCAGTAGCTACGCCCCTGGACTTGGCCAATTTCACTTAATGAGTAAAAAAAAACTAAACCTAAGTAGAGGCAGTAGGTGTATCAGGCAACGTATGTATAATCATCTTCCTTCGCTGATCATAGCTGAAATTGTTCATTTTAAATATCCGACTATCATAGAAGGGTTTCAGATCTGTAATGTTTATCTGTCTCGCTCTCTCAGTGAGGTCTCTCTCTGATATCTCGATCGTTGCTTGTGAATGGTTGTGGAGACCTCTCATGTACGCCAATTGGTCCATAGTTAACTGACGCAGAATGTAGTATAGTAGCTCGCTGTGGTCTTTTTTGTATGACAGGTATTTTTGGAATGTCTGAAATAGGAAAAAATTGGTTATTATGGATATTAGTATGATAAAAATGTTTGGGAAAACTATCGTCTCGAAAAGCTAAAAGAGCCAGCTAGCAGACGGTGTTGTAATTTTCAACGCGGAAAAGTTTATTTTTGCCATTTGAGGTGTTTAAAAATAATAAATTCAATCTTCATATAAAAATTAACATATTTGCGCCGTCCACATATACTAATTAACATTTTTGGCGTATACGAGAAATGGCACAGTAAATTCAATTGAAATTTCCAACTGCTGACGTTTTCTGTCTTTTAAATGATACCAAATGTTGATTTAAAGCACTGGTGCTGATTCTGTTGTTTACAACTAAACTAATTTAGTCTCACTATGTCTCGTTCTAACAAAGAACATAAGAAAAGGATGTTAGAAATGTAATCCTGTCAAATTAGTTCAATATAAATTTAGTCGCCATCTATCGCGGTTACGTCTAAATACCCGCAAATGAAGACGGCAAAGACTAATTTGACAGCTGCTCTTTTAATGTTCTATCCTTTTTCAATAATGTTTGTAAGAAAGAGATGTGTTGTACTAAAATTAGCATAGTGCGATTTACAACCAAATCGGCATCCGGCACCATCATATGTCTTAAATCAACATTAAAGAGAAAATCTTTGCTGAAAACACATATTAAGGCCTCAAACGCATAGGCAGGCGGCTGATCGTTATACTAAGCTACTCGCAAGCCTCTAGGCGCTAAGCAAGCCGCCTGGCTGTCCGTTTGAGGCCTTAGTGAAATGTCCGGTGAGTGTATAAAGGTACCTGTCTCATGGGTCGCATGACGCTGTACTTCTGCGTGTCGACGAAGCTCTCGAGCATGGTGCGGATGGCCATGTTCACGTCGTCCTCGTTCACCTGCCCCCGGAGGTGCATTCTGGCGTGGGCTTCGCTCATGCGGATCACTACACAACATACACACATTTAATATAATAAAAACTAGTTATCCCCCTGGGTTCACCCGCATTATTGGGATAAAAAGGCTATCTGCATGCCAAATTTTATCACGATCGGTCCATTAGTTTTTGAGTGATGCTTGAACAAGCAAATATACAGACAATATTTTTTTTAAAGCAGCTGTTTTAGTTGTCTGAATTACGTATATATTATACACCATTTCAGTTTAAAAAAAAAATGTCATGTACAGATTTGAGTTCCTTATGATTTTATTATATGTATAGATAAAGTACATAGGGCATTTTTAAAGGTCCGTACCTCCGTACATATGAAATTCTGTGACCCAAAAACGGACGTATGTCGTAATTAAATTAACCTATACTATGATAATATAATTAACAGGAAGAGTTTGTTTTTTTAAACGGTCTAATCTCTCTTGAATAAGAAGCTTCATTATTCCCGAGTATTATAGGCTACTTTCTATCCCGAGAATGCGGGGAACAGCTAGTTTGGAATATAGTAGGACAAATCAGAAAATAAAAAAGTTTTGCGATCTGTAATGTGTGACATTAAAAGAAAGCTTGTTGTGAGGGACTCAAATTAAGTTACTTGAAAATTTATCGTTTCGCCCACCTTATCTCCAAAACTTTGACCATAATTATACAGTAAATAGTTCTTTACTTTTTATAGTAGTGTTTGTGATGATGATGAGATGAATGAAAGATGATCTTCGATAGCAAGTTATAATGCGTTAACATTACAATTCTGATGAATATAAGGTATGAATGATGTGCGTATGAGTTGTCGCTGCGCTGCGATGGAACGAATGGTCGTCGATAGGATGGGTGACCGCGCCCCGCGCCTTCAGCCCTTTCCTGTTCGTCGTCCGAGGTAGTGGGGTAGTAGGTACGGTTCGTTTGAGGTAAGTATATAGTTATAGATGCGTAGACATATAGGTATTTTTTTTTGTCTGTTTGTCTTTAAAGGCTTGGAGTTTTCACAAGTAAACATTCTTCCAATTCGGTTTTTATCAAAACGGGCCTCTAACCTATGATGCTTTTCTATTTGTATAAGTAGGAAAATAAAGATGAATTCGTCTCACCTGACTCAATATGTCTGACAGTGATGGGTAAACTGCCCGTAGCGAGGGATTCCTGCCTTAATTGACTGTACATTTTCGCCACTTTGTCTTGATCCATATTCTGAAAAAATATATACCTCGTCATGTAACGAACGGTCTTGTTCGGTTTGACCATCATAAGTGCACTAGGGCCTAAATTAAATAAATGGTTTTGACTTTTTATGTGATAACGAAAAATATAGAAAATTAGAAAATATTTTATTAGCAAAAAAATGAGTCAAAATACGCAGATGGTCATACATTAAGGAATTACAGATATGTTTGGTAGGTAATCTGTTTTCAGGATTAGAAGATATCGGTGACAGTTCACATTTTCCGGTTCACTCATACTACTTGCGAGTAACTAATATAATATTTTACAAAAAATATTTTAATTTCCATTTTATATCATTGCAAAAATACAATATATATCGCTATATATAACTAAGAAACAATTTCAGCACATTAATACTATGGCTTGATAATTTTAAAAATTAAGAAATAGGATGTACTTAAAATACTTGCTGCATGAAACGGAACATTGACCTATAGTGATTGACAATGCTTGATCGACAGGGAAATTCAAAAAAGTATCGATATATGTTATATCGATTATTTTTGAATTGGTTTATCAATATCGAAATATTTTTAATTACCAAAAAATTTCGATATATCGGTACGATATCAAAGAGAGAGAGAATATTCTTACATTATTAGGTAAATATCAATTAACAAACATAATTTCTCATAAATCCTGTAATAATTATCTGAAATTAAGAACAACGATAATAGTACAGTATGATACATATGTGCAAAGTTGGTAATTACACACGAGGCGGTATTAAGAGTGCGTACCAAGCCAGAAAAATATGGCAATGTCAGATGAAACAAACTTATGTCTAATCTTCGCGTGCAGATGAGATGGAGATAGCGTGTTCCGCGGAACAAAAATGAACTAAGCGCTTTTTATCTAAATAACTCCTAAAGTACAGAATATTTTAAAAAATCGTTAGTAGCAGCCCTAGGTCATATGTGAGTGATATTATTTATCGAATTTTTGTCTTAATTCGATACACCATGAACGAATAAAACCGAAAATTCATTATTATTAGAGGTAGCTTTGTGATTTTTTTCTATCAAGGAAATTTCATTCCATTATGTTTTTGCTCAGGCAGAACCCTCGCGTATATAATGAAAATACCCATATAAAAATATTTTTCCATTTAAATACTATTTACTTGGTTAAATTTCGCATTAAGCAGTAAGACAGTGATAAGGAAATATAATTTGGAAAATAAAAGCACTAAAATGAAAATCGATTAGACTTTCTTTATTAACTTTCTCGATACGACAAAAAAATCGATTGGATATCGTTAAGGCGCATGACTATAATTGTCAAAAGTGAACTGTCACCGATATCTTCTAATCCTGAAAACACTTTAATTGGGTATATAATTCATTAATTTATTTATAGACAATGTAATGGTCTTAAATAATATTATAGTACATGTCGATTGATATAAAAAAAAATGCTTACAAATTCTAAATGAAATGTTAATATTGTTCTAAAAATGGTCGCTTTTTTTTTTTTTTTTTTTTATACGACTAAGTCGGTAAACAAGCATACAGCCCACCTGATGGTAAGCAGTTACCGTAGCCATATGGACGCTTATTTGCGCAACGAAATTGTCCCCGATACATCGAGTTACGCTCCGTGACGAGTATTCGCGTTTGATAACTCAGTATGGAAGGGTTTTTAAAAATAATCTTTAACTAAGGTAAGATAAGGTCGAAATTGCCGGGTGGAGAGCTAGTTCCACAAAGATATTAAGAATCTCCCCATAGAAATCCAGCGTGGTAGCTTAGTGCTGCTTAGTTATGCTTAGTGAGAGCAGTTTTCAGCTCTTTAGAATAATTCAAAATTTGATTTTTTCAGATGAATAAACTTTTTCTATTGTATCTATAGTAATATAATAAAGCGGAAGAGATTCTTTGTTTGTTTAAACGGGCTAATCTCTGGAAATATCATGTAGATTAAAAAAAAACTTTCACTAATAGGAATCTACATTAGCCCCGTATATCTTTTTATCCCGGGAACGCAGGGGACAGCTAGTTCTATGCAAAACGTGTAATACCTGTAACTTGGGTCTGACATTCTCCCGGGAGTAGACGATGTATTTCTTGAGCAAGTCCTGCGGCAACACAAACTCTGGATCGGGCGCGTTATTATCTTCTAGCGCGGCGCCGCGCTGCGTCGGGTGATGGCGGATGTGGGAACTCACCACGAACCTGATGGTAAGCGGGAGGATGTGACGGGCAAATCGTGATATAGCTAGATCCATTGGAATCTATCTAAATCACGATTTGCTCCCAACCCCAAGTGTAGTTGAAATCCGTACTAATATTATAAATGCGAAAGTATAACAATTAGGATGAAATTTGGCATGCAGCTAGCCTATGGTATAAAGACGCTCACAGGATATTTTGTATCCCAAGAAACCGAGAAAAACCGCGGGAGACAGCTAGTAAAATTATAATAACCTGGCTAAATGTGCATCTTGCATAGGATCCGCTTCGTCTCTGACGACACAAAGTACGTCGAATCTGGATAGAATAGGCTCGGATAAGTTGACGTTCTCTGAGAACGTGAGCGACGCGTCGTAACGACCGCCTATTGGATTAGACGCCGCTATTACTGAACATCTGAAAATAATAACAATATATTAATTTTGAACCATTTTTACTATGTTTAGGCCTTTGACCACAATCTCACCATGGTAAGTGATGATGCGGCCGAAGATGTTAAGCACACAAAGCCTAGAAGGAACTGGCTCTCAAGTGCAGCTGTTGTAACACACAGATAGGTGCTTGGCGACAGATTTTCAACTTGAGGAACCAGCCAACTCTGCCACCATGCTATGGTTTCCTCAAGGTGTTTTCCTTCACCGAAAGCTCAAGCTCATTGTAGGATTCGAACCCCCTTCGTCTCGGTATCTGAGGGTACTACCACTATAGCTCAGTCGCCTCAAATATACAACGTGTCCCAAAATTCAACGATAAGCAGGCACCAGAGGGTGAACCTGCTCATGACTACTCGAGTTTTATAATAGATTTTTATGTGCGGTTTAGATTCCAAGCAAAATGAATGAAAATGAATTTTATAGGACTGTGTGTAAAATACCCGAAATTATCACAAAACTTTCTTCTTTTTCTCATTCTTTTAAAAAAGAAGTACAGTAGTACCCAACTACAGTAGTACCCAGCGCGGGAAACCGCTATTGGTCGGCAGCTGCCGTCATGTTAGCGCGCGCCGTGCGGAGGGGCGTGACTTGCGAGTGAGACGGAACTAACAGCTGCAGTGTATTACGAACCTTATAGTAGTGATCTAAGATTGATTGTAAGTTTTAAGCATTCTTTCTTTAATTTTCGGGGCCATACTCTTTTCTGTGCGAATGAATATTCACGACGCGCCATATCAGTTGGGTAATACTATACATACTTTTTTACACGGATAAACGTGCAATAAGTGCTGTTTCTTACACACGTGTAATAAAATGTTATACGGTACTCGTGACTTAAGTCATTTTAATAATGATAATTGTAAAATACATTTTTTTCATGATTTCAGAGTCAATATATATAAAAATCAATGCCACTTTTCGTTGTAATTTTATAACTCAAGAACGGGCTCACCTGTCCAAACCAAATGTTTAGGATTTGTTCGGACTATTTAGTAGATGGTTTATGTGAAGTTTGCACAAAATCGGTCGAGCGGTTCTTCATTTATCACATTTTTTGTTAGAAATGAATTAACTCCCTGGATGGTATAGATAGAGTAGGGTAGGGTAAGGTAGGGTAGGGTAGGGTAGGGTAAGGTAGGGTAGGGTAGGGTAGGGTAGGGTAAGGTAGGGTAGGGTAGGGTAGGGTAAGGTAGGGTAGGGTAGCACCACGCGAACGAAGTCGCGCCGGGCAGCTGGTTGTTCATAATAATAAACCTTGACGTTTTGGGTATCCATTGAAACACATACCTAGCGTGTAGTGATGTGACGATGCCAGCTTTGGAGATGGAGATGGACTGCTGCTCCATGGCTTCGTGTATGGAGGTGCGGTCCTGGTCGTTCATCTTGTCGAACTCGTCGATGAGGCACACGCCGCGGTCCGCCAGCACTAGTGCACCCGCCTCGAGGGTCCAGTCCCTACGGATAACATTTTACTAATACAGAAAATACTACAACTGGCACGTTCGCGGATGAAACTGTCATATTAGCTACCCATAGCAACAAGGTTGTAGCCTCGACCAGATGAGCAAATAGTACCAAATATGGCGAATAAAGGTTAACGTTGACAAATCGACTCGAAGTCACCAACTTCGAGTCGATTTGTCAACGTTACATTCACACACACTAACACACACACTAACATTCACACAGTTCATATAGGCACACTTTACAATTACACTCGACAATTCAAAATAACATCTTGTCTTGCATGATAGATTTAAGGTCATCATTTCTTACTGTTTTAGACTCTGTTCATGTTTGTAAAACGGAGGAGGGCGTTGATATCTGCGACACAGTTTTATACTATTGTAGATGTCATCGTTTCAAATGTAATTTGTAATAGTGTTTTATGTGCCTCAAATAATTTTTTATCTTATCTTATCTTAACTCACTCAGTCACTTGTGTTGAGTTCATCGAAGTTACATCTACTCTGAGGAGACCAACATGCCCACCTGTTGCCCTAGATGGACATCTAATACCACAAACTGAGGATGCTAAGTACTTGGGATTATATTTGGATAGAAGGCTTAAGTGGCGTAAACACATATGGAACAAAAAGAAACAACTGGACATAAAAGTTATAAACAATAACTGGCTATTGGGTAAACAGTCCCATTTTTTAATATAAATAATATTGTTTGAATCTAGTAATATACCTGGTGGTAGGATTCTTCCTCACGTAAGCAGTAAGACCGACTGCGCTGGCGCCTTGTCCCGTCGTGAATACTGCTCGAGGCGCTATCTGTCAGTAAAGTTACAATATTACTATAAATATTAGGCCAACACAATCATTAAATGGAAAATATAATTAAACAAAGCTTTAATAATAATCTCCAATGAAAAACTTTGAATTAGGCAGGTCCCGGGTTCGAATCCTACAATGAGCTCGAGCTTTCGGTGAAGGAAAACATAGTGAGGAAACCATAGCACGGCGGTAGGGTACTTTGTAGTACCCACCTGGCTGTCTACAACCCTCAAGTTGAAAATCTTTAACCAAACACCTACCGATTTGTTTCAGCTGTACTTGAGAGCCAGTTCCTTCTAGGCTTTGTGTGCTTACCACCTTCGGCCACATCATCACTTACCATGGTTATATCGTGGTCATACACAGGCCTATATACAGTTAAATAAAATAATGCATTTACATCATTTTATGTCATGTATAATTAAAATACATTTTGTGGCTAGTAATTACCTTTTCTGTATATTTGAGGAACTGTGACTTGGCTGTGCCCGGGTCACCGCATATAAGTACATTGATGTCACCTCTCACTTTGTGCTTGTCGCCTGAAATAAATTTATGTTATAAATGTGATAGTAAAACTATTCTATTCATAAAAAAGAACCTTTGTACCATGGGAAGTTTTAAGAGAGGTAGAGCATAGCGTTTATTCGCTCAAAGAGCAGCTCGACTGGGGAAGTGCCTCCACCTTACAGAATACCGCAGCCAAATAACTTTATGTTGTCTAAAGTTGTGTTCCTGCGCGTGAGTAAGGTCGCCAGAGCTCATAGGGGAGGGGGGAAAGGTCGGTAACGCGTGAGCGATGCTTCGTGTGTTGCAAGCGTCCATATGGCTACGGTAACCGCTTACCATTAGGCGGGCTGTAAGCTTGTTTACCGACTTAGTAGTATAAAAAAAAAAATGGGAAAAGAGGTGGAAATTTGTATTTAAAAATCTGACCATGAGCGAGTTGGCGTAAAGACTTTTAATTATATTTCATTTTTAGTTTTCCGTACCAGAAGGGTGCCAAACAGGACCCTATTACTAAGACTCCGCTGTCCGTCCGTCTGTCTGTCAGTGGGCTGTATCTCATGACCGGTAATACGTAGACAGCTGAAATTTTCAGAATGTATATTTCTATTGCCGCTATAACAATAAATAATAAAAATGAAATAAAAATTAAAGGGGGCGCCATACAAGAAACATAAAAAAGATTTTTTTTTCATAACAAAGTTGAGTTTGTTAATATTGTACGGAACCCTCCGTGTGCGAGTCCGACTCGCACTTGACCAGTTTTTATTATTTATTGTTTAAAGCGGCAACAGAAATAGACACTGAAAATGTTAACTGTATCTGTTACCTACAGTTCATGAGATACAGCCCACTGACAAATGGACGGACAGTGTAGACTTCGTAATAGTCCCATTGGCATTATCTTGGCTGAATTGAAACCTAGAAATAAGAATTGATATTAACTCACCAGGATTCTTAGATTCACCACCAAACAGCGCCAAAGCGAGCCCTCTCTTAATATAATCATGTCCAAATATAGAGGGTGCAATGCTCTGTACAATCCTGTCCCCGATGCGCGGGTCCTTAGACAACTTGACGATATTGGCCACGTCCTCGTCCGTTAGGGACTCCACAATGTGCTTGCAGTCCTTCACTACTATGTAGTTTGCTATTATCACTGTTGCGAATACTGGGAAGCCCTGGATAAATATGAAATAAATGTTTAGTAAACTAGCTGAATTTCACCCGCGACAATGTGATGTTAAATCCTACGGATATAACGGATCATCATAAAATTTGGCATGCAGATAGCATATGGTATGGAGAAGGACATAGGCTACAATTTATCCCAGGAACGCGAGTGAAACTTTGGGGGACAGCTTGGTTTTCATATAGGATTGGTTCCTGAGATAGGATGTTCAAACATAATAGCGTTGATAATGGAGATTTCAGTGTTGAATGCTACATAAGGCTCAACTGAAGCTAAACAGAAAACTATTGGAGCATTTTTTTATTCTAAATAGTATTCGGAAGATAATAATACACAAGAAAATGGTTCACTCCTGCACTGATTAAAATGATTCGCGAAAAGGACAAATGTCGGTCAAAATACAAAAATAAACTAAACCCGCGCGATCACTTTGAGTTTGAATTACTTAGAGAAAGGGTAGATAAAAAAATTAAGAAGGACTTTAAAGTGTATTTAAATTCAATGGAAAATAAAATAACTCTAATCCTAAATTACTCTGGTCTTTTATTAAAGATTCTAAGAATAAGAAGTCAATTTATCCCCCAGTTATGCATCTAGATACCATCAGTACTGACAATAACAGCGATATATGTAATTTGTTTGCTGATCACTTCTCATCGACTTTTTCGCGTAATTATCAATCTATTGCTGATCTACAAGACATTCTACCAAGTTCAGGATTTAATACGATTACAGAAATACGAATGGCGGAGGACTCGGTTAAAAAGTCACTGAATAATATAATATCAATAAAAGTGCAGGCCCGGATGGCATCCCACCCGTGTTTGTTAAAACGTGGTCCAGGAGTCTTACTACACCATTGACAATAATATTTAACGAATCTTTGAAATCCTCAATTTTCCCTACGTACTGGAAGAGAACTACCGTCGTGCCGATCTTCAAGAAGGGAGATAACAGCTCTATTAAAAACTACAGACCCGTATCACTCCTGTGTGTTTTTTCTAAGATCTTTGAGTCCATGATATGTCCTATATTGTACTGGCATATTAAGGAGATGATATCTCCTCTGCAGCATGGTTTTGTGGCACGCAAATCCACAACTACGAATTGAATGTGCTATGTGAGCCAATTATCTCGTTCCATGGACTCCAGACTTCAGACAGATGCAATTTATACAGACTTCAGCAGCGCGTTTGATAAAGTTGACCATTCTATCTTGCTGCTCAAAATAAAGCAAAATTTTGGGATAGCGGGTGATTTATTACTATGGTTTCAGTCATATCTGTCAAAGAGATCACAAACAGTAGTCAAGGATGGTCACTTTTCTGATCCTTACTTCTCTACATCTGGCGTACCTCAGGGTTCACATTTGGGTCCAATTTTATTTATTTTATTTATAGATGACATAGTAAAGCACATTAAACACTCACAATGTTTGCTTTTTGCGGATGATTTGAAGATTTTCAGAACTGTAAGTTCACCAATGGAAGCCCAACTTTTACAGGATGATTTATCCAGTATTAGTGACTGGTGTGCATCAAATAACATGACAATGAATTCGAACAAATGTGTCAAAAATTTACAAAGAAAAAGCATCCCGTTATGTCATCATATACGCTAGATGAAGTGTCATTGGAAGAAGTTTCCAAAATAAGAGATCTAGGGGTTAAACTGGACAGGAAAGTTAACTTTATCAGCCACATTGATCAGGTGGTACAAGACAGCAATAGGATGCTCGGTTTCGTCAAGCGAGTTGGAAAAAAAATCAGAAAAGTCCGTACTCTGAAGTCTCTTTATTGCGCCCTGGTCCGTAGTAGACTCGAATATTGTAGTCAAGTCTGGAGCCCGACCTACCATGTGCACATAAATCGTCCGGAAAAGGTCCAACGCTCCTTCACTAGATTCTTGGTACACAAAGTATCCAATTATGGTAGTAGTATAAGCCGGAGGACGAATTATGATGGTAGGCTTGACCACTTCAAAATGAACTCTTTGCAGCGAAGGAGGTCATATCTAGACCTTAAATTCCTTTTCAATTTAGTCAATGGTAATATCTCCGAGCCAAATTTGTTAGCAAATTTAAATTTTAATATCCCAAAAGTCAATAGCAGACCCAACCGCAGTAAAATTACTTTCTATCCGCATCACATAAGGACTAACGTAGGAAAATTTTCACCATTAAATAGGCTCCAAAATAAATATAATGACTTCCAGAATTCTGCAGATGTCGATATAAATGCTGATACCATAACAAAGTGGCGGTGCCAGCTGCTACAGCCAGGCTCCATGTTGTCATCCCTTGACACATTGGACAAAAATATTTAAATTTAAAATAATCTGTTATTCGAAATAAGTAATTTTAGTTGTATTATTTTCTAGCTTGTTCCTTTCTTTGTTTTAAGTAATGTTAATTTAATATTCGTATTTATATAAATTTTATGTATAAGTAATCTGTATGTAATGCTAAGTACCGATATAAATGTTGTTTCACACCTGTTATTGGTTAGTAGGCTTGTCTTAAACTTATGTGTATGTGATGTTGTGTATTGTATTGTCTATAAGCTGTTGGTGTGCCATTAAAGTAAAATAAAATAAAATAAAAAAGTACTGTAATCAAATTCAAATCATGACAAAAAATATTTCTTAGATTTTTGGGCTATAATTTAAATACTTTCCAAAGACAGTTCTTAAAGTCCCCAACTAACGCTATGAAGGAAATAAGGCTGAAATCATATCGATGCAATATCAAAGACCTTAAGATGAAAGGATGGCTGCAAGAAATTTGAAAGATAGGTATTTAACAAATCTATTGCTGTCGCGCTGTGGCCCGGATATCAATGTGTGAGTGAACAGACTGTGCATGGTGCAAGTGTGCGTGCCGTAGCTCGCACCGCTCCCACCGACCGCCCGCCCCTCGATTTTACTTTACTTGTAATATTATATTTCTGTGATTCGGCCGGCGACTGGCAAGTTGATATACCTTTCAGCGCTTGCAGTTCTGTTGTTCCAAGTGACATTAGGGATTTTGAAATTAGAACAAATACCTAACCATACGTTATTTTATTTGTATTTTGAGGCGATATAAAAAAATAGATTATATATTCGACATTTATGTATGTAATATTATTGGAACTGCATTATATTCACATAATGATAATCTATTAGGGCTTCCAAACAAATACCTATACAACATTTTATAGATTTATATTTGTCCACAGTCCACGCATTTCTTCGAAACTATTTATCGAATTGTGAACATTTTTTTTTTAATGCCTTATATATTTACTTCAACTTAGGGAACAGTGCGAAAGTAAAAAATAACTCTAATCTGACACTGTCTTGATGTCAGCTATTATATTTTTAATTGAATATATACGACGTGCTCTTCCGTGACTTTAAGATATTTTCAGTTTACAGTTATTTCATAGTTTTTTGTGTATTATGAAGTAGTTTTTTTACTAGTGAAAGAGCTTATTTATACGTATAAAACAAGCCCTTGAAATAATATTATAGAATCATAATAAAACGTAGCTCGTATCAAGCCAGGCCTTTACGCGTATTACTCCATATCTTGAAAAAAACTGAACCGATTTTGATGAAACTTCTTCACAAAATATTAAAAATAACTCTAATCTGACACTGTCTTAAAGTCAGCGAAATATTTTTACTGGAATACGTCGTGCTCTTTCGCTGACTTCAAATCAGCGTTAGATTAGTTATTCCATTCTTTTTAGTGTATTTGGAAGTCAATAAAAAAAAAACTTTTTTATTGTGTGTATTTTGAAGTCGATTTAGTTTTTTAAATTACTTTTTTATTTCAATTACCAACTTTTTTATTTCGTATTATTTAGAATTTGACCAAGCTCAAGCCAAGCCGCCGCACGTATTACTTATTCCATATCTTGAAAACAACTGAACCGATTTTAATAAAACTCTCACTGAGTTGAAGTAAATGTAAACCAATAAAAAAATGTCACAATCCGATTAATAGTTTCAGAGAAATGCGTGGACAAACATACACCTATGAAATTTTGTATATCAGTTTGGAAGCCTGAAATTTTGTGAGGAAGTTTCATCAAAATCAGTTCAATAGTTTTTAAGATATGGAATAATAAGTGTGTCGGGCTGGCTTATTGATACGAGCTATGGGCGTTGGTTGTGTCAAAGGGAAAATATCTGAAAACTTTGGTCAAATCCTCGTAAATGTAAGAAAAAAAAATTACAAGTCGATTTTAAATAAATATACCAGCCAAGTGAGAGTCAATCTCACACACAGAGGGATCCGTACAATATTAAATAACTTATCGTTGCTATGACAAAAAAAAGAAGTTTCTTGTATGAGTGGCCCCTTTAATTTTTCTTTTTCATTTTTATTATTTTTTGTTATAGCGGTCATAGAAATACATATCCCACCAAAAACATTATAATGTAAAATGTTGCCGCCAAGACATATAGCTCGTACTGTCAAAAAGTTATCAAATCTCATGTAGAGCCAAGCTTATAACTCTACATGCACTTACTCTACAAGCCCTAACTTCACAAACTCTACACCCCGTAGTCAAAATATGTGGCTTGGCCGTTTCGCTACCCTCACATGGGAGTAAAGTGAAAAATTTATTCACTGTTCATTACTTTTATGTTATTCAATAGTTCTTGAAGTATTGAAACGGCCAAGCCACATATTTTGACTACGGGGTGTAGAGTTTGTGAAGTTAGGGCTTGTAGAGTAAGTGCATGTAGAGTTATAAGCTTGGCTCTACATGAGATTTGATAACTTTTTGACAGTACGAGCTATATGTCTTGGCGGCAACATTTTACATTATAATGTTTTTGGTGGGATTTCACTTCTTTTTGTAAGTTGCTTATGTTTTTTTTTTGTTTGAAATTTCTAAGTTTTATAATTTTTTTGTTGTTTGTGTACTAATACAAGCTTACATACCAAATTTCAGCTTTCTAGGACTTCAGGAAGTACCCTATGAGTTTTGATGATCATCAGTGAGTCAGTGACGAAATCGGGGTTTTTTAGATATCAATAAAATCTAAAGTATAAGAGCTATGTTATTGAAACTTAATATGTTTAATAAATTTACTATTGACATCATGTTCTGAGAATTTTGTTTATCTGGTATAATCCAAACCCAAGTTATGAGGGTTCAAAAAAACGACGAAGCGCTTCGAGAAAAGGTAGGTAGTGCCCTTTCGCTTCGCTTGGCTGTCTTGGCGGGGGGCACTTCCGTGCCCCCAGATTCTCTGAAAATTTCAGCTGTCTACCTATTACCGTTCATGAGATACAGCCCACCGACAGACAGACGCACGGACGGACAGCGGAGTCTTGTTTGGCATCCTTCGGGTACGAAACTAAAAAGTATAGTCACAATCCGATTAATCGTTTCCGAGAAATGCGTGGATAAATATACATACTTACAACCATACATACACCTATAAAATGTTGTATATTTGTTTGGAAGTCCTAATAGATTATCATTTGAATATATAATATTGTTTGGCAGTCCAATAATACATACATACGTGTCGAATTGATAATCTCCTTTTTTTAAGTCAATTAAAAATATATATTTTGTCCTGTTATTTTGAAAAAGGTTACTAAATATTAGATATTATGATAACCTTTGAACGATCACATTTCTTGTTCTTTAATCCTTCATCACTCAAAAGTATAAAAAAGAACAATCTTGGTTAGGGCACACTATACCTTACATGTAGGTTACCAGAGACGTAATACTATATCGATATCGATGAACAACACTAGAGCAGGTATCGATAATATATTATCGACTACTACGCGACACTTCTTTCACTGTATATGTATTTGTCCAAGCCTCTCCTCCCTCAACCCTGCCCGAATACAGGCGATAGAGACAACTGCAGCTTGGATCGATTATACCTATTTAAAATTGACGAAATCGCTATTTCGTAATCCCGAGTTTCCTCCTCCAATACTGAATCGATTTTAATTATTTTTCAAGAATAGTAATAAGAAGGGCTTTGGCTATGTCGGTCGGTTTTCCTTTTATTATTTATATTCGTCATATTTGTTTTCTGGACGTCTGATAAGGGCAGTTAAAAATGATGAGTTTTTGTGATTTTAGAAGATTTTTAGTTTTTATAATAATTAATTTATGGAGAAAAACGAAACCGACGGACATACAGTGGCACCTACAGATTGCATGGTAAAATAATCATTGCTCTAGTGTCATTATCCAGAGAGGAAACTGAGGATTACGTTTGTATGGAAAAAACACCACCAGTGTGTCCTCTTAAAGGTGCCGGTTCGCAGCCAACCGCATGCAGCAACAACAGGAGACATGTCGCAACGACACTACTTCCTTTCTTTCGTTCCTATGTATTATTATGGAGGCGATATAGCGCCAGCAACGGAAGGTATTTCATAGTAATACATAGGAACGAAAGAAAAGAAGTAGTGTCGTGGCGACATGTCTCCTGCTGTTGCTGCATGCGGTTGGCTGCGAACGCACCTGTAAGCATGCGGTTGGCTGCGAACGCACCTGTAAGGGCTTTGGTATTGCATCGAAATGATTTCATTGATATTGAAACTATTAGTGTCGCGGCGACAGTGTCGCCTGCTGCTGCTGCCTGCGGTCTGATACGAACCAGCACCTTAACTTATTCCAATTTAAATTACATAATACCTGTTCAGTATTAAGAGATCCATCATAGTTATTAGTATAGATCCCCGTGAGGTCGACTTCATCGCCCGGCTTGCATCTGTCGCACAGATCTGATAGTAATATGCAATCTTTACTGCGCGGGATTCGACCAGCTGGAATCCTACCAGGAGATTCTTGAATTGTCACCTTTTGGTAGTTGCGGTATACTGTTTGTTCCATATTTACCTGTGAATAAAAGGAAAATGTGTTGTGAAAAGTGGGTAGAGATATTTAAATAACTTTTATGAGAGTTGGTTAAAATAGAACTTTATGTTTATAAAGTAAGGGTATAGATAATACTAGCATGTAAAAATCCGCCATAATACTTTTGGTAAGCAAAGTTTATAAAGAATCAAATGGGTATGTGGCGATGGTACTACCGAGCTAGGGTTTTCTCACAACGTATCCGCAAATGAACCAACCTTCTAGCATACATCAATTTTTTGAAATAACTGTTTAGGGCACAGATATAAATCTAAATAGATGACGCAAGTTTGTTTTTCGCGTGCTTAGTGGGAGAGCAATGCTCTTCTTTTGTAGAGATGGACGGGAAAATCGCTTAAGGCGGCATGTCCACCAGAGATGCGTAGCGAAGAATTTGTTTTGGCTGACAAATAGGAAGGAACTAAAGCGCTCTTGTGACATCATGGGTAGAAAAAAAGTGGCACGATTGGTTTTCATACAGATGGAGGGACTTGCGTTATCTATTTTTTTGATATGTGCATGGGTTAGGGTCAGAATCAGATCTTGATCTTCAAGCTATCGTGCAGATTGTAGAGGTAACAAAAAAAACTTATTCACATTTATTATTCAATCTAACATTTTATTCAAACTTACCATAAATGGCCCTGAACTTTGACATTCTGGACACGATCCGGGCTTCACTTCAGAATTCTGCGACTGCACAAACGGGCCTAATATATATCCACATCGATTACAGTCGTATTTGACAACAGATAGTTGGGGTAGCACTCCCGTCGTAGCGGTAATAACCCCGACAGTTCTAACTAGTTGGTTCAAATGGAGCTTTCTGAATGTACGCAGTTCTTCTATGAGAGGCAGGTCAGAGATTCGGACGTGGATTTCTGATGTGACTCGCTCGTAGCTAGGGAATATCTGTAGGACTATGTCTTTTGCTACCTGTAAAAAAAAATAAAGAGTATTTAGTATCGTGCGTTTTTAGCTAGTGATCTATGACTCAAGCAAGTATAATGTAACACACATGGTCATTTGATTCCAAACTAAGCAGAGCTTGTACTATGGAAACCAGATAACTGATATACTACATATAATACTTTGTTTGTAAATACATACTTAATATACATAATTACACCCAGACTCAGGACATACAGACATGTTCATCCACACAAATGCATATCCTGTGTAGGAATCGAACCCACGACCAGCAGCGCGATAGACCAACTGCGTCAACTGGTTACAACAGTTTTAAGTTGTATTATAAAAAGGTATGTTTCGTAATGACATTCTGATAAGCTTATCAGTGGCCATCATCGCCTATGGACCTGGGGATACCATTTTGGCTTATCCGCCCGGTACAATTCAGGTTTTTTTTGTATATTACTGAATACAAATTGGAATTTACTTTTATATTATGTATTTACTTGAAAAACAACCTTCATGAATCTTCGGCTTCTGCTGCAGTATTTAGCCATAGACAATTAACCAGGAAGGGCTAACTTCATGTTTATATTGCATTATTCCCTGAACAAATTGTATACATTAAATAACCAGTGGAGTATCTAAGTAAGTATATATGGTACCTCATCAAAGATGATCAGCATTTGGAAGGGTGCCTCAGGCAGGAAGTAGGCCAGCACCTGCTCCCTGCGTGCAAGCACATCAAACTCCACGTGGAACGAAGCCTGGTTGTGCTCGCACATACGCCTTATTCGCTCCTTGTACACAAACTGGCCCTTGCTGTTTGTGTACGTGCGAAGGAAGTTCTTGAACCTATATAAATTATACTCGAATATACACATGAAAATAATTATGTGTCCAAAAAGAGAGCAACATTCCTTTTTATGCGAGTGCCGAGTTTGAATCCTAAGCAAGCAAAGGATTAAAAACCCTTTCTCTTTTTTACAAGCTTTTATTTAACTTGCAATGTATGTTTGTGCATTCTTGCAAGTCGAATTTCACCCACTTCCAGTAGTCGGATTGATATTTGGTATACATTAGTGTATTGGGTAACAATGCAAGTACAGTCAACAAAAAGTACAGTTACTACAAAAAGCTTGTATTAAAAATGATATTTTTAACAAAAAACTTATTCACTTGTGACATACAAGTTTTTACTTCACTAGCAAGACACAAGATAAAAAAAAGAGTTGTCGCTAAAAACAATACATTAACTGATTAAATGTTATTTTCGAATGAAACTAAAATTTATTACATACTGCCGGTCTCGAAATATTTCGTCAGCCAAATAAATTAGACATGCCAATTTGCAGCATTATAAATGCATAACAGTTTTAGGAGAAAAAGATCGTCTAAAAACAAATAATAGCGAGTGTTGAATCTACGAGTCTCTATTACCCAAAAATTTACTATAAAGAATTGTGTAAAGATAAAAAGATAACTGACCTGTTGGCAATCTCAGTCCTCGGCCCCAACATGGAGACCCACTCTTTAGTAGTATAGCCCTTAGTATCCTCAAGGTTCTCAATACTCTCAATGCCCTCCTCCACCTGTTCTTCAGTGCCCATGGCCGCTTTCTCTGCGGCACGACGGCGTTTAGCACGGGGGGCGTCTGCACTTTCTTCATCTGATTCATCTGTGGTGGGAAAGAGTATGTTTAACTAGGTTTTATACTGATAATTAAAAAAGAAAAGAAACATGTAGATAATAGAGAATAGGAGGGAAAAGATGTTTGGCCTCACAGATATACCTACATCTAAATAGATGACGTCAAAATCTGTGCAAAAATGGGGCACAATGTTCTTCTTTTGAAACTGTTTCGTGCGGACAGCGAACTCGCATAAGGCTGCATGTCCACCGATGTGTAGCGAGGGATATGTTTAGCTGACAAATAGGATAGTTTCATTTTCACGTTATAAATCTAATGCCAGCCTATCTAAATCAATCTTGTGCATTATGGTAGGTACAAAAAAGTTACGTAAGTTTTTATAGGGATGGAGAGGGACTTGCCTTATCTATTTAGATTTATGTCTGTATTTGGGCATCTAATATCGACATAACAAATTTATCAAAACCAGTATGGAAGGAAAAATAGAGGGAAGGGTAAGACCAAGCATAAGTTATATAGACCAAGTAAAGGCAACAAAAGATGTCGTAGCATTTAAGGCAGTGCAAAATGTTGCCAATGATAGACCGGAATGGAAAAGGTGATAGACCGGAGTGGAAAAGGTGATAGACCGGAGTGGAAAAGGTGATAGACCGGAGTGGAAAAGGCTTTACTGAGAAGAGTGCAGCTCTAAAATAAATAAGAAGGTTTTATTTCTTAGTTTCGCTCACTAATTGTTTTTATTTGTTGGAACATTTAAAACTATCAACACTGAAAATAAAGTTACAGACATAATTTCAAGATTAAAGAATGTGTCCACTTTGCCAGTCTTGCATATGATACATCAACATTCTAACAGTTAGCTGGGCTGCTGGTTTATGAGTAATTCCTAAAACATGTTTGGTGTTTGTTTGTCTGCCTAAAACATGTTTGGTGTGTGTGTCCTTTAAAACATGTTTGGTGTGTAAATTGAGGCAAGCAGTCGCCAAAAAGAAATCCTGACATTTTCGTTTGTATAGGATTACCAGCAAAGGTAGAAAAAAAAAGTTAAAACTCTGTAAGTAAATGGAGACTAGCATTAACTGACTCACCATACAATAAGTCCCTGTCATCTCTCCGTACCCTGCCTTCATCCCTATCTCTCCTCCGCAGTTCTTGCTCAGCGGCCACTCTGTCTTGCATTGACATAGGATCATAATCTTCTTCATCCAGGTCTTCATTGTCATAGCGATCTAATGCTGGCATGGGGCGGTAGTCACTGAGTATAGAAATAAGATAAATTATAGTACATTATGATACATGTGTGGAAAGTTGGTTATTAACACTCCAAGCGGTATTAAGCTCTCAGCTCACTAATCAGATAAGTGAGCCGAGAGCTTAATAATAAAATAATCAATGGACACGCGTGTCATACGACGTTTTTCAACACACTTGCGAGGAAAAAACAGACTTGTATATTGCAATAAAAGTCACTTTACGAGCGAGTGTGTTGAAAAAAATATTACGTATACATGTAATATGTTGCTGATTATTATAATAGTACTTAATAAGTTTCTTTCTTCCAAACCTGATATCAGACATTGGCTATTGTCGAATAAAATACACTATTATTTGCATATTCAATGTTATTGGTGGTTAACCGTGGCATTTCTAGAACTAAATATTCTTCCGAGTTGGCAGCAAGCAAAAAACTCCTCTGTTTAAAGCACTATTATGTATATTATTTCTGTGATCAACTCACGCTTCCATATTGTCATTGAACAGCTCCTCTCCATCATCCTCTTCTTCTTCAGGGTTGTCACCGAGGATCGCCCCCTCATCATCGAACATTTCATAGTCGCGCGCTGGTGACGTCATTCTGGATCGAGCTCCATCTCTTTCAGATGGAGCGTCGGGGGCTGGTGAACTCTGTGAAGGTCATGAATACCATTTGTTTTACCAATGTAATTGGTTAGCATGATCATTTGGTGAGTGATAGAAAGTAGGGATTAGATACTTATTTGGTGAGTTCAAATAAGTATCTTATCCCTACTTTACCTACGGTAGCTCGTTTTGATTGAATTTCAATGTGGACAGTGGCCAATTCGAATAATCTCGTGTTTTTTTTTCAATTCAAACAATTTCAATATGTACCGGAAACATATCGAAGCAAACAGAGATTTTATAACTGCATTACGAGGTTTTATCTTCTTTGCGAAGGAAATAAGAGTACTTACCATCGTTAAACTCTATATTACTAACACTATGTAACGAAATAACAAATAAAACAATGTAAAATTACACAAAATAACCAAAAATCACGTCGTTAGACAACAAGCAGGTTATGATTTTTAATTGTCAAATAAACGCGCGAATTATTATGCTTTGTTAATCGAGTTAATTAATCTAATTTCAGCCTTCATGTATAGAAAATAAGATATATTTTGGACAAGCAAAATAATTCAATGTTTACTCGACAGCAGCGACCTCTATAATTTATTCATTTTCATATTATTGTATTCAATTTTAGACTGTTCACTACAGACATAAAGTTAGATTTTGCCTCCTCAATGAATAAATACCATTTATTTTATTTTACTGGCAACATAGACTAAATAATGCGTTCACGTCAACGTTAGACAAGACAAACTTACTTTCAGGCAAAGACAAATTTGAATGAACGCATTTTAACCTCAATAGTTTTTGACTGAATGAATTTATTTATTCGCATTCAATGTCGTAATGTCATTAGAAATATTATTTTTTTTAGTCAAAAATGGCTAAATATATTGCTCAGATCATAGTCCTGGGTGCGCAAGTGGTCGGCAGAGCTTTTACTAGAGCGCTGAAACAAGAGATAGCTGCATCGCAAGAAGCAGCGAAGAGAGCTGGTGGTGGACCTGAAGGTAGCAGAAGAGCTGCAGCCAATGCATCCACAGGACTCACTTTAGAAGAAGCAATGCAAATATTAAATTTAGATAAATTAGATCCCGAGAAAGTTCAGAAAAATTACGAACATTTATTTAATGCGAACGAAAAAACCAAAGGTGGTTCCTTTTATTTACAATCCAAAATAGTCAGAGCTAAAGAGCGCCTAGATGTAGAATTCAAGCATAAAGAACAGAAACAAGCACAAAGCCCGCCTAAGGATACATCATGAGGTAGAATATAATAGTTACGGATTAGCTATTTATTATAATCATTGTAATTCAGATGTAGATATTGCTTTAGTTAAAAACTAATGTTTTGTAAAATGTTTTATTGCATAAAAAATGGATACCACAATAGTGACTAGAATACATCAGTCTTTACATTATACAATGTTGATTATGCATAATTATAAAATAACTATAAAAAATTCCAAATGTTACTTTTAGTTCTAATGCAAAAATATAGTAAATGCTGAATATAGATGAAGCATCTAAAATAGTCAATCAATAAATTTTGTTAAGCAGAACTCAGACTTTTCATTTAATTGAGATTGTAAGAATTTTTAAATAATAAAGATCAGTAGAAATATCCCATGTTCAACATTACAATGTTTGTTACTGATGTAACTTTTTGCAAGCTTGTCTCTTAGCAAATTAAATCTGCTCCAAGCATACCTCAGACTATACCGTCTTATCTTATGACCTAATTTTAACTACAACTAACAAAAAAGATATGTAAAAAAAAATACATTCTAAATACAATATGTAAAGGTTACATTTCCTTATTTATATATTTGACTATAATAATATCAGTTACACAATGACTAGAAAAAGTTGCATCATTTTTTTTTTTTTCAAATGGAATGTTATACAGGAAGAATTTGAGCATGGGAAGATCCAATACATATAGACAGATCTGGGTACACTATCAAATACTAATAAATATATTGTTGAAGAGTTCTAAAATGTAGTATACCAACATTCCAATACCGTTTTGTTCCCATCCTGTTACATTCATTTAAGTCTCATGCCAAAACCAACTTGGCTAATACTCATTCATATAAATAGACATTCTTATTCTAAACATGGCAGTGTCTTAATACTAAATATAAGCTATAAAGAGTATAATTTAAGATGGCTTCACATCCATCAAAACAACTACTTCATACGGACTACATTCAGACATTCCCAAAGTATTACAGAGCCATCCGTAAAAACCTTTCTCAAAATCACAAACATCCTTCCACCAGTTGGCCCCACTGAATGTTAACTGAACTATACCAGCATACAGGCCAACACCAATAGTAAAGATCACAATCAAGAATGGATATGACAGAATCACAATTGGAGACAATAAGACCTTCTTGAGACAATTCAAGTCTTCAGTTACGTGAGTAAAGATATTATACCAAGCCAAAGTACCCATGTAAAATGAGTACAAAGCAGATATGCAAGCCACAAATGGTATACAAATAAGGCTGAAAAGAAATATATGTGGACCATTGTACAGTGAGCATTTTGATATGTCCATCTTATTGTATTCCTCGGCTACAATCGCAGCTTCAATGATCTCAAGTTCCTCCCTCGATATGTTGAGCTTTACATCAACATTTTGGCCCTTCTTCTTGCCTCTTTTAATTGTACCGGTCATAGTCAAGTACCCATCTTTAGAGTTGTCTGTCAATGAGCACTCAGGTGAGATGGAACCTTCTGACTCAATCCTCAGGGTTGTTATTTCAGTATCAGTATTATCAAATTCAATAATTCCAGAGACAATGTTCACTCGTTTTTTCCTTTTAGCACTGTTTTTGAGGCTGTCAGTAAGACCACCCATTTCAAAACTGTTTTCTGATTGAGTCTGAGACAGACTATTGGGTGTTGCAGAGGAGCTTTCATTGTGATCCGAATTAAGCACTTTGCAACTTTTCTGCAAATCATTTTCATTGATCTCTCTCAAGTCACCTTGACTGGAGCAAGCATCTGAGGAGTTTTCATAAATTGGTGACAAGTCTATGATCTCCCGGCTGTTGTTTATGGTAGGCAGAGCTTGGTAGCCATTCTTCTGAGATTTCTGAGAATCAATATCCAGACCTTCATTGCAGTCTTCATCATTAACATCGTTTATAATCGGGAGGTTGATTTTCATATTGGATTTTAGGCCTTCCATTGTTGAGTGTATGATTCCATTAGCAACATGTTCGGAGACTGGAGATAGGCCATTTATGTATTTAACGGGTATTTCGTTTTCGGCTACACCCTGTGAAAAAGTAAATAACGCTATTAGAGACAAAAATAATTCATAGTTTGAATGTAGGTATAGTTACTAATTTACACGTCATACTGGTGAGCGAACGAAGTGAAAAGAATATTTCTAGTTTTAACTTTCTTATTAGACAAATCGTTAGTATCAAATAGTTGTAAATAAACATAAAAGCGGAAATACCTGGACGGTAATAATGTGATCTACATGACCGGCAACTGAGTTCTGCTTTTTCCCATTTCGCTTCTTCGGCAGAATAAATATTGGTTGTTCCACTTTCGCCATGGCGTTTCACACCTTTCGGATCACAAAAACGGAGGCAAACCTGTTACAATTCGTGAATATGATTAAAAACTATTTGCAACAAAAACAACAAATTCGTCGTCCATTATTTTATTTATTTTTTTTTTTTACTAAGACCTTTAAGCCACGACTTTATTATTCCGGAACCACTTTTCAGATTTTGTATTTTCAGTTTTATAATTTTACCACCGTATTTTTAATGTATTTAAATATTGGTTTATAAGTTTTAATGTCTTTTAATAGTTCTTTAAGCGGCGGCGGGCGGGAAGAAAAATCACTATAATTATTTTGCCACACTTCACTTAGTTCACTCGCGAGTACCAATCTGTCAATAAGGAACTTTTGACAGCTGAATATAATGTGGTCCACTGTTCCTTCTTCAACTCCGCAAAATGTACAGACATTGCTTTGAATTATATTTAACTTTGCTAGGTGTGATGGTGCTTTATTATGTCCATAACGTAGTCGGTTTATGGTGGTAATAAAATCACGACTGGCTCTTTGCAGGCTATCATACCATGGCTTTACTGGTAAGTTTTCTTGAATGCTACCGTACCACCGTCCTTTCGTTTCTTGGTCTTTCTTCCACATTTGCTCCCATAACATACTTATAGCTAGCCTTACATTACTCAAATAATCAGTCATAGGTACATACATAGTATCGGAGACATCGAGTGCATTTACTCCTCCGTAAGCGGCTTTGTCGGCCATTTCATTTCCAGTGATTCCTCTATGAGAGGGCACCCACATAAATGAAATTAGTTTCCCTGTATGATAATATTTGTATAACAATTCTTTAATTATGTACAGAATGAAATTAGTTTTAAAGTGAATCTTTAAATAGCTCAATCCTCTTATAAAACTTAAAGAATCTGTTACAATTAGAAAATATTTACAATTATCTACATTTCCAATTTGCAGAAGAGCCTGATATACTGCATAGGCTTCTGCGGTGAATATTGTACAAACATTCTGCAAAAGAAAACTCTGAGAAGAATTTTTTTGAGGATCATACACAGCACAGCGCACATAATCCTTACCCTTACTACCATCTGTATATAAAGTGTAGTAATTATTTTCTGATAAAAATTGCAACATCTCTGAATTATTTGTAATTGAATCTATTACTGTAATTGGGTGCATTATGCTTTTGAACTGGGAAGAATAGCAGGGCCAAGGGCACTGTTTTTTGAGTTTATAGCTGTTGTTTTCAATTTCCAGAAAAATGTGATACAACATTGGGGAGTTACCAATAAGGAGGCTCTCACCAGTTGCTAAAGGACCTGACACATTGATTCTACAAGGTATAATCTTGTTAATAATTTGCATGTTATCAGAGTACAGTAGTTTAAGGCAATACCGTTCGGCAAGTAGGAGACGTCTCAAGATCAGTGGCATAATTTTAGTCTCTACTTCCATGGCCCTTATGGGAGTTGAGCACATTGCACCCGATATTATTCTCAGAGATTTATTCTGCAGGATATCTAATTTTTTGGCATGGTAGCTATTCATATATGCCAAAGAACTATAGTCAAAATGACTTCTCACAATAGCTTTATATAGAATAGACAATATTTTGGGGTCAGCACCCCATGACACTCCAGCCAGACATCTTATTATGTTAATAGCTCTTAAAGCATTTTTAGAAATATACCGAACATGTTCTTCGAAAGTCAGTTTTTGGTCTATGATGATTCCTAAGAATTTCTTTGAATGTACTCTGTTTATAGATTCTCCACAATACGAAATAACACTAGATGGATCATCATCACCAAAAATCATTAAACTGCTTTTTGTAGCATTGATCTTTAAACGTAATCTATCATTATAGTATAGACTCAACTGATTTAATGCTCTATTCATATTATCTATAGCAACTTGCAAGTTCTGACTGCTACTATACAAAACAATGTCATCTGCGAATTGCAAAATATTTACTTCACTAGTATTTACAAATTTACATATTTCACATGTGTACAAATTATATAGTAATGGTGAAAGAGTGGCGCCTTGCATTGTGCCTTTCGATGCACTTCTAGGACCATGTAAGATGTTATTATACTTAACATATAAGGTTCTATCATTTAAATAATTATAGATCCACTGACATAGTAGACCAGGTATACCCACATCAGACATAATGTTGACCAAGATACCTGGGTCGACATTATCAAAAGCTCCTTGGACATCTAAAAATACACAAACAGTGTGTGATTTTAAATTATTTGCACGTTTCAGGTCTGAGATGAGTGACATGAAGCTGTCAGCGCAACTACGCCCACGACGGAAACCATACTGCACATGTGGGATGATACCATTAGCCTCTACAAACCAGTCCAGACGGACTTTAATCATATTTTCGAATAGTTTACCGAGACATGAGGACAAAGATATAGGACGATACGAACTGGACTGTTCTGGAGATTTATCAGGCTTCAGTATTGGGATAACACACTGTGTTTTCCATGATTCAGGGATAATTTGTTTGAGCCATAAAGCATTAAGAATGTCAAGAAAGAGGTGCTGAACAGATGTATGGAGTTCTTTAATTACAATATATGGAAAGTTATCTAGACCTGGACTTGAGTTACGCCTAGATTGTAGACTTGATGTGAATTCATTCCATGTAAATGGTTCCAATAAAAATTTTGAATTGCTATTATTATTGTTACTGTTAAAATAGTTGATTAAGTTACTAGTCTCTTTTAAACCACTATTATCAGACAGTTTATCTAAAAAGGTAGGTATGAACTCATCTTTATGGGATCTAATGCTAGACTTAACACCCTTAAAAATCTTAATCATGTTCCATATTTTGCTTATAGGGGTAGTTCTATTAAAAGTATTGCACAAATCATTCCATCCAGTTGACTTCTGCTCAGAAATGGTTCTCTTTTTTAATGCATCAAGTCTCTTATAATTTATATAGTTATCTATTGTAGAATCACTTCTGTAAAGTTTCAAAGCATTATAGGATGCTATTACACTTTGTTCGCAAACCTCATTCCACCAAGGTGCTGGAGGTCTGCTAGCAAAGTGGGCAGACTTAGTGAACTTTGGAACAACTATTTGCATAAGGGACTCAAGACGTATACAAAAATCGGTATAGGAAGAGAGTGGGTCTACTTGATTAATTGTAAAATCGCCAAACGCATTTTTTGAAAGTTCATTATATTGGCGCCAATCAGCTCTTTTGTACAAAAATTTATCAATGGGAGGGTTAATTTGGTATTTTTGTATGGATAGGGATATTTCGGTTATAGTTGGATAATGGTAACTTCCCATACAATCATCATGTACAGACCACTCGCATAACGGTGCTAAGCATGCGCTAGCAAAGGTGACGTCAATGGCTGAAGCGTTGGTTCTAGGACGGTTCACTGTAGTGAAACTGCCATCATTTAAGATGCACAAATCACACTCATCTATAACATCATATAAATCTTGTCCGCGGCCCTTAGTAGATAGGCAACCAAATGCAATATGGTGAGCATTAAAATCACCACTTATAAAAATAGGTTTAGGTAGGTCTCGAATTATATTGCGCAGTCTATGCAATCTTATGTGCCCACTGGAAGGAGGACAATATACGCAGAGTATAGTCACACTGCCACGCTCGGTAGATATTGACATAGCTATAGTTTGAATGTCCTCATAGAATGTTGTGTTTAAAATATTATATTTAGTCTCTGGTTTAATTAATATTGCTACACCATTGTGAGGATTCTTAGATGTTCTGGAATGGAGATTATAACCGGGGATTCTAAAATTGTGATGGTCTTTAAACCAAGTTTCATTAAGCAAGCATACATCAATATTTTGTTCTAGCATAAACTTAGTTAATAAGGGCTTTTTACTATTGGCACTTTGGATGTTAAACTGCGCAATCCGTAATTGGGACGTTTTAGGGGGACTTAAATCCATTATGGGGATAAATTTTTAACTAATATTTCTTCAATGAATAATGAAGTAATTGGGGTGGGATCAGACTTATTACCAATCTCTACCAATGTTTTTACTAGGGCCGCTCGTACTTCTTTATTAGCTATAACCTGGGCAATGAAGTCCATAGGGTGATCTTGTGGGTTCAGCGCCTGTGCAGCAGGCTTGTTATTAACATTTTTTTTAACATTTTTCTTTTCAGTATTTACTGGAATATTTACATTATTTACAGGGGGATTTACAAGTTGACTCTTAGACAATGGCAATGCAGGGTATTCGATCGACTTTGTTTGTGCGATACTCGCGTATGTTATTTTACTTTTCTTTTCTTCTATTTTTCTTAATTTAATGGGACATTCTCTTGCTATTGCTAGGTGTGGGCCTTGGCAATTAGCGCAACATATCTCTTTAGGTTTATCACAATCTTTGTAAAAGTGTTCACCAGAGCAGATCGAACACTTCTGTTTGCCATTACATATTTTAGCCGAGTGATTAAATTTCATACATTTGTAACATTGTTGCAGCGGTGGGATATATTCAAATACCCTGTATGAGAATAGATCATATTGTACATTGTCAGGTAAGATATTGGATAAGAAAGTGATACTGACTGTTTGCAGAGGAACTCTGTCCCGTCCTACTTTTTTTGTGAATCGTCGTATACAGATAATTTCGTAAATGGAACTCAACTTAGTGTATAAGTCCTTATTTGAGATATTTGCTGGGACAAATCTTATGATGCCAGTTTTTTCTATTTGGGTAGCCGGTATGTAAGCCTTTACGTTGTACTTTTCTAAGAATGCAGTGTTATTTAGAAAGTTGTTTGCTGTATTATATTGTTTGAACATTACTGCTATTTTATTTGCATTCAATCGCTGTATTGCCATCACACCTTTAACATCCGTCGTGAAAATATGATTGAGATATATAGGACTTTTGTTGCCCAATCTATCTTTGTGGTTGATATGCTCAACAAAAACTTTAAACTCTGTTTTATTTGAGTTTTCTGGATACTGTCTTTTATAATTAGGTTTAAAATAAGGCACATAAAGTACATCAGAACGCTCACCGCCACCGCTATCATCATTCACTTCATCAGTCCGAAGCCGCTTGGAGGAGTTGGGCGGGTTGTCCCCGCCCCCCTCATTCCCATCCATTTTATTTTTTTGGTATTAATTAAAAGTGAATTTATTCTTTTACACAATAAAAAAATAATTACAAAATGTAATTTCAAATTTTTCCGCGTGCGCTTTTTTCAATTTCCCGCCAAGGAATGTCGTCGTCCATTACACAAATTATCAGTGTTGCCCCATGGTGTTGCCCAAAGAGTATAGGTGTTACCCTACCTACCCCTGAGGCCCTGACATGCTATGCTATTACCACAAGGATATTTTTTTTATACTATACTTTTTACAATATCCTTGATCCTACATTATAGCTACTTCTAGCAGCTTTTTTGGGTAACAAAATCTGGCAATCTAGCAACTTTTTGCAAGATGTCTAGCTACTGGCTGAAGCTAGTAGTTGGCAACATTGTGAAAAAAAATGGTTGTTGACTTTTTGCCGGGAACTTGCAGAGTGACTTTGTGTTTTCATTTTTATTTTCATAAATTCGTGTATTTTGAGTTTTATTGCATATTATCGGTGGTATTTTATCCAATAAAGATCAATTAACGTGCACCAGTGAAGTGAAATGAAATGAATTATTTGTATCGTGACTTTACAAGTTGTCTCAAAATGTCCGTGAAAAGTTTTAGTACAATGACCACCATTTTACTAAAACATGACTGGACGGTGACTGATCATACGGACTATGTGAAAGTTAATGTGCGGACAATATGAAAGTGTTATAAATAAAATGTATGCGACTGAAGGATTTTGTATGGTCATGAAAAATTACAAAAAAAAATTAAGGTTGTTTGCAGGGTTGGATTTCGTAGTATAATTATACTATTTGTACCATAATTTTGTGATGTGTAGTATGTAGTATCGTAATGCCATTATTCTACGCGAAAATACCATAATTTTACATTTAGGTCGATTGCTACTGTTATAGGTTGAAATAAATTAAAAATATTACTTTTATTACGAAATAAAGTTGTAATAGTTGTTGTAGTTGTAGTCAATCGCTCTATTGACTCCTGATACTTTCATGCGATGCTGAGAATGAAAGTAAATGTACCTAATGTGTATTGAATTTATACCATCTGAGGACATGCTATATCGTGTCAATGCCAAAGACGAAGTTCCGATCGACGAATTGGCTGAAATAAACATCTACTTGCCTAAATTTGGTTAATTTGTACAATAACCATAAAACTAAAATTTCCTTCCAAATGCATTTTTATTTAAATTAATAACAAAATGGACGAAAAGCGAAACGTAGTATTATTTTCGACAAGTAGTATAATTTTATTTTCCATGGACAATAATTTTCTGGAGGTCTGAATCCAGCCCTGGCAGTGTTCGCAACCGTACGATAATTATCGTACATGTGCGATAATTTCATAACTACCTACGTACGATGGTATACGACTATCGTACGCAGATTGTACGATAATTTCCATTCTGATGAAAAATTTGATGATTACACAGATAGCCAATAGCCCAATAACAATTACAGTTGTTTTTTAGTGTCAGTACCATCTATTGGTTCATTTCTTTCTTAGGAACATATTAGGAACACATGCTGTTGCTTCATGGCGCAATCTTGCTACTGTCTTCCAATCAGCGATCGATATCGATATCGTCGTTCGATGTGGTGGAGTGTTGGCAGTTATTGTCTTTTCGAATTTGTATATAAAATATTAAGTTTCATTAATATTTGTGTATTCTTTTCTCGCAAATATAGAATCTATTCAGTTAAACTTTTAAAAAATATGCTTGTTTTCATGTGTCTCTATCCTTTAAAATCACGTTTCATATGATTTTTTTAAGTATTTTAGCCATTTTCCTGATGGATACGATAATTTTGATCCATATACGAGCATATACGATAATTTTACAGCCCTGGTACGATAGCTGCGAGCTGCCTGGCTTCAGGTTGTGAACACTGAGCCCTGGTTGTTTGACATTTACGGACATTGATTGATAGGATTTATAGGTTATAATAAAAATTATTCAAAATATAATATAAATAACACACTTTTCTGGCACTCAAAACATAAAACATTGAAAATGTTTAAGGTATTGTATACCTGTGTATATAAAACATTTATAATTGGAATAAAACTATTGTAAACATAACCTCTAACCATAACTTTACTTTTCAGGGAATGGTTAGTTTGGTGACTGGTGGAGCTTCAGGATTAGGGAAGGCAACAGCGGAAAGGCTAATAAAGAATGGTGGGAAGGTGGTTATATTGGATATTCAAGGAACGAGGGCTAAAGAGGTGGCAAAACAACTAGGTGAAAATGCCGCGGTGTCGGCGGGCTGTGTAAGTGTTTTTAGAGGTATCATGACTTATATATAAAGTTTTTAATTACTTTTATGATCTTGTAAGCTACATACATAAAAAAAAAGATCATGCCCCTTTTTATCTGAGATTAAAATAAATATCCTGGGAGGTTCCAATTGGACTTCAATTTGGAGTCCAGTTGGAATCTGAAGAATATCCGAGGATATTCATAGGATTCAAAGTTTTCACATAGGATGGAAAGATAAGCAATTAAATCACTATATTTCAGTTAGAAGGTAAATGATGTTGCATGGCTTTTTGTATTCTAAAGCCTTGCCTTCCTGGGTTTCTTACGGGAATCTTCTCAATTTAAGAGTATTCCGAATCAGTGCTAGAGTCACTTGTAATATCAATGCCTTTTTAGGGCCTATACTGAATAAATAAGTACAGTATTACTCATCTAATATGGCTTGCCGATGTACCTGCACAGAAGATACATTTTCAAAGCGCGGGAAATGCTATTGGTCGGCAGCAGCCGCCATGTTAGCGCGCGCCGTGCGGAGGGGCGTGACTTGCGAGTGAGACGGAACTAACAGCTGCAGTGTATTATGAACCTTATAGTAGCGATATAAAGTTGATTGTAAGTTTTAAGCATTCTTTCGTTAATTTTCGGGCCATACTTTCTTTTCTGTGTGAACGAAAATTCACGACGCGCCATATTAGTTGGGTACTACTGTAATTGATTTTATTTTGAAAGTTTTGACAAATAATACATATTTCCATATATCTACAGCTTATTCATTGTTTTTATTAAATGTCTCTGTCTCTATATCTCAACAAGAAATAGTACTTACCATTATTTTCATGGTATAGTTTTCTCTCATCTGCAAATTTATAGAAAACTATTATTTTTTTAGATAACTTCAGAAAATGATGTAACAGAGGCACTTGATCTGGCAAAAGAAAAGTTTGGACGTCTGGACACATTAGTCAACTGTGCGGGACAATCACACACATACCAAGTCTATAATTTTAATAAAGATAAACCATGTGATTTGGATGGTTTTCTTAAATGTATAAATGTAAGTCTGGTAAAATTTTATATTTGTGATAGTTGTAGTGATAACCGTTTTGATGATGAGACAAAACATTATGAGGAATCTGGGATTGTAGCGTTTATTTGCTGAAAGAGCAGCTCGAATTGGGAAGTACCTCCACCTTACAGAATACAACAGTCAAAGAACTTAACGTTGTGTACTAGTGCGTGAGTAAAGTCGCCAGTGCTCATAGAGAGAGGGAAAGGATTGGTAATGCGTGAGTGATACCCTGTGTGTTGCAAGCATCCATATGGCTATGGTACCCGCTTACAATCACGTGGGCCGTAAGCTTATTACCGACTTAGTAGTATAAAAAATACTATAGCTTGGGAGTAATTTGTAGTATCCACCTGGTAAACTACTACCCTCAGGTTGAAAGCCTCTCACCAAACACTTATTGGTGTAGGCCGGTAGCTGCATTTGAGGTACCACCCGTCATGTGCCACATTCATAGTAACACCACTTGTGATTATCTTCAATGGGTAACCTATCGATATAAAAGAAAATATGCAAAAATTGTTATATTCAAGGTGTCCAGAGGTGTACAGTCAACAAAACTAGTCCATGAGTTCCAATTTTAAATGCCAATGCGTCGTTTACTAGCGTGACGTAGCGACTGTTAAAAGTGTTCCTGCTACCGATTTGAGACACTTGATACGTATCAAGTGTAAAGGAAAGCCCAACCACCATCTATCGCAAGCATATGTATGCGATAGATGGTGGTTGGGCTTCTGTTCAATCTGTACACTAAACTATAAATAAATACTAACCTAAGGTGGATTCCAGCTGCTGTACTTGAGAGCTAGCCCTCCTAGGTTTTGAATGCTTATTACCTTGGTCCTATTATCATTCACGATGGTATTTTGTGAATGTTTGACAAGGAGCCGTTTGGAAATATCAATATACCAAAAGTATCTTCTTTATCTTCAGGTAAACACAATAGGCACATTCAACGTAATCCGACTTGCCGCTGGAGTGATAGGCAAAAATGAGCCTAATGCCAATGGCGAGAGAGGCGTTATTGTCAACACGGCGTCAACAATAGCTTATGACGGAGATATAGGACAGGCGGCGTACGCGGCGTCCACTGCAGCTATTATTGGCATGACGCTGCCTATTGCTAGGGATTTGGCATCAAGAGGAATAAGGGTTGTTACTATTGCACCAGGTAAGATTTTAATACATAATAATTGCTATATTCAGACTCCGCGAAAGGTGACTGGTTTAAATCCCGCAGTGAGTGTAAGCTTTGAGTGAAAGACTCGTGAAGAAACCTTAGCATGATGGTATAGTATTTATGAATGTATAGCTAGCAACTTCAAGTAAAAACTCTGTACCGTAGCCTTTGGGGCCTGAGTCTCGCGTCTTCGACACGAATATCGCTTACATGTGCCACAAAATGCCTAAAATGCGCCATACATTTAGATAGAACTTGATCTTAATGAACCTCGTTAATTTGGGCTTCATTGAAATGCCATTCAATTATCTGGAGTTCTATAACATTTAGACCTCAAGCGGGTCACTGGAGAAGACAATAGATAACTTTCTGAACTCGTTTGTCTATTACTAAGGTAGCAAACAAGAATACGGCCCACCTGATGGTAAGCGGTCATCGTAGCCTATTCAGACTTGCAACACCAGGGGTATCACTCGCGCGTTGCTGATCCTGAAATATTGATATTCACGTGTTTCATTAGATATAACAGAATGGGATGTTTATTGGATAAAAGAAATAAATTTAACTAGTCCGTCAGCGAGAGTATCAAAAAATATTAGACACGTATTTTGTGCTTTACCAAATCATTAAAAAAATACAAAGATAAAGCGCGACAAAGTTCGGGGGCTCTTGACGTCACTTGTTACTAAAAAGTGTACACCGTGACGTCACGCGGATCTTCATCAAACCATATCTTCGTATTTTTTTGTTTAAATATTTTTCAGGAAACTAGCCTATTGTAGAAAAAGGCAGTTCATTTTAATGAAGTTCATTAAGATTGACTTACGGGGTAGCCCCGCAGGGAGCAAGAATTCATAGTTAGTTTATTTTTGAGCTTTATGTGCCTACCATAGAAACATGCAAATCAATTCACAAAAAAAAAAACATGGTGAGATTGTAGTGACACCTAAGGCGATAATAGCTCAGTGATAGATACATTGGATACCGAGATGAAGGTCCCGGGTTCGAATCCTACAATGAGCTTGAGCTTTCGGAGAAGGAAAACATCGTGAGGAAACCATATCACGGTGGTAGAGTACTTTGTAGTACCCATCTGTCTGGCTACCACTCTCAAGTTGTAAATCTGTCGCTTAGCACCTATCGGTGTGTTCCAGCACGTGCACTTGAGAGCCAGTTCCTTCTAGGCTTTGTGTGCTTACCATGTTCGGCTACATCATCACTTATCATGGTGAGATTGTGGTAAAACACAGGCCTATGCACATTAAAAATAATAATAAAATTTTATCACGGGCCAGTTGGCGCGGTTGGTTAAGAGTCCACCAATTGCGCCGCAGGTCGCTGTTTCGATTCCCACACAGGACATACATTTGTGTGCATGAACATGTGTCTATGTCCTGAGTCAGGATGTAATAATATTATGTAGTATATCAGTTATCTGGTTTCTATAGTACAAGCTCTGCTTCGTTTGGGATCAGATGACCGTGTGTGAGGAATGTCCCAGGATTTTCATTATTTATAAAATAAATATTTTTATTTTTTATTTTTCAGGCGTCTTCGATACCCCCTTAGTAACGTACTTACCAGAGAAAATGATAGATTTCATAAGACGTATGACACCGTTCCCGTCCCGGCTCGGGCGGCCCGACGAGTTCGCGCACCTCGTCACTAGTATAGTAGAGAACCCCATGTTAAACGGCGAGGTCATACGGTTAGATGGGGCGCAACGATGGTTCCCATTGTAGATTTAATTTAGTTATAATTTTTGTTAAGACTGTTAAATAAATGTGTAGATAATTGGTGTTTTGGCTTTTGATTATTTATTTAGCACAATATAAAGAAGCCTGTGTCACTCTACCTATGTAAAAAATTACGCCGATCCGTTATTTCATTGCTGCGTGCAACAAGGACAAACGAACAAACATTTGGTGATAATAATAATAACACAGTAATTCACTACTAGACTCTGTGTGTGATATTCTCCATACATAGGTGTTTTCCTTTCCTTTTTACCCGACTGACCCGGAAGGAGGGTTAAGTTTTTCGAGTGTATGTATGTATGTCTATTTCTTTGTGCCGCTCTGCAGCCTAAACGGCTTGATGGATTTAAGCATATGAGGTGTCGTTAGATTCGTCTTGACTGGGGGAGTTTCATAGGGTATATTATTCTTATATGGCGCCTAAGAATAAAAAAAATAGGGGGGGTATTAAAACTAAAAGTTTCGTTATTATAACAATATCGGTATCAAATGAAAGCTTGTAAATAGACCATTCCATATATGTATATATTGTAATACTTTTATGCTACCATTTTGACGTAAACTGCAAAAAAACACGTTTAATGCAAGGACAGTAGGTACTTACCATACGTAAATCACAGATTTGCGATGGTTGTTAGCGTTCCTTTACCGTACCGCTCATTTACTTACTAATAAGTACATACAACTGTTTCTGTATAAAACTAAAAAGTCTGAAATAAATTAAATTATTAAAAGAAACAAAAAACCCGACTGCGTAAAACATAAATTAACTGAAAAGAGAAAAACAAGCTCCTAAATCTATAGAATTTTGAATATAACTTGAATTTTATAAGGTATTGCAGTCGGGGATAAACAAATATTACAAAAAAATACATATGTACTTAGGTTATTGGTTGTCCCCGATTGCAATACCTTATAAAATTCAAGTTATATTCAAAATTCTATAGATTTAAGAGCTTGTTTTTCTCTTTTCAGTTAATTTATGTTTTACGCAGTCGGGTTTTTTGTTTCTTTTAATAATTTAATCCTTCACCGAAGTCTTACCGTAAGTTTTAAAATCAAACTAATTTCTTTTTTACAAGCTTTTATTTAGTTTCACCTGTCCGGTGCCTGTAATCGAATCTTGCAAGTTAAATTTGACCCACTTCCCAGTGTCCGATTCAACTGAAATTTGGCTTACATTAGTATGTTGGATAACAATGCAAGTACTGACAATAAATTGTATAGTCACCATTTAAGCTTGTATTAAAAATAAAAAATTTATATTAGTACTTGTTTCATGTACCTATGTTCCTGAAAAGTAATTAACTAAAAATTTCAACTCCATATTCGATTTTGTGACAACATGTATTACACATAATATCCCAAATTCAGGTATGTAACTCATTCCATTTCAACCTAGAGACTGGACGGATAGACGAACACGAAACCTTACAACAGTAACAACAGGGTTTCGAACCCGCACTAATATTATTCCACTCCACAAAGTACTCTCCTACTTAAGGTATGCTAACCTATAACCGGCATGCGGCAGATTTCCCGATAACCTGTGTATACATATATACGTTTAACCACTCTTTGTTGCATAACGGCTATGAATAGCAAAGCATACAGCTATTATCCAGCTTCAAGTCTATTAACAAGGTAACTTTAATTGCTCTCAGACTTCTAATTAATGTTTCATTTTGATACCGCAATCATACAGCGGCGGTATTACAGTTATAATACAATGCAATCGTCGTGTTTCAACTATGTTTATTAATGGGTGCCATGAAAGATGTTGAAGCTATGATGTTATAATCATATTTCATGCTAAAATTGTGCATTAGCATTTATTGACACATTGTGAGAAAATCCTAGAGTACCTAGGTATTAGTATGTGTAAGCCACCAAGTTGAAAGAAAGACCCATAATTTCAAGTTTAATTCAAACATTAGATAAGGCGATGTTGATAGTATGATGGATTTATATAGTAAACTTAAATTTTGCCTATACCTACCTAATGTAAAGACGGTACAATCCTTTTTATTAAAGGTAAGTTCAAAACCAGTTCATAAAGAGTACACGCATAATTACTAGTATAATTTATGTATATCAGAACTATCTATGTACGCACATCTATGTATAATTTGGTCCTTCGAGCCGGATGTCATAAGTCATTACTACAAAAAAAGGAGAACCCAAACAAAACGAGGCGCACGGACAATACTGGCGAAGAGCAATAACTTAATAAATTATTGCGTTATTTATTTCAATTGGCTGGTTTGTTTTCTGGTGGGCACTTGGCCAGTTGTTTATCATCGTATTTATTGCTTTATTCACTTGCAAGGTGACAGTTGGCGTCGTACGATGCGCACGCGCCGCGGGGCGCCTTCTGGTGAGGAATTCATGTGTTACGCGACCAGATTTGGTATACTCTTAAGTCCCAATTTACCAGTGTTTTTAGATTGGGAAGCAGGCAAGTAGCACAGTTTACTGTTCCCATTTGACAGGATCCAACATTGGATGCAAAATTGGTACAAGTGATTAATGAACTCCATTTGCCCGCGTCTGTCTGTACCTACTGCCTGATAAAGTACCTATTGTCGAAGAATTTCGATTTAAATCGTCGTAAAAAAGATTAAATTTGTTCCTAGGATAGGATTTAAATAAAAACAAATTGGGGTTGAGCTGTTACCAAGGATTTTAATGTACTGGAAGGTGACTTAGATGACTTCTACACCCTTATGCGGACGAAATGGCACCAAGGAGGATTCGTCCATGCTGGTTACCTACTACCTACTCGTTGTAGGTATTTACTAATCTTTGAAAATCACCTTGGGTACTAATTACTAAAAACGTTGCAGTGTGCACTGTGCAGTTTACATGATCGAGCTATAGCTGCTATAGCGCGTTTCGGTTATAATTCATTATGTTTATGGTTATTTTATGGTTACGCTACGTGGTGCGGAGCGCGCCTCACTCGTGGGAATCGATTTATTAAATTAACCATTATTTATTGCTGTTTAATCAGATTTCTTTATTTGGATTTAAAGCTAATTAAACATTTTGCATATTGAAGTTTTGGAAAATAATGAGCACATATTATTATAAGGCTTTTATTTAGGACGCCGCGGACGATCGTGTCGTAGGTTCAAACTAGGATCGATTTCTACGATATGCTTGAGTTGAAAATATAAAAATATCCTGACCACGATTAATAGCCTTTCGGAGCTCGGCTCTCATGAATTCGTCGCCAGTAGGTATACTTTTAGGTGTGTTCCTTCCAGCATTCACTCCTTTCTTACCCATATCATCTTTCACACAATCCATCTATCTCTTTTTGGTCTTTCTCCTCCCGAATATCAATCCACTTTCATATTCATAACTCTTAGTCACGTGGCTTTCCTTCCTCCTCATAACATATCCATACCACGTTAAACAGTTCCCTCTAAAATTTTCAGTTACTGGAGCTACTTTCAAGCTTCTCCTCTTGTGCCTTATGTACTCATTCTTTATCTTATCCATTCTTGTCACTCCACACATCCATCTCAATTTCACAACATCCTCAGCTCAGCTGCATACAATCGCCCTTCATTCGTCTTGTTCACTGCCCAACATTTCGAAGGTCTTATTACGGACTTGTAGATTTTCCCCTTTAGCTTTAGAGGCTACCGCGGACTACTCATGGAACTAATTTGTACCATAGAAAATATCAGCCATTCATATGTGAATCTTTACCATGTAACCCCTACCGTACGTCGTACCACACTTTGAGAAACCTTGCCTCAGAAGAACATTTAGAATATATGCCACGGGAACTTATCCGATCGAAGCAAAGTTGTTGGTCTTATCGTGTCACTACGCCCTTATTGAGTAGCTGTGAGTAGGGTTGTCAACTAATACATATTTAATGTAACGTTCAACTGTGAAAGCTTACTGTTTCAGATAGTATTCGTTTTTACTAGTATATTACGGAACTCCGTGAGTGGCCCTACTGGTATTCTTATCTAGTTTATCAAAAATCTGTAAAAATAACACTTAGGTACAAGGTGTAACAGTCTATATATACGACTAAAGGGTCCACTTATTAAAAACACTTATTTATACATATCACATTTGTACAACCCTAGCCCTTGTGTGCGGTGCGCGCACGCACCCGCATATCTGCGGTTATGCGGTGATCAGTCATGTTCGCGTCGCCGAGCGCATGGCGCAGTGCGGCGCGGCGCAACAATGGTGCAGATTGACCTACCAAAACAGCTTTTATACAACATTTATAGCACCAGCGGATTCCGTAGAGACTGTATTACTACATAGACGCTCGTTGTGGTAATACGTTGTAGAAGATAGCTGTGAAAATGTAATTAAGAGACAGAGCAAACAAAACGCGACAACAATAAGTTTTAGGTATTTGTATGATAAATAAAATATAATATAATTGTAGGTATTATAATATAAAAAAGAAGTAGGTAATGCTAAAGGTAATAAGATAGTACATCCTGGCACCATGGACCTTAGACCCGACATTTTTACAACCTACAGTACGTAAAGAATAGAATCATTAATTTAACACGTTAAGTGCTCTGTGTAAGAAAATACTTTGTAAAGAAAAATCTGTGAATAAATTCAATTTAATTACCTATTATACTATTGCATTCTCTGACCTTAGAGTAATACCTTAGTAAGTAATAGCGTAATTAGCCATTCGTACGAGGGACATGGAATTTGAACTCGCACCTTTTTGTAACACTGAGTTGCGTATACGCATTTGTTGCTGCCTCTAGCCGTATATTTAGCGAATCCGGGGGCTGTAATTCTACTGTTTTTCATAAAAAGACGTTTAGAGAGCCTTGTACCATAACTTTGGACCACAATTCATCTTGGAAAGTGATGAAATGACCTGATCACCGTGGTATGATTTCCATTTCAAACGAACAAAACGTTGTATGCAGTGACGATGGTCGTGTGTTCGAATCCAACAATGAGCTTTAACTACATGGGAAGGAAATCATCGTGAGGAACCAGAGCTCGATGGTACTTTGTATTCGCCTGTCTGGCTACTACCCAGGGCCGACTCTAGCCCATATAGCGACCAGGTGCAATCAATAAACTGGCGCCCTCAAGTAGGCGCGCGATCAAAATGGAATCCCAGTTTGATCGGAAATTCGGGTGCAAATGGTGCAATTATAAATGAGAATGTAGATGTCACGGGTGGCGCTCGGCGCCCCCTGAGACCCTGCGCCCGTGTGCGCTGCACACGCTGCCTGCACTATAGGTAAAGCCGGCTCTGCTACTGCCCTCTGTATATCTATATAGGTAAACCTACAGGTTTACCTAGGTGCTTGTGATAAACTCACCAAATTCACCAAAACATTGTAAAAAAGTTCTTTGTTAAAAATGACATTTTTAATACAAGCTTTTTTTTGAGTGACTTTACTTTTTGTTGACTGTACTTGTGACAAAGTACTCATCAAGACGAATCAAACGAGCCCAAACTCGATGGGTTTATGTGGTTTTATTACGGTGTTCCTATGGCCACCTTCCAACTCCATCATCAGATCAACTCCACGTCATCATAATATTGCATTGTCACGTGATTTGCATATTCGTGCAAAATTTCAGCTCAATCGGAAACCGGAAAGTGGGTCAAATTTGACTTGCAAAATTCCATTACAGACAACGGGACAGGTGAAACTAAATAAAAAAAAGCTTGTAATAAAAATTCATGCTTCCATTCACCAAAAGTCTATATTCGATGTCTGATGTTACTAACTGAGCTATCGTCTTGAAGAAACATGCGCACCTAAAGAAACTTTTATTCGGTTTTCGGTGTCAAGTATCAGCTATACATTGTACAACTATAAATATTACAAATTTTTGGTTATAAATTAAACTGCCTTACAAGTTCGGCCTGCGTACAAAAGAATTATCTTCATATCTATCAAGGGGACACGTCAAAACCGAAATGCATTCCTGAGGAACCCCATACAGAGCAGCAAATATAACTCATCGGCCGACAAGGTCGTTAAGTCAAGGGGTTAAAGTTTATTTTAATTTAATTTAATGGTATTATTATATATGTTAGTACTTCGAGTGGTCATCAATCATGTGTGATGCGAGTTATCCTTTTATGGTATTTTGTTGTGGGAGTTTTGAGTTGGATGGTGTTCATTGCTGTTTTACTAAGGTAGTTAGTACAGGTAGGTAGAGAAATAAGGTGTTTTAAAGGGGAAAGCATGTATCTACTGTAATTTTGAGCAGTAACTTTCCTTTGGCATTCGAATTTTTTTATACAACGTAGTCGGTAAACAAGTATACGGCGCGCCTGATGGTAAGCGGTTACCGTAGCCATATGGACGCTTGCAACACACGAGGCATTACTCACGCGTTAACGACTCACGCCTTCCCGCTCTCCAATGAGCTCTGGTGACCTTACTCACGCGCAGGAACACAACATAAAATTTGGCTGCGGTATTCTGTATGTTGGAGGTAAGTACAGTAGTACCCAACTGATATGGCTTACCGATGTACCTGCGCAGAAGATATTTTTTGTACATTTTCAATGCACTGGAAATCGCTATTGGTCGGCAGTTGCCGCCATGTTAGCGCGCGCCGTGCGGAGGGGCATGACATGCGAGTGAGACGGAACTAACAGCTGCAGTGTATTATGAACCTTATAGTAGTGATCTGAGGTTGATTGTAATTTTTATGCATTCTTTCGTTAATCTTCGGGGCCATACTTTCTTTTCTGTGCGAACGAAGATTCACGACGCGCCTTATCAGTTGGGTAATACTTTACCTACTTCCCCAATAGAGTTGCAATTTAAGCTCAACCTCTCTTAAAAAAGAAATCTTGATTTTCTTCGATATTCACCGATTATTGCAATTTTGTACCTTTCAAATATCTTCATACAAACCCGTTAATGGTAATGTTATGATACAAATTGTAGTCACGTCGTTTTCGAGTACCGGTCGTGATGTGGCGCTGCCACACACGGCGTTGTTTCTAAGAGACTAATTTGCTCCTTCCCTACTAATTGTCAATGTAACAATTACATGCTTTTAAACGAAATCATTCTGTTGTCTCCTTAAGGTTAATTACATATGTTTTTAAACAACACGCATTTTTCAAGATTGTTGGTTTAATTGCATGAGATTTTAAGGAATTTTCTTATTAAAAGTTCTAAGAAACACTTTGAATTGCTGAACTTCAAAAGTGGCTGTAATTTCTTGGATGGAGTGACACAAATATTTATATTCGAGAAGTGTATATCACTGCATTTTAATGTTTACGTAGTTGTATAATCTATTATAGTTGTAATTGATTATATATGTATTATACCGTAATTGTAAATGTTTAACTAAATGAATTCAAAAATATGAACTTGTCAATATTACTAGTTTAATCCTCTGTGGTATTGCTTTATTCGTATATATATGATAAGTCAACCATTCTGTCTGTGTATTACCTACTAATATATATAATTAACAAAACAATAGTTGACACTCAAAGTCTACAATTTTAAGTTAAGATAATACTTTGTAAAAATGTTATTTAATTACTGTACGTCGTCAAAATAAAAAAAAAAAAAAAATATGAATAATCAGTCCATCGTCCTGAATCATGTCTATACGTGACAGGGTCCGAAACGACGTCATTCGTAGGAGAACGAAAACTACCGATATAGCTCGTGGAGGTCACATCGCTCGAAGAGCCGATAGCCGATGGGGAAAGAAGGTTCTCTCATGGCGACCACGTACTGGAAAGCGCCGAGCGGGACGACCTCCCACCAGGTGGACCGAGGATCTGGTCAAAATCGCTGGGCGCCGCTGGATGCAAGCTGCCCAAAACCGTTCGAATTGGAAGTTTATGGGGGAGGCCTATGTTCAGCAGTGGACATCCCTAGGCTGATATGATGATGATGATGATGAATCAGTCCATTCTACCTTCAAAATGATTGATTTCGATGATGATTCTATTATATACAAAAAAAAAAGGTTTAAGTCTAGTAAAACTCGTGTTTTAAATATATCCGTCACTTTCTAATGTCATATAACAGAAAGAGTTAGTTAGAGTACTCGACTTAAACCTTCTTATGTAATAAGTAACTAATCTTCATTAGTTACTTGATGGCAAAGTCAAATAAAGAATAAGTACAGGGCATGAAAGCCATGAAACTAATATGAACTAATGGTTGAACATTATACGCCGTAAAGTTGAGTTAATTGCCTTTAAAACATGAGTAAATATGACACAGGGACGTTTTCCATCACGATGTACTAGCCACATTAGTAGTTACATATATGATGGTAGGTAGGTATAATGTTATATTCTATCTAACGAATAAGGTAGGTATACTCTATCATTCAGATTCAGCATATACATTTTGAAAAAGACGGGGTTAGCTGTGAAAAAATCGTAATGTAATATGCGAAAGTGATTTTTAGGGTTGCGTACTCAAAGGGTAAAACGGGACCCTATTACTAAGACTCCGCTTTCCGTCCGTCTATCTGTCCGTCTGTCACCAGGCTGTATCGCATGAACCGTGTTAGTTAGACAGTTGAAATTATCACAGAATATGTATTTCTATTGCCACTATTCGGAAGAGCGGGTCTCCCCTAACACAGGTTTTATAAACATAAAAGGGGAGTCCCAACCCCTGTAATTTACAAACTTGTAATCTAATAAAGAAATTTTGAATTTTGAATTTGAATTTGAACTATATCAACAATGAAATAAAATTTAAAATTAAAGGGGGACCCCATACAAGAAACGTCTTCTTTTGGTGTTTTTTTTTTGCGCCTACTATTAATTTCAGTCAATTTGAGTAAGGTTATGTTATTATTATTATTATTATACGGAACCCTCCGTGTGCGAGTCCGACTGTACTAGGCCGTTTTTTGGTTGTGACCTCTTGACCCCTCACCGGTTGAACCAAGCTTGATAAAATTTGGCACGCAGGTAGATCATTATCTGGAATAACATATAGGGTAATTTCATTTCGGGAAAGCATCATAACAAACATAGGTATATTGCTTTTATTTCGCTGTATTACCGTATAGTTTCTTAGTTGTACCCGAAAACATTTTGTGAAGATTTTTGATTTGTTTGTAAAAATAAAGCGATCTATAAGCGACAAATAGGAGACAACAATGTTATTTAAGGTGGCCCTCTGTGGCCGGCGCAACTTCAACGCAAGCATAGTCTAAAAGCTTGTTGTTTCATCCAACGTAATGTTTGGCTGCGAAAAAAGAGAGACAGCATCAGGGCCGTCGGTTATCAGTCGGTAAATTCCGCTGATCACTCGCGGCCGCTTCGCTAGGTCGTCATTCATGATTTCGCATTCATAAAACTTGTTCCAGGAGTATACTTCTTGTGAAAAAATCTTACAAGTTTGTGAAAAAAAAGTTAGTTATTTAGAATCTCCAATACATTTGCAAGCCTGGTATCTAAATGTTTTCTTTACTTTTACAATTTATAGGTACATTAGATATGGCCAAAGTTCAGGCAAAAACGCTGTTTTTCGGAGGCTTTGACTGAATTTGTTTCACACTTTTTTTAAATTACGCCTAGATACACGGCTAGATATAGCGCACAAGATACTAATTTGTTCAAAACATCTAACGAAATATGTTTAACAACGCCATAATAAGTACAGAGGTTTTGTATGAAAAGTATGACGAATTGAGTCCTCTTAATGAAACAATGCTAACTATTCAGCTCGGTTCTATATAAATAACTCGGCGCAGTGGGTCATTGCATGGCGCCTTATTCTTGTTTAAAATAGACAGTTGCCAGCGACACACAGTGACTTTTGTGTTATCTGTTGAAATATTTATCATGCATACAAATTCACAAGTGATCAGTAGCCGAAGCTGGTCAGCTCACAATACTGGCTTTCAAGTGCAACTGTCGGAAAACTAACTCTAATTAAGGAGGGTGTGAAGAGATTTGCATGTGAGTGATACTCCTGGTGTCGCAAGAGTATACATGGTATATTTTTGGTCGGCGACAAGCGCCCCATAGCGGTAGTACAAAAATACATTTTCCAAAAATGGACTTATTTCCATTAAATACTGTAAATGCGTTGAGAAATACCTTATTCAATTTGAAATATAATTACCGCAAAGTATGTTTACTAGGCACGCGCACAGATTAGAGCTAGGCGCAAGCCGCCATCGCCCCACCCCTTTACTTCCTCGCACTCCCGATGAGTATTACGTCTACACTTTAGCTTATTACATGATTTTCCAATTAATATTATTTTTATTATTATAATTATAAAAAAATAAAGTTTTTTTTTTATATTTTTTTTAGCACGAGCGACTCAGGTTCGATAATACATGTAATACTGTCACATGTATTATCGACCCTGAGTCGCTCGTCGCTGACCAAAACAACGACCTGTATAGACTATGGTAACAGCTTATCATCAGGAGGGTCGTATTCTTTTTCTACTTTACTACTATATAAATAAATGTGGTAACAGTGGTGCAAATTCTGTATAGCAGCTAGCTAGTATAATAAACTTTACCCTAGAAGTAATAAAGCAAGAAATAGTTTAGTTAAGAAGGATAGAGCGTTGCTTTTATTCGCTCAAACGGCAGCTTGATTGAGGTTCCTCCACCTTACAGAATACCACAGCCAAATAACTTTATGTTGTGTTCCTGCGCGTGAGTAAGGTCGCCAGAGCTCATTGGGGAGGGGATAAGGGTTGGTAACACGTGAGTGATGCCCCGTGTGTTGCAAACGTTCAAATGGCTACGGTAACCGTTTACCATCAGACGGGCCGTACGCTAGTTTACCGAATTCGTCGTATAAAATATATATTTTTTTTAAACAAAAACATCATGATGTGTGTGGTGTGTAACCATGTTTGGTGGCTCAACAGATATTTTCCTTATAATGAAAACTTCATAATATTATTTGACAGGCCAGTTGGCGTAGTTGGTTAAGATTACACCTATCACGCCGCAGGTCGTGGTTTAGATTCCCACACAGGACATGAATGTGCATGAACATGCCTGTATGTCATGAGTCTGGGTGTAATTATGTATATTAAGTATATATTTACAAACAAAAAGTAGTATATGTATTATATCAGTTATCTGGTTTCCATAGTACAAGCTCTGCTTAGTTTGGGATCAGATGACCGCGTGTAAGGAATCTCTAAGGATGTTTATTAATATTATTATTCATACATTCCTCAATTTAATATATATTTGATTAAATTAATCTCTTTATAATGTAGGAGCTATGTGGCAGTGTGTATCAAGGATTGCATTGTTATACGTCGGACCGGTCGAGGGTTATGCAACTAAACAATTGCATAAGACAAAAGCTCGGCGAAGCTGGCATTTTTACTGGTTATTGTTAGAGCTTAGAGCTTACAGGAACGAAAGTAAAAGCATTCGTTGGCTCAAGTACTTGCATCTAGTAAAATGATTTTGCAACAAGCTTTCATTTTGATTTTTTCCTTCAAAGCATTAAAGTTCGTTGGAAAATCCAAAGGCTGGTTAAAAAACTAAATAAATTATTTGATTCCTTCCGTGGAAGCTCAGACTGTGGAATGGTTGTTGGAAATGGTTGGAGTACAGTATGGGGTTCTTCAAAAAGGGTGTGAAGAGATTTCTTCAGGGTCGGCAACGCGCGAGTGACATCCCTGGTGTTGCAAGCGTACATAAGCTACGATAACTGCTTACCATCAGGCGGGCCGTATGCTTGTTTGCTACCTAAGAAGTATAAAAAAAAATGAAATGTCTAATGCTTTAGTATTTTTTTCTACCAACTGATGTACACTTATGTCACAGTATTATCATTGTGTGGTGATAATTATACATTAAACACATGTTGAGTCTTAAGACAAAGTATATTTATTTATTTCTTGTTGGAAAATCAACTGGTATACAATACTATAACTTAAATAACTTTCCTAAGAATAGCGACACTCATAGTCTGAACACTAGAAATAAGCACAAACTTGCAGTACCTTTAACTCGGCTCAGCAAAGTCCTTAACTCTTTCAAGGGGCAATGTATACGTTTCTATAATAAAGTACCCAAAGAAATCCAAAAGCTACCTATACATAAATTCAAAAAGATAGTTAAACAGAAGTTATGCACGAAAGGGTACTATAAAGTTTCTGATTTTTAACCGACTTCAAAAAAAGGAGGAGGTTCTCAATTCGGTTGTATTTTTTTTTCTCAGCAAGTCTTTTTTTTAAATATGTACTTAGAAGTATTACAATTACAAAATATATATAACAATAGCCTGCGAAGCGAACAATTCATTCAAATGCATTCTTGTCATCTACATAATTGGACTGTTTTACAAAAAACTTAAACCGACTTCAAAGAAAAGAGAAAAGAAGAAAGTGTACCCCTTCGAATAAAAAAAAATTTAATCGGTTAATAAATGACGGAGTTATGAGGTAACAAACATTAAAAAAACATACAACCGAATTGAGAACCTCCTCCTTTTTTGAAGTCAGTTAAAAACAATAATACTATTTTTAATAATTTAAGTATTAGATTTACTACTTAAGGCACACGTATCGTAATATACTATTAGTATCCGGGGACCATCTTCACATAAAGGGTTTTTAGCTCGGACAAGTCTTCACAAGCTTTTTGATATCATGTTGTTTATTTTAATGTGTTTTGCTGAACTATGGAAATGGTAGAACAAAAGTTAGTCATTTCTCTAGCTACAGAAATGTTGCACAGAAATGTGTTAACAACACGCGCCATATAAAAGACATCAACGCGTGTGATTCTCAACATGGACGTTAATTTATTAAAATGAGTTATTTGTATGTGTTAATGTGCATATATATCGCTATTATATGCCTAAATTATATTATAATGTTGTTAAAAATATATTATATCCATTAATAGCATTTACAACTCCTATGTCTTTGAAAATGTCGACTCACTTTTAAATCGACATGATTTTTTTGTTTATTACTAGCTTTATAGCCCGCGACTTCGTCCGCGTAGATTATTTCTTTTTTCTAGATATGAATCATTGTAACAATATAGAGCTTTGTTCATGGCTATTGTCCGCCACTACGTGTGATATTGACAAAAGTTCAGGTAGATTAAGAGCTCATATGCGAGGATGCCACATAAAACTGAAACAGTCCTGCCGCAAATCAACTCTAGCAAATTTCAGAGTTTTTCCCTGTGACTACAAACCTTAATTAGGAACTGTTATCTTTTAAATTCAAACGGAAGGTGATTTGGGATCAATGGTATACGCGGTAAGAGGAGAAACAGTCTGTTTCTCCTCTGGCAGAACCAGTAAATATTTTGGCCTCAATAACATTGCGGCGGAGAGCTGTAACTTGTAGTCTAGTTCCACAGCTCAATTTTGGAGGCCTTATCTCTCTTTCCCTCATGTCTGAGGATCGTGGTCAACATCGGGTTTGCTTCTAGAGCGAATGATCTGCCTTCACTGGTTTCTGTCTTCTGGTTTCTGTAAAACTTGGAGGACGATGAGTCTTTACTTTATCGGACCATCTTGTTGGTGAACGACCACATAGTCGTTTTCCTTCCGTGTTCACAACTATGATCAGATTTCCAAACTTTCATCGCCTTTGCGCACCATGTGGCCGAAATACGAAAAAATACGTTGGTGGCATATGGTGGACAATCGTATTTTAATTTGGAGCTGCGATAGGATTGATGCATTGTTGCGTTTAGCGGTCCAAGGTATTTCCAACATCCGTCTCCAGCACCACATCTCGAATGCATCAATCCTTTTTCTTTCTCGGGCCAGTATAGTTAACGCTTCCACTCCATACATGAAAATGAGGAATACCATTGCTCGTATTAACCGGATCTTTGTTTTAATACCGATTCCTCTCTTTTTCCTGATGTTGTTTAGGCGAGTCATTTCAATACGCCAATACCATAAGCCGAAATAATAAATTTTGAAATTTTCACTTCATATACTAAATTGAATCCCCCTTTTCACTCCTTAAGGGTTCAAATTCCAACAACACCGATATTCGTTGCTTTAGTTTATAACCATAAGCTTAAATAATAAATTTAGTGTATTTCCATACACAAATTCATCCCCCTTTTTACCCTTTCGGGATCGGAATTATCAAAAACGTTGAGGCACATATAAATTAATTTTAACTTCGAAACTGATGGACTTTCATATAAACTTGCATCCCCTATTTTACCCCCTTAAGGATGGAATATCCAAAAATCCTTAGTGGTTGCGTACACTGTGTAATAATATATTAAGTGACGTTTACTTTGAAACTAAATGATTTACATACATCCCATACCTTTTCACCCTATCGGGGGTGGAATTGTCAAAAAAGCTGAGATAACAACACATTAATTTTCAATCGTCAGCCTAAACACAAAATTTGAAGATCCTAACTTAAAAACTGACGGACTTGCATACAAACTGTCATGCCCTATTTTACCCTCTTAGGGGTGGAATTTCCAAAAATCCTTCCTTAGTGGATGTCTACACCGTATAATAATACATTTAGTGAAGTTTAATTTGAAATTGAAGGACTTGCAATACACAACTTCATCCCCCTTTTCCTCCTTTCGGTGGTGGAATTACCACAAACGCTGAGATAACTATATATTAATTTTCAATCGTCAGCCTAAACACAAAATTTGAAGATCCTAACTTCAAAACTGACGAACTTGCATACAAACTTTCATCCCTTATTTTACCCTCTTAGGGGTGGAATTTCCAAAAATCCTTCCTTAGTGGATGCCTCCACTGTATAATATTAAATTTAGTGAACTTTACTTTGAAATTGAAGGACTTGCATACACAACTTCATCCCCCTTTTCCTCCCTTCGGCGGTGGAATAATCACAAACGCTGAGATAACTATACATTAATTTTCAATCGTCAGCCTAAACACAAAATTTGAAGATCCTAACTTCAAAACTGACGAACTTGCATACAAACTTTCATCCCTTATTTTACCCTCTTAGGGGTGGAATTTCCAAAAATCCTTCCTTAGTGGATGCCTCCACTGTATAATATTAAATTTAGTGAACTTTACTTTGAAATTGAAGGACTTGCATACACAACTTCATCCTCCTTTTCCTCCCTTCGGCGGTGGAATAATCACAAACGCTGAGATAACTATACATTCATTTTCAATCGTCAGCCTAAACACAAAATTTGAAGATCCTAACTTCAAAACTGACGGACTTGCATACAAACTTTCATCCCTTATTTTACCCTGTTTGGGGTGGAGTTTCCAAAAATCCTTCCTTAGTGGATGCCTACACCATATAATAATACATTTAGTGAAGTTTACTTTGAAATTGAAGGACTTGCATGCACAACTTCATCCCCCTTTTCCTCCCTTCGGTGGTGGAATTATTACAAACCCTGAGATAACTATATATTAATTTTCAAGCGTCAGCCTAAACACAAAATTTGAAGATCCTAACTTCAAAACTGACGGACTTGCATACAAACTTTCATCCCTTATTTTACACCCTTAGGGGTGGAATGTCCAAAAATTCTTCCTTAGTGGATGCCTACACCGTATAATAGTACATTCAGTGAAGTTTACTTTGAAATTGAAGGACTTGCATGCACAACTTCATCCCCCTTTTCCTCCCTTCGGTGGTGGAATTATTACAAACGCTGAGATAACTATATATTAATTTTCAAGCGTCAGCCTAAACACAAAATTTGAAGATCCTAACCTAAAAACTGACGGACTTGCATACAAACTGTCATCCCCTATTTTACCCTCTTAGGGGTGGAATTTCCAAAAATCCTTCCTTAGTGGATGTCTACACCGTATAATAATACATTTAGTGAAGTTTACTTTGAAATTGAAGGACTTGCAATACACAACTTCATCCCCCTTTTCCTCCTTTCGGTGGTGGAATTACCACAAACGCTGAGATAATTATATATTAATTTTCAATAGTCAGCCTAAACACAAAATTTGAAGATCCTAACTTAAAAACTGACGGACTTGCATACAAACTGTCATCCCCTATTTTACCCTCTTAGGGGTGGAATTTCCAAAAATCCTTGCTTAATGGATGTCTACACCGTAAAATAATACATTTAGTGAAGTTTACTTTGAAATTGAAGGACTTGCAATACACAACTTCATCCCCCTTTTCCTCCTTTCGGTGGTGGAATTACCACAAACGCTGAGATAACTATATATTAATTTTCAATCGTCAGCCTAAACACAAAATTTGAAGATCCTAACTTCAAAACTGACGAACTTGCATACAAACTTTCATCCCTTATTTTAACCCCTTAGGGGTGGAATTTCCAAAAATCCTTCCTTAGTGGATGTCTACACCGTATAATAATACATTTAGAGAAGTTTACTTTGAAATTGAAGGACTTGCATACCCAACTTCATCCCCCTTTTCCTCCCTTCGGTGGTGAAATTATCACAAACGCTGAGATAACTACACATTAATTTTCAATCGTCAGCCTAAACACAAAATTTGAAGATCCTAACTTTAAAACTGACGGACTTGCATACAAACTTTCATCCCCTATTTTACCCTCTTAGGGGTGGAATTTCCAAAAATCCTTCCTTAGTGGATGCCTCCACTGTATAAGGTATCTTTGTGCAAAATTTCAAATCTCTAGGTCCAGCGGTTTGGGCTGTGGGCTGATATATCAACAATCAGTTTATCATTTTATATATTAAGATTACAAATACCATTTAAATTTTTGTTTCAAATTATTATTTTGGACATTAAATAAATTATAGTGAAGATATTTTATTCCTCAAGATACCTACATTTCAATAAAAAAGATTATGAATAAAAATTATAAAAAAAAAACATCGATACTATAATTTTGACCTTATACAGATTTAGGCGCCGATCCCACAGAGAAGAGTTCTAGAGTTCCGCGTTCCGAGTTCTGCATTCCGCGTTGACTGTAAGCCATGTGGGGCCTTTGAAAGTAAAAAAAGTGTATGATGTGCGATCAGTAGCGAATATTGCAGAACTCTAGAACTCTAGACTGCTTGCTGTGTGCACAATAGTCAACACGGAATGCAGAACTCGGAACTCGGAACTCCAGAAGTCTCTCTGTGGGATCGGCGCCTAATAGTAGTGAATTAAATTAATAACTAGAAATAAAAAAATATATACGTTTGATGATTATTAATGATTTTGTAATTTGATATTTCTAGTATACAAAAAAAATTGTATGCTACATAAATCTCGTATTTCATGCTTCCAGCAACATATGAAGCATATAATCAAAGTAAAGGGGAATGTTTTAATTAGGCCCGCGATTGGGCGGAGTGCCGCATGACGTCACGTCCCAACATTGTCTCCTGTCAATTTAATGAACAAAATTGAAGGCGAAGTACCGTACTTTTAATCAGGTTGATTATTCTTTGAGATAATTACTAGCTCGAGTAATCCATATGTATACAAATAAATAAAATTGAAGTGTTTTTGATTTCAAAATAAGTTTACAAAGCTGGCTTTTCACTATGGAATATAATATAATATATAGTACATCTGCCGTGGTTTTCCCAATGGAGTACAGCATGGGGTTCTTCAAGAAGGGTGTGAAGAGGTTTCTTCAGGGTCGGCAACGCGCGAGTGATACCCCTGGTGTTGCAAGCGTCCATAGGCTACGCTTACCATCAGATGGGCCGTATGCTAGTTTACCACCTTAGTAATATAAAAAAAAGTTGAGATATAATATTTTATCGCTCGTCATACAATGTGTCAAAAAATATTTATAGTTTGTGATGTAATATACAAAAATGTATGACGAGCGATAAAATACTATATCTCAAGATGTACTTTATATTATACAGGTTGTTGTTTTAGTCAGCGACGAGCGACTCAGGGTCGATAATACAAATGATACTGATGCTAAAAAAATATAAATAAAATACTTTTTTTTTTAATAATAAAAATAAAAAAATATTATTTGGAAAATCATGTAATAAGCTAAAGTGTAGACGTAATACTCAACGGAAGTAGAGGGGTGTGGGGCGCCGACCAAAACAACACACTGTATATATCCCATAGTGAAAAGCCAGCTTTATGGTTCATCATATCAGCCCATGGATGTCCACTGCTGAACATAGGCCTCCCCCATTGATTTCCACTTCGAACGGTTCTGTGCCGCTTGCATCCAGCGGCGCCCAGCGACTCTGACCAGCCCGGTGATTGTCAAATGCTTTCGTTATCGGGAAACCGATAGCGAGGCTCTCAAAACTTTTTATAATTTGGGTATTACGTAACACAAATGATAGCAAAATTTAAAACTATTACGATTAACTTATTTCAAATGAAGCCGGCGACTATTTTGGCATAAAAGTTACACAAAACCAAAATTATAACCACTTACGAGACCCTCGCTATCGGTTTCACGAAAACGAGAGCGTTTGACAATCGCCCTGCAGGTCGTCGGTCCACCTGGTGGGAGGTCGTCCCGCTCGGCGCTTTCCAATACGTGGTCGCCACTCGAGAACCTTTCTTCCCCATCGATTATCGGCTCTTCGAGCGATGTGGCCTGTCCATAGCCACTTCAGCTTACTAACTCTACGAGCTATGTCCGTCGTTTTCGTTCTCCTACGAATGTCCTCATTACGGACCCTTTATGGTTATTTAACCAAAAACACGAATTTTCTTTGTTTGGTTGTTTTCTTGTCCAAGCTATTTTCCGATTGAATCAATTTACTTTCATTTGGACTGGGACTTTCATTGGCAGAAGACTGCAGAGCTGCAGAGAGTAAGGAGGCTTTTTATCCCGGGAACGTAGGCGAAACCACGCGGCAAAACCTGTGTGTGAGGCACTCTGAAGTGACTGTTGCTTATCTCCACTTCTTTTTTAACAACTAATAAAAACTAGTAAACATAAGGGTGCACCTGATGGTAAGCGCCTAGTGACGCTAGAGCATCACTCGCGAGTTTCCGACCCTGGAAAAATCTCTTCACAACTTTCTTGAAGAACCCCATGCTGTACTCCCTTGAGAAAACCACGAAAATAAACTTACACGGCTGAGAGCCCTTAGCGCCCACCAAAGTCCGCGTAAAGGTTAGTTCACACCGAGACGCAACGCGACGGCATGCATTTTTTAAGATAGCGATACAAGTAGAACTTTATTTGACGGGCCGGCTGGCGCGGTTGGTTAAGACTCTGGTCAAGATTCCACCTATCGCGCCGCAGGTCGTGGGTTCGATTCCCACACAGGACATGTATTTGTGTGCATGAACATGTCTGTATATCCTGTGTCTGGGTATAATTATGTATATTAAGTATGTATTTACAAACAAAAAGTAGTATATGTATTATATCAGTTATCTGGTTTCCATAGTACAAGCTCTGCTTAGTTCGGAATCAGATGACCGTGGTTAGGAATGTCCCAGGATATTTAATTTTTTTATTTACTACCAAAAATGTACTTATTTCAATGAGGGAATTAGAGTACGTCCCGCAGCGGCACTCTGCGCCTCGAGGCGTTGCGATGCGGATTGTAAAACAATTCGCCTATACACGCATCGTCGAGTCTCGTCGTTTTGCGTCACGTCGCGTCGCGTCTCATCTCATTGTGAACTGACCTTAAGGGTGCCGTCTGAGACTAACATTAGGTCAAATTTTTAACCAAAACCTCGAATAAGCCTTCTAATTTCAAGGAAAAGTAATTTAAAAAAGTTACAAGTCAAAGTCTGCATCCAATTACAAGGTCTTAGAGTCGCAATTGCCGATGCCCTATCAAACAAAATAAAACCAAACAATGGGGCTATTTATATTCATAGCCTATAAAATAATCAGTGACATGAACCCATTCGACTCGCAGCGGAAGGTTGTACCATTATTACTGACTCTATAAATCCCTCACTCACTTGTATGCAGATCGATTTACTTCCTCGTAACGCTTCTTTGTTAAAGTATGGAGGATACATCTGTGTTTTATAGTATACCATGTGTAACGGAGAGGGTATATGGGGTGAAGATTATATCATGTATCTATCTTTATATATAAAATTCTTCTGCACGTGTGTATGTCACTGAACTCCTCCTAAACGACTGGACCGATTTGAATGAATTTTTTTGTATGCGTTTGGGTGGCGCCCTTGATGGTTTAGATTCACAAATCAGATCCCGGCAGATGGCGCTGCAGTCAATGTAGGGTAGGGTAGGGTAGAACCACACGAACAAAGTTGCGCCGGGCAGCTAGTACTCTATAAAAAAGTTTCAGCTCAAAATAAATTAGTCAAAGAATTCATACCAAATTTTTGGTTTCATAAGTTTATTGAATTCAAATCATAATCAACCAAGACTGCCATACTAAATTAATACTTGATATGTATTTACGACGACGAGCCAGTTGGCGCGATTGGATAAGACTGGTTAAGATTCCACCTATCGTGCCGCAGGTCGTGGGTTCGATTCCCACACAGGACATGCATTTGCGTGCAAGAACATGTCTGTATCTCCTGAGTCTGGGTGTAGTTATGTATATTAAATATGTAGTATATCAGTTATCTGGTTTCCATAGTACAAGCTCTGCTTAGTTTGAGATCAGTTAGCCGTGTGTGAGGAATGACCCAGGATATTTATTTATTTATTTTCTACGTCGTACACTTTTCCGACCCTACCCTTACAGCTGATATGCATATAAAAAAGCGGGCGAGTACGACCTGGGACCCAATTCTCAGCCATTCGAATTCATCACTGTTTCGAAATAAAGTTCGAACTCTAACTTTTTTCGAATGTAAATCAAGTTAGGCTATTCTGACAATTTCGAAGCCGCCATTTTCTCTTATTTTTCGAGAGCTAGCGCTCGAACTGCTTCGACTGGTCGGGACCGTTCGAAACGTATTTCGAATGCGAACTATCAAACGTCAAATAGTTCGGTTGTCATTTGGAAACGTAATGACAGATAAGCCTAAGGATTTCCGTTACGCACAGACAATATTTTTTCATATTCATTTATAATTATTATATAAAATTGATTAACTTATGAATTCCGGATATATTAGGATATAAAAAGTGTAAAAAGTTATTTTAAATATTTTAGAGTCATCAAGATCTTTTTAAATTTTAATTTAAGACTTAACATTATCGCGTACGTTAACAAAACGCAATTATCAAGTGAAACGAAACGCATCGTGCAATTTGTATCTATCATAATGGCAACATTTATTCCGTACACTCGAACTTAGTTCGATTAATGTCGAGAATACAGGAATCGAAAAATAGACTCCGCCTCTCGAAATTTTACGGTCGAACTAGCACTCGTAATGCAAGTTCGATTCGAAGGCTAGTTCGAGGGAAGTGAGAATTGGGTCCCAGGGGTCGATCTCGAGTTAGGACGAAGCCGTCGCACTACGAGGGTCATTACGACACTTGCTAATATAATAATAAAAAACTTTGCTGCCTTGTTTGTTATCCAAATAGGTTATACATTTTATATGGATATACCCTTTCCGTTACACGTTGTACCTAGGTTACCTATGTTTTTTTTCATTGGTAAGGTAATAAGTAAGACAGCTTTTTTCACTTTTGTTCGCATATGCATTATTGTTTGTGGATGGCAATGTAAGATTACACTAAAATTAAGTATTTAGTATTAAAGGTGTGAAGAGATTTCTGCAGGGTCGGCAACGCGTGAGTAACACCCCTGGTGTTGCAAGCGTCCATAGGCTACGGTAACCGCTTACCATCAGGCGGGCCGTATGGTTGTTTGCTACCTAAGTAGTATAAAAAAAAGTATGACAAAAGTCAACTAATTTCAAAATTATATTAAATATCCTTGACATGAAATGGTAAATGGTCTTAATTGGTCCGCTGGTCCCGGGTACTACACATTCAGCACAGCGCCTACCCATGAAGCTCTGACGACCTTACTCACTGCATTTGGATTCTGTTATTGAAACCTCTAGCTAATGCACAGTGTTATGAGAACTTTTTTTGACTTGATGCATATGGCTACCTTTTACCGTCGCACCTCTCGCCATCGACGGGCAGTTCATCTACATACTTTGGAAACAAAATGGTTCCGCAGTTTCCGCACTATGCGGTCTCAAAGGAGCTATCTACAGCGGACGCTCAGATTTTGGAATGAGCTCTTCACCGTGGTTTTCCCAGGGCGTTCTCCAAGAAGGGTGTGAGTGAAGATATATTTGTAGGGTCTGCAACGCGTGAACGATACCCCTGGTGTTGCAAGCGTCCATAGGCTATAGTAACCGCTTACTATCAGGCGAGCCGTATGCTTAGTAGTAGATAAGTTCTTTGTTAAAAATTTCATTATTTTATACAAGCTTTTTTGTGTGACTGTACTTTTTGTGTGCACTTGCATTGTCATCCAATATACTAATGTATAACAAATATCAAGTCAATCCGACCACTGGAAGTGGGTGAAATTCGACTTGCAAGATTCCACCCGAACAAACATACATACATACAATAAAAGATTGTAAAAAAAAACAGGATTTGAATCGACAATTCTGAACATAGTCAACATAAATCAACAGAGTAATCATCGCATTTTTAAATAATAAGAACAGATAAAACAAATAACTATAACTGAATCCTTAGTTCAAATTCGGATTCCCATTGTTATTTATTACCCTTCGCGGAATAAATGAGTTCATATTTATATTCGCCATTAAATATAAATATCGGTACATCATTCATACATCCAGTGCATTTGAAATTCAAAATAAGTTGATGTGAACAAATTGAACTGCTAGTATACATTCAGTTGAAACTAGACACTTACATGCACGTGTAAATACAGGGTGTCCAGTGAATAATGGTCCGAATGATAACCCACCCTCCAAAGCAGAGAGATTGCCCTATCAGAAAACGTAAAATTATCTTAAATCTTTAAAAGGGCATAAAAAAATCTAAATCAAAGTCAAAGCTATTTATACAATTTAGGCCCTAGTAGGGCACTTATGAAGGTCAAAATTACTGAAGTTGCCACCAGCTCGTAAGTCGGCCCTCAACTGAGAAGAACAGGCAAGAAACTCAGCAAGGTAAGGTAATTTTTTTTAATATTTTTGGACCATGAGACTTTTACGGATATTTTTTTTCTGATAGTTTTCGGGGGATTTCATTTGGACCATTATTTACAGGAGTACAGGCCATCTGTTTATACCAATAGATTTATTATTTTACTGGCTTCTAGCCCACTGATTTGCCCGCGTTATCCAAGGATTTAATTTTCTAATATTTTCTTTCAGAGATTGATCCAGTTGTGTGCCTTCTGACACAGCTTAAAATCTCCTCTAGGAACACTCTAGGTAACTGTGAAAGCATCAAAACTCTGTGTTTCTCATGTTATAAGAAAGTTATAAAACACTAAAAGACAGAAATACAGTTGCGTTTTATAAAATATAATGTCTTGTACTAGTGCCAAAACACAACGGCACTAAATAATTAAACCATATTTCGTAGTTAAACATGATCAAAACTGTGTCCCTCAACCGGCCGTCATTATGACGAACTTGTATAAAATGCAAGAGACATACTTTTTGCATTCCAAAACCATAAACCCTTCTGCCTTCACAATCTATGGGAAAGTTATTCCGGGAATGAACGATAAGAGAGTGCTTCCTTCGTTGCTGCTGTCTCTTTCTATCCTTTGAATTAACGCGCGCGGGAGGGAGATATCAATACGCCAAGGAATGTCCCATATAATACAATTTTATTATTATTCATCGAAAGTTTCAGTGGATGCTTTTTAAATTGCAAGGCACTCTAAATGTCGTGTAAATACATATATTTATTCATGTGCAGTGGGGATATTGTCGTTTGGGATTGTTTTAGGACACCTCTGTAATTTAGTGATTCGAGGAAGAGATATTGAAACACGTGGGTTTATTATAGAACGACAAAGGGCTCCCGAACTGTGATGTAAAGAACGTATGGAATTTACAGAGGTTTTTAGACTAATATGGATGATGAATTCCTATAATGATATGCGACCCATAAAGATCAGAAAATGATGTAAGTATGGGTACCATACAATTTGATATTTCGCAAAAGTATCGTAAAATCGGTCAATCTACAATCTCCTTACACCGCAAGCGAATAAAAACCTGAGGCGAATACATTATAAGTATTTATTATCTAAAATGGTCGATCAACGTGTATTAAAATATATAAAAAACATAACAGTTAGGTATATTATGTTACGCAAGTGTTTTTATTTAAATCATCGGTTTAACAAATTACAGCCTTTCTGTGGACAACCTCATATTGGTCTGATGTCTACTATTATATTAAGCTACTACTTTATTTAAGGCACTTCTATTATTGAACTATGTCTTCGTAATTCTACATAGCTTATGTTCGTTCTGCTATATTGAATATAATATGCTATTTTGTTATAGGTATATGACCGTAATTTTTATGAGATTAAAATTAGATATTTGTTACTAAAAATTAAAGCATTAACCGATATCTATAATAGGTATAGTGTAGTATGAACCACAATGTTTTTGACTTTATGTATGTTATTTATTAACATATTTATATTATTTTCTTTAAAATCATCTAACTATGATGCTTTTAATATTTGTGTATTTATGTGTTTTGAATACTAAATAAGAATTTGGAATAGATCAAACCCTGAATTAGTTAAATTAGGTACGAAACTATTTCTTCTGCGAGTTTTTGTGGTACATTCAACACCCAAACAACGCACGTACTTAATAATTAAACTTACTATCAATAATAATATATGAAAATTTCATGTGAATGACGTTTGACGTTATTTGACTCTACAGAAAAGTGAAAACTCTAGGTGACAGAATTTCATGAGTAGAGTTACACACCGACCAATCAGCCTACTATCCATGTAAACCTATGAATGGTAATATCGCTAATGCGACTTTTAAAATGTACGTTTCTCACCAAACGAAGCAGTATTATAGAAGACCTTTCGAAATAAGTCGGTTGTTACCCAAACGACCGTAATTCTCTTCGTCAATAATACCGCAGTAAAGCCACTTCAAGTTCTGCAAACTTGTATCGAAGCACAAGAACTAATTCTGTCTCATTCTTTTGTAAGAACAAGCAGTGATCGGAAAGAGAGGAAAGTGTGGAGCTTGAGTCTTACTAGCGGGACATCGACCAGCAGCTTTCAGAAAAACCTCACCTGAGACCAAGACCATTGCAGCTCGGAAATGTGAAATTTTTAACATAATTTTTTTGTACTGTGGAAAATATTTACACGAACTGTATGCATAATGAGGTAAAATCATAGTTTATCAAATCAATGTTAAATATTTGAAAGTCGTAAATATTATAACATAATAGTATATTCAACAAAAACAAGCTGCACAAAATTCTATTTAGTTGCAATTATTTTTATTTATCAAGCTTAAAAACCTATTGTACATTAAATATCTTAAAACGTGAGCTACAATGGTATACCGTTAAGCTTACTTGCCCCGTGGACATCGACAAAAACCGTGCAGCCTGTTTACATCTGTGTGACGGTCCCCCTGTACACATACGCACGCACACATCGGTGGCCGCATACCGACCGGCGCGGGCGCAGAGAAACTCCGCGTTTTGCATTCAGTTGTATATCCACTTTTAGGGTCATCAAACGCTTTATAGGATCGCGTCAAATTATTTTGACATATTTATTAAAAACTATCCAATTATTGAATTCCAAATTGTATTACAAAACGGTTATAGCTTTCCTTGTGCCAGTGCGTGTCTTAAACGGCCAAGTTACGACGTGTTAAGTTTCTGTTAAGTTACAAAAGTTTTAATTAAGTTCGTGTTAAGTGACAATGTGCTGTGATGATTGTGTGTGATTATGTGATGGAAGGATTGCGATTGATTTGAAAATGTGGGAGACCATTTGCTACGTGAAATCTGTGAGGAAAAAGGGAGGCTGCGTATAGGTGAGTGCTAAGTTAGAGTTAAGTTACACATTCCTCTTGACATTTCATAGTGAAAAATAAAATTGTTCCATATCAGCTTATCTTGTGGTATGATGACGATATAGAAGTATACTCTTCATATTGAAGGTATATTTTGATAATACTTACTTATTTCAATAGGGTTATGTATGCTTAGAAATTGTAGGAGAAATTAGTAGACCTATTTATACTCCTAAAAGATGTTATGGTATCGGAACTTATATACAGGAATAGAAAAATGGTTTGAATGGTTCAAAAAACAGAATAATAATAATGATTCACAGGTAGATAGACCTAAAGCAATATTTATTTTCAATCAAAGATATATTTAAGAATATAAATATTTAAGGTCTAAGGGGCATTATAAAAATACCTGCATCTAGCAGTGGCAAAATATAGGTTTAAAATGACTAAATCTAGACTTCTTTTGTACATCCTAAAGTTTTTTAACATTCCAATAAAAACCAGAAGACCGGTCCATAATTTTGTCACCAGTTCACAGAAATAGCATGTGTGAAGATTTAACAAAAACCCGTACCATATCATATGCCATTTTAACATGACTATTAGACAGACTTTTAATAATTGTGCTGATAAAAAATGTCTCTAAAGTAACTATTACACCGTCCTATTTTTAGGATCCTAACTAGGATGGTTCTAACTAGGAAGCAGAAGCTACTTATTACACTACACTATCTTGCTTTCTAAATAGGACGCGGCAAAGAGTATAGCAACTATACTAAAGCGGGACGGACGACTCGAAGGGAGGTAACAAAGGTCGATTTAAAAAAAATATAACGATACTTACATCGATGATCTTCCGATGTTTTAAGTTTTTTATTCTCTCAAACCGATCACACAACTTAAAATATTAATGAATACAAATGAGCTCCTTTATGTTAAAAATAAAAAACAAAAGTAAGTAAGTACCAAGTATTAATTTATAAATAATGTAGTATTTTCAATGTACGGATTATTTTTCTATTATTGTTTTTGATTACTAGTGACCTATACATTCATCCCTCAAAATATACGCCAAGACTTTAGAAGGGCCTCATATAATTATTTCAAAACATCGATGTTTTCAAGAACAAGGACACATCCCTAAACGTCCTAAATCGGAGCGACTCGATTACACTTTCCTGTTTAAGGAAGTAGAGCGGTTGGGACCTTCCTATCTCACTACTATAGGTACTAGTGTATTAGGACACTAACCGTTCTTTCTGTGATTACACGTGCCTATTTCCTAGTTAGGATCCTAAAAATAGGACGGTGTAATAGTTACTTTAATATTTCACCTGGCATGTCAGAGAGAGACAAACAGGGACAGAGGGAGATGCCCTCTTGTCAAAAGGATCTTATGAGGACTGGTGTATCTTAAAATTTGGACATTATAGAAGTAAAATTAACAGTAAGGTGTCATAAAGATTGAGCCACTTCCTGTATTCTCGTTTTGACAAATTCTTCGAAGACAGTAATATTTTACATAAATTCCCGTACGAGATTTAAGATTCACTGGTTGATGATTTATGTAATACATAATATTAAGTATAGTTATGTAGTATCATACCTTTCACAATATATTTTTCTGGAAGTAAAAATAGTTACCACCGAATTGGATGTCAGTTATCAACTGAGAAAAATCTACAAGAAACTCAGCAAGGTTATTTTTTCTGTCTGGTTGTCCCCCGCGGTTTCACCCGCGATCCCGTGATAATACTCGGGGATAATGTAGCTTCCTATAAATGAAAGATTTTTTCAAATCCGACTGGTAGTTCCATACATTAGCTTATTTAAACAAACAAAAAAACTCTTCCACTCTAAGTTCAAATTCAAAATTTCTTTATTAGATTAATAAGTATCGATTTATCGAATGAATAAGAATGCACCGCCCCCTGACACTCTTGAATATTTTGAAATCTGTTGAGCAAGGAGTATCTAAGAGAGGGTCGATGTTTTTTCCAGTGCTCTATTACAAACAAAATAACTTACTAGCTTGTATATCTCCGCTGATTAAGATAAGCCTCTCTCACGTCGTGTCACCCCCTCCAGTCCTCAGTCTTCATCTTCCAGTAGCTCTCCCACCTTCCTTAGTTTTCTCCTTGTCCCAGGTACCAGAGCAGCTTTCTGCTCCAGCGACTGTTCGCTTTAGCTAGCGAAACAAAAACCTAAACAAGTTTAAAAAAAATCTTCATTCTGATAATACCAGATATTGAAATATTTATTTTAACAATCTCTGTCTAAGTTATTTCGTATTCGTATTTATCAATTAGTAGAGTGAAGTCTGTTTGAACAAGAATTCGTTTAATATATACTAGGTTCAAAGTAACTTGTTCGACAAATGTTTGATTTAAATAAAATACAAAGCATATTAAATAAAGTTGAAATGAATTCAGCTAACGATTCTAAATAGAGTAATTCTTTTTACAAGCTTTTAGTTTCACCTGTCCCGTTGTCTGTAATGGAATTTTGCAAGTTAAATTTGACCCACTTTCCGGTTTCCGATTGAGCTGAAAATTTGCACGAATATGCAAATCGCGTGACAATGCAATATTATGATGACGTGGAGCTGATCTGATGATGGAGCTGGAAGGTGGCCATAGGAACTCCGTAATGAAACCACATAACCCCATCGAGTTTGGGCTCGTTTGATTCGTCTTGATGAGTACTTTGTCGCAAGTATAGTCAACAAAAAGTACAGTCACTCAAAAAAAAGCTTGTATTAAACATATTTTTTTTAACAAAGATCTTATTTCTACTAACTTACTGTTATGTAACAGAAGAAAATAGAAGTAAAAGCTATTCAGAAGAATTGTCTATTCCTATTATGTAAACCATAGATACGAAAACAAACAGACAATCGTGCCCTATGAATTGCGCATAGCGCATAGCCAACTGCGAGCGGGCGGCCTAATATCGACTCTACACCAAAGCACTGTGTATCAACAATACTAATATATCATTGTTGGTAAAACGGCCGCCCCCTGACATTTGAATATTATGGAATCTGTTGATCAAGGCGTATCTAGGAGGGGGTCGATGTTTTTTTCAATGCTTTTTATTTTATCAATTACAAACACAAAAGGGTGTGAAGATATTTTTTGTAGGGTCGGCAACGCGTGAGTAATACCTACCCCTGGTGTTGCAAGCGTCCATAGGCTACGGTAACCGCTTACCATCAGGAGGGCCGTATGCATTTTTACCAACTTAGAGGTATAACAAAATCCCCATCCTAGGAAGTACCATGAGTACAAACTCCTCATACCGGTCATTTTTCAGAGAGGTAGGGCGTAGCGTTTATTCGCTCAAAGAGCAGCTCGACTGGGGAAGTACCTCCACCTTACAGAATACCGCAGCCAAATAACTTTATGTTGGGTAAAGTTGTGTTCCTGCGCGTGAGTAAGGTCGCCAGAGCTCATAGGAGAGGGGGGAAAGGTCGGTAACGCGTGAGTAATATTTCGTGTGTTGCAAGCGTCCATATGACTACGGGAACCGCTTACCATCAGGCGGACCGAATGGCTTGTTTACCGAATAAGTCGTATATAAAAAAAAAACATTACATAAAATGTACTACATTCCAGTATCCATAACAAATATAACAAACTAGCTCAAATAAAACCACATACAGAAAGTACACAATCATAGATTCCAATCACGGATTAAAAAACAACGTGAGAATTTACCTCCAGTAAATTATATCTTAATTGAAAAAATAATTTATACAAACACTTGGTAAAAGGCGAACTATATACTCGTACAATCTACTCATTCTTTATTTGGCACCAATTTTGCAATAAGATATAAAGTTGTGCTATAATTGACAAAATATTTGATACCTGCTCTACACTTGTTGGCAATTTTAACAAAGTTAGACCAAACACCAATTAGTATATATTTGCCTCTGGTTTTATTACAAATATTGGCTCGTGCGTGAAACATTTGGCCAATGTGCCAAGTTATCTTGTAGAGAAAGCAAGTTATATCACTCATCAAACATTTGTCCCAATATGTCATGATATAATATAGTATCTCCAGATTCTTTTGTTTCTTAGACTTTAGCTTTGTTGGCCTAAGTCGTGTCTGTTGGATAATTGGCAATAAATCACATTTAAATAATTCATAGATTTCACGGAGTACAGCATGGGGTTCTTCAAAAGGGGTGGGAAGAGATTTCTGCAGGGTCGGCAACGCGCGCGATGCCCCTGGTGTTGCAAGCGTCCATAGGCTACGGTAAACGCTTACCATCAGACGGCCCGTATGCTTGTTTGCCACATAAGTGGTATAAAAAAATGCCCTAATAGAAAAACTGCATCTGTATTTTTTTATTCTCAATTTTGGATAAAGCAATAAAAATAGTAAAACGCGAAATTATATTTCTTCTAGGTATATACGGTTTAGAACTTTGTCGCACTTATACGACAGCCCTACATACAACTACTCTGGCGCTTGTATCTGTTTAGAATGAAAAGAATATCAATGTCGACAGTCTGATTAAAAAATTCCGATTCTTATTTTTAGATAGAGAAGTAAATACGCATTGAAAAAATAAGAAATGTTGTCAATTGTTGGCCACGTGCATGCGGCCACGTAGGGTTGGCGTATCGTTTACGAAACTACGCTTAGCCCTACCCAGTTAATAGAATGGTTGGTAACAACACCTGAATTTATAATTATAATAAAGCATATACCTAGGTAGGTGTGTCTGCGGTCTATGCGTTGATAATATTTAATTGAATTATGAAATCTGTAATATTTGCTGAAGCATAACCTACGAAATAGTAACTCTACATCAGTTTTTTCAATCTTATTGATTTCGTGACCCCCTTACAAGTTGAAAAATTCTGGCGACCGCCTTGTCAAACCGACAAAGAATTTATAAATTAAAAGACTACGATAATGATTTTATTTATTTTGATACCTTTACTTTACTTATCAGTCTGCAAGAAGCCGCGAGAGGTTTGCTACTAAGTAAGAGGTAAGTTGGACGCCCGCTTACGCGAAGTCTTTGCCTTTTTCCTTCTGCCGGCGACCACCCGACTAAGGTTTGGTGTCCCCCCCAGGGGTCGCGACCCACAGATTGAAAAACACTGCTCTAGATGATAAGTGCTTCTCAAATGCAGCTCTCAGAACATATCAGAAGTGCTTGGGGACTCGTTTTTTAATTGAGAGATTCCAATGACATGGGATGACACCCAAAAAAAAATTTACAAATGTATAATCCACCGAATTTCAGTAGCATGTACATTCATGTGCATTTGAACATACTACTTTGACCTACTTAAATCATCAGACCTTCTCTTACAACCGCTCCAGTTGTGTGCAAGACTGTACCAGACTAGTACTAGTAGAAAGCAGTTAATTTACATTAAATAGATGTAGTCACAAGTACTATTTATAGCTTTATAACTTGATATCACTGGACATAAATTGCTTCAGAGATATCAATGTTTGAAATACGCTATGAGCAATTATGTGTGATAAGAAAAATATTAGAGATGCTTTGAATAGTCGGTTAGCAATTATTTGGCGTATAGTCGAATTATTAGTACATAAAAATACTATAATGAGTAATAAAATAACGATTACATTTATCTAGAAACTAAAAATAGTAGATTATTAACCAAGGGGATAAAGCAGTGTCTTCTGTCGCGGGAGAAGAGTTCACCTAAGACTAAGACAGCTTTATCACCGAGGAAAATACTCTACTTTTCATACCATTTGCGAAAAAATTAACACAATAATAATATGAGCATTTATTAAAAATAATGACAATTAAAAGTAAAAGTTAATATTCGAAACATTGGTCCAATTATTCATAGAGTTACATTTTTGTTCGGTACATTTATTGTTGATGAGTTGATTTGCGTATTCCTTTTTCAAAAAGATGTATATTGTTTTATATACAAACTCAATGGTGTAAACACAGATGTAGTTCAGTATAAATTTCGGTAAGTATTCCAAAAAATCACATTCTCCCCCTAGAGGATGAATGAAATTCAGTACAATTTTCTTTCCCTGTTTTTAACAGATTAAAAATGACTATTGTTATGTTCGCTTTTTGTGGCATAGAATGTCACTTTTTTGAGTAAGTGGTATTTCTAGTAGGGGACTATCCTACTTTGAAAAATTATACATAGTACCTACCTCAGATTACAGAACAAAAGGCAGATAGAGCGCGCGGAACATGGGAGTGAGGCCAAAAAAGCAAACATAAATACAAAAAATAAGAAAGTGTTTTTCGCAAATACAAATTCATAAGCGAATAGCAGGTATGTATTTTTCAATTTGTATTTTCTTTTATGGCTTCACTCCCGTGTTCCGCGCGCTCCATCTGTGTAATCTGTACGTGGATTACGTAACTTTATTACAATGAAATTCAGATTGAAATAACTTCTGAATCGGTAGAAATATTGCAAAACTGAAAATGGTTCCATTTCTTATAAACCACTGTTTGTATTTGCTGTTATCAGAACGTAAAAAAGTTATCAGAAAACCGCTATATTCAACCGATTTCAATTCGAAAATGATAGAAATTTAGTTACGTAATCGCCCCACTGTGCATAGTACATACATTGAAATAATTCTTGCCAAATACCTACATGTTATTTCTTTTTAATATTATTGCTACTTTTAATAGTACATTATGATGATACATGTGAGCCGGAGGCGAACGCGATAAGGATGCCGAGAGTGTAATGATCAACGCGCGTGTCATACGACGTTTTTCAACACACTTGTGAGGAAAAATACAGACTTATTTTTTTAAGTAGATTTTTTTGAAAATTTCAATGAGAAGGTCAATAAATATGGCGCGCATGTTTTTTTTTACAGCGTTTCGCTCGTCTACGCACATATCAATTACATTGAGGTACAAACTTAACATAATCGGGATTACACCTGTCATAAAACTGTGCGGTAATGTAAAGTAAAAAGCACTAGTGCGTAATAAGCCGCATTAAGATACTAAAATCGGTGCAATAAATGTCACTTGACGAGCTATGTTGAAAAATACTTTATTTTATGTCATGTTTTTTTATTCGACAAAAAGTTATTCAATTCAGTATGTTTTTGTGTAAGGTATGTTAGTATACAACTTTCTTTGGGCATGTCTACAATTATAATATCCATGTTATCTTGAGTTCAGTGGAATATAATCTAATTTAATGTCTGCAACTGTTTCTGTGTTAATTAAATGTGCAGGTTATCTGCAGCTAGTTTCTTGATTATGTTAACCGGGTTTCTATCAGGTGTATTCAGTTTCCGTGAAATGTTGGAAACTCGAGTAATTGTGTGAATTAGCTGGAAATGCAACCGATAGTCATCTTGGAAATTTGCGTAAAGGTATTTGCAACAATTGATGCTATGTATTATACCATAAAGACCCATAAAAAATCTTGGAATCAGTTCTTTAAATGAAGATATAAAGTTTATTTTAATTAACAATATTAAGGAAGTAGCGAATAAGTGGAAAATTTAATTAATAGCACACATTCTCAACTTCCCTGGTTTACGGGCCAGACGGGCCAGTTGGCGCAGTTGGTTAAGGTTCGCCTTACGCGCCGCAGGCCGTGGGTTCGATTCCCACACAGGACATGCATTTGTGTGCATGAACATGTCTGTATGTCCAGAGTCTGGGTGTAATTATGTATATTAAGTATGTATTTACAAACAAAAAGTAGTATATGTATTATATCAGTTATCTGGTTTCCATAGTACAAGCTCTGCTTAGTTTGGGATTAGATGACCGTGTGTGAGGAATGTCCCGGGATATTTATTTATTTATTTATTTATTTACATATTTATCTCCAGTAATCGCTCGTTGACAATTATTTGCGATGAAGTAACTTGTATCAGAGCACTTTACAGCTTGTCAAGAGGATATATTACCATGTTAGTATTTTTTTTTGCTGTGTTTGACCGCTATCTAACCATGGTAAGTGATGTGGCCAAAGGTAAACAAAGCCTAGAAGGAACTGGTTCTCAAGTGCAGCGGTTGGAATACACCGATAGGTGTTCGGCAACAGTTTTTCAACTTGTGGTACGTTACGAGGGTAGTAGCAAAAGTACCCTAGATTAGTACCTTCAAGTTGCTCTGGTGCGTGGGGTAGTCACTGCATGACACGGGGCGAGACGGTCATTATGTCCTGCTATATACAATTTCATAAAGACGGTGATAAAATAACTGGCAAGAATATAAATAAATATCCTGGGACATTCCTCATACACGGTCATCTGATCCCAAACTAAGCAGAGTACTATGGAAACCAGACGTTAATGTACATAATTACATTCAGACTGCACATAAATGCATGTCCTGCGTGGTAATGGTAATCGAACCCACGACCTGCGGCGCAATAGGTTAACCAACTGCGCTAACTGGCCCGTCAAATTCAGCAAAATAATGTAGGTATGCATAATCTTGAAAAAACAATGAGGATAATCAATAAAACAATTATGCGTACATTGAACATACAATTCATACTGCTCTAGTAACAGAAAAAGTTCTAACCACAGATATAAATCTATAAAGATAACGCAAGTCCCTCCATCCGAATGAAAACCAAGCGTAGCGCTTTTTTAATACCTACCATAATGTCACAAGAGCGCTAAAGTTAGGTATTGGAGCTATTACGTGAAAATCAAGCGATCCTATTTGTCAGCTAAACACATCCTTCACCACATCTCTGGTGGACATCCAGCCGTGTGCACAGCTTTTGACACGCGAAGTACATACATTCGCGTCATCTATTAAGATTTATATCCGTGGTTCTAACATATAGAACACCCCTGACCCGATCTCACACTATTTGTCACCTAAACAAAGACCGCCATTTGGAATGCCAATACTCCCAAATGCTAAATTCGTGTCGTAATCCATCTAACACTAACAATACATTTGATGTAGTATCTTATTAGAACAAATTGGCGCTATTGTTCTACAGCTGACCCGGATCGTCTGATAAGTATATCACCATTTACAAGTGTCAATACATTATAAATCGAAGGTTAGTTTTGTTACTTGTATTACGTTTGATCTTTGGATCACCTTTTAAGAAGTTGTATATTTACCTTTAAGCCAGTGTTATTCAATCTGTCGGTCGCGACTCCGGGGGGGTCGCGAAACCTTAGTCGGGGGGTCACCGGCAGAAGGAAAAAGGCAAGGTAGACTACTACTAGTTGCAAACTTCTCGCGGCTACTTGCAAACTAATAAGTAAAGGTATCAAACCAAAAGAAAATCATTATCGTAGTCTTTTAATTTATAAATTCTTTGTCTGTCTGACAAGGGGCCCGCCAGATTTTTTCAACCTGTAAGGGGGTCGCGAAATCAATAAGATTGAAAAACACTGCTATAAGCAATGAGCCCGGGTCGTCATCATACATTCTTCATTATGTCTATTGCTGAATATAGATTTTGTGGCAGGGTGATCTTCATCCAAAATACCTCGGAGACAAAATGCTTTTTTTTCTTATGAGTGGTGATTGATATTGAATCGTGGATCTTTTCTTCAGCACAAATTTCCAAAGCCCTTATTATGCGCCATATCATCTCTTACTTCAGTGAGTTGTGGTCTCAACCAAGCATATTATAATGTATTCAAGTTATTTCACACAACTATCATGCTAGAAGAGGCCGTAGGCAAATTGCTACAATAACTGGCCGTGATATTTGTACATATAACTAAGCTAAAAATGCCGTGGTGGGGTGCTAACTGGCAATACACAGCACATAGGTAGGTAGGTACAACACAAGTATTATTTATTAATCATCATCATCATCATCATCAGCCTATAATGTCCCACTGCAGAGCACAGGCCAGGTACTCCATCACGCGTGCCCACTGCAGATTGGTGGAGGTAGGCTAGTGGTCAAACTATTGTTGGAATTTTTCAAGCCGCCAAGGAGGCATTTAACTAGCTTAACGACTATCACAATTAAGTGATAACCGGGACCAACGACTTTACGTGCCTTCAGAAGCACGGAAACGCTCGATTTGAAATACCACTAGGCGGTCACCAATCCAGGTAACGACCACGACGGTGATAGCTTAACTTTGCCGATCGATTAAGAACGGCTAATCATGCTACACCACGAGCGCTTCATCATTTATTAATATTACTATTATATTCCTTCCCCCGAAATTTCTGAGTTTTCATATTGGTGCAAAAACATCATAAAACAACATTTCAACGGACTTTTTGCCAATTCATTTGATTTTGATGAGTCATAGGGTCTTCCAAAAATACTGGAATATTTTTCACACCGTTGCAGTTATCATTATTTTTATCACGTCCTCATGATGGCCCGTTTGGCTTTAACACTGCAATTTTATGAGCACATCAAGTACTTTTATGCCAAGATGCGTTAGGTTTTCTGAATGAAATGTGTGATCGTTCTTTGGCGAAGGATCAACATAGCCATGCCTGCATGTATAGTAGCTGGGATCATGGTTCCACCGACCGATAATAGTAAAATTCTTGCTATGAGAGCAGGCTGACCCCTACCTCGATTTTCCAAGAACAATTTCCCGTTGCTGTCACGGCTTAAGCTTTCTTAATCCCCATTATTCACTTAACTTTACAAATTAGTGTAGTAAATTAAACAATGCTTGGCTAACTGTTTGGTCTTTGCGGCTATACTGATATCTCAATCGTCTCTTTCTATCTTTCAATTCACAGACAGTAATAATATAATCAAACCGTTATAATACTTGTTCAAAAACATGTACCACACAACACCCAGCCGTCTTTTGTACCTTCAGCGATCCAAGCTCATAATTGTATTCAAACTGGAAAGCTCAGTTCAGCTGCTTATGCAGTTAGAAAAATTAGACAGCTAACAGACGTAGACACAGCTAGATTAGTTTATTTTAGTTATTTTCATATTGTTATGTCCTATGGTATTTTACTTTGGAGTAAAGCTGCTGATATAGAAACCATTTTTATTTTGAAAAAAAAAAGCAGTGCGAGCTATTTATAATATGAGTTCTCGAGCTTCCCTCAGAGATAAGTTTAAAAATATAGGTATCCTTACAGTAGCATCGCAGTATATTTATGCAAACATATTATTTGTACATCAGAATATTAATCTTTTTGTAAAAAAAGTGACGTACACTCTTATAATACTAGAAATAAGCATAAACTTTTGACCTCTGCTTATAGACTCCAAAAAGTGCAAGGTTCATTTTTAGGACTGAGTGTACAATTTTATAATAAGATCCCTAATGAAATTTTAAATTTACCGTCACTAAAGTTTAAGGAACGTATAAAGGCCGCTTTAGTACAGAAGGCTTACTACTGCATTTTTATCATTTAAATATTAAAGAATATTTAAATGATAAAAATGCGTGGTTGTAGCGCTCGCTCTCGCAGGAAACATCTGATGTAATAAATTTAAGTTTGTTTTTGAAAAGAGTAATTGCTGAGTTTATTGCCGGCTCTTCTCAGCAAAATCAACCTTCCGAACCGTGCATTAGTGCATTAGAGTATTAAAGTTTGACTATTCATAAGTGCCTGTGTAAACTCGCTTCCCTATTATTTCGCAAATCATGGCTTCGATTTCGTGGGAACACCGAAGGTTTTGATCTCATTGTACTGATTAGCGATCTTGATTTATCCGTACATTGCTGGTACCATCAGATACGGGTATGTACACGTCACGAATATCGAATTATTCCGATAGATCGGATAGATGAATCGATATGATGCAAGGTGAAAGCAATATTGATATTACATTTTACGTCGGTATAAATATGTCACAGCGTAATGATGAAATACGGGCTTTTGGTGAACATCTACGATGAATAAGACATGTTAACATGTACAGAGTACTTACAGTGCGGCCGCGAGAGAATGCGTTTCTGGCACCTGTTAATATTACAATGGAATTTCAACTAAGCTTTGCCTAAGAAATCTCTAAACCTTCCTGTGAACGTCCCGTCGCAATATGGATTAGCCGGTTCCGAGAATAGCCAAATATCAAGAGGTGTCAGAAAGGCTTTCTCTCAGCGGCCGCACTGTACTTAATAATATTGTAGCTTATACTGGGTGTAACAAAAAGAGAATATACATCCGAAAGGGATGAAGACTACATCAGGTGAAGACTCTCTATAAAAAGGTTCAGCTCAAAATAAATGACTTAAAATTCATACCAAATTAATGCTTCCAAGTTTATTGAATTCCAATGTGTCAACATTCAATGAAAGTCAGGATCATTTTGCGTCACTTGCTAATATAAATATAAAATTTTCTCTTCCGTGATATGTGCGCCTAGTACCAAAAAAGTGGATTACTGTAATGGATATTACACTTTTCGTAAGGAGAAACTAACTGATTGACAGATGCTAGCATAGCTCAAACCATAGTCTAGAATCTTGAAATTTTGCACAATAGTTCCTCATATAAAGAAGGCATCCACTTTTTCAAAATTAAATTCCTAACAGCGGGCGAAACCGTGAGGCGGAAATCAACTAGCTTTCGGCAAATAGTAATGAGGAATGTTGCAAAGGAAAACATGAACAAAAAGTCGCACTAAAAGCTATGCAGTATGCTATTCTGGGTATCAAATGGATGCGAACTGATGCGAACCAAACGCAGAAATTGGAGGTGGAGCTAAGGTCGATGACGTGGGTAAACGTGTCACGGGGTTGAAGTGAAGGTGATAGGGTATCTGATGAGGAGGAAGATGAAAGGTAGTGTCGGAGTAGTGGTTACTTGATGGTTCTTGATTACCCGGCAGACCACTAGCCTTATGGTTGCAGATGATCGAGTCCGAAGGGCGGGTAAGTACTGAATGGGACTGGAGTTGCGTGGATAAGCGATATTTCTTCAACTTGAAGGTGATTAAACCCTGCTGTATGCCTATACCATGACTATACTAAGTATTGTCTATATCCAGATCATAATTTCGGATGGTGTAGGGCTAATCCACTCTGTGCTTTCCAGCAGTTACGATGTCGCAATTTTTTTTTCCCATCAGTTACCTAATAACTGAATATCCTATCCATAGTGAATATCGCAGTATTGCTTCAACAAGAGGTGAATAACATTGTTTATGCGTGATAGCTTGAATAAACAATGGTTAATAAATTATTTATCTATAAATAGCACAGTATTGAATTAACACCTAATGAATTTGGTATTTCGGACAAGATAGGTTAACCGATGACTCATAGCTTTAAAGATTAGCGAGGAATTTAACAGGCAATTTAACTGCTTATTAGTTAAACCTACACTTCAGGTTTCAACCCACGTGGTTTCTAGATAAATTAATGATCTGGCAACATTTAACTACGTATTGTCAAAGGTGAATACTAATTCTAAGTGCCAATTTATCGAAATTATCTTTCTACGAATAATTATTGAAATCGTAAGCCTCTCGGAAGTATAGTATTATTTTCAATAAATTTTATTGCTGAGAAATACCGCCATTTTGCAAAATGGCTACTCTCTACGGCTAATGGCTATATTGTATTGAAAGAAAAAAGTGAATTCAAATTCAGAACGTGAAATATGAATACAAATATGCCTCTACAGTTCGTGGGTCCTTTCAAATATTGGCGTAGAGGAAAACGTATGAAAGAGGAATACAAAGAAAAATCAGTTTTTAAATTTAAAAAAAAAAGTTGTGTGGGCGTGATGAGAGTAAAATTTCAATGTTGAAATGAAGTACAGTAGTACCCAACTGATATGGCGCGTCGTGAATCTTCGTTCGCACAGAAAAGAAAGTATGGCCCCGAAAATTAACGAAAGAATGCTTAAAACTTACAATAAACCTCAGATCACTACTATAAGGTTCATAATACACTGCAACTGTTGGTTCCGTCTCACTCGAAAGTCACGCCCCTCCGCACGGCGCGCGTTAACATGGCGGCAGCTGCCGATCAATAGCGTTTCCCACGCTTTGAAAATGTATCTCGCGCAGGTACATCGGTAAGCCATATTAGTTGGGTAATACTGTACCACTTTTATATGTAACATAATCAAAATACGTTAAAAAAGGAAGGAACATATTTAACAAGGTGAGAAAAAAGAGTAATTCAAGTTTGATTTTCACTACTGACACGTGTATTAAGTTGTACGTGCTTTTTTATTGGGCTAACTATGAAATAAATCGAAAATACGAAATAAAAAAAGTCACATTTTAGTAGGTACAGAACATAACGTAGGTTCATACCTACCTAAATTTTTACTTTTATTATTCAAATGAAAGCTTGAGAATTCGGTCAGATCAACTTGTCATTCGGCGAGATTAAGTTGGACATGACTTTAACTGCCTGTCAGATTGATACAGTTAATGTCCGGCTTCCGAATAATGTCAAATGATATTAATTATATTAATTGATGCATTAACTAATCCGTGTTATCTCTAATGATATACTTTAAATTAACTGCCTTTCGTTTTTAAGGCAGATATTTATTAAGTCTCACTTTTAAAACGCAAAAAAATTTAAGTGGAATACTATTTAAAAATATTAGTTCTAAAGAAGGATACAATACAATACAAAATTATTTATTGATTACACATTTACAATAATAATGAACAAATATAACAAAAAATAAAAAGTGCAAAGAACTTAGGCAGCTTTATTGGCTGAAGCGATTTCTCTAGTAAACCTAGCACGAAGGATGTAGTACGCTTGCCCAGAAATCGCCTATTCACTCTGACTTGCCTTATATGATAGGTGTTAGATAGGCGAAATTGTCATTAAAACTTATATACCTACGCAAATAATATTGCTAATACCCTTATCAGATATTGCTGTTTCGGTCCAAATTTTATGTATTTTCTCCGTTCTTCTCCTCTTTGGAAGAAACCACAACTTTTGGACAAAATTGATTAAATTATTCGCAACACATTAACATTAACATCCATTCTTAATGTGGCCTTGGACGACCGAGCGTGGCTGCAAGCCACCCTACCAATTCGTTTTGGTGGCCTCGGCGTCCGCAAAATTTCTAGTGTAAGCTTACCAGCGTTCCTGTCTTCTGTCCACAGCACTGAAAAACTAACCAGAAAAATTTTAGCTCTTTCCCTGGTTGACTCGGAAGTGCCGTGCTTGACGGACGCAGAGAACGCCTGGAAAGTGGCTTGCCCGGATACGGTTCGGCCCGAGAACCCATTTTCCCAGAGACAGTGGGATGAGCCGCTCTGCAGGTTGGTACGGAATAACCTTATTAATACGTCTACCAATACTGCTGAGCGAGCCCGCCTGCTGGCTGTGGGTGAGTGGGAGTCGGGCCTCTGGCTTCAGGCACTACCGTCGCCTAACATAGGCACTATGCTAGGTGACACAACGTTCCGAATCGCTACATGTCTGCGTTTGGGCGCTCCTTGTGGGGCTTCACATCGCTGTTAATGCGGGGAAGCAGTCGACTGCCTCGGACACCATGGCCTTTCTTGTAGTAAGAGTGCAGGTCGGATAGCGCGGCACGCTAGCATTAATGATCTCATCCGTCGTGCTCTTGCCACCGTCGGGGTGCCAGCTGTATTAGAACCTAATGGCCTGGCACGCGTCGATGGGAAGAGACCAGATGGTATGACCATAATGCCATGGAAGTTGGGTAGGTCTTTGGTGTGGGACGCAACTTGCGTCGACACTCTTGCACCATCCCATCTTCCTAGCACGGTGTGCTGCGCTGGAGCGGCTGCTGCAGGTGCTGAAAACCTCAAACGGCGCAAATACAACAATTTAATTGGTAATTATGTGTTTGAGTCGTTTGGGGTTGAAACACTAGGGCCATGGGGTCCGAGTGCACACCTATTATTTCGGGATATCGCCAAGCGGTTGGTCGACTCTTCACGAGACCAGAGGGCTGGCCTTTTTTTTGGCCAAAGAATCAGCATTGCCATCCAACGTGGCAATGCTGCCAGCCTTCTGGGCACTTTTCCTGTTGACAGCGATGTGGACGAATTTTTTGACGCTCCGTAATTTTACATTTTTTTATTCTTATTATATTAGTTTATTTTAGTTGTTATTATTAGTATTAACTTTATTAGGCTTAAAAATTATATTATAACTTACCTAGTAAAAAAAGAAATGATTTTGCTAAATTCGCAAATAATTACATATAAAAGTGTCCGTCTGCGAGTTCGAAATAAAAGTCATTTTATTTAAAATAACGAACATAATTGGGTACTTTCCTAGGTAAAAAATATATAATTCTATTTAATGCGTCAGTTAGATTAAAATGGATAGAAATATGACGTTATACGGAACTTTATCGGGTTATATCTTCATCATTTTTTGTTTGATTGACGAAAAATAATCTAATATTTTTTGATAATCTAACTGACGGACTAAATACCATTTTTTAGGAAAGCAGCCAATTAACGGACACAGTGCTTCTGAATATTTTCGTCAACCCAGTCGGCAAACATATCAAGATTTTTTTATATATTGTAGATTTCAAATATCTAAAAAAACAGTGACTAAGATGTAAACTAGACAACAAGTAATATAACAACTTTACGTAGATTTTTTATTATACCGACGATATAAATCTACATGCTATGCTTTAGATCGTACCGAATTTAAAAATTATGTTTCCTGTTTTTTTTGTGCATGAATAGAACTGTCTTGTTAGGCGATGATAGCTTGAACTTAAGCATCGTGAAACTAGATACTTTGTAGGGTACCCACCTGCCTGGCTACCACCCTCAAGTTGTGTGTTCAGGCACCTGCACTTGAGAGCCTGTTCTACGTTATGTGTGCTTAATCACTTACCATAATGTGATCAAACACAATAAAAAAGGTTAATATTGATATTTTGTTTCTTATATGTTTATTGGACTGCATTTTCACAAAGTATTATAAGATAAAAAGGTATCATAAATTGAAAAAAAAAAAAAAAACCTGATGTTCCAATATACAATGATTGGATTGGTGTCTGAATAGCTATTTAAGCAATCAACATGTCTCTTCAGTATTTTTTATTTTTGCTCTTCGATTCAATCATGGCGTGTGATCGCAATATAAAAAGGTATTATTGTTAATAGCTGAGGTAATATATTTTATATCTACGAAAGTGAATGCCTATTTATATACAGTAGTATCCAACTAATATGGCTTACCGATGTACCTGCACAAAAGATACATTTTCAAAGCGCGGGAAATGCTATTTGGTCAGGGCAGCTGCCGCCATGTTAGTGCGCGCCGTGCGGTAGGCCGTGACTTGCGAGTGAGACGGAACTAGCAGCTGCAATGTATTATGAACCTTATAGTAGTGGTCTAAGGTTGATTGTAAGTTTTAAGCATTTTTTCGTTAATCTTCGTGGCCATACTTTCTTTTCTGTGCGAACGAAGATTCACGACGCGCCATATCAGCTGGGTACTGTGTCATTGAGGGAATATTTTTTAAATTGGGGTACTGTCAGGCCAAATTAAAAATGTCTTCTCAGAACAAGTCATGGGAAAGGCGACAGATTTTAAACACAACTGTCAACAGTTAAGCATAATCAATGAATCATTTATAACAAATACAGAACTGTGCATCGATACGCGGCTGTTGTACGAAAATCAGAACCTTTACCTTCTCAGAAAGGTATTAGTCATGACATAATGTAATACATGAGCGTCTAGAATGCAAAATTTCAAATTATAAAAAAGTTGCAAATCTCTGTGGTGTGTGAATGTATAAAAATGTCCACAACGGAACCCGAAAGGTGAAGGAACTGTGTGTACTTCGAAAATCGATGAACGATATTGTCCGATCATCGTTTTGAGATATAAAGGTGGGTCTACGGACTTGCGAGGCTCGGACGAGCGTTCGGATCGCGCTCGCCTGCGCTCCGCCAATTGTCAGTTTTTTGACGAACACAGGCACTCGCATCGCGTTCGTGTTGTAGGCTCGTTACGTCATAGCCAGTGACGACCTAAGAGCGGCTTGGCTCGTACACACGGCTACAGATCAAGCTATTCAATTCCAGTATATGCTGATCTCGCATTGTATAGGATTTCCGTACAATGGGAGGTCAGCTTATACTAGAAATGTAAAGCTTGATCCGTGTGTACTCGGTTCGCGTACGCTACGCGAAGTTCGTCACTTCTTCGAGAAGCTCGTAAGAATTGCACAAAATTTCGGTCTCGTCGTAGCAAGCCCTCAGGAGCGTGCGGAATGCGATACATTATTCTACACCTGAGCATGGCCAATACGTGAATCAATACAAGTGTTATGCCTACAGTTAATTTTCTAGAAATATTAAATTTTTGGAACAAATAAACTAACTCACATCACTTAAGATAACGATTACAATTAGGATAAATACAATATACTTTAATATTACGCGTATTAACTATATGCGCGAATCTAAATTCTTCAAAAAGGGCGTGAAGAGATTTCTTCAGGGTCGGCAACGCGCGAGTAATGCCCCTGGTGTTGCAAGCGTCCATAGGCTACGGTAACTGCTTACCATCAGGCAGGCCGTATGCTTGTTTGCTACCTTAGTGGTATAAAAAAAAAAAAAAAAATCTAAATAACGTAATTACAGAATCCATTTATTTGAACACATAAAATCCGTATCCGCAACGTTACAGTATAAACCGGCCTTAATACAGATAGGCACTGTCCAAAGAGATTTGCACACAAAGTAGCCATTTTAATTTTATGGTTTTTAATTTTATCACCGCATATTTTTCGAGTCTCATTACTCGAGATGGTCGTTCGAGTTACAGAGATATCAAAGTGCTAAAACATTCAATACATATAAAACGTTGGATTGTAACATTCCTGAGGATCTTATTATTTCAATTCAACCAGTGAATTGGCTCGCATACGAGACTTAAATTTTTTTTTTTACTTTTTATATGTCGATATTTGTCGAAAATCTCACCGTGGTGAGTGAAGATGTGGCCTAAGAGAAGGGGACTGGCTCTCAAGTGCAGCTGTCGGAACACACCTAGGAGCTCGGCGTCAGATTTTCAACCTGAGGATGGTAACCAGCCAGGCAGGGCAGATTACCCTACCACCGTGCTATGGTTTCTTCACGATGTTTTCCTTCACAGAAAACTCAAGCACATAATAGGATTCGAACCCGCGACCATCGTCTCGCTATTCGACGTCTCTATCACAGAGCTATCTTCGCCTTAAAAATAATTATTTTAAAAGAAAGCAATGCATTTTTAATGCAAAGCTTTATATTTTTTAATGCATTATTTTAAACTTTTTTTCATGTATGAGTAGATCATTAAATTGAATATTTTTGATTTTAGAGAGCTAATCTAATATTCAGGCAAATAATTTGTGTTCTAACACTGCTCACTTTTTTAACCGACTTAAAAAAAAGGAGGAGGTTCTCAATTCGGTTGTATTTTTTTTATGTTTGTTACCTCATAACTCCGTCATTTATAAACCGATTTGGAAAATTATTTTTTTGTTCGGAAGGGTACACTTTCCGTTTGGTTCCATTGTCATCAGATCACGATTTGATTACTTCTTAGTGTACTTTGAAGTTGGTTTAAGTTTTTTGTAATACAGTTCAATTATGTTGATACAGTTTTCTAAATGATAAATTTTATTTACCTTTACCATTTGTAATTTTCTAAGAAAAAAAACTTTTCTTCTCGCTTGTTGTTATTATTCACTGCAAGTTCACACACATTCAAAGTACACTCAAGTGTTATTGCTTAGACGCAGTTAGCCGTTGCCTTGAATATAAAGGGTACATTATAGATATCTGAATATCTTTAACAGGCATTTACTTTTAACTAAAGCTATCATGTTATAATATAAGATAAAACTCAAACCAAGTAATTATCTACATAATATGGAGTACGAAGAAATGGTTGGAATACTTTATTTATCTTTTGAAAATAGACTACATTTTATCTCTTTTCTGTTGGAGCTGGGATTATTATGCCTCCCCCCTCCCCCTAATCTGCAAAAGTAAGCAAAGCTTGTACTTCCCCCTCCTATGCTTACGTAAGCATTGGCAGGATATTTTTGAAATCTGTTCAGATTTGTTTATTGCAGAAAAATCTGAAAACAAAAAAAATGCTGACTTAATCACCATCGATACCCCCCGTCCCACATGCCATCAAGAATAAGCAAAATAAAGACCTCCCCCAATTAGTGCTTACGTAATAATTGAATGACTCCATAGTTGCTATAGCAAATTGTAGCAAAAAGTCAATGTTGAAAATAAAGTTAAAAGAGTTTGAGAACCGTCATGGTGGACCAACCGACCGACAGTCGAAACGGGGAAGAAATAAAACATGTTGAAAAACCTGTAAGAGGTCAAGAGGTAAAATTTAAAGACATAATGAATGTTGAAAATAATGTTAAGAGTTTGAGAGCGGTCACGGTGGACCAACCGACCGACAGTCGAAACGGGGGAGAAAGAAAACATGGTGAAAAACCTGTAAGCAGAGGTCAAGAGGTAAAATTTAAAGACATATGAAGACTCATGTACTCAAGTGATAAAGATCAAAATAGCTAGTAAGAATTGTATTGCTGTAAAGAAGCTACGTATAAGCTATGTATGAGCTGAAAATAAGAGCTTCTATTATTGGTGTCGCACTTCTATCTATCTCATTGAAAATGAAGAAAATATACTTATTAGCATTAAATAATAGTGCATTCCAATGCGGTATTATAAATTCAAGACACAAAAAAATAAACCTGTTTTAGATAACTCTACGCGTTTTTACCGTTTTATAAGCTAGTGAATAAGACATCTGCGAGAACCAATACATATTTTATTTGTGCTTTTTCCGTCTACTGGTTAATTAGTGTGCGCCCTTTCACATAGCCCATAAAGATTATAAATTACAGTCAAAGTCAAAGCCATTTATTCAATTTAGGCCCAGAAGGGCACTTATGAAGGTCACATTTACTGAAGTTACCACCGGTTCGGAACTCGGCCTTCAACTGAGTGAGAAGAATCCGGCAAGAAACTCAGCAAGTAAAATCTGTAACTAAATTTCGTTCTGTATTTAGTTACAGATTTTACTAAAAGTATAATTGTGATTGATCATATTTTCTATATAACACTAGTTGCGCCCCGCGGTTTCACCCGCGTACCCGAGGGATATTCTACTCTACCCTACCGTTAAGATTTCTTATTTTTTTTCCGTAAAAACCTTCTCCAGCGTATTAGAAAACATTAGTAAAAAGATGGATTAAATCGGTAAAGTCGTTCTCAAGTTATTGCGTAACGTGAAATAGGGATTCATTTTTATATGAAGAGATTGTATTTTAAATAAAATACCAAATTGCTGTTCTGCATAACCAAAAAATCATAAAATTGTATAATGCATAGATCTACGAGGATCTAGATTACGCCAAAACAAATGAAGTACAAAAACAAAAGGTATTGATGAATTGATATTGATACTTCCCTACTAGTATTTAGTAGCTGCACTTGAGAGCCAGTTCCATCTAAGCTTTGTGGTTTCGGGCACTTGCTTTAACATTACAAAAAGAAATATATCTAAAGAACAATCAATGCTTTGTCGTACATCTAAGCGGCTGTTCTCAGGCAATGCGATTCTGGGGTCACGACACTCATTCTTGTTTAATTTAGTGCCTCACTTTACTGGGAGTTTGCGCCCCGCAGTGGTACCATACCATTTTTGGTACATTTATATTGGCGCGCCGTTGTCGGCGACTCTGTAATTGTTTAATTACTTCCTTGCCATTGGTCTAGGGTCTGCTTGGTCTAGGTTAACGGATAATTAATGTACTGACTTAGGGAGTGCTTTATGTGCTGGGTTAAATAAATTATTGTTGTTTTGATAATTATTGATGATTGGAATTTAATTATGCTTGATGATTTTTGTTTTGTATCTATGCTGCGTGTAGTCTGTAATGAGTAGAGACCGGATTATATGCATTTGCATATTTAAGCGATCTTCAACGGTAATAGCATATTTTACCTAAGATCTAGTTATGATGCATATTATCGATACATTTACAATATTTATCGGCCGAGCGACCTATGTGCTAACATAGCACCCAAGTTCAAATCTGCCTGCATACGTCAGTGTATGCGGAGCGACCTTTTTCCACTTATAAAAATATTTTGAATGATCGAAGACACAATCTTACCACTGAACACTTGGAACAATACTTGATAGTTAACGTTTACAAAAATATTAAATAATGTAATGTAATGGTACTGTACCTATTATCGTCTATCAATGGATAATTTAATAATTGTAAGCTGATTTTGAAATAAAAAAAAAAAAAACAAAGTACACGCGCGAAACATAATCCATTCAATTGGAGCCATGATGGCTCCAAATGGCCGCCGCGCTGTCAGTGTACTGACTGGCGTTTTAGTGAGTGGAGCTCTCAGAAAAATAATAAATATGACGGTTTGTGCAGTAAAATTGTGTCATAATTCATCAGGGAAGAAAGATTAGAATTCTGTTGTAATATTCCACAGAAAAGCCAGTAATTTTATTGCGTAATTCATCTAAAATAACAAAGTTCAAAAATAAAAATACTTCACTCAGATTTCGAGCAAAGTGTTGCCAGCTGTTTGTGTGCGAATTTGTGTTGTTTTACGTAATTGATACTGATTTTGTTAGAGTAGGAAGTAGAGTAAGTAATTGAGTCCGATAAGTTGTTTCTTTTACTTATAGTTATTATAACTGACTAGCTGTCCCCCGCGGTTTCACCCGCGTTCTTGGGATAAGTAGCCTATAATACTCGGGATAATGTAGCTTCATATTAGTGAAATAATTTCGAATCAGACAGCCCTCCTAAAAAGGAAGCTAAAGCAATATTGCTAACGCAATAATTTTTTTCGAATTTACGGCAGATCTTATGCAATTCATCAAGTCCGAATCTTTTATTAAATTGAATTGTATATAATGAGTGACTCGTATACCAAAAAATACCCCCCCCCCCCCCCCCCTGGTAGTTTTACACAGTAGTAGTTTTACAGGTAATTTTTTTTACAGAGATTGACCCGTTTAAACAAACAAACAAAAAACTCTTCCGGTTTCTTGCATTATAAATATTAATATTATATTAGTATAGATTCAGTTAGATATTATAAGAATGTATAGCTATTCGTCTTTTATACGATAATGATAATTAAATACCTACATACTTCTTAATCTTCTTTTTCTATACAACCTATCATATATGAAACCTATCATTACCAACAATACCTACTACAAATTGTACGATCGTTCATAGCTTTGCACATTGTCTTGGTTTACTATGTTAAAATACCCGACATAAGTACTATGAAACATAATCATTATACTAGTAATAAATAAATAACAGGCCTGTGTCTATGATAAATTATCTAAGACGTAGAACATTTTAAACTATTTAATTAAAATTATGAATACTTACTTCTTATGTATACTCAAAGCTTACTTCTAATTTCATTCACTAGTATCGGAATGTTAATTTTACCGAAAAATTTCGTTTAGCTTGCAACATTACTCGTGCGCTTGTGTGCGTGTCAGCGAGTGTAATTATATGGTACTCACGCACACATTGGTTGTCAAGTGGCCTACGAGTCGCGAGGATTTTTGTTCGATACTTCGCTTCTAAGCGTAATAATTCAATGCTTTTCTTATTTTTTGGGTATATTTTTAACCGTGAGCCAAACGATTAACTTATCATTTAATTTCTCTACCAATTTTCATGCATATTCTGACAAGTTTCATGCATATTTCTAGCATTTTTCATGCATATAACAAGTTTTTTATGTTGCATATAATGAGTATGAAATTCGGAACAGATATGTGGTGTCTAACGATGACCGCATAATTAAAATTAAATATTATAGAATCATATTGGGTCATTTATTATCACAAATAGTCATAAAATATTATTTATTTTAATTGTGTTGTTATCGAGTTTGCCAACTACCTACTTAGTTCTAAGAATTTCTGTCTTGGCTCTTCTCGGGGTATTCAAAATTTGTAAAATTATGAATGAAGAATATTTTTGATGGAAATCGATTAACAGTTAACCATTTAACAAAAAGCACATTTTTATACAATAAGTTAAGTAGGTAAAGGAAAATGGAAAACTAGTGCTACAGTATTTGTCAGCCGAATCGTTAAGTGTATAATAAATTATTCTTGTAACGAAAACGTTAGATTACTTTGATGATCAATTTACCGTTTACAATTTAAGCGTAAATTTATACTTTATTATATTTACGGCTGAAATACGATATAATAACCAATTCTATTGAAGCTGTTATTATTAAAATTCAATAATAGAATGATAGATTTTTTTTTTTTTAATTTGTTGGCTTCACACGGCTTGTGTATTTTGCCATTTTCCAGTTACATTATAAGTTCTAGTCACAATAAATCACGTTAACATAGTCCTCAGTCAGTCACCGTCCATAAAAGTCATGTTTTAGTATTTATATACCAGAGTATATAAATACTAATAATAAAATAATAAAAAAATAATAATAAAAGTTTTAGTACAACCACCCAATGGTGGTTGTACTAAAACTTTTATTATTATTTTACCTCAGAAGGTACACTGGTGGTTGTACTAAAACTTTTCACGGACTTCTTGAGACAACTTGAAAAGGCACGATACACATGATTCACTTCATTTCACTTCACTGGTGCACATGGATTCTTCTTCGATCTTTATTGGATAAAATACCACCGATAATATGCAATAAAACTCAAAATACACGAATTTATGAAAATAAAAATGAAAACGCTATGTCACTCTGCAAGTTCCCGCCAAAAAGTCCAATATTTATTTTAGTTTCATAGTTCTGAGCAAAAAAAAGTATAATCCTAATAAATACCATATCCGTTTCATCATTTCTTATTTAGATAGAGCTTACTGAATAGAAAAGGACACACTACGGGGGAAATGAGATAGCAATACCTACATCCCTACATGTAGAGTAGTAATAAGCGAACATTAACTGGACACTGCCTACTTGCTTCTGGCAACTATAAAACTCATGCCAATATTAAAAAATAATATTTTTACTTGCTATTTAATGACGGTTACGCCGCAGGAAAACAGTAGATTGGGCCGCTAAAATGTAGCTTGGTTCTATCTATCAAGAATAATGATTGTGAAGCTTTGAACAGCATTCTTATTAGCCACGCTCCACAGTATATTCCTGTTTACTGAATATAAAAATCTAGTTCATAATGCCTGTCTTAGTTTCTCAGTTGTAGTTGTTTTCCGAAATGTTAGAGAAACATACGTAGCGATATTTTTTTCAATACCTTGGTAGCTCGTTGTTTTATTATTTTAATTCTAGGATATATATTTACAACGAATATGTAAAAAATAATAAAAAATCTCTGAGGCGCCGATCTCACAGAGAGAGTTCTAGAGTTCTACGTTCAGAGTTCTGCCTTTTGCTTTCACTGTAATCTATGCGGCGCCTTTAAAAGTAAAAAAAGTGTATGACGGTAGCGAAAATTGCAGAACTCTAGACTACTTGTTGTGTGCACAATAGTGAATGCGGAACGCAGAATTCTAGAATTCTCTCCGTGGGATTGTGTGTGCAGTGCATCATAGCCTGACCTGACGATATACCGTGACGTTGCATTCTGTTATTCTTCTTATTTTACAGTAGTATTACATAAGTAGTAGGTACGTATTTTATATGTGTATTTTTTTAGTTTCGGATCAGATAGGCGTCTAAAAGAAAGAAAGAAAAGAAAGAAAAGGATTTATTCAGGACAACACACAACATTACATTAATGACAAAAATAAAAAATATAAAAACAGAACAAATAATAAAAACTACACAAAAATGCAATGTTGCGTGATGCCAGGAATAGGTCTCGACTCAGCAATGTGCTTAGGTTAGTAAGAAAAACTAACCCTCGCGCTGGTTTTCAGTCGAGGCCCACGTCCGTGACATCACGAACATACAGCGACACAGTACAAACAATTAACAATTGAAAATAAAAACTAAGATTCCATTTCTATGAATAATGTTCCAGGAAGCGATTTTCAAGGCGATGATATCTCAGTGGTAGTGACGTCGGATACCAAGACGAAGGGCCCGGGTTCGAATCCTACAATTAGCTTGAGCTTTCGGCGAAGGAAAACATCGTAAGGAAACCATAGCACGGTGGTAGGGTACTTAGTAGTACCCGCCTGGCTGGCTACCACCCTCAAGTTGAAAATCTGTCGCCAAGCACCTTTCGATGTGTTCCGACAGCTGCACTTGAGAGCCAGCTCCTTTGTGTGCTTACCACCTTCGGCCGCATCATCACTTACCATGGTGAGATTGCGGTCAAACACAGGCCTATAAACAGTAAAATAAATTTTATTAATAATAATATTTCTTTATTTACATTAAGGCTGCGTATAAAGCAAAATAACAATCTTAGAATTGAAATTTACCCAAGTAAATAGTATTTAAATGAAAAAATATTTTTATATGGGTATTTTCATTATATACGCGAGGGTTCTGCCTGAGCAAAAACATAATGGAATGAAATTTCCTCGATAGAAAAAAATCACAAAGCTACCTCTAATAATAATGAATTTTCGGTTTTATTCGTTCATGGTGTATCTAATTAAGACAAAAATTCGATAAATAATATCACTGACATATGACCTAGGGCTGCTACTAACGATTTTTTAAAATATTCTATACTTTACGAGTTATTTAGATAAGAAGCGCTTCGTTCATTTTTGTGCCGCGAAACACGCTATCTCCATCTCATCTCCACGCGAAGATTAGACATAAGTTTGTTTCATCTGACATTGCGATATTTTTCTGGCTTGGTACGCACTCTTAAAATAGCTCCTTATACCAAGTAGAGTTTGCACATCCACATGCACTATTTTAGGGCTCACGTACGAACGATTAAGGTCTATCACGATTTACCTTTTTTGCGTACGAGCCTATGGGTACAGCAAGTTTATGGCAGCCGAACTATGAATATTGTTATTAACCGTGAAGTTACATGCAGTGTTCTGTAAGCCTAGATGCTATGTACCCTAATGGGAGGGAACGAATATCAAACTATTGTTTGAATAAATCGCTTTTCTACTGCTGTATGGGCTTATAAATTCAAGTAATATTCAAAATTCTATAGATTAAAGAGCTTGCTTTACTCTTTTCAGTTAATTTTTGTTTTACACAGTCGGGTTTTTAGTTTCTTTTAATAATTTAATATTTTTTGTAAAATACATACTTAATATACATAATTACACCCAGACTCAGGACATACAGCCATGTTCATGCACACAAATGCATGTTCTATGTGGGAATCGAATCCAATGACCTGTGGCGCGATAGATGGAATCTTAACCAGTCATTTTATTTTGATAGGATAAATCAAGGGAATATTTACGAAATTAGTACCTACTTCTAAAATTGGAACGCGTAAATTAGCAATATTCATACCAAAATTCCAGCTGCACTTGAGATCCAGTTCCTTCTTCAAGGCTTTGTGCGCTTAACACTTTCGGCTATATAATCCTCAACATTGAGATGTCAAACACAAACTTAACTACGTCAAAACAAAACTGAAATTTTATTTTATTTTGCCCGAACGAAGTATTGTCAGATTCCGTAAAACAAACGTTTTCACGTCAAAAACAGAAAATCGTTGAAACGGAGGTATTTGTATTTTTTTATATTTGAATTCGGTTTAATAATTTTACATGATACAAAATATAATTTTATCACATAGTTGTAAAATATCTTACAACTTTGTGTCCCTTTGCAAATTAAAATAATTCTATCACTAATTCATATATTTGCAGATCATAAAAATTTATCATCCAGCCATAATTTTACATGATACTACTTCACATAACTTAAAGTTCATTAGTTCAAAGTTAATCTTGTAATATTTATTATTCTAACCACAACAACTCGTGAGACAAGTGTAAGACATAACATAACTTACACTAAGAATATTTAGTCTATGTAATATTATTTTTACTACGTAATAGAAAAATGATAAAAGGAAACGGATTTCTTCATATTTACCTTTAAAAAAACCTGACTAACCATCGATAATCAAACATTTTTCTCTGTGACTAACCATCGTTTAAATAATTGGACTGTTTTACAAAAACTTAAACCGACTTCAAAGTACACTAAGAAATAATCAAATCCTGATCTGATGACAATGAGACCATACGGGAAGCGTACCCTTTCAAATAAAAAAAGAATTTTCCAAATCGGTTAATAAATGACAGAGTTATGAGGTAACAAACATTAAAAAAAAACATTCGAATTGAGAACCTCCTCCTTTTTTGAAGTCGGTTAAAAATACGTTCTAAGCATGGACGTAAAATTTACCTGCCAAGTATAAAAAATCGCGGCTAAAACAGATCAACCCTATTGTTTATAACCCTTCGCCAGGTATCGTGGTACTTCGCACCACCCAGATAAATTCAATTATATAACAAGCAAACAAGAATTCCATGTAAAAATATGCAAACGCATTTAACTACACGCGGGCCATCGACTGTCCTGTGAAGATATTTGCATGGAAATTGATTATAATTGCACCACCATGAATATCGACTTGTATGTAAAAATGCTACGGTTGACACTCACATATTTTATGTGCAACGATCGACATTTTATGTGGCTGTTGTAAAAGGTTTTATGTTGAGATACGGCTATATATGGTGATTATTATGATTTGAATATATTACTGGCTTATTTTAATACCTATTCGCTTCTTAAGTACCTATGTTAAATGGTGACGGAAAACTTTAAGTGCCGAGATTAGTTTACCATAAGAAGTTGAGGACTTCATCTGTTTGTAAAAAAAACATGTTTTTTTACAACTTATTTTTACTATACCATAAAATTAAACACTGGATTATCATTAAAACTAAGCCAAGTTTAACTCATACGAAAATAAATACAAAGAAAAATTCAAAACTACACTAAAACTAATTTAAAATTATAAAAAAATAAATATTAGGGCGCGGACTGACTACGATTTTGGCAGCATTCGTTCTTCACTGGAATAGGGTTGAAAATGGTAAATCATAAATGTGTCGACTCAGAAAATGGATACACATTAAATTGAATAAGTGCCCGGTTAACATTCTAATATAATTCAATATCTTTTATATTCTTAAAAATAAAATTGTTGTCATCGCTGAAAATACGGAGAATTTCGACGCGAAATTTTTTTTAGACCTAACTTACGAATTTTTTATTGGGAATATCAAAGCACTTTTTAATATTCTATTCGGTTAACATTTTTCTCAAAACCCTCTTCTGTCCACAGTATTTTTTGTATTAGGTATTTTCATTGCATTACGTCATACTCGACTCAAAAAAAAAAACCATTTTGTGAATTTGAGCTTAGACCCGTTAATAGTAGTTTTATAAAAATCTTTCTTTTAGGTACTACTAGAATGTCAATGTATTTTAATTTGCATATCGAAACGTGGCAAGATACCAGTAAAACTAGAATGACAGTATTGAAGGCTGTTCGCACTTTGAAAACACTAAACGATCATTGGTATTTGATACCCCGACTGTTACATCTTGCATTGAAATTGTTAATGAGCATTTAAGGGTTGGATCAGCGGTATAACTTTGTTGCGATGAGTTTTTGTTTTATTTCAACCGATTAAGAGGTTGTTTCAATCTGAATATGATTGCAACAAAGTTACGTAATCCACGCATTAATTACCCTGTAGTTTTTCTTCGCTCATTCAAATAGGTATCGCAGTTTCAAGTATTTCTACTCTTATGAAAGCATATTACTCTATGTATAAAAAAATGTGTAAATTGGGTCCTGAGGGCGAACCACAAGCTCTTAAAACATGATTAAAATAACCTTATTTGACTTTTGTCTTTCTTTGACATCCAACGTCAAAACGGGACAAAAGACAAATAAGGTTATTTTAATCATGTTTTAAGAGCTTGTGCTAGGCCCCTTAGTATACAAAACATCTCATTTTTATTATGAACTAGCTGCCAGGCGCGACTTCGTTTGCGTAATATCCTATCCTATATCCTACCTTACCGTTAAGTTTTCTTAAATTTTCTATGTTTCTGCGCAAATTTTCTTTTTTTTTTAATGTAAGAACCATCCACGAAGTATTAGAAAACATTTAAAAAAAGATGAATGAAACCGGTAAAGCCGTTCTCAAGTTATAGCGTGACTAGGAGAAATAGGGGTTCATTTTTATATATATAGATTAGTCTGAGGAGAGACTTTGCCTCCTTATGTGTGTTCTACCGCTTGTATAACGGAGAGTGTTCTAAAGAATTGTTCGACTTGATGCCCACAGCTACTTTCCACCATCGCAACTCTCGCCATCGACGGGGAGTCCATCCTCACATATTGAAACCAGAATTGTTTCGAACTGTGCGGACTCAAAGGAGTTTTCTTCCGCGGACGCTCAGATTGTGGAATGAGCATGGGTTCTTCAAAAAGGGTGTGAAGAGATTTCTTCAGAGTCGGCAACGCGCGAGTGAAGCCCCTGGTATTGCAAGCGTCCATAGGCTACGGTAACTGCTTACCATCAGGCGGGCCGTATGCTTGTTTGCCACCTTAGTGGTATAAAAAAAAAAGTTACGCCTGGGGTTTCTTGCACCATCCCCTATTTACTTAATCTAATTTATAACGTCCTTTCTTAGTGGATGCTATATTAAAAGTAGCCGGGTGCATTATTACAGGTTTGTAGACCCCGCGGCTGAATACTGTGCGTGCATCTGTCAATCAGTGTTTCTATTAATACATAGATAGATAATATACTAGCTATTCCTCGCAGTTTCACCTGAGTTTATCCATAGTTTATGCCACTCTCCGACCACTGTATTATGCAAAAAATCACGTCAATCCGTTGTTACGTGAAAAAAACACAGTATCGCATTTATAATATTAGTTAGCTTTTTATTTTTCAGCATCATTATTTTCGGTCTGTCTCATTGCTCTTTCCCATACCCTCAATGCCAGCTCCAAGTGACATACATCTACGAAACACCTTAATAACTTCAGGTTACCCTACTGTTACATATTTACTAGATATTTATTCATATTATTATGGTAGAAGGCTTGAGTGATGTGGCAACACTGACCATAACGCAAATAGCAAAGCATATAAAAGTGAGGGTATTTGTATTTGTAAGAGTTAGTTTTTCACAAGCTCTCGAGCTAGACACAGATCAGTACGATCATTGTTTTACCCGGTTCTGTAACTTATTATAAGTTAAGACTAAGATTGTGAAGTGAAGTGATTACCTAATTAATTGTAATATTATAACAGTAAACCTATCGGGGCCCATGAGGAGTTTGTTGCGTCGCTTCTTCTCCTCATACGGGAGTTTTCCGAAGCGATAGTATTACGTTGTTTCATTGCCTGCACTACGCCCACCGAATCCTGATACCACAGAACCTTAATCATGGCGTTTGTATCGCTTGGCAGTCGCTGACGCTATTACTACTAATTATGTTCAATTAGTTTAAGTTGTGCATAGTAATTAACCTAGAAGTTTCTATTAGAACTAGTTCGACTACCGCTTTATGACTACAGGAGATTATGATTTCACATTTATTAGATCTATCTATGTGTCAATTAAATATTGAATTCAGAACTATTAAAAACAAGTAAATCATCTTCCCGTTGTTTAGAATTTGTTCTTGTATTTTGGCTAGTTTCATGTTGATCGAGCTGAAATTTTGTTAATTAATTAACCAGATTTAGGCTCAATTGTTTGGAATACGCTTTTTTATACTACCTACGCTGCAATCTTCTTTTGCTAAGGCTTAGTTCTATGCGAATTGTATTTGGGCTCGATTGTTTGGTATGATGTTCCATTTTCAAGAACCATTTGAAGTCTAATTATACTCTAATCTTCCTAAATCTTATCTTTTATTGCTGACGCTACTTCGTTGCCATATAATTACTTATAGTTAAACTTAAATTACATATTATTAATCAAAAAATATGCTTCAATAAAATATAGGGAATAGTTAGTAGTAGTAATTTCAAAAAACCTTAAGCATGCCTTCATTTAATAAATAAAGCATTATTCAAAAGAAACATTTACAGTAATTTAAGTAATAAAATTTTTCATATAAAAAAATACCGGCAAAAATTTTGCTACAACTTATTAGTCAAGGTATCCGACCCGTTAGTCGTCAACATTCTTAAACTAAGTTCCTCAACTAATATCTACAATATACCTTTTAAGGTAAAGTAATGCTATACGCAATCAATATCGGCATTATTGCTAATATTAATAAATGTAAAACCGCAACAACTCCGTAATTGGGGCAAGAATGTCATGTCGTATAAACTAAGTTCCTTTTCGAGCTCGGCTCATGTTACATCGAAATTAGATATGATCACAATCGGGTTTATGGCGTTCGCAATACAAGGGCGAGTGGGCTGCCTTCTAACGTTTTCATTGGGCCATTAAATCGGCAAGTAACGGATTTACTTTATGGTCAGTGAAGCCGGTGTTGCAGGGTGCTGAAAAGGGTAACAAGAATTTGTCAGGTTTCTGAGGACCTCTATAAAAAACATAAACCCCCTTATTACATGAGTTGGTTTAAGGCAAGTCTAGCAAAACCAGGATTAACTTATATACACCACTTTCTAACGTCGTATTAAAAAAGAACCGAGACTATCTTAAAACCTAGGTACTAAAGGCTACTTGCCTTAAACCATATTATGTTTTAAGACAGAATGTGTCGATATTCTTCACACATTGATGCAACTAAGTGGACCACATACATTACTTAGGTAGGTATATACAATTTAAAAAAAATATTTGCTATTGTTTGAATGTGTATTTGTGTTAACATATCCGGAGTAGTAATAGGCTACTTTCCTGAAAAAAACGAATTAGTCCGTCATTTACATTTATCAAAAAATATTAGACACGTATTTTTTCTTTTGTCAAACAAACAAAAAAATACGAAGATATCGTGTGTTGAAGTTCCGCGTGACGTCACGGTGTGGTACACTTTTTAGGAACAAGTGACGTCACGAGCCCCCACTCCCGAACTTAGTCGCGCTTTTTCTTCGCCAATTGTTAATGATTTGTTAAAGCAAAAAATACGTGTCCAATATTTTTTGATAATCTAACTGACGGACTAATTAGAATTATTATATTTTTACCCAGGCAACATCCCTATTATGTCCACTACCTGTGATATGGCAGTCAGGATATCTTCTCGGTCTATCATATAAGTATCATAAAAGAGAATATTCTCTCTGCCACATAATATAAGAAAAAACGTGTAGAAAGGCATTTGATTGTTTGAGTACGCAAGATAAACTGTAGCTAGGACTTTTTGGCGGGAACTTGCAGAGTGACATTGCGTTTTCATTTTTATTTTCATAAATTCGTGTATTTTGAATTTTATTGCATATTATCGGTGGTCTTTTATCCAATAAAGATCAAATCATGTGCACCAGTGAAGTGAAATGAAATGAATCATGTGTATCGTGCCTTTTCAAGTTGCCTCAAGAAGTTGAAAAGTTTTAGTACATCCACCATTATACTAAAACATGAATTTTATGGACGGATTGACGATATATGTGAAAGTGATTTATTGTGACTAGAACTTATAATATAACTGGAAAATGGCAAAATACACAAGCCGTGTGACGCCAACATATTAAAAAAAAAAACTGTAGCTAGACAACATTACATTTACTCATTTGCATATAAGTATGCCTTTATACACTTGTCATTCTGGTATCTGAGATCCTGAAAAAGTTATTTTTCTTCTACTTTCTGGGGAAGTAAAAGATTGAGGAATAAGGGAAACACTACACCTACCTGCAGAGGATTTAGGTTTGGGTTAAACATCAACTGCCGAACATAAGTTTCCCATAGCTCATCAGTTACGGTTACAGTAACGGTACGGTCCATGACCATAAACAATATTTATATTATGATTTATCGCCGACTCTAAGGCCACAAGTAAATGCATGTAAAAGCTTAGGCATTGATATAGGCGCCGAAGTGTCGCCGCGAAGTATTTCAACAATAGATCACAGCTGCGGGGCCTGCAGACCACAATATATGGAAACCGTGGATATAGTTATATTGTATCGTGGTTTATAACTTAGAGACGGGAATAATATTCAAGTTGTCTATTTTGACGTTAAGTTTGCGGCATTGGCGGAATAGGAATTTGTAGGGATTGCACTTGTATTGAAGCGCTCGTGGTGTAGCATGATTGGCCGTTCTTTATCGATCAGCAAAGTTAAGCTACCACCTTCCTGGTTGGTACTTGGATGGGTGACCGCCTAGTGGTATTTCAAATCGAGCGTTTCCGTGCTTCGGATGGCACGTAAAGTCGTTGCGTTGGTCTTGGTTATCACTTAATTGTGATAGTCGTTAAGCTAGTTAGATGCCTCCTAGGCGGCTTGAAAAATTCCAACAGTAGGTTGACCACTAGCCTACCTCCACCGATCAGCAGTGGGCATGCGTGGTGGAGTGTTGTCTATTCCCTTTCACCCTCATTTGTGAAAGGAGGCTTGTGCTCAGCAGTGGGACATTATAGGCTGATTATGATGATGATGATGATGAGTTCAGCTATTGGCATCTCAGGATACATCTACAGTTAATAACTTATTGTTATCCAAAACTGACACCACTAACTTAGGAATTCATACTTTCATATTTATAATGTCTTACAAAGACAGTGAGATTACGGTAAAACAGATCTTTCCTCGCTTTTCATTGGCACAATTTTCGCTTCATATATTGCTTGTCTCTTAGTATAAAAAAATATATACTATGTTATCTTAGGCCTGGAGTTGATGCAACTATCATAACAAGAAAAGTCTTCCCTTTTAAAGTTATCAAACTAGAACTAAATAATTGACATAGAAGGGATCCCCAAGGTACTCCTTCAGTAAATATGACCTTCTTAAGTACCCTTATGGGGCCTAAATTGAATAAATGGCTTTGACTTTAACTCCTAATTTTGGTAATGTATGATAAAATGAAACCTGTTTTGTAGGTACGCCTCATAGGTCTAAAATAGTTTTTAGAGCAATATTTCAGTTCATTTTATTAGACTACTTGAAGGATCGAATTCCATTCAGAATGTATATATGTGTTGGTTTATTTATTCCTAATCTTGTTAAGATGAAAATTATTTGAGCAGGTTAATTACAGGAAAATGTTAATCTTGTGCCACCCCTTGTTCAAAACTCACGTCTAGAACAAGAGCCTATCACTGCATCACATAATGGCAATGGCATGTCAGGGTTGTCAAAAGATATGCTCTCGCATTGTCGTTAACGTGGGACGTTGATATATTGATCTATTTGGTTTAAGTGCCGATGTCGGCCTCAGAGGAATTTATGGCAATTTCAATGAATTGCATTTAACATTAATAGAAGTACAATTACATAGATAATTGGCTGTCATGTCCATTATGTAGAGTGTTTTATAACTGAGGAATATGCCATGGGAAGTTAGTTTTGGTGTCCTGATTAGTGATTAGATTGATTGATTTGGAAGCTGACTTATATACACCAACTAATACCTACCGTTCCTTTTAACTATTGTTAAACCCTCGGAAGCTGAGATTGCACCCGAAGAGAAAAAGTTAAAATAATTTGGACCATTAATTACAGGACACCCTATAATGTATACTTTACAATATTCTTTTAAAGTATGTACACACGGCTACAGATCAAGCTATACATTTCCAATATACGGAATGACCTGTCATTGTACGGAAATCCTATACAATGCGAGATCAGCTTATACTGGAAATGTATAGCTTGATGTGTTGCCGTGTGTACAGTGACGGAATGAAAAGGTTCGTCAGTTTTCAACTTGATTCGTTCAACGTATCACGAGCACATCGTTCCACGTGTCACGAGTACATAATATTATCTTTTGAAACGATATTCCATAGCAAACGTCACATTTATTTAAATTATTCTTGCAATCAGGTGCAAGCGAAAACCGACTCTAAGGTGACGAACCTTTTCAGTCCGTGACTGTACATAATAACTGACCCAATACATAATAACCTAATTTAATTAAACCAAAGAAAAATTCTCTAGGAAATTGTACAAACGTTTGATACATATCATAAGAGGGTAACATTGTTTTACAAAATGAACCCCATTTTAATTAATTATGGCATTAGAAGCTCTGTTGGTGACACAATATGTTGTAACACAAAGGAAATTTTATCAAAGCCAAGGGTAATAATTATATTATTAAGCCACAACAGGCTTTATGTATGCAAAACAAAAATATTTAATTATTATATTTGTATTAGATATTCAACAATGGTTATGTGTTTCTTGTGATTTTCAGTTCATAGAATGATTGTATTTTCGTAAGTTATTTTGTTTTATTCAATTTAATGACATAAAACAGCATTATAGTAAGTTAAGTTATCAAAACCATTGAGCTTATTCTAATAGCTAAAAATATATCTCCTCGAATAAGAATGAAATATATGTATAAAAACAATATTCGTTCACTATAATTAAAAAAATAACTTATGAGAGAGAATGATCATTTCTTGAGTGTTTTAGTGGGAAAGTGTGAGTTTGTGTAAGGGTGTATGTGTGTGTTTATGTGGGAGTGAGGGTGTGTGACTATTTTACTACAAATAGTCTTCTATTTAAGGATAATCTCACTGTGGAAAGGGATTATTTGGCAAAAGGTAAAAAAAAAACATCATGAGGGGTACTACACACCTCAGCTGCATGCTATGGCTTTCTCACCACGATTATATTCACCTAAAGCTCAATCTCATTGTAAGATTCGAATCCACACTTCGCCACGTCATTCGAAGTCTCTACCATTGAACTATGAAAACCTTAAAAATAACTAAGATATTATTTGCTGCTTTTAGTTTTTACAAGCTTTTATTTAACTTGCAATGTATGTATGTTTGTTCGGGTGGAATCTTGCAGGTCGAATTTCACCCACTTCCAGTGGTCGAATTGACTTGATATTTGGTATACATTAGTATATTGGATGACAATGCAAGTACAGTTAACAAAAAGTACAGTCACTCAAAAAAAGCTTGTATGAAAAATGTTTTTTTTAACAATGAACTTATTTTACTTTCGTTATGTATTGTTTACTAGTTAAATATATATCAAATAATTAAAATTCTTGTAGAAAACGTTTAGAAGTACCCGAATCACCCCCATATATGTTTCGTGATTTTTTGTCGCTTTCGAGCTATGATAATTTTTCATGTTGGGGAGGTGATTCGAGTAGCTCTTAGAGACAACCTGAACAGACACATAGTTAGCTAAACAAATAGCTAGTTTATTTATTAATCCAATTCAAAATGAATAAGTTATCTAACAACTAATTTCAATCAGTACAAAATGGCTGTCTGGCAATCGTGATAAGCTAGTTTGGGAACGTCAAGGGCGATGCGTGGGCAGAGTCAGTGAATGTTGGCGCCGGTACATCTTATGGCTTCCACGCGCCACGGTTGCAGTACCGACCTATCCACTAGATTAGAATTAGCCTGAATTCCATACGGATTGGAGGGAGAAACTGAAATAGTGTTATCAAGGAATGTCTGACTATCATGCCAGCGAGTAATCTTCATTATCCTAGGTTCTTGTTAGCGTCGAATTAGAGCTAATTCTAATACAATTCAACGACTAATAAATGACCTAAATTACAAAAAGTGAAACATACGGTCGTACGAGAATTTTAGGATAGATTAGTTTTTAATATTGATATTCGAGTAAATTTTAGAAAAAATCTAAAAAAGATACGAAGTTAGATTTTTGAGCATTAGTATTATTCAAATATCTAAAATACAGTAAGTGTTTTAAAAAATCAAACGACTTTTTTCTATTTCTAATAGTTTAGAAGTCATCCATTGACGTTGACGGGCCAGTTGGCGCAGTTGGTTAAGATTCCAGGGTCAGTTCGTTACTCCCCCGTTCCGGTTCTCACCCGTTCGGTTTGCACCCGATTTTATTTCGATATCATAAAATTATTCCAAAGCGATTTTTAATCAAAAGTACTGGCAGTCACAAAAATGTTATTACTGAAATAATTATATATTAGAATTGTTATAAAAATAATGTTATTTTATTTTATAAATTTGATGAAATACAATTGGTTCGAGTTACTTGTTTAAAAATAACTAAAGACCATTTTTTGTAATCGTTTATTTTGAACTAATGTCAGTTATTGCTGATTTAAATAGGAAATAATTAACTTGAAATTAAATGTTAGGACTACTATAATCGAATTAAAAATGTCAGTCTTTGATTCAAAAAGTTTTTGAATGGAGTTAAAATTAGTTCGAACTTCTTCCTTTATTCGGTTCATTACGATCTTTACCTCGGCCCCAAAAACATCTGGATGACACTCAGGAATATGGCTCCTTTGGATTTGCACATTGTCAGTATCTTGCATTAATTTAATCGAACCACAACACTTTTTCGGTTTCTTATATATGCACGTCTACACACTTGATAATATTTTCTGTGTATGGTATATGAATATCCAGCGTGAAATAATGTGTTTCCACCACGTTTATTACGAATATATTGATAATTTTTTTGGACTAGACCTTGTGAAGGACCTTCACTCGTCATTTTGAGATAACATACTAAACATTCTTAATATTTGCATATTGAAATTCTTATGTGCGAAAGGGATAAATATAATGACATTCCGGACTTTACTATTGTTTTAGTTCAGGTAAGTGCTACACAATAGGACGCGCAAACCCATGGCTGCTGTCGCGCGGTATTGAACAACATATTATTAAACAAAATAGTGACGTATTTTCATTATTATACCAGTACAAGTTACTAAACAATCTATAAATTCACTTGTTCACAAGTTGTTTCATATATAACACGTATAACTAAATTATCGAATTAGATTATTTAAACAATTCTGTTGCCAGTACTTAATGTCAATGAACTCAAAACTGACAAAAAATATTGATATTCAATTTAATCGAATCGGGTGCAAACCGAACGGGTGAGAACCGGAACGGGGGAGTAACGAACTGACCCAGATTCCACCTATCACGCCGCAGGTCGTGGGTTCGATTCCCACACAGGACATACATTTGTGTGCAATGAATGAACATGTCTGTATGTCCTGAGTCTCGGTGTGATTATGTATACCTATTAAGTATGTATTTACAAACAAAAAATAGTATATGTATTATATCAGTTATCTGGTGTGTGAGGAATGTCCCAGGATATTTAATTAAGAGGAAATGCTGGTGGCGTTTGTTCCATACAAACGTAATCCTCAGTTTCCTCTCTGGATAATGACAATGATTGTTTTACCATGCAATCTGTAGGTACCACTGTATGTCGCTCGGTTGTGTTTTTCTCCATAAATTAATTATTATAAGAATTAGGAGCCTTCTAAAATCATAAAAACATACCATTTTTAACGCCCTTATCAGACGTCCAGCGAACAAATTTGACGAATATAATAAAAGAAAGGAAAACCGACAGACATAGCCAAAGCCCTTCTTATTATGATTCTTCTTTTTTTTTAAATCGATCCAGTTTTGGAGGAGGAAACCGGGGATTACGAAATAGCGATTTCGTCTAATTTAAATAGGTATAATCGGTCCAAGCTGTAGTTGTCTCTATCGCCCTCGGGCGGGATAGCTCGGGCACAGCGCGACAGCAATAGATATGTTAAAAACCTATTTTTCAAATTTCTCACAGCCATCCTTTCCTCTTAAGTATATAAAATTGGAACATCAGTTTGATGGGGTGCTTGACCAGACCATACCCGTAGTAGTCGGTACAAGAGTTAAATATTTTATAGAGTGCGTAGGCTGTAAACTCAGGCGCATTTATTTTTAACATTGCAGATATCGAAGGTCTTCTACTTCGTTAGTATTTATGCCAGTTGGTCACTGGTACTCCGACATGCCATATTTATGCATGTACGGAATAATCCACGGCTAGTTTTTACATCCTAGTCACATATTTATGTTCTCATGATGATAAATGTATGTTGACAGCTGATTAGTGAAGTTCTTGAGGTAATTTTTTAAGAATTTCCTGTGGATTGCTTTAGGTAAATGCCAAGTGTTATTTATATAGGAAATCGTTATCTAGTATTACCTTATTTATTATGTACTTTAAACTACTAAAACATACTGTGCGGCTCAATTTATATGTTATAGAACAGCTATGTTTTTTTAATGGACGATTATATTTCACAAAGGTCGGATTCTCGCACTAATTATTTATCCTAATCTTTTCATGATCAAAAGGTTGAAAATAGTCAAACATACAGTGTCCTATAAATAATAATCCAAATGATAGCCGTCGAATGCTCAGAATATGCCCTATGACAAACGGTAAAATTATCATAAATCTTGGAAATCGTATAAATCATTCTTATAAAAAATCTTAATTACAAATATTTCCAAAACCATGACTTTTACTGGAAATATTTTAATAATTCTAATATCTGAAATTGCTGAATATCTGATATGACGTTTTATAATCTCAACTTTCGAGGGCTATCATTTGAAACATTATTTACAGGACAGCATGAGTAGAAAACAGCTAAATGTCCTTACTTATGTTCTGTAAAATCTATATATGAAATAAATATAAATGGATAATGTATCTGTAATATAAAAAAGGAAAATCAAGGTGACTGACAGACACACGCACCGCTTTATAAACTTGCACACAGGTAGGATAAAACAGGCATCCACTAATGAAGAGCCTTTCAAAATGTAACCCTAAGGGGGTAAAGAGGGGATCGTAGGAGGGAACTGTGGGGTTGACCTTGAGTAAAAGAGAATATTATTATTTTACTGTGTATAGGCCTGCGTTCGACCACAATCTCACCATGGTAAGTGATGATGTGGCCGAAGGTGGTAAGCACACAAAGCCTAGAAGGAACTGGTTCTCAAGTGCAGCTGTCGGAACACATCGATAGGTGCTTGGCGACAGATTTTTTACTTGAGGGTGGTAGCCAGCCAGGTCGGTACTATAAAGTACTCTACCATCGTTCTATGGTATCCTCACGATGTTTTCCTTCACCGAAAGCTTAAGCTAATTTCGAATCCGGGATCTTCGTCTCGGTATCCGACGTCACTACCACTGAGCTATTATCGCTTAATTAGAGTATAATGTTATTTAATATATAGTTCTATTGGTAATATCTTCACTGTAAACCCTTTACATTACGTGTGAGCCGCTTAATATTAATTATCTTGTACCAACAGATTTCAATTCAATTGGTTTGCTTACCAACTATCATCTCTATCGCAGTATAGTTATGTCTAGTAATTCAATGGGATTTGTACTTTATTTTGACAGCTCGCAGATTTACTTTACGCGTCATTGTTGCTTGAAGTTTTTTATGAATTTTAGATACTTGGAAAACAGAATAGATCAAAACAAAATAAAAAATTGATGATAATTACTAAAAAACTAGTTTTTTTTAGATACATTTAGTTACATACACGTGAAGCTAATAAAAGCGTGTTAAAAAAAAATATCAAACGAAAACAGCCGTTTTTATTGCGATTTATTATTTTCATATCATTGGACAGTTACATGATAAAATAAAAAAAAAACCTGGGAAGGGATAGTAATTGGAATGGCTGATGTCCATATGTGGCGATGATCAAAATATAAATGCAAAACCAGGGGGATTGGGTATTGCTATTGGACACTGAATGCCCCCGATTATTGAACAATGCATTGAGTCGCTAAAATCACTGTAAGTACTGTAACTATGCTCTTATTTACGGTAATTAAATTTGTAAGTATTGAGACGAAACTTTACTAAAGAATCATGGCGAACTCCATAGAATGATTTGCACAAAAAAATAAAACATTTTAGAGGGTTTTGAATCACTTCCTATGTTGAAATTACATTACCAGCAACATGTTAATATACAAGAAATATTTTATTAACCCCGCAAAACATAACAACAACATAACGGTTTTGGTCGCGAATGGTCGTGATTCACCGGCATGCCATAGAAATTCGCATTTTTAACCCGGGGTTCTAAAAATATTTTAAATGGCTCAAGTTGTTCCTTAGACACCAAGGATCAAATATAACGTCATTCCAACGTCTCTAAAAATCTTATTTTTTTTTGTCAAATCTCGCCATGATCCTTTGGCATGGGTTTATTTACTTGCTTGACGGAAGATTTTAAATTTGATGTTGATAGTCAGCCAGGCGAGGTATAGTTGTTGCTTAGGAAACAACAAATTTTTCTGGAATAAGTTTGGTATTAAAGCAATTTATCTGAAAAAATTTCCTCACTCGTGTCGTATCACATTAACATTACTAGTTTGACTTACTATCTCAGTTAAAATATTTACTGTGACTAAGCATTACCAATAGGATATTACAATCCCACCAAAAACATTTTTATGTAAAATGTTGCCAAGACATGGCTCGCACTGTCAAAAAGTTATCAGATCTCATGTAGAGCCAAGCTTATAATTCTACATGCACTTACTCTACAAGCCCTAACTCGAAATCGGGGTTTTTTAGATATCAATAAAATCTAAAGTATAAGAGCTATGTTATTGAAACTTAATATGTTTAATAAGTTTACTATTCATATGATATCCTGAGAATTTTGTTTATCTGGTGTAATCCAAACCCAAGTTATGAGGGTTCAAAAAATCGACGAAGCGCTTCGAGAAAAGGTAGGTAGTGCCCTTTCGCTTCGCTTGGCTGTCTTGGCGGGGGCACTTCAGTGCCCCCAGATCTGTGAGCACTTACAGAACGTTAAGTCGTTGTTAAGTTTAATTAACGGCGTGCCACGTGTTGGCGGCAGTTTGGGCGAATTATATTATAATGGGTATTCAATCACCCGGCCGGTGATAAAGTATGGTTTAATTGTTGAAACCGATTGGATTCGATTGCTTTATGACTTATTGTTGTTAGCTGAAATAGAGATTTAGGTGGAAGTTACGAGTAATGTAATACTTTAGTACCTATTAAACTACCAACCTACCCTAAGTAGTTAGGTGCAGTGCATGCAACTTAGGAAATTTTAATTAAAAAACGTAACAATGCATTGAATTTTTTTGTTGCGGCGTAAAAATAATTTCCGCGTAAGGGTATAAAAGGCCCCAGAAGCTAAAACCTTCTAGCTCTATCAATTTCTTTTGATTAAAAAATACGTGTACAATTATGTTGTGTTTAAATGCCTTAGGATGATTTTGGCTGAAAATTACATAAAGAATTACGTAGCAAATCTACTTGTTTGGATAAGGAAGAAAATATTTCTGCGTCAGATTTCAACAAATAATTTAATTAAATTTAATTGAGTGACATAATATAGAAAAACCGGTAGCTAATAAAGCTTTACAATTCCTACGAATTGGACAAGCTGTTTATGTAGTCATAAATTTTTTTCTACATGAGTCAATCAATGTCTAGACAGAACTCGCTCCTAGTAGAATGTATTATATATATTTTTTTTGTTTCACGTTATCTTGTCTGAAATACCTATACTTTTATATAGGGTTTTTAACTAAATAGGTCAATTAGGTTTGTGGAGCCGGTTGGTGGATACCCTACATGTATACCCTAAAGTCACGCCACAGGTCGTGGGTTAAATTCCCATAGGACATGCCTACATTTGTGGGCATGAATATGTCAGTTCATATTGAGTATGGGTGTAATTTCCTTTATAAGGTAATATTTTAAAAGTAGTAGGTGTGTATTAGGTGGGTACAGTAGGTAGTTGTGCTTGGTTTGGGATCAGATGGAGAAGAATGTCCAAGGATATTATAATTAGAGAAGTAGAGAAGGAGCGTATCGTTTATTTTCTCAAAGAGCAGCTCTACTGGGCAAGTCCCTCCACCTTACAGAATACCGCAGCCAAATAACTTGTTAGTGTTCCTGCGCGTGAGTAATGTCGCCAGTGCTCATTGGGGAGGGGGGAAGGGTCGGTAACGCGTGAGTTGCAAGCATCCCTATAGATACGTTAACCGCTTACCATCAGGCGGGTCGTACGATTGTTTACCGATTTCATCGTATAAAAAAAACAAGAATATTCTTTAATCGCAATTACTACACTGAAAAAAATGGACTACAGTGACTACAAAATTTTATTTAACAGTAACACAAAATTTGACGACCAATAACCTAAACAGAGTGACTTGCCAACTAAACTTACCAGTAAAAAAACTAGTTTTTGTTCGTTACTAAATTATTTGATTAAATGTAACTAAAGTTAGTTTCCCGACAACAAAACGTCAACTTACATAACTAGTTTTGTAGGCTTTTATTACTTGAATTTAAGCGTTTCTATTTTACCCCATGCTCTAATCGAGTCTTGAAAAAGTTATAATTTCTTATTGATTCTAACTATTATTTTCGATTATCACGCACCTACTAGATGTATCTATAACTATCATAAATCACATAATAAACCAGGCAAAGCCTTTCAAATATATACCAGTAAATTATGCCGTTCAAAATCATTGAGCTATATTACTATAGAGAAGCTACCATAAGCCAAGGTTATGTCCCATTTTTTTAGAGTCAAGTTAAGTTCTTTTTAGCGATGAAACAATAATTATTCGTCTAAGCAGACAGTAGAAAACGTAGCGCTATCAGGACGCTTTTAGAAGTATTTTTCTCGCAAACACCATGATTTTCATGGCGCTTACGCGTTTCGTTCATCGTTCTACAGCAACAAGTGTGGCCAGATGGCCTCATTTGAACGGAACATAGTTACATACATCGTTGGGTCGTCGCACACCCTTCCCAAAAGGGGGGTGGGGAAGCAAATCCGGGGTCTTTTGGACCCCTTGATTGCGGGGGCAATTTCGCTGTATGCTAATACATGCAGGTACTTTATTCGGCTTAATAGCCTGTGGAGTTGCTGGCCATTTTTCAGCCAGAGGTGTAGAGCGACGCCGCTCAGAGCGCGAGACTTGCCGTCCTGGGCGTGCCCGGTCGGCGCTCAGCGATCGAGCGGAGGGAACATAGTTGTGATGTGTGGTGTCTTCTCTATACGTAGTAATAATAGCTCAATGTTCAAGATCGTAAATGATGCTCAATATAAGCTTGGAATGACATGTGTTTGATTTACGTCGCCATTGTGAAGGCATTCGTCTTTAATTGCGTTATAAGGTCAACTAGTACGAGGTATAAGAATATAATACCGCAATGATGCTATGTGACTCGTTAATAGTATCTAGGTATATGTAGGTCTTGACTGCAGTGTTACCTACTTTCCAGAGGTGAGATGAAGATAATGGCAAGTACCAAATTAAAAGGTGATAAATCTAAATGGCTGGGTGTCACGATTTATATCGTCTTCTTTAATATAATTTAATAAAACCTCAATCGAGACATCATTAAATACCTACAGAAAGTCTCACATTCATACTTATAAGATTTTTTTATTTTTATGGGTAGTGCAGCTCTTGTTCTATATTTTTACTTCGCTCTGTATTACTTGCATTATGAATGGATCGAATGTTTTCTTAATAAAAAATTACTATATTTTATTCTTAGATATGACCTATCGATGTGCCAAGTTCCATCTTAATTCCTCCAGATATTACGGCATATAAGTAATAAAAGAGACCAGCGGGCGGGGAGCTTGGCTATCCAATGAGGAAACGCTGCCAGCCTGCTGGGAACCCTGCCGTTAATTGGAAGCAGCGGCAGACTTGAGGAATATTTCTATACGTAGATTGTAACTTGTACAACATCTTCATCATCATCAGCCTATAATGTCCCACTGCTGAGCACAGGCTTCCTTTCACAAATGTGGGTAAAAGGGAATGGGTAATACTCCACCACGCGTACCCACTGCGGATCAGTGGAGGTAGGCTAGTGGTCAACCTACTGTTGGAATTTTTCAAGCCGCCTAGGAGGCATCCAACTAGCTTCACGACTATCACAATAAAGTGATAACCGGGACCAACGGCTTTACGTGCCTACCGAAGCACGGAACTTGTACATACAGGGTGTTGTTTTGGTCAGCGACAAGCGACCTAGGAGCGGTAGTACAAAATATATATTCCCCAAAAATGGACTTAATTCCATTAAATACTGTAAATATGTTGAGAAATACCTTATTCAATTTGAAATAAAATTACCGCAAAGTATGGTTACTAGGAACGTGCACAGACTAGAGCTAGGCGCAAGCCGCCATCGCACCACCCCTTTACTCCCTCGTACTCCCGTTGAGTATTATGTCTACACTTTAGCTTATTACATGTTTTTCAAAAAAAAAAAAAAATTTTTTTATTATTTAAAAAAAAATAAAGTATTTTTTTATATTTTTTTTAGCACCAGTATCATTTGTATAATCGACCCTGAGTCGCTCGTCGATGACCAAAACAACGACCTGTATTTGTTGTAAATAAATAAACAAATTAAAACTTAAAACATAACAATAAATTATACTGCACCATTTGAACAGAAATATAAACATCGTTATTTATGGATGATGGTCGATTAAATATCATGGCTGCTTGGCCTAGATAGTAGATTCCAATTGGAACTTTGAATCATTAAGTTCATTAAATATGCAATCAAGATATATAACAGGACACAAATATTGCTAATACCTGATATCCTTTCTGTATCATAATAAATTCATACAAAAAGCCTAGTTTTAATTTGTTTATAATTAAATACATTTATTATAAGTGATACCATTTTTTGCCTGTGGAGTTGACTGGTTTACTAATTTATTCTATTATAGATATAGTACGTATTTAGTTTATGCTAAAATAAATCTTAATGACCAATGAAAACTATTAAACTATTACACAAAAAAATGCTTCTTACAACCACCAAAATATTACTACGATTTTGACAGCACTCGTTCTTCACTGGAATAGGGTTGAAAATGGTAAATCATAAATGTGTCGACTCTATGAAATGGACTGTTATTTACGGGTTTTCTTTAGATTATACAGAAATTACAAATTAAATTGAATAAGTGTCCGGTTAACATTCTAATATAATTCTGTATCTTATATATTCTTAAAAACAAAATTGTTGTCATCGCTGAAAATACGGAATAATTTTTTTAGACGTAACTTACGAATTTTTTATGGGGAATATCAAAGCAATTTTTAATATTCTATTCGGTTAAAATTTTTCTTAAAACCCTCTTCTATCTACAGTATTTTTTTGTGTTAGGTATTTCATTGCGTTACGCCATACTCGACTCTCAAATACACCCATTTTTGAGATTTGAGCTTAGACCTGGCCTTAAGGTGGCCCTCTGTGGCCGGCGCAACTTCAACGCAAGCATAGTCTAAAAGCTTGTTGTTTCATCCAACGTAATGTTTGACTGCGAAAAAAGAGAGATAGCATCAGAGCCGTCGGTTATCAGTCGGTAAATTCCGCTGATCACTCACGACCGCTTCGCTAGGTCGTCATTCATGATTTCGCATTCATAAAACTTGTTCCAGGAGTATACTTCTTGTGAAAAAATCTTACAAGTTTGTGAAAAAAAAGTTAGTTATTTAGAATCTCCAATACATTTGCAAGCCTGGTATCTAAATGTTTTCTTTACTTTTACAATTTATAGGTACATTAGATATGGCCAAAGTTCAGGCAAAAACGCTGTTTTTCGGAGGCTTTGACTGAATTTGTTTCACACTTTTTCTAAATTACGCCTAGATACACGGCTAGATATAGTGCACAAGATACTAATTTGTTCAAAACATCTAACGAAAAATGTTTAACAACGCCATGATAAGTACATAGGTTTTATATGAAAAGTATGACGAATTGAGTCCTCTTAAACTATAGAGCGGAGCTAGTTCCAATGATAATTGTTAATGTTTATGTTGTATATGTTTATGTGGATGTTGCTACACAATCTTAAAGTACCTAATGGATGAAACCTTATACCTAATATTCTAGTTAAGATAATAACCTGAAATCAAACACTCCCTTTATTATAATAATGGATATAGCATTTGTATAAGAATTTTTATTTTACATAAATCTTGGCTTTGGTATAAATAAAGTGCAGGCTACATTGATTTGACGTCTGGCGTGGCCATGGAGCGAGCGTCTTGTTGATACATTCAAACAAGCATAACACTGTGTAAAAGATTATGGTTAATATTGCGGTGTTTTAAAATGCTCCTTATTTCTATATTGTTTTGTTTGACATTTGAATCGAACGGCAAGATGTCCGCGCCACGTTCGAATCAGACATCATATCTGTGTCTGTGTAGCTTGCGTCTTAGAAACTTTATGGTTCAAAATGTAAAGTGAGAAACTCCATATTTAAGCTATAAACTGTGGAGGGTTTGCATATACGTACGTATCATCATCATCTTCAGCCTATAATGTCCCAATGCTGAGCACAGGCCTTCTTTCACAAATGAGGGTGAAAGGGAATGGGCAGATACTCCACCACGCGTGCCCACTGCGGATCGGTGGAGGTAGGCTAGTGGTCAACCTACTGTTGGAATTTTTCAAGCCGCCTAGGAGGCATCCAACTAGCTTAACGACTATCACAATTAAGTGATAACCGGGACCAACGGCTTTACGTGCCTACCGAAGCACGGAAACGCTCGATTTGAAATACCCCTAGGCGGTCACCCATTCAGGTACCGACCACGACGGTGGTAGCTTAACTTTGCCGATCGATTAAGAACGGCTAATCATGCTACAGCACGAGCGCATCACGTACGTATAATATACCTTTATGTTAAATATTAAAGGCAAATTAACTTAATTCTGCCATTACTTTGTAAATTGCCCAACGGGATTTCATCTACGAATGTAATCAGACACTATTTCGGATACTGTAACATTTGATGTTAGATTTGGTTGCACTATAAGCCCGTATTAGTATGGCATTATACCAATAATAAGTGAATTTTATGGACATCATTTTTGACATGACTTCTATAATATAGGAAATGTGTAAGAGGCTCTTGGAATAAAACTTACGACTTTATAACGATAGTAATCTTCGCAGACCCTTATCATTATTTTCACTTAATCATACGCTATTATAGGTTAGGTAGTTAAACTTAAATTCAGATATTGTAATACCTAAAGGTAAGCCAACGAGAAGAGAAAAAATATGTAAACAACCGACCTCTTTTCAAAATCATTTATTCAAATAGACCTTCGCAGGCACTTATAAAAAGTCTGACTAATAGTCTAATACCCGTTCGGAAGGTTGCATTTGCTGAGAAGAGCCGGCAAGAAACTCAGCAATTACTCTTTTCAAAACAAGCTTAGATTCATTACATAATATTTACATTATAATCGCACTGACAACAATTGCGTGCACCAGCGCGGCGTCAAAACTACAAAGTAGACTCTATACTGAGCACGGAGGAAAGTTTCTTTCTTTCCTCCGTGATACTGAGTTACATTACGATAGAGAGTGATAGTTATCTTTAGCGTGCAATAATGACATCAGTTAGTCGAAAACAGTCGTTGTGTGATTCTTGGTACAGAAAAGCGGTCGGTAAAGCAGCTGTCAACATAATTACTTTAAATAAACATTGGTCTTACTACAAAAGATGAACTAAACACAGTTTCAACACTTGTTTAGCTAGACAGTGTTTTAAGGCTTAGACATTGGTTAAAACCGTGTCTAAGTTTCTTTACTACAAAACTGTGTCTAGTTTATATTTAGTTAAACATGACATAACGTTTACAATGTGAGCAAAATCGAAAATCATTCAGTCATTCGTTCCTACGCGTTCCGAAACACGCAGATATTTTAATAAATTATCAACATTATTTGAGTATTTTGTGGGATTTTATGCTATTCTTAAGTCAAATTAATTAAACATTTTTTTTTAATAAAACATATAAAATTATTACTAATTTAAGATGTTTAAAATTTGTTTTATTCAAACAGACGTTTTATTGATTTATAATACAAAGTTGTATGCGTGTTGTATGTAATGGAGCGTTCATTTTATTTTGCGCATATTTTGACATTTACACTCGGTGTTCAGTTTAACTAGATACAATACAATTTATTGATGAAGTTACTTGTGTAAATTAAAAGTTTTCGAAACAAGGACATGTTCTCAAAAATCTCTATAATTATGTTCCCACAAAAATAATTGTGTGATAAGGAATGTTATGAATGGTCAACGGATACTGTTATGTATAGGTACTAGGGTCCAAGGACCAAGCGCCATTGTTATTTTTTTTGGTTAACGGCAAATACGCTTTCTAGTAGGTAGAAGATTTCATGATAGTTATTTAAAAAAAAAACTCGGTATATCGTAGCTTCTATTTCTAATAAGTAATATTATAAATTACCGCGCGGCGGCGTAGTGTTGGATGGCTATGGATAAAAAAAAACAATAAAATAACAAGTCTTTTAATAACAATGATAAATTATTTACGTAAACCAACGTATATAGTATTCGGATTATTATGTTCACTGGATCAATTTTTATTTTTTATTTGATGTTAGTATTATATTCGAATAGATCGTGAATGGTTTCATTTATTTCTCTAGCGCTATCAAAATTGTACATATCAATAGGACCATAAAATCAATTATATCAAAAATATCCATATTTTAAATCAAATTCAATAAGTATAATTCAATAATGAGAAATTTCATAGCAAAGTGTTATTAAACATCTGCTAAACAACCCTCCGCGTGTGTTTAAATTCTAAACCATGTCTAAGGCGTGTCTAGCTCAAAACAACTGGTAAACACTGTTTTGTAGTAAGGAATTTTATAAACACGTGTTCAACTGATGCGTAAGTTTTTTGTAGTAAGACCGTGGAAGTTTGTTTACATTATTTATCTCGTCTCGTTGGCTTACCTTTACATAATACCTATCTAAATGTTTGTAAAAGCCATCACAAATATTTATGAATTATCTGAAAGTAATACTGGATCAGACGGTTGCGTTTGCTAAGCTTGCTACTTGATGAGCCGGTTATCAGCCCAACAAACGAGCATATTTTTCAAAATCAACATAAAATTACATTCAAGTCTGTGTTTCCTGACTCATACAACCTAGGGACTTTCAAGGTCAGAGTGAATAGGTTCCGTCTTGGTAAGCATGTTCCATCTTAGGCTTTGTCTACGTCCCTTATGGGCGGGTCAGTGGGCAAACGCAAGCCCAATTAATTAAAAAAAAAAAAAGGTGGGCACAAAGCTACTGGTCCTGTGAGCAAACGGTAAAAAGAAGCCATGGGCACAGCGGGTTACACAAAACTTATTTGAGAACAGTCCAATGGTTCCTGAAATATTGTCAAAAAGTTATTCTATCGGGCACGCGCCATGATTAAAATCTCCATAATTCATTTCCAGGGCCACACCATGTCGAGTGGGAGTTGCTCCGGGCCAGGGGTGTGCGGTGGTGCTCGGAGACGGCCGCCCCCGCCCCCCGAGCCCGCGCTCTCCCTCGCCGCTGACCTGAGCGAGCTGTCCCTCGACCAGGGCTACCACACCCTCGCCGACTGCGGACCTCCGAGGAGACGAAGGGATAATACCCTCAGTGACGCGCTGTGGTTGAAGATTTTGTCCCATCTTGAGGTACGTTTAGTGTGTTCATTTATATTAAGTAGGATAAGAAGGCTCCCAATATGTGAGCCAATACCTGCTGCATAAAAAATATTTGCCGCAGCTCATAGCGGTAATCGGAGATATTTACAACAAATATATCGAGTCCTTGGCTTGGGCTTTGGATGGCCAACCTAATGCGTTGGGGGAAAAAGATCTCCACTCGCCGGTCACTCGAGGCCTCAATGAGTTTTGATCATAAAGTACGAGCGAATCAGTGTCTAAGCCGCCACGGTCCCATGTTCACGACTGTAGAAAGACAGTAGAAAGCATACACAGATTATTGCCTAAGTATGCGATTTTTTTAAATTTCAATGGTTGGTTTATTTGTTGCTTCTCTTGGTTGTTACTTATATACTAGCTGTCTCTAGACTGTATAGCATATCATGTAATTTTCTCAGAAATACACTTTTCAAGGTGTTTGTCACAGCCAATACTTAAGCCGAGTTAAGTGCGTATTCTGGTACAGTGTCAATATAAAAAATATGATGATTGATATTTATGAATGTACATTATACTCAAATATGAACGTATGAAACAATGTCTGTAGCAATATGTCACGTAATGTATGGGTTAAATTAAATTAGTGATACAATATTTTTTTCGGAGCGCCATCGATCTGCAGGTTTTTATTAAAAATAGCCTTTCAATTTTTGTTCTTTTTTTTCTGATACGCTTTATGTAAGATACCATCTATGCCTTCTAATAGACAATAGACAAAGTTTTATTTGGGGCACAAAATAATAATAAAAAATAAATAACATACAAAGCGTACAGATCTATAAATAATAATAAATAAGTAAATAAATATCCTGGGACATTCCTCACACACGGTCATCTCATCCCAAACTAAGCAGAGCTTGTGCTATGGAAACCAGATAACTGATATAATACATATACTACTTTTTGTTTGTAAATACATACTTAATATACATAATTACACCCAGACTCAGGACATACAGACATGTTCATGCACACAAATGCATGTCCTGTGCGGGAATCGAACCCATGACCCCCATGTGAGTAACACCCCTGGTGATGCAAGCGTCCATAGGCTGCGGTGACCGCTTACCATCAGGCGGGCCGTATGCTTGTTTGCTGCCTAAGTTGTATACAAAAAAAACCTGCGGCGCGTAAGGTGAATCTTAACCAACTGCGCGAACTGGCCAGTCTATGTACTTAAACAGAATGAATGAACATAAATACATTAAAATTGCATAAAGAAAAGACGCCAATTCACATACACACACCTATGCTGATATGTAATTCAATTTTAAATATTTACTTACAGGTATCAGACCTCTGTCGAATGTCCAGGGTATGCCGTCGATGGGCACGACTGATCACAAGGTTGACAACACGACCCGAGGTGTGGAGGCGGGTCAGAGCTGCTGGACCTTTGGAAATAGCTGCCAGATGTGCTGGGGCGAGAGCAGGCCCGTGCGTCAACTCTGTGCGGGAGTGGCGGTCCAAGAATAGCGTTGTAAGTATCAGTCAATATTGGAAAGAGCCCCGGATTTCTGATAGTGGATAGGTAGTTAGAATTGCTGGAGTAGGTACCTGAGTCCCGAGTTTATTATGGAAAAAAGGCCTTCGTGTGTTTATAGACGATGTGTGACGTGGTGATGTGTGAAAAAAAAGTTTTATTATACGCATAAATACATATATACCAGATACTAACATTTTATGTAAAAAAAATTGGCTAGCACTAATGTTGGTCTTTGACGCGTCTTCTTGTAAAACGTCATTGTTTTTGGTGCATTTTTTGCTGATTTCGGATTTATAGGAACCTATGAATAATAAAAGTCAAAGAAACCAATGTCTTAGTGAAATTCAACAAAACAAAAGCATACTTTGGAAACGTCACGTTAACTTTAGCATTAATGAAGTTCCCTAACTTTGCCTGGTTTGCACCCTGACACTGACGTTTCCGAAGTTTGCTCACAGCTATAAATCTTGTCAGCAGGAATTATTCTAAACGTTTCGAACTGACTGACAGTTCACTGGACTCGCAAATTATTGTTTAGATCTGCTTGAAACGTTTTGCTTGTCATCTACGATAACCTTCAGTTTTATAGGTCACCCGTATTTATTTAAGTTTTTTCTCCTACCGGGTCTTTCCATACAACATTATTTCACTTAGTAGCAAACTTTCAAAATATTTATTTGTAGTTTGTCACAGGTAAAAATTCATAAATAGAACGCATAATTCATGTCGCTGCCTATGGGGTCAAAATACTGACTACATTGCCAAATAAACTATAAAGAAATATAGACTTGAATCGAGACATTCGAACAAAGTTGATCCTAAAACTGATCTCAAAACACCTTGTTTTTCCAGGTGACAGTGGCGAGTGCTCAACTGTTAGCGGCTACATTCAGAAACCTGACACACTTGGCAGTGACCGGGTCCAGCAGTATGGACGCGCGGGCGATGGCGCCCCTCGTCACTGACCTCGTAGATTTAAGGCATATTGACCTCACTGGTAAGTTGTTCTATTAAGATATACAAAAGTAGCGTTCGGGAAGCTTAGGCAAATCTTCAATCAATCGTATTACCAGTGATGACATATGGAACAGAGACGTGGTCTTTCACTGCTGGCCGCATAAATAAGCTCAGAGTCACTCAGCGTGCTATGGAATGAGCTATGCTCGGAATTTTCTCCAAGACGGGGTCCGAAACGAAAACATTCGTAGGTGATCAAAAATTACCGACTCACTAGCTCGTAGAGTTAGTAAGCTGAAGTGGCGATGGGCAGGCCGCATCGCTCGAAGAACCGATAAACGATTGGGAATTTCTCGAGTGGCGCACCGCGCGCAGATGGACCGACGACCTGGTCAGAGTCGCTGGGCGCTGCTGGACATAAGCGGCCCAAAACCGTTCCAAGTGGAAGTTAATGGGGGTGGCCTATGTTCAGCAGTGAACATCCATAGGCTAATATGATGATGAGGATGAAAAAAAAATCTTTAGACGTCTTTGCATTCTTAAGGCGATGATAGCTCAGTAGTAGTGACATTGGATCGTAGATGAAGGTTCCGGGTTTGAAACCTACAAGAGTTAGAGCTTTTGGTAAAGGAAAACATCGCGAGGAAACCATGGCACGGTGTTAGGGTACTTTGTACCCACCTGGCTGGCTACCACCCTCATGTTGAAAATCTGTCGCCAATTACCTATCCGTGTTATAACAGCTGCATTTGACAGCGAATTCCATCTAGGCTTTGTGTGCTTACCACCATCGACCACATCATCACTTACTAGTGAGATTGCGGTCAAAACACAGGCCTATAAAAAGCTCTTATATCAAAGAACACAACTGACAATATTAAAGTTTTTTGTTTGTTTTTTTTATACCACTAAGGTGGCAAACAAGCATATGGCCCGTCATACGATGGTAAGCGGTTACCGTAGCCTATGGACGCTTGCAACACTAGGGGTATCACTCGCGCGTTGCCGACCCTGAAGAAACCTCTTCACACCCTTCTTGAAGAACCCCATGCTGTACTCCAATGGGAAAACCACGGCGGGGAGCTCATTCCACAGTCTGAGCGTCCGCGGAAGAAAACTCCTTTGAGCCCGCACAGTTCGAAACAATTCTGGTTTCAATGTGTGAGGATGGATTCCCCGTCGATGGCGAGAGTTGCGATGGTAGAAGGTAGCCGTGGGCATCGAGTCGAACAAGTTTTCAAGACTTTAATATTGTCAGTTAATAATAATTATTATTAATAATAATAGATTAATAATAATTAGTAATTTACCCAAACAGAGAAAACGTGTCGACATTCTAAGTATTCAATATGTTTCCAATATAGACAAACTAAACAAAGTCATGTTTTGTTTGCTCATAAGTCTTACCTCAGGGCAGAAACTTCGTTTACAATGGTATTAATAATAACAAATTCAGTCAACATTTAAGCTTCCAAATTAATATGCTTGTCTTGTGTTATTACTTAGGAAAGTATAGAACCATCTGGAATTATTAATTGAGATTGTTTGAAACTTTGAGCTGACGTTACACAAAGTAATAAATATTTATTAATCTTCTATTACTGAGGCAATATTGTTGACTATTGTTAGGAAATACGACAACGAGAATTTATGTTAGATACATACTTTCTTGATATTTACAGACAGAATGTCAACTTGGGGCCCAAGTCTGTTATTAGAATTATGTTTCAACAAACTATATGTGGTGTAAATATTGACTGATTTTACAGTTTTTTAGTCAATGGTGCTGATTCTGTTGTAAATCGCACTAAACTATATTTAGTCACATCACATCTCTTTCTTACAAATATTATTGAAAAAGGATAGAACATATTTAAAGCTGTCAAATTAGTCTTTGCCGTCTTCATTTTCGGGTATTTAGACGTAACCGCGATAGATGGCGACTAAATTTATATTGAAAACAAGCATTGGACTAATTTGACAGGACTAAATTTCTTACATCCTTTTCCTATGTTCTTTGTTAGAAAGAGACATAGTGAGATTAAAATGAGTTTAGTTGTAAACAACAGAATCAGGGCCAATAGCGTCGAAAATCATTATGAATTTAGTTGACAGCTCACATTTGCTCAATGGCAACGAAGATGTAATGAGATCATGTCAGAATGTCATTTTTGATTCAAAATTTGGCTACAGATTGTCAACTTAAGTGTGGCAAGCCAGGCGGATACGACAAAAAAAAAAAACACCACCGGTGCCGTACATTAGCAGGCAAAATAAAGTGCAGATTTTCCGTCTCTCTCATTTCACTAAACAACTAGATTATTTTTCTATTTTATTTCCAGGTTGCCCAAATGTGGACTGGCCAGAATGGGCGTGGCTAGAAACACGACTGGCGACCCGAAGACCTCCAGTAGAGTACATAGACTTGACTGACTGCGGGTCTGTGACGGACGCAGGGTTGTGTGCTCTGCTTCATACCTGTCCCATGTTGCAGTATCTTTACTTGAGGAGATGTACTTTAGTTACTGGTAAGTTACCTTGGTTTTACTATTGCTATTTGCTGGCTCTATTTCGTTTAAGTTTGGTTTCTACTACTCGTTTTTTCGAGACCCTCAAGTAGTATCAATAAATATAAATTCAACTGTGTGTACCAATATAACGTTCATAAGTGCCTTACTAGGGCCTAAACTGAATAAATGACTTTTTGATTTTGATTTTATAAGCAGAAGATTCCTTGATTTAGATTATAGGATTCACATGAATGAAACTAATATCCCTGCTGTTGCAAGCGTCTATAGGGTATGGTAACTGCTTACTATCAGGGGGCCCGCCCGTATGATTGCTCGCTAATTAAGTAGCATAAAGCTGACTTCCATTATCTGATTGCTGTTCTGACACATCAGAGTCCGATTTGACTTTGCCTAGGACTGTCTTATTCAGACGATTTCGTGATTAAAATCTGTCTTTTATGATGTGGTTACTTATTTACCAAAATAATATTAAACATGTCAAACAAATAGCATTTACGGTTCGGGGAATATCACAAACTATTTAATGAAATAACAATGTCATTGCGACTGTTTCCTCATATTGGTTTCGTACAAATATACTAATGTTTTCTTTACTAAAGTAATGTTATAACTATCTTATTTCCAATGGTTGCGTACATTACGTATTCATGAACGAAGTTAAGCAACTTGCTTTATGTTAAGGTTAAGGTATGAATTAATTACGCGAATCAATATTATTTTAAGTATTCTGAGGAACCTGATTCCACTATCCCCGTTCTTACACCGAACCACAAGAAGTTTAAAGAATAAAAGCTACGCTCTACCTCTCTGAAAAATTCACAAACGAATCCACAATCTCAAAATTAAGTATTCTGTAAGGTGGAGGAACCTCCCCAGTCGAGCTGCTCTTTGAGCGAATAAACGCTACGCTCTACCTCTCTGAAAAATACACAAATTAATCCACAGTCTGCTATGGTATTCTGTAAGTTGGAGGTACTTCCCCAGTCGAGCTGCTCTTTGAGTGAATAAACGCTTTAAATAAAAAAATTAATAAAATAGAACCTCTCTGAAAAATTCACAAATGAATTCACAGTCTCAAAATCAAGGATATTTCGAATATTAATTTCGAGCGTTAAACAGCAAGATACAAGCTATTTTAGTTAGCTACTACAAATATCTCGTTCCATACTTCAATCATGGAACCTGATATGTTTGTAAACAATCTTTCGCAATTTTGATCTGTAAGTAATCAAAATGTGCAAACATCAATCGGAAGCGACGACGTTTGCAGCTATTTTTGAAGTGTCTTGATTCTTGTTATGCAGAATAGAAATTATGTTATGTTTGTAATTTTACACAGCTAATAATAATAAATAACGAGAGGTCTGTTTGTTTATTCGGAACATATTTTATGTACCCAATTGGTAGTCAAAAACATTCAAACTCACTTCAAGCGGAAGATTTTTTTTTCTTCTTTTTTTTCACCCCTTAGTTTCTGTAATTACCAGTTGGTTTCGAAAAATTCTTTCACTAATAGGAAGCTACATTATCCCCGAGTGTTATAGGCTTCTTTTTATCCCGGGAACGCGAGTGGAACCGCGGAGGACAGCTAGTTATTATTATAGTAAAATTATATGTGTTGATATGAATTTGATCACTTAGCTGTGTCTAAATTAACTTAAAATGTTATCTTGTCAAATTATAGTGGTACTTGACTAGGTTCCATTCTTTTTCCAGTTTCAACTTTTCTTTAGATATCAACTGTTTTACTTTTAGCATAATGTGAAAAATATATTTCAAAACACACTTTCGTATAAACAATGATAATATTAAAGCATTGATGTACCATCGGAAAAGAAGAGTGTTCAATCACAGAATCAAAAAGCTACCATCAATCATGGATTTATAACTAAGTGCATCCATTCATCAATTTCCACGTTAAGGCTTTGTGACACAGTACGTTTCTGAAAATATGACTGAAATCTGTGCGATTGTCAGTGGATGTTATGTACTTACTGAAAAATCATTTGCTTTGAGGATTTTGTTTATGATATAATTGCATTTTGCTTCTAAGTTTAGATAGCACCACCCGAAAGTCGAAACATATCGGTAGTTTGATTCAGGCCGTTCGATGAACGAAAACATCAGGTACTTTGTAGTACCCACCAATATAGGAGACTAGCCATCCCCCGCGGTTTCATCCGCGTTCCCGGGGTGTAAAAGTCTTCTCCATACCATAGGCTATCTGCATGCCAAATGTCATGATGATCCGTTGAGTAGTTGAGCCGTGAATGCGTAACAAACAAACAAATTCACTTTCGCATTTATAATATTAGTTAGGATACTACGTATGGTTCGTTTAATTCAATGCTACCGACCGTGTTTTCATCTCCGATATTTAAAAACAAATAAGGTTGCTCGAAAGAGTGGAAAACGTAACCCTTTGCCATCAGTGGGAGAGATAAGGCTGGTAATAAAGTGTTTAAATTGTTTCAGACGCAGGAGTCAGGTGGATCCCATCGTATTGCGCACTCAAAGAGTTGAGTGTGTCCGACTGTACTGGAGTAACGGACTTTGGCCTCTATGAGCTTGCCAAGCTGGGGCCAGCGCTGCGATACCTCTCTGTCGCTAAGTGTACTCAGGTGAGGCAATCATGTTTTATCGGTTATTTTCTTAGTACTTACCGTCATTGCACGTGGCTGGACCACAGATTAAATTAGTAGTACTCAGAACCCAAACAACCCCTGAAGCATCTCAAGCAATAACGACGTCGAATGCCGTGACTAAAATCCCGGGATCGAAATTCGAACCCGGGACTGCCCAATGTAGGATTAGAACATCGGGAAAACTATATCCATCCAAAAGGGGTGAAGACTGCATCAGGTACAGACTCTCTATAAAAAGTTTCAGCTCAAAATAAATAACTATATCCGGCTCGAAGGACCATGTTAAATATTGAAATTTACTATTTAAAGGCAAATGGAAAAAGAGTGCATGTGGTCGATACAATGACTTTATTGAAAGAGAAAAAAATATGCTTCCAAATTTATTGAATTAAAGTCATAAGTGTTATAACCAACATGTCACCGCTCAATGAGGTAGGTGTAGTTTAATATATCCCTATATTTTACATAATACCTTTTTATCTTTCCTTATCAATATACGGCCTTACTCATAAACACTATTTAACTAAATCTACTGAATAAATGGTCAAATAAATAACGTCACCTTGCTGTCATTGTCAAACAATTTGACGTTATTTAGGTGACAACTTAATCAGCTTATTAGTTAAATAACGTTTTATGAGTAAGGGGGATAGTGGATAGTTACCTGTTCACTACAGGTATGTAGTGAATCTGTTTAGCTTACATTGTCTACAGTACTCACTACACAGTTACACACTAGTACAGTTACTTATAATATCAAATCTCAAGTAAAGAATAATATAAAACATCCAGAAGACTACAATAGTACTCGAAAGCAATTTCCCAATAAGTTCTTTTGTGCTACATAAACAATTCTTTGAGTGTTTCTTGGAACAATAATGAACCTTGTTGTATTCATGATACTGTTAGTATTACCTACTATCTTTGTGTTATTCTATATTTCTAATAGTTTGTCCCAGAAAAGGTTCTTTTGTTGGATAAGATTACGTGAACGTTCACAGATACAAAAGAAACAGAGAGCCCTAAAATCTGTACTTTCATTATCGGTTGTATCAGATCGCAATAGCCAAAAGGAAGGAGACGCAATCTAATTGGTTCATTTGTTCGCTATCAACTTACATAGATTTTTACTTTGATTGGTTTCTTTGCTCTCGTGTAGATACAGATTCTAATGCCCAAACTTGTTCAAAAGCCCAAACTATGCTAGAAGTATCGCAGTTTCTTTGCCTTTATATAATTGGAATAACCATTCAAATATACAGTGTAACAATGTTGTAATAGAACGTTAAAGTTTCAGCAATAAATAATAGAAAAAAATATGCAAGGTATGATTGTATCTGTTTTTCAAATACATTAGTTGGTTTTCATCTGTACGCTCACAAATCATCTTTAATAATATATCTGCGCTGGTTATTCGTAAACACTAACTACCTCTCAGGGCTATATAAAAAACAACTTAATAATTCTTCTTCTAGTCTTTCATACTAAAATAAAAATATTTAAATTCAAAGCTCGACGAACTCTACGCGTAGCAAAAATTAAGTGATAGACGACAGTGCACGGGAGGCGATGGGGAGGCATAGGTACAACAATATTATATAGAAATAAAATGTGTTAGATAGAACAACGAAATCTTGAATGTTTGTTCTTGGTAAATGTATTAGGTTGTGCCAAAAGTTGTTCTTGAGGTTATAATACACTGCATGGTTGTAAGTGACTTACTTGACTTATGATCCTGGCAGAGGGCGTCCACAGAAATTCTCCATCCCGATCGGTCTTGAGCTTCGCGCTTGATCTCACTCCAAGACTTCCCGATCTTCTTCGCTTCGTCAAGCACAGTGCGTCGCCAGCTTTGTTTGGGACGGCCACACTTTCATTTCCCCTGCGGATTCCAGTATTGCTGCTTGAGTATATATATACCCAAGCAGGCAATGGACACCCCGACCATATTATTATGGTCGAGGTCCCTTCGGAGAGTGTGGCCAATCCAGTTCCATTTGCGACGCTTGATCTGTTGGTCGATCGGTGTTTCGTGGCACCGTTCTTGGAGATCTACGTTCGAGATTTTCTCGGGCCAGTGTTTTACTAATAACACTGTATACTGTATATGCATTACTGTAGTGTAAATTCAGATAATGATCCCCAGGTATCAGACTCTGGTGTCCGAACCCTCGCCCGACGCTGCTACAAGCTTCGCTACCTCAACGCGCGGGGTTGTGGCGCGCTCGGTGATGACGGAGTGGAAGCTATTGGTAGGGGATGCTCGCGACTGAGGGCATTGGACTTAGGAGCCACTGATGTATCTGAAGCTGGGTTGCAGGTATTGTATTGATATTAAACGTGTGTGCATTGAATATTATACCAACATTAAGAGAAACCTTGTTTGTTGTTGGTATATTCTGACTATGTGTAAGAGTTATTTCGAAGGATTTAATCACAGATATAAGATATACCTAGATAACGCAAGAGCACTACGCGTTCCAGATTTAGTGCTCGACTCAATTGCATCGGTTCACTTGAAATGATATGGTTTTTACTATCATCAAATAGTAATAGTGCCGTCATAGTAGGTAGTCAAAAAATGGCAAGATTGTTGAGTTGGTTTTTCGTCACTAAATATTGCTTGTGTGTGACTATTTGTGACGAATTAGTAGGTATTCAATTCGCTTCATTTTACGATAGTTACGTTATATAGGTGCATCTATATCTATAAATTTAATGTTATAGTCATTTACTTTAAATTTTATATTCGTACCACACAGTACTTCGCACGCATCTCGTGACAGTAGACTTTATCTTCCTAAAATATCACTTGTAAAGACCAAAGGTTGCTTTAAGTTCGCAGCATCCAAGTGCTGGAATGACATTCTACCACCAATACGCCATGATCCAAGATATAATTATACCATGCAATACGCAACTTGCCACTGACGTCTCGCTTCAGCGTCAAATGCTACAACTGGCTTATGTCAAAGCAATCTATGGCCTAGTTTAGGACTTCATTACTTGTGGTTTATTACTTTTATTTTATTTTAAATTTATTTCAATCATAAAATATATTATCGTATAATTTAATGCAGACTCATCATTTAATGTCAGGCTAGTGCAGAATATCAGCGGTTGTGCGATAATATGCCTATCCACAGCCATGGCTGAGCACTAGACCTTTTTTATTATGTTATTTTTAAGTTAGAGACAAATAAACGTTCATTTATTTACTACTTTCTGATACACAGAAATATAAATATAAAAAAATATAGTTTATTCATTTTTTTAAAGTTATAGTCTCCATTGTTTCAGATCCTAGCTCGATGCTGTCCCAACCTTAAGAAACTAGCATTACGAGGATGTGAACTAATAGGGGACGATGGCCTTGAAGCAGTCGCCTATTACTGCCGAGGGCTAACACAACTCAACATCCAGGACACGCCAGTCACCCTCCGAGGGTACAGAGCCGTCAAAAAGTTCTGCAAACGATGCGTCATAGAGCATACAAATCCAGGTTTCTGTTGACGAAAGAATTCAACTTTGTTCGAGACTGTACTCGGAATCGACTGTCATTTGATGCACAAAAGCATCTGGAAAATGGAATGGAATCTGAGAAATGACGTTCAAAGCTATATTGTGAAAGGGAATATAATACAATTTGTACGAGAAAAAGGACTGAAAAATGATTTTGTATGGTGTTCCAATTCGCGTAAAACGCGTGTTTGACTCTGGTATTCATTAAATCCCTTTGTAAGGTAAGCGAATGTGGGTTAGATTTAGATTTTATTGACATTGGTGCCGATTCTGTTGTAAAAGTCCTTCCATTGTTCGTTATTTATCTCGGAATTAAATAAAAACACGTTGTATATTGAACATAACCGAATTTCCATGAATCGATGTCAATAAATACTAGGGTGTGTGAAAATTCTACAATTATTCACATGGTGGTTATTAACTATTGGCGGTTATTACACTATCCTATTTGTAGAAAATCTAATTAGGAAATAGGAAGGTATAATCGAAGTTAGAACAGTAAGATTCCAGTACGTTATTTAGAAAGATAAGTTGGCGCCCGGGCTATCTTTTTAGACGGACGTGTAGCGCGCAATGTATCTACTTCACGACTGCGAGTCGTCTGTCCGATTTAGAATTCAATTTAGTCTAGTGTTTTTTTTTTATATTTAATAGTCTTGCGCTTGACCGCAATCCCGCCTAATGGTAAGCGAAGATGTAGTCTAGGGTGGACCGCGCGTACCCATAAGATGCCTGTTCACTCTGGCCTTGAATAGACCCATGTTATAATTGTTTGGAAACACGTTGTCTGGGAGAGCATTCCACAACTTGCCCGTGCGTATAAGGTAAGAGTAAGTAAGTGTGATCACTAGCTTCCTACTTCCTAATTAGAGTGTTCCTAATCACATTTTCTACATATAGGATAGTGTAATAAGTGTTTAAATGATTGAATATACTTCATATTTTATTGTTTTTTTGAAAAGATTTGTGTAATAATTAAATTTCAGAAAATAAAGAAAAATAGCATTATAACAGACTTCGATAAACGGTTTTTATTATTGAATTTATCAGGGTCGATGAAATTCTCAATAGTATTCATTTTGGTATCTTCTAATAATTCTAACATACAATTAATTGTATTACCGAAGTTAGGCAGGCTTTGAGTTGTAAACATATGCAAGTCAAGCGATCGAAGTAATCCAAACTGTCAGAAAAGCGTCTGTTATGTGTATAATGTCACCATAGAGATTGAAGCAATTGGTTATCGATCGACATTTGATACATGAGGCACGCTGGGAGCTGCCAGATAGAACACGTTCGATGCTTTGTTCGTGAAAATCTTTGATGGCATACAGACCTGTATTCTGTTCAGCTTTCCTACACAAAAGCCACTTCTATCAGCGTGATAGTTTACGAAATGTATTTTTTTATGGAAAATTATATAAACTAGGATCAGTTATGTGATGGCACGCTGGGAGCTGCCAGATAGAACACGTTCGATGCTTTGTTCGTGAACATATTTGATGGCATACAGACCTGGGGCTCTACCGCGTAACTTTGGTGGTAATCGTAACGAACACCATTAATAAATTTCATCCAATCAGGGCCCGCGAATGGTCATCGTCGCGTCATATCGCGTGCGCGTCATTGGATGAAATAATTAATGGTGTTCGTTACGATTACCACCAAAGATACAAAATAGCCCGGCTGTATTCTGTTCAGCTTTCCTACACAAAAGCCACTTCTCTCAGCGTGATTGTTTGCGAAATGTATTTTTTTTATGGAAAATGATATAAACTAGGATGAGTTATGTGATTGTTGCATATAAAACTCATACTTACATAATCTTTAATTCCGCATGAGGAAAATATAGTGTTTGGACTTTGTGTAGACTTACAGAAACATTATAATTTCCTGTCACTTTGGAGACCACAGAGAATTTATGATGAAAAACGCTTCGTACTGAGACCGTCCTGTTTTGGAAGTCTGCTAATAAAAGCTTATAAAAGTAATCCTACCAAAAAAGGCGCCATGTTTGGTGTAAGGAAAAAAGCTAAAATCTAGCCTTTCGCTTCGCAATTTTCTTATGTTTTTAAATAAATAATTAAATCGCTCAGTCATCTATATGGACGTCCGAATTTGCGCAATGTTTCTGATTACATGAATAAAAAGACTCGTAAAGGTGTATATTACTCGTCTGATACTAAGACCTGATTCACCTAGACTTTTATTAATCTTTTACAACGCCATAAAATGGGACCCTGGTTGTATTAGGGCCCGTAATTTGGTGAATTAAACTTCAATTGTATGAAAATATATAGGGTGACTGGTAATTAGTAAACGATACTTAGACACATGATTGTACTCATGATAACAAACAACTTTCCCATTGAAACAAATAGGGATAAATAACTAAATTAAATAAAAGCTGATGGTGTATTCTTATTCTTGTTAGGTATTATTTTATTATATTATATTATGGGCTCATATGCTAAGTAAATTAAAAAAAATATGTTTCTTTGGAAAAGTTGTTTGTTATCATGAGTACAATCATGTGTCTAAGTATCGTTTACTAATTACCAGTCACCCTTTATCAGCGCACGGGACTCCTTGCTTGCCTGTGGTGAATACGAATAGAAAGGGTAATAGACTGGGAAATCTTGCACATTATACGTTGCTACCTCCTAAGATGGGGACGTGTGTAAATAAACTGATGATGAAAAGATGATGATGATGATGATGCATAGTTACTATGTCTGGCAGGGTAAAACGTCCAAATGTTGAAACTTATAACATAACGTATTAAATATTTCACGAAAACTTAATTAAGTACTGCACTGTACTTAAATAAATTTTTCATCACTGTACATTTAAAGAATTTAGTTTTAATAACATGTTCTAAGTAATTTGTAAATGCTTTAAATATAAATAAAATATTTAGTTTAGTTACAAAATTGTATTTATGTACAGAGTGAATTTAATAATAATTTTATTTTAATTTATTGAACTGAAATAATTGTTTGGGGTAGTCTGAGAGGTACTTTGAGTACGATAGGAAAAAAAATAACTAAACTCATATGTAAGGCACGTTCAGTTTTATCAAAACTTTCAGTTTTTAACCTTTTTAGGGTTCCGTACCCGAAGGGTGCCAAACTAAGACTCCGCTGTCCGTCCGTCCATCTGTCAGTAGGCTGTATCTCATGAACGATAATAGGTAGATAGATGAAAGTTTTAGAGAATATGTTCTATGGCCGCTATACCAACAAATAATAAAAACGAAATAAAATTAAAAATTAAATAGGGCGCCCATACAAGAAGCGTCTTTGTTTTAGCGTTTTTTGTTTCAAGGTTGTGTTATTTAATATTGTACGGAACCCTCCGTGTGCGAGTCTGACTCGTACTTGGCCGGTTTATTTATTGTATGGCTGCCCACATATTGCTATAATATAATTCTAGATTTCATGAGTATATTTTTTTAAGAGGCCAAAATTTGGCTATTTGTCAAAATCTGACGGTAGTTGGACAAAATCACGTGCCATAGTCAAATTATAGGTACGAAATTTTAATATTTAAAAAACAAATAAAACTAAAATCATAGTTTAATTGATTGTATTATATGTTAAGTGTATTATAATATTATATAATTTAATGTAGCTGATTTCTTGAAAAGATATTGTTTAATTATTAGTGTAAAGTTAATTATTATTTCAATGTCATTAACTCAATTGCCATTGTTGTTTTATTTTTTATTATTAAATTATATTTTTTAACAAACTATTTGGCTTTTTTTTATTTTATAGGCCTGTGTTTTGACCACAATCTTCCCATGGTAAGTGATGATGTGGCCGAAGGTGGTAAGCATACAAAGCCTAGAAGGAACTGGCTCCCAAGCGCAATTATCGGAACATACTGATACAAGATTATATGAAAAATACCTCTTCATATTACATATTTTATTCTTGCAAATAAGAACGTTATTACGATTTCTTATTCTAAGATGCTTTGAAAAATCGAGTGTGGAAATAATAGGGTCGGTCGTAAACCCTTCGCCGCTGACTTATGAGGTTCTAAATTCAAAACATAAACTGTAACTTCTAACAAAACCAATGCTGAATCAAATACGTATTCATTTCTAACCCTCAATCAATGGCTCAACTTATCTTGGACCAAAGAGCAATCTGAAACGGGCAATTAAGATTATATTGGGCGTGTAGCCTCTGAGTGTGGCTTGACCGTCATTTTGATTCCAACAATAGACGGTAATGACGTCAGGGGAATGAAATTGGGATGGGAATAAAAGATCTGGCCGATATGAAATTGACGCAATTGAGTACGTGTAGCGTGGACAATAGTCTACCGTATACTTATCTTACTATTATAGTATGAACATTTTTGATACAAGTAGACGCTATATTTCTAAGTGTATTATAAGAAAGAAGCTCGCAGAAGAATTTTTATTTTTTTTCATCAGTAAATTGAACCCGGCTTTGATTAAAAACTAACCTCAAACGACTCATCTCAAGCACATACAAAGAAACTCTCTGATTGATAAAATGCAAAAAATTGGTTCGTATGTCTTCCACAGGAGCGCTGATATAAGAAATAGAGGTGATTTTAAGGCGATGATAGCTCAGTGGTAGTGACGTCGGATACCGAGATGAAGGTCCCGGGTTCGAATCCTACAATGAGCTTGAGCTTTCGGTGAAGGAAAACATCGTGAGGAAACCATAGCACGGTGGTAGGGTACTTTGTAGTACCCGCCTGGCTGGCTACCACCCTCAAGTTGAAAATCTGTCGCCAAGCACCTTTCGGTGTGTTCCGATAGCTGCACTTGAGAGCCAGATCCATCTAGGCCTTGTGTGCTTACCACCTTCGGCCGCATCATCACTTACCATAGTGAGATTGCGCTCAAACACAGGCCTATAAACAGTAAAAAAAAAGGTGCCTACACTCAAGTGTTAATTAAAATGAAATGATATAATGAAAATTTGATCCCTCGAGATCGCGGGGCGAAAAAAAAGCCTGCATAAATATAAAAACAAAAGCCTGCAGAGTCCGCACACAAATAAGTAGGTACATACGAAAATATGTACCCAGTTACGCTTTCAAACTGGGCATGTCTAGGCATAATTAAATATGGAACAGGTCTACGGAACAATTTGCACTTTATATCCCTAACTCAGTTAGGTACTCCGCGTTCATTGAAATGAAAAATAAATGACTTCGTTGTGAGAAATGTGCTTTTAAATTGATTTAATCAAAGTGTACTAGGAATTTTAAAATGCTATACAAATTACTACGTTTACTTCTGCAAAATTCATCGAGTGCTTGATTAAGTGAAACGAAAAACGTAACAAGTCTAGCAAAGCCCTGGATTTAAGTTAGTCCCGGCTCTTTTGTTATATGTTAGAAAGTGACGGTTTTTTTTATACCACTAAGGTGGCAAACATGCATACGGCTCGCCTGATGGTAAGCAGTTACCGTAGCCTATGGACGCTTGCAACACCAGGGTATCAGTCGCGCGTTGCCAACCCTAAAAATCCTGGGTTGTGCTCCTCCTCGCGGCGTATGTCCTCATGTCTGAGGGTCGTGATTCTCCCGTGAACTAATATTTTTCTAAGAACTTTATCGTTAACGTTACGCCAGTTGTGTCTGTCCTTGGCGGCGTAAAGAGTGTCGTGGAAGTTCGTCTCCAGGGATTTGTGGATCTGATCAACCATCTGAGTGGGCTGCACCCTCTTGGACGTTTGCTATTAACCTTCCGGGTCACCCTCAGATGCTCGAGGTTTTCTCCAGACTTTCTGGCTATGTGTCAGGACTTTGCGCAGCCACATGGAGGATAGTCTCGTCTCCACTCTCAGCTCCCGTAATATGGACACGTTGGTGCGGAATGCGGTCCAGGTATTTTTCCTCAGCATCTTTCTTAAGCACCACATTTCGAACGCGTCTATACGGTCACGGTTGGCCTTCTTGACCTCGGCTCCATATTTTCTATAGCTGTAAACTTGCTTTAAACTTTTAGGGTTTTGATAAACTTGCTTTAAACTATCTCACGTAAGGGTGTTATAGATTTAGCTAGAACTTGCTTTTCGCCTAGTGGTTACACCAGTCTCTTTTGTTACACCTTCTTTAGAGGATTACGCGTTATAATACGGAATCTGTGTACCAAGTTTCAAAATAGTTGCTTTAAACATGTATTAAATTCTGTTCCGCTAATTTTAAAATATAATCTAGCAGTGCCGCGCCGTTTCAATGGGATTATGTCGTAGCACTCGTAGCGTGATGTTATAAAGGATTATTTTTAGAACCCTAAGGCGCCGATCCCACAGAGAAGAGTTATATAGTTCTGCGTTCCGAGTTCTGCATTCCGCGTTGACTGTAAGCTGTGTGGGGCCTTTGAATCTAAAAAAAGTGTATGATGTGCGAACAGTAGCGAATATTGCAGAACTCTAGACTACTTGCTGTGAGCACAATAGTCAACACGGAATGCAGAACTCGGAACTTGGAACTCTAGAACTCTCTCTGTGGGATCGGCGCCTAAACTTTCAGGTTTCAACTATGAATGCACCAAGAAAATCAGCTGTTCAGTATTTTTATAGGATACGTAATAAAATTTGCAGAACTAAATGCATTAATTACTATTTTAGGTATTTTTATATACAGGGCGAATTTTTATTTCTAGCCAGTTCAGAAGTTGCCCAACTTCTGAACTACAGGTCTTAGAGAAAAACGCTGAAAGGAACCCCGAGCTAAATTTTGAAGAAAATTAAAATGCGATTAAAATTTATTTCAAAAAATTAGTATTCTCGAAGATATTGAATTTTTTCAAAAAATTTTTTTTTTTCGAAATTCTGCTTCTTCGTCCAAATATGAACAAAATTATGTAAGAAAATCTTGCTCTCAAGTTGCTAGAAGTTATCCAAATTATTATTTTATATTTTCCTTGACCATGGTTTTATGCTGCGTAAAGTTTGACGAGGTGGTCTCGCAGGGACTTCACTATTTTTAGCCATAAAGAATTGGTTCTTAGCATTCTGACAAAAAATTTGAGGTCAATTTTGATAACTTCTAGCAACTTCAGATCAAGATTGTCATACATAATTTTGTTCGTATTGTGAAGTAGAAGCAGAAATAGAAAAAAAAAAAAAAAAAATTTTTTTTTTGGCATTTTTATTTTCTTCAAAATTTAGCTCGAGGTTCCCTTCAGCGTTTTCCTCTAAGACCTGTAGTTCAGAAGTTGGCCTCACTGGCTAGAAAAAAAAATTCACCCGTATAATTTACATTAATGCCGTATGGCCGGTGTACGGGGGAATGCGCGTTTCAAAATGCTTGGAGTGCAAATTGTTAAAATATGTCTACACCTAAATGAAACATCCCGTACCATGCACGTAAATGAGCCTCTAATGAACTTATGTTTGTGAACTAGTATGCTCAAGGGGATTTAAAGACACAGGACTGAATTGAGAGCTAAACATTTACTTGTATTTGAATAGTGACAGAATCAGTTTCTCATCAATAAAATTATTAACATTAAAAGTAAAAATACTTCTTTTTGTTTTTCTTCCAGAAAAAGAAACATTGTAATAGGAAAAACCTTTATTTTCATTTACAACTTGTATAGTTTTTGTAATATTAATTTTACGTAAAAAATGTCAACGTTCTTCTATGTTCAGTGAACAATTCTAAAATATGCCTATAAAAAGATTCTTTAAGTAATCACTAAATCCGTTCCCAGCTTAGCAACGGCACGTAAACCAATACTTACTTAGGGTTCACCAAGTAGTAACAAGTATATCTCAGAGATCAATAAGGGTATGCTAACTAGTTACTGAATTCCGTACAAGCATTAGATCGAAGTAATACAAGATGTAACGTATTATATAAGCTTATAAAATAAATAAATAAAATACAATAAAAAAGCCTTTATTATTCCATTTGCATATACAGTTTTATGATTTGTGGTTGTGGATAATGTTAGTTCAATAAACATGCTACCTGGACCCCGCTTCGGGTGAAGGCCTCCTCCAGAGATTGCCACTTGTCGCGATTCCTTGCGAGGTTGGACCAATTACGTGTTCCCAAGGTCTCTATCTCGTAATTCCACCTTGCCTTTGATCTCCCTCTACTTCTGTACCCATGTGGGAGGACCACATGGGTACAGAAGTAGAGGAACACACATAGTTCCACATAGTCACGGTCTTCGTCCACCTGTTGTCAGTGTATTCTGTAAGCGTACAGACTTATTATTATACTTTACCTCTGTTTTTACAGGCATACCTGAAATACTCAATTTAATATCAACCCTTATCTGTTGACGATAAGGTAAACATTTGCAGATATAACTTTGTTATTAAAATTCAAAGCATCCTTATTGAATAAACTTATAGAAGTATTTTTAATGTCACTCGTTTCGTAACCAGAGGGTCGGAACGGAACTATCTTTTCTTATTTTCCCCGAAACAAAAAGTATCCTATGTGTTAATCCAGAATATCTGCGTGCCAAATTTCATCCATTTCGTTCAGTATATTTTGCGTGAAAGAGTAACAAACATCTTCACAAATCACATCCATACAAATTGTCACAATTATACCTATCACATCCATACAAAGTGTCACAATTGTACCTATCACATCCATACAAACTGTCACAATTGTACCTATCACATCCATACAAAGTGTCACAATTGTACCTATCACATCCACACAAAGTGTCACAATTGTACCTATTACATCCACACAAAGTGTCACAATTGTACCTATCACATCCATACAAATTGTCACAATTGTACCTATCACATCCACACAAAGTGTCACAATTGTACCTATCACATCCATACAAAGTGTCACAATTGTACCTATCACATCCATACAAAGTGTCACAATTGTACCTATTACATCCACACAAAGTGTCACAATTGTACCTATCACATCCATACAAAGAGTCACAATTGTACCTATCACATCCACACAAAGTGTCACAATTGTACCTATTACATCCACACAAAGTGTCACAATTGTACCTATCACATCCATACAAAGTGTCACAATTGTACCTATCACATCCACACAAAGTGTCACAATTGTACCTATCACATCCATACAAACTGTCACAATTGTACCTATCACATCCATACAAAGTGTCACAATTGTACCTATTACATCCACACAAAGTGTCACAATTGTACCTATCACATCCATACAAAGTGTCACAATTGTACCTATCACATCCATACATAGTGTCACAATTGTACCTATCACATCCATACAAAGTGTCACAATTGTACCTATCACATCCATACAAAGTGTCACAATTGTACCTAATATTAATAGTAAAGGATATTAGTTAACTTAGGGAAAATAAGTAAGAACATTGAATTACTGTTTAAAAAAAAACTGTACAGTAAACTTGATAGGGATTATTATTTTATGATGTAGTAGTCTATGAATGTTTTGTGATATCCAACTTTTCGAGTCATGTCTCACCACTATTTCTGTAATATAGAGCAAATCTCTCGTATCGATACACGATCACGTTTTAGTACGTTTGCTTTTCTGAAATTATTGGCCTTCTAGTTGACACATTTAGTTTAACATATTTTAGTATACAGGCTGTTACAAAATTACCTGTAAAGCTGAAAGGAGGTTAAATGGGGCCTTATAACGAGTCCATTCACAATATTTAAGAACCGTAGTAACACTGTATAACATACCTCAAAAAAAAAAAATTTTTTTTACTGATGTGCAAACCCTATTTCAGTAAAATTAAAGAGTAAACTACGCAGAATGTATATTTCTACCTAATTCGCGGAACGACAAAATTTTTAAAAGACCTAACCTAACAGAACAACCTAAACTAACACTAACTTTTTCATAATAAACGTCAAATTTACAAAAAAACATTTTTTTTCCAACTTGTCATTTTTTGAAGCCAGTACTTGAGTATAATGACATCCTTGTATTGAGGTAGTAAACATTTATGAATGTTTTTTTTTTTTTTTTATACTTTTTATAGGCCTTGTGTTTGACCGCAATCTCACCATGGTAAGTGATGATGCGATGAAAAATAGAAAAACTATTAAAGTAGACAATTATTAGGTAAAGTAGGTACGTAGGCCTTTCTGTTAAATAAACCTGACATGACAGCTTACTAGGGTTGACAAAATGTTTGGCTTTGATAATTAATTATATTTTTTACGAGGTATTTTGTAACACGTATAAGCAGGACATAATTATCATTTGATGGATATTAAATAGATATTAAAGATGTGATATACAGGTTGTTGTTTTGGTCGGCGACAAGCGACCCAGGAGCAGTAGTACAAAATATTATACATTTTCCAAAAATGGACTTAATTCCATTAAATACTGTAAATGCGTTGAGAAATACCTTATTCAATTTGAAATAAAATTACCGCAAAGTATGGTCACTAGCCACGTGCACTGACTAGAGCTAGGCGCAAGCCGCCATTGCCCCACACCCCTTTACTCCCTCGCACTCCCGTTGAGTATTACGTCTATATTTTAGCTTATTACATGATTTTCAAAATTTTATTTTTTATTTTTGTTATTATAAAAAAAAAAAAAAATTTTTTTGCACCAGTATCAGTTGTATTATCCACCCTGAGTCGCTCGTCGCTGACCAAAACAACAACCTGTATAGTAACATCAGTGTTTCCATTCACCACTATCATCCAACATTGCATCACTTCCGATCACCTGGCGAATCCTCATTTACACCATAATCTCTGATATAATATCCTCTTTTACACAGTCATACTTTGAATATTACGAAGATACGAAAAACAGTAAAAGGGACCTCTTATAATAAAAAATAATCCTTATGCTAAGTATCCTAACTTATATACTCACACTATAATAATCGTTAAATTTAGCACACAGAAACCTGTGATAAGGAGATGGAAATAGGGCCATCTTAAGCCATGCCGATGCCCGTGCGCACACAAGAATTTGGGGCCCCGTTGGAAAGTAAAAAATTTAATAACAAATAACATATTTCTGCTATGGTTTTATATTTTTATTCAAGTTAAAATTTTAATTTAAAATGTTGAAGGTAATTCGTAATACTTACTATCTACCAAAAATGGGCCATTCGGGGCCCCTATTAGCACACACGGCACACAGGGCCCCTTAATCACTTAAGAGAGATTATGAAAACTTCAACCTGTAGCGGACGTATGGCCCATTTACACGATAAAATATTAGTAAGTACCATTAAAATTCAACAATAAACATATAAATAGAAATCACGGTTAGTCATCATGCGCTGGCCAATAATTTTAATACAATATCTAACACTCGACTGTTGATAACATGGTTTATATTAAACTCTGTTATCAGTTGGATTTATTAATTTACTTATTATAATAATTGAGTCCCTCTATCTTATCTGTAGTGATGTGTTGGATAGAATTTCGGCTCGCAATAATACAACAGTTTAGTTGATTGAAAAAGGAATGGGAATGTTTGTGTGTTTGTATGTTACATGTTATGTGAACAGGTGCTGCTTGTGGGGGCTGGTCTGCTTAAGTTTGCCATTTATTTATTTACTTAATTCAGTCTACTTTGTAGTTTCGCCGCCGCGCCGGGGGGCACACAATTGTTGTCAGTGCGATTAGAATGTAAATATTATGTAATGAATCTAAGCTTGTTATAAAAAGAGTAATTGCTGAGTTTATTGCCGGCTCTTCTCAGCAAATGCAACCTTCCGAACCGGTATTAGAGTATTAGAGTCAGACTTTTCATAAATGCTTGCGAAGGTCTATTTGAATAAATGATTTTGAATTATTTGAATTTTACTCAATTACATTACAATGACAGGTAAATATAATATACCTTGGGATAAAGTACAGTCAAGGATATAAATATGTAATTCACTTTACGTAATTCATTCAGCTCTCGCACTGTATTGATTCGGCCTGCTTGTATAATCCTAATCCTAACTAATGTCCTAATCCTAACTAATATCCTATCCTAACTTAATATTATAAACGCGAAAGTGTGTTTGCTTACTTGTTTGTTTGTTACGCCTTCACGCCTCAACTGCTAAGAGTATTATTGTTTTCTATAATTATTTTCACAAAAATGTGCCTTTCTTTTGTGTTGGAACCAAATATTGTAAAATTAATTACATCTTTATTAACTCACATTTAAGCAAATAAATGATTTTGAATTTGAATTTGCTCTACGTATCATCATGAAATTTGGCATACAGATAGCCTATGGTATGGAGAAGGAAATATGATTTTTATCCCGTGAACGCAGGTGAAATCACGGGGTACAGTTAGAACCTCATAATTTCAATCAATAGAATAGAAAATCGTTGAATTTCAATCCCTCGGGAATGCGGTGTTGAAGCTAATATACAGGACTCTATTGCGTGTAAAATTATCTAATGTATACCAGTAAATCTATACGTCTCACGGCTATACACAGAAAAGTAATTTAAATATTGAAGATAGAAAAAGTTGCTGGTATATTAGGTATCTGGTTAAAAAAGTTTAGGTCCTCTGAGGTCCGAATTCTAGAGCGTCAATCAATTCTCAAGTAAAGTGTAGAGTCGATATTAAAACAATTGAATTTGGAGCCTGCATCAATGACTTTAGAGTTTATTTTCGACTAACACAATCTATTCTTGAGTCTTGATCTGTGATTTGATCTCGTATAATACAACTATTTAAATATTATGTATATGATCAAATTGAATAAAATGAGTGACTATTTTACCAAGAAAATATTGGAATTGTATATTATGCTGTGAATTCGGGAAATAGTAATATAACTCTGGCATGTTCGGCCAAATTGCGTCAACCTGCTTAAAAGTGCTTACCTGGGATTAAATATATCATTATGTCAAGTTAGTAACTAACTCCCAGTTAATTAAAATAACCCAGGCTTACGCAAGTGGGCCTTAGTCGAGTATTTTTTAACTCCCATTACTACACATTGATATAGCTTTGATTAAACATTAGTATAGGTACGTGTTATGCCAACTACGTACAATCCACTTTGGTAAATAGGGTACAATACTTCCGATATTACGTGACCTTACAGGCAGTCTCTGATTGGGGCAAAGCCCATCTGGTCACATTTAACGCCACTAAGACACAGACGTGTCTTTTCACCGCCAAACAGAGTCCTTACCACCAGTCTCCTACTTTCCAAAATATATCCTTGCCAATATGCGATTGGCTTGATCTCCTAGGCCATTAACAGCCAAAATAAACTTTGGCTGTTCTATTGAGTCGAAGGCAGAAATAGCTGCCAGAAAGCTGCGTATCCTCTCTAAGGTCAAGCGGTACTTCACGCCTCGGTCATGCATGGAGTACTGCTGCCATATTTGGGATGGATCAGCTAAGTACCAGCTTGAGGGCCTCGACTCATTAGACTCCCGAGCCAGGAGACTAATCGGAGATGAGTCTTTAATTAAGGCGAAACTAACGAGCCTCGACCATCGAAGAAAGGTTCCTTGCCTATCGGTTTTCTACAGGATATATTCTGGAGAGTGTGCGCAGGAATTGTTCAACCTTATTCCACCATCCCCATTTTTACACCGAACCACAAGACGCCGGGAAATTTTTCACCCGTACGTTGTTGACATACCGAAAATACGGACACAGCGTTTTGCATCCTCATTTATAATGTGGACAGCAAGGGAGTGGAACTTGCTTCCGGCGTCTATTTCCTGACGCCTACAATCAAGGTACTTTCAAGGCCAGAGTGAATAGGTTTCTTCTGGGTAAGCATGTTTCATCTTAGGCTTCGTCATCGCCCCTTATCAGTCGCAAATCTGACGCAAGCCCATTTAATTAAAAAAAAATAGTTAAAAGGCGCGTTATAAATTAATACCAAATGATTTTAGGGCAGGGTTTTTCCACGCAATTTGCCTCTGCATGAGATTATATATTTTTATCAAAGTTATCATGCTAAGTACTGTTACGAATAATAGGATTAATCCCGCGTGCAAAATTGTTATGTAAAAACATTGCAATGTTTAGTTATCCATGATCAGTAGGAACCTAGGAAACAATTTAAATTAGTAGCGATAAATATATAGGTTAAGGAAGAGATCGAGCGATAAATGTAGCAATATGTATAAAGGTTAAAGAAGAGAGCGATAAGAACACGAACACCCATCCATTGTACAACAGTCATTTGTTTATGGTAAATTTTTTCACAATAAAGAGTTATTGATCTCTTGTATAAATGTAGGAAAATAATATTAGTATTTAATATTCATTAAGTATTAATGTGCATAATTGATCAGTCATTAGGTAAATTGACACACAATCTTATTTACCTGTTAAAGCTTACAAAACTAAACGAATCACAAAAAGCTTTATAAAACTTACAAAGATGATATCTAGGCATACCTATCAACGATTTCGAACACTCAACCTTGGTTCTTGCAAATTAACGTTTTCACACCGTAGTTATCTATGTGATATTGCATTCACAATTTCAGTTTCAGTACGCTGCGATATTTCGTGGGGAGAGGTCGCGTCAACGTCGCACTAAAATACAATACTTCGCGAGAAGTTACATCAATTGTAAAATACAATTTAAATAAACTATTCCTTGTGTTTACTGTGGCAAAGTGCGTGGATAATAAAATAGTGAGTGTTATTGATGTGACGACTGGATAACAGCAAATATCTGTAAGTTTAACGCAACTTTGTTTGTTTTCATAGATTATCCGCGATTGATTGATTGTTTTAAAACCCATAAATAATATTGGATCCATAAATCGATTCTTCTAGTTTATTGAAACTGTATTCTGTCTATGTTTTATATCAGTTAAATTTTAATTTGCTTTTCGTTGGGTCATAAATTAAACGAAATTGTAGGGAGGCCTTTTCGTAGGTTAATTTACTTTCATACAAGTTATTTGAAATAGACCATATGCGATATTAATGTGTTGAAGTGCGGTTTGTAAGTGTAACTATACTAATACTAATATACTAATAATATAATAAAGCGGAATAGTTTTTTGTTTGTTTGTTTAAACGGGCTAATCTCTGGAACTACCAGTCGGATTCGAAAAATAATACTACAGGGTGTTTTTTTGGTCGGCGACAAGCGAAAAATGGACTTAATTCCATTAAATACTCATTTGGAATTTGTTAAGTCGATTGTTATTATGTTCCTGGGTTTTAGAGATGAGAAGGAAATGTTTCATTAACTATGTCATTTCCTTCTTCAGTTTTAAGATTATTTCTGTATAGTAATAATAATAGCCTTGGCCACCGGTAACTATTGAGGTAAAGTTCAAGTCTACACAGAATAGCTAGTTATTTAATAAAATAAGTAAAGACGAAATAGATATTTTAATTTATGAATATACAGGCTGTAAAGGAAAGAGTATATCCATTACAGTACAGTAGTACCCAACTGATAAGGCGCGTCGTGAATCTTCGTTCGCACAGAAAAGAAAGTATGGCCCCGAAGATTAACGAAATAATAAAACTTACAATCAACCTTAGATCACTAATATAAGGTTCATAATATACTGCAGCTGTCAGTTCCGTCTCACTCGCAAGTCACTCCCCTCCGCACGGCGCGCGCTAACATGGCGGCAGCTGCCGAGCAATAACGTTTCCCGCGCTTTGAAAATGTATCTTCTGCGCAGGTACATCGGTAAGCCATATTAGTACATCTATTTTCTTGGTACTAGGCGCACAGATCGTGGAAGAGGAAATTTTATACTAGATCATTATTAGCAAGAGACGCAAAATGATTATGACACTCATTGACCGGTGACATGTTGGTTATGATATTAATTCAATAAAGTAATTTATTTTGAGTTGAAACTTTTTATACCTTTTTATACCTGATGTAGTATTCACCCCTTTGGGATGTATATACCCTTTTCGTTACATCCAGTATATAAACTCGTTATTACCAAAGGGGTAGAGATCTCGGATCTGAGTATAACGAAAAATAGCCCAAGAAAATCAGTAAGAATTTTAAAGTATAATGGACTAGTTTGGACGATAAGTAACGAAAGTGGTTCTAATTTAGCCCCCGCCTAATAAATTTAACTGCGTTCCCAGAGATCTTATGTGTTTCTGAGATACGAAAGAATCGAGATTTGTGCGAAGGAAACTTTGTTTATTTTATTTTAAGTCTAATTTTGTCTTTACTTGTTTGGGTATATAGTTATTAGGTATTACTTGGCACACAAAAAAATAAGAGTCAGAGTGAAAAAAAAATACATCACTTTGACTCTTATGCTTCTTACGTTCAGAATTTGTAACATTTCAATTTCAATGTCAATTTGTAACGCCTTTCCAATTTCTCTAAAAAACTTAATGTTTGTACTGTGTCTTATTTATGTATTTGCCAAACTTTATATAAATCTATCCAGCCGATACCACGTTATACATTCACGTGTATAATCATAGTAGAGTATAATGAGCAGTTATAGTATAACATAGATTAGTGTAATGTTTTCTAGTTATCTAAGCGAAGACAATGCCCTCGGTCATATTTTGTTATCACTTCCTAATTTAAGTAAATAAAAATACCCTTGAAGTATCGCGGTATTTCCGCATTTTTATTAAAAGGTGGCGTCGCCAGTAGATGGCAATACCATGGGGCCAATGTGCGTGTTCTACTAAATCCATTCCCGTTGATCCAATGTGCCTGTTCTACTAAATCCATTGCCGTTGAGCCACCTGGGACCCTTACTGTTTATTATATTTATAAACGACTTAATAGAGCGTCTTACTTGTCCATGTCTTTTATATGCAGATGATTTGAAAATCTATAATACCATTACTGATGTCAATGATTGCCACTTGTTGCAAAGGGACCTTCTTATTGTATCCAACTGGTGTGCTCGTAATCATATGTATTTGAATATTTCTAAGTGTTTTGTTATGACCTTCACTAAGAAAAGACAAAAGATCATGTACAATTATGAGCTCTCAGGTCGAAGTCTTGACTATAAGTCCTCAATCAGGGATCTTGGCATTATATTTGATGAGCAATTATCATTTAGAGCTCACTATGAACATATAATAAATAAGGCAAATAAGCTACTGGGTTTTATAATACGATTCACTAAGGATTTTAAGAAACCCCTGAGTCTTTTATATCTTTTTAACAGTCTCGTAAGAACAGTATTGGAATATGGGTGTCCGATTTGGTCCCCCTATTACGTCGTCCATGAGAATAGTATCGAGCGCATACAAAATAAATGCCTGAAAGTTTTATCTCACCGTAGTAGGTTCGGTAGAGCTCTCCTTAACTATAACGACAGGCTCGCCAAATTCCAGGTTACATCGTTGAGAATCAGACGACAGCAATATGATATGATTTACTTACATAAAATTATACATTCAGCCATGGATTCTCCTGCCTTGCTCTCGATGATTAACTTCAACTTGAACTATCGTTGTCGTAATGCCAAATTATTTGTATTGCAAACTTATAAAAATAATACATCGTTTTTTAATCCTATTGTGAGAATGTGTAGATCTTATAATGAATTGGCCAGTGTAAATGATGAGCTTGATATTTTTCAGCCTCGGCAACTTTCATTCAAGAGGCTTATCCATAGTGTCCTTAAGTAAATTATTGAACATACTGTATGTTTAATCGTATTTGTTTATTACATTTGTTTCTAAATTATTTCTGATTTGATTTTACTTTGTTTTAAATTTGTTTTTCTTTTTTATATTTGGTTTGTTTTTGATTTGATTTTAATTAATTTTTCATTGTTATATTTAGTTTGTATTTTTGTTTTCACGATTGGCTTAACTTAAACACCAACAATATGCATTTTTTTTTAATTTGTGCATGCTGTGTAAACGTGTTTAGGGTTATAGTCTAGTTAAAATCTATATGTACTAATTTTAATGCTTGTAAATCGACTGTAGCCTGTTTCGTTTACCTTATCAAATAAATAAATAAATGTGCGTGTTCTACTAAATCCATTGCCGTTGAGCCAATGTGCGTGTTCTACTAAATCCATTTCCGTTGATCCAATGTGCCTGTTCTACTAAATCCATTGCCGTTGAGCCAATGTGCGTGTTCTACTAAATCCATTGCCGTTGAGCCAATGTGCGTGTTCTACTAAATCCATTGCCATTGAGCCAATGTGCGTGTTCTACTAAATCCATTCCCGTTGAACCAATGTGCGTGTTCTACTAAATCCATTCCCGTTGAGCCAATGTGCGTGTTCTACTAAATCCATTGCCGTTGAGCCAATGTGCGTCTTCTACTAAATCCATTGCCGTTGAGCCAATGTGCGTCTTCTACTAAATCCATTGCCGTTGAGCCAATTTGCGTGTTCTACTAAATTCATAAAGGTTTCCACGCTATTGAATTAGCACACAATGTTGACACCTCTGATTGATTGGAATACAAATTTTAATAGGAGACTTGGTCCTTAAGGGATAGGCCAATGTGTTTTCAACATTTATAAAGCTCTTTAATGTTAATAACTAACTGTTCAACAGTATAGTGGCCGTCTTAATTTATACAATAATAACGTTTTATTATGAAGATTATTAACTGACCTCTATTCATTAAATCTAAACATATCAATAAGAGTATTTGAAAAAAAAAACATGTTACGTAATCCAATTTATCGCTTACCACGGCCAGATTGTGGTAAAACGAGGCCTCTATAGAGTAAAAAAAAGCAAGTAGAAATTTCGAGTCGGCCCTCGCTGTATTGGTTTCGGGAAAATCAAAATGTTCTAAACATTTTGATTCGGTGTTTGCAGTATATTATGTTGTTTACGGTATATGGTACATAATATACAGACATTCCAAATTCTTAATTTATTTAGTGTTTGAGATGGCCTGAAACTAACAAAGACCCCCGATTTCTTTATTTTTGAAACTATAAAGTGTATGTAAATATATTTGTACATACCTACCTACCTGTATTCTCAATGAACCTGAATTGTATCAATTTCAACCCACAATTCAGGATATGACAAAAAGTTGGCTCCCTTTTCGTATAAGTATGGTTTATACAATTTCAAGACTTTCAAACCTTTTACGAGCTCTACAAAGTCCGAATTGTAAAGACAGACAGCAGTTTTGTCCTTCGGCTACGGAACCCTAAAAAAGGAAAACATAGATAATAAAATTATTTATAAACCAGACAATATCATGATTCAAGTGTGTGACAAAATATGTACTTACTCGTACCCAATACGTATAAAATTATCTTAACAGAAAGTCCCCGGCTCATGTTTCTTTGTGCTGGCTAATCTCGAGAACTACTCAAAAGATTTTGATACAGTTCTTCAATTTGTTAGATTATTTATTTATTTATTTGAGAAATCAACAGCGATACAAAATTTAATAGTAAATATAAAATTATTGATAGAAAGTAAGGCCAATTACAGATTTCTACAGATAACAATTATACAGATTATTTTGTGCTTTACGGTACATATGTATCTTAAATATTTTACGTTAAAAAAATTGAGAAATATATCTTTGTTTTTAAGTAAGTTATTTATGATGAAAACTGATCAAACTTAGTTGATTAAGAAAATAAAAACTATTATTACATACTGTAACAAAATATCTAAACTTGCATCATATTCCTTTGGTTTCCAATCGTCAAGTCGGCTAAAAATATTTATTTATATTTTCTGACCTTTCAGACATAAAGGGGCTGATACATGGTTGTCAACCAGCCACCAACAAAGGGCAAAAAATAGACGGCGTTTTTAGTTGGTTGACAACTTCGCCCTATACAATCGGTCGCCGACTCGAATGCCCTCTACTTTATTGGTGACTGACAATGGTGTATCAGCACCTTTATGCTGAACGCTTAAACAAGTTCACACGTGAGTACTAGACACGCGTCAACAACTCTGGGCGGATTTTCCGCCCACCGAGTTTCACAATGCTTCGATTCCTTGATATTTCAACTATTTTGTGACAAATAAATAGGTAGTGCAGTAGTGGTAGTTGTCACAATGGTGCCGATTCTGTTGTAAATCGCACTAAACTAATTTTAGTCAGATCTCATCTCTTTATTACGAACATTATTGAAAAAGGATAGAACATATTTTAAGTTGTCAAATTAATCTGTGCCGTCTTATTTTGCGTGTATTTAGGCGTGACCGCGATAGATGGCGACTAAATTTATATTGAAAACAAGCATTGGACTAATTTGACAGGACTAAATTTCTTACATCCTTTTCTTATGTTCTTTGTTAGAAAGAGACATAGTGACATTAAAATTAGTTTAGTTGTGAACAACAGAATCAGGGCTAATGTATATTTATAACCATATATAATAAATCAATGTTTGTCCGTCTGTCTGTAAAGTATACTAACCATTCATCCAGTTGCGATGAATCTTTGGCGAGCCATAGTGAGTAGGTCGGAGAAGGTTTCGGACACAAAAAAAGGGGTCTTTGCAAAGCAGATTTGTTAAGACTCTTTAGTTAATGTCCCATTTAAAGTAATCTTTTTATGGTAAAGAACAGAAGGGACAATTTTGCGTAGTTTATGGCGTAGGGCCTCAGGCAATCAAGGGGCCTTACGCGAAGCCGCTTCGCCCACGCCTAGATACGCTACTGTCCGTGAGAGACCTAGTCACTGCTTTTAAATTAATAAAAGAAAATACTTATAAAATAGACAAAGTCTTCACTTTAAGTTGTACATAAGCTTCTTAGTTATTATTTTTAAGCCTGAACATACAAATGAGTGGGTGGAATTTATTCCTGTCTCTGTGATAGAAATAACTCTACCCACTCATTTCAACGCTTCCGTAGAATCGTTTATAAAGCTGTATTTAGTAAAGTATTATTAATTAGGCATTAAATATGTATTAATTTAGGTTTTATATACATTTTTAAGAGAGTTTATTCGCTCAAAGAGCAGCTCTTCTGGAGAAGTACCTACCTTCACCTTTCAGAATACCGCAGCCAAATAACTTTTTGTCGTGTACCTGCGCGTGAGTAAAGTCACCAGTACGTGGTTTACGTAACTTTGTTGAAATAAAACTCAGATTGAAACAACCTCTGAATCGGTAGAAATATTACAAAATCGGAAATGGTTCCATTTCTAATGAACCGCTGTTTACCAGAACGTAAAAATATCAGAAAAGATGGTAACAGGTTACAGGCAGACCGTATATGCTTGTATACCAACTTCACGTGTGAAGATCAAAAATTTATACCAAACAAGCATACGGCCCGCCTGATGTTAAGCAGTTACGTAGCCTATGGACGCTTGCAACACCAGGGGTATCACTCGCTCGTTGCCGACCCTGAAGAAATATCTTAGTTATTGTGTTTTGTTTTAAAATTGAAGTATTCATAGTACATACATATTTAATCAAAACGCTCTTTTCAACAGAAGCAGATAGGTATTAGAGTTAGATTATTTTTGTCTGCTGCCGAAGCATATTCAAATAATACAGTTTTTTAAATAAATGTTATACTTGGCTGTTATATCTTAACATAACTTTAGCTGTGACTGAAATCCATGGATTTACATTTAAATACACTTTTTAAATCCGGCAGTTTAATTAAATTTTGGTTTGTTTTTTCTCTCGGCAGTGCCTTTTTTCATGGAGGCCCAATAAATAACGTTGGCGTTTGGTATTAAAATACAGTTTGCGACTGGTGACATTTGACATTTTTTTTTCATTAACGCCTCTAGGGAGACTCGGTTATACGTAAGCTGGTTGTAAATTTCAAATTTCTTTGTACTATCTATTAATTAGTTCTAATTTGCTTTCGGCGTTTTTTGTTTCCTGCCTCTTATTTTTTGTATCGCTTTATAATTATTATTACGTACCTACTGTTACTGTAGTATTATATTATCTGTGCTACTGTTAAATTCCTGTAATAAATTAATTGTCTGGTTATTATTGACTATACCATACATACGATTTTCAGGTATATGTTTTCTTTTTTGTTACTAATATTTGAAAAAAAAAAAAAAAAGATTGTCCAAAAAATATTTAAAAAATGTAACCTTGCTGAGTTTCTTGCCGGATCTTCTCAGTTGAAGGCCGAGTTCGGAACAGGGGCTCTACCGCGTAACTTTGGTGGTAATCGTAACGAACACCATTAATAAATTTCATCCAATCAGGGCCCGCGAATGGTCATCGTCGCGTCATATCGCGTGCGCGTCATTGGATGAAATAATTAATGGTGTTCGTTACGATTACCACCAAAGATACGCAATAGCCCGGCAGGTGGTAACTTCAGTAAATGTGACCTTCATAAGTGCCCTTCTGGGGCCTAAATTGAATAAATGGCTTTGGATTTGACTTATATGACTTGACCAAGCTTCTTCAAATTGAGCGAGTACAGCCTTTATCATCAACTAGTTATCCCCCGCGGTTTCACCCGCATTTCCGGGATAACAATAGCCTAAAGCATTCAGGGATACTATAGCTTCCTATAAGTGAAATATTTTTAAGAACAGATCAGCAGATCCGGAGATTACCCTCCACATACATACGCACTATTTCGCACTCTTTCTTTATATAAGTATAGATTTTCTCACTTGACCTTACTTAAGCTCTCAGCAGCTTGGCATCGAATCAAATGAAACTGATTCTGACAGGATGATACTCTAAGTTTGCTCCCTAGAGGTATCCACGGATTATAAGGGTGGGTAATCAGATCACTAGGCATTTACCTAATGGATATTGAAGGTATCAAGTAACACAGAAACTAGTAATTACTTGTGGTAACAGTCTTCTACCGTTTTTGTTCCGTACCGAAATGGCAATACAGTGTCATATTCCTGTCTGTCCTTATGTCACGGCTAGGGTTGCCTAGTCTTAAACCCGAATAGCCGGACAGACTAGCCAGATTAGCCGGACATTTGGGTGAAAAGGCCGGATACCAAATTATAAAAGATTTTTTGTCTTAGCATTAATACATTGTATTTATGTTGATCCAGGCTTATTTGCATAAAATGTTAAAATGTAATGAAACAACTATATTGACTGATGATGTACAAAGCTTAACAAGATCCAGACAAGCCGGACACCGTCTAATTTGCCCGGACACGCATCCAAAAAGTTTACTGGCTTTATCCGGACGCATGGCAACGCTAGACACGAGTCTAATTCAAAAACAGTACAATATTGAGCCTACACCGAATATTGTATTAGAAATTAAATATTTTTTCCATGGGATCTCATAATCGCAATGATAAATCACTATTCTAATTCTCATTCTTTCTAATTTTTCTTTTTCTTGTGAAAATATATTTCAGAGGCAGAAATTGAATCAAAGCAAACCAAACCAAAAGAGTATGGTCCAAGGAGGAACAATTTTATATTTCCAAAAAAATAAAAACATATATTTGAAAATGGTATTTGGAATGGTCAGTGAATTCTCTCATAATATCACACTATACCACCGCAGGGGTGCCACCCCTTCACGCCTATACAATTTTAGTTGTCGGTCACCTCGCTTTCATGGTGTGGTCCTATTCTCTTCTTATCCATCTTACTTCGATTCAGGCCGAGGCCATTCTGGTTCTTTGTTATTGTAATCGCTGGCCTGTTCATTTTGCGGCAATACAATTGCCATATCACACCTCTTAGAATTATGAACTAACTCCTAGTAATATGGAAATGTTATTTCTTGTTTTAATCCTGTTACTGGTATTTTATTCGGTGGCGAATTGGAATTTGCACTGAAAAAAATGGAGTACAAGTGACTACAAAATTTTATTTAACAGTAACACAAAATTTGACGACCATTAACCTAAACAGAACTTGCGAACTAAACTTACCAGTAACAAAACTAGTTTTTGTTCGTTACTAAATGTAACTAAAGTTAGTTTCCCGACAACAAAACGTCAACTTACATAACTAGTTTTGTAGATCATTTTTTCAGTGTGGTTAAAACGGAACTGTATACGTCACGGAGGAAAGAATGAAGGTATACGTTCATTATGTCAATGTATAATAGTTTATAACCATTGTAAATATTGATAACAAGTATTGATTACTTAATACAATAGGTGTTCCCCTTTTAGCTTGTTTGTAGTTCTATATGATTGATAAATTTTATTAATTGATAACAAGTTATTTATAGCACTTTTGCTATAGCACGTTTGTACACAAATAAAACACTCTACACTGTAGACTATAGGCCATCTTTCCTTTTTGCCATTTTTTGTAGGTATTATCAATTCAAACGCATTTACCTAATGTTAATACTATTAATAAGCCGTGGTGACCTGTAATACAGGTTTTTATAAATCTACATCAGGCACGAGCTCTCTCAGAACAGGTTTACGATGTCAGTTACTGCCGAATATAGATTTTTTTCTTAAACCTACTGTGAGAGATATACAAATACAAAAATTGCAGGAAGTTTTATATAGGTATTATTGTATAAACATTATTTGTATTGTATACACTTGAGTTTGACATAAATATTTCCATTGTATATTACTGATAATTAGAAGTTATATAAATTCTTTGCGAATTAAAGTTTTTGGAGTCAAACTTGAATTCATTTTTGTGACGTAAACTTAACAGGGGTTGGTCTCAGGAGCTCAGTAGGTAAAAAGGTCGGCTGGAATCCCCTGAGGATACCTTTCTACACAACATTTGACATGATGAAACAATGTTTATAAAACAACACAAAAGGGCACTGAATTATGTAAAGGATGGTACTATATGGGACATAAACAGGATATTTTGCTGAAAGTTTATAAGTCAAACTGCCCCTTTTCTGTTGCTATGACCCCTAATTTTTGCAACTCAAAAACTCTTACGCAAAAGTTTGACTTGGACGAAGATAAATCAACACAATAAAATAATGAAATGTTTTTAAACAAAATCAATAATTACCGTTTAATGGTTGAAAATCTGTTACCAAGCTGTTGTGTGTTTCTGCATCTGCACTTGAGAGCCAATTCCTTCTTTGTTCACCTTCGGCCAAATCATCATTCAACATGTTGAGATTGCGATCTGGCACAAACCTATTTACGGTCACAAAGTTTTTTCTTTTTACTATACTAGAAGTAGTATGTTATGAATATGAAAATGGATGGAAAGAGACAGATCGAAAAAGAGATGGATGGATTTTGTGAAAGATGATATGAATGAGAAAGGAGTGAATGGAAGAAGCGTAGATATACATGCGCTGACCCTAAATAATGGGGAACATATCAGGGAGATGATGACGGGAAAGTGTAATCATCTTTTGCACCCCACGCGGACAAATCGGCGCTGATGACTCTCAACTGGGTACGAAAGATATTAGTTTATCATTCATTTATTCGGACATTTACGTAGACATTTCGAGGTGATGAAACAATAAAACGATAAACTTCCTGCGTAAGTGTTAATTGAGAGATATATTAGCATTACCTTCCTCAATCAAAAATCAAATCATTGTTTCCAACGTGGCAATGCTGCCAGTATTCTGGGAACGTTACCCACTGGCACAGATTTAGAATAGTTTAATTTTTAGAGATAAGGTTTAGTTTAGAGTAGTTTTTATTGTTATTATTATATCTGGCGAATACTTTTTAGTACTGCGATAGTTAAGAATACTGGAGAGAAATCCAAAACTATCTCATATTATCTAAAATTATTATGTTTACTAGTTTTCGCCTCGCTATTTCTCCCGCAATCCCAAGGGATCTTTTTTCATATCACCTAATCGATAAACAAGCGTGCGGCTTGATGGTAAGCGGTTACCGTAGTCATATGGAAGCTTGCAACACAAGGGCATAACTCACGCATTACTGACTCTTCCTGCTCTCCAATGAGCTCTGTCGACCTTACTCACACAAAGTTATTTGGCTGTTAGCTAGAGTTACTTCCACAGTCGAGCTATTCGAATAAACGCAATGCTCTACCATCTTTTTAAGATCCTCTCTATTGTATTTACGGGATAAAAACCTATATAATTTCAGTTTATGTCTTCCTACGTTTTAGATGTCGACGAGCCGACAAGAGGCAACAAACAAATAAACAAACAATTACGTATTTATTATATTACTTGTTTTTTTTTTTCAATGTATTTTCCAGTGTGTCGTCACAATCATGTGACTATTGTTCACAAATCTCCCGATGTGTTCAATAGTTAAACAATGCTTATCTCGTTATATCTTCGTTTATCACTTTATCATGAATGCTCGAAGCTGTTCTATTTTTTTTACAAATATTTTATGCACAGAGTAATTTAAATACCTACCTTTCTCGATACGAAGGGTGTGAAGAGATTACGGGGTCAGTAACGCGCAAATGAATGTCCAGGTTTTGCTATGCCAGGCGAATATGGTAACCGCACCATCAGGCTTGTTTGAGTAACTACTAGTTAATCAAAAAATCAGTAATATCTTTATAGCATTAAAACGAATGAACTGCTTGCAGATTGCGAGATGGTAGTTCTTATAAATTAAAATAACTCAAAGGGGCTAGGGCTGCCATCCATTCCGACATATCGGGACTGTCACCATCATTGAATTCTCTGTCCCGACGCACCAACATACACTAAAATATCCCGATACTGCGTAAATCAGTCAGACACTGTAAAACTCACATTACCCAATAACTCTTATCAATGGATCCTAAAAATTAAGCCTAAGTGTCAATTCACACTGAGACGTGACGATGCAATTGATTCGTGATGCGACGCGGCGCATTGTGAAACCGTGTAAATTTTGCTAGTAGCGCGACGCCCGCCGCGAGGAGTATTCGAATTCTTTCAATGAAATGTGGTACATTTGTGTAGTAAATACAGTTCTATATTGTATCGTGATCTTAAGTACGTCTCGATGTGAGCTGACCCTAATACAAATTTCAATGAGAGATTAAGATTAAGTTCCGCGGCGTTACGCTGCGCTAGGCGTCGCGATTTGTTTCGCGGCGCAGTGCGCGACGGGACATTGTGAAATAATTGGCATCCGCGTCTCAACGCGTCGCGGTGTGAAAAGACCCTTAGATAAAAAAAAATGTTATTCTTTACTCGCCCCGATGATACCCTAGTTAAATAAAGCCTGTATGCATTTATTACTGTGTTTTGATTGTTTTTTTATTTAACCTGAGCTAATAAAAATAGAAACATGTAATCTAATAAAAATGTAATGTCGGAAATCTTTATTCTAAACGTTTTGTCAACATAACGCACACATAAAAAATAGGCGTATATTTTTATAATAACTACGTTTATTTTGATGGACCTATGTAAACAGAGCTCTGTACGTTTGTTTGTGTATTATCTCTAAACAAAGCTGGCATTATTCTTTGAAAATATTATATTGTAAATATGTTGCTGATTTTTTTTTTTGGTAACTATTTGAATGTTTATGAAATTGTTAATTACGCTACCCTTTTACTGTTTTATAAAAAGAAGTAAAAAAGAAGCTTAGCTAGTAAAGAATTACTTAAAATAGTTTTTGTAAAAAATAGCAAAAAGATCTTAGTTTGTATTAAAAATTGAAATAATGAATCACAAAATATATAGGTTATAAAACAAAGTTATCATCTCAATGTATACTATACCTTCTTAAGTATACTGCATTTATTTTAGTAAAATTATATTTAAATTATGAAATAATTATCCTAATTATAACGTATATCTTAATGACAGAATCTATTTATATCTATAATACCTATATGACCTATCCTTGAATATTTTTCACACAAGGCCAGCTGATCCCAAAGTAAGTATAGCTTGTTGCTATGGAAACCAGATAACAGATATACTACATTGGCGCCGATCCCACAGAGAGAGTTCTAGAGTTCCGAGTTCCGAGTTCTGCATTTCGTGTTGACTTTTGTGCACACAGCAAGCAGTCTAGAGTTCTAGAGTTCAGCAATATTTGCTACTGATCGCACATCATACACTTTTTTACTTTCAAAGGCCCCACATATCTTACAGTCAACGCGACTGCAGAACTCGGAACGTAGAACTCTAGAACTCTGTGGGATCGGCGCCTAAACCGCTTACTTAGGCGGGCCGTATGCTTACTGACTTAGAAGTAGTACATGTAGTTATTACAATACGAGAAGTAGTTCGCAAAACTAAACAAACTTTTCTGAAATAGAGCTTTTTCGCTTGACGGCGAATTGTTCATGGTTTTCATGGGTTCTTCTGTTGTTTGTTTCTACAAAAACTATTCCTATTGCATTGTACAATACAATAAAATGATATGGCATGAAGTTTGTGTGTTTGAGGCATTTCAGTCATGTGTGAAAAACGCTATTGTCTTGGGCGGAGGGAAAATATTATATTGGTAGTCGTCCCTCCGATTTATCCACCGCGTTCCCGGATTAAAAAGTATCACATATACTAATCCAAGATGTGTAGGAGATACATCTTTATATTTGCCAAGTTTCATCCAAATCTGTTTGTATGATGACTTGATTAAGTCAAAAATATAATACTCAAAAATACATACTAACTTTAGCATCAACGGATGTTTTTTTTTGAATTGACTAAATGATGCCGGCCTAAAATTTTGCCTCGAAAGCTCTTAACGGAAGTTCGTTTGTTTATTACGCTTTCATGCCTTTTAACCACAGTCTATAAGACTGGTATAACTGAGTAGGTTTAGGTAGGTTTTAAGGTATAGCTCAGTGGTAGTGACGTCGGATACCGAGATGAAGTCCCGGGTTTGAATCCTACAATGAGCTTGAGCTTTCGGTGAAGGAAAACATCGTGAGGAAACCATAGCACGGTGGTAGGGTACTTTGTAGTAACCGCCCGCCTGGCTACCACCCTCAAGTTGGAAATCTGTCGCCAAGCACCTTTCGGTGTGTTCCGATAGCTGCACTTGAGAGCCAGTACCTTCTAGGCTTTGTGTGCTTACCACTTTCGGCCGCATCATCACTTACCATGGTGAGATTGCGGTCAAACACAGACCTATAAACAGTAAAAAAAAAACCTGTGGTATAGGAGCGGTGCGGGAGGGGTGTGTTTTCATTACGTAAAATGAAAAAAGAGAAGTAAAAATGTATCTTTTGTTTAGCGAGACAGTAATGATCACATATCACCCATACCGCTCTACTATCCCAGGAGAACCTACACAGTTATGCGCTATGCTTGCACTGAACCGATCATGATAAAATTTGGCACACAGATAGCCTATGGTATGGAGAAGGACATAGGCTACTTTTTATCCCGGGCATGCGGGTAAAACCACGGGGGACAACTAGTTATTAATATAGTGGGATTCTTTGTAATGTTATCAGATAATAAGTTGTTTTAACGTATCAAAAGGCAAAGTAATTCGACTTATAACGGACAAATTAAAAGTTAACCAAAATTTTCGAGCTAGTTTATTGAAGTGGAAATTCAAAGAGAAATGAAAGAACAAAAGGTTAATTACTGCCCGAAAAACCCTTTGTTTATCCACCTTTTGGTCATGCCTATATAATTAATCATAAAAAACCACCCGATGATTTTTGATGAGTTGAAAAAAATAGTAATATGTTTGGTATATAATGCTTTGATACAAGATACCTAGAAGCTGGCCCAGTGAATTTTTAGATGTAGTATATTTTAATTTTACCACGTTTTTATCAGCTCATTTTCTTGTACTCAGATTTTGTAATCAATATTATAAACTGACATCTCGATGAGCTAATAATAGCCATTTATTCCATATTTCCGTTGTTATATTTCAAATGTTGTTAAAGTTTGCTTATATTTTATTGTTAGTATTATAATTGTTAGTCTTTTTTCAATGAAATATGGACAATATATTACAAATGGTAAAGGCATCCTCCATCTTCAACCATTACTCCGTGTCTTTGCCTGAGTTGATCCAGTTGTTTCCTGACAACTGTATGATATCATCTGCCCACCGTCTTATTGGTCTACCAACATTCCTTTTCCCCTTTGGTCTTTTCCAACGTGTGGTCTCTATGGTCCATCTTTTATCTATGTAGCGTGAGATGTGACCAGCCTACTTTAATTATAGTGTATGTGTGAGAGCCGCGTTGGTAAATTTCGTCTTTTGTCTGATGTTCTCGCTCTTTTTTTTGTCTATTTTCCTAATCTTTATTATGTTCCTTTCCATTGCTCTTTGAGTTTTCTGTTTTACTTTAATCGTAAATACCCAATTCTGGCAACCGTATAGTAAGCACGGCAAGAGACTGTATCGAATACAATCTTTTACAAATGCATACTATAATTTCTTTTTAGAATCTTTTACAGCGACCAAAATTTGTTCCAGGTTATATTAATCCTTCTTGTTACTTCTTCTTCATTACTGGACTTGTTAAATGATAACTGCTTTCCCAAATATATAGTCATATATTCTATGTTGTTTCCTTTTATAACGAGAGGCATTTTGTGGTTGTAAGTCATTATTTTGGTTTTATTTACGTTCATTTCTAAACCGACTTTGGTGCTTTCATGATCAAGTGATCTCATCATTTCCTTTAGGTCCCTACAATTTTAAACATAGCTTAGAAAAGGACATCTTAATCAGATCAGCAGTTTCCGTGAAGTCGCCAATATTTACAGGTGTCAGAAAAGCATTATGTGTACTACACTTATGTATTACCAATGTGCTGCCAACTTCGAAGAGCTCATTTTACGCTTTTTTGGATTCTTCAATCCAGAACCTAAACCCAAATATTACCTTCCCAAGATTTAATGCACCAATAGAACTGTCAGAATTAAGCCATTTACTTCTAAGTATGAACAATATATTAAGAAATGCTACACAATTATTTAAATCAATGCACATGCAATGTCAAGTCTGAATTTAGTTCGTTCCTTTTATTGGCCTTAGCCGACCTTCGCCAGTATGATGTGTACCTGCTGTTACTCTAATATAGTTGTAAAAATATTAACAAATGTGCTCCTCGATTGATCTCTACGCGTTTAACGTAGGAAAGCTATTTTTTGAATAAACAATGCTATGTTTAATTTAAAAATAGATGGGTTTATAGCACGCCAGACGAGTTGTGTACACTCATTATGCAAGAAGTGATTGATATGTATAGAATAAGGAATAATTACCGCATTATAACAGACACAATTGAAAATATAAATAGTATTGAATAGTGATTACGTATTAACATCGAGGAATAATAATTATTACTTTATAAGTAACAAAGAAATAGAATATATTTCCCAGATGAAATAAATAACAATAAATATCCTGGGACATTTCTCACACACGGCTAACTGATCCCAAACTAAGCAGAGCTTGTTAATGTAAATAAATTAATGATCATGAAAAATCTAGTGAAAAGTAAAATTCAAATCAAGACAAAGATGGCAGCCACACGTGCTTTTTTGTCCATTGTGCCAGATGTTATTTGTAACCTGAGTGTAAAAAATAGACTTTATTGAACACTTACTCTCGCTCGTTTGTGTTTACGACGTTTCCCTATAGGAAGGATTTAATTGGCACAGTGCTCTCGCATAATACTCTTGAAACTAAATTCTCTTATACAAAATTTAACTCGTTCGCTCAGGAACAGGATTGAGCGATTATAAGTCCTCGTCAGTACACATACAGTGTGTATAGTAGTACGCTTCAAAGCTTGATGGGTATTTTAGGCTTTACGAACCATATCGTTGGAGCCATAATGTAAAACGCTCCAAGGATGGTACCGATGGTAGTTCCCGTCTGGTTGGCTCAAATTGTAAATATGTCGCTTGTTCCATAAAGTTCCAGTTGCTGCTATTACCATGCTATTATCCACAATAAACACAAATGAAAATAATTTTGGGTGAATCAATAGATACAGTGTTCATCAAAGAGAAAGAAATGAACAGGTGCTGCTTGTGGGTGCTGGTCTTTACTGACTGTATTTCAGAACTTCGAAATTTGAAACATCGATCGACTGTACTGCGAATGTTCGTGAGTTCGACAAACGTTGGTTCGAATGTATGCTATTGCGAAAAACTCTGGTTCGAATATTTTTCATCGCGAAGTACGTGAGTTCGAAAGTATGCTATTTAGAAACACTCTGGTTCGAATATTTTTCATCGCGAAGTACGTGAGTTCGAAAGTATGCTATTTAGAAACACTCTGGTTCGAATGTGTTTCATAGCGACGTACGTTAGTTCTAAAATATGCTTTTGCGAATAACTCTAGTACGAATGTTTTCCATCGCAACATATCCATGTTAGTTCGGTTCCTAAATAACAAAACAAGAAAATAAATATTTTATACCTAAATAAAGAGGATTTCACATATATTTCAAATGAACAATTGAAAGAGATTTTTTTTATTTTCTTTGCAAAAGGGGCTGGTATAGGGTACCGAAATTTCAAAGTAGGGCTAAAAGTTTAAATGTGGTATCATAAGAACGTCATTTGAACATTCCAAATCAGGTTTTTATTTTCTTTAATGCTGCGCAGTTTTTGGGTTTTGATGAAAGATGACAAAAAATACCATTCCCGAATATATACAGGTTGTTGTTTTGCATTCGTGCTATATTTATAGAACCAATAGTAAATGATTTATATAGTTATTATAAAATAGGTAATTAATTCTGGGCTTGATAAGTAAAAGATTATTGATGCTTTGTGATTAACGTCAAATCAGAATAAGACTTCATAACTGCACAGAATAGGTCTGCGATCCGGGGGTGAAGGGAGAAACCGAGCCGCTGCGCAGTGGTCATCAACCTATATCTTATAAAACATCGTCAAACACGGGATTTTTATTAAGAAACTTTAAAAATAATATGTAATTTTACGAGCATGTTTTTATAATTGAATAGTGTTCTATACAAGGTAAATATCAACCTCCTTAAATAAGGCACAAATGCAGAACAACACCCAGTATATCTCCGAAGTTCGCAAAGCCAAAAATCTGAAATAATTACAGAAGATTAGACATTGATGTAAACATAACAGGAAAAATAGAACGATGTTCCTTACTAGCATAGTTTTTTCGAAATCATCAGAATTCCTTCACAAACAAATTAAGTTATGCGGTTCGGTTTTTTTCTACAATTAGGGCTCAAACCAAGAAATTATACATCTAGATGAGCAACTCAGACTCAGACCCTTAGCCGGTTTTTATTTCAATCGCATCTCGCTTATTACCCTCTTTATTTAGGTATACAATATTTATTTTCTTATTTTGTTATTTAGGAACCGAACTAACATGGATATGTTGCGATGGAAAACATTCGAACTAGAGTTTTCGCAAAAGCATATTTTAGAACTAACGTACGTCGCTATGAAAAACATTCGAACCAGAGTGTTTCTAAATAGCATACTTTCGAACTCACGTACTTCGCGATGTAAAACATTCGAACCAGAGTGTTTCTAAATAGCATACTTTCGAACTCACGTACTTCGCGATGTAAAACATTCGAACCAGAGTGTTTCTAAATAGCATACTTTCGAACTCACGTACTTCGCGATGTAAAACATTCGAACCAGAGTGTTTCTAAATAGCATACTTTCGTACTCACGTACTTCGCGGTAAAATACATTCGAATCAGAGTTTTTCGCAATAGCAGACATTCGAACCAACGTTTTTATTTTCTTATAGACCGGGAGATGATGACACAAATTTCCCAGTCATTTGTACCAGTATGGCGACCCTTCAGGCGTCTAATTATGTAATGACGAAAAGGAAAATAATGGTCATAGCGTTGGTACCAGCGGTATCACACTATAATATTAGAACACATTCTCCGATAATGATTTAGATTCTTGAAATCGAACCTGTTATCGGGAATTGCATGCCGCAAGACAAGACCGCCACTTGAGATTGGCGATAAAAGCACTCGAGCTAAAAACAATTTTATCACAATGTGGCTATTTCGAAAACTGCTAAAGGTGACAACTATGATATATATCTAGATAATTAGAATAATTTATTGGCTAGCACTAGCCGCATGATTATATTTAGAAAACTTAGAGAAATCGTAACCTGAAATAAAGCAAAGAGTTTTTCATACCAAGAAAACTTTGATGCAAAACCGAGTAATAGTCAGTACCTACTTATATTAATTGTCGGACATCAACATCAGGGTCTCATAGTCGATTCCCAAAGTACAGCTTCTGATTCCAAACATCCAAACATCCTTTAAAACTTAGGCTCCACTGACTTCAAAATGTATTTTAGTTAAGAAAGTTTTCAATACGCCGTAATTACTGAACAGATTAATATGGATCTTAGCACATTGATAAAGGGACCGAAATCAAAATCAAATTATTATACCATGCTATCTGAGGAAATGGTTTATGTATAATAAGCCATTTCCTCAGATTCTCCTCATTAAAGTGTAAACTTACAAGTTTTCCTTAAAAATTATAAAATACAGGGTGTTGTTTTGGTCGGCGATAAGCGACCCAGGAGCGGTAGTAGATACAAAATATATATTCCCCAAAAATGGACTTAATTCCATTAAATACTGTAATTATGATGAGAAATACCTTATTCAATTTGAAATAAAATTACCGCAAATTATGGTTACTAGGCACAAGCCGCCATCGCCCCACCCCTTTACTCCCTCGTACTCCCGTTGAGTATTATGTCTACACTTTAGCTTATTACATGATTTTCAAAATTTTAATTATTTAAAAAAAATAAAGTATTTTTTTTATATTTTTTTAGCGCCAGTATCATTTGTATTATCAACCCTGAGTCGCTCGTCGCTGACCAAAACAACTACCTGTACAATAAAAATAATAATGCGTAACGAACGCGGCGACGCAACGCACCTAAAGGCTTATTAGGATCACGCCAATTGCCAAAATATTTTTGATCTGGGGGCACGGGAGTGCCCCTCGCCAAGACAGCCAAGCGAAGCGCAAGGGCACTACCTACCTTTTCTCGAAGCGCTTCGTCGTTTTTTTGAAGCCTCTAACTTGGGTTTGGATTATACCAGATAAACAAAATTCTCGGGACATGATGTCAATAGTGAACTTATTAAACATATTAAATTTCAATAACATAGCTCTCATACTTTAGATTTTATAGGGTACTTCCGGAAGTCCTAGAAAGCTGCCAAGCCACATATTTTGACTACGGTAGGTAGAGTTTGTGAAGTTAGGGTTTGTAGAGTAAGGGCAAGTAGAGTTATAAGCTTGGCTCTACATGAGATCTGATAACTTTTTGACAGTGCAAGCTATATGTCTTGGCGGCAACATTTTACATAAAAATGATTTTTGTGGGATATTTTATTTCGTCGATCAAAACGTAACGAAAATAAGTAGGATCTCAAAGATCCTGGAAACCTTTTTCGAGACAACAGGCTTCGGTGTCCTTCAAAACCACTCTATTTTTATTCCAGAAAACTATTTTTGGATCGGGGTGTTTCCATATAAAGACAGAAAAACCATAAGTATACTAAAGCCACTAACAAAAGGCCAAATCCATTATACAGAAACCAAATTACCTGACAATTATGATGCTCTATGATCAAAGTAAATATGTGGCAGGCAATTATGCTTGAGGCACCTACTATACAGGAAGCCTTGTGAAACTTGATATTGTTGCAGCTATCGTTTGGGGGGAAGGGGGGGTAATGAGTTGCTATTATGGGCTGAATTTTAAAAGGGCAAAAGAGCGAAGCGCTCGTGGTGTAGCATGATTAGCCATTCTTAATCGATCGGCAGAAGTTAAGAGTGCGTACCAAGCCAGAAAAATATGGCAATGTCAGATGAAACAAACTTATGTCTAATCTTCGCGTGCAGATGAGATGGAGATAGCGTGTTCCGCGGAACAAAAATGAACTAAGCGCTTTTTATCTAAATAACTCGTAAAGTATAGAATATTTTAAAAAATCGTTAGTAGCAGCCCTAGGTCATATATTAATGATATTATTTATCGAATTTTTGTCTTAATTAGATACACCATGAACGAATAAAACCGAAAATTCATTATTATTAGAGGTAGCTTTGTGATTTTTTTCTATCGAGGAAATTTCATTCCATTATGTTTTTGCTCAGGCAGAACCCTCGCGTATATAATGAAAATACCCATATAAAAATATTTTTTCATTTAAATACTATTTACTTGGTTAAATTTCAATTCTAAGATTGTTATTTTGCTTTATACGCAGTCTTAAGCTACGTCGTGGTCGGTACCTGGATGGGTGACCGCCTAGTGGTATTTCAAATTGAGCGTTTCCGTGCTTCGGAAGGCACGTAAAGCCGTTGGTCCCATTTATCACTTAATTGTGATAGTCGTTAAGCTAGTTGGAGGCCTACTAGGCGGCCTAAAACTCCAACAGTAGGTTGACCACTAGCCTCCACCGATCCGCAGTGGGCACGCGTGATGGAGTATTGCCCATTCCCTGTGCTCAGCAGTGGGACATAATATGCTGATGATGATGAAATGAGCACACTTGAAAAGAATGACTTAGGCGCTGAACAAACGTGGTCACTTTTGTGTCTTGTGTCGGATACAAGCTACCAAAGAATATTGAAGATTAACGAAAGAATGCTTAAAACTTACAATCAACCTTAGGTCACTACTATAAGGCAGCTGTTGGTTCCGTCTCACTCGCAAGGCACGCCCCTCCGCACGGCGCGCTCTAACATGGTTTCAGCTGCCGACCAATAGCGTTTCCCGCGCTTTCAAAATATATCTTCTACATCGCATACATTACAAAGTGTTTTTTCCAAATTTAATTATTTTCCATAATTGCACAAGAATTGCATACAAAATCTCGACCCCTTCCCCCCTAAAAAGGAAGCTAAAGCAATATTGGTAACGTAATTCATTTTTTCGAATTTACGGCAGATCTTATGCAATTCATCAATTCCGAATCTTTTATTGAATTGAATTATGTATAATGAGTGACTAGTATACCAAAAAATATTGAAATTACGTAGGATCTGCCGAGAATTCGAAAAAATGAATTGCGTTAGAGTCTGGCAAACGAAAGTTTTGCCTGGCTGTAATTGAAACTCTTTACATGGCAACATTATATTTCGTCATCCGGTATAAAAAGTGTCAACTAGTTTACCATAACCAGTTTTGATACTAACCCTTTATTCAAAATGGCTTTATAGCTAAATCAGTGTTATAGAGTCCACCTTCTCATTCTTTCGATCACCTTAATGTACTACAATATGCTAAATGAGCTTCTACGGTCGCTAATCACTGAAACATATATCAATATTGTTATACGAAGGTAAAACAAAAATTAACTAGAAAAAAAATATTTCCACAATTTTTTAAATTTGAATATAATATTTAGTTTGGCATCAGATAACCGTTTGTGAGGAATATCCCAGGATACTTATTTATTTAAAAGCATTTTATATAAAAATAGAATATAACAAGTTTATGTACAATTTTAAATCATTTACATGCGAATATTATTTAGGAAAATCAAACATAACTTAATATTAATAAAAAAATTGTAAGGTATCAAAACAATTTATTCCTACTATACTTAGTGATACCACATCTAGTTTTTTTAAATTTGCCGCGCTTTTTCAGGTTCTACTTTCGTATGCCAGACTATAGCAATATTGCTTTAGCTTCCTTTTTAGGAGGGCTTATACACCTGTCATATGTCATCCTATTGAACGATTTATTAATGATCTTAAATATGTGTAAATTTATACCTACATTATGCTAATCAGTTTCAATAAACACCTTCAACAAATGTTTGTCTAATTTTTAATCAGATTTTTGAGTACATATTTACACGTCTCTCTTAAAGGCTACTTCACAAAGAGTCTTAAAATCGTACCTAGTCAAATATTTCGGTCAAATATCTTACTTTATAACCAATACATCTAATATTGTTTGTAGTTATATTAACCATATTTGGAAAATACTGAGGATTTCAAATTTCGTTTTCCAGCGTAAAAATAAAAGAATATTTCCGTGGCCTTTGTAACATGGTAACTTTTTCATGTAATTTTTCTTTATTACGCGTTTCTTAAGTTTGATCGTCCTTGTTACAAACAAAATTAGAAATTAAGACGCCCTGTGAACAAAAATTAAGACGAGGAAAATGATGTCGTGGACGAAAATTGTCTTTTAATCTATTTTTTACAATCGAATCGTCTTTACTCCTGAAAATAATTAAGAAGAAGAGTTACAAAATATATTTTCTCTCTTCTACTAGCCAGATAATTAGTATCCAACGTTTTCGGGGCTTTATCAAACGTCGATATATATTTTTTTGTATTTTTAAAATGTCCTGTTGTCTGAAAATAAATGCATTTTGTTTTACCCTTGATTGAAGTTTAATCTGTGTTGAACGTTAGCAAAATTCGGGCTCTCACAGTATTGCAACCTTTGAGTCATTTTTAATTACAATTTTTTCAATATACCATGTAGGAAAACTCAAAACAAGTAATGCCCGCTAGGCATATAGTGCAGGGCTTCCCAAACTTATTTTAACTGCGACGCTCTTAAGAATTTGTCATATTTTTGCGACGCCCTGGCCTTCCTAACATACATTTACCTACTAGTTGTAGTCCTAGCCTAATAACAATTTGTCAGAAAAACTCCAAATAGCATCTGGTATCTATCTATATAATTTTTTGAAAAAGACCACTGGCCGCCATTTTCCGTCGCATCACAATGCGCATGGCACTCACTCGGTCGCATCGACACAGACAGCCAAACCAAATCTGTGGCCAAACTATTTAGATCGCCTCACGACGCCCCTGGGATAATACCGCGGCGCCCTGGGGCGTCGCGACGTAGGTACAGTTTGGGAAGCCCTGATATGGTGTATTTACATAAACATTGTGTACTTGTTTTATATTTTTATAATGACATGCTGTGTTTTTACTCCGTGCAGTATACACCTAGATGTGATTTCTAAATACGCGCGCTTTAATAACCTCGTCTGAAGCGTCCTTACCACTGGCACACATTATTCCATTTGCTCTGATGATATATTTGATATTCAAATCGATTTCAAGGCCGCCTTTGCGTTTATAAATAGCCAACAATAAATATTATATCGCTATTAAAATATACTACAAATCTGTTTTCGGGCAATTAAAATAAATCTCTAGTAATAGTTGTTTGAGATATGAATGGATTATGATTTCTTACGTCAGAGACTTATTTTAGGCATCCACGCTTTGAATGAAAATTATAATTTTTAGCAGTGTTAACATTGATAAAATAATTGGACTGTTTTACAAAACCTTAAACCGACTTCAAAGTACACTAAGAAGTAATCAAATCCTGATCTGATGACAATGGGACCAAACGGGAAGCGTACCCTTTCAAATAAAAAAAGAATTTTCCGAATCGGTTAATAAATGACGGAGTTATGAGGTAACAAACATAAAAAAAAAATACATTCGAATTGAGAACCTCCTCCTTTTTGAAGTCGGTTAATTACCGCCTAGGAGGCCTTCAACTAGCTTAACGACCAATGTAATTAAGTGATAACCGGGACCAACGGCTTACGTGCCTTCCGAAGCACGGATAGATATTTAATACCTATCAATCCACAATCACAAAATCAAAGATTGATTGAATATTGGTTTCGGGTGTTTCGGGCGTAAGTAAATTTATCTCATCTAAATCTAAGAGTACATTAAAGTTTTAAATATTACATATTAAATTGATCGGACGCCATTTTGTACCATTTATGATGTTGATGTAACTGTACTCATTTTAGTTTTAAATTTAGGTAACTTTATTATATTTTACTATAGTTTGTTTTTATGTTTTTAAATTGGTTTCATTTGTTTGAATTTATTTTTAAGGACATATACTTATTTCAAATTATGCCACAAATAAATGAATATTTTATTCTAAATATATGCATGACCAAGAAGCTTATATAATCAATGAGTTACAGTAGTACCCAACTGATATGGCGCGTCGTGAATCTTCGTTCGCACAGAAAATAAAGTATGGCCCCGAAGATTAACGAAAGAATGCTTAAAACTTACAATCAACCTTAGATCACTACTATAAGGTTCATAATACACTGCAGCTGTTAGTTCCGTCTCACTCGCAAGTCACGCCCCTCCGCACGGCGCACGCTAACATGGCGGCAGCTGCCGACTAGTAGCGGTTTCCCGCGCATTGAAAATGTATCTTCTGCGCAGGTACATCGGTAAGCCATATCAGTTGGGTACTACTGTACTTATTGTTCTAATTGAGTATAAAAAGTGGTGGTAGCTTGATTAGCCGTTTCTAAATCGATCGGCAAAGATAAACAATCACCGGTGAGGACGGTACCCGTATGGGTGAATGCCTAGTGGTATTTCAACTCGAGCGTTTTCTGTGCTTCGAAAGGCATGTAAAGCCGTTGGTCCCGGCTATCACTTAATGTGATAGTTGTTAAGCTAGTTGGAGGCCTCCTAGGTGGCTTGAAAGCTCCAACAGTAGGTTGACCACTAGACTACCTCCACCGATACGCAGTGAGCACGCGTAGTGGATTATTAGATATACATTTAAATAGATGCCGCATCGCTTGTCAAAATCTGTGCAAAAATGAGGGCCGAATGTTCTTCTTTTGAAACTGTTTCACGCTGACAGGGAACTCGCATACGGCTGCATTTCCACCAGAGATGTGTAGCGAGCTACATGTTGGATGGATGTGTTTAGCTGAAAAATAGGATAGCTTCATTTTCATGTTAAAAATGTAATGCCAACCTAACTAAATCAATCTTGTGACATTATGGTAGGAACAAAAAAAAGTTACACGCTTGGTTTTCATATGGATGGAGGGACTTGTGGTATCTATTTAGATTTATATCTGTGGCAGATACGTATATATAATATATCGTTTGTGAAAGGATACCCGTGTTCAGCAGTGGGACATTGGGCTGATGATGATGATATTAGTCCTTAATTGATAACTTAAACAAACAAGCCTATTTTGAACTTGAGTATGCGTAAGTAAAACTCAATATTTATTTTGACCATTCAAGTAGGAACGTTGCTGACTTTTGTGTGACAAGATGATTATTTGCTAATCGAATAATGGTTTCTCACCGTAACGCGGAAAATAAATAAGTTTGGATTATCCACTAAGCAATTTTTGCCGATTGTTCAGTTTCTGTATTATTTACATGACAAACACACATGCCTTCAAAGGACATGAATATTTCTGTCTTTTCCAAATCTGGGTGTAAATAACTATACAGGGTGAAATTTTTTTTCTAGCCAGTGAGGGCAACTTCTGAACTACAGGTCTTAGAGAAAAACGCTGAAGGGAACCCCGAGCTAAATTTTGAAGAAAATAAAAATGCCATTAAAAATAATGAAAAAAAGAATCTTGAAAAAAAAAATTTTTTTTGAAAAAATTCAATACCTTCGAAAATACAATTTTTTTAAAATAAATATTAAAGGCATTTTAATTTTCTTCAAAATTCAGCTCGGGGTTCCTTTCAGCGTTTTTCTCTAAGACTTGTAGTTCAGAAGTTGCCCACACTGGCTAGAAATAAAAATTCGCCCTGTATATTTATAAGAATTACAAGTCATATAGGTACAACGTGTGATAGAAGTATACGACTTCTTTGGTAGGTAGGTACTAGGCGCACAGATCGCGAAAGAGCTTATTTTTACAATCTTTTATTTACTTTCACCTGTCGCGTTGTCTATAATGGAATTCACTTTCCGGTTTCCGATCGAGCTGAAATTGTGCACGAATATGTATATCGCGTGACAATGCAATATTATGATGACGTGGAGCTGATCTGATGATGGAGCTGGAAGGTGGCCATAGGAACTCCGTAATAAAACCACGTAACCCCAGTTTAGGCTCGTTTGTTTCGTCTTGCTATAAAAAACTTGTTTTAAAAATGAAATTTTTAACAAAAACTTGTATTGACTTGAAAACATAATGGCCCTCATAGTTGACACGTTCGTTACGATTTAAATTCAATAAACTTGGAAACAAACATTTGGTGAGAATATTTGAGTAATTAATTTTTTATAGAGAGTTTATACCTGATGTAGTCTTTATCCCTTCCGGATATATACCCTTTCCGTTACACATTGTATAGTATTTTTTGTGAAATAAAACTTACAAAACCTTCGGTGCTCAAAAGGGAATAATACTATAGGCGGTCAAATCATTGGTGCTCAAAATATCGGTGCTGAAATGGGAATACTTGAATTTTATTACTTTTTGTAAAATAAGCAATTTAATTTTATATTCTTCTGTAGCAAGTATATAGTATAGGTATTGATACTTTGAATTGTAATTTTTGGTATTATATAAGGCTTCCATAGATCTCCGCTTAGTTTGGGATGGGTATAAAATATCCCAGGATATTATTTACAACAAATATATAAAAATATACTTACCCTTACTCATAAAACGTTATTTAACTAATAAGCTGATTAAGTGGTCACCTAAATAACGTCAAATTGTTTGACAATGACAGCAAGGTGACGTTATTTATTTGACCATTTATTCAGTAGATTTAGTTAAATAGCGTTTATGAGTAAGGCCGATAATGTATAAGTATATAAAAAATAACTCTCGCTACTTATCTATTTTTCATTTCATAATAATGTCTGTTCCCTGAAATGTTTACTGTAACAGACTCAAGTGTTTTGTAATGGGAATATCCCATTTGCTTGACGTATAGTGTTACTAAGACGGAATGTAGACAGGTACTTATCTTTAAGTTTCATAAGTCTTTAAATATGAGTCTAGATAACACTAAATGAATAACTTTTAAGAGATTCACTTGCTTTACAATAACCCAAGTACGAGTAACTACTTGTTGTTAGAAGCGTACTTTTTTAACTGACTTCACAAAAGGAGGAGGGTCTATGTTCGACTTCATGTATTTTTTTATGTATGTTCACCGTTTACACCGATTTGGCTTATGCGATTTAGATCGATTAAACTGTATGTCAAGGTAGATCCCGAGGTGGTCCCATATAAATTTTATCGTGATCTGACCATAGAAATTGAAGATATGTTGGAATTCCTCAACGGAAAACAGCAAAAACATCGCGATTGAAGCATTTTATTCAATATTGTCGAAATTTTATCAATGATATGCACATCCTCGGTCAGTGACAAATCTTGAGAAGTATTAACAACGTATATAACGAAACTCACACACCACCAAAATGAAACTCGTCAAGATTTTCAAATTCTCCATTTTTAGCTACGGAGCCGAAACATGGACCCTCAAGAAGGCTGACCGTGACCGTATAGACGCTTTTGAAATGTGGTGCTGGAGGAAGATGCTGAAAATTCCCTGGACCGCTTTCCGCACCAACGTGTCCATATTACGAGAGCTTAAAGTGGAGACGAGACTATCCTCCGTGTGCCTGCGCAAAGTTCTGGCGTTCTTTGGGCACATAGCCAGAAAGTCTGGAGACAACCTCGAGCAGCTGATGGTGAAAGGGAAGGTTGACGGCAAACGTCCAAGAGGGCGCAGCCTAATCAGATGGTCTGACCAGATACGCACATCCCTGGATACGAACTTCCACGACGCTCTTCACGCCGCCAAGGACAGACTCAACTGGCGCGACATTATAAGAAATAAAATGAGTTCACGGGGGATTCACGACCCTCAGACATGAGGATACATGACGCAAGGAGGATTACGAAACTCAAAATTGAAAAATAAAATCGTTTTAACCTCACCAAAATGTATGAAATAACTCTTATCTGACACTGTTTTGAAGTCAGCGAAATATTTTGCTATAGAACTAATCATGCTCTTTCGCTGACTAAAACAGTGTTAGATAAGAGTTATTTCATACTTTTTAGTGTAGCTATATGAACGCTTGCAATACACGAGGCATCCATCACGCCGACCCTTTGCCTTATTCAATGAGCTTTGGCGATCTTACTCGCGCGCAGTAACACAACACAACCTAAAGTTATTTGGCTGCGGTATTCTGCAAGGTGGAGGTACTTCCCCAGTCGAGCTGCTCTTTGAGCAAAATAACGCTCTGCTCTACCTTTCTTTATTACTACATACTTAATTAAAACGTCATATTGAATTCAAGTTTAGTCTTGTTAAAGCCCGAGAGAGTATACGAGCGTTGCTGCGCGTTATTCTATTATTAATTCGAATAAATGCATGTGAATAAACTGCACGTTGCTAAAACATGTTTTTAGCACTTATAGTCACTAAATAGCCTTTTTGCGAACCTTATTATTGCGTGTGAGAAGTTCCAGAAAACTTGAGGGACATAAAAGGGTATTTTTATAACCATTTCGTAAACTTTGAGGGTTGAAAGCTACTCATTAATACAAACAACTTTTACGGAAGGACCAACTCGGAATCTCGGTCGGTTTTTGGTGGATTGAATTGACTGTTACATCTTCGTAAAATATACACTATAATATATTTTTAAAGCGATGATAGCTCAGTGGTAGTGACGTCTGATGCCGAGACAAAGTTCCCAGGTTCGAATCCTACAATGAGCTTGAGTTTTCGGCGAAGGAAAACATCGTGAAGAAACCATAGCACGGTGGTAGGGTACTTTGTAGTACCCGCCTGGCTGGCTACCAGCCTCTACTTGAAAATCTGTCGCGAAGCATTTATCGGTGTATTTCGACAGTTGCACCTCCTTCTAGGCTTTACATATAATCACTTACCATGGTGAGATTGCAGTTAAGGGTAGTATGTAGGCTAGATCGCGCGCCAAAACCAGCATTCATTTGTTACTTTGCAGTTGTGTTACAGGCACGCACACATGCATCGGCACCAAACTTGACGTTGCGTCAAATTAGATGCGTACTGTATAACGTGGTACCAGCCGATAAAATTCCAATATTATTAAGTAATATAATATTTAATTTTCTATTTAAATACCTTTTCTAGTGGCTTATTTAAATAAGCACGACCAAAGTTTACATAATTATTAAACAGCATGGATTCACTACTTATAAGCAAAGGAAATTCAGTGCGATGCTTTATATTAGTACTTTATGGGTACTTATGTTAACATTTTTTGAAGAGATAGGTACTAATCCATAGTAGTTTGTTTAAGAATTAATAAGTAGTAATAATAATAAATGGTAATAAGTTTAGTAATAAATAATAAGTTTAAATAATAAATAAATAAAATAAACATCCTGGGATATTCCTCACGTACGGTCATCTGATCCCAAACTATGCTGAGCTTGTACTATGGACATCTTTTTGTTTGTAAATATATAAGTAACATAATGTACATAATTACACCCAGAATTAGGACATACAGACATGTTCATGCACACAAATGCATGTCCTGGGTGGGAATCAAACCCACGACCTGCAGCGCTATAAGTGGAATCATAATCAACTGCACCAACTGGCCCATTTGTTTTTGTTTGCTTACGCTTTCACGCCTAAACCACTGAAGCCATCGTATTGAGATTTGGCTATTTCAATTATTGCTTCTGGTCAAAAATACTATTTCCAAATGTACATATTATTCTAATTTTTAAATGTTTAAAATTTTTAAATGATCAAATTTTCGAATTCGAATTTTCAATATTTTTAATTCTCATAATTGAAAAATGTCCCATCAAACATTCATTCATTTCAATCAGTACTGAGACGCAACTTGTGTGGACATGTTTTTAAAGTGAAATAATATATCCTAGTAATACATTAATACAGTTCGTTTACCAGTGCATCAATAATATAAAGAATTATCATACTAGAACCCAGCTGGGTTCTTTATTTTTACGCAATAAACTTTATGGAAAACAGTCATCAGTTTCATCTTCTTCAACTGCTTTATCAACTATTTTGAATGCTCCGGTCGTAGGCTGATAGTAGAGCTGATAGCCAAGCCTACATCGCGTCTTGACAACTTATGGTATAGAGAAGGGTATAGGCTACTTTTATCAAGGGAACGCAGGTGAAACCACGGAGGACAGCTAGTATTATATAAAGAGGCATGTACGAGGCTTTGAAATTACTAATCCGATTCTGAACATTATTTCACTAATAAGATAAGATAAATATGCTTTATTTGTACACCATATAGTAGAAAACGAAACATTATACAAGAAGAAGTGATACAAAACAAGCGGTCTTATCGCTTAAGCGATTTCTTCCAGACAACCTTTGGGTAACAGGATATATGAGAATATGATAGGTGTAACAGATAAGAATACACTTTCATAACGTGAAAATAACAACTCTAGTAAAATAGAAAGGAAGGCAGGAAATGAGGAAGTTTATAGCGTGTGATAGTGTGAAATAAAAAGAGATTTAAGAGTCTAACGTCGGGGCCCGTCTTATAGTCTGAGGGAGAGAGTTCCAGAGACGTACAGCTTGGATAGTAAAAGATTGGGAATAAGAGTAAGAAGTGAGAAGTGTGACTGGGAGTTTGGAGGTCAAGTTCCAAGAAAATAGTTCCTTCGAGTACTACACCTCTTAACATCATCTTCTTCATAGGAAGAAGATGATGTTAAGAGGTGTAGTACTTATCACTGACGGATGACTTGTCGAACGCGATTTCCTCCTCCTCTTCTGGTGCCGGTATTGCTTCGGTCAACGTGGACTCTACGGAAATCTTGAAGTTTCTTAAATCTCTTGACCTATCAAAATCTGGCGGTCCAGATCATATACCTCCAATTTATATTGTGAAATGTGCTGATAGCCTCTTAATGCCAATTTGCATTCTTTTCAACCGATCACTGACGGAAGGCCTGGTTCTATCAATATGGAAGTCTGCATTCGTAACACCAATTTTTAAGAAGGGTGATAAATCCAGAGTGGACAACTATAGACCCATTTCGAAGCTTTGTCTATTCGCTAAAATTCTGGAAAAGATTGTCTATAATCAGGTCTATAGTGTGTTGAGTAGCAGTCTTAGTGTATCTAACCTCGCAGTAGCCAATGATTTCATAACTGCTGGCATGGAGCAACGATGTTATATATACCGACTATACTAAGTGTTTCGACCGTATTGACCATTCAATGCTACTACAGAAATTGGCGGTGGCTGGGATACATGGTGATCTTCTCAGATGGTTCATGTCATACATTTATAATCGTAGCCAAGCAGTAGTTCTGAGTGGATTTACATCAACTTGGACTCCTATTCCATCTGGTGTACCCCAGGGTTCATTATTAGGACCGTTGTTATTTATAATATTTATAATGGACATAAAACGCTGTTTTCTGAATTCTAAGATTGTTTTGTTCGCTGATGATATGAAGGTATTAAAGGTGGTGTATAATGCAAGGGATGTTGATGACCTACAGGCCGATTTATATAGATTTCAAGCATATTGCTTACATAACAAACTGGATCTCAATGTATCTAAGTGCTTTTATATGTCGTTTACACGTTGCCTTCAAACAGTTGACCTAGGATATAGGCTCAACAATAAGAACCTAGCGAGAGTACATGAGATTAAAGATTTAGGTATAGTCCACGATGCGAAACTCTTGTTTGATAAACATATTGACTGCATTGTGAAAAAAGCATCCAAGGCTCTAGGGTTTATTATACGAAGGTCATTCCATTTCCGTAGCTTAAAAACAATTAAAATCTTATACTGTGCCTATGTTCGAAGTCACCTGGAATACGCTTCTCAGATTTGGAACCCTCAGTATCAATTTTATTATTCACGCATTGAGCGTATTCAAGGAAGATTCCTTAGGTACCTTGATTTTAAGACCCATCAGTATTCTACGGATTACCATCACAGATGTAAAAAGTATCACTTTCTACCCCTTGAAACCAGAAGAAATATAAATGACATCTGTTACCTAGCGAACATTGCTCAGGGTCGGGTTGACTGTCCTGAATTATTGACGAAAATCAACCTAAGAACGAATACTCTTCGATTACGACAGCGAGGTATTCTGAATGTCCCTTCGACAAAGACCAAGTATAGAGCCAACACATTTGTTTTGCGCGCCTGCAACTCTTTTAACGAATTATCTAATGATATAGACTTATTTTGTTCAAGCACTGCATCAATTAAAAGACTCACATGTAGTAACTACTTTGGTACTACTAAAACTAACGAAGACTGCTAGCTTTTGAATTTATTAGTTTCTCTTCAACATTGTATTGAACTGTCTTCATATAATTCTTAGTCTGTTTTCTAACACAACTAACTTCTAATTATTTGCATGAAAAATTTACATATATCTTATATACAGGTGGAGATTTGTAAATGGCATAGGATCATCTATATGTTTATTTTATCGTAGAAATGAAGCTGTAAATCTTCCTAAGAGTAAATAAATAAATAAATAAATAAAATAAATAAATCTATCGATAGCTAGTATATATATAAACAGCGTTCCAAACATTCACTCTGTTCGAATGAACTGAACTGCGTTCCGTTCACCTTTAGGCGCCGATCCCATGGAAGAGTTCTAGAGTTCTGAGTTCCGAGTTCTGAGTTCCGCGTTCACTGTCATCTATGCGGCGCCTTTCATCATTGCACACAGAGAACTCGTCGTTCAAGAGAACTCGAGTTCTGTCGGAGTTCCATTATCTAAAGCTGGCAGTTGAGGTGACACGTCTGAGCTATCACTGTCTTATTTATTAAGTGACACAAGGTAGAAAGGCAATGGGCATTCTGGCCCATGAGCGGCCACTAATGAAACTTAAGTAAGGCCAATGAGACGAGATAAAGAATGTCAACAAACTTTTGCTTGCTGTATGTATATAATTACACCTTTTGGTACGGGATACTAATTACATTTAATGCAACTACCTTGCAATTTCATAATATCTCCAATTATTTCTTAAATCTTCAATAATCTACAATTTTTTTTCTAAATACACCACAGTATTAAGCTTTCATATTTTTGTTAATATATTATTGCCTAATAGAAAACAGAAATTATTGCTGGCCGCCAAAGGGAAAAGCTCCATGCAAATTTGCCCATTTACCTTTAGAACTCTAGACTGCTCGCTCGCTGTGTGTAAAGTAATGGACTCGGAACTCGGAACGCGGAACTCTAGAACTCTTTTCTGTGAGATGGGCGCGTACGGAGCAGCGTTAATAATACAAGAAATCGAATCAAACCTGAGTGTAAACCTGGACGTAAATAACAATTTAGTAGTCAAGTAAGTAAACTTATTTGTTGTTCAAGTGAATAAATAGGTAATAATATCGTAATATCACAATAGAAAAAATATTTCTTCATTTAAATGCTACGACTGCGGTGTAATTCTATAGGAACGACACGTTGAATAAACGCGTAGGCGCTATGAAATTCATGGGCGCTTAAGATATTTTAGTCGCGAGAAAACTATAATCTATAAGCATCTATCTATCGTTTTTATAATTTGGTTAGACACAGCTTGATTTAGCACTGCAACAGTCAGTCCACTGCACACTCGCTTCGCACAGGCCCCCACCTTACCCCCGCTGTCGCCAAGCTCGACGGTTTCTTTGTTCGGAACGCGAAATCTAATAAAATACTTATATTATTTCGATGGCCGTATCCTAACCTTCTTTTCAGCATCGACGATACATTATTAAGGTTTACCTTCAAGTAAAAATCCGCGCCATACAAAAACTTATTTATGATTTTATGAATAAGACTAGTCTATCTATAAGCAAGAAACAAAATAAGCAATCAATAGCTGTGAGGGAGAACAAGGAAAATATTTTGGCATACGGGACTTTTTCAAAAAGACTATGGGCGTATCAACATGTCATGAAATGAATACTGATGACCATAAAAAAATGTTCATGGTGTATTTCATAACTCTAATAATGTAAAAAATAAAAATGCACTTATCATGTTCTTTTTAACAAGCGTATGTATACAGATATGTGGATGACGTCATTTCCGGTGTCAATAAAAAGCGACGTGGTGTCACCTTGGGACACTGGGGGGAACTGACTGCTTTCGCGATTGCGTCTTGTATATAAAGCTTCACTTGACATTTCATAGAAAAATGTATGGACAAATGGCGTCGCAAAATTGATGCTTATAAATAAATAAATTACATTATTCTTAAACAAAAAAATGAAAATGTGGCCCCACGGATCTGTTGTACATATATTTGTGATTCGATGTTAGACATAATTTTTACAAAATGGATTCTAAATTTGATGGTATCACTAAAGAGGCAAACCTCGATTTTTATGATTTTGGTAATATTTGTAATGTTTTTGCTAGTTATTGCAGCAAATTAAAAAAAAAGGGCCAACACGGATCTATTAATTAGTATCTTGGTTTTATGTTTATGTTCATATATTACTATTTCTTTCATGTTTTCATTCATAAACCACTAAAATAGCGAACCCTGTTTATGACGTTTAGCTTACATACCGCCCGCCTATATCTCAGAGTATATAAATACTACGTACACCTATATGCAGTAAAAAAATATATTACATTCAAGTGCATACGTGTTCGATATTCAATATCAACTCTGTCTCTTATTATGAGCCAGAAAGCTCGGTAAACTCATTACTTGTACTTCAACATAATATTTACGTCGGCAAAGTAAATTGCTGTCACTTGTCGTTTTCCTTCGCAACACAGTGAGGAACATTTCAGTAAAAATAAATCTCCTGTATCGACATATCGCCATATCGCCTTGTCATTCGTAGTAGATAGCGATTATTATTGTAAAGCCGTTTGTTGTTATCGGGGGAAATCAAAGACAGAAATAAACTTATTATCTTTATTTTTCTGTTATCGTCCCATCGGCGATAAATCGTTACGTTTCGTCACCTTACACTATCTAGATGTAGGTATTACATGAATTTTATTTGAAGAAGTAATGACATTTTATTTGAGTTACGTCACTCATAAAATATGATTTAATCAATCAGCGTATTACTATCTACTGTTAATTTATGAGACACCTTTACCAGTACTATATTATTATTAGTAGTGTATTTTTCAACACACTTGCTCGTAAAGTGAAATTTATTGCACCATTTTTAGTATCATAATGCAGCTTATTACGCACTAGTGCTTTTTACTTTACATTACCGCACAGTTTATTGACAGGTATAATCATGATTATGCAATTCATATGTGCGTAGTCGAAGTATTCTTAATTTAAACGGGTAAAACAGTTTGACAGCGAATCGCTGTCAAAAAAAAAAAAAACTTGAGCGCCATATTTGTTGACTACAATCTACATAAAAAAATACAAGTCAATATTATAATCTTATATTTTTATAGCTATCTGCGGGTAATGTAGTGGGCTGCAATATTGTTATTTTTTTTGTATGTACAATCTCATTGTTATATTTATGTTGTAGCTGTTTTTGTCCCATAATAAATAAATAAATAAAGTCTGTATTTTTCCTCAAGTGTGTTGAAAAACGTCGTATGATATGCGTGTGCATTGATCATTCTCGGTTTCCTTATCGCTTAATATCACCTCGTCTGTAATTACCAACTTTGCACACATGTATCATAATGTACTATTATATTAAAAGCGACAGATACTAATCTGTCTGTGCAAACACTAGGTTGCTGAAGGTAGGTACGTTTTTTCTTGATATTTTAGGCTGATAAAAATCTTATCTATATCGAAACTAAGCATTGATATGAAATACATCCTAATTCTTTACATTGTTTGTTTCATTTTTAATTAAAAAAAAAGAGTTATTTTTATACCATTCCAAATTGCTTCCATTTTTTTTTTTCACCGATTTTCCGGAAACGCCATTACTTACCGGTTTGGGTGGTTAAAACTATGATATAAAAATCATCCATTTGTCGTAAAATTTTCAGCAATATGGCTCGCAAGTCAAATCATTACTGATGGATATTTTCCGAACAAATTTATTATAGCTATTCTCTCAATAAAGAACTGTTGTCACCGAAGGTCAACTTGTGAACAGGTACTTCTTAAGGGGAATTACCATAGATATGAGACCTTAGATGAAGGATAGATAGTAGACAAGTATCTACTATCTATCCTTCATCTAAGGGAATGACATCATCCCTTAAGTTTAATGCTTGAGTTTGTTATTTATATAAGTCACTCAACATTAGGTTGTATTTATCTTTTTTTTACTGTTTATATGCCTGTGTTTGACCGCGAGTGTGTTTGTTAAGAGAAAGCGAGAAAAAGAGGATCGACGCTCTCGAAATGTAATGCTGGAGAAGAATGCTTCGAATATCATGGACAGAATTCCATACAAATGAGTCCATACTCCAGGATCAAACAGCGTCTATCCTCCGTAGTGCAGGCTCGCATCCTTTACTTTCTTCGAACACGTGTCGCGGCGTGGAGATGTCTCCATAGAGCGATTGGTGGTGCAGGGTAAAGTGGAGGGCATCTGAGCGCGTGGAAGATCACCCATGCATAGGCGATCCTATCAATAACTGCACCAGAAGGGCAGCAGTTAGGGAAGAATGGTGGGTGTTGCGAAGCGCGCCACAAATCGTCATGATAACCATGACCATTCTGTCAAGAGTGCAACGCATTAGAAGGAGAGTTTGACCGCAATCTCACCCTGGTGATAATTGTGGCCGATGGTGGTAAGCACACAAAGCCTAGAAGGAACTGGCTCTCAATTGCAGCTGTCGGAACACATCGGTAGGTGCTTGGTGACAGATCTTCAACTCGAGGGTGATAGCCAGCCAGGCGGATACTACAAAATACCCTACCACCTTGCTATGGTTTCCTCACGATGTTTTCCTCCACCGAAGCCCATTGTTGGATTCGAACCCAGGACCTTTGTCTCGACATCCGACATCATTACCACTGCCTTAAAAGAGACTAGAATAAAAATGTTATATTATAAATCTAAGTAGAAGTAAAAAAGAGTTATTGTAGAGTTACTTTCCAGCTCTTCTCACCTAAAACAGCCTTCCGATTAGAGTCTGTCTTTTCAAAAGTGCTTTTAGGGCTTGTTCATGTAGGACATGCGGGCGCTGACGCAGCGGGCGGTTGTGGTGGTCTTGGCTTTGCCGCTCCTGCGTTTTGTACGTGAACACTTGCATATTATGCTGTGTTTGAAAATTCATGACCACGCCCGCCACCGCACCTGCGAGAGCCCTTAAACTATTAGTTTTTTTATTTTTTATTTCGGAACTATATTATTATTGTAGATGATAAGTTACCGAATTTTTTTTTTTTTTTAATGAACAAGAAATAAATAATACTCTTGACATGATGATACTATAAAAGTTATCATGAATAACATATTCATGTAATTCTGGATAACTCAAAGTAGAAAACAGATTAGGCTTAATTAAAGTAGGATATAAAATATTTCAACTTAATTAAAGTAAAAACTAGTGAAAATAATAAAACTAGTAAAGTTGTGTCGGAAAATCTTCTATCACTTTATCGGCCATAGTGAATTACTTATAGAATGTTCTCTTGCGAAAAGTATATTTTTATCATTTGTTGATTTGTGTTGTCTTAGGGATCAATCAATTCGTGAAGCTTGGTGTGGGCGACGGCACAGATTGATGAGTTACATTCTGCATTTAAACTTTAATTAGGGTTGCCAGGCGATTTTGGCGTGTCAATTTATATCAAAATGATTTATTTGTATCCCATTTAGATACTGAATTGATTGTATTAGAAGATAATAGAGAATAAGGGTATTGATCCTAAATATCTGTTATGGAAACATGGCATAAATTTTTTGTATAAATTGTAACAAAACTGAAGCGATGAAGCGATTATACCATAGTGGTAGTGATGTTAAGGTGGATTGCTCAGCAAGTGGCGGTTTTTTTTTGTTTTTTTCAAGTTTTTTTGATTTTTACCTTCGTAGATCAATATGGCTAAATATTTCAGTGATTTGCGACCGTAAACCGTAAAACTGACTATTTTACAGAATGAACAAAACATTTGCATTATAATGTAACAGTATAAATTCCACAATATGCCCAATATACTACTACTGTCGCAAATCACTGAAATATTTAGCCATATTTTTCTTGGAAGGTAAAAATCAATAAAAACTTGAAAAATATCAAATTTCCTGCCTCATGCTGAGCATCCACTTTAAACGTCGTGAAAAAGGTCATTGGTTCGAATCTTACGATAAGCTTAATTACTGACTAGATAATTGACAACCCTAAAACGCAATAACATTGACATTGAACCAGTGTACCTCTCAGATAGATCCTAGTTCTAAATTTTACGCATTTTTTTAATCAGATGTTTTATGTCGAAATCTAGGGTACCTATGGTAGTTATTTATATTTTCATCATTCGCAATAACTCGCCCATAGTAATATTTAATCGTCTAGGAATAAAGGTGCATTCCCACACATGAAGTACATACGGTGCTGTCGGGTCAGTCATGTAATACAATTGTAGTTTTGGACAAGAAGAAGGTCGCCCATTGGCAGTGGCATAACTATACCATCTGGGGCCCGTGGAAAATTCTTTTGATGGGGCCCTACCAGTAAAAATCGTCACGTTGTACTCAGTTTAAAATACTCAGGTACAATGTAAAAAAAACTTTTGAACTCGCGGCCTCTTGGCCCTCCTGGGTCGGGGCCCGTGGCATTTTGCCAGCCCTGCCACCCTATTGTTACGCTACTGCCCATTGGCCTCACTCGTCACCGTCAGTGCTTGCATCGTGTGACTGAAAGGAAACGTGTCTGTAAGCAAACAAGTAATATTAGTTTTTTTTTTATTTATTATCAAACCAAAAATATAGGGATTAGTAAAAAATCATTATTATAGTTATTCTGTGCTGTAATACGTGATCTCTCATACGTGAGATCAAACTAAAGTATAATCAGAAAAAAAAACAGTACCACTTCCAAGATACATTATTCGACATTTCTTGTGTTGGAGTTCTTGAGTTGTCAGTTCTGCAGTCTAAAAAGCGCCTAGCATCCATCGCACCTTGTTCTATCGATTTATTAATTTGAATTTAAATATCCCAGGTAGTTTTTTCACAAATTATCTTAAACGCGAGTCGCGGGGGTGCAACTAAAAAATTTCTGTCCCGGTTCGAAAAAATCGTAGATCCGGGCTTGCAACTGTTGAAACAATGCTAGAACACAAAATATTAGATCATATTTCCGTGGACCGTGACGTGGTAGAACAGACCACCTTTCGTTCCCTTTGTTAGGGTTCCGTACTCAAATGGAATAACGGAGCCCTTTTACTTTTTAGTATGTCTGTTCGTCTGTATATCGGGAGTTTCTAGCTTTTAAACGGAATTAAAAGACCTATTTGGAATTTTTAGGATAGAATGTTGACTATTGTTGACCCAAAACGAATATAGGTAAATTAGAAAATCAATAAAATTATTTTTCGGGAAAGATATTTTTTCATGTAGGGTGTAATTGTCTAAAGCTAATTAAGTAAGGATACAAACATACGTTATACCATTTTTCCATTTAAAATTAAAAATAATAAACAGTCGACCAAAAAATTTGTCAGCTTTAGATGATATTAAGTATAACTAATATATAAGATATATTGGATATATATCTTATATATTCGTTATGTGTCTATATCAAAATCTAAATAAGGAATTTATCTCAATTTTGTACCATATATACAGTATATGGTACATTTAAATAAATTCCACATAAGTACTATATCAAACTAATTCATATATTCACACAGGTGCCCCTGTGGCAGTGAAGTCGACCCATTGGGACACCACGGGCTGTCATGCCAGAAGAGTGCCGGCCGATTCTCTAGGCACGCTGCGCTGAACGACATCATCCGCCGCTCTCTTGCTACCGTCAACGTGCCGGCTTTACTGGAGCCAACCGGCATTGCTAGGGACGACGGCAAGAGACCGGACGGGGTGTCCCTGATTCCGTGGAGTTTGGGAAGGGCGCTGGTATGGGACGCTACCTGCGTAGACACATTGGCCCCTTCTCACCTCAATGGAACCTGCAACCAAGCAGGCGCGGCGGCCGAAGCGGCTGAGACTATAAAAATACAGAAATATAGGGGTCTCGGCGCTGAATATATTTTCATTCCTTTCGGCGTCGAGACCCTAGGTCCATGGGGTTCCGGTGCTCGCCAGCTATACAAAGAGCTGGCGAAAAGATTAGTGGTAACCACTGGGGACCGAAGAGCTGGCAGCTTCTTCGCACAACGCATCAGCATTGCGATACAGCGAGGAAATGCTGCCAGCATCTTCGGAACAATGCCCAGGGGGCCTAATTTTATAAATTTATTTTAAATTCTTTTGTAATTTTAACATGTTAAGTTGTATATTTTTATTGAAATCACAGTGATTATTTATAACAATTATAAAGATATGATTTTAACAAAACAACTTTATCCCGCTTCGAGGGTGAAATCTTCATTCATATATTAAACAACAAATACTGATAACGCCAATTCATTATGCACTTTAAAATCTGCGTACGGAACCCATATAGAGCGAGGTCCATCACGCACTTGATCGGTTTTAGTATCATTAGTCTTCTCTGAGAATGACAGACACGGAGTAACGAGGAATGGAACGTGTCCTAACTACCTGAACATTACAAGGAAAATTTATTGTTAGTACTATACTACAATACTTTCGTTCCTTATTGTTCTTTGAATATTAAATTATACTTTTTTTCAACTGCACCGTTTCCGATGTATAAAGAATTAACGTTAGTAAACGCTGCGTTTAAGACATTTCTCTATAGGAATTGGCACAGCGCCTCTAGCGGAAAACTCTGGGTACAAATGACTTCCATGTTAGTCAGCGTATACTAACGTCTATTCTTTATAAGAAAAATGTCTTGTGTCTTATCAGACATTTCTTATAAGACATTCAGTCGCTCTGGTGGTTATATGAGACCGTGCATATTACAAGAAATGTCTGATCAGACACGCCCATACATTTTTCCAGACGTCTTATCAGACACAAGAAATTTTCTTATAATGTGCAAAGGCGCTAAGCGGTCGATCTAAACTGAAAAAAGGAAAATCTAAATTCACAAAAAAATATCTAAACCTTATCTTTATCTATTACACTCCTTTTAATAGCGTTACGATGTTCACGTCAATCTAACTGTCGTTGTTATTTAAAATAGTACTTAAATAATGGTAAAGTTTGAATAATCAGGGTGACGTAATTAGGGCAATAGAAAATATCTGATGCTCCAAAATTCTTTACGTACTTATTATTGTCATAGGATCTAATTACAAAATCACAAAGCCAGGAAATGGTTTTCCTTTAAGAGACAAGTCCCTTAATGCTCCTCTTTTTCCAAAATGATTGATGACGGGTGTGCATGGGTGCTATATACAGCTCTTTATATCTGATAATAAAATATAATTTCCCTTAAAAAAGATTGCTGAAGTGGAAGAAAAAACGTGTTATCCAAAGCTTCTCTCGAACATTAATACTAGCTTTCCTTCTCGTGGGTTTTACCGCAATCTCTTTTTTAACTCCCTTAAGGGTGGAAATTTACATTTTGTGGACGTAAATGAATCAGTGTAAAATTTCAAGTTTTCCCAGTGGTTTGGGTTGTGCGTTGATGGATAATCAGTTAAGAGCACTCAATTCGTCATACTTTTCACACAAAACCTCTGTGCTTATTATGGCGTTGTTAAACATTTTTCGTTAGATGTTTTGAACAAATTAGTATCTTGTGCACTATATCTAGCCGTGTATCTAGGCGTAATTAAAAAAAAGTGTGAAACAAATTCAGTCCAAGCCTCCGAAAAACAGCGTTTTTGCCTGAACTTTGGCCATATCTAATGTACCTATAAATTGTAAAAGTACCTAAAGAAAAAAATTTGATACTAGGCTTGCAAATGTATTGGAGATTCTAAATAACTAACTTTTTTGTCACAAACTTGTAAGATTTTTTCACAAGAAGTATACTCCTGGAACAAGTTTTATGAATGCGAAATCATGAATGACGACCTAGCGAAGCGGCCGCGAGTGATCAGCGGAATTTACCGACTGATTACCGACGGCTGTGATGCTGTCTCTCTTTTTTCGCAGTCAAACATTACGTTGGATGAAACAACAAGCTTTTAAACTATGCTTGCGTTGAAGTTGCGCTGGCCACAGAGGGCCGCCTTAAATCAGTGTTTGCAAAAAAAAAATAGATAAAAAGATTCGGTTCGGGGATCGAACTCACGACCTAAGAAACGGTATTCTACTTTGACCACTATGCTATCACTTATACAACGTGTAACGGAAAGGGTATATCCATTACAGTCCACTTTTTTGGTACTAGGCGCACAGACCGCGGAAGAGAAAATTTTATATTAATATTAGCAAGAGATGCAAAAATGATAATGACCCTCATAAATCGGTGATATGTTGGTTATGATTGAAATTCAATAAACTTGGATCCAAAAAATTGGTATGAATTTTTGAGCAGTTTATTTTGAGTTGAAACTTTTTGATAGAGTCTTTACCTGATGTTAGTCTTCACCCCTTTTGGATGGATACCCTTTTCGTTACACCCAGTATATGCAGTAGTGCATTATCGATCATTACCCGTACCTGGATGAACGAGCTTTGCCCAACTATTTTCGTATTCCCAGAGATGAGACTTAGCTAGATTGATTTTCACTCCTAAAATTTTTAGAGCCGTTTTCGTGATCTCAAAACATATATGGCTGCCACACGCGTCATATTTGTGAACAGGTGCTGCTTGTGGGGGTTGGTCTATTAAGGTTTACTATTAACTTACTAAATATCGATTCAGTCTACTTTGTAGTTTTGCCGCCGCGCTGGGGCATGCACTTGTTGTCAGTGCGATTAGAATATAAATACTATGTAATGAGTCTATGCTTGTTTTAAAAAGAGTAATTGCTGAGTTTATTGCCGGTTCCTCTCAGCAAATGCAACCTTCCGAACCGGTATTAGAGTCAGACTTTTCATAAGTGCCTGCGAACGTCTATTTGAATAAATGATTTTGAATTTTAAATTAAATTTTGAATTTTATATACAAATACTTTTCGTTTTCGCACTGCAGTTTCACCCCCGTACGATCCCGAGGGATCTTATGTTTTTCCTGTGTAAAAAGTATCCTATATGTTAAACCAGGTTACTCGCGCGCCACATCTTGTTTGGTTTCCATCCCGTCCCTCCCAACCCTTTACGGGTTGAACGGATATGAGGAATCTACCTACCAAATTTCTTTGTAGCATTTTTGCTTTCTGAGATTTCGTGATAAAGCCGGCTTTTCACTATGGGATATAATATAATATTAATTACATCTTGAGATATAATATTTTATCGCTCGTCATACATTTTTGTATGTTACATCCCAAACTATAAATATTTTTTTGATCATTGTATGAGGAGCGATAAAATATTATATCTCAACGCTGACCAAAAAAACGACCTGTATAGAACTATCTAAGCCTACACTCACCGTTCGGAGTATGATGTTACCCGAGCAATGCAATCTCTCCAAAAAGGAGGCTATACGTGTCCTCATCACAGCAGAAAAGTCGGGCACCTATAAAATGTTCTAAAAGTATTACTTCGCTCTGCTACACACGCAGTGTAGAAAAAGATTGCTAGTTTAACAGTATAGGATACTGGAATAATTTACAATGGTGCCAAGTGTGTTTGTGGTGCTGATCGCACTAAACTAATTTTAATCACATTGTATCTCTTTCTTACAAACATTATTGAAAAAGGATAGAACATGTTTGTTGCTATCAAATTAGTCCTTGCCGTTATCATCATCATCAGCCTGTAATGTCCCACTGCTGAGCACAGGCCTCCTTTCACAAATGAGGTTGAAAGGGAATGGGAAATACTCCACCACGCATGCCCACTGCGGATCGGTGGAGGTAGGCTAGTGGTCAACCTACTGTTGGAATTTTTCAAGCCGCCTAGGAGGCATCCAACTAGCTTAACGACTATTACAATTAAGTGATAACCGGTACCATTTGCGACGACTTTACGTGCCTTCCGAAGCACGGAAACGCTCGATTTGAAATACCACTAGGCGGTCACCCATTCAGGTACCGACTACGACGGTGGTAGCGTAGTGTTAAGAACGGCTAATCATGCTACACCACGAGCACTTCGAACATATTTAATGCTGTCAAATTAGTCCTTGCCGTTATCATTTGCGGGTAAATAGTCGTAACCAATTTCGACGACATCAATTGGAGTAATTTGACAGGACATAATTTCTTACATGCGCTCATTGTTAGAAAGAGATATACTGAGACTAAATTTGTTTAGCTGTAAAAACAGAATCAGCTCCAATTGCGACAAATTCAAATCACTACTCACATCTACTCTTAAATATAATAATATGCCTCTTTTGTTTCAGATCCGTAAAAAAATGGAGTGTCTTCGATAGTGAAAAATGTAAAGTGATTTTATAACCAAAAATTAAGTGTCGTGTCGTGATATGTAAAATGGAAAACCGATAAAAATGCGGTGGCTAGTGTTGTTAGTGTTTTCTCTCGCGTGGAGGCAGAGTTTATGCCAAAATTGTCGCGGTGAAGAACCGAGGGTGCGCGAGTGTGACAAAGTGTGTGATAGTAATGGCGAATGTAAGATTAGAGCTGCTTTGTTGCTGCCTAAGAATACTACGTACGATGCTTGTTTAGCTGCTGTAAGTATTATTATATAGTAACTAACTACTTAGCTATTCGATAAACAACTACTTAGTTAATTATACTGGAACAAACTAAAATACTGAGGTAACTAGATTTAGCAAAATCAAGTCCCACTTGTTTGACGTTAACATCAAGATCATTAGTTCTGTAATTTCAAGTTTCTTACAAGCCGTTATCCATACTTAAAATGTCTTCAAAATAGGTACCTATGGGAGTAAAATTCAAATGTTTTCAACGAGGATCACTGACGGGAACGATGGATTCGTATTCCAAGCTTGAGCTTTCGGTGAAGTAAAAAATCTTGAGGAATCCAGGAGGTAGGGTAATTTTGTATTCAGCTGGCTGGCTACCACCTCATGTCAAAATCTGTCTCTAAGCATACAGTAGTGTATTCCGGAAATTGCAATTGAGAGCCTGTTGCTTTCTGGTAAAAGAATATGTGAATTTTTATTCAAAAGTAATCTAAATCTAATCATATTGGTCAAACTTTAGTCGATTGTAAATTAACTGATAATATTTTGTTTGCACGGACAACACCGAATTAAAAAAAATATAAAATACAAGATGGCGATTTTGGTTTTCTAAGCGACTACAGCGTTGTGCTCACTGGCTTTTGGAATTTTGTACTAAGAAGACAGATTAAAGCTTTTGGGATTCAAGGTCAGATGTTTTAATATGTTTTATCGTTGGTGATTTACTGTGTAATTCTGGTACCTACATTAGAGGATTATTATCGTTGAGGTTGATCAAGGTTTCATAAAATATCTTTGTTGTTATTATTTGTAGGTGTGTACAATCAGTTTTGTTCTGGTTGTTGCCGTTTATGTAAAGGTCATTCATCATTGGCAAAACTTTTTGTTTTCATTTATTCTGTGTCGGTGCGAACTTTTATTTTTAATAATTACCTTGTGTTATTTTTGATTTTGTTGTTATAGCTATTGGTAACGTGTAATTTGTATAGTCTGGTGAATGTTTGGTGACTGATTTTGTTTGGGTGCTGTAACTGTGGGATCACCAAGCTCGCGTAAACGCCATCATTCTGGGCATGATATGCGTTGTGTTTCTGGTAAGTCGCAGCAAAGTATGCGTGGAGGTCGTTCGGCATCTCGTACTAAGCGCTGTGGGCGTGATGGACTAGAAGTGTCTCGTACTCGCCACACTAATCGTAAGAGTCGTTCTTCTACTCGCAAATCTCGTAGCGAAGGGCATAGTAGGCCTCGGCGTGTCGTAGAGAGACGCAACAGATCTCGGACCCCACAGCTTAGTGTCGAAGAAAGACGTGGTGGGTCTCGTTTGCCTTCAGACTCAAAATCTCGGGTAAGTTAAGGTCAGGGGATCGACCCCTCCCCTGCTCCTTTACATGATATTGTTCAAAGTGCACCACATGAGACTTTGGATAATCGTATATCATCTGTTTGTACCCCGGTAATCGAAAAGCTTCCTATATTGAATAAAGATGATATTAATATCAACCTACCCGCAAATACTAATATCACTTAACAAGGTAATTCTTTTGTTCAATTAATGAGTAATGTTTGGACACGCGGTTTCACAGCAAATTTGGGCGTCATCCCTGAGTTTGATCCTAGTGACACAGCACAAAATGTTGACTCTTGGATTCACAAAGTCAATGAGTGTGCACAGATTTACTGTTGGAATGAAAAGCAGACTTACCACTGTGCCTTACCTAAATAAGCAGGTTTAGCCAAACGCTGGTATCAGGGCCTACCTTCCCTTCATTTTGCGTGGCAGCGGTGGGTTGACAGGTTAAGGTTTGCTTTTCCCTCAACAGAGAACTACGGTGATTTGCTCACAAAAATGTTACAGGTGCGTTGTAGATTGGGACAGCCTCCAGAGAAAAAAAAATGGCATTGATAAATAAATAAAAATATAAATAATCATGGGACGGAAAGCAGTTGGTTGTGTAATGCACGGAATTGATGACAGATTTGTCAGAGTGGGTGTGAATGAGTGTCGTTTCGAGGAATCGGAGCAATTGCTGTCATACCTGGGAGCTCTAGCTCGGGCTGACGGTTCCATACAACCAGGGCGTAAAGTTTTTCCTAGTGGGGATTTTAAAAATAACCCAGGTGATAATGTAAATAATATAGAAAGCAATAAAACAGATATAATTTGTTTTGGTTGTGGAGAATCGGGTCACATACGCGCTGGATGCCCTATGTTGGTTAAGGGGTTAGAAAAAATTGCAAAAGGTTGGATCATTTGGCTAAAGATTGTAGGAATATGGCTTTGTCAACATTCGCAGTGGGGACAAAACATGGTGATCCATCCGCTAAATAAACGGAAACATTTGTAAATATTATATCTAATTTTCATACGGGCATAACTGGTCGTAAGTGGTATTTAAAAACAATTGTAATAAATGACGTAAATAAGCAAGCCTTAATTGATTTAGGAAGTGATTGTAATTCGAGAGACTCAATCTGCTGCTTTGCCTTCACTTATGGGGTTTAGTAATACCTATGTTAAACCGATAGGCGTCAGTAAGGCAAAGATACATTGGGTTTGCGTTGAAGTCGAGATTGAGTTGATGGTAGTATCTGACCAATTTATGTAACACGCTGTTATTATTGGACAAACATTTACTGAACTGCCAAATAATGTGGTGCATAAAACTTACAGTGATTACATTTTTTGAAGCTGCTTTACCTTGTAATTAATAGTACCAAATTTAAATTGAAAGTCTTATCGAATACATTAGACGTTTGCGCTACAAGTATAGTAGAAGTTAGTGCAGAACCAAAATTTTCTAGTGCATTATATATACCGGGTGATTACTGCAAATAAAATGGTTGACATGTTATTGTTAAAAAATATATTTAATACTTATAAAAATAATTTACACATATACATACATATTTATTATATGTTTAGGTATTAATTAATATAATACATACTGTACAAATAAATACAAACCATATATATTATACTACGATTCATATACTTGGCATTAAAAACATTCATAGCAGAAGCTTTCAGATAGAGGATATATTTTTCAAGAATGCAACAGTCTGATGACGAAGTACAAAGATTTTGTGATACATTAAAAGATCCAAATATAAACAACGTTATCGATATTAAAAATAACTTTACAATAAAGAATAATTGCTTATATATAATTGTTAAGAGGGACGGTCAAGTCAATCTTCACTGGGTAGTTCCTAAAACAGTTAGTCAGCAGATCCTTAAAATGAAACATGATCAGATGAGTCATTTTGAATTTGATAAGACATATGAGCGAGTTCAAAGGGTCTACTGGTATAAAATATACATGTATTTAAAAATACCTTGCTGGGTTTCTTGCCGGAGTCTTTTCAGTTTAAGTGTATTCCGAGCCGGTGGTAAATTCAACGGTAGGTACCAATCATAAGTGCCTTACTAGGGCCTAAACTGAATAAATGACTTTTTGATTTGATTTATGAAATTGAATTCTTATGAAAATGTGAGGGATAAAATGAAAAGAAATCAAGAAAAACAGAAAGAGTATTTCGACAAAACTAGGAACGAAGCGACAAGATATAAAATAGGCGATCTTGTACGTGTTGAAAGGGAAATTAGTGGACAGGTAAGTCAAATACGACAATTACTTTCTAAATGTAGTGGACCTAGATGGACCTTCTAGATGTAGGATTTCAAAAATACTCGGGAATGATAGGTGTGAAGTAATAATGATACTCCTATAATAAAAAAAAAAGAAGGTAAGACTGTAAATGGTATCGTTTTTGCTGATGATAAGATCCACCCATGGTTGGTGTTTTCAAGTGATCCCATAGCCACAGGTTCTGAGAGCTATTCAGATTAAAAGTTAGATAATCAATATAATTTTACATATTATTGAACTTATTATTTTAATTATAGTATTGTGGTATTTGCAAGTATAATATTTGAATGTGTAGTTTATACATATAAGTACCAATATAGGTTCATCTTATTATAATCATATTAAGTCTGGTTGATAAGTTTCCTTATAAAGTTTATACAAGAAATTTGTGGTAACATAATAAATATATAAATGTGATAATTAAATTGAGAGAAATGCCCTGTTACGGTTTACTAAAATTGCTGTACATCCAGTTTATCTATTTATCAATGAAGCGCTATGACTTTGATTATGAAAATAATAATTTTTGGGAACCCTGCGTGGCTTTGGTTTTTCCCCGGAGTCCTGCGAGGCTATCTTTATGGAAATTTCAATGGGGACCCTGTGTGGCTATGGTTTTTCCCCTGAAGTCCTGCGAGACTATCTTTATGATAATTTCAATGGGGAACCCTGTGTGGCTATGGTTTTTCCCCTGAAGTCCTGCGAGACTATCTTTATGGAAATGTCAATGGGGAACCCTGTGTGGCTATGGTTTTTCCCCTGAAGTCCTGCGAGGCTATCTTTATGGAAATTTCAATGGGGAACCCTGTGTGGCTATGGCTTTTCCCCGAGTCGTGCGAGACTAATTAAAAAAGTATGTTGGAGAACCCTGTGTGGCTATGGCTTTTCTCCGCGAGTCCTGCGAGACTAATTTTATTTAAATCTCTAAAAGTTGAAAATGTATCTAAGAGTGACCGTAACGAATACCTGTAGGAGTGGCATTATGTAAGTACGAGAGACAGAAATGTTAAAATATTTGATGATTTGCAACAGTTGGCATCTGAAATTAATTATATTGGTAAATAATAGGTACGATTATATATGTGAATTACCATGTTTAACTTAACTATGTAATTACGAACATATTTTTTTTAATTTAAATGTGTTCAATATTAACTAATATTATAATAATTAAGTTATTAACTTAACTATGTATTACGAAGAATTCAATTCAATTTATAGCATATTTTTTTAACTTAACCATATTCAATTATTAGCTAATATTATAATAATTAAGTCATAAAATATTGTAAGAGCATAACGCGAGGACGCTGCTGCTGTCAGAATTGGCCGAATAAAAGAATATGTGAATTTTTATTCAAAAGTAATCTAAATCTAATCATATTGGTCAAACTTTAGTCGATTGTAAATTAACTGATAATATTTTGTTTGCACGGACAACACCGAATTAAAAAAAATATAAAATACAAGATGGCGATTTTGGTTTTCTAAGCGACTACAGCGTTGTGCTCACTGGCTTTTGGAATTTTGTACTAAGAAGACAGATTAAAGCTTTTGGGATTCTTCTAACTGTTTTCCTACTTCACATCTTATTCTGCGGGTCCAAACTGGATTAAGCTTTCACTGGCTTTGTAATCTTCGGTAATACAGTTGGCAATCCACTAGTAATGCTTAATGTCCATAGATAAACGAACGGTAGCAATTTACCAAAAAGAGGTAGAGCGTAGCGTAGAGCAACTTCAACTGAAGAAGTACTTCCACCTTACAGAATACCGCAGCCCAATAACTTTATGTTGTGTTCCTGCGCGTGAGTAAGTTCACTAGTGCTCATTGGGGAGGGAGGTAGGTTTGGCAGCTCGTGAGTGACGACCCGTGTGTTGCAAAGTGGCTACGGGAGCTAATTACCATGGGCCGTACGCTTTTTTAGCCATCAAGTAAACCGCCTGCCTGATTTCAAGCCTTCAATCATTGCTGAAGATCTTGCTTGAATACCTGCTGAACTATATTCTTTGCACTATATAAACTAGGAATATATCTACAACAGATATGTACAAAATACAATCTATATATAATAAAATTTCCTCAAGCATGCCGCTGCTTCCGATTAACGGCAAGGTTCCCAGAAGGCTGGCAGCGTTTCCTCTTTGGATAGCCAAGCTGACGCGTTGGCGGAAAAAGCTCCCCGCCCGCTGGTCTCCGTAGGTCTCGATCAATTTTGATGAGAAGGTGCGATCAAAACGGCGAGCTTCGGACCCCACGGTCCCATGGTCTCGACCGCAAAAGGCACAAAAATATAATTGGGCCCAATCGATGCGTATTTTTTGAATTTTCCGCACTTGCCGCAGCTGCCCCATATTATGTTTGTCTGCACTATATTATGTTTCACCATACGCATGAAGATATAAAACCCGTAACTGGGCTGAAGCTGAGCGTTTCAGTTAATTGTACTTGCCTGAAGCTAAACGAGAATCTGAAACCTACCTAAGTATATAACCATGTAACTGAGACGGCAGATAATGGTATGATGCGTATACGTGTTCTATGTATATTATAATAGGTCAATCACAGACGCCGACGACATCAGCTTTGCGAGGTTTCTTTCATTTCCCAGTCAGAAATAAAACGTTAAATTAAATGAGCTAAATTAAACACTAATATAGGTACGAGTAGGTATTATCTACAATAAGAATAAAGAGAAGATCTTTTTTCGTCTGTATCTATGCTTAGGTATATCTTTTTTATTTTTAATTATTTGGAAAAAAAAAGCCAAACATAGTCAGATTGTCCAAAAAATATATAAAAAATGTAACCTTGCTGAGTTTCTTGCCGGATTCTTCTCAGTTGAAGGCCGAGTTCCGAACCGGTGGTAACTTCAGTAAATTTTACCTTCATAAGTGCCCTTCTGGGGCCTAAATTGAATAAATGGCTTTGACTTTGACTTTGAGAGAAGATTTGGTTTTTTTTCACGGAAGAAAGTTAAATTATCACTGAGTAACACAGGCTATATATTATTTAAAAAAAACGGATATATTTATATAACCGAAATTCACGAACAGATAGTTACTAATAAAATGATGACAGCAATTACACGAACAAAAACAATTAAAACAGACATACTTTTCGACTTTTTTTCAAGATTAGGTTATGTCATAGGTAACACCAGCCGCAATTTCAGCTTCAATTGATAGAACTAATAACGTAGCTAGTCTCTCGTGGCTTTTTTTATACTACTTAGGTAGCAAACAAGCATACGGCCCGCCTGATGGTAGGTAAGCGGCTACCGCTATCGTGTTTTTCAAGTAGGTCTAACTCCGAGTTACAAAGTGAATTTACAAAGTTATTTTACAAAGTGAATAGATATGATTTTAATTCTGACGATGTGAACAATGCTCTTTCTGAAGTCGTTGATTGGTTTACTATTAATAATTTATTGCTAAATGAGAAAAAAACAAAATGTATCAGATTCAGTCTACCCAATGTGAGACATTCGGACACAAATATTGTAATTAAAGGCGAAAAACTGGATCTTGTTGAAACAACTGTATTTTTAGGTATCACTTTAGATAATAAGATACAATGGAGCCCTCACATTTGTAAATTGGTGGATACACTTAGTTCTGCAGCTTATGCAGTGAGAAAAATTCGCGCTCGCACTGACGAATCTACGGCAAAATTAGTTTATTTCAGTTACTTTCACAGTTTGATGTCTTACGGTATCCTCCTCTGGGGTAGTGGTGCCGAAATCAATAGAATTTTTATACTGCAGAAGAAGGCTGTCCGCGCAATATATAAAATAAGGCCTAGAGATTCCTTGAGAGACAAGTTTAAATCTATTAATATAATGACAGTGTCGTCACAGTACATATATGAAAATCTTATTCATGTGAGGAAAAACTTAAATAACTTTCCTAAGAATAGCGACACTCATAGTTTGAACACTAGAAATAAGCACAAACTTGCTGTACCTTTAACTCGGCTCAGCAAAGTCCTTAACTCTTTCAAGGGGCAATGTATACGTTTCTATAATAAAGTACCCAAAGAAATCCAAGAGCTATGCACGAAAGGGTACTATAAAGTTTCTGATTTTGTAGATGACAAGAATGCATTTGAATGAATTGTTCGCTTCGCAGGCTATTGTTATATATATTTTGTAATTGTAATACTTCTATTTACATATTTAAAAAAAAAAAGACTTGCTGAGTTTCTTGCCAGAGTCTTCTCAGTTCAAGTTGTATTTGGAACCGGTGTAGAGCCATTTGTTAACGTTCACAAGTGCCCTATCAGGGCCTAAATTGAATAAATGCTTTTTGAATTTGAATTTGAATTTGAGAAGCTTTTCTCAACAGAACCTGTATTGATTCTTCTCAGTTCAAGTTGTATTTGGAACCGGTGTAGAGCCATTTGTTAACGTTCATAAGTGCCTTATCAGGGCCTAAATTGAATAAATGCTTTTTGAATTTGAATTTGATTGGAACTTGTACATCTTTATTGAGCCCTCAGGCGTAATTCCATCGGTCGCCAATGTCGCCGAGACGCCTAGATCCTGTCCAGAAAGGACGAATTCGCCGCGTATTACGAGTCGAGACTCTGGCGAAGTGCACGCGATTTACGCGCGTGACGCAATGTATTGGTGACTAGTAACATCGCCGTACGCGCGTAATGCATTCACGCGAGAGATTCGCGGCGAATTCGTCTTTTCTGGACAGGGTCTTACGTCGCCACTAATAATACCATAGAGATAGAATATTAATAGAGCGATTGTACTGAAGCATGTGCCGTGACACGGGTATGATCAACGCTGCTTTGAAGCGAATTGCGCGTTCATAGTTTTAATTACTAAATTAAATTAAATTAAAAATCGATACTTTTATTGAGAAAAAATTACTTACAAGAAACTTATATCGACATTTATACCGACATAATATGCAAACTGCTCACGCTTCGCACAAGGTAATGTTGTTAACGCTATCAATCTATAAATATTCTTACTCTATGGATATCACCATAAGTTATAAGTTGAATAATATTTTAATAAAGCAATTATTATGGTCGGTCGTTCTCAATTGACGTGCAATGCTTGGTATAATAGTTCGTATTGGTAAACCCTTCAAGCGCCCTTGTACTTACAAAATACTTTACTACTGTTATGTCAGGAGCATTCTCGAATTTGGTAGTGTGGTATGGACTCCCCAGTATCAAGTTTATATCGACCGTCTTGAGAGGATACAGAACATTTTCCTAAAATCATTAAGTTACAGGATCGGTATATATTTTGAAAATGCCGTGGAGTCTGCAGCGCACTTCCAAATAGTAAAATTTCCAAATAGGAAATCCTTCTTTGTAGTAGAAGATTATATTTAGATAGCATATTCTTATTTAAAATTCTCAAAAATGTAATTGAATGCCCTAACCTTTTACGAAACATAATGTTTTATATTCCGCACAACACCTTACGACCTCGAGATTTGTTTTATGTCAGTTTTGCACGTACCAATTATTGTCAAAATACATTTTTCAGACGAGTAACCATTTTTGTTAATAAAAATCTTCATAATATTGACCCGTTTCATGATTCTATGTTTAAAATTAAAAAACAAGTTAAAATAAAATTATTTTACATATTTGTTGTAAATAAAGATTTTACTCTGTTTAAATTTGTAATTGTAAACATTTTTTTTTAAATGTCGACACTGTTTCATTGTTTACCAATTTAATAAATAAGATAATATGTAATATATTTTATGGGCCTCCAGGTCTTTACTTACTTTATTGTTTTCAAATTTATAATTGTATACGACTGTATGTGTCCTTAATAAATAAAATAAAAATAAATTTATGTCACGAGGTACCCAAGATACGATCTATTGTGCCATATTTTGTATAAACTAGATTAGCAGTTACTACGTGGTTGAGTTACATATACATACATAGACTCGCAATATTGGTGACAGATTGTCAGCTTGAGGGTGATAGTAAAGTGGTTAGAAAGTATTCTGACACCGACAGATATTTTCCTTAGGAAAGTATTTTTCGATCTTATTGATTTTAAGGGGCGACCCCCTTACAGGTTGAAAAATTCTGACGAATGGGGTCCTCAGAATTTTTTGTCAGACAGACAGAATTTATAAATTAAAAGACTACGATAATGATTTCCTTATTATAATACCTTTACTTTTTAGTCTGCAAGAAGCCGCGAGAGGTTTGCAACTATGTAGGAGGCGTCCAACTTGGACGCCCGCTTGCACGAATTCTATCTTGCCTTTTTCCTTCTGCCGGCGACCCCCCGTCTAAGGTTTCGCGACCCCCCTAGGGTTCGCGACCCACAGATTGAAAAACACTGCTTAGGATATGCGTGACACACTCGCGAGGCGACGACAGAATATCAGCGTTGAGGGGTACCTCAACATTAGGCTGGATCAGCCGCCTTTTTCTTCAGACACGCACAAATTGGATATTTATTTATATTTTACAATACTGTTCTATGTTATATTTAGTTGTTATTTGTGTGTGTTTTTGGAAAATAAATTCATTTTCTTTCTTCTTTCTTTCTTTCTAGGATGTTTTTCATAACTGAAAAGTTATGCATATTTATGTAGGTATACGATTCAAATTCATGTCTTCACTTCATTGCTCTAATCTAGTAGGATTAACATTGTATCAATTCGAACTTTCCTTTGCATAGGTACATTTCAAGTAAGTTGATTCCTTAATAATACTTTACGTAAAAATAATAAAAAAAAGAGTCTCAGGTATTCTTGAAAATGTAACTGTACGCAAATTGAGAATTTGATTGGATTTCAGATTGGCTCTCCAATATTTTTTAGGGAATAAAAAAGGGAAGATAACATAAAGCGAAGTCCAACCTTTTATTTAATTTATAATGGAGATTTTGAAAGGTTCTTGCTGAGATAAGACTCCAATAAATATTTTATCGGAAAATGATTAATCGCATCACTACCCTTAGGTCCTTAATGTTATCAATACGAAAGAAACTCTGTCTGTTTGTTTATCTGTTGTAACTAAAATTTGAACCACAGAGTTCTGAACCGATATATATACTCTCCATACCATATAGCCTATGGTATGGAGAGGGTAATAGGCAATTTTTTATCCTGGAGTGTTATGATTTAGTACTATGAGCTTAAATCATATCTATTTTTATATCTATTTATTACATAACACTCCATTTATTAACTGAATCAATCACAAAGCCTATTTTTAATTATTAAGTTTCAACTTTTCGAGGAAATCGGTTAAAGCATTTTTAGGAGTTTGGTAACTTTAATGAAAGATTCTGAGGGTATTTGCAATCGATATATAGGTATGCACGTCCAGAGGGGGCGATTTCAGCGCGATTCACTCGCGAGTTTTCAAATTAACTCAAATAATTAATATTACAGATTTGCAACTAAAGATTTACTGAGTACTAAATTAATTAATAACTACTCGAATTCTCGTGATTAAAAAAATTATATAGAATGGACCCTCAAAGGTATTTGTTAAACTGCATATATGTACTTTATACGAATATACGACGTATTTGTGGCATTTTGACAGCTTAGCAATGTATCGTTTATATAATGTTTATATTCATGGAGAAAATTAAAGTAATAATTCTATTTAAATAAATCAAATGGAATAATGAATACAATTTGGAAAATTACCGACAAATATAATGATAACCTTGTGTGGTAGGTTAATTTAATAAAATGAAAAGACACCAGTTTGAATGTCTTTGATTCATAATTTTGTTTGTTTCTTTGTCTTGCTAACGTACTAATTTCTAAATAAAGGTAATTTGCACCGGTAACGAGTAGGTTTAGAAGTTGTTATAGAAGTAATTATTTTGGATCAGGTATTATATGTCGCTTCTAAACCTGTTTTATGAAGTGTAAACCTAATTTATTTCTGCCAGTTATATACGAGAACATGATCTTCCCCCTTCGAAACTGTCTACCTCGATTTCTCGATTTCGAAGGTGGGAAGATGAAACCAAGATATAGCAGGGAAAACATGGACTAGGAGAGCGAAAAATAGAAGTGAGTGGAAAGAGTTGGAGGACGCTTTTGCCAACGTTGGGCAAATAGACCGGGTCGTAAGATTAAGGTTTAAAATATTGTACTCAATTTAAAATATTGTTTGTATTGTACGATTCTATCCATTCTCACTTTAAAATTCATGCTCAAGCGGAAAGTATGTTTGAATTATGAATTCCCTTAGACAATGAACAAGGAAGTTGCTCGGTCAATATTACAATTCACTATTGTATTATATACAAATTTTGCGGTGTGCCGGTTAATCGTAGTATACGATAATAGATTATCAAGAGAATTATCAATTGCATTCGTTATTTATGCAATTGTTGTATAATAAGGGGTATTAAAACAAGAATGTGGGTTTAAAAAGTAATAGATGTAAATATTATGTATGAATAGTTAAGCTTGTTTTGAAAAGAGTAATTGGTTTGTTTATTGCCGGCTCTTCTCAACAAATGAAACCTTCGAATGGTATTAGAGTATTAGAGGCAGACTTTTCATAAGTGCCTGAGAAGGTCTATTTGAATAAAATGATTTTGTATTTTGAATACATTTTTACAATTCTAATATTGAACCATAATGGCGGGATACGACGTGAATTATAATAACCATTTTTTTTAAATTACGGCGCTTTGGTAGTGAAACGCGCATGCATGAAAATGTTCTTTTTTGAATTTCATAAAGATACCGCGAGTTGAGTAGTGAAAGAACTAAAAAGAATACTTTGGTTTTAATTCCATTTATCTTTTTCGTAATTCGTCTAATTTGGAAAATACTCCCTCAATTCGTCTAGGTTTATTATCTCTTTCATTTAAAAAAAGCTGACAAGATACAGAATTTTCCTAGTTTGGGAGCTAGTGATCCTGTTATCTGTGAAATTGTACTTTTTTATTTTATATTACCTACCAAAAAATCTAATCCAAAATTATTACATTGTTCACAGGTAGAGCCAGTACTTGAGCTAGCGATGCAACACCCCGCGGTGAAAGAAGCCTTTCCATCATGGCTGACGTTTGAGTGGAAGACGTATGACGTCACAGACTGCGACGCCGCGTACGCAGTCATATCTGCTATAGACGGGTACAACGACTGCGCTCATGTCTTCCTTGGACCTGCCTGTGACTTTGCGCTTGGTATGTTTTTTCCTAGTTTTTTAAATTGTTATACTGATTGACTTTTTTATCGTTCGGAAAAAATAGGATATAACCAGTACAAGGGATAGAAGCCTTTGGCATAGTTACTATGTATTTTTTTGTTAACGCTGCATTAAATCAGTCTACCAATAAACACTTCTTATTTATGATCGGTTACTCATAATACCCATATTAAAACATTTAAATCAGGCAATTCTAACTCATAAGTAACTCATAATTACTCGTATTTTTGTTATTTACGAATATACTGAACTTGCTTAAGGCCGGGTCTAAGCTCAAATCTCAAAAATGGGTTTATTTGAGAGTCGAGTATGACGTAACGCAATGAAATACCTAACACACAAAAATACTGTGGATAGAAGAGGGTTTTGAGAAAAATGTTAACTGAATAGAATATTGAAAAGTGCTTTGATAAAAAAAAAAAAAAAAAAAAAAAAATTTCTAAGTTACGTCTAAAAAATCTTTCGCGTCGAAATTCTCCGTATTTTCAGCGATGACAACAATTTTATTTTTAAGAATATATAAGATACATAATTATATTAGAATGTTAACCGGACACTTATTCAATTTAATGCGTATATTCTGTATAATCTAAAGAAAACCCGTAAATAACAGTCCATTTCATAGAGTCGACACATTTATGATTTACCATTTTCAACCCTATTCCAGTGAAGAACGAGTCCTGTCAAAATCGTAGTCAGTCCGCGCCTTAAATTTGACTGTATTAACAAAATTATCTCGGGTATAGCTTCTACTCCATGTACATAATAATATCATAATTATTCCCGAACGGTAAAAAAGTCACCCGGTATATTATTGATTGGTAAGATTACCAGAGGGCGAACCACAAGCTCTTAAACCAAGGTTAAAATAACCTTATTTAACTTTTGTCTTTCTTTGACATCCTACGTCAAAACGGGACAAAAGACAAATAAGGTTATTTTAACCTTGTTTTAAGAGCTTGTGGATTTCCCCAGATAGTAACCGCCATTGGCCCTGATTCTGTTGTTCACAACTAAACTAATTTTAATGTCACTATGTCTCTTTCTAACAAAGAACATTAGAAAAGGATGTAAGAAATTTAGTCCTGTCAAATTAGTCCAATGCTTGTTTTCAATATAAATTTAGTCGCCATCTATCGCGGTCACGCCTAAATACACGCAAAATAAGACGGCAAAGATAAATTTAACAACTTAAAATATGTTCTATCCTTTTTCAATCATGTTAGTAAGAAAGAGATGAGATGTGACTAAAATTAGTTTAGTGCGATTTACAACAGAATCGGCACCATTATATGAATACAAGAAGTAAAGATACACTTCTGACATCTGAAATCAATAAGCTTTTCTCGGGAATCCTATTTGACGTAGCTAAAATGTCTTATAATAAATTTAAAGATTTTATAAAGCAGAGCTTTGTCAATAAAAAAGCCTACGGTGGCTCATTACCTGAAAGACAAGAAAGAATACATGGTTGTAGTAGCTTCTCTCTGCACTTGTATCCCTCTGGCTAAGTCACAAATGTATTAATAAGCATATTTGTATGAGTATTCCAAATACATGGTGTAACAGAAACTGTGTATCCATTTTTTTGGTACTAGGCGCACAGATCGCGGAAGAGAAAATTTTATAATAATTAGCAAGGGCCTCATTGATCGGTGACATGTTGGTTATGGTTTTAATTCAATTATGTCACTTGATGCAAAAATTTGGTGTGAATTTTTGAGTAATTTATTTTGAGCTGAGATATATAGTGAGTCATTACCCGATGTAGTCTTCACCCCCTTCGCATGTATTTCAATACACCCTGTATTATTAATACAGAAATTGTAATATTTAAAGAAAACTCCACTAAAATATCGGAGTCTTCACGATGTTTTCGTACCCCGAAAAGACTGCGTAAAATATAAGCTTAAAACTACAGGTAGTAAAACTCACCCCTGATGATCATGATAATTATTTTGCGGAGCATGGAAGATGCAATAATGTATTAAATATACCCAAAAACCTAGTATTCTTTCAAGCATTAATTAGCACTTTTCATTAAAAGCTGTGCCAAGACTAGCCAATATCATTAAAAGTTAATCACAGTTAATGAGATTTGCATTCATTCATTTACATTAAAGCTGTGATGAATCTTTATAACAGGTGGAGATTTCGAGATGGCATATTTTCGGAACCTATGTTGGATTAGTCATGCTGAACAACTTTTACTATGGGACCCCTGAACACTGAATTCTCAAAAATAAATTTTTACTTTTCATACATTATGATCGAGTAAAGTTGACATTTACTATGAGAAGTAATTTTTTGAGAATTCGCTATTGATCCCATTGTAAAAGTTGTTCAGCATGACTAACCCAACATAGGTTTCGAAAATATGCCATCTCGAAATCTCCACCCAGTATAAAGCATGATACATTTGTTATTGCAAGATACATTTCTAAGGATAAAATAAGATAAAGCTTTATTCGCCATTAAGTTGATACATAAAAAACAAATATGGAAAGTGCCCATACGATGAGTGTTTCAGTCGTGTCGATATCGGATTTTCGTCACAAATCAAAGGATGGTACTATTCTGACGAATGTAACGACATTACTTCGTGGTTTCAATCAGCTGAATTGGAATATTTCCGACATTTGTTTCGACGTTCAATGCTTTTAGTGAAGATCTGCATGCATCGATATTTGTTACATTATCATTATATTACAGAGATTTTCTTAATATAAAAATATGGGATGTCAAAATAGCATGAGATAAAATAATGTTTAAAAAAAAGACAATTAGAGTTGTTGTGTGTTGTAAATGGTTGTAGATTTTGTTGATGTTTGTCTATGAAAGAAACAATGTGATTCTCTAATATATTATTACTAGCTGTACCCCGCAGTTTCACCCGCGTTTCCGGTATAAAAAGTAGCCTATGTTCTCCATACCATAGGTTATATGCATTCCAAACATGATGATCCGTTGTTGGTTCCATGGTTAGTAGTTGAGGCGTGAAGGCGTAACAAACAAACTAACTAAGTCTCACTTGATCATTTATAATATTAGTTAGGATGTTGTATCCTTTTGACAAATTCGGTTCTTTTCGGCTCTGTGTGATTGTAAACTTATCCACTACCACGTTAGTAATATTAGTTATTCTGTGCTAACATTTCGAACTTATTATCAGGCGCCTACAAGTCTCATATAAGTTCAAAAGCTTTCTCTCCTACGTGCGTATTGCACGCATAAATATTCCTTTATATCGTTTGACTATATACATTGATCGATGAATCGTATATTCGCGTCCCAATTATCACGCTCGCGTATTTCGTACTCGTGTAACTTTCTTACACTTATTTAGAGCTATTTCGTTGCTAGTTAAGCCCATCACAGACGTAGCTATAATATATATTAATATAAATCATAGCAAGGCATATTACGATATATTTTCAATACTAATCTTTGAGTGACCGCACACGCAGCTATAATATATATTTCTGTTACTTTGCCAACTTGTACTGGAATTTATATTATGGCTCGGTATATTTATATATATTATAGCTACGTCTGTGATAGGCTTTAAGTGCGACAAGATGGCGTATTTTAAGGTGACTTTATTGAACAAAGATAAAAACATGTTTCAAGGATTACCTACAATAAGGGATCTAATCTCATAATTATAAGATCCCTTTTTAAGGAAAAAAATCTGTTGGTGGATTAGTGATAAATAAAATGCTAATTTATATTACCTTTCTGCCGATGGGCTCACCCTTTTTTCAGAGGCAATTCCTCTGCTACACTGTAGGGATATCCTGCCAAATATGGTAATTAGTTGTTAAGATATAAAATGTTGTTACACTACTTTACTTTTGTACCTACTTATTTGCCTCGTAGAGGACTTTTAGAGAGTAATCTAGGCTATTTTATATCCCGGGAATGCGGGTGACACCTAGACTGGCTAATTTAAAAAAACCGGCCAAGTGCGAGTCGGACTCGCACACGGAGGGTTCCGTACAATATTAAATAACTCAACTTAGCTTTTAAAAAATCAACGCCATAAAAAGACGTTTCTTGTATGGGAGCGCCTTTAATTTTATTTCATTTTTATTATTTGTTGTTATAGCGGCAATAGAAATACACATTTTCTGAAAATTTCAGTTGGCTACCTATTACCGTTAATGAGATACAGCTCACTGACAGACAGGCGGACGGACGGATGGACGGACGGACAGCGGAGTCTTAGTAATAGGGTCCCGTTTGTCACCCTTCGGGTGCGGAACCCTAAAAAGCATCGTAACTAATGATAAGTCTACACTAGGCTTAACTAAATTACAGGCTCTCATCTGCACCACTCAATGAGTTCTTGATTTCGCAAATCCTTGTCATCTCATACGGTCACAACCTTTCATTACCGCAGGGAATCAACTTACTATTCGTTAGGGGTCGTACGTGCGGAGAAGGGCGACTAGGACAAGTGGTGTGCTTACGAGGAAATGCTGGTGGCGTTTGTTCCATACAAACGTAATCCTCAGATTCCTCTCTGGATAATGACACTAGAGCAATGATTATTTTACCATGCAATCTGTATGTCCCTCGGTTGCGTTTTTCTCTATAAATTAATTATTATAAGAATTAGGAGCCTTCTAAAATCACTAAAACTCAGCTCTCAGAATTTACGAAAATAACGTAATGTATACATAATATACCTTTCATATATAGGATACCAAATAATATCTGTAAATTGGCCGTGCATCGTGATAAAACAGCAGGTATGTACATGTATGTTTGAAGTACTTACTAACACTACTCAAACAGGCATCTTATGGGTACGCGCGGTCCACCCTAGACTACATCTTCGCTTACCATCAGGCGGGATTGCGGTCAAGCGTAAACCCATTAAATATAAAAAAAACCTAAACATTTTGTCTATCAGAAAATAAGAAAGGTCTGGCGGCCCTAGGATCTCAGACCATAAAACATCATTGATCATCATCATAACACATGATACTAATATTGAACTTAGAAAATGCGTCTTATCATGGCATTATTAGCTTCACATTGATAATTTTTCAACACACTCGCTCGTAAAGTGGTTCTTATTGCACTGATTTTAGTATCATAAGACAATTTATTACGAACTGGTGCTTTTTACTTTACATTACCGCACTAAGTGTTCAAGGGCGTATCCAGCCTTCAGGCCAGGGAGGGATCACACACATATCCAGCTTGGATGGGTTTCAAAATACACAATGCCCGCAGATTCACACGAAAATAGAGTAGGTACATTTCTAAGAATTTATAAAATCGGTCCATTAGCTCTAGTGATTACGCCCTAGAGAAAAGAGGGGCCGCGCAGCGCGAAAAAATCACATTTTCATTACTCATGTGACCACAGAACCTATTGACAAAACAATCAAGGGTGTGATGCGTGCGAGTGATTTATTTTTTAATTCAGGATATCCTAGACGGCCGAGGCCCAGGGGGGGGGGGGTCATACGGTCATGACCCTCCCTGGATCCGTCCTTGATAGTGTTTTATAGTATTATACCGATTATTTTAAGTTTGTATCTCACTGTAAGTGATATGTGTGTAGACGAAGCATTCTTAATTTAACCGGATAAAACAGTTTGACAGCATCGCATAGCTATCAAATTGTTTTACAAAAAAACTGCGCGCCATTAAGGCGCCATTAACGTTCTCATTGTGTGGTTGATGATTATCAAAAAATATGTCTCTTTTTTCCTCGCAATAAGTGTGTTGAAAAACGTATGACACGCGTTGATCATTACAGTTCAATACCGCCTCGTCTGTAATGACCAACTTTGCACACATGTATCACAATGTACTATTATTGGTACTGGATAAAAGGTAGGGATTACCAGAGCGTTATTTATTCCACGAAAATATACATATTTAACGTAGCGTACATACATCATTTATATGCAATGACAGGGGTTCAGAATGTTGGAAAAGCATCGCCGGATTAACTGAACCGTAAATTTTGGGATCTGAAAATGTGAAAATGTTACGATTATTCTGTATCGATAATAGAGGTTCGGCGACGGTATAAGTGATGCCAGGCCAAGGTCGTCTTTCTTCGTAACTTACTTTTAAAACAAGTTTTCCGGCCGAGTACGTGGTTACCGCTCTATCATATGGTGAGGAGGGAAGTTGCACTGGTTAAATATGTGTGGAAGGTATTGCGTGGGTGGGTGCATCATCCGGAAGTGCTCGCGAAACTGAACCTATGCGTACCAGATGAGTACATATTTACGCGTCGCCGTCCTGCGTTACTCCTTGTACCATTTGCTAGGACTAACTTACTTCAGTATGCCCCACTTTCACGTGCTATACGGTGTATGAATGTCATTTCGCGAGATATTGATATTTTTTATTGTGGCCAGTCGAAATTCATTGAAGCAGCATACAAATGCATTGAAAATGATGTGTCATTATGATATACAATATTGTGTTAATTTTAATTTTTATTTTATGTTCTAATACAATTTAATTTTTTTATAATGTTTTATGTACCAGCTTTTGTCAGTTTAGTTATAGCATCGAATTAGTTATGTTACTGTAATGGTGTTATAATTTTCAATAAATAAATAAATAAATAAATAAATCATGGTTATCAAAGTCAAAGTCACCATTTATTCAATTTATTCATAAATGCCCCAGAAGGGCATTTATGAAGGTCACATTTACTGAAGTTACCACCAGTTTGGATCTCGGCCTTCAACTGAGAAAAATTCTGCAAGAAATTCAGGAAGGTTACATTTTAAAAATATTTTGAGACTTTTCATACATTTATGCCGAGGAGACATGTACCGTTTGTATTTATGAGTACTTTACGTGGTTTCATTTATTGTCGTATCCACCCCGTATACTAACGCATCGGTTTTCCCGGTTTAGTCGTTAGCGTGTCCTGTGACACAAGGGCCTCTTCCAGCTGTTTCCATTCATTTCTATTGTGCGCTTTCCTTGACTAGATTGCTCTTCCAATATTCAAAGCCATTTATTCAATTTAGGCCCCAGAAGGGTTATTCTTAATATCATCTGTCCATCTTTTTTGTATCTTCGTCATCTTTAATTTTTGTCCATTTTATGTATAAATAATATAGTCATCTATTTAATACAGGAAGGTCTTGCTCTTACATATCTAGTACAATAAAACCAGTATGAGTTATCAACAAAATAAAATAATTAAAACAGACGTAATAAATTACGAGATTTTAATATATCAAGTGTTTTTGTACCAATAGTTATAAAAAGTTGTTAAAGCACTTAAATACACTGGTACGATTTTACAGATTATACATGAGGGATTCAGCAATTACTTAGATAGAGAAACTAACATTATGCTTTCACTTTATGGAGCTTTGCTTTGCCAGTCTGCAATTAAAATCAGTTTGTAAACTGTTTCTGTTTAGAAAATATACAATATACTATATTTCTACTTATTCTATTTCCCCTGTGGATTCATACGCATTCTTCTTCTTAGTTTTAAGTTTGGCAACCAAATCCAAATTAGGACTTATTTCTGCCAGTGTCATTTTACTAAAACTCTTCACGGACTTATTGAGATAACTTGAAAAGTCACGATACACATAATTTATTTCATTTTACTTCACTGGTGCACATGGATTGATCTTTATTGGATAAAATACCACCAATAATATGCAATAAAACTCAAAATACACGAATTTATGAAAATAAAAACGAAAACGCAACGTCACTCTGCAAGTTTTCGCTAAAAAGTCTCATACGCGTTCACTTCGAGCGGGATGAAAAGTAGCCTATTATAGCACTCGGAGATAAAGTAGTTTCCAACTAGTCAAAAAAATTTCAGATTCGGACCAGTATTTCCGGAGATTACCGGTTACCAGATTACCTCCTCCATCTAAACTAACGAACAAACAAACTTTACCCTTTTATAATATTATTGTAGGTAATCCCCACATGCAAGGAAACCCATGCCCACCATTATCTCACGCATGCATTCAATTGCCCTTCATCAATTTTGTTCTCGAAAATCCCTGAAGATTGATGAAAATTGAGAAACGCTTCCCCACACACCGGCGCTTGAGGTTATATTCAAATTTTACAAATGGATATTTCATTATTGGGAGGCACCCTTGTTCGTTTATGCAAACATTATTCCTGGAGCCATTTTACAACTTACGCAACTTGTTTATGCTTCGGAAAAGCTGGCTACATTAGAGATAACAAAAAAGGCTGGATCTGTTGTGGGATATCTAGTATCTACTATTAGTAGGTATAATTTGTAAGCTATCATAAAATGGCAATCAAATGTTACCTATCAACCGACTTAAAGAAAGGAGGAGGTTCTCAATTAGATTGTATGTTTTTTTATGTTTGTTACCTCATGACTCCGTCATTTATTAACCGATTTGGAAAATTCTTTTTTTATTTGGATTGACAATGTGACCAAACAGGAAGTGTACCCTACTTCCTGTTTGGTCTCATTGTCATCTGGTCAGGATTTGATTACTTTTTAGTGTACTTTGAAGCCGGTTTAAGTTTTTTATAAAACAGTTTTTCTTCTTATTATACTTACTTAAACTTTACCATTTCTTTATTACTTCAGCAAATGTATTGTTGTAGGACTTTAGTATTGTAGCAAGATGGGTAACTTAAAAAAAATATATAGTAGAAGCTATTTTTTTAAAGGACTAGTAGATCAGCTTCAAATGGCTATGAGACCCGGGTAAGCTGAGTATTAAGAATATTATGTAGGTTAATATTATATTGGGAAAAAGATTTTACTTGCATTGCAAATTAGACGAGTCAGATTTAAAATTGTAAATACGATGCACTCTCAGTGATACCAATAGATTGACTTATATATAACTTGTACCAATAATGTTGAAAAACCAATCATCGCATTTACTCGAGTGTAAAGAGTCTGGAAAATGTAAATTAGGTTAAGACTAGGACTTTTCCATATCAAACAATCTAGTAAATTCACGAAAATACGGTTCTAAAATCTCTGTGAAATTACAAGTAAGGTGATCCTTTTCTTATAAACCGAATTTGGATAAGATTGAAGGTAAGCTAAAGGTATTTTATAAAATTTTAGATATCTAAATAAACTTAGGTAAAATGGTAATCTCAAATTCAAAATCATTATTCAAATAGACCTTCGCAGGCCTACCGGCTCGGAAGGTTGCATTTCCTGTGAAGAGCCGGCAATAAACTCAGCAATTACTCTTTTAGATTAATTACACAATATTTACATTCTAATCGCACTGACAAAAATTGCGTGCCCCGGCGCGGCGGCAAAAACTACAAAGTATACTGAATCGATATTTAATAAATAAGTCAATAGCAAACTTAAGCAGATCAGCCCCCACAAGCAACACCTGTTCACAAGTATGAAGCGTGTGGCAGCCATCGCCCTCCTCGCCATATTGGAGGGAAGTGAGCGACCCGTCACACGACACCGCCACAAGCAAAGGCCATAAAGTCTTGGAATATCTGACTCCGGTAATAACCAAATCTGCAGAATAATTTAAATTGGAAGGCGGTATTTCAATCTCCTTACTTACCTATGTATAGAAATCAATTTTCTCCTTCAATACAGGCAAACGTTATTTCTTGGCTTATTTAATTTCCGTTAATTTAAAATATAAATGTCATGTAGTTATATACGTGGTTCCTTCCGCATTATAGGAACTCAGGAAATTTTCATTGAAATTGGAGCCTTTATCTATTAATAAATTGGTTGTTATCTCTTGCTTGTATTGTGGAAATGTGTAACCTCAATATAATATCATCGTCCCGTCGTCATTTGTATTTTACGACCCACTTCCTTTCCTTGGAAGTGAAGAGCGGTAACATAATAATTAAATCTACAATTTGCTGGGTAATAAAGTTATTTCATATTCTATTATACTCTTATACATAAATTACTCTCGTACACATTTAATTAGCCTTGGTGGTTTAGAGCCAATCAGTCTGAGGAGAGACTTTGACTCCTTATGTGTGTTCTACCGCGTGTATAACGGAGAGTGTTCTAATTAATTGTTTGATTTGACGCCCACGGCTACCTTTCACCATCGCAACTCTCGCCTTCGACGGGAGCCCATCCTCACACATTGAAACCAGAATTGTTTCGAACTATGCAGGCTTTAAAGGAGTTTTCTTCCGCGGACGCTCGGACTGTAAAATGAGCTCCCCGCCGTGGTTTTCCCAATTGAGTACAGCATGGGGTTCTACAAAAAGAGAAGGAATTCTTCAGGTAACGCGCAATTGGTACCCCTGGTGTACAAGCGTCCATAGCCTACGGTAAATGCTTACCATCAGGCGGGCCGTATGCTCGTTTGCCACCTTAGAGGTATACATTTTTTTTATAAATCTTTTTAAATATTTTTTTATGTCATTATAATATCACCTTTACACAGGTTTAGTCAGTTTTTGGTTCACAAGTTATGAGGGTTTTAGGTGGCCCTGGTAGGACGGGCTCTTCCGTCACCTCTTTATCTCAAGAACTAGAGCATCTAGCGAATATCTGTTTTCTCCCGGAATTTAATGTCACTAATATATGTATATCGCTCGTGTGCTCTCTTAATATTGTTACCCCCTTATTCATAATCGCTTTTGAACTAAATCAGTGTAATAGTGTGCCGCGTCTCACTCTTTCGATCACGAAATGTCACCTGTCAGATAAAGACTTCGGAATTTTAGCTAATGAACGTTTGATAACTTTATTATGAATATGGGGGCCCCATAGAAATCTCGCCCAGGGCGCAGGTAGGGCTAAAACCGGCACTGTCTTTTTGTCTTTTTATCCATATTAGCTTCCGCCCCATGATATTTCCCGCATTCCTGAGGGATCTAATATTTTCCCGGGAAAAGTATTCCATATTTTATTCCGGAGTGTGATCTATATGTTTGTTCAATTTCAATGAAATCCGTACAACCGTGCTTGATTATTGCAAACTGTCATATTTATAACATAAACGAGATGAGATTCTACATTTCCTGTTTCAGATCATGCCAATTTCTTAGCGTCATAAAATACTGCGTTGATTGACATGGAATTGGATGAACTTGAAATTATTGTTTAGTCTAACGCTAATGGTATTTATCAGCTGTCGGTATTCTACAAAGACATAAACGAAAGCTATGAGGATGTTTTTGTGTACGGGATTATTCGATAGCGATTAGATGACGTACGATTCTGCTGTTTTGTTTAATTTGTGAATTATATTTATCTGCACTAGAGTGTCATTTCTTTTACGGGCTTTGTGTTTACCATCTATTGTAATAATTGTTGATATGATTTGTATACTATTGGTATCTCTAATGTTATAAATGATCAGTAATACTTAAATTTAAATTTAAATAAATATTGTAAACTACAAATGAACTAAGAAAACTATATTTGATCTTATTAAGCTGAAATGTTACAAAAGAAGACTTTTGTAAAAGGCTTTTTATCTAAATTACTGTAAATCGAAATGAAAGAAATTTTGGAGCAGGCAAAAAATAAACAATCTCGAAATCTAATGAACATTGGGTTGAAGTTTTAAATCTTTAAAACACGTAGAAAGTTGTTCTTTCTCTATTAGATGCCACGATGCAAATCCATTTCAAAATGATTGCAAAAGTTATGTTCATGAACGGAGCAGTTAACCATTTTAGAGCTACAGAAATATAAAAAAATATATATATAGCTGACTTTGGGTGTCAATTGATTATCTCCCTTATACTGCCGTATTTTCTTGTAATAATGTCCGTCAGCTTAAAAAAGAAAATGCCTTTGCAGGGAACGTCTTACATGACAGAGATTTATTAAAACAAAACAAAATTGATTGACATTACTTTTATGAAACAAATTCACTTAATCGTAAGTTGACGTTGGACACAGTAGAAACCGCAGGACCACAACTGATTCCAAAAGTAAAATCTTATTTACATGGCTTATTCAAAATATCCTATGAATCTCTTTTATAGCATGTCATATCGAAATCAGGGGCCGTTTTCTTTGTACTATTTAACTTGTATTCCATGACAATTTTCAAGCGAAGTTAGGTATACAAGTATCCGTAATCAAGTGACAGTATGACACATTTAGGACTAAAAGAAGCTTATATATTATGTTTTAGTGAAAGTCCCTTTGGGGGTATTTGTATCTGGATATCAGAATCCACTCGAAATTTTCCTTTTCAATTTGACATTTCATTTCTAAATATGGCATGATAAAATCGGCTCGATTTTATTCAAGTTTCAAATACCTTGCCCTAATCATAGATTGTAGATGTTAAAAGATACATTTGATGTCTCTCGTTGTATACATTTTGCCTCACCACATTTAGGTCTGGAATATATTGTGTGTTCAGTATCAATGTCTATAAGCGACATATGGTTAGCACATTTCTCATCGCGGTGAGATTTGGTCCTATCTTTTATTTTAAAAAAACTATCCTCATTTATTTTGATTTATTTACCTGAAAAAGTCATTACACCTGTAACTTTTTCAATTAAGTTTGATCGTGTAATAAAACAGCTTCCTTCCTCCTGAATTTACGATCGGATCATTGTTACTGTGAATAAGAGGAATTTTTATATCCGCCGGCCGGTCGCGTTATGGCCATAATAAAACACCATTATTAAGAACTAGGATACATTTCGAGTCATAAAAGTATCGTAAATAATTATTATTGCACCTAAGAGCATAATTACACTTACGCGTTCAGGCTATTGACCTCAAGAACTAACTTCTTGGAGGAGGCTTGATGCGGAGAACTGCTAACAGAAATAGTGCTGAAGCATAGAATATTCAACTAATACCGTACCAATGCTACCTTGTTGCGTACTTTCCAGTAATCAAAAGGTACTTATTATGGCAGTTTTTTAAACCTTAACTTATTTAATCAAATGTAAAGTATGGGCAAACTTAACATTGTGATTTTGCACTGTACTCAAATGTAAGAACCGTCATCAATAAAGCTTTGCATTCTTTACGAGCTCGAGTAATAGATTCAGCTTTTTCGCAAACTCAGTAAGCTTAACTAGCTCTTATGTCGTGGTTTTAATCACATTCCGGGATAGAGTAACTAATAATAATAGTACCTGGTATTTATATAAATTTTGTGTGTTGAAAAAATAATATTATACCTACTATAAATTAAAATAAAATACAGTTTTTTTTCCGCTATCAAACTGAATTTTAGTCAATGAGACAATGAAAAATTCAATAACCAAGTAATTAGCAAGTAGTTCAAGTTTATCGCTGATTCTTTTCAGCAGAAGCAGCCTTACATTCGAACAGATTAAGTCAGAATCGTAACTTTATTATCAGCTTTCAGGCCTAGTTGAATAAAAACATATTTTCGTTGAAAAAGTCTGTTCATGTAGGGTTACGTCGATATTGTGATATACTGCTACAACAACATCCATATTTACTTATTCCTTTTGTAAATGAATAACATGAATAGTTGTTACAGTGGTAGGATTGACTTGATATTTGGTACTTATACGATCCGACCACTTTATCGCCTTGCATTTTCTCTTTTTTAATTCCTCGTCGAGTCGAGACTTATTCCTGGCATCACGCAACATTACATTATTGTCTAGTATTTTATTTTTATTTTCAATTGTTTGTAATATTTTGTGTCGTTAATGTAATGTTGTGTGTTGTCTGGAATAAAACTTTTTCGTTCTTTCTTTCTTTCTTATTATTTTCTCACTTTATTCTTTTGTTTGAAGGCCTTCTATTTTCCAAAGGAACTTTGACAAATCTCTAAAAGAATATCAAAAGGTTATCATGAAACATGCAACATACGATTCAGGCACGTGTGCCAAAGAAATATCATAGTCCATGCAAATAGTTCTGCACTGCGCTGCATCTAAATTGCGTCACTTTCTTGTCAGCATACACTTTTCAGACGAACACTTTTTAGACGAACATTTTACGGGTACATGGCGTTTTAGTTCTGGAATTCTGTAGTTGAAAGAGTTCAAGTTAGTTATTTTCATTAGATTTTTATACATATGGCATAGTATTTTGGACAAACATGAAATTTCATACAAAAGTTTTTTTTTAGCAAATATTTTCTCTTCTTATAAAGCACTGCATTTGGTATCGTTTCATAGCTAAATAAACCAGCCAATTGCGAGTCAGACTCGCACACGGAGGGTTCCGTACAATATTAAATAACTCAACCTTACTATGAAAAAAAAAACGCAAAAAACCTATAATTTTTTGTTATAACGGCCATAGAAATAAAATTTCAGCTGTCTACCTATTACCGTTCATGAGATACAGTTCACTGACAGACAGACGGACTGACGGACAGCGGGGTCTTAGTAATAGGGTTCCAATTGTCACCCTTTGGGTACGGAACCCTAAAAAGATAACTTGTACAACATACATTTTACAAGCTTTTATTTAGTTTCACCTGTCTCGTCTGTAATGGAATTTTGCAAGTTAAATTTGACCCACTTTCCGGATACCGATTGAGCTGAAATTTTGCACGAATATGCAAATCGCGTGATAATGCAATATTATGATGACGTGGAGCTGATCTGATGATGGAGGTGGAAGGTGGCCATAGGAACTCCGTAATAAAACCTCATAACCTCATCGAGTTTAGGCTCGTTTGATTCATCTTAATGAGTACTTTATGATATCAAAATACAGTGAATTAAATTAACATCAAAGAAGAGAAAATATTTACTTAGAAAACACGCTTTTGTATGAAAGCTTGTTGTAGCTCAATTCAATTCCCATGAGTTTATTAAACAACGAGGAGTGGGTGGTGAAAGTCATTGATGGTATTTTGTTGTTTCTACGAAGTATTTTGACCCAAAAGTTGTTGGGCTGCCGCTCTTAATCATTGACTGTGATATAACATCTTTTATATCTGAATGTTTATATCATCATTTTCTTTTATGTTATAAAACTTTTGAGGAATTACTCCTTAAAAGTTTTATTAAGTTTTACCTTACGGTTGTCGTTACTAATAGGTATTATCATTTCGAAAGAAAGTCTATATTTGCTATGCTTTCACGTTTTGAAATATAAAGACGATAATTATAAAAAAAAAATATGCGGTTCCTTATGAGCCATTTGATTTTGTTCGCACTCGATGGACACCTATTATACCTACATAGCTTATATCCTAGTGCTTGGTCACGGTATAAGGTGTTTGCCTCAGATGGGATTTACACCCATTAGATTGGCATTTAAACTGCGCCCGCCGATTTGGCCGCGTATAGCGGACTCCTAGTTGGTTCTCTGACAGAATACTTTGTACCTCAGGAATGCGGCTAAAACTGCAGGACACAGTGTTAGTAAGTTAGTTAAGAATATACTTAACTCTTTCCAGTTCAACGGCATTACAATAGTCCCAATCCAAGTTTGCTGCAATGTTAGGTACTTTAGTAAGATATTTAGAATATGTCGACATTTTCTGATTGAACCTTATAGAGCCGGCGGTATCACCCTACTCACTCCGTGCTTTAAGGCGCGGACTGACTACGATTTTAACAGCACTTATTCTTCACTGGAATAGGGTTGAAAATGGTAAATCATAAATGTGTCGACTCTATGAAATGGACTGTTATTTACGGGTTTTCTTTAGATTATACAGAATATATACATTAAATTGAATAAGTGTCCGATTAACATTCTAATATAATTCTGTATCTTATATATTCTTAAAAATAAACTTGTTGTCATCGCTGAAAATACGGGGAATTTCGTTTCGAAAGATTTATTTTGACGAAACTTACGATTTTTTTATTGGGAATATCAAAGCACTTTTTAATATTTTATTCGGTTAACATTTTTCTCAAAACCCTCTTCTATCCACAGTTTCTTTGTGTGTTAGGTATTTCATTGCGTCACGTCATACTCGACTCTCAAAGACACCCATTTTTGAGATTTGAGCTTAGACCTGACTTTAATTAAATTTTACCCTAAATGGAATAAATGCTACTGCGACGCTACAGCCATTGGCTATTGGATATCTTCACAATCGAATTCCGAAATTGAACGTATTATACTTATTTGATTTAACTTATTTCTAAAGTCTATTCATCCAATTATTCAGTCTTTTCTAAATTCTAGACGTGTAAAACATAATTGTTCTTTTATCCATGGGATTTTTTTTCTGATATTGAATTTTTAATTCGAATTGGATTGAATTGAATTTTCACGTTTGGCATTGAAAATTCTAATTATTATTTGGTATCAGGACACAAAAATAACAAAACCATAATCAATATATCTTTATTACTTAAATTAAAATTAATTAAGTAATATATTATTTATTATTTAATTAATTTGACGGGCCAGTTGGCGCAGGTGGTTACGGTTCACATTACGCGCCGCAGGTCGTGGGTTCGATTCCCACACAGGACATGCATTTGTGTGCATGAACATGTCTGTATGTCCTGAGTCTGGGTGTAATTATGTATATTATGTATGTATTTACAAACAAAAAGTAGTATATGTATTATATCAGTTATCTGGTTTCCATAGTACAAGCTCTGCTTAGTTTGGGATCAGATGACCGTGTGTGAGGAATGTCCCAGGATATTTATTTATTTATTTTATTATATAGTCCTAAATCGTAGTCCTGTGCAAACGTACAGAAAGCTGGCGGCATTGCCACGTTTTGGGTGTATTATTTTGATTATTATATGCATTGGTACCTTTTCCATCTAACGTGTAACGGAAAGGGTATATCTATCCGAAAAGAAGACTACAACAGGGACTCTATAAAAAGTTTCAGCTCAAAATAAATTACACAAAAATGTATACTAAATTTTTGCTCAATGAAGGTCATAATCTTTTCACGTCACTTGCTAATATTATTATATGATTTTCTCTTACGTAGTCCTGTGCGCCTAGTACTAAAGAACTGTACTACCTTTCCGTTACACATTGTATATCTTTATATATACAATTCTACTTTACGTGTGTATGTCACTGAACTCCACCAGGGCGCCACCCAAACGCATACAAAAAAAAAGACATTGAAATCGGTCCAGCCGTTTAGGAGGAGTTCAGTGAAATACACACGTACAGTAGAATTAACTCCCTGGGTGGTTTAGATAGGGTAGGGTAGGGTAGGGTAGGGTTATGGTAGGGCGCCGGGCAGCTAGTAGTTTATATTATTTTTTATTCTACTTAGATAGCAAACTAGCATACAGCCTGCCTGGTAAGCAGTAATAAGTTCCTATTTATAACATATTAATATTCATAGATTATATACAAAAGCATCTTAAACCAACGGCAATTGTGACTTACGAAGTACGATCGTATCTTGAATTACGAAAGTTTATTTCAAAAGAAAGTGAACGAATAAGAAACCTTTTTCTTGTAAACTGACTCAATTTTACGGTCTCCCAAAAGTAGACCAACTTAAAGTTGTAAACTTCGTCAATAGTTATACAAAGAAAATAAATTGTGCAAAGTTAAGAGCAAAGGTTTTGCTACTAAAGGCATCCTTTGAATTGAGTTTCCTAAGAGAAGTTACTTACAAAAGTAAATATTTTTAAAGGACTGAATTATTTAAGGCTTTCAAAATGTCGAGTATAATGCGTAGAAAGAACTTAGTGGTTAAAATGCACATACATCAGTTGAGTCAATAAACATAGACTGTCATAGCATTTTGAAGAAATAGAAAAATGAAAATCATGACATCACTTACTATGCCCACATCACGCGGGCATAGAATATACACTCGAGAGTAATGAATCCTATAAATCTCCCCAATCACGCTTCGTGACCTCAAAATTGCTCTCACATAGGAATGGGAGAATATTCCCCAAAATCGTATAAGGAACTTGGTGTACAACATGCCAAACCGTGTAAACGCAGTAATGGAAGCACGAGAAGGCAAATACAAAGTATCAAAATTCAAGAAAATCGTAATGTTGTTCAAAAATGTCATGTTTTATTTTAAGTTACCTATTTTTGTTTTAAGGCGAGATCAGCAGTTTTTTTCTTTATGTAATTTTTATTAGTAAATAAAATGTAGTGACTCATAAATTTTATTACTTTCATTTAAGGTGTATTTAATTGTCTATTAAACACAATTTATTTCATTAAACTAATTTTTAGTTTCCGAGATTTATAGGTTTCTTTATGTGTCCCGGATTCATTGCTCCCGAGTGTATAACAGTACTAACATGGCGAAGACTGACACACGTTGCATAAAATGTCGGTAGTAGATTTTCAAATGGAAAACACATAGACTGATTTATATGTATACTAGCTGTACCCCGCGGTTTCACCCGCGTTTCCGGCATAAAAAGTAGCCTATGTCCTTCTTGTTACTATAGGCTATGTGCATACCATTTCATCATGATTTCATGTTGATTAGTTGAGGCGTGAAGGCATAACAAACAAACAAACTGACTCACTTTCGCATTAATAATATTAAGTTAGGATTTGAATTAGTTAGGATTATGTAGAGCAAACGAACAATGTTTACGAATTCTGTATATTGTACAGCTTTAATTTGGTAATGAAATTTACAATTTACATTCACGTAGAACATTAGATAATTAATTTGACCCATACTCACGTAGAAAGTAATTAATTAAACAATATTATAATATAACTATGATATGATGGTAGCGTTTATTACCTTAGTTAGTACAAAATAAGGGTTGTTTATCATGGCCGTATTTACAATTACGAACGTTATTGAAACACACATCTCGCTCTCTCTTTAGACTTACTAATGAGCGAAAATGAGATGTTAATAAGTGCTAGATCTAGTAATGTTTACCTTTACACTTGAATTTTAGTAATTATAGCAAATTAGCTAGTAAAATACAATAGTTTTGAAATAATAGTAGTTTCAACAGGACAAAGCTACATAAAGAAGCAATTTACGTGTCATGTGTTAACAAGCAATTAAAATTATTACAAGTAAAAAATAAATATCAGTAAAACTAATTCATTTTCATTAATTCATTTGACGGGCCAGTTGGCGCAGTTGGTTAAGGTTCACCTTACGCGCTGCAGGTCGTGGGTTCGATTCCCGCACAGGACATGCATTTGTGTGCATGAACATGTCTGTATGTCCTGAGTCTGGGTGTAATTATGTATATTAAGTATGTATTTACAAACAAAAAGTAGTATATGTATTATATCAGTTATCTGGTTTCCATAGTACAAGCTCTGCTTAGTTTGGGATCAGATGACCGTGTGTGACGAATGTCCCAGGATATTTTTTATTTATTTATTTCCTGCGCAGAAGATACATTTTCAAACCGCGAGAAACCACTATTTGTCGGCAGCTGCCGCCATGTTAGCGCGCGCCGTGCGGAGGGGCGTGACTTGCGAGTGAGACGGAACTAACGGCTGCAGTGTATTATGAACCTTATAGTAGTGATCTAAGGTTGATTGTAAGTTTTAAGCATTCTTTCGTTAATCTTCGGGACCATACTTTATTTTCTGTGCGAGCGAAGATTCACGACGCGCCTGATTAGTTGGGTAATACTGTACCTATGTGTAATTCACACATTCAGCTTTGAAAACAGATAAAATGCCACATGATCGACATCTATGAGTGTTAGAGACTGTCTTTCTCTCAAGCTTGATATCATCGCTTGATATTGTAACTAATAATGAATATTCATGTTCAAAACGGTCGAGTTTCAGTGAATTAATTATCAAAATAGGATTAATTAAATCGAAACTAAATGTCCGAAATTACGATCGGTCACAATTTAAAGCCGATTAAACATTTATTTTGCTGAAAATTCTCGTCATAAAGGCCAATTTCAATTCTAGTTTCCTTTGATATAAGGTCGTTTATTCCGTACCAGGAAGTTCTATCTAATATTATGTATGTACGACTGCTAAAGGAGCATTTAAATTCTGCGGTGTCGGTATCGTTCAATCTTTATTATAAGCTATTTTACTAAACGCTGGGGATTAAAATTTGTCTTTATTTCAAATCTTAGTGGTTCATAAAAGGTAGAGTAGAAAACGAATAAAATTTTGTGGCTTTTGACAGGATCTTATTGTAATAATACTACTTAAAAGATTGTGTGTATGTTTGTATTGATATTTGTTATTCAAAGATGCCGTTAATCTAATAATAAATAATAAAATAAATAATAATAAATAATAAATAACCGATTTGGATGAAAAAAAAAATATGTATTCCATATTTTATTGTTTATGATATTTGCATTAGATCCCTCAGGAAGGCGCGGGTACATCCGCAGGGTAAAATATAGTATCTTTATGTGCTTTTCAAATCTTTCGGAAAGTTTCTTCTTTACTTTTTATATTGGATTTTACTTTGAGTGAATTAACGTATATAAGTTTGTACACGTTCAAATAATGTACTTATACATAAAATACAAAATAAATTTAATATTGACTAAACATATTGAATCCTACGATGCATTGACCCAAACAGGACGAGAATCAATGTAATCCCTCATAAGAGATTTATTGCCAACGGGATTCCCGATGGAATATTATATCGCAATATTTATTTTATAATCTACCAAAAAGCATTTTTACTTCATGATTTGTGCTTTTTTATTTGTTTGACTACCATGGTTAGTGATAATGCGACCGAAAAAGGTGAGCACTTTGGAGTTGACGCAATATGCACGTTTCTTCCAATTGGTCTTTATAGCCGTCACACCAGCATTCACTAAAGTCCGCCCCCTCCCCCGTTAACGGTTCTGAGCCGAGGTACGGCCCCAACTGGGGCACCCCCAGGCGTAGTTACCTAATCATAGCCCCGATTGAGAGCTTGCACGCCGATTTGTCCGCGTAAGGGTGCTAAGTCCAAATTTTAGGGCGGCATCTACCAGTCAATTAAAAAAACAGCATTACTCGTTTCTTATAAACTTTTCTCTTCCAGTCTTAATATAAATAGATTACCCATACACCCATCCACAAACATACATACAAAAACACATATACATACACATACAGCTCTGTTTCTGTCATAGTTGATCAGTTATGTTAATAAAAAGTAAATCCTTAATTGGCATTAAGTTAAGTAGTTAAGTCATGAATGTCGCTACTTTATAGCTGTGGATTTTGTATCATAATAAAATAAAAAATAAAATAAAATAGATATTACATACATATACCCAGAACAAACAGACATGCACGTTTGTAAGGTGTTTGTTCAGTCACATTTGTGTACGATAGAAATAGAACCGTACAGTGTGGTAGTCAGGTTATACATCCACAATACACGTTATAGTTTCATATATTTGTTTAACAGATATACACTATTTATTCTTAAAGCACAAATAAAAAAAAATCTTTATCTTTACAATCAAATCCTACTTATATGAAAAATGCAGAAGTTTGTTTTGTTTGTCACTTCTTGCCTCAACGGACGCACGAGTAGATTATGGATAAGATTTATCCAGGAAAACATAAGATTGCTCGAGAACGCGGGTAAAACCATGCGGCGAAAACTAGTGAGAGTGATGTAATAATAGTGATAGTGGTATATCCTTAAGAATTAATAATATTCATAGTGTGAAACTTACTTAACATTATAACAAATTCAGTATCAAAGCTTACATGTGACACCAACTATGTAAATATGATGTATCTCAGAAATGTGAAGTTTGTCTTCCCAGCCACTACATAGCTCTATCATGGAAGTAATATGTAGACGACGACGTGCGACGTCAATAACCAACTTATATTAAGTAACAAGCTGTGTTACGCCGTATCATATGCTTGGTAGAGATAAATTGTACTCTACACATCTTCAGAGCCCTTCTGAAAGGTTTCATTACAATAAGTTCACTTTAGATATAAAAAATAACATAAATAGATGGACGTTTACACTGGCCATCAAAACTTGTTACCACACTTTTAAAACTGCACTTTCTTCTAAGTTTTAGTAGTTACAGTTTTACAATAAAAAAAAAATTATAGCAATTTTCTTCAACTTTCTTTGAAACTATAGTAGACACAGGAAAGCCATATGATTGATTGCTAACATAGTGGTTTAATCAAACAAAAGTATGTTCATATGATATTTGTACATCCTAGATAAGACATCAGAGTAACAGTTGATTTATTTGAAGTTGTCGTAAACAAATATTTTGCTCGTAGCTCGTAGACTTCGTAGCGCTTCACTTTATGCATTCGCTACGAAGTCATGAAACTGCTACGTAACATGCCAATAGCAAATTCCCTCTGTGACGACTTCTCAACCGATACAAGTTGTATTTGTATGTCTCTACAGAGAATATTAGTCTAGTTGGTGAAATGATAACTTCCGCCTGCGGACTTTCGTTATTGAGAGACATTATATTTTCTAGTCTGTAGTCTGTTTTCTTACACAACTAACTTCTAATTGTTTGAATTAAATTATACATATATTTTATTAAATAGTTGGAGATTTGTAAATGACAGGATCACCTATATGTTTACATTATCGTAGAAATTAAGCTGTAAATCTTCCTAAGAGTAAACCAATAAAAATAAATATTATTTTTCCGTTATAAAAAGATATGTTATTAGATATTCTAGGTCTTAATCTTACTACTTTCATTTATAATATTGCTAGCATTCACCCGCGGCTTCGCTCGTGTAGACTATAATATGTGTACGGCCGCGTAATGAACGCTAGGTTGTTAATTTCGTAAAGATTCCTAAATATTCTCGTGGTCTCGGTGGACGGCGTTTTTTGGAGGCACTTGTGTCCTTTTAAATAAGTAGTCTTTAATTTTTATTTAAGAGCTACTTTTTATCGCGTTATTTTTCACTCAAAAACACACAGACATTCGCATTTATAATATTATAAGTAGAAAGTTGGATAGTAGTTTTCTCTTATGCCACGTTTGGTTAAAGTTACATGTAAATGTTACATCATGGCGAATCATCCACATATACTATTTTACTTGCAAAGATGAACGGCAATTTAAGGTTATCGTCTCTATTCACCTCTCGCTCGCATAATTATCGCTGAACTCACACACGCCGGTATGCTCCGATGAATTGAACAGCTATGTTTAGGTGTAACGCAGACGACACACTTTTTGTGCGAAGGAGTCTGTGTGGGGCACAAAAAGTCCGTCGCGGATATTTCTCGGATTAAACGCACACGACATACATCTTCGCTCATTCTGTCGGAGGACGTATACGCTATGGAAATGCAGATATTGCGATGTATTAGTTTGTACTTGGAATATAGAAATAGAAAATTTTGGGTACATACATCCTATTCTTTCGCAGAGATCACTGAAAGGACAGTTTCATATAAATTATAGGTGTATGTATGTATTTTGTCCACGCATTTTTCCCAAACTATTATTCGGATTGTGATGTGAACATTGATGCATCGCTCTCTAACATTACCAAATCTATCAATATCCTACCGCATACGCGCCAATCACTAACGAGTTCAGACTACTGACTGAAGTGTGCATAGCATAGACAATACACTATAACTGGTGCATAGTCTGGTTTAGCGAGTATTGAAGCAAATGTTTTATTTTTTCGCACACTTTTTGTGCGGCGCGGTGTGGTGCGGTGTGGCGCGATCTGTCAAAATTTTATTATTTGTACGCCGACTTTTTATCCGTTACTGCATATAATTGTATACGTTCTATTTTTAAAGACTAAAAAGTGAGCAACGGATAGTCTGTCGTCTGTGCTGCACCTAACGTGATTTAGAATATCCTAATATTATAAATGTGAAACTGAGTTTGTTTATTTGTTACGCTTTCACGCCTCAACTACTCAACGGATCATCATGAAATTTGGCATGCAGATAGCCTATGGTATGGAGAAGGACATAGGACTTTTTGTCCCGGGAACACGGGGGACAGCTAGTTACACATTTTTGATTGCATCAAATATGAAAATCATTTTTTGTCAGCCCTGTCGAGATCTATGGCCAGCCCTTTTTATTTTTTATACCACTAAGTGGCAAACAAGATACGGCCCGCCTGATGTTAAGGTATCAGGTACCAGAGGTATCACTCGCGCGTTGCCGACCCTGCAGAAATCTGTTCACACCCTTTTTGAAGAACCCCGTGCTGTACTCCTTTGGGAAAACCACGGCGGGGAGCTCATTCCACAGTACGAGCGTCCGCGGAAGAAAACTCCTTTTAGCCCGCACAGTTCGAAACAATTCTGGTTTCAATGTGTGTGGATGAACCCCTCGTCGATGGCGAGAGTTGCGATGGTGGAAGGTAGCTGTAGGGCATCAAGTTGAAAAATTCTTTAGAACACTCTTCGTTGTTCAAGCTACAAACAAAACAAAACAAATTATTGTCTTATCATGAAATAAATTACACAAAAATAGATTTAAGGAGGTATGAAGTTAATATTTAACTTTTAACTTATTAAAACATTAATGAATATTAAAAGGACATCAAATAGAAAACAAAAAAGCTATTTGAGGTAAAAACCTTCCAGTTCCTTTCTGAAAAAAGGTTAGGTTGCAGGACACATATTATAAATCTAAATTTGTTAGGAAGAGTAATGTTTGGCTCTTTAGAAATGCGACCTTATGAACCACGCGTCAGACTGACATTTTATGTGCCAGTGTTTATATTCATTCAAAGGGGCCTTTTGAATGAATATAAATATTTCATACGATTCATATGAAGATAAAATTAAATGAAACAAATAAATAAACAAAAAAACTCACTTTCGCATATACTAGGACAGGATTAACGGATTTATTAGATAGATTCTTTAAAGTAATAATTGAACTGTTTTACAAAAAACTTCAACCGATTTCAAAGTACACTAAGAAGTAATAAAATCCCGATCTGATGACAATGTGACCAAACGAATAAGAATTTTCCATATCGGTTAATAAATGACGGAGTTATGAGGTAACAAACATAAAAAAATATTACAACCTAATTGAGAACCTTCTACTTTTTTGAAGTCGGTTAAAAACAACATCGTCTCGTAGAATGTAAGACATATATTGTTAACCAATATTCATTGGTTAAAGTATATTATTAAAAAACTGAACTGAATATTTTAGCAGAAGCTTCGTTTCCAATATTCATGAAAACAATGTTTATTAATTATTTAAAATTAAGCCCGAATTAAACGCAATTAATGGAGTAAACAAACTAATTGAATTCAAATTTATACAGCACCGTCTTTATAGACTCCCGATTATTTCCATTTAAAGGAGGTTTACGGGTTCTACGAAAAATAATGAAAAGCAAACTTGCTCCGAATAATTTAAGATACCTCTACGTAAATAAAATGATAAGTATATACGTTCGTAAATTGTTAAATAAACAGAAGTTAATATACCGAGCATCTGGTATACCAAAAATCCTGTATATTTAATGAAATAAATGCAAAAATGTGTTTTTCAAATATTATTATTATTAATAATAATAACTCTTTGCCCCCAACAAATTGCGACTGATGGAGCTACTGAAGGTAACTGAAACATTCAGTAGCGCCATCAGGATGGAATTTGGTGTGGACAAATGTGCAGTTATGCATGTAAAGCGAGGGGAGATTATGGAATCCGAGGGAATCCAACTCTCGGATTCCATACAACTTAGATCCCTCTCCTCATCCGAAAGCTATAAGTATTTGGGTATGTCGGAAGCGTTAGGCATCAACGTTACTGACATGAAGCAATCGTTGAAGGAGCGCTTCTTTGGTCGCCTGAAGAAGGTATTAATTAGTCTTCTTTCAGGCGGAAACAAGGTGCGCGCCTTCAACGGTTGGGTCATGCCAGTTTTGATGTACTCTTTCGGCATACTCAAATGGACTCAGACTGAACTCGACGCCCTGGATAGAAGGGTCCGTACACTGCTGACCGCAAACCGGATGCATCACCCACGCTCATCGGTGATGAGACTGTACATCCCGCGGAAGTGCGGGGGTCGCGGCTTTTTAAATGCTAAGACCCTCCACAACCGCGAGGTGTGCAGTCTCAGGGAATATTTTCTAAAAGCCGAAGTGGGTATGCACCGTGATGTGGTGGCAGTGGACAAGGGACTTACCCCGCTCTCCATGGCTAAAGAGAACTGGCGCAAACCTGTGATACTTACCACGGATAACCGCAAGGAGATATGGCAAAACAAGGAGCTTCACGGGCGCTTCTATCGGGCTCTTCATGAGCCCGGTGTAGATTTTTTAGCGTCCGTATCCTGGCTACGTTTTGGTGACCTCTTCGGGGAAACGGAAGGTTTTGTGTGTGCAATTATGGACGAAGTTATCTTGACGAATAACTACCGGAGACATATCATGAAGGACGGGACAGTTGACGTGTGTCGGGCATGCCACCGTCCGGGTGAGTCCATAAGACATATTATCTCTGGTTGTTCTCGTCTGGCTAACGGCGAATACTTGCACAGGCATAACCAAGTAGCCAGGATTATTCACCAGCAACTTGCTTTGAAATATAATCTTGTGGATGCTGAGGTACCGTATTACAAGTATGTGCCCGACCCAGTTCTCGAAAATGACCATGTCACGTTGTACTGGGATCGGTCTATCATTACTGACAGGACTATTGTTGCCAATAAGCCTGATATAGTAGTGATAGACCGATTAGCGCGCCACGCAATGATAGTCGATGTTACCATTCCACATGACGAGAACCTCGTGAAAGCTGAGAAAGAGAAACAAATAAAGTATCTCGACTTAGCACACGAGGTTGTCGACATGTGGAATGTGAGCTCGGCTATCATTGTGCCGATTGTCGTAACGGCCAATGGCCTGATGGCCGAGAGCCTCGACCAACATCTCTCGAGGCTCTCGTTAGGCGGTTGGATCAAGAGCCTAATTCAGAAGGCAGTACTCCTCAATACGGCTCGCATTGTGAGGAGGTTCCTGTCTCTGCAGCCCTAACCACCGGTAGCTTGGACCCTGCTCCCGACACCGGCGGAACACTATTTTTTATATTTTTAAATGTTTTTTGTTTAATGACTTTTATAAAAATATTTAAAAATGTATTTAATATGTAAAGAAAAAGAAATAAACGAAATAATAATTTATTTATTTTCTCTCACAAAATGTTGTTAAGTATAAATGTAGAAGGTAATATGATCTGAAAGAAGAAAGGAGAATATGATGAACTAGTTAGATGGCTCCTATAGGCGGCTTGAAAACTTCAAGATGAGGTTCACCACTGAAAAGTATTTTTAGAAGATCCCTTTACACACCGCCTGACAAATACTAAGTATTTTGTGCTTCTGATCTCAAGCACCGCATAAGCCATGTTTGACCAGATTCTCTGTTCGATGCAATTCTATCTAACACCGTGTTGCTGAGCCAACAAATAATATAGCGAGGCCGCACCAAGTGTGCATTTACCTCAGTACGTACTTTTTCGGTCAGCAACGCGGTCGCATTCATTTAGCTTCTCCATCTAGCATAATATTCGAAATATTAGACGAAATTAGCATTTATTGAAGTGTTACAAAAGTCTATTATTCAGCAGTCGTACCACAAGGGTCGCGTCCCCTACATTCTCACAGTGGTAGAAGTGGAAAGCATACACAACCTAGAAGGCGAAATAAATAAAAAATAACAAAAATATACTGTAATCGGAAAATCGAAAGTAAATAAGAAGAAAATATTTAAAACCAATCATTTTGATAAATAAATACTCTTCGTTGCTTTCATTTTTATTTGTGTAACATTACCCAAGGATTTGCAATACCCTCTTTTCACTTCTCGTCTCAAATAATCACTTCCGAGTGGCCAAGACAAATGGTTCGACTTCTGACGTGACATCGCGAAATTCCCTTCTCGGAAAGGTTTACTTCCTTCCACCTATACCTTTTTATATGGTTTTGGGGCCCCTTTTACGTGCATGATTTATCACAATCTATAAAGGGCAAATACAAAATGACAATTCTGTAACTTTATTTATCGTCAAAAGGTAAAAAATATCTCAGCTGGGGGTCTAAAAAGGACACTCAAACAATATTGCTAAATGGTATTCATTTTTAGAATTCATATTTAAGATACTAGCTATCGCCCATGGTTTCACCCGCGTTTCCGGGATAAAAAGTAGCCTATGTCCTGCTCCATACCGTAGGCTATCTGCATGCCAAATTTCATGATGATCAGTTGAGTAGTTGAGGCGTGACGGTGTAACAAACAAACAAACTCACTTTCGCATTTATAATATTAGTTAGGATTCATATTACCCATTTCTTTAGTCATTTAGTCAAAAATTATAGCCTATATTTGTATTGAGAGATCACCTCTCAATCAGTTTGGCAGATGTAATTACACATTATGCCTGTGTATTGCTTCGTCTTTGCTTTGTGTTCAGCAGCTTCCAATCCCAAGATAATGTCGTAGGGCTCACATATACATACACACACACACCCACACACACACACACACACACACACCCACACACACACACGCACACATACACACACACACACACACACACCCACACACACACACCCCAAACATACACTTTGCGCGCGTTTCGTCTTAATTAAATTTAAGTTTCTTTATTGTTTCTAAAAAATGTTTTGCAAGAGCGTGATCTCCTAACACAAGCAAATATTTGCTTAAAAGGAGATTCCAAAAATATGTTGTAACCTAAGATAAGTTAATGGAAATAAATTTATTATTATTTATTTATTTATGTCTTCAACGTTCTACCACCTTGGGCTTTCGTGCTCTGTAAGTGCCGTCCGAATTACATGCCACACAGCTCTTAATTATATTTGCCACGGGATACCATTTCTTTTAAGAGAGTTGTATAATAATACGATGTACATCATAGGTACGTTTGACACTAAGTTTTTCAGAAACAGCAAGCAAGGATTATTTCATATTTTATCATGACTAAGGCTTTACTGTAGACCAGCCTCTCCAATCTCTTTATGTACGAGTACTCCATTACCTTGATAATGGTATGACTAAAAATGTCTGGTTGTTTTGTAAGCGATGGTAGTAAGCCCCATGTCGACATAAATACCATCTAGTAAATATTTCAATCTACTGGAATATTTTTATAGATATAATAATAAAACGATATTTTTTAAACTGAGCAAATATATTCTTTCACAGGATGTATTCAACCCTTAAAATATTGAATTGAATATGTAAAATCCATATTTTAATAGCCTTTACGTTGAACAAATTTATACAATACTATAAAATCAGTGATATTTTTTTAAAGCTTCATATTATATTTATATTCGTACATTTGTGCAAATAAAAAGCTATCTGAGTATTATTTAAATTTTACCACAATCTCACCACAGGTAATGATGTTGTGACGTGGTTCATCATGGTGGTTAAGTGTGAATTTTGGAGCCCTAATTGTCAGAGAAGGGTGATAAATTATTATTTTACTAGAAGGAGGACACTGGGTCGTCTTTATTACTCATTTACATTAAATTTTTATGTGACTACGTGACTCTTTTCGTAGGGTTGACACGTTTAACGTATTTATATTGTGACCTTTTTAATAACATTAACATTAATTACTCTAGTTAGCATTTAAAACTGGTTTTTCTTTGTTGACTGTTGCTTTTTCTAAATAAAATAAAACGAATGATAACTTTGTTTGGTCGTGAATCGAATTCTGTGAAACACAGACCAGTGTACATGTGTTTCAGCTGCACTTGAGAGCTAGTTTCATAGCTTAGTGAGTATACTGCCATCAAACACATCTTTGCATACCGGTGATATGCAGGTCGTTGTTTTGGTCAGTGACGAGCGACTCAGGGTCGATAATACAAATGATACTGGTATTAAAAAAATACTTTATTTTTTATAATAATAAAAATAATATTAATTAGAAAATCATGTAATAAGCTAAAGTGTAGACGTAATACTCAACGGGAGTGCGAGGGAGTAAAGGGGTGGGGCGATGGCGACTTGCGTCGAGCTCTAGTCGTGCACGTGCCTAGTGACCATACTTTGCGGTAATTTTATTTCAAATTTAATTAGATATTTCTCAACGCATTTACAGTATTTAATGAAATTAAGTCCATTTTTAGAAAATGTATTGTTTGTACTATCGCTCCTTGGTCGCTCGTCCCCGACCAAAAAAACATCCTGTATATAGTAATCAAACGATAGTCTATCCAAGGTTACAATTTAACTGAGGGTTAACACAAACGGCTATCATGTACGTTGTTATTAAGGTACCAGTAAATAAAAATAAAAAATTAATTGAAAAAACTTAACAATATTTAACTACTTTGGGTTTTTCATTATGAGGATCCCTAAAACATCTTAAGTTTACCCGCTACTACTTCAAACCTTTATGACACCTATAAAATAGAGTAGGTACAACTACCGAGGTAGTTACGTAAGTAGTTCTTTACTCATTTGGATTGTTGATAGCTGGATGGTATTTATATGTTGCCCAAACCATCTAACAGTACACATAAATGTATATAGTCTAAGAGCGAAGTTAGCATTAACCTGCACCCATCTGTTTAATGGATGAAAAGTATTTTATATCAAAAGTATTTTTTAAAAAATCGCGAGTGGGTTGGCTAAAAAAATTATAATGGCACAATTTATACCAATAGAAAGTATGAAGCCATATGCAAATGTTGGGTTATCTATTTTTCCTGGCGTAACTATTACTAACTATGCCAACCCGGCAGGCATAAAAAGGTACGTCGATACTAGTAATTTACACCCCAAACAGATGGATGTAAATTCTTAGTGTCGCCGTATAGTAAAACCGTGACGCCCGATACTTTCGATTGGTATAAAATAAAGAGTGCAATGTTTAAAAAAAAGCCATTTAAGTTTTTTTTAATACCAAGTCCGGACTGGATTTTTATAGCCAATCCCCTCGAGATGTATTTTTTAAAATACAAAATTTGATATAAAATACTTTTCATCCATTAAACAGATGGGTGAAGGTCGGTGTTAATTCGGATCCTCGACTAATTATGTATGTTTATATTAAAACATATTATAACTTAAACGATAATTTGGTTACAACTATTCAAAGTTAGTCTCCAAATATACAAGCAATTTCAACACCCTTATAATCCATTTACGAGTAGACATAGTAATAGTAACATGCACAATAATTCGCAAGGTTTATTCAACACATACTCATCAATCAATGTCAACATTTTCAAAGTAGAAGACAGATGAGTGACTTAGATTGTATACTGAACCTGTAGGTAGAGCCCCAAGCCTTAACTTTGCAGGTTACCAATTGTACAGACAACAGTAACAAAAGAGTACTTATTGCAGCAATTATTGTCTATATTAATATCGATATATATCTCGTAGCTATTATTTAATCTTCTTATAAAGCAATTTGCATCTAATGTCTCTTTTACTTATTATAAGGACGGCCAACAAACATATCGAGGAAAGCAATACAGTGGTCATAAAATATACTTAAAGCTGCTGTAATGCTGCTGCCTATAATTATAGGCAACATATGTAATGATAACATGAAGCTAGTTCATTCATATTGTAATATAGATACAAAATATAGGATAACATATGGAATCCACAATATAGAGACGGCAGGAATAGAACAATTCATCTTCGTTTTTATTATATGGCCCAATTTTTCAAGCCTCGGCTAAGCTAACCCTTTGATAAGTTTAAAAAAGTGTTTTAAGACGGGGACTAAGCTCAATTTCACAAAAATGGGTTTCTTTGAGACGCGAGTATGACGCAACCCAATGAAAATACCTCACACAAAAAATAATGTGGACAGACAAGGGCCTGAAGAAAAATGTTAACTGAATAGAATATTGAAAAGTGCTTTGTATTCCCCACAAAAAAATCGTAAACTAGTGCATAAAAATAAACTTTGGCGTCGTAATTCTCTGTATTTTCAGCGACAACAACTAATTTTTTTTTGAGAATATGTTAGATACTGCATTATATTGAAATGTTAACCGGATAATTATTAAATTTAATGAGTATTTTCTGTATAATCTAAAGAAAACGCAAAAATAAATATCCAAGCGGCAACTAGTCATATTGTCAACACAAATATGATTTACAATTTTCAACCCTATTCCACGCTGTCTAAATGTAGCAATAGCTTACGCGGTTGTTCTTTAGTCGTCGGGCAACGCTCGACCTGCATGGTTGGTACCGGACGCTTTGTGTCGATTTTTTTTATAAGCATTTGAGTATTGCTCTATACAGATAGCAATAGAACACATATTCGTATGCCCTGAGTGCAAGCGTCCTTGGTCGAACGTCTTGGCGATAGCCGCATAACCATAGTATACATACAACAAAAACAAACATGAAGATAAATCAACTAATCCCAAGAATCTTATATCTATGGATATTTCATTACCTTATTATATCTGAAGACGAAAAATTTCACCTTTATTACGTCACACATACATTCTTTTTCAGTGACAACCATTGAATTATTACGCTATTCAATGGTGACAACGTTGTTAGCTATTTCAGGACAAACTTGGGACATATACATTTTATTATGTAGTTAGTTGACTTTCTACCACCTACTACTTTTAATTATATAGTCAACACAAATATGATTTACAATCTTCAACCCGTATTTTTTCGATTTGGAGTGGACAAACCCAAAAGTTAAAATTAGAAGCCATTGAAAGGGATGACAATTTCTGGAATCATAAAATGAAACATGAGTTGGTTCGATTTTATATGAACTGCCTTCTCCCAGACATACACGTGGCATGCCTATACACGATGGTATTGTATCAGTAATGCAAATCAGTTTACTATTCGGGCAGATACAGAATAAAATTCAGTCAAGATTTCTAGATTTTTCTGAATTTAATACATCAGTAGCACGGAATCTTTGCCAAGCGCTTATCTCCTAAAAGCAGTGTTTCTCATTAATGTTTTTAGGCTCGTTGATGCGCTTGTAGTGTACCTAACTTGATTAGCCGTTCTTAATCGATCGACAAAGATAAGCAATTGCTGATGTGGACGGTATCCGGATGGGTGACCGTCTAGTGGTATTTCAACTCGAGCATTTTCCGTGCTTTAGGAGGCACGTTCTCGTAGAATCGAGGTTCTTTTTTATGCATGCGGTCTACCTTCCGTTCCGTCTTTGCACGCTCCATATTCACGGTCGCCAGATCTCGTAGAATCGAGGTTCTTTTTTATGCGTGCGGTCTACCTATGGTCTCATCTGAAGACTTTAAAGAAAACTCATAGGTAGAGGGTTGAAGGAAATTTACTAATTAATTACTATTACAAAAAATTATGTACAAAATGACGTGGAAAAATCGATAGAGTGACAAAACAAAAAGCTTTGTCAAATAAAGTTTAAATTATTATTTTTCTGTAGGGTATGAAACCTCTACACGTAAAGCCGTTGTTCTCGGCTATCACTAAATTGTGTAAGTCGTTATGCTAGTTGGAGATCTCTTAGGCGGCTTGGAAACTCCAACGAAGTTGAACACTAGCCTATCTCCACCAATTTGCAGTGGCCATGCATGGTGGAATATCTGTCCATTCTTTTCAGTAGTATTCCTGTTACCTATATTCTTATTTCACTCAGCAGTGATTATGTGCTGATGATGATGATGTTTGTTATGATTACTTCTGAATAGAGATTTAATGGTACTCTACGAAATGTCAATACGCTATACACGTTGATATCTCTAATATGTATGTATGTACTATCAATCTTCCCCATACCGTCATATTATGTAAAAAAAAACATCACAGAAAATTACCAAGAACTTATTAAAATATTATATTTCCTTGCCATTTAACGTTAAATGTATCTGTTTACACCAAAATCCTAAGGTTAAATTACACCCGAAGGTGAGGATTATTTTTACCAATGATTGTCCGAAACGTGTCTTCAGACGTCGAGCACAAACCGCTGGCTGAAAGCGGCCGTGATTCTGTAAAGCTTGCTAAGATAGTACAATACAAGTTCTCATAGAATTACGTAAACGCGATAGTTACGTCAATTCTTTGCAAACTTTACACTCGGGGTACTGATGCCTACGTATGTGTGTATCGGCGAAGATTTGGCTGCGTTCAGTAAAAAATATATAACGGTTGTATCAATGTCCCCCTATTCCCTCTAACGGGAAATTAAATTTAAAGTCGCGGCAACTCACATACATAAAATATGGCAGCTTTAAAACTTGATTATATCATGGATTATTAGTAATCCTATCTCTTCGGTAGGTATGTAAAAAGGAGAATGACCATTTTCTAAGGGGAATTCCACTTCGAAAATGTTTGTGTCACAATGATTTATTTTTTATTTTGTAGAAAAAATACTATATTTTCATAATCAGTAAACAGTTTTAATTTTCTGACCCGGGTTTAAGAGCTTTTTTCTTTTTTCTGATGCAGAATTTAAGATTATAAAATGCAAAAAATGGCTATTTACATAGTTTGTTTTAGTAATTCAATGGTTTAGAATTAGTAAGTCGGTAATCTTAAGGTTTTTTAATGGAGGCCACTAAAAAATACAATTTGTGTTTATTGTGATGTTTTGCAAAAGATTAAACGTAGGTATGCTAGACTTTTTGGCGGGATCTTGCAAAGTCACATAGCGTCTTCGTTTTATTTCCATAAATTCCTGTAATTTCAGGTTAATGCATATTATCAGTGGTGTTTTATCCAATAAAGATCAATCTATGTGCACACAAGTTCAGTGAAATTAATTATGTATATTGTGACTTTTCAAGTTATCTCAAAAGGTCCGTGAGAAGTTTTAGTACAATGACAACTATTTTACTAAAATATATCTGTTACGGACGGTGACTGATAGTGCGGACTATATGAAAATGATTTATTTAGTGACCAGAACTAAAATATAACTTGACACTGGCAAAAATAAGTCCTCATAAAAAAGATTTTGAAGCCAAACTTACCTATTCAAAATATGACTCGACACTGGCAAAAATAAGTCCTCGTAAAAAAGATTTGGTTGCCAAACTTACCTATTTATAATATAACTCGACACTGGCAAAAATGAGTCCTCATAAAAAAGATTCGGTTGCCAAACTTACCTATTTATAATATAACATGACAGTAGCAAAAATAAGTACTCATAAAATGGATTTGGTTGCCAAACTTAAAATTAAGAAGATTTTATTTTTCGTAAAATAAATTAATACTTTTAAGAAATTATTTTATGTTACTTGTTACTTTTTATAACTATACTATTATCGTAATAGGTTCTTACATTACATTCTGTTTGGAAAATAATCATTGTCATCAAACACAATTATAAATAAAATGTGTATTTGGCATTTCTGCTACCTTTAACCGACGAATATTATCTAATATCACTCTCGTAATTTCGTTTCATCATTACTAGCGTTATTCATCAGAAAAAGCTATATAGACCGTATTTAACTACGACAAACCTAATTTAACACCTGGCAACATTCGATATTAATAAAACTGTGATTCGAATGGCGTACGGTTTCAGATATCTGTGGTGCGGAAGGCGTACCTACAGGTGTAAAGGAGTTCAAGCGAATATATTATTAATGCTGTTTTTAATCCTCGGGATAGAAAAATATTAATATTTTGTGAATGAACATAATAAAATAAGACTTGATTTTTGAATCATATTTAATTGAGACACGCGATGACACAATAGTGGGCCCAAATATGGTCAATCTCCTTTGGTTTATATACCTTTTTATCTATAAAATAATTTTTTACACGTTTTGTAACAAAACGTCATTTTCAATCATATTTAACCGGGAGCACATTTCAGCGGAGGGTGCAATACGAATTGTGAGCAGTTTGCTCAGTAGTGGTGAACAGTTTAAGTTACATATATTAGGTCATTACATATGAAATTGGCGTTTTGTACGGGAGGAATATAAAGTCAATTTTTATTTTGTAAAATATATTTAATAAATCAAAGTATGCACCGTTGTTATCTATGCACTTTTGCCATCCCATAGGTAGTTTATGATCCCTTTACTAAAAAACCATGGGGGCGAGAATTAATAAACTCTTTGAAGGCGGTTTGGACTGCCGCATCGGAGTTGAATTTTTTTCCTTGTAAAAAGTTTTCCAAATTCCGGAAAAAATGGTAATCTGTTGGAGCAAGGTCCGGGGAGTACGGTGGATGTCACAAACATTCCAGCGGTTGTTTGTTGTGCAGTGTGTGGTCTTGGGTTGTCGTGAAGCAGCAGTGGCCTAGAGCGATTGACCAATCTCGGTTGTTTAGCAGCTAGTTCTTTCTTCATGGTTTGCAGTTGCTGACAATAGATATCTGCCGTAATCGTTTGGCCAGATTTTAGAAACCTGTAGTGAACGACAACGGCGCTAGTCCACCAAACACTCAAAAGTAACTTTTTCTGAGTCAATTTTCGTTTAAGGCAGGATTTGGCTGGGTCTCCAAGGTTCAGCCATTGCGACGAGCGCTTCCGATTATCGTACAGTATCCACTTTTCATCACAAGTAATGATTCGATTTAAAATCCCTTCATTATTGAGTCGGTTGAGCAAAGTAACACAGCAGTTGACGCGTGTTTGCAAGTTCGATTCACTCAATTCATGAGGTACCCATCGTTCAAGTTTTTTTACTTTCCCGATTTGCTTCATGTGGATTAATACAGTTTTATCACTTACCCCGAAGCCTGCAGCTATCTCTGAAGTGCTTTATAATGGATCCGCTTCCACAATAGCCTTTAATTCTTCATTTTCCACTTTGGTCTTCGGCCGTCCACGGGGTTGGTTCTGAAGGTCGGCTTTTCCGGAACGAAAACGTTGAAACCAAAAACGTACAGGGAATTAATATGGCTTACCGATGTACCTGCGCAGAAAATACATTTTCAAAGTGCGGGAAACGCTATTGGCCGACAGCTGCCGTCATGTTAGCGCGCGCCGTGCGGAGGGCCGTGACTTGCGAGTGAGATAGAACTAACAGCTGCAGTGTATTATGAACCTTATAGTAGTGATCTAAGGTTGATTGTATGTTTGAAGCATTCTTTCGTTAATCTTCGGGGCCATACTTTCTTTTCTGTGCGAACGAAGATTCACGACGCGCCATATAAGTTGAGTAATACTGTACCGTGCTTTCTTTTGCGACACCAGCGCCGTACACATAATTAATCTTTCAAGCTGTTTCTGCAGCACTGGTGCCACGGCAGAACTCGTACTCGTAAATATACCGATATTTCATGTTTTCCATTGTGCGGTAATAAGCGACGCCAAAGAAAAAAATAATGAGGAAAATTTATAAATTTGAATTTGGAATTCTTAACCAAAGAGGAGATATTTGAGATCAAAGTGGTCAGTACGACAAAACGCTAATTTCATATGTAAGGACCTAAATAATTTATACTGTTATGAAAATAAATAGATAGATTATTATATGTCTAATATCAATGATATTTTTTTTTGAAAATTGTTCATCGTCTCATATTATGTATCAACATTAAGAAATCCGTATCTATTCTGATTTCCTTACATATACTATGCAATTTTCCAAAGTACACACACATCAGTCATTCCACATTCTAGGTTGTGTGAGTGCATTCGTCGTTTGAAATCGTGAGCTGTCCGCGCCTTAATATCATATTAACAGATTATATTTTGGCTTTTGAAAAATAGGCCCGTAATTGAAGAAGTTTAATTACATATTATAATTATCACACTATATTACACATTATATTATAATTATGATAAAAATATCGTCGAGGGTTAATTAAATCACATTGTATCTATCCCTGCGACACATATTATAAACAATATAATAATTGCATGATCAAACGCAAAACTATTTGATAAATAAAAGGTGTATTTATGTAGAAACAAAGAAACAAAGCAAATTGGCAAGTTGGCAACCCTATATTCGGAATAAATTCATAGCAATTTGCATTGATAATTGCCCCTTCGAATGAAATAAAACCCTGCAAATTGGTAAGGGATTATGTACGGAAAATAACTTCGATTGTTAACCACGAAACAGTACTCTATTTGTATAGACAATAGAGTAATAATAGCAGGTTTGTTAATAGGACCGTTTTGTGGTATTACACTTAATCTGTATATAAAAACTAGTAAAAAGCGAGTTAGGCTCGATCAATTAGGGTTCCGGGTAGCATATACGCAAAATCTACCAACTGTGTTTTGAATGTGGCTTCTGATTGGGCGTTAAGGCGCTGTCAGCTCCTAAAATTAAAAGAGTTTTGTCCCCTTCACCTCCTCACGCTACACACGCCGATTGCCGCCCCGCGCCGTCCGCGTCGCAGGTCGCGTGCGTTGTTCTTAGACTAGACTCGCGCATTACGGCATGCGACATGACGGTACAACAATCACGACCTATATTGTACTGTAATTATTTTGTAAATATTGTATGCATATATTGAGTTTAATTATACATTATTTTAATAGTAATTTCTAGAAGAGAAAATTTATAATATTAGTAAGTAGGTACCTACTTCGTAAAAATATTTTGCGCATTAAAATACCTACTCAAAACTGTTTTACAAAAATCTTAAACCGACTTCAAAGTACACTAAAAAGTAATCAAATCCTGACTTGATGACAAATTTTCCAAATCGGTTAATAAATTAGTTATGAGGTAACAAACATAAAAAAACATGCAACAGAATTGAGAACCTGCTCCATTTTTTTAAGTCGGTTAAAAACAATAGGCTACACATACATTTTATTTCTTGTAACATTTCTCTAAATATTTTGACACAAGTATTAAAAATGAAAGGAGACTGTTCAAATCTGTATGGGTGGTGGTCTATGAACCAATACCGATACTGTTGTGGGGATACCTGAACTACACCTTTACAACCTTTGTGCAAAGGGGCATCAAAATCTGTCCCGGCAGTTTTGAAATATATACAGGGTGGACATTTTAGACGGATCAGTAAAGGCACCTTACGGGTTGAAACCACGCGAATATGGTCTTAGGTGACTGTCCCTTATTTTTTGAGTTATTGCAATTGGCATTTACAGAAAAAAAAAAACAGTCAGCGAGAACACGGCGATTATTGTACAATATGTAGGGTCAAAAGGCTCTACTATGTAATTAGTGTCAATAGTGCTAGATACATTTCTTAACAAAACGTATGGGAAACGTTTCATGGAAAGTTACATGGATATCTATGTCCTAAAACGTCAAATTACTCATTGCATAAAAAGATGTTTGACATCTTCAATAGCCATGAAATATTTCTCATGAACTTTAGGTACGCATTCTGTGGTGCTATATAGCTATATTGATTTATTATGTACTATAATATACTACTAATAATATATAAGCGCTCGTGGTGTAGCATGATTAGCCGTTCTTAATCGATCGGCAAAGTTAAGCTACGCCTGTCGTGGTCGGTACCTGGATGGGTGACCGTCTAGTGGTATTTCAAATCGAGCGTTTCCGTGCTTCGGAAGGCACGTAAAGCCGTTGGTCCCGGTTATCACTTAATTGTGATAGTCGTTAAGCTAGTTGGATGCCTCCTAGGCGGCTTGAAAAATTCCAACAGTAGGTTGACCACTAGCCTACCTCCACCGATCCGCAGTGGGCTCGCGTGGTGGAGTATTACCCATTCCCTTTCACCTTCATTTGTGAAAGGAGGCCTGTGCTCAGCAGTGGGACATTATAGGCTGATGATGATGATGATGATGATAATATACTACAAGTATTCACTTTACTGACATGATCAGCATAAAAAATGTACAGGAGATTCTGTATATTTTTGCGGGTGTAATATTTTTTTCAACACTCGCTCGTAAAAGACATTTTATTGCAAAATACTAGTCTGTTTTTTCCTCGCAAGTGTGTTGAAAAACGTCGTGTGACACTTGTGTGTATTGATTTATTACACTCTCGGCTCACTTAATACTGCCTCGAGTGTTAATAACCAACCTTGCACTAGGGAATGAAAACCGGTTTCACCGAAAATCGAAAAACCGGTTATTCGGTACGGTTTTAATTAACAAAAAAAAACCGGTTTAACATAACACCAAAACCGGTTTTTCGATTTTTTCGGATTTTCTTTCAATGTTTGGAAAAACTAAAAAAAGGAAGATTTGCCGCCGTTTGAGGTGATAAAATCTTTATTTACAACAAATATGTACAAAATACAATCTATATATAGAAAATTTCCTCAAGCCTGCCGCTGCTTCCGATTAACGGCAGGGTTCCCAGAAGGCTGGCAGCGTTTCCTCTTTGGATAGCCAAGCTGACGCGTTGGCGGAAAAAGCTCCCCGCCCGCTGGTCTCCGGAGGTCTCGATCAATTTTGATGACAAGGTGCGAGCAAAACGGCGAGCTTCGGACCCCCATGGTCCCATGGTCTCGACCGCAAAAGGTACAAAAATATAGTTTGGTCCAATCGATGCATATTTTTTTAATTTTGAATTTTCCGCAGCTGCCCCTGCAGCTTTACAAGTCGCCGGTAAGTGAGATGGCGCGAGTGTATCGATACATGTGGCATCCCAACCAGCAAATTGGTCTTGGAAATCGGTCTTTGTAATGCAATTAATCTTGAAGAAACCATAAAAACGTTATGGATAAAGCTTTAATACTTCTGAAAGCATTGAAAATTACTTTTAAAAGATCATCCTAAAAACTACTTAAAATAATCTTTAAAGCGTTTTTAATATGACCCATACAAGACTTCAGTGACGTCTAGTCTTGTATTAGTAGAATATGAGATTTATAAGTTATCGTAAATACTCAAGTATTAATAACGCTTTACATGAGACCAAACAACGCTTTATAAAATGCTTAATTAGGATTCGCATAAGACATATGGTCCTGGAAGTGCAAAATATTCAGCTAACTGTATATATTACCTATTTGCGCACTTTGCAAGACTTTTACTGGATTTTTACTTTTACTTTGTCTTTAAATAGGATTTTTTTTTGCTAAAAATCCCAAACATATTTCATATTTTGCTTTTTTGTGACCATTTTGTTATTTGACAAAAATAGGAGATCATCGTTAAACTTATTAAAAATTAAAATGGATATAAAAAGATTGAAGAATGAAGTGGAGGCTTCTGAAAAAAGTAAAAAAAAATATGAAGTCTATCAGAAAAATACCAGTTTACTCCTTGACTCCCAAAGAATAAGTTCTTAATACTTATAATAGAATCAGGGTTCTGTACATTTTGAATACGGGAAATCAATTCATAAAAATCAGTCAACTAAATCCTTGGACTCCAGGCATCAACTGTGGCCAATATTGTGGAACATTTTCGAATTGCCAGATAACCAATGATGGTGGCAATATAATATGAAGGACAAACAAAACCTTTGGATTTAGAAGTTTATTCAGGCCCATTGTGTCTGAAATAAAAAATCTAGAAAGTGGCCTAGACATATCAACAAAATCTGGAAAAACAATAAAAGAACCAATAAAATTAAGATCATTTATTTTCATCTTCGGCTTCTTGAAACAATATAATATCCCTTCTTTTTGTTATAGGTACAATTAGGTATCGGTGTCCAGTTTTCGTTTAGGACCATACAAATTCAATGTTTAGGACGTATTCTTATTTTTTTTGTTGTGCTTTTTTCTTCGGCCATAGCAATATCTCATTTTTTAACCATTGATGAGGTACGGCTGTTAAAAATGGCTTACCATTTTCTATTATTTCAGCCCAGTAAACTGAAACAATTAAAGCAGTTAACATTTAATATACGCCTACCTATTAACAAAACACGTAGGTACTATACAAACTGAGTGAAATTGAGAATTCGCTATTGGTTCCATAGTAAAAGTTGTTCAGCATGACTAATCCAACATATGTTTCTAAAATATGCCATCTCGAAATCTCCACCTGTTATAACCAAAGGTTTTACCTACTATTTCAATAATGTGATGAACCCTAAATATTATGAAAATGGTTTCATATACCTACTACATAAAAAAGACAGTAAATATTAAAGTGTCAATAAAGCATAGTTACAGATTTTAAGTCTTGAAATAGTCTTGGTTTAGTAAGTACCTAAAAAGCATTATTTTCGAAAATATTAAATATACCAAAAAAGCAAGGGGCATTGGAAAAATGCTGCAAATTCATATAAATATAGTCGAAAAACTTACCTTCGTTTGAGTATTAGCAATTATTAAACAATTGTAACACACACTATATAGCTATTTAACACTCGGGCTATGACTTGTCAATTTATTTTATATTTTATTATAATTGTCTCCATTACATCAGCAATTAGCTGTATTTGACTTCTGGTCTTATTTGATACTTAAATTAGCACGGCAAAAGATTTGTAGCATAAATTATGACGTTCTCAAGATAAAATCAAGCTCATTTAGCATTTTGTATGACTTTAAACAGACAAATTTAGGATTCTTAATCTTAGATTTTGTGCCCAAACCCGGTCTTGTAGAGCTTTTGTAAACCATTTTAGGAGCATTCGATAATGCATTTAGTCTTGACGAAAACGTCATAGTGTCTAATTTAAGACTTAGTTTTGCTGGTTGGGATCCCACACTAGCGACTTGCCGACACTCCAAGGGATCAAAGACATACCATCCGGTCTCTTGCCATCGCCCCGCGCAATACGGACTGGTTCCAGTACGGAAGGCACGTTAGCGACAAAAAGAGCCCTGCGGATAATGTCATTAATCGCCGAGTGTCGTGATATTCGACCAGCACTTAGAGAGCACGAAAGCCCATGGTGGCCGAGCTCGTTGACGAGATCTCCGCAGTGGCAGCGATGAGGTTGATTGGTCCTGCAACCAAGACGAAGACAAATACACAGACTAAACCGTTTGTAAACTGAGTCCAATGCAGTGAGTATTTTTGTGATGAACTAAAGTGTGTTGATGTGTAGTTTGTTGAGCTGGTAAGAAAATAACTTAAAATAATGATTGTTTTTATGATAGATATAAAACATGTAAAACTTTTTATTACAATACTTAGGCAGCAAACAAGCGTTCGGCCCGCCTGATGATAACTAGTTACTCTAGCCTATGTACACTTGCAACATAACGGTTACCACTCGCACGTTACCAACCCTCAACCTTTTTGAAGCAGGGAGCTCATTCCACAGCCTGAGCATCCACGATAAGAAGCTTCTTTGAAACCGCACAGTATGAGAACATTTTGGTTGCAATGTGTGAGGTTGGACTCCCCATCGGTGGCTACGATGGATCAAGGTAACTGGGCATCAGGTCAATCAATTCTTCAGAACACTGTCTGTTGGAAAAGCGTATGAACACACATATGAAGGCAGTCTCTCCTCAGACTAAGGGGCTTTAAAACACTTGTGAGCTCGGGATCATCGACAATTCTAACGGCACGTCGCTGAACTGAGTCTAAATACCCAAGCTGGTATCCAGGTGCCCACAGAAGACAGCATTACTTCATTTGGGCCAGACTTGCGACTTATATAGTTGCAGTCTGTGTCTCGATAAGAAGTACTGCTTCGATCAATTTTTTTTTTTTTACTCTTTATAGGCCTGTGTTTGACCGCAATGTCACCATGGTTAGTGATGATGCGGCCGAAGGTGGTAAGCACACAAAGCCTAGAAGGAACTGGCTCTCAAGTGCAGCTATCGGAACACACCGAAAGGTGCTTGCTCTATTAATCACACCGAGTTTTTTTGGATATCTTGTAGATGACTTTGGAACAGAACGTCGCTACAAATATTAACGTGAAGGATACCAATGCTTTTCGTGATGTTGAAGGAAATGTTCTAGAAATGAGGAGCCACAGCAAATGGACTTTTCTCAACGGTGGTTGCGCAGGCTTGCGTGTGATTTAGTGGGGTTGAAATAGACTAGGTTTAGTCGACCCCAATCGGAGTCACTAGTTTGTGTACTGTCGATTTAAGACAAGTCCACGGTATTTGCACGGTTCGTGTAATGAGATGTCCATGTAATTTCATCTGCATAGCAATGAATGCTGGCAATAGAGAGTATATCATTAATATGCTGGAGGAACAGTGTTGGGGATAATTCAGAGCCTTTCGGGACGCCAGCATTAATGTCATGCTATCGGGGCAACTACTGTCAATACTGTCTACTGTCAACGAAGGCTCTTATGTAGCTACCAGACAGCAAGCTGACTGATTGGTGTTATTTTTTACCCGTCTGCACGACAGCAAAAACTGGGTAATTTTTTGTTTTTATCAATTCAATTCAATTCAATTTATTTGTAAAAATTTGCACTTATCTAAGGAAAACATTCGTATAATAATAACCACGTTTTAGTGTACTCGCAAGTTGCTGTGCCGCTACGATATGCCATGTATATTACGTGTGAAATTAATATTATAACTTACGAAACATAATTTAATAAATGTTTAAATAATTACTTCTTTAATACTGATCTATTTTTTAACATAGTCATAAAATCTCATAGCAATTAAAAATCAAGCAAGAGTTATATGTTTTTATGATTTCATTCATTTAAAATAAAATCAAAAGCAAAGAACCGTGTAGTCTATATAAACGAGTATCTGATCTACAGAGTTAAATAAACGATTATTTCCATAAATTTTATGAAAAAGAGATGGATTGATTGTGTGAAAGATGATATTGGTAAGAAACGAGTGAATATTGGTATAACGGATAGAAGAAGCGTACATATTACGCCGATCCCAAATTACAGGGAACAGGACAGGCAGATGGTGATGATGTCTTTGATGTTTCTTTTATACCCACTTCATTAACTTTAACTGACAATAATTCCTCAGTTTGCGATTTTTAAATATTAGGCACGGTTATTATATATAATTCGAGCTATAGAAATAACGTGAAAAAACATTTAAAAAAACCGGTTTAAAACCGGTTAATCGGTTTTTTCCTCTCATAACCGAAATAAAAACTGGTTTTCATTTTGCCACGGTTTTGCATTCCCTACCTTGCACACATGTATCGTAATGTACTATTACTGAATTTCAGAAATTATGCAGAAGTTTAGTAGTTTATATTGAGTGTAATTAAAACGATTTCGCTTTCAAATTCGGGAAAAATATAAAGAGAAAAATAAAACGTATTTCAATAATTAAAAAAATATAGAACAACAGCAACAATACTTTATCATACGTAAGGTAACCTGTATACTATATCTGTGTAGGTCAAAACTCTGAAAAATTTAACTGTCGACAAACAAGCCTAGGAATTATATTATTTTTGAATAACTATAATCCACTGAATTTTCTTCTTCTTCTAATTTTATTTTCATCCAGTGAATTTTTTGATTCCCCTAAATTTTCTTTATTACCTTCATCTTTGTCTAAACCGTCCAGTGAATTATCTATGGGCATATCACGACTCTTCTCATGCTCTGAATATATAATAGCATACTAGTATATTTTAAGAGAAGTAGAGCATAGCGTTTATTCGCTCAAAGAGCAGCTCGACTGGGCAAGTACCTTACAGAATACCGCAGCCAAATAACTTTATGTTGTGTAAAGCTGTGTTCCTGCGCGTGAGTAAGGTCGCTAGAGCTCCAAGAGGAGGGGCTGTGCTGGCAGTGGGAGAACCAGCGGTTTAGTACTACTGTACGGTGGTGCAGGCGAGGCATGTTGTTGCGGCTATTAGGGAGACCCGGTGAAACAGCTGCCTAGTGGCTGCCCGCAGGTTGTAGGGGTCCCGAACTCAGGGATCACTTAATCTCCGCCCTGGGAGGCTGATCTGCCGCCTCGCCTAAATTCCCTGGTATAGTTGGTCGTGCCGGGGAAGGAGACCGGAGTGGACTCGTCCGATTGTATCAGGGGGGACCGGGGGCCCTTCCGACTGCCGCACTAACAAACCGCATCACTTGTCCAGCAGAATAACACTGCACTTTCTCCTTCTCGCTGCTGGCACATCGACTGCTCTCAATCTCTACAACTCTTTTTCAAAATTATGCCATATAGAAAAACAAAAAAAGAGATATTCAGCAGCGACCTTCCAGTCCACATTTAAAATGGAGTTTTGCAACATCAGGGGAATTCATGCGAACATCAATGCAGTCCACCAACATCTGGAGACTGCACAGCCGACTCAGCTTTTTCTCACGGAGACGCAAATATCCTGCCCTGATGATACATCATATCTACACTACCCCGGGTACAAACTGGAGCACAACTTTGTGCGCCGTGCCGGGGTATGTATGTACATCAGGGAGGATATTTGCTGTCGCCGTCTCCATGGCCTGGAAGATCTGTTGATTTTGTGGGCGCGCGTAGATCACGGAGGCCACACCAAAGTTTACTGGTCCCATAGCGGTGACGTGGACAAAACGGTTATTTGAGCACCTGCAATTGACGACTGACAAAGTACTGGAACAGTACTCCTCCGCGGAGTTAGTGATACTAGGAAACTTCAACGCTCACCACGTTGAGTGGCTTCGTTCTCGATCCACTGACTTCGCGGGGAGAACTGTTCACGACTTTGCCCTGACCTATGGCTTCTCACAACTGGTTCTTTCTCCTACGAAAATCCCAGATATTGAGAGCCATACTAGCACCTTACTGGACCTTCTGCTGACTACGCGACCGGACAACTATGCAGTGACAGTGGATGCGCCACTTGGCTCATGAGACCACTGCCTCGTTCGGACGCAAGTGCCATACGTTCGACCTGACTCGTCCCGGCCTCCCGGATGGCGACGTGTATGGCACTACAAGTCGGTAGATTGCGAGATTTCTACGCATCGTACCCGTGGAGACAGCTTTGCTTCGCATCAGAAAATCCTGACACCTGTGCAGCTGCCGTTGCTGAGGCGATACTGGCGGGAATGGAATGTTTTATCCCAAATCCGCTAGTGATTGCAGGGGTGAACAAACGACCGTGGTTTAATCGGCCCTGCAAAGATGCTAGACAAAATAAGCAGACCTTGTATGAGGCTTAAAACACGGCCCGAACTAATCAGGATCCTAACATCTCTGATGCGAAACGCAAATTTAACGCTGCCTCGAGGTTCAGTAAGCGTATGATTGACAGGGCTAAGTTTGATTTCGTTGGCAGGTTTGGTGAGAGGCTGACTAGCCTTCCCTCTGGAAGTCGCGCTTTCTGGTCTCTTGCCAAAGCTGCTGAAGGAAACTTTTGCCAGTCGTTCTTGCCACCACTAGGTAAGCCGGACGGGTCCCGGTAAAACGTCCGTCCTGGCTAAAGAGAAGGCTGACCTTTTAGACTCTCTCTTTGCCTCGAACTCGACTTTGGATGATGGTGGCGCCACACCGCCAACCATACCGCGATGTGACAGCTCCATGCCAGAGATAAGGATTACCCAATAGGAGGTCCGGCGGGAATTGCTTTCTCTGGACGTAAGTCGAGTGGGCCAGACGACAGTGGTGCCGAAGCGGTTTGCTCCTGAATTGTGTCCTGTACTAACGCATCAATTCGCGCTTTCCTACACTAAAAAGTAAGTCCCGTCTTCGTGGAAGACTGCCCATGTGCACCCGGTGTCCAAAAATGGTGACAGATCAGACCCGACGAATTACAGGCCTATCGCCATCATCTCCCTTCTCTCCAAAGTCATGGAGTGAGTGATTAACACGCAACTTTTGAGATACCTGGAGGCTCACGAGTTGTTGAGCGACCGACAATATGACTTTCGCCACAGTCGCTCAGCTGGTGACCTCCTTGTGTATCTCAAGCACCGTTGGTCACTCGCCATCGAGAGTCAAGGTGAGGGATTGGCAGTGAGTCTAGATATGGCGAAGGCGTTCTATCGGGTCTGGCACAGGGGTCTTCTAGCGAAGTTACCAGCATACGGGCTTCCCGAGGGATTATGCAACTGGGTTTCTGTCCAGCAGATGCATAAGAGCCGTCGTAGACGGTAGCTGCTCCGATAGCATGGACATTAATGCCGGCGTCCTGCAAGGCTCTGTGCTGTCTCCAACACTGTTCCTTTTGCACATTAATGATATGCTGTCTATTGACGGCATTCATTGCTATGTGGATGACAGTACAGGGGACGCTTATTACACGGGCCGTGCAAATATCCCTCATTCCGAGGTAGAGGAAAGCCGTGAACGGCTGCTGTCTGAAATCGAGAGTACACTAACTAGTATCTTCGATTGGGTTTGACTAAACTTAGTCCATTTCAACGCCACCAAGACTCAAGCCTGCGCGTTCACCGCAATAAAAACCCCATGGTCTGTGGCTCCACAATTCCAGAACACCTCCTTGAATATCAGTCAAAGCATCGGGATCCATGGCGTCGACATTTCTAGCGACGTTTTGTTCCAAAGTCACTTGGAAGACAAGGTTAAGCTGGCATCTAAAAAGCTCGGAGTGCTCAACAGAGCGAGGCAGTACTTCACATCGGGGCAAAGGCTACAACTTTATAAGTCGCAAGTCCGGCCTCATAAGGAGTATTGCTGTCATCTATGGGCGGGAGCATCTGGATACCAGCTTGGGCCTTTAAACTCGGTTCAGCGACGTGCCATCAGAATTGTTGACGATCCCGAGTTCACAAGCGGTTGAGCTCCTTAGTCTGAGGAGAGACTTTGCCTCCTTATGTGTGTTCTACTGCTTGTACAACGGAGAGTGTTCTAAAGAATTGTTCGACTTGATGCCCACGGCTACCTTTCACCATCGCAACTCTCGCCTTCGACAGGGAGTTCATCCTCACACATTGAAACCAGAATTGTTTCGAACTGTGCGGGCTCAACGGAGCTTCCTTCCGCGGACGCTCAAAGTGTGGAATGAGGTCCCTGCCGTGGTTTTCTCAATGGAGTACAGCATAGTGTTCTTCAAAAAGGGTTTGAAGAGATTTCTGCAGGGTCAGCAACGCGTGAGTGATGCCCCTATTGTTGCAAGTGTCCATAGGCTACGGTAACCACTTACCATCAGGTGGGCCGTATGCTTGTTTACCACCTTAGTGATATAAAAAAAACTGTAGTGACATAGTAGAATTTCAACAAACTAAATTATCAGCACTTAAATTTAAATACGTTTTAACGGGTATTTCTGACTGTGTAATACCTGTAGTTTTTGTATTTTTTCGACGCTGAGCGTCGAAAACAGCATGGAGGTATTCTGAGCCCGAGCTACAGGACAGAAGGGCCGTGACGAGGCACATTTGCGCCCCAGTGTCTGCGTCTCCGAGTAGGTTCGGCCCTCTCCTGAACCCACTCAGCAGCCTCCTTCTGGACCATAACGGCCTCACAGAAGGAGGCTACGGCCCTCCACGTTGTATTCCCGCTCAGTGTCGAAAAATATAATAACTACAGGTATTACACAGTCAGAAATACTCGTTAAAATGTATTTAAAATTAAGTGTTGATTCTATATTTTTTAAAATTTCTACTATGTCACTACAGTATGCAAGATTAATTTTCTTTTTTTTGTTCGATTTCTGAAATTTCTAGCGCCCTTACCTAACTTGGCCCCATAGAGTCTTTTAATACTTGTCGAAGACAGGATCAATTAAGCCGTTCAATTTCAAATATAGCCGTTTTTTCGCTGTTTGTAAATTTTCAGAATCTGTAAATGTAGATTGCAATTACTCAATAAACAAAAAATAACTGAAAAGAGAAAAACAAGCTCTTTAATCTATAGAATTTTGAATATAACTTGAATTTCATAAGGTACCTATTGCAGTCGGGGCCAAACCAATAACCTAAGTATGTATTTTTTTGTAATATTTGTTTATCCCCGACTGCAATACTTTATAAAATTCAAATTATATTCAAAATTCTAAAGCGCTTGTTTTTCTCTTTTATGTTATTTTTTATTTTACAAAGTCGGGCTTTTGTTTCTTTTAAAAATTTAATTTGGTATTTTTAATGAATTAATTGTATGTATTAGTAAGTATATGTGCGGTACGGTAAAGTAAGGCTAACAACCATGACAAACTCTGTGAGTTACGTACGGTAACCGCCCAGTAAGTAGGTACCTACTGTCCTTGCATTAAACATGGTTTTTTGCTGTTTACGTCAAAATGGTACCACAAAAGTATTACAATATATACATATATGGAATGGGCTGTTCACAAGCTTTCATTTGATGCCCATATTGTTATAATAACGAAATTTTTGTTTTTAATACCCCCCCCCCCCTCTTTTTTATTCCTAGATGTCATATAAAAATAATATACCCTATGACACTCCCACAGTTAAGACGAATCTAACGACACCTCATATGCTTAAATCCATCAAGCCGTTTAGGCTGTAGAGCGTGCCAAAGAAATAGACATACATCCATACATACATACATACACTCGAAAAAATAAAACCCTCATTGCAACAGTCATCTAAGACCATATTCGCGTGGCTTCAACCCGTAAGGTGCCCTTATGCTGACCAGTCTAAAATGTCCACCCTGTATATCTCAAAACTGCCGGGTCAGATTTTGATGCCCCTTAACCTTGCCTATAGTTGAGGTATCCCCACAGAAATACCATAACAGTATCGCTATTGGTTCATAAAGCACTTCCCATACAAATTTGAACAGTCTCCTTTCAAGTCACAAAAGCTAGCAAACTATAAAAAATTAGTTTACTACCTTCTTCCTTGCGGTTTTACCCGCGATGCCGAGGAATCTTATATTTTCCGGGATAAAAAATATCGTGGTGTCCTACCCTTTTCCCTAACCTACCCTTAGATGTGATTATACTTACTTATACTTAGATACGAAGTACATACGATGATTAAACTACAGCACCTGGGTGATCGAGCTTCGCTCGTTTTTTTTTTGGTAAATCATAATTTTTTTCACACAAAAGAAGGAACTTGAAAAAAAGAAAAGAAAAAAAATTATAGTTATCTATCTAGTCTCGAACCGGGGTCGTCCGATTACGGGGCTGCACGTTCCGAACTGAGCTGTTATAAGCTTGAGAGCAGTGGCGAAATTTACCTTCGTATTCTAATGATATTGCAGCAGTTTTTAATTGCCTGAAAACACGGATAAAACTACGTTTTCTAAAAATGAAACCTAGCTAGATCGATTTATTGCCCCCGCATACAAAATTTCATGAAAATCGTTGCAGCCGTTTCCGAGATTCAGATTATATACGGGGTGGATATGACAATAAATGAAACCACGTAAAGTACTCATAAATACGATCAACTGTTACTATGGGACCAACTTCGAAATAGGAAAAAAAGCTTTCATCTTTTCATAAAAAAAGTAAATCGGCAAAAATGTATGAACAGCTGTAAAAAAAAATTGCGATTACGAAGTTGGTCCCATAATAAAAGATCTCCCATTATTTTCGAGTAGGTAACTAGATTTTTCATAAATTGCACTGATACAAAACGAGGAGGAGGCACCGCGGAGAGAAGCGACGCAGGTCCGTCCTCCGTTACGTTCTGATGAACACTGGCGCGGTGCGGGCGGTATTGAAATCAAGCAAGCGCATCTCGTAAAAAACGTATAAAAATTCGTAAAAATTGAATATTTACTATTAGTTAAATATTGTACCGACAATCTACGTGGTTTAGAATTTAGAATTTTTTGGTATATTTTAAAATGTTAAGCACAACTGAAAATGCAGAGAAAAACTGCTTTAAAAGGTAAAAAAAGCGGTATGTTTGAATTTTTTTTCTATGTAACTAAGTATATATAAATATGTTTTGGATACCGACAAGCCCTGCAAGAAGGTCTTGAGAATGTGATATTATTTTTTCTAAGTTTAAATAAGTCTCTGTATAAGAGATATACTGCTTTGAAAATCCTGCTTTTACCAGATTTAGGAATTAACGGCGCCTTAAGGTCCGTAGCTTTTGTCTACAAAATCCACCAACTGAGTTGGAAACGACCAGTATATACAGCCAAATTGTATGAGTATTACAAACATAAAATGTAATGAATTTATTGAAAAGATGAATAATTTAATTACCTTTTAAGAAAGTTTCGTGATAATATAATAGTTAGAAGAATAGTTTGTGAAGAAAGTAGTTAGTGAAAAAATTGACAATCTGGCGGAGCGCAGTCGAGCGCCAGACGAATGCTCCTTCTAAACTCGCAAGTCCGTCCACGCTACGCGAACAACGAACGAATCCTGTTCGTTCGAGGCTCGGCTCGTGCTCACTTCGCGTAGGATGGACGCACCATAAGAGTTCCGTTTTTTTTAATTTAAGGTCCAGAACCTTTAAAAAACAATGTTTGTTGGTTTCGTAGCATATCTTATTCTGTAATTCATCAGAATGCAATGAAATGAGAGTTGTCTAAAAAAAACAACAAACAAACCTTCCCAGGTTTCAGATGTGGAAAAAAAGAGGTGTGGTGAAGCAAGATACTTAAAAAATATACACCGTGACTTTTTATTCGACTTAGAAACGCAGCCCACATAATGTACCCAATGAATAGGTACTAATTATTGTTTAAACATTTGTGCCAATAAAAAAATGCAAATATTATTCATTATGACGCATGACGTAGTTTTAAACACCCTGTTACGAGCAGCGTAGCCAACTCTACATTTTTAACTGTAGATCTTCAGTTTTTTCGATATCTTCACAGTTTTTAGTGCTACAGTTTTTTCTTTAAAATGCTGGCGGCCTCTATTTAATTCACTGCGTAACCCGCATTAGCTGTCTACCCACTACCATAAAGGCAATTTACATAATCAGAAATTAAAAATTGTTTCGAGTTCAATATAATGCTACCAATGACCATATAAAGAGATTTAATAATAATATGTACACACGGCTACAGATCAAGCTATACATTTCCAATATAAGCTGACCTCTCATTGTACGGAAATCCTATACAATGCGAGATCAGCTTATACTGGAAATGTATAGCTTGATGTGTTGCCGTGTGTACAATATTAAAAATAAAGATGAAACTGAACATCAAGAGTATGTGTGCAAATTGAAAATGAGGCAGTTTTAGTAGAAATAGTGTAAAGAACAATGGGTCAGGTTATATGGAACGCGTCCCCAGAATGTAGCACTATAAGCTATGGTGGAGATCGTTGGCCACATCGAGGGTATCATTTCATTGTATGACACCAAGTCTGGATTCCATGGGAAAAAAAAGATATTCACGGTTAAAGTAAATAAAATACTGTGTAACTTTATTACCGTCCCGCAGTATTATAAAAACTTTTCTGGTTTTAAATCATTAGATATGCTAATCCAGAGTGTAATCTATCTATGAGATAAGTTTCACCGACATCTGATTAGCCATTTTGACGTAATTTAAAAATAAATATCGACAAAATCTTCAGCATTTATTACTTACATTACTAGGGTCAAGATCAAATATTATTATTATTATTCTTTCTTTTTTAATTGGCACAACAAACAAGTAAACTTACATATTACCTACCTACTATATGACATTTTGTTACATTGCTGTTCTCTAAGAGTAATCAGTCCCGTTGTCCACGTATTGAATTAATGAACGGGTACTTTAATGTTTATTAATTAAAAAGTTAGGCTGAATTATATTACATTTTCCAGCTAATTTACTGGACTGATATCAATAAAAATTGGCACACGCGGTAGCATAGAGCCTAGAGATGTACACGCAATACTTTTTTCCCAGGAGCACAGCTAGTACTTTAATATTATAAACATGAAAGTGGGTTTCTCTGTTTGTTATATTTTCACAGCAAGATACTGGATGGATATCGATAAAAATTAGCAGAAAGGTATAAGTGGAACTTGGAGATGGAACTGCAATACTTTTTTTAAAAGGAACTTGGATGAAACCGCGATGCACAGCTAGTACTTTAATATGGTCAATGCGAAAGTAGATCTGTCTGTTTGTAAAGTTTTCACAGCTACGTTACTGGACCGATATCGATAAAATATCAGCAGAAAGATAGCATGGACCCTGGAGATAGCCATACATTTATTTTTCACCTGAAAACGCGATTGGGATCGCTGGTATTGAGTATTCTGTGCCGCAGGGCAAAGCTAATAATAACAAAAAACAATCACTACCGCAGGAACATTTTTGTAACTTCAAATGTGAATATCTTTTTTCTCCCATGGAATTTAGACTTGCTGTCATAGAATAAAATAATGTGCTCGACGAGACCTACAATTACCACTATAGCTCATCGTGCTACAGTCTGGGGACGTTTTTACCCATTATCCTTTTGTTAAAATTTAATGTTGATTTACGAAGAAAAGTATTATTTTCTTACTTTATTATATTGTTTTATTGATAACTGCTATTAAATAATACAAAATTAAAAAATCTGTAGATTTACAGGTCTTTAAGTAGAAATGTACAGTTTTCTACAGCTTTTTGAAAGCTTCTTTGCAGTTTTAGTCTAGATTGGGGTTGGCAACACTGGTTAGCGAGGTATTTTCTACCATTTTATACGTAAACTTTAATTTTTTAACTCGATTTGTCGTGATTCTAATACATTTTAATAAAAAAAAATATGTACAAATGATCAAAAAAAATTTTTTTTTCTTAATGATTAGTACCTATTCATTGGGTACATTATGTGGGCTGCGTTTCTAAAACGAATAAAAAGTCACGGTGTATATTGTATACATAAGTTAATCAATCACTATACCTAGAACCCGATGCTACGTCTACATATAAAAATTGTATTAAGTGTGCTAAGCAAAAAGCTTAAATTAGATCTGAATTCCCTGAGATGTTACTTGGATTAGGTCCCTCGCTCTATAATTTAATTTATCCAAGTCTCGTCAAGGGATCTTCAAGGGATTTTGGTTGACTTGTTATCATGCCTCGTCCTTATAATAATTAAATAAATAGTGACAATCACACTGAAAACATTTTATTAATATAGACCAATACATATACAACATGTAACGGAAAAAAAGCTGCAATGAGCTAAGGTGGAACTCCCGAACTTTGACTCGCTGTATGTTTGTAAATTTTTTATGATTTGGTAAAGTAATGTCCAATATTTTTTGATAATCTACCTGACAGACTAATTATATTTTTTTTATCCAGGAATCATCCCTATTGCATTTAACTAAAATCTAACGTGAAATGAAAGTAATTTGCAATAAAAAAAAATTATACTTTCCTTTTTAACTGGAGCCGTTAGTAAAATATTAATTTAAATATATACCAAATCGAAAATGTTAATAAACTCCTTCGGTTATATGATTATCCAGAGAGATTGTGTACACATGTACCACAATAATAAAAATATGATCGCAATTTTTATATTGTCTTTTACGAATTTAATTCACCTTTTAGAACAACTAAAAGTAACCTGCTCTAAATATCTACTGAAGAGAATAAAATGACCACATATTATGTTTTCTAGCAATATATTATATTCGGTATACATATTAATCAGGGACAGAATCGAGTAAATCTTTCGGTACACGCAGTCCTAATGACCCAAAGGGAAAAATAGCTCGTTGTTTTATTAATGGCAGACATTTTTTTGTTAAAGTTTATGGTAATTTATACTAGTGTCCGCCTAAATATTTGGGTCATCCGTGAAGGTCGAAAAATTGCCATATACACAGGTTTTTTATACAACGAAATCTAGCTGTGTATCATAGGAAAATTAAAAATTCTATGTCATTTATTCAAATAGACCTTCGCAGGCACTTATGAAAAGTCTGACTCTAATACCTACTCTAATACCGGTTCGGAAGGTTGCATTTTTTTTTTTTTTTTATACAACTAAGCATACGGCCCGCCTGATGGTATGCGGCTACCGTAGCCATATGGACGCGAAAACACCTCCCCTATTAGCTCTGGCGAACTTACTCACGCGCAGGAACACAACTTTATACAACATAAAGTTATTTGGCTGCGGTATTCTGTAAGGCGGAGGTACTTCCCCAGTCGAGCTGCTCTTTAAGCGAATAAACGCTATGCTCTACCTCTCTTAAAACTCATTTTCTGAGAAGAGCCGGCAATAAACTTGCGAAGGATATATTTTGTGTACTCACTCAATAACGCTTCAACTGCGAAACGTATTTGGATGCACAAATATATGACATTTTGTCGATTAACACATAGGACACTTTGTATCACGGTAAAATAATATATCTTTTGGGAACGCGGATGAATTTTAAATAATTATTCTTCAAATAAGCCTTCATACACTTATAAATTGTGCAACGAAGTGAGTAGTAGAGTAGAGTAGAGAAGAGCTAGAATCGTTTGAGTAAACTTTTTATAAGATGTTTCCTGTGGAAGCGCTCGTGGTGCAGCATAGCATTCTTAATCGATCGGCAAACCTAAGATACCACCATCTTGGTCGGTACCTGGATGGGTAGTGGTATTTCAAATCGAGCGTTTCCGTGCTTCGGAATGTACGTAAAGCCGTTGGTCCTGGTTATCACTTCATTGTGGTAGTCGTTAAGCTAGTTGGATGCCTCCTAGGCGGCTTGAAAAATTCCAACAGTAGTTTGACCACTAGCCTACCTCCACCAATCCGCAGTGGATATTCGTGGTGGAATATAGCTCAGTCCCTTTCACCCTCATTTGTGAAAGGAGGCCTGCTCAGCAGTAAATATTCGCTTATGTTATAGTAAGCCTTATGTATTACGGAAAACGGTAGGTTTAACCTTATATATAGGTTTAATATAGTTTAACCCGTACATTATCATAAATGAAAAGCGTGGCTGTCTGTTCTCATACGATATGAACCCAAATGGTTTAGAGATAATTTAACCCTGGGAATACGGATAATTCCGCGGGACACAGCTTGTTTTGTTATTAAATATTAATGTGCACAACCGTGGTAGCTTAATTTTAGCTACTTGTTGGCTGTTGAAGTATCAACTTATATCTCAGAAGCTATAAGATTTAATATTTGTTAAGCTGAAATAAATGTAGTTGATAAATTAACTCTGTCACCGTTTGTAAGTGACCTATGTGCCCTATGTGCTAATTTGTAGTTTGTATGCAGGTTCTTAAAACACAATATCAAGTTTTGAGGGGTGCATTGATCTATCAAAAAGATAATTATTTCATTGTTAAGGGATAATCATATTTCACATAATTATTATATAACTATGCCTGTTTTGAACATCACTAAAAACCACGAAACAAGAAAATACAAAATTCATATTCAACCTTTAATGTTGAACTGACTCATGACAATCACAAAGTTATAATAGAAGTTCTTCTGTTTGAAAATTGTAATGAAAGGCCAAAATAAGAGAAGTTTTCAGCAAAATTATATAAATACCAACTGCCATTTCAACAAAAGTTTGTAATACAAACTTTTTGTTGATGCTAATTTGCTCAAAAGTTTGGCTTTTACACCGTCTTTATAATTTTAAAAGCGTTTGTCTAATTAATGCCAACTTTTTCGTGATGAATGCATTATCTAGTATTCTTTCCATCATAGCTTAAAAAATGTGATTGAAGATAGATGATTTTCAATTAAAATAACTGATATGGTTCTATCGTCGGTATCATTGGTTGCCCCCAGATCGCGAGCTTTTAATACCATTTTCTCATAATCATATAAATTTATGGCTAGACGAGGAAACTATTGGACTGGATAGAGATTCCAGTTCATCTTTATTTCTATACCCCTTGATCAAGAAGTATAAAGCCCGTGGAGAGCGCGTGCTAAGGTACCGCACTCACCAAACATATGATATTTTACGCATATGTTAATTTTCGTTAATTCTATTGATAACAGACTGAGATTAGACATAAAACAATGAAATTCCAAACAAGAATATAGGAGAATCGTACTCAAATCTTTATTAATTTCAAAATCCAGTAACTATTTATAAAATTAGCTTATAAATCATATTAAGTACCTCTTTTTTTTTCAAAATTGAACCCATAATCTCAACGTCGCAGATGAGTCCCTTTGTACGTTTGCTGTTATTTCTAATACAAATAATAATCAAAACCGATTACAAAACTCAGACAAATTATAAATGACCACCAGTCTCCTTTGCGCCTGCCAATCAAAATCAGTTCCCCCATAGCAATCGGTGACTTGTGTTTGAAACAAAATCGTGTCGAAGCGCACTCCACGGGCTTTGTACGTCTTGCCCGTGATCTAACCAGAAAAAATACGACTCACACTCTAATATTCGTTTATAATAAGTTCTAACAATTAAATTTCTTTTCAGCGTCAGTTGCCAGGATAACCAAGTTTCTTGGCGGTACTGGCACACCGGTAGTGACGACTGGCGGGTTCTCTTTCGACTTTGTCAAGCCGAAGCAGACATGTCAAGACGAGTTCTACATGCTTGTGCGAACTGGTCCACTTGGATTCAAAGACTTGGCCTATTTCATCATTGATTTGATGAGACAGTGAGTAAAAGTTTTCTATTTTGTTAGTATATCTTATGCATCGCTGTCTGAAGGTATATAAGGTCCTAATAAATTAGTGAACTTCCTCTTGAGGGGAAAAAAATGTTTTTTTTCTTTTGACTTGCATACGCAGAGACTCTCCATACAAGTCAAAGAAAAAAATTTTTTTTTCCTTCGGTTTTTTTTAATATTATTTTTTTATTACTAATGACCTATACATTCATCTCTCAAGAGGAAGTTCACTAATTTATTAGGACCTTATATAACTCTCCATCCATATATTTAGTATCAAAAAGTTAAGGATATCTCGTGGATATCTCTATGTATGGTCTCAGCCTGTCTCGGTGTAATGCAATGCAGATGAAACGCGTTGTGTATTGGTGCACCTTCACAACGTAAGTACCTATATAACTAGTTTAGTACCTTTACGTGATGAAGAAAGTGGTGTAAGTAAGAATTTACCAACTATTCATACGAATGTAAGTAGCAAGTCCTCGCAATGTGTTTTAGAAAGGCGAAACAATATTTAATGAATGAAGATATCGTGCTAGCAACCAACTACAAACGATAATTTTCTTTTGGGGTATTATTATACATTTAGACACCCCTAATGATTGTATTGTGGGACGCCATTACAATGGCCTTTTGACATTGATGCTATGCGAAACTGTTATGTTTCCGGCTTTTATCCCTTGGTCGTGAATTATAAATAAATTAATACGTAAGCTCTTAAATTTATTGTTTCGCTATTACTATTATATTATTTATTTTATTATTATTATTATTATTATTTTATTATTTATTGGACGACCCAGTTGGCGCAGTTGGTTAAGGTTCGCCTTACGCGCCGCAGGTCGTGGGTTCGATTCCCACACAGGACATGCATTTGTGTGCATGAACATGTCTGTATGTCCTGAGTCTGGGTGTAATTATGTATATTAAGTATGTATTTACAAACAAAAAGTAGTATATGTATTATATCAGTTATCTGGTTTCCATAGTACAAGCTCTGCTTAGTTTGGGATCAGATGACCGTGTGTGAGGAATGTCCCAGGATATTTATTTATTATTTATTTATTTATTCTGTTACTGTTGTATATAACTGCGGCTTTTATTCTACTGGTGGTTGATATTACTTAATTGGTGGTTGGTATTATTTAATTGGTGGTCGAGTTGAAATTTAAAGCATTGCATTACGTTTTTGTTATATTATATTGTTGTTATTAAAAATAATAATATTGATGGAATTATTATAAATATTTTATTAAGGAATATAAGACAAAGAGCAAGTAGTCTTATTTTAAAGTTTACTCAATATTATTGTTGCCATCTTTGTAAATGAAAGGTAAAACCAAAAGTCGTTTATTTAGGCTGACAATGATGATCGTAATTATTAAATTATTCTAGAATTTATTCATAATGCACCCCTAAATGATAAAAGGACATCAATTCGCGCACATACACGGTTCCATGAAATACTGTTTTGATTATAAGTGGATACTTCTACTCTGTATATAACAAAATGTACCTTAATTCGTATCTCTGGAATATACTAACAGCAACAACAAGCCATTCTGTCAGTTTATATCCTAAGATACTTATGAAGGTAAATGATTTGAAAGTTGGTAAATAAGATACGGCCAGCCAGCATGGTAAGTGGTTTGGCTGCGGTCAAGAAGTATAAAGCCCGTGGAGAGCGCGTGCGGAGGTACAGCACTTACCAAACATATGATATTTAACGCATATGTTAATTTTCGTTAATTCTATTGATAACAGATGGAGATTTATTACAAAAAAACAATGATATTCAAAAAAAATATATTAGAATATACATCTCCATGAATATACTCAAATCTTTATTAATTTCAAAATCCAGTAAATTGCAAAATTGAACCCATAATCTCAGCATCGCAGACCAGTCCTCTTTTACGTTTGCTGTTATTTCTAATACAAATAATAATCAAAACCGATTACAAAACTCAAACAAATTATAAATCATCACCAGTCTTCTTTGCGCCAGCCAATCAAAATCAGTTCCCCCATAGCAATCGGTGACTTGTGTTTGAAACAAAATCGTGTCGACGCGCACTCCACTAGCTTTATACTTCTTGCGGTACTCTAGATGTACTTCCCCAGTTGAGCTGCTCTTGGAGCGAATAATCGCTACTACGTCTTTATCTTTTCTGTAATGCTACGCTTTACCTCTCTCAACTACTTCTATTACTGAAGTTACCACCACTTCGGAAATCAGCCGTGAAGGCTAGCCGTTTTAAATGTTTATCTATGGTTTGGCTGGGAATTCCAGTTTCAAATGAATTTTATTTTAAAACATGGAATTATATTTTCGAATTCTGTAATTTGTTTATTGATTATGGTTTTGATTCACATTTGAATCGTATTGGTCTGCAATTCCATAGGTATTTAGCTTATATACTGATAATATGATAAAAGGGGGCTAATATATTTTCCCTTTAAATAATGGCCCTGATTCTGTTGTTTACAACTTAACTAATTTTAGTCTCACTATTTCTCTTTCTAACAAAGAACATAAGAAAAAGATGTAAGAAAAGTCCTGTCAAATTAGTCCAATGCTTGTATTCAATTTAAATCTATCGCAGTTACATCTAAATTAGCCGCAAATGAAGACGGCAAAGACTAATTTGATAGCTTTAAATATGTTTTATTCTTTTTCAATAATGTTCGCAAGAAAGAGATGTGATGTGACTAAAATTAGTTAAGTGCGATTTACAACAGAATCGGCACCAATATCTACCTAATAATTAAGACTTAAAACACATTTAATATTAAATCAAGAACTAATCACTTGAGAACTTTCCTTATGTAAACACAACATAAAGAGGCTATATGTATATACGTGATAGTTACCGTAATCCCATTCCCTTGAGATAAGCCTCGGGTGAACTCGAAACGTAAACCTAAGCCTCTCTGTTGTAACTGACTTGCTCGAGCTCTTGTACAATATTAATGAGACCAGGCCTTCAAAGAGACTGCGTATTATGTTATAATCAGCTCATTTAACTTAACTACGCGATTGTTACTGAAGCTTCAAATTGCTTCAAATTGACATTCAGAGCGACAATCTTGCCACAATGGGGCAGCGCTCCGTGTATTTTTTATACCACTAAAAACATAAATGTGAAATGGGAGCCAAGTTCAATATTATGATAATTATGGTGTGTTTGTCGACTTCACCGACAAAAGACTTGAGATCTAAATGGGTGCCAAGTTCTGTAGACAATCCTGAAATTTATAAAATTATTAAGTTTTAAAAACACTAATTCTTGTTTTGTTTTCTGCTACAACAATGTTTGCTATTTAAAAATATGACTTTTTAAGGCGGCCCTCTGTGGCCGGCGCAACTTCAACGCGAGCATAGTCTAAAAGCTTGTTGTTTCATCCAACGTAATGTTTGACTGCGAAAAAAGAGAGATAGCATCAGAGCCGTCGGTTATCAGTCGGTAAATTCCGCTGATCACTCGCGGCCTCTTCGCTAGGTCGTCATTCATGATTTCGCATTCATAAAACTTGTTCCAGGCGTGTACTTCTTGTGAAAAAATCTTACAAGTTTGTGAAAAAAAAGTTAGTTATTTAGAATTTCCAATACATTTGCAAGCCTGGTATCTAAATGTTTTCTTTACTTTTACAATTTATAGGTACATTAGATATGGCTAAAGTTCAGGCAAAAACGCTGTTTTTCGGATGCTTAGACTAAATGTGTTCCGCACTTTTTTTTAATTACGCCTAGATACAAGGCTAGATATAGTGCACAAGATACTAATTTGTTCAAAATATCTAACGAAAAATGTTTAACAACGCCATAATAAGTACAGAGGTTTCGTATGAAAAGTATGACGAATTGAGTCCTCTTAAATTTGAATAGTCGAATTAATTACAAAATGCAAATAACTTATGATCTATTGAACCTCAACATTTGACTTGACTAGTTTTCACCAGTAATTCAAATATTTGGGTGTTGATTATACTTAGGTAGCAAACAAGAATACGGCCCGCCTGATGGTAAGTGGTTACCGTAGTCTATGGACGCTTGCAACACCAGGGATGTCACTCGCGCGTTGCCGACCCTAAAATCTAACTGCCTATCTTACTAACTTCCCCGCAAGTTTAAGTTTTTAGAGATTGCCAGTATTGTAAAGCCGACCTTTATAACGCCAAAATTAATGTACATATTTTTAAAACTTTTGTGTCTTGATAAACAAAATTTGCCTTTAGCATAATTAACTTACTTACTTTAAGGATTGAATCTTGAGGAGAAGGAACCAATAATTAAAAGCTTACCAAAGAAAATATTGCTTCAAGTTTCAATCGTTTTAACGTTTCATCTCATAAAACTGAATAAATGACATTTTGATTTTGATCAATTCTATTGATAGATAAAGGAGAATGGCGAGATTCCATACATGCTTGGACCTAAATTTTTTTGTAACGTATATGACAACCACTGTTGAATTCCTGTAGATTAATAAACTGTTATGCTATTTCTAAAAAATATTTTAACAAAAAAGCTGCCGTTTTTTTTATTTGAGTTAAAAGGTTTTATAGGTTATGCCGATTTTGACGTATCAAATGAGTAACGTTCGATATACCTATTATAAGTACATTTTAAAAATGTGGATGAAATCCATTTAGTTCTACCCGTTGTTTCTCGCGAGGGACGCGCGTCCTATTATAACAATTGATGTCATTGTTATATTTTTACCGCGAGCCAAGCGATTAATTATGATTTTACACTAGTTTTGTAGACAATAGAGACAGATAGATGCTGAATAAATATGTTATTTAAGTATCTAACAATTGTTTCTAGTATAGGTACTTACCCAGGTAGGTATATCCACCTGTAGGTAGTAGGTACTTTGAAGTATCGGGACATGCACAGGCTTTCAATAAAACAAGGTCATTTTTATTTAGGTTTTTATTGATCAAAATAAAATCCAATGACAATATTGTCTAAGAATTCTGCCAGTGGATTTATATTGCGTTCATGCAAATCCAAATAACACAGCCAATTGTGGATTATCTAAGGTCCATTCAAATGCCGTAGTCACGTGTAGAAAAGAAATCGGTATCCGTAGAAAAGCAAAGGGTCGTGGTGTAGTCAGGAGTCAACCAAAAACCGTAGGAACGCGCACAAAAAGAAAGTACCTTTTGAATTGTGTGACAGTCACACAATGTCAGACAAATCAATCAACCTCTTATTAGTTTTAAGTTTGGCAATCAAATCCAAATTAGGACTTATTTCTGCCATTGTCGAGTTATATTATAATTTCCCGTCAAAAAGTCGATCAATCAACTTCACTCAACGGGCTCGCTGACCATAGACTACGTACGCGTTTCATTTGACGTAAAAAATATGTCATCGTGTTACAGAGTGTTAATAAGTTTTTTTTTCTCATAGAGAGTTTGTATTAATAAATGCAATGACATTTTCAACTAAACTCTGTTAAAAATAAAATTATTTATCATTATTATGACTAACAGAAATGTTTCAAATATAAAAAAAAAACATTGTGGGCATATGTTGTTTTGAACAACGTTCAAAGGAACATGGAACGAAATTATGGGTGCGTTCCAAATCACAATCAGCTTAACTAACAGCCTAAAATATATAAATGTATATTTCTATTTTCTAGACATACTGCTAGTCCTGAAAAATATTGAATTATGTTATTTAATTTAACTTTAATAAAGCAATTTTTTGATATATATTATGTCGTTATACGCAGCTAGGGCCAATTTCGCCATTGTTCTTTCTGAAATACCCAATATACCCATATTGGGTTTTATTCTATCAAAGAACATAAGAAAAGGATGCAAAAAAATGTTGTCCTGTTTTCAATACAAATTTATTCGCCATCTATCGCGGTTACGTCTAAATACGCGCAAATGAAGACGGCAAAGACTAATTTGACAGTTTTAAATATGTTCTATCCTTTTTCAATAATGTTCGTAAGAATGAGATGTGATGTGACTAAAATTTGTGTAACGTAACTTCTATTGTATTAGTAACCGTAACAAAAAACAAAGAGGCAACTTTTATCCATAGATAAGTCCTCTGTAAAATACTTTGGAATTTGTTCCTTATAAATAATAATAATTCCATCATAAACAAAGCTGGCTCGAAAGCTCGCATCAAAAAGTATTTCACATCAAAGGCAACTAACATGACTTCGTCTAGGAATGTGTGATTAAATTCCACATGATTTTCAAACAGGTATGCAATATTCTTGAAGATACTCTGTGGGACTATGTCATCTATGTAAAATATAAGCTAGATTTTACCTATGAAATCACTGGGCAATTTTATTATATCCAAATATTAGAGTCGGAAATTAAACAGAAAGGAGGAGACAAATGCTTAATGCTTATAGTAAAACAACGTGATTAAAATCATTAAAAGCATGAGCGGGAACTTTGCAGGAGAAGGTAATTATCGGAAATATGTCTTTTCTAAAGACTCTAGGAAATATAAAAGATATAATAGCTTTTGCAAATTCATCGGTATTTAAACAGAAGCCCTACATAATAGATAATAAATTGAATAAATTAATCAAGCTTTACAAAGTAACTGTCACAATAATTTCTTGTAATTAAAACAATACTAACGAATATAATCCTACTAATTGAAAGAGTCTGTTAAATGGAGGGTTTTCAATATGAAACGACGTAGTTACTGATTTGGTTTAATTATTTGGTCGCTTATATTCGCTTCCTGGAATTTCAGTTCGCTGGAATGTTATGCAGATTACCGAGATATTGTAATCAATTTCTCTATTACCTGGAGTCAATAGCGACCTCAAATATACACATAGCATACTCATAAGTAAATTATTAACCAGGTATATCACACGACAAAAGCTTGTTAACAGAAACCAATATTGTTGAGCAATTGAGGTGGAAATCTGAACTGAGGTATAGCAAAGTCGGACGAAAGAAAGATAAGAAAATACATTTATTTGGAAACTAGTTTTGTTTTCCCGGAATAAAAATATCCTAAATGTTACATAATAGGAGACGCATATAAATTAGGATAACGCACATTACCACGATTCAAGATAGGACTTATAGTTGTTATTCAGCCACTTTGAAAACTTTCCCATATATTATGGTATTCCATTTAAATAGAAACTCTACGCTCACACAATGACAAGATCTTCCAAATTCAAATCTTTTCTTGTAGTTTTCTTTTGTTTTTTAGTTTTCAGTTTACCATATGAATACATTGCTGTAATATATCCATATCTTAATTTCTTATGGACGAGTTCAATAATTTACGGACCGTTATCAGTTAAAATTAAGACTCTTATATCTTTACTAATACCTAATGAAGCAAAGACCTCAAAGCTTTGCATAGCAGACCCTCCCATATGGAAGTAGCTATCACAGGTGAAATTAGCTTAGGAAATGATCTATATGCCCAGTTTGGCAATAAAAAACCTTAGAATAAAAATCTACCATTGGTAAGCAAAACGATTTCTTTTTTGTTTATTGAAACCTATTGTAGTTTGTGTGGTGAAGTGCATACTAGAAAGTAATAAACTGCTTGATTTTTTTTATCTCATCTACAAAATCTTTGCAAGCTCTCGTTTTTAATTTCCAAGTACATGATAAGTCTGTAACTCTGCTTCAGGTAATTTCGGAGTTTCGCTTAGCTTTTGTGTATCTTTATTTGTGTTGAAGTTGAGAAGTATTCTATTAAGTATACAGGCACTTCAGTAAATTAAATTAAGTTTTTTTCACATTTTCCTAAAGCCCTATGTGGTTCATACCTACGTACTTAAAACATTAAATTAAGTTCCAAACTAGGTACGTTTGTATAGCATTTATAACATTAGTTGGATTTATTTTAACAATATAAATGTATTACCTATCCTCCTTTCTTATATTATAAATGAGAAAATGTGTATGTGTGTGTATTTATTACCATTCAGCTTCGTAACGAGTGAACGGATTTGGATGAAATATAATAATAACAATAAAGGCTTTATTTCCCACTCAAAATGATGCAAATAATCTACATTGAATTGATTTTATTAAATGAGCAAAATAATTACCTGTATTTAATAATTAAAATGGTTAAACATTAAAAATTCATATTATACAAAAATGATCAATTAAATAAAATCTAATATAAAACCCATATGTAATAAATTAAAATAGTATATAACTATAGTTACAATATATATTGGATGAAACATATCTACATCTAAATCTACACTAATCTATACTAATAATAGAGAAGATTTGGATTTTTGTTTGTAATAAATAAACTCAATAACTACTGGCCCAATTTTAAAAATTCTTTCATCAGGAGAAAGCTAAATTATCACTGAGTAACATAGGCTAAATATTAATCATTAGAAAAATAGGGATCTTCAGGATACCTCCAATAATGTAACCGAAATTTCTCCCGGGCGACGCCGGCCACAAACAGCTAGTACCTAGTATATATTATAGTACGTAGGTATAACATGTTGATGATTGCAATATATTTTTTTAGCTCCATTTAACTTCTCCGTAGTAATTTAGATAATCTTGCAAATATGTGCTAACATTTAAATATTGAGACCGGAGATTACACATCTTTGCCATAAGGATGATTCCCTAAAACGAGCTTGTTCCTCGTTCCGGAGATTTTGTAGACTCTATTAAAAGTTCTACCAATTATTTCTTCAATAAGTTTTCAACTAGTTTTCTCCTAAACCAATCAATTTGAAGTTATTCTGATTTTTATTTTTAACCGATGAAAAAACGGAGGAGTTTTACAAGTCGACGCGTAGTATGATCACGCATAACTTTTCACAGAGTAGTCCGATTTTGATAATTCTTTTTTTATTGGATAGGGCCTCGAAGTTGGTCTCGTGTAAATGGATACAAAAAACCTAACCTAAGGGTGAGAAAATAATGGTGATTTATTGTTCACTCACAGATTTTAATGCTGAGTTGTGTATTACATCAAAAGAAATAATAAATTAAATTAAACGCATTAGATGTAGGTATAATTCAGGCTATTTTGTCAAACCCAAAAACAGAACTTTCGAAAAAAATTTGTACTCTGGTAACTCTCCTTCACCAGTGACACTCTCTTTACTCTTTTACATATTATAATTATTTAATTTATTTATTTCTTTATACAGTGTACTGTTGAGAAACTATGTGCATGATACGATGGGATTGACATGTCCGTGTGGACAAAAATCCCAAATAATAAAATAGATTAAAAAAAAAAAAAAACAAAAGAAATCAAAAATTAAGCATGTAGTAATCAGTAGATTACAGCCACAAAAAATTATAAAATAAAAAATTTTAACAAAAAAATAGGGAATAAGGAAAAAATGAAAAGCAAAAAATAATTTTGAATATAACTTGATTTCTATAAGGTTTTCTATAAGGCAGTCGGAGACAAACAAATATTACAAAAAAAAATACATACCTACGTAGGTTATTGGTATTCAAAATGAATTTTTGCTTTTCAGTGTTTTCGTTGGTTTAATTTTGCTAGAATAGATTTTGATAGAAGAAAAAGCTTGAATCCCTGAAATGGCTATAATAAAAGACCCATGAGAATTCTGATAAGGATTAACTTTACCGGTTTTGGCGTTTTGTTCCAACAAATATGTATATTTAAAAAGTAGTATATAATATGTATTATGTAGGTAAGGCGATGATAGCTCAGTGGTAGTGACGTCGGATACCGAGACGAAGGTCCCGGGTTCGAATCCTACAATGGGCTTGAGCTTTCGGTGAAGGAAAACATCGTGAGGAAACCATAGCACGGTGGTAGGGTACTTTGTAGTACCCGCCTGGCTGGCTACCACCCTCAAGTTGAAAATCTGTCGCCAAGCACCTTTCGGTGTGTTCCGATAGCTTCACTTGAGAGCCAGTTCCTTCTAGGCTTTGTGTGCTTACCACCTTCGGCCGCATCATCACTTACCATGGTGAGATTGCGGTCAAACACAGGCCTATAAAGAGTAAAAAAAAAAAAAAAAAAAACGTTGATCTACCTGCCTATATCATCTACTAGCTGTCTCCCGCGGTTTCACCCGCGTTCTCGGGTTAAAAAGTAACCTATGTCCTTCTCCATACCATAGGCTATCTGCATGCCAAATTTCATGATGAACCGTTGAGTAATTGAGGCGTGAAAAAATAGTCACAAAAGTTAAATAAGTGATAATAAGTGGTAGTGGTTGGAAAAAAAGCTGTAATTTTAAAAGATATTCCACAAAAAAAAGCCTTGCTGAGTTTCTTGCCGGAGTCTTCTCAGTTTAAGTGTATTCCGAACCGGTGGTAAATTCAACTGTATGTACCAATTTAACGTTCATAAGTGCCTTACTAGGGCCTAAACTGAATAAATTACTTTTTGATTTTAATTTTGATAAGGCTAATCTTTTTCGGACAGTCATAGTTATATATAATAGTATATTATAGTCAGTTATTTTTGACCTTCTAGTCAAAAATAAAAAATAAACCATTTTCATTCAATTTGAAATACGAGAAAATCTATTCATTTGTAAGTAAAATTTAGAATCTCCATTTGTCCATACATTTTTCTTTGAAGCATCAAGTGAAGTTTTGTATGCAATCGAAAAATAATTGGACTGTTTTACAAAAACCTTAAACCGACTTCAAAGTACACTAAGAAGTAATCAAATCCTGATCTGATAACAATGGGACCAAACGGGAAGCGTACCCTTTCAAATAAAAAAAGAATTTTCCAAATCGGTTAATAAATGACGGAGTTATGAGGTAACAAACATAAAAAAAAAAAAAAAAAAAAATACATTCGAATTGAGAACCTCCTCCTTTTTTTGAAGTCGGTTAAAAAAACATTTTAATGCATTGAGCTTTTATGTGTTGAATGCGAGTTAGTTTTTTTTTCTATAACATTTAATTCAATTTTTTTTTGTATATTTTATGTTGTCTGCTGCTAACCAAAAGTTGCCCACAAACATTTTAGCCATTAGCGGCATGACTTGCTCTACGTTTTTGTTTAATCTTCTGGTATTATTCTTTTTCTTTTATTTTTTAGACTTATTTTATTTTTTAGACTTTCGTAGTATTGTCAAGTCGGAATATTAAGAGGACTCAATTCGTCATACTTTTCATACAAAACCTCTGTACTTATTATGGCGTTGTTAAACATTTTTCGTTAGATGTTTTGAACAAATTAGTATCTTGTGCACTATATCTAGCCGTGTATCTAGGCGTAATTAAAAAAAAGTGTGAAACAAATTCAGTCAAAGCCTCCGAAAAACAGCGTTTTTGCCTGTACTTTGGCCATATCTAATGTACCTATAAATTGTAAAAGTAAAGAAAACATTTAGATACCAGGCTTGCAAATGTATTGGAGATTCTAAATAACTAACATTTTTTTCACAAACTTGTACGATATTTTCACACGAAGTATACTCCTGGAACAAGTTTTATGAATGCGAAATCATGAATGACGACTTAGCGAAGCGGCCGCGAGTGATCAGCGGAATTTACTGACTGATAATCGACGGCTCTGATGCTGTCTCTCTTTTTTCGCAGTCAAACATTACGTTGGATGAAACAACAAGCTTTTAGACTATGCTTGCGTCGAAGTTGCGCCGGCCACAGAGGGCCGCCTTAACATTTTATTTACACTATGTCATGGGAGAAGCCACTGGCTCCTGAAACACAGTTTTACTAGTTCGGGAGCCAATAAAGAAATTATTATTATTATTATAGTTAGGGCTTGCGGTCACTATTTTTTTTTTCATATTTTACCTATAACTTAAAGGTCGCGCATGCCATCCAACGGGTTAAAAGAAATACATTCCGTAACGTGAAATTATTAATGGTTCGGGTATTTCTAGCAATTCCCCTTGTTTCGAATATCTAATTCATTCATCCTTTGTTCTAGACAAGTGCGAAATTACATTTTGCGACATTCATAGAGCTTTGCGATTTTTATGTAATAAAATTCTTACATAGCAATGTCTTTCTGTTTTATAGATACTTTTTGCCTCTTATATCCCTTTCGAACCGGAGATTTTTTTCCGTCCAAATCTTTTTCTTTCCTATATAATCTTATTATGTACGGTAAGTATCATAGGAAAACATATTTAAAAAATATACTATTTACACAACTTCTAGAAAGTGCATAGCACGTTCGTGACATCCAGGTGTGTAGACTACGTTGTAGAATTTTAGAAAAAATTAACTCACTATCGTATTATTCAGGTACGAAAGGGATATGCCTCACGGCATAACTTAAGAACGACTTTCCCGATTTCTTCCATCTGTTTTCTTAAAGATTCTAATACTTTGGAGATGGTTCTTACGGAAAATAAATTAAGAATGTTACGTGGAAAATTAGAAAATTTAAGAAAACTTACGGGTAGGGTAGGATATCCCTCGGGTACGCGAGTGAAACCACGGGGCTCAACTAGTTTTCAATAAATGAACTATTATGTTAAATACAAAAGTGAGCAATATATTTTCAAATATTGTAATTTTTTGTCATGATATCAAAATCAAAATCAAAAAGTCATTTATTCAGTTTAGGCCCTAGTAAGGCACTTATGAACGTTACATTGGTACATACAGTTGAATTCACCACCGGTTCGGAATACACTTAAACTGAGAAGACTCCGGCAAGATCCTAGATACGTAATATGATACATTTAATCCTTGTGAAATATATTACTTCTGGAAAGCAAGTGAAACCGCGGTGCTGGACATAGTAGCTTTATACATTTCAATTTGCCAAAGCCCAAAATACTCTGATAAGTATCTTTATCCCCAATCTATTTTGTTACTAAAAATATGTGAATACCCACAGTTATCTGTATGGTTATCACTCAAACGCCCAAAAATAATAAAAGCTTAATATTATTAAAGGCTTCACGTTCAGGCTTATCGTATTAACACTGATTTATCTATATTTGTTCAGAGCTTTTGTTAAAATACCATGCTCTTGAAATGGTACTTGTTATTGCTTAAAAGGATATACTGTTATTTATTATTTGGTAACCCTTTATTGTTCAGAAATAAAAAAAGCAGCTGCGGCCAGTGCGGAAAATTCAAAAAATACGCATCGATTGGATCCAATTATATTTTTGTGCCTTTTGCGGTCGAGACCATGGGACCGTGGAGGTCCGAAACTCGCCGTTTTGCTCGCACCTTGTCATCAAAATTGATCGAGACCTCCGGAGACCAGCTGGCGGGGAGCTTTTTCCGCCGACGCGTCAGCTTGGCTATCCAAAGAGGAAACGCTGCCAGCCTTCTGGCAATTTTCTATATATTGATTGTATTTTGTACAATTTTGTTGTAAATAAAGATATCTTATTTTTACTTAAAAAACAATTAACTTAAATTACCTACAGTATAAAGAGCGGTGTTTTAGATAAAAAGCAATATCTTCCAGACAACCTCTGGATAGAAAGGAATCCGTCACTGTCAATAGACGACGGTGTTGATGAAAATCTGTTTTATTAAAAACTGCTTTGCCAAGGAAAGAAGCTGCCAAAGGCATATAAGCCAAAGTTTAGATGAGCGTAATTGGTTCATTTGGCTTAGACTTTGATTTCATGTCTTTTGAAGCCGAAGAAGCCAGTAGAAGTAGTTTTTTATTATCAAGCTTTTAAAAGTGTATACTTAGTGCATCCTCTCACGGTCTGCTAATCTTTTGAATCTTGAGTTATGCTGATGTTTTTGTGATATTTTTTAAGTAAGTATTTGTAGATAAAAACACGAATACAGAGCGTTATGTATCCTCATTTATAATGAGGACAGCAGCAAAGGTGTAGAATTTGAAACCATATAAGGCGAGAGTGAAATGGTTGTTCTGCCCTAGCGTGGTCCGTTCTCGGCCTTTTCATTGCAAATACTGATAATTAATTTAACAAAAAGATTCGGTATTTACAATAAATAGGAATGAATAATGATGTTGTAATTATAATAATAATAATAATAAAGCCGCAGGGCAGCTTGAAATGAAATGAAATGAAATGAATTTATTTGTCACAATTTTGCGTAATATAGGTATGATAAGGTGTTACAAGATTTAAGTATCAGCAAAATATACCGCTCAAAACAGCGTACAAATATTAAAAATAAAAATAAATTTAAAAATTACCTATTACAATTATTATTATGGAAAATTCAATTAAATTCAATATTTATTATACAATACAATTACAATTTATTATTTCATTACCTACTATTTACATATCAATTGTCATTTTTCATAATTTGGAATGTCATGTAAAAAAACATTCACAGAATAAAATAAATTTTCCATTAGCCACTTGTCAATTATGTATTTAAATTTACTGATGGGAAGTCTTTAAAACGGTCAGGAACTTTAGTATAAATTGTGATTGCCATACAATATGCATTATTTTTAAAAAGTTGTAGTCTACAATTTGGAATTCTTAATCGAAATTTATGTCGAGATTCTAATGATTTTGCATATTTTTCAAAGAGATTTGGGTACATTTTTATAAAAAGACATATTTCCTTAATATACAATCAGGGGAGAGGCAGTATTTTTAATTTCCTAAACAATGGCTTACAAGAATCTCTATATTTAGCATCACATAAAGCTCTAATACATGATTTTTGGGCTATAAAAGCCTTATTTGAATGTGGCGAGCTGTTAGTGAGTAGCGACACCACGGACCCGAGATCTCCCGGGGGCGGCACCTATGCCCCCGCCTCTGGCTTGCCCTCACTGGCCGGCCCGAGTGGAGCGCGAGAGCTATATGCTCAAAAGGGTGGAAGTGCTCAATCTGCGTAATAGCGGAGAAACCCGCTCCGAGATTACTCGCGATGGTGAAACCGGTGCACACCTCTCGACGCCCTTAGCTGCTGACACCAATGTTGCCCCCTTTATCACCTTTGTTTTGGTAACTGTTTTTGGGAGGCCCATTTAGTTAGCGACGAGTCACCGTCTGCCAGGATATCGAGATTGAGACGTTTGATTTGGCAGGCGTCCCGTTGTCTCAATCAATAGCCCAGCAGCCAGTCCAGCAAGCTCCTTCCATAGACCCAGTATAAATAAATAAATAAAAAAGCCTTTTATTTCCAGTACTACATCAATAACTATGATAACTATAATTAACAAAAAAAATAAATTAAATCCGTGTAACTTAGTTACAAATGATATCTTAAGTAGGTAGGTAATTTGTTTTTCTTCTGGAACCCCTCTCAGGTAAAGGCTTCCTCCAAAGCTTTCCATTTCTACCCAGTATAGTTCCCTTCTTTTCTGGAATAGTCCTTGTACTTCGCGGTTGCTGTCTTTGGCCGTATCTTTTCAATAGTGCGGGCAGAGATAGAAGCCGCTTAGTGTACATATCCCATCTACGTGTAGGATCTCCCCATGCACGCCTTCCAAAAGTACCGGTCCTCGGACCGTGAAATTCCAAAAGGAAAGATACAATAATAATAATTTTAAAAATATCCTGGGACATTCCTCACACACGGTCATCTGATCCCAATGTTATGTAATTAATTATGTAATTTATATAATTATGTAATTTATTTTTAATTTATTATGTTTAATGGACAACTTATTATCGCACGTCATTTTTAGTTTAGTCTACAATACCACAGAATATTCAATAGTAGACAATACGATAAAATTAGCAAAGATATGCCGCCAACATATTTGGTACTGTGGGGGAGAGACACCAAGGTACCAGAAAAAGAGATTTTTTAAATTTGTAGTTAAGAGTGCGTACCAAGCCAGAAAAATATGGCAATGTCAGATGAAACAAACTTATGTCTAATCTTCGCGTGGAGATGAGATGGAGATAGCGTGTAACAAAAATGAACTATGCGCTTTTTATCTAAATAACTCGTAAAGTATAGAATATTTTAAAAAATCGTTAGTAGCAGCCCTAGGTCATATGTTAGTGATATTATTTATCGAATTTTTGTCTTAATTAGATACCCCATGAACGAATAAAACCGAAAATTCATTATTATTAGAGGTAGCTTTGTGATTTTTTTCTATCGAGGAAATTTCATTCCATTATGTCTTTGCTCAGATAGAACCCTCGCGTATATAATGAAAATAGCAATATAAAAATATTTTTTCATTTAAATAGTATTTACTTGGGTAAATTTCAATTCTAAGATTGTTATTTTGCTTTATACGCACTCTTAAGTTAATTAGTTTCGTATAATTTTATTCTAGTTATTAATTAATTAATTTGAAGGGCCAGTTGGCGCGGTTAATAAGACCTCTACCTATCACGATGCAGTTAGGTAGTTGGTTACATTACTCTAGTCTGGGTGTAGTTATATATATTATTAGTAAGTTTTTATTAAAAAATATGTAGTAGGTATATCAGTTATGGTTTCCATAGTACAAGCTCTGCTTAGGTTTTTATCAAATAGTAGTGTGTAAAAAATGTATCAGGATATTTATTAATTCATCAATGATGTAGTTTCATTTAAAGGCTAATTTAGTCTTTTTATTCTTTTGTTATTATTTTCACACCTACTTACTTATTTTGTGATCATCATTGTCAGCTTTGATAAACCTAATAGTCAGCAATAGGCACCTTCCATCAGGCTAATGGGTGAACTCGGCCACCACGTTTTTTTATACCCAAATTTAAATATTTTTACCCTTGCACGTTTTTTGCACCGTGTGGTTTTCCTAACACATTTCTATTTGCACGCCATCTAGTTTCGACTGGCGGCAGCTGCTTCTTATCAACGAGCCTGAAGCACAAATACACATCGGCGGCAAACTGACCTGTCACCTCATGATGAAGTCTTTCGCCAACTTTCTGAAGAAAGAAGACATCATCTACACACCTTGGGACACCACTTCAGATGCTGGGCTCAATCACACGGAAAATCTGAAGTTATATCTCGGCTACAAATATACAAGTAAGTTAATTTATTTTACTCGATACGTGCTGCCATCTTTGCTTTTACCAGGTAAGCATCTAAAAGTATTAACAGTTTATTGTCGTCATAGTTCTTCTATTCACCGCTACGCGTTGTCGCGTTCTTTAAACGTGTTTTCACTACTCAACAATAGATGTCGCTGTGCGTTTAAAATTGGAAACTTTCTCAACCTACAGATTCGGATGGGGTCGAACCATTTTGATATACGATACCCCAGCGTACAGAGAAAACGTCGGTGCAAATGGTGGGAATCTCCTAGCTAGTACAATACATACTTATATGATTCAAAGCGGCATAGAAGCGGCTGGCTGGGAAATTATACACCATCAGCCTTTTGAAGAAATGTTGCTTCAGATTGTCGGAAATAATTTTGGCAGTGAGTTGCGTTTTTAAATCGCCAAATATTGGTGACGGGGCTTTAGGGCAGGTAAAATTAACACATGATTTTCTGCACGGTTGATGATTTTTAAGCACATGCACTGAAATGGGCAGAGTACAGCTGTTTTTTTTATAAAAGCTTTAACCACTGGTTTAAATGAAACATGAAATATATCAATTGCGACTTTTGATTGTACCTAATTGCTTAAATTAATTAACTGAAAAAAAAAACTGTGTAACAAACACAAATTACTAAGAAACACTTGTGAAAAATGCTAAGTATACCCATTTGTATAAACTATGATTGACCGAGTGGCTTACTAAAATAAGAAAAGAGAAGACTGAAAGAGTGTAGATGAAGCAAATATTAGCTAAACTATTTTTTTTGATGAAAGAACCCGTTGTGTAAAATCTTCAAAGTCAAAGTCAAAGCCATTAATTAAGTTTAGACCCTTTATTAAAGTTTAAGCTTCTGAAGTTCTTAAATTGAAAATTAGTCTTCATACACCTGCCGGTTTTTTCCGGCAGTAGCCAGAGAGCCAAATGTAGCCTCTTACCATCAGGTCAAAATGACCGATGGTAGCTCAAGGGTAGTGTCGAAAGCCGAGACGAAAATCCCGGGTTCGAATCCTACAAAAAGCTTGAGCTTTCAGTGAAGGAAAACATCGTGAGGGTTTAAGTACCCGCCTGGCTGCCACTGTAAAGTTGAAAATCTATCGCCAAGCATCTATCAGTGTGTTCCGACAGCTGCACTTGAGAGCCAGTTACTTCTGGGCTTTGTTCGCTTACCACCTTCGGCCACACACATAGTAACTTACCATGGTGAGATTAAGGTACACAGGCCGATAGGTACACGTATAAAGACTACTTTCTTAACTATTGCCAACGACTTGGAAGTCAGTTTTCAACTTAGAAGAGAAAACACGGCCACTTTTGTTTTTTTTCGACAATGCGTTTTTACCTATTGGATATTGACAATTAACAATTTCAAAACAATATAAGCTAACACACAAAGTTTTAATGAGGTTATTACAGAACTAAAACTTGTTTTGCCCGTTTTGATCAAAATCAACGCTGGGACCTGACCTCAACTGCTACCACACGGCTAACTAGTCTAATTAATCTGGCCTAAACAAAACTTTATAGACATCGTTGCTATTATGGGTTAGCAACTAGGTATAAACGGCTTCTTGACTATTAATACTTGTTACAATTAATAAATGAATATGAATATTATCGTTCCATAATTCTATAAATGCTTATACGTATATGAATTACTTAAATCTTTATTTTAAACCATAGGTATATAGAAGTACTAATAAAATAAATAAAGGAAGAGAATACAGCACAGGTGGCCTTATAGCGTAAGCGTCTAAATAAATAATATAATAAAAAAAGGAAATATTTTAAAAGTAGAAGGTGAAGCAAAAAATATGAAATAAGCTAAAGTATTAGCTAATTTCATAGTAATGTTTATTAAAGGATAATAAAAAAAATCAAAGAGAGTGACAGCAGGGAATAAATGATAACGAAAACAGTGTAGTGTTGCTACATGCACCAAAAACATTTAAAAAACTATATTCAATTTAAATAAAAATGCAGAGTGAATTCGTCGACTGAACTTGCAGAATTGGAATATCCAACTGGGAAACCTGAAAAAAGCTGTTTTATATACTCGACCTAAATGTATACAATAGCGGTATCGCAGTTGCAGTCGTGGAAAATGTGTAGTGCTGAGTACCTACTCTTGAAAACCTTGCTGACTACTTCAAACTATACAGCCAGTGGGTATCTTTTAATAATTTAATTTGTGAGGTCACAACCTTATTTGCCGTTGGGACGAAGAAACATTAATTAAGACAACTTTAATCAAGTCCGTGACTTAATCTAGCAAGCGATCAAATCAGTCGTTTGTTGCCATCACGCGTTTTCCCAAATCACTCGCAATTCGAGCTTGCGGCGCTTTTTTGGATTAATATTTGATTTTGTAAGAAGGAAAGGTTTTTGGGTTATCCTTAGACTTAGTAGGCTTTTTTCAATAATATATTTTTAAGTATGTAAAGTGGTGTAGAACCGAATTTTTAACCAACAATATAGGTATCGATGTTTGATTTATTTTATTAATATGCAAAAATGTAAGACCATTGTAGACGACAGAGATAGTAGTGCTAAGCATAAATTCATGAAATATTAGTAAATAAATTTATTATAATTATTGTCTTAAAAACACAAATATTTACATACTAAAAAATAAGTAAAACCTCATTAGATTTAGTTGCGCTGCGATGCGACCTATTAAAAATAAAACTATAAAAAAAAGTAAAGACCATAACCTCTTTGCCGCTCAAATTCGAATGTTCTAATAATTTTATTTGAGTTGTCAAGTTATTGTTTTTTCTGCATTTTTCCTGTACTTATAAAATACAAAGTTTAAAATTTTATATTGCTTTTAATTTCTCTCCCATCGCCTACAACCATATTTTAAGATATTTGTTTTTGTAAGGACTTCAGCAAATTTTTTCAAACTGAAAAACTATAAAAAAGAAGACTATTAAATTCATGGTAAGCGTATGAACTTCATCATAATAATAACGGTAATTTGGTTAACATCCTAACTATCTTGGGACCATATTGTAGCGCAAAAAATCCAAAGCCTATGTCCATTTTGTCTCTATGAGAACACCAGATGCAAGCTTCCGAATAATGTGAGCAAAAACGATTCTCATCATGTTAGCAGAAATGGGCTACCGTATAATTTTTTTGGGAACATAAACAGCGGTCTTTGGGCGAATGCCCGGGTAGTATCGGGCAGTATCGGGTTCAAATAAAATGATATGAAGGGATAAGGTATACGAGCAGTTATATGGAATGAAATACATTGGTATCTTTGGAAAATGATAATAGAAAAAATATTGGGGTTATGCGGGTACGAAAACAATACTTTTCGTTTCCAAATAGTACAATCAAAATATGCAACCTTGCAATATTATGTCAACCTGGGTAAAAACATTAACTTTTTAAGCCGTACGTCATTTCCACTCAATTGCGTTAAATATAAAAAATAAATAAATACCCTGAGACGTTTCTCACACACGGTCATCTGATCCCAAACTAAGCAGAGCTTATACTATGAAAACCAGATAACTGATTTACTTCTTTTTGTTTGTGATTAAATACTAAAAATACATAATTACACGCAGACTCAGGACATACAGATATGTTCATGCACACAAATGCATGTCCTATGTGGAAATGGAGCGCAAAAGCTAGGTTAATATGACGTACGATCAGGCTACGGGTGAAATTGTAAAAAAAAGTAACCCAGTGCATATTTTATTGTACCTACTATACATCCCCGCCAAGACAGCCAAGCGAAGCGCAAGGGCACTACCTACCTTTTCTCGAAGCGCTTCGTCGTTTTTTTGAAGCCTCATAACTTGGGTTTGGATTATACCAGATAAACAAAATTCTCGGGACATGATGTCAATAGTGAACTTATTAAACATATTAAATTTCAATAACATAGCTCTTATACTTTAGATTTTATTGATACCTAAAAAACCCCGATTTCGTCACTGACTCACTGATGATCATCAAAACTCATAGAGTACTTCCGGAAGTCCTAGAAAGCTGAAATTTGGTATGTAAGCTTGTATTAGTACAAAATCAACAAAAAAATTATAAAACTTGGAAATTTCAAAAAAAAAAAAAAAAAAACTCATCTTACAAAAAGAAGTAAAATCCCACCAAAAACATTTTTATGTAAAATCTTGCCGCCAAGACATATAGCTTGCACTGTCAAAAAGTTATCAGATCTCATGTAGAGCCAAGCTTATAACTCTACTTGCCCTTACTCTACAAGCCCTAACTTCACAAACTCTACACACCGTAGTCAAAATATGTGGCTTGGCCGTTTCACTACTACAAGAACTATTCTATAACAAAAAAGTAACAGTGAATACATTTTTCACCTTACTCCCATGTGACAGTAGCGAAACGGCCAAGCCACATATTTTGACTAAGGTGTAGAGTTTGTGAAGTTAGGGCTTGTAGAGTAAGGGCAAGTAGAGTTATAAGCTTGGCTCTACATGAGATCTGATAACTTTTTGACAGTGCAAGCTATATGTCTTGGCGGCAAGATTTTACATAAAAATGTTTTTGGTGGGATTATTACTTACTTAAATTAAAATAAACTCAAATAACGAATAATTTATTTGGAAAGAAATTATGTCATGCAAGATTAATGTCGAGTGCCCTTTGAAGGTCATCTCTGACAGTAAACGTGTCTTCGGGATCCTTAAAGTAATTTACTTTTTGCCGGTAGCCAAGGACGATGTCCATAATAGGATACAAAAAATTAGGTTCACTTCAGATAAAAACGTATAGACGCCTACGCGATTGGGCAGCCGGTACCAGCGCTATGATCATCATTTTCCTTTTCGTCATTACGTAATTAGATCCCTGAAGGGTCGCCATACTGGTACAAATGACTAGGAAATTTGTGCCAGTATTTCCCGGTCTAGTAGGTTTTTTAACCTAAAGTTAAAACATAAGCATCAAGCCCTCCTTTTGTTTAAAGAGGTCTCACGGTGCCTTATCGAGACCTCACATGACAGGAAGGCTGGTGTCTATCTAGGACAACGGATCAGGATTGCCATTCAACGTGGCAATGCCGCCAGCGTCTTGGCACATTCACACAGAGCATCGATCTGGCACAATTTGTTTACTTGTAAATTTTGATTTTATATTTTGGAAATAGGGTATTGGATTTTCATCGAATTATTATTTTAATGTTTAGGTGTCGTAAATATATTGTTCTAAATTTTATTTGTAGTCAGCATATTAAAGAGATATTAAATTAAAAAACAATAAGTATCAGAAGCTTATAATCGATTTCGCGAAACTAAACCTATTAATAGCACCGCCAAAATACGTCCATCAATTTCAGTGTCAAATAAAATTTCAGGACATATGCTGGTATTTTCTGAAGTTTTGTTTAAAGCTCAGTAATTTAAATGAAATAATATATTTCATAAGATACAAAAAACAGATCAGAAGTGGGTGAAATTCTGTTCCTTAGATATCATTATAAAATTAGTTACAGAACGACGTAACAAAGCGTGTAAAAATTGTTTATCAGATAAGGAAACTAACATAAGGAAGTGGACTTTCTAAGGATTTCAAATGGATGTACAAAAGTTGGTTCTCTACACAACTCCGCTTCAGTTGTAATGCATCTATAACGTTGCGTGTTGCATTTCATTCAAAATATCTGCATAAAGGAACTTGGTCTTACAAATGAAAATAAAGTGAGAAACAATGTACAGTAGTACCCAACTGATATGGCGCGTCGTTAATCTTCGTTCGCACAGAAAAAAAAGTATGGCCCCGAAGATTAACGAAAGAATGCTTAAAACTTACAATCAACCTTAGTTCACTAATACAAAGTTTATAATACACTGCAGCTGTTAGTTCCGTCTCACTAGCAAGTCACACCCCTCCGCACGGCGCACGCTAACATGGCGGCAGCTGCCGACCAATAGCGTTTCCCGTGCTTTGAAAATGTATCTTCTGCGCAGGTACATCGGTAAGTCATATTAGTTGGGTACTACTTGTAATTGAAGCTCGTTTCAATAAGGTCAACCTCAAGTACCTAACTATAAACTCTACCTTGCTAATATTTTTTTCTAAGTATAAAAATAAATTAGGTTACATTACATACCTATATCTTCTTCATCCCGCCATATTTCTCGTTTATTACCGTCACATCTGTGACAAGAAGTAGGTACTATGTTTTATTGTTCAAATTTTATTATAACACGTCCCAGTTACTAAAGGGATCTCAGACTTGATATTAAAATCAGGTTAGTAAAACTGAAATTTTTCACGTAGGTTCCGCATAGTATTTTAGGGCTATACAAGCTACCACCAAACATTGTCACTTGGTTTCACCCGCGTTCCCGTAGGATGTATTGTTTTCCCGGGATAAAAAGTACTGTATGTATTAATCCAGGGCCAGGGTTATTGTTAACAACCTAGCAGGACTGCAGTACTAAGACTGAGTGACAATGCATGGGAGGCGTAGGTACAACAAAATACAGAATTGAAACAACAACAGATAGAACAACGAAATCTTGAAAGTGTTTTTGGTAAATGTATTATTTTGTAAAAAGTCATAGAATAAAAGTTCGTGTTTTACCAATAATCCTTTAAATTCTATCTGTATGCCACATCCAAATCCGTTCAGTCGTTGATGCGTGATTGGGCCACAACCCCACAGCATCGGGAAAATAACATTTTGAACAGTATTGGACCAATCACTAGGGGAAAGGGTGGCAAGATGGGGTAGCGGGTAAGACGGGGTACCCAGCGAAACTCACAGTTCAAATTGACCAATCACGCTCGTTCATTCATCGTTCGACGCGCCGCCATGACATTTGTTAGTCGCCCGGTGTTTAGTGGTATACAAGAGCGCAGTGTCGAAAAAAATTCAAAAAAAGTGTTTTACTGCAAATTGTTTATCATATTTACTTCTGGTTTGACACGTGACTATGGTTTATTAAATAACATTAGCTGGTGAGGTGTTGCTGTGATTGACGCTTAAACTAACCTATAATAAGGTAGGCATTGTGTTTCCTTAAGATTGTTGGCTGTTTTTTCTGTTTTGTTTTTTTTTTATAAAATGGCTATGCAGGCGTGATGGGGTAACGGGGTACCCCATCTTGCCTCCAATGAGAATAATTTTGTTCTTGTTTGTTTTCCGTAAAAATGAATTTGTTTTTTGTGAGCTTATTATAGTTTCCCTTTTTAGAATGGTTCGTGACTACAAACGCACGACTGACAGAGGGTCGTGGTCTGAAGAATCCATGCGGGAAGCAGTTCAAGTGGTTTTGGATGGAAAAATGGGTTATTATAAAGCAGCTAAACAATTTGATGTGCCACAGACGACATTAGAGAGAAAAGTTAAGGCTGCTCGCCTAGTATTGAACGAAACATCTGATGAAAACTTACCTATATCAATTAAAGTACCATTGGGTCCTAGGCAGCCTGTTTTTTCTGTGTCTGAAGAGAATGAGCTTTGTGCTTATTTATTAGAAATGGAAGAAAGGTTATATGGACTTACGGTTAAAGATCTAAAGGCATTAGTATACCAGTTAGCAATTAAAAATAATAAGCCTAATCCATTCAACGCTGAGAAAAAAGAAGCTGGTAGAGAGTGGATAAATGGCTTCCTAAAACGACACCCAGAGCTTTCAATTAGAAAGCCTGAAAATACTTCTGCTGCCAGAGCATCTGGTTTTAACAAAGTCGCAGTCGAAAAATTCTTCAATTTCCTCGGCAACGTGTACGATGAGCACCAACTTACTCCTGACCGTATACATAACTGTGATGAAACGGGGGTTTCTGTTGTGCCAACGACAAATTCAAAGATAATCGCCAAAAGAGGACGGAAACAGGTTGGGGCCATAGTTTCAGCAGAACGAGGACAGACGGTAACGGTCGAGATATGCTTCAGTGCAGCTGGAAACTACATGCCACCTATGCTTATCTTTCCAAGAAAAAGGATTAATCCAGAACTGATGATCAATTCACAAGCTGGTGCTTGGGGCACATGTAGTGATTCGGGCTGGATTACTTCCGAGCTGTTCCTCCAATGGTTTAAGAGATTTGTGATTTTCAGTGGAGCATCTAAAAAGAGACCCGTGCTTCTTTTACTGGATGGGCACAGCACCCACACTCAGAATATTGACCTGATCAATGAAGCCAGAGCTCATGGTGTTATAATCTTGTGTTTTCCTCCACACACGACACATCGTTTACAAGTAGTGGATGTTGCATTCATGCGACCATTGAGCGTTTATTATGAACAAGCCGTTACAGCCTGGCTGCGTTCTAACCCTGGACTAGTCGTTACTATCCGCCAAGTCGCTGAAGTATTTGGAAATGCTTTTGTTCAAGCAGCCACTATGTCTACAGCAGTAAATGGATTTCGTAAATGTGGGATTTGGCCCTATAATCCAAACGTATTTTCCGAAACAGATTTTGCCCCTTCTTTGACAACCGAGATCCAGTTAAATGACGGTCAAACTTCCACAAACCGAGAAGTATTTCAAGATATAAGCAATGTCACTACTTCAGACAGAGTAGCTGCACAAACAGCTGATAATACTGCGACTTTTAGCAGAGACGTTGTTGATGACTCTTTGCCAGGGTGTTCCCACTGGAGTCCCAGGCTAGTTAATCAGGAATCAGCACCGTATCAAACTAAAGACCAACCGGAGACATCACAAGGAGAACAAAACCAATTCAACCAGCAGACGCACTCACTAGAACCAGCTGAAAACCCTGTTTGTCAGGAACCAGAGACATCACAACCAGCTAATGTGCCCACACGCGATAAAAGCGACAGTAGCTTTGTTTTGACTTCTCCAAAACAACTTCTTCCACTTCCGCTTACTAAAAAATCCTGTTGTATTGCTAAAAAGCGCGGAAAAACAGCAATTATCACGTCGTCTCCCTACAGGCAAGAAATAGAAGTCATCGCCCAGAAAAAAAAAGATGTTGAACAGAAAAAACTACAGAAAATAGAAACAAAAAAGAGAAAAGATGAATTAAAAAAACAGAAGAAAACTGCTATAAAAGTTCAAAATGAACAATCAAAGAAGAATAGCCGATTAGTGAAAACAGCAAAACGTCGAAGAGTCTCATCATCTGAAGATGAAAGTGAAGAAGAGGAGGACACACCATGTATGTATTGTGAGGAAGTATATTCCGTTTCCATTGAAGGGTGGATATCATGCTCATTATGTGGAAGATGGGCTCATAATAGCTGCGCAGGAATAGATGATGATGATGACGAAGCCATTCATGTCTGCAAGTTCTGCCAGGTCAAATAATCATCTTTCTCTGTGATCATTCTCATCACCCCATCTTACCTCAGGGGGGTACCCCATCTTACCAGCACCATGGGGCATGACGGGGTAAATGACCTGTTTTTTATTTTATTTTTTTTCTCTTAAATGTGGTACCAAAAGTTCCTAATGACACCAAATATTAGAATAGTAATAATTAGTTGTTAATTAAAAAATAAATATGATTGTTTCACTATGTAATTTTTTATATTATTGACCTTTAAAGCTTAAGTACCCCATCTTGCCACCCTTTCCCCTATATTGTGTGTTCTTGACTTGGCCAATCAGAGCCCATGTGTCCTTGACTTGGCCAATCAGAGTACAAGTGTCCTTGTCTTAGCCAATCAGAGCGCTTTGTCGGTGGTGGAAATTGGCGGAATAGATTTCAAGCAAAATTAACGTCATTACCTACGCTTCTTTGGGTTAATTGTTCGATGGGCCACAAATATCTAAACATCCACACTTCATTTATGGTAATACTAGCTGTCCCCCGGTTTCACCCACGTTCCCGGGATAAAAAGTCTATAATACCAGGGAATAATGTAGCTACCTATTAGTGAAAGAATTTTTTGAATCCGAGTGTTAGTTCCTGAGATTAGCCCAGTTGAACAAACAAAAAACAAACGAAGAAATTCTTCTGCTTTATTATATTAGTAATAAAGCAGAAGAATGCTGCTAAATATGCTAATATCTAATTAGCATAGTTGCGTGATACAGTAGATTTTAAGTATCTGCTTGGCTGGCTAATACACCCTCTAGTTGAAAATATATCGCCAAGAACTTGACGGCTAATAAGCGATTCGATCCGACAAGCTGTCCGATTCCATTTATCGTCGGGACTTAATAGCGAAGCTATTTCGCAATTGCTCCTCAATGTCATATTAAAGGAGGAGTAGGATTACTCCTACTTTGGAGACTTTTGGCGAAAAGGAAAAAAAAGTTGAGAAAATGACTTCACAGTACATTTAATATGCCAATGTTACGATGCGGTCTGTCTATAGTAATTCAAAATTAAGAAAAACAACACAAATGCTGCTATGCCTACCGCCTACGAAATATCAATCAAGTTGGATGAATTTGAATGCAATGACGTCCGTCAAGAAACTGACACAGTTTTTTTTACAAATCGCTCAAGTCCAGTTAAAGCCATTTATTCAATTCGGGCCCCAGAAGGGCACTTATGAAGGTACCACCGGTTCGGAACTCAGCCTTCAACTGAGAAGAATCCGGCAAGAAACTCAGCAAGTTTACATTTTTTTAATATTTTTTGGACAATCTGATTATGTTTGGCTTTTTTTTCCAAATAATTAACAATAAAAAAGATATACCTAAGCATACAGCATATAGCCTCACTAAAAGTGTTGAAGTTTTAAAGGACAATGGCGAAATTGGCCCTAGCTGCGTATAACGACATAATATATATCAAAAAATTGCTTTATTAAAGTTAAATTAAATAACATAATTCAATATTTTTCAGGACTAGCAGTATGTCTAGAAAATAGAAATATACATTTATATATTTTAGGCTGTTAGTTAAGCTGATTGTGATTTGGAACGCACCCATAATGTCGTTCCATATATTCCTTTGAACGGTATTCATCTCCACATTGTTTTTTTATATTTGAAACATTTCTGTTAGTCATAATAATGATAAATAATTTTATTTTTAACAGAGTTTAGTTGAAAATGTCATTGCATTTATTAATACAAACTCTCTATGAGAAAAAAAAACGTTTTAACACTCTATAACACGATGACTATTTTTTTACGTCAAATGAAACGCGTACGTAGTCTATGGTCAGCGAGCCCTTTGAGTGAAGTTGATTGATCGACTTTTTGGCGAGAAATTATAATATAACTCGACACTGGTAGAAATAAGTCCTAATTTGGATTTGATTGCCAAACTTAAAACTAATAAGAAGTTTATTGATTTGTCCTTGAATGACCTTCTTTTATTGAAAGCCTGTGCATGTCCCGATACTTCAAAGTACCTACTACCTACCAGTAAGATATACCTACCTGGGTAAGTACCTGTACTTGAAACAATTGTTAGGTACTTAAATAACATATTTATTCAGCATCTATCTGTCTCTATTGCCTACAAAACTAGTGTAAAATCATAATTAATCGCTTGGCTCGCGGTTAAAAATATAACAATGACATCAATTGTTATAATAGGTCGCGCGTCCCTCGCGAGTACTAACGGGTAGAACTAAATGGATATCATCCACATTTTTAAAATGTACTTATAATATGTATATTGAACGTTACTCATTTGATACGTCAAAATCGGCATAACCTATAAAACCTTTTAACTCAAATAAAAAAAAAACTGCAGCTTTTTTGTTAAAATATTTTTTAGAAATAGCATAACAGTTTATTAATCTACAGGAATTCAACAGTGGTTGTCATATACGTTACAAAAAAATTTAGGTCCAAGCATGTATGGAATCTCGCCATTCTCCTTTGTGTAAGGAATCCCAACCATACAGTACCTATTATTTATTCACGTATCATTTTATCAATGTAGGTACGTATCTTTACGCAACAAACAATCAAAAATATTTTACCTTACCTTACCTTTACGGGCTTTATAAATTGGATTTCTTCCCAGCACTGAGTATGAAACGTATAATCTGGGTCGTAAAGAATGTTTTACCAGATCGCATGTTTTACTGATTTCATTTCGTGTATTTAATAGTATTTCGTAAAAAGGGATTTTCTTTCATTTTCTGATTACATACTTCTAAGCCGCTTTACCAACGTAGAGGTATTGGTTCAATTAGGATTTTTACGATTGAGTTAAGGGTCTTACCACTTATTCATAATCGATGTACAACTAAATCAGTGTTATAGTATCTGTATCACTCTTTCGATCACCATATGAGACCATATCAGATAAAGACTTTGGAATTTTAATTATTGTGTAATTTAGTGTAATTTAGAGAATCATGTACAACCAAACTGCAGCACCTGTCATGTTCAATTGTCGTATCAGAAATAGGTTCATGACGATTAGGTCACATTGTAGAATAGGGCTAATGGATTATTAGATGATTGTGCTTTATCAACACACCCTACCACTAATTCGCTAGGCTTTAGATCGTGATAGATGAAAATGAGATTAATTGATTAGTTAGTTCATCTTAATACCCTAGAGCATTGATAAATGTACTATTCGATAAGTTTGAATATTAATATTACAAGAGCGAGGGGCAATAAAGCCAAATGACCTCTGTTGTGATAAATTACTCCCTCAGGGGCTCGTATCGATACCCAAAACAATTCGTTTTGAAATCCCCTTCAGAGATTACAATTTATCTCTGAAATAGTAATCTAGGAGGTCTTTATTTTTTGAGTTCTCATTGCAAGCCAAAATTTTCAGTACGTTACCAGTAGATTTAAGTTAAAATAAATACTGGCTTCTATGTACCAGTATAAAGTTAAAAATCCAACTTCAACCATCTCTTCATCATGGTAAGATTTTTCATATGACAAAGTCAAGTAGTATGCACCTTCCAGTACATTAAACAGATAAGTTATGTATGACTATTCCGACCATAGGTTATAATGATGATATCCCAGTATATCAATTTTTAGTATTAACTATGCTTCACATAATTAAAGAGATTTATAAAGGATGCCGCAAGAACGATGCGATAATGTTCGTATTAATAACAAAAGCACGATTAATTAAAGCTTGGATGAGCCACATGTTGCTTCCTTTGAGAATACTCGGTGGAATTTTAATACTACCTCCATTTGTAAAAGGTTTTACCAAAAGGGATGCGATATCCCTATTAATTTGATTCGAGGAATGTTCTTTGAAAATAAATTGTGTTTAATTTTATTGGTATCGATGGAAAGTTAGTAAATAACTTTGTGAGGGATTTTCTAAAAGTTCTGAGTAATTTGAATGAAAATTTGTATGATTGATTGATGGTACTCCATCTTAGCATATAATCCTAGGCTCTAGAGTAACAGAAAGTTTGTAATGAGGCTCGTAATTTCGCTACATCACTGCCACCTGTGACTGCAAATTTATTCTAGACTAGTAATAATTGAGTAGTGAAAATAGGTATACGCTCATCTGACTGGTACAAAAAAATAGATATTTTGTGTTCTAAATAGGCTTAGCTGGAAACGAAAGATAGTATTTTTAACAGGCGTCAGGAGCGCACGGCTATTTCCTTGAAGCTATTGCGGTGCTAATCATGAGAATCGGTACAAATTTTCCAGAAAGGAGGAGGTACCTTGGGTGGTGCGGTCTTAGGCTATGCCAAATTTGAGTGAGGATACTCAAATTCATTATTAAATGAACTTTTATTTTTAATTAATAAATATTACGATGAATAATCAGATTTTTTTACAAAAGAATTTTTTTGGTTCAAACGACAGACCAACAATAAAAAATCACAAACAATTAAAATTGAATACAAGGTTTATTTTCGAATAATATTAAACCTGGATAACTATATTTTAAGGCAGTATAGGGTATTTTTCTGAAGGGTTAGATCTTTTAATATCCTTTTGTCCATTATGGAGGTGCAAGGTGGATGACACCTCCATTGAAAAGGGAAGATCTTCCGCCAGGCTGGGTCATCGTGGCTGGGGACCGCGGTCCAACTGTAGTTTGGGGACGTCACACGACCCCTTGCGGGGGCCGGGGAATCAATTGCGGGGCCGGATGGCCCCTGAGTTGAGGTTGCGGTGTTCGCTATGTGTGAAAACACATAGGGCCTTGGAGTTGGTTAAATCCGAGTGGAAAGAGCTGCTGTGATGGCAGCTAGTTAATCTTCATGTAGCCCTGCCGCTTATCGAGCCTGTCAGGCGCGGAGCGCCCGGCTGGCGACCGGCAGTGAGGGCAGCATGCAGTCAGGTACGATGTGGAGTCAGGGATGCGGGGCCGCTATTAATTCCCGCGCGTACGCCTTGCCTTCCGGGGGCCGACTGTGAAGCAGTGCCAGGTTCCGTACGTGTGGCAGTTTTGACGTGTCGGCCCGCCGGAACATGTTGGTGGCGAGGCGGGCGATGATCCAACTGTAGATGTCGGATAGTTGTATATATGCAGATTCTCTAGAAAACTTCGTAAACGCGATGCAGGATGTAGTGGCTTTGTAGGCGCGATACAGGATAATGTGGCACCACGCCATCTATCTTTCCGTGTGTGAACTATCTCAGTCTCAGTGTTACTGATTGATGGCTAATAGATGTCGCTACACCCGTAGACCTAAAAAAAGGCAGGCTCATTTGAAAAAATAAAAAAATATAATACCCTACCTAATATAGTATATATTATCGAAGATAGAACAAATAGATTCAGAAGGGATCAAATACAATCTGACGTGTGCAAATATAAGATGGGATTTTGTCAATAGTGATTTGTAACACGAGGGCCGAGGGTCAAATCCCGATTTGCAAATATACGTACTGATTTTGATCCGTTCGAATTTAGGTAAATACAATGTCATTTGCTTCGTAATTTGTATTTTTTAGAGATATTAAATTTTGAAGGAAATTACTTACTTAATTGAAATGTGTGATAGATTTGCTACTATAAATTAATTAATACATCAGTCAAGTCACGCATGGGGTGCCTAAGTGTCTTCAATGACTTTGAAGAAAATTGTTCTTATAAACTTAATATAAGTACAGGAATAACTTATAAAATAGAACTGAGAGACAAAAGCTATCATATAACTATTTGTTTTATTCACTTTGATATAATGGAAATTTGTCTAAGTTTCTTAGGATAACATGAAACAAACTTCGCTCCGTTGTAATACAGAACCAAATGCTATTATAAATGTGTAAGTGTACGTGTAAGTTTGTTACGCGATAACGATGTAGTGTTGTACGAATTAGGATAAAATTTGGTACAGCAAAGGATATTTTTTATTTCGAGAAAAGATTGGATAATGCGAGGCAGAAAATAATATCAAATATGACGTAAAAAATATGATTCTGAGTTTTGATAACAGTTTGAAACAGTGTCATGGACAAGAAGTTATATTTTATTCCAATTTATCCGTCGATGGTATTATTATGTTTAAAGTTAATACTCCACACAAATACTTTTATCATTATATTTCCATCTCGAAGGTCCGGTGGTTCAATCCGCTAGTTAAACCTCAAATTAAGAAACATGACCCATATTGCGAAGAATGTACTTATTCCTATATGTCACAACTGTCACGAAAAAAAGGACACATCAAGCTAAAATTCAGAAAATAGTATTTTAATAATTTCAAAAAGGGGAGGTACTAATAAATGTATATTTTCTAATGATACTGCTTTAGTAGATGAAGTTTATGATCATCATCATCGTTCTTTAATTCAGGTTGCACTATTCATGTTACTAATCGAAATCGAAAGAATAGGTTGGTAAATTACAGTATAAGTTGAAACAGTTTTAAATTCAAATTAACAGGCAGATACCGCTTATCTATTGAAAAATCGGATTTAAGTCAAGTGTGTTTTTTATAAGTGATTATACCTATAGATAATAAATACACACGAATAAAACGTACAAATATTTGATCCCTAATAAATACGGGCAAAGCCGGGCAGCAAATAGTCGTTTATAAGTTTCCAAAAACAAATTACATTATATACAAACTAATGAAATGGTGACTGACTTCCAACAATCAATCGGAACTTGAATAGAAATCGACCTCAGTAAAACTTGAAAAGGTTTACGATTTCTGGCACAATACCGGGACAATACTAGACGCCTCAAAGGATGTTTACGAACTCTGCCTTCTCCATAATGGGGTTATAGTGTGTTAAATGAAGCAATGGGACTTCTAACCTCCAGCCTAGTTTACTTGTTCAATTTATTCTTTTTTATGTTAAGACCAAGATTACTGAGAAAGACAAAGGTCGTGTATGTACATAGATACACAGAGGCTAGTCAAAACGCGTCAAAAATAAATGTAGGGATTTGTATGGGAAAAATAAAATCTAGTGTTGTATTACATACTTATATTTTAAAGATATATATAGGGTTAATTAATAGTTAACTTAAAACCCCATCAACAGTTTCAGAGAAAAAAAAATACAATTATCAAAAACGTTTATGAAACCTCTGAAATTAGTAAACAAACCACACATCATTAAAAAAATTGAATACATTGAAGTACTTCAGCCATTCGATCCCATTCAATCAACAGGGTTTTCGAAGAATTCGGCATAAATACATTTTATTAATTTTGGTATGGCAAAAAAAATGTGTCTCTCAATTCAATATTTTTACAGGTGATTCTTTTATTTTACTGTATTCTTTATATATGCATTATTATTATTATTATAGCCTTTATTAATTCCTTTTATACAGTTAATAAAAAAAAAATATACATTATTCATAAAATATTTCAAATTACATTAAATTCTTTACAAAATTATAACAATATTATAGATTCATGCATTAATAAAGAAATGCATACTATTTATTTATTTAAGGACCTCTCAATGAGTAAAGGCCTCTTCCATTTTACTCCATATGACTTTTCGTATTTCATCTGTCCATCTCTCTTTTGGTCTTCCTCTGTTTCTTTTACTAAGCGGTCGTGACCAAGTAATAATAATAATAATAATAATAATAATTTATTTATTTCTTCAAATATGGTACACAAGATGTTATAGGTAATTGAGGTGTTCAGCATATTCTACCTGTTCTAGGTGTTGAAATATTAAACATGATATAAAATTATTATGATAAATTATTATATAAAATTATTATGATAAGTAGTTGCTTTGTTTGCCCATTTGTGTTTATTCATGCGTACCACGTGGCCGGCGCATTTCCATTTAAGTTTTTTACATTGTTCTAAAGCATCTATAACCTTTGTTGTGTTTCTAATGTCAGCATTTCTCTTCCTGTCTTTTTTTTATATTCAAAATACTCCTCTCCATCGCTCTTTGGCATGTTTGTATTTTGTTTGTTATGTTTTTATTGTATATCCAAGTTTGACAACCATATGATAGACACGGGAGTATACAAGAAAGCAGAACTTTTTTTTTTTTTTTTTTTTTTTTTTTGAATATGAACTTTATTTACAACAAATATGTACAAAATACAATCTATATATAGAAAATTTTCTCAAGCCTGCCGCTGCTTCCGATTAACGGCAGGGTTCCCAGAAGGCTGGCAGCGTTTCCTCTTTGGATATTTCGACTTTTTTCTTGTCCCACTGGTAAATTCGATACATGCATATCCTTGCATATTATTTCGGTACACCGCGCGTATATTGTGTATGGTCAACGGTTAACATCTTAAGTGATTTGAAGTAGGTCATGAAGACCTTCCTAATAGTATATTACGATTGTACTAATATAATTAATGCGAAATTTAGTTTGTTTTCATACCACCTGCTCGACAAAGTCACAATGACATAATGACAATTACATGTCAAGCAATCTCAACGTAAAGCAAGGCATGAGGTATCTCAAGGGATATAAAGTTATATCAAAATCCTGAGGGATATAACTTGATTTGAATTTGGAATGTTAAAATTCATATGAAAACTCTTAGCATAGGTAAAGGGAGTTCATTCGAAAATTGAACTGGCCAACACAGGCAGAAAAAAAGAAAAAAAAATCGCGAACAGTTTTAGTACATGACCAGTGACCACCATTGTAGTAAAACTTGACCTTTATGGACCGTGACTGACTGAGGACTGTGAAATACTGAAATGTGAAAGTGATTTATTGTGACTGGAAATTATAATATAGCTCAACACTGGCATAATAAGTAAGGCCTAATTTGGAAGAGAAGAAGAAGTATTGGAAACAAAGGACGGTATCTGGTTGCCTTTCATAAGGTATGAAAAGTAGAGTATTTACCTCGAGGATAAAGCCTGTCTTCGTTTTGGGCGGCTTGAAACCCTCGCTTCACTCAGGACTCTAAACTCCCTCGCTTCGACCTGCAGTCAAATTTTAATTTTTTATGATACAACTAGTAAACTCTAGAGTACCTCGTTACGCAGGGTCCAATAATAAGCCACCCATGACGTAAGACAATTGACACATTATCCCCATTTACTATCCTCTTGACGGTTCAACCAAACAACCAACAACGGTAGATAATAACCTGGAATAACATATCGCATACATTGTTTCCAGGAAAACATTATGGTCCCTCGAAAACTTCGATGGAACTGCGAGGCGAAAACTAATTCTATAAAACACGAAATGCACCAATTAACTGAGATTAGCGACTTTAATGGGCTAAGTCCAAACGGAAACCGGGGAACCACATCCGGTAAACTAGCTTGAGGTTAATTAAATTGTACGTAAGCTTGACTTCCTCCCGTAATTGCAATGCAGGCGTTGGACTTAATTTTGCAATTAAGGGATCATTTACTGCATTGTTAATTATGACACTGGTGTCACAATGTAATTTAATTGGAACACTGCATGAGTAAATCGTTAATTTTGGGTCTATCTGATAGCTATCGCATCATCATTAGCTGAAAATTAAATAGCCTTATTCGCTGTCTGTACGCTTGTATTTTATGTCCGTTTATACCCACTGTTTTTCGTGTAATTTTTTTTTCTTTGAGTAACCTACACCACATAACATTATACGCCAACGACTCTGCGAGCTCGAATAGTCAAAATCAAAGGCGTGTGATTTAAAATTTAAATGCCTTTGTTATTATTGAATATTTAATATCATCATCATCTGCCCTGATCCCAATTATTTGGGGTCGGCGAAATATGTATGCTTCTTTCATTGAACCCTTCTCTGTTATTTTAAATATCTTATGAAAATATGCAACGAACATTTTTATCTATAAGATTTTTTTATAAACAGATACTGATTCTTTACGAGAAGAGGTAGCAGTTAAAAACATCAAGTGACCTTTAAAGCAAGTGGGATTTAATTTTTCCGACTCTACCACCAATAGGTACCTACAATATAATAAAGATTTACACCTGATGTTTCATAAATATTCTCTCTTATCTACATAAACAATGTTCGATGTATTTTTTGCCACAGTCTGCCTAACTAAAGCTGGGGCAGTATTTTTTAGAAAATTTTATACAGTAATTTCAAATCGAGGTATCAAATAGTGTCAATCTTCTTTGAGTCTATTGTCTAATAAATTCGTTATTTCTTGTTCCTAAAAGGGTAGGTATACATACATTAATAAGTGCCTTATCATAACTATCTAAATAAATGAGTTTCGAGTTAAGTTGATATAAAAAGCTCTGGCAATTTAGTGCAAAGGGCTTTTTTATAAACTAAAAGTTGGTCCAACTTTTTAGTTCTTAACAAGTTATTGCTTGCTTCGCGGAGCATAATGTGCTCTGTAGGGGTGGGCGTTGAATGAACGAACCGTTTTTTTAGACTGTTTATTAGGCGTCAACGGTTCGACTAGTTTACAGTTCACAGATAAACTAGTTTACTCATGAACGACATTACATGCGTCGACTTGATTTCGCGTGGTCCACTCACGACGCGACGGAACGAGTGATTACGAAGATTGCCGAAGCAATGCGACGTGCGTGCGATCCGCTTGTTATTGTTTCTTTCTCTTTCTCATGCAGAAACGAATACGTTCATGTCATCTCATATCATGTGAATGCTGTCAAATGTAAATAGACTCTATAACAAAGTAATAGATACGAATCTTTAATTGGTTAAATAATAAATATTTTTGAATTTTTATTCCGTTATTTGTTTAGTCCTGATTGAAATGCGTTACGTGTCGGTCAAGGTCAAGTGTTATAGTCAAGTGGTATAGTAGTAATGTCCCAGGATATTTATTTTATTTATTTATTTTATAGGTTATTATTATAAATTAGGTAATATAAGACAATGTAATTCAGAAATAAGTAAAAAACTGATTGTAAATAGTGTATAAAAATAGTGTAGTCTGTGTTTGACTGGTTATTTTAGTGTAAATATTAATAATGTCGGTTCGTAAAAACAGCAGTGTTATTTGGCACCACTTTGAAAAAGACAATTGAACCTATAAAGCAGCTTGTAATGAATGCAAAGACACCTATTTTAAGTTTGAATCATCAACCGCAATTTGTCGGTGTTTCCATCCAAAGGGAACATTTCAATTCGCAGGTACAATTCGTTGACTGATAGTTGATTAGTAAACAAGTTTTTAACTAAAGGACATGTTCCGATCGTTCACTAAACTGTAGAACGCAATTCAGTCTATGATAAACCAGTCGAAAATTAAACTGTTTTATGAACTAGTTTATCATAGACGGTAAACCAGTCTCGTTTCGTCGACCGTAAAAACGTCGACGACCCACCACTAGTGCTCTGTGACTGCGAGGCAAGCAAAAAACATATTCAGCCGTCTAGTTACCTTTGCCTCGATTCTGACATTGCACAGTGAAAACGATGGCCATATGCGACAAAACACCAATTAAGTGCTGGAAAATATAGTAGGTTAATCCAATTCCAACTTATTCAATTCAGGCCAGTTAGCGCAGTTGGTTAAGATTCACCTTACGCGCCGCAGGTGGTGGGTTCGATTCCCACACAGAACATGCATTTGTGTGCATGAACATGTCTGTATGTCCTGAGTCTGGGTGTAATTATGTATATAAAGTATGTTTTTACAAACAAAAAGTAGTATATGTATTATATCAGTTATCTGGTTTCCATAGTACAAGCTCTGCTTAGTTTGGGATCAGATGGCCGTGTGTGAGGAATGTCCCAGGATATTTATTATCATTATTATTTAATTTTGTATATAGAATCTGTAAGTGACTTAAAAATAAAACTCCAGACGAAAATATTTAAGTTACTAAAAATACCAAAGTTTTTAGCTTTTGAAAGTATCTTTATAATAGTTTATATTTTTTTCAGGTAATCTAAAGTAGGTGTTCTTAAAATTTCTTAATAATTTATATCGATAGATAATACGAAGAAAAAGCTGTAAGATTATTTTATCCTTCAGGTTAATAGCGAGTCTGAAATGTCAAGAATAAAAAATACATGAATTGAGTTGACATTTCCATTACACATTTTTAAGAAATTCTCGAACTTCTAAGAAAAATAAATTGATCAAAGAAGTACCCAGTAATCGTATCAGAATACAGAATACTCAGACAACATTCGGAGAAAAACAAAAGTAGACATACTAGAAGATACGTTCACCTGAAAATCTCATAGCTCTTGAGATCTGAGCCCAGACGTTTTCAAATACGAATCATTTCATGAAAGTGCTTACACGGCCCTTGAAAGCTCTTGAACTTCCTTTATGTTACCAAGCTTTAAACTGCGAGGGCGTTGGAGCATGTCTATTATTTGCACCCATTCTGGGAACTAATGTACTATTTAAAGTAGTCCGTACATAGAAATGCACAGTTAAGATACTGATTTATAGGTGTCGACAAGAATTTATTTTATATCTAATACACTTTCGTATATGAAATATATGTGTAATAATAAACAAGCTTCTGCTTCGTCATTTTAGCCCGTATTCCTCAAATCCTCAGGGATCTAACTTTTTCCGGGATAAAAGTATCCATTATTTTCCCTTTTTAGGGTCCCGTACTCAAAGCGTGCCAACGGGACCCTGTTACCAAACCTTCGATATCCGTCCGTCCGTTCGTCTATCTATCTGATGAACCGTAATAGATAGACAGTTGAAATTTTCACAGAATATGTATTTCGATTGCCGCTACAAACAGCAAAAAATGAAATAAACATAAAAATTAAAGGGTGCCCCCCTTTAATTTTTCACAAGAAACGAATATACGGAACTCTTTGTGTGCGAGTCTGACACACACTTTGGCCGGTTTTTATTGAAATCAGTAAACAAGCACCGCCTGATGGCAAGCGGTTTCCGTAGCCATATGGACGCTTGCAACACACGGGGCATCACTCACGCATTACCGACCTTTCCCCAATGAGCCCCGGTATCTTACTCACGTGCAAGAACACAACATAAAGTTATTTGGTCCCCAGTCGAGCGTCTCTTCAAATAATGAATAAACGCTATGCTCTCTCTTGGAGTTTTATTACAGTCTGATTGAGTAAATGAAATCACATCCAAATATAGTCAAAGTCAAAGTCAAAGTCAAAGCCATTTATTCAATTTAGGCCCTAGTAGGGCACTTATGAAGGTCAAAGCTACTGAAGTTACCACCAGTTCGTAAGTCGGCCTTCAACTGAGAAGAACATTCTTTCACTTTTTTATATTAGTTACTGGCTAGACTATGCGAACACATCCACTTCTATTATTAAATTTCTACATAATATGCTTTAGTTAGCTTGCTGATTAAACAAATTGTCTGGGGTCAACCTAAATTTTATCCGTGTAGTTTGAAATTGTGTTGCCTCAAGTTATAATTGCGTCAGAGTTATGAAACATTATAGAGTTGGAGAGTACTGTATTGTATGTATACGAGCTATTTTATTTATTTATTTATTACATAATCCACAGCTCTTAAAAAATAAATACATTTATCTTACTAAATACATCTTATAGCCAATTACGGATTAACAATTTAATACCTTATCTTTTAATTAAATTAAGGAAGAGACCAGAATGCGTCCGATGAGCAGAGTATTTAAAGAAAACATATAATTTTTTTACAATTAATGAGAATATATCTTTTTTTTACAACAAATATGTACAGAATACAATCTATATATAGAAAATTTCCTCAAGCCTGCCGCTGCTTCCTGTTAACGGCAGGGTTCCCAGAAGGCTGGCAGCGTTTCCTCTTTGGATAGTCAAGCTGACGCGTTTACAATTTATTTAGTATAAGCTCAGAGAATATAAATACTACGTAAAGGTATAAGTACATTTCTCATAAAGTTTTTATTAATAGTTATAAAAGTCATTGGTTGTTAATAATATTTAATATACAGGTTGATTAACTAAAGCTGACACGTTTAACACATTTACACGTTGCGCTTGTATAGTGGTGCCGATTCTGTTGTAAATCGCACTAAACTAATTTTAGTTACATCTCATCTCTTTCTTACGAACATGATTGAAAAAGGATAGAACATATTTTAATTAATCTTTGCCGTCTTATTTTGCGTGTATTTAGGCGTAACCGCGATAGATGGCGACTAAATTTATATTGAAAACAAGCATTGGACTAATTTGACAGGACTAAATTTCTTACATCCTTTTCTTATGTTCTGTGTCAGAAAGAGATATAGTGACATTAAAATTAGTTTAGTTGTGAACAACAGAATCAGGGCCAGTGTCTGTGAGTAAGTGCTATCGTTAGTAAACGATCAACCTTTGTATGGGATTGATATTTCAAATCGAGATATCACGGGATTTTTAACAATCTCTTATGTCAATCCCATAAAAAGGTTGATCGTTTACTGACGATAAGGATTGTCGACAACCATCTTGTCTAGGGGGGCTTGTACGATGACTCCTTTTCGAGATGTTTTTAGAAGGACTTATCCAGTTTCAATTTTAATTTCCATCGATTTGATAGAGTATCCATCCATCCATTGTAAAGGACACAAGTCAAAATCTATCTCTATAGGGTCTAACAGATGCCTAGTTTTTTTACTATTTATAGGCCTGTGTTTGACCGCAATCTCACCATGGTAAGTGATGATGCGGCCGGAGGTGGTAAGCACACAAAGCCTAGAAGGAACTGGCTCTCAAGTGCAGCTATCGGAACACACCGAAAGGTGCTTGGCGACAGATTTTCAACTTGAGAGTGGTAGCCAGCCAGGCGGGTACTACAAAGTACCCTACCACCGTTCTATGGTTTCCTCACGATGTTTTCCTTCACCGAAAGCTCAAGCTCATTATAGGATACGAACCCGGGACCTTCATCACGTTATCCGACGTCAATACCACTGAGCTATCGTCGCCTAAATAGTAGCTTCAGGTAGCTTCTTAGGTAATTGATAGAAAAGATTTTTACCTGTCATTTTCTTTACTTGTCTCCTGATAAATTTAAGCTCATTTACAGTGAACAATCAAGCACAAAAAACAAGGGTTTCAATACATCAATTTTATGGTACGGTCATTGTAATTTTAAAATATATATAAATTCTGTAAGTATAGCGTAAAATTCTGAAAACCGTTGTTTATATAGGACGGAAATTTGAGATGGGTTGGTAAGGGGAGGGAGAGAGACCCTATACCTTTTTAAACAATTGCATAGCAAATAATAATTTTGCTCAGTATTTGAGAATTAAGGTTTCATTCAATGTATCACCTAAAGAGAGATGAGTAGTGACCGTTTTGGTGTAAAAAAAGGTCATGGTCAAAAACTAACACGTAGGCATCTGGGGGTATAGGTTAGTGATAACAGTGATATTGATATTACCACTGCGTATTATCACCAAAATGATCAGCTCAATTTACGCACTAGCCTTATTACAATCTGGAACAAAATTCCATGACCAAGCTCGACGATTCAAACTTGGAGTAAGTTCGCAAACTGGCTGAAATTATGAAGAAACTTTACTGTTCTGTAGACAATGTAATGAAGTGCCGTCAAATGTTGAAACGTGAAATTCATTATTTGATTTCTTTTAACAAGATGGTATGGTTATCATCATCATATTTGTTATTTGATTGGTGGATGACTGATTTTATTATTTTTAATATATTATCAAAAACTTAAAAGATGTCCATAAAAATAACTTCAGTGAATTAATTATATTAAAAACACCAAAAATATTTTCCATAAAATCAGTTCTCGCGAAATGAGCATTTCATTTTATTTCACAAAGGCTAGAAATATTTAATGCTTTTATTTAAGGGTTAGACCAAATTTAGGGCGATATAAAATAAAGCTCTCATTTCATTAAAATGGTTGTAAAAGTGAGTTAAGTGCGCGGTGCTCTTAGTCCGACCTTTATTATTGGACTGGCTTTTGAGTACAGAAAGGTACTATTAAAAAAATCGCATCACGACATACTATAAATTATAGCCCCCAGCTGCTACGCCTCAGAAACTGCTGTGTATTTTAATTCAGCTGCACTCACTAATAGATTTAATTTAAGGGCTGTTTTAAGTCATGCCGGGGCCCTTGGGCATACAATAATTTGGGACCCTTTTGGAAAGAAAAAAAATGAATTTAAAAACACTGAAAAAATTACAAACATATGCTACAAAATTATATTTAAAAGTACCTAAACAGAGTGCGACCTAAACTTACCAGTAACAAAGCTAGTTTTGGTTCGTTACTAAATTATTTGGTTAAATATAACTAAAGTTAGTTTCCCGACAACAAAACGTCAAATTACATAACTAGTTTTGTCATCATAGATCATTTTTTTCAGTAAAAAAATATATTAAATACTAATCTAGTGTCCGATTAATATTTTAATTAGAATATTGAAGGTAATTCTTACTATCTACCGAAAACAGACAAAAAAACATTGTGTAAGCGAATATTATCGACCTTTCGGGGCCCCCATGAGTTTGGGGGCCCTGGACCCGGGTCTTGTGTGCCCTTATAGTAAATTGATCTGGGTATACAATATTAGATATTTTTTTGAGAAAATTTATTGATATTTGAAATGAAGTCTGCAGTAAAGCAGTCGTCGGAGAGGCATTTTAGTGTGCGCTGCGTAAATAGTTAGCAATAAATGAGAATTATCGTCGCAGTCGCTACGCTAGTATATAATTTAATTAAGGTTTGAGCAATTTAATTAATAATATGTTTTATTATACACCGTAAAAAGATTAGGAAGGTTTTCATACCAAAAACAATAATATAATTATCATTTTTTTTTATACAACTAAGTCGGTAAACAAGCATACGGCCCGCCTGATGGTAAGCAGTTACCGTAGCCTATGGACGCTTGCAACACACGAAGCATCGCTCACGCGTTACCGACCTTTCCCCCTCCCCTATGAACTCTGGCGACCTTACTCACGCGTAGGAACACAACTTTACACAACATAAAGGTATTTGGCTGCGGTATTCTGTATGGTGGAGGTACTTCCCCAGTCGAGCTGCTCTTTGGGCGAATAAACGCTACGCTCTACCTCTCTTAAATAATAAGAAAAATAATAAGGTTCCTTAGCTTAGGTTAACTAGCTTCTGAACCTTGTTTCTGAAGCATACAATGTTTTCACGAGTTATAAAGTTTCCTTGATGAATGGAATGATTTATTGTAATATCTGTAGGATAATATTTTTTTCCTCGGATTGGCATCAACGCTTCGACTCAACCAAAAATAATTTCAATGCATTATGTTAACTGACGATATGGACGAAGATGAAAAATTAATAAGTTAGTGATGTCGAAATTACCTTTAAGGCGGCTCTCTGTGGCCGGCGCAACTTCAACGCAAGCATAGTCTAAAAGCTTGTTGTTTCATCCAACGTAATGTTTGACTGCGAAAAAAGAGAGACAGCATCAGAGCCGTCGGTTATCAGTCGGTAAATTTCGCTGATCACTCGCCGCCGCTTTGCTAGGTCGTCATTTATGATTTCGCATTCATAAAACTTGTTCCAGGAGTATACTTCTTGTGAAAAAATCTTACACGTTTGTGAAAAAAAAGTTAGTTATTAAGAATCTCCAATACATTTGCAAGCCTGGTATCTAAATGTTTTCTTTACTTTTACAATTTATAGGTACATTAGATATGGCCAAAGTTCTGGTAAAATTTGTGCAAAAACGCTGTTTTTCGGAGGCTTGGACTGAATTTGTTTCACACTTTTTTAAATTACGCCTAGATACACGGCTAGATATAGTGCACAAGATACTAATTTGTTCAAAACATCTAACGAAAAATGTTTAATAACGCCATAATAAGTACAGAGGTTTTGTATGAAAAGTATGACAAACTGAGTGCTCTTAATATTTATTTTTGTTTAAATACTGATAATTGATTAAAACTTAGCATTATAATTTAACGCAACTATTATTTCAGTATTCCAAATAAAAAGAGCAGTAGAGTAACCTCAATTAAAATGAATTAAGAGCACAAAAGAGCATGTAAAAAATGTAACTGTCCTTGCGTCCAAAAATACGCAACAATTTTATATTTAAAACCTGAGAAAGGTGTTTTTATTGTGTAATTCCGGTACGTCGATCCAGTTTCCAAGAGGCAAGGTAATGGAGTTTGACCAATTTTTTTATTTTAAACAATCTTTTATTTTTTTAAATTATTCGAGCCACTTCGTTAAATTCCGAGTATTTCAAACTTTCCAATACCCAAATATTTTTATAAGTATCCAAATAATTTTAAGAGCTAATGGCAGTATCCAGTTTCTGTATATTAAGTTTATGGTTAGTTATGTGCGAGTTTATTCATTTGTTTATTTTAAAAGCTTTTTGTTTAACTTGCAATGTCTGTAACTGTGTTCGGGTGGAATCTTGCATGGCGAATTTCACCCACTTCCAGTGGTCGGATTGATTTGATATTTGGTATACATTAATATATTGGAAGACAATGCAAGTACGGTCAACAATAAGTACAGTTACCAAAAAAAGCTTGTATTCAAAATGAAATCTTTAATAAATACTTAACCCCTTAAGCTGGCTTTTCACTATGAGATATAATATTTAATCGCTCGTCATACAATGTGTCAAAAAAATATAGTTTGGGATGTAATATACAAAAATTTATTTATTATATTTGGTGTATACGGCACACCATGTGAATTGAATATCTTGAAAAAATAATAAGTAATATGAAAGGGCTATGGAAAACAAAATTGTGATGTACGTCACCCGCCAGGCTGATCTTGAGGGTCTCCCAACTGCGTCCAGAACTGAAGAACTGTGTCTCCAATTAGATGGAACGTTGGCCCAAGTCCTTGGGTAACTGTTAATTGTCACTTCACTCTATTTTGAATACTTTTTATAACGTTTGTCACTTATTTTCGAGTACTTATCGTACATTACACGCGGTCGCTAGCGACATCAATTTGAAAGACGACTGAGGCGCCACCACACGACGTAGCGCGGAATTATTCCTTCCTGCGCATACGGTTCGTAGCGCTGGTCGATGAATTGTCGGGTGAATTTGAATTTAGAAAAGCCCAAAAACCCAACAATATTTATTTATATTGTACGATATATCTGAAAGCTCTAATATGGAAACTGCTCCAACCTCGAATAAGGTAACGTTGCTACCGTTAACACTCTATCATGCTGAGTATGAGGGCCATTTTATCAATACATAGCGCGCTCTTTCATAATTTTTAGGTTATGATTATATCAATACGCTTTATAGGACAAATTCTCTGAATAATCATTCTTCATGGCTTATAGGCAAACAATTCTTGACTAGCAGGAAGGGTCCCTTTAATGACCGCTCATATCATCCCTCTTTTACAAAATTTCATAAAACTGGTTTTGTAATGCAGAAAGAACTTAATCAGGTCACGACAGGCGGACATTAAAGTGGGAAGCTTAGGCACCCGTTGTGATTAATTATACCTGGTTGTGTTCGATAAACTATCGTCGTTCGCTTCTTCAAGGCGTGTCGTTTTACTGGCTTTGTTTACCGGTATCTTGTTTAATTTATAAATATATTTTTGTAACGGATAAAAAATCTTAGTCAGTACAACCACTTTGAAACCAAAATTTGCCATACTACCATATATTACCTATTTATTTATTTATTTTATATTATTATATATATTTACCATAATCATATTCCATGTGAGGATATGTTATTTTAACCAAAGAAAAAAAGGAGGAGGTTTACAAGTCGACGCGTATATATATTTTTTTTATGTATAGATTACGCGTAACTTTTTACAGAGTAGTCCGATATTGATAATTTCTTTTATTGGATAGGTTATATCTCAAAGTTGGTCCCATATAAATTTGGATACAAAAAACCTACCCTAAGGGTGGGAAAATAGGGGTGATTTATTGTTCACCCACAGATTTTAATGGTGTTTTTTTATTTCTTTTGATGTAATACACAACGTATTACATCAAAAGAAATAAAAAAATAAGCATGTAGTAATTAGTAGATTATAGCCACAAAAAATATGAAATAAAAACTTTTTAACAAAAAATTAAACAACCGAAAAAACTAAAAAGCAAAAAATAATTTTGAATATAACTTGAATTTTATAAGGTTTTGCAGTCGGGGAATAACCAAAACCGGACAATTTTAAAAGCTATGTAATTCCGAGTGTTTTTATTTATTTTGGATTTTAATTTGATAATATCACGAAACATATATTGGAATATCGGTATAACTTACACATTTTAGTGTATTACGACAATTTATTGCAGAAAACAGTATAATTCAACAACAAAGCGTCATTTGGACGCGCCAGATTAATTAGTTTTGACTGTTGTCTGCAGACTTAAATGGGTTATTTTTTAACTAGGTGCAATTAACGACATATGCCTCGATAGACAATTACCTTTAACATAGAACCTGAAATGACTAGTTAAATTGGAAATTATTTTGATGTGTTCTTCAGTGAAAATCATGCCAAAACTGTGTGTCAAAGAATCACCCAAATTATTTCGATATAATTATCAAAGTTTCCAGGATTTTGTGTAATTATTTTGAAACATACATTCGCTAATTACTGAAATATTTAGCCAAATTTCCCGCCTCATGCTAATACATCCACCTTAATTACTATGCATTACTTAACATTTCCAATAAAGGTAGATGCGGGTCCTTATAAATTCATATAAATAGCTGGGTTATGTCAAAAACTCGTTGAACAGTAAACAGCCGTACATAATTTTACCGATATGACTAGATTTTTCGATTTCTCGGGTGGAAATGGAGCTTAATTTTTCCGACAGGGCCAACTAACGGACGGATTCAAACAAACATGAACACGGATGAGTTTACACCCTCAGGATTTGAGATTATACAGTTATTACATAATTCAATGGTTATTACCTATCCCAACACAAAAATAATGAATAATTCCAGTTTTATTCCCTGTACTAGCTGTCCCACGCGGTTTCACCCGCGTTCCCGGTATAAAAAGTAGCTTATGTCCTTCTCCATACCATAAGCTATTTGCATGCCAGACATTGAGTTCGGTTGAAGGCGTGAAAGCGAAATAAACAAACTAACGAACTCACATTAGCATTAATTTATAATAGTAAAGATTTCGGGAAAAACTGTGCTCTTAAATTGTTTTTTGTACTTTTTTTACTTGATACTAGAATTTGTTTAGTCAACAAATTTTATGATCAATTACGTGACTGACATGAATGTTAAAATAAACAATTCTTAACAATATTTTAGCAGTCTTAACAGCGTTAATGAATTCCGCAATTATTATTAAAAGCATAGTGATATCAAAGGCTAAAAATGTTGTCGATTATATTTTCGGCACCTAATATATTCAGGTGTGAGAACCGGTCGCGGAAAGGTTACGTTCTCAAAGAAAAAGATTTTTCGTTCGGTAACCCGTCGCTAATGTGAACTGAACGTCACCTTAGCTTGCTTAGCCGCACCGCACAGTTTTTTGCTTAGCCGTCAGTCTGTGTATTGCCGCTGAAGGGGGCGCACGCGTCGCGATCCAGTTTGCGCGGGAAAATACACTCACGTAGACTTCCGCGAGTGCTCTAAAACAGACGAGATTTTGAAATTGAAAAACAAAAATAATTCTAAATTTGCGTTCGAAATTTTTCAGTGAAGTTTTGGTGACGTTTCAAAAAAGTGTCGATAGTGTTTTCAAAAATAGGATCAAGTGGTGATTTTTGTGTTTCAACTGTTTGGAAAACGTGAAGATTTATAAGAAAACTCGTACGTAGCGAATGCGATGATCGTTGTTTTAGATCTGTTTTGTAGAGTTTTTCGAATCCAGCTGTTCAAATTTACGACGCTATTGTGACGCGGATTATGCAAATGTGCATACAAAAGAATTTAAATTTCCAATGTCTGAAAACGATAATACCTGAAAGCGAATTGTGTTTCTTTAATTACTTTGAAACATGTTTTAGTCTGAAAAAGGCAAATTGATATTACCTTCGCGTTTAAGGTCGTTTTATATTTATACGAATTTTGAACTTGAATTTGTATAATAGCTGTCTGTTATTCTGTATATCAAATCACATAATCACGATAATAGATTCTCGTTTTGGCAATAATATAATTATACCTAAATGATCCGTCTGTGAATACATAATTTGTTATGAGTAGATTTCTGTTGAAGATTCGCATGGTTTTTGCGGATAGATAATAATCCGCCATTTAAGTATACTGGTTTTGACTTTCGAAATACTTGACAGGAGTTATTCGATTTTGGAAAATGTTTTTGTTTGTAAGTAAGTAAAATAACATACGCTTTCATTAAAAGCTTTGCGTTATAATTAACAATGATAGATCAGCTTTATTTCTCAAAATACGTCATTAATTTCGGACAGGTACCTAAATAAATATAATAAATAATGTTAACTGATTTTTCTTGTGATTAAACTCAAACAAATTGGGTAAAAAGGGTTCGGTGTTAATTATATTTATTTACGGGCGTTCGCGCGTCCGAGCGCGTTTGGATGAATGATTGGGAGTCCTTATATTTTGACAGTTCTAAGAGATTATCAACCTTTCACATGGGATTGAATTTTTTTCAATAAACATGATGAAAAGCGTTTGTTTTTTTTTTTTTACAATAAATGAAAGTATTTATTTTACAACCTAACTCATCCACCTGATATCAAACTTAGCGGAGCTTCTACTTTGGTATCTATATGACTAATATATCACCAAATATAAAACCATGACATATGTCAGTATCTTACAAAGCAAGCCTATCATTCTATCATTTTGAAACGACATTCAATAATTATTATTATCAAATCAAATCAAATCAAATCAAATCATTTATTTGCACAGAACATAGGTAGGTTATGCAGGTAGTATACAGTCTATATATGTCTCACCATATTCTGCCTTTGCGAGGCATGCAAATCTTTATTTTGTACAATGTGAAAACATAATCTTTAATCCGTATTAACTTACCTAATCCAAGTAATCATCACATTATGATTATTAAAATTATCACAAACACAATACACCTTAAATTAGTAGGTGGGTACATCTGAATCCCATAAATTTTAATTTAACTAGGTTAGTATGTCATAATAATCAATGAATTTAAATTAAGTAATGTTAATATAATGGTAATGTAATCTGTTAACAACTTAATTAAGTATATGTACTAAAATAATAATAAAAACTACTCTAAACTAAACCTAATCTTTAAAAATAAATTATTCTTTTGGTAATGTTAATTTAATTATTGTCACACATGCATTCGAATGTCAAAAATAATTATTATATCATATATTCTTCTACACTATAAAAACACTTGTCAACAAGCCATTGGTGAAGTTTTTTCCTAAAGTAAGTAAAAGGAAGCTCCCTTATATCCTTTGGCAAATTGTTATAAATTTGTATGCACATTTGATACATATTGCTATAATCTAAATGAGTTCTACAATGGCGCACTACAAGTTTTGTTGGATCTCTGGATCTGTATAGGGAAGCTGCACTTTTCGTATCGAAAAATCTTTGGTTTCTTCTCACAAAATTGGCTATCTCAAAGATGTACATTGATGTTAATATTAAAGAATTTAATTTCAAAACAAACCCTGTGTCCGAATTACAATATCATGGTACCCTAATATTGTAATTCGGACGCTTAAATTGTGTAATGCGCTCCCGCCGTGGTTTTCCCAATGAAGTACAGCATGGGGTTCTTCAAAAAGGGTGTGAAGAGATTTCTGCAGGGTCGCCAACGCGCGAGTGATACCCCTGGTGTTGCAAGCGTCCATAGGCTACGGTAAATGCTTACCATCAGGCGGGCTGTATGCTTGTTTGCCACCTTAGTGGTATACAGAAAAACCTACGGTATAATATAACCTATAGGTATAATAACTACGTAAACTGTAACTACACAAAAGTTAAGACTCTTGCTAATTTTTCTTTCTTTTAATATTTGTATATATTTTGTGAAGTTGGACTCCAATCGTAATTATAGGATAGCATAATGATAATTATTATATTTATAGCGTCATTTTATTTGGCATTTTGCTTCTACTATAAAACCAAATTTAGTAAATGATCACCAAAATTAGTAAATGATCACCAAATTTTAATAAGAAATTGTTGCGCTATTTCTCGACTCAGGGCACTCCAAATTCTCCAAAAACAGTTGGTTAGGTGAAATTAGGTTTGAACTGTGACAATACCGTCCGACTAGATCCATTTTTGTACTTTGTGTAAATTTTGGAGGTAATTAGCTATTTTTGGAACAATAATAATTTGGGTTCTAATTTCATGCTAAAATGTTGGTTAATTTTGGTGATCACTTACTATTTTTGGCAATATAAAGTTATTTTTTTACCGTTAAATTTTACTAAAGCTGGTGGTTCTTTAAACATAAGTCATTTTATTTTAGCCTCGGAATGAATCATATGTTGATATTTTCCAACGATCTAATTGATTAGATATAGTAACATAAATCAGTAGTAAACAGCTGAGCGGAATAATCTACTGATAACCTTTTCATTTATGGACAACGCGTAGGAAATACTCTTTCTCAGTAAAATCCTACAAATTATAAAAATAGCACGGTAAAGCACGTAAGTGTGTATAAATACGTTATGACTAAATAGTTAGAATATTAATAGACCGCTATCAGTCTTAGGTTCAAGTTCAAACTATGAACGCGCAGTTCGTTTCAAAGGTGCGTGCGTGCACATATACCCATGCTGACGGCGCTAATACTATTCTTACTCTAAAATATATTTATTTGCCTGAATTATGGTAAAATAGGTCTTAAAATTAAATATGAATTTGCAACATATTTCGACAGATATTCAGTATGCAAATTAAATAATACAAAAAATAATCTAATAATATATATAAAATGCTTTTGTGGGTACGTAAATACGCAGTTTTCTCAATCACCACCAACCCCAATCAACTTCCCGTTGGGGTGGTAAATACCCCTTGGTCTCCAGATGGTAGTAAGGGAGTTTGGTCGCGGTGGGTGGAAGAGGGTGGTTGTGAGTGGCGAAAATTTTAAAAAATATATTGCTGTCCTTTTCTAACGCATGAGGACTTCTGAAAAGATCTCAAAATTTCTGGAATGGTCTAGAAAGTTCCAAAATGTGTAAAACGGCTATAATCGATCTGGAATGTTCTAGCAAGTTCAACAAATATCTGGAATGATCTAGAAAATTCTAGAGTGAATGCAAACTATTATAATCGATATAGAATGTTTGAGAAAGTTCTACAAAATTCTGGCTTCATCTAGAAAGTTCCGAAATGTCTAAAACTGTAATTATCGAGTTAGAATATTCGAGAACGTTCTAGAAATGTCCCGAATGATCTGGAAAGTTCTAAAATGAGTGCAATTTATTGTGATCGAGAAAGTTCTAGAAATTTTCCGAATGATCTGGAAAGTTCCAAAATGAGTGCAATTGATTATGATCGATTTAGAATGTTCTAGAAAGTTCCAAATGAGTGAAATGTATTATGATCGATTTAGAATGTTCGAGAAATTCTAGAAAATTCTAAAATGAGTGCAATTTATTATAAGCGATTTAAAATGTTCCAGAAAGTTCTAAAAAATTTTGGATTGACCTGGAAAGTTCCAAAATGTGTACGAGTGTTATTATTGGTCTAACTAAAAGAACCAAATCGAAATCGAAATAGAAATCTATAATATCTGTTAAAAAATGTATCCTTATATATTTTTTATACCACTAAACATGCGATGTATTTTAACCCGAGCAACGCCGGGTTTCGCTGCTAGTTATAATTAAATTTATAAAAATAAAATAAGTGACACAATTATTACAAAAAAGGATGACTGAAGTTTATAGTTAATAAATAAAATAAAATGATTAAACAATTTCTTACAAAAATAGTATGTCAATCGCTTATACCTACTAAATTTTTAATGTCAAAAATTCTTCAATTGTATAAAAACATCCTTCAGGAAGCCATGATGTTAATTTAATTGTTTTTTTTTTTTAAATTGAAATACATTTAATTGCTTAGAATGTAGAATCCAAAAGCGCAACGGAAACCAATGGCCCAAAGCTTCGTATATTAAGGTTGAAAGTGCAATATGTAGATGCGTTCCCCAAATGAGTATTTTTTGTTAAAATTGCTTTGTATTATTTGTTCATATATTTTACATTAATTAAACTATGTATCATTTATTGTGATTTATAATGAAATAGATTTAATTACATGCCATGTCGATATTAATTGTAATGAGAATGATGTCACAGAGTATAGTGCCACATTGATCAAACAGTGAGTTCCAGTGATTAGAGTTAATTTTATTAGTATACTGCATCAATTAATATTACTGCGCTATAATTACTTGGTGTTAGAGTAAATAGATGATTTGTTTTGAGTAATTTACCAAATGCATTCTGAGAACAAAGTCTATTTTTCCAAAAAAAAACTTTCACTCAATTTTAAGAGGCTATACTTTGAGTAATTTTCCAAATGCATTCTGAGAACAAAATCTGAATTTCCAACATTTTTCTTCCCTTCAATTTTAAGAGGCTTTACTTTGAGTAATTTTCCAAATACATTCTGAGAACAAAGTCTGAATTTCCAGCAGTTTTCTTTCATACAATTTTAAGATGCTTTCCTAATTTGTCCTTGCCAGCCGCATAGAAAACCTTTTAATCAATCAACAAAATACTCTTACGCGCTACATGCTCTTTAAAAAAACCTGAAAGACACGCTTCTTTGACAAAATGTTTAAAAAAAAAGCAAATAATAATATGAATTCAGCCTGCATTTAAGATAGTTATTTTCTAGCCAGACTTTTCATACTTACAGAATAGTTGTGCATAGCTATTTAATTCGATATTATAGGTAAAAGGAATCTTAGTAATCAATATTGCATAACAATAAATTTGTTTTCATAACCACTATTTTCTGTCTTTGGTTATCGATATCCACTTCTCATCCACAATCCGAGACTTTTTATTAGTCTTAGGACACGAGACGTAATTTTAAACACCCAGTTAGGAGCGCAGTCTACTCGACTCGTGCTCTGGGTTGGTATTTTCTGCCATTTTATACGTAAACTTTACTCGATGTTTCATAAATTAATGAATTTTGTTTTTTTTTTTATTATACATATGATCAAAAATTTTTTTTATCAAAGATTACCTTTTCATTGTATACGGTGTATAGATAATATGGGAAAAATAAAAGTATAGCTTAAAAATACATAATTTAGGGTTCAACGATTAAAACGTAGATTAAGTTCAACTTTGCATTTTATCTTAGAACATTTAAGGTAACTCACGTTATCATTATACCGCGCTATTAAGTACTGCGCAGGTTTATCTCGAAATGACAGGCCGATAAAAGCTTTCGCGTAAAAAATGAAGTGTGTTAGTATACCCAGCGTCTCGACTGACGCTTCAATTGTGAGACGAAAGTGTCGCTGGCGTGGGAGATAAATCTTTATAATATTAGGCTTTAGCACAGCGAGCTGTGCATTTGTGAACTTAAGTAGTTGATTTTCCTTTTTTACAAGCTTTTCTTTAACTTGCAATGTATGTATGTAACTATGTTTGTTCGGGTCACTCGGGTGGAATCTTGCAAGTCGAAACACCCACTTCCAGTAGTCGGATTGACTTGATATTTTGTATACATTAGTATATTGGAAGACAATGTAATTACAGACAACAAAAAGTATAGTCACCAAAAAAAGCTTGAATTAAATATGAAATTTTGAACAAAAACTTTTTTTATCATTTATTCGCGACTTCTATTTAATTTGTAATTAAATAAATACAGGGTGGACATTTAAGGAGGGTCAGTAAGGGTAAACTACTGAAGGTTAGAAGCCACGCGAATGGACCATACATTAAAATATCGCTAGTCCGGGACCAAACACACTGTATACACACTAAATAAAACTGTGGTACGTTAGTGAATAAATGTAATTTTTCAGCGGAATGTTTCCTAAGAATTTTCAGGAATTTAATAATTAGCTGTTTGGGCTATTGCTGAGTGGCTTACGTATTGTACAATTGTTTAATTACTCATTCTCTTATACATTCTTTTTAATTATATTCATATCTTTTTTCATTACGCACTCGGTGCGTCAAGAGCCGAAATGAGTGTGCAATGTGGTATGTAGGTCGTGAAACATGAGAAAATTATAATAGGTGAAGATGAAAATATGATGGTGGGTTTTTACTAGATTACCACGACCTGCAGTGTGATAGGTGGAATCTTATCACGCCAACTGGCCCGTCATATATTTATTATATTTATAAATATACACCTTAGTTACTTAACTTAATTGATTTGTATTATAAAATAGGCAATCACTCGACTTTATCAGGCTTGAGCGTGGGTTGGTAAATGTTAACCAATTAATCACTTGAAGCAGTTCCTGGAATTCAATTATTTTCATATGTATTTATGGGGTGCTTATCCTACCGGAGTGAGCCAATGGGCTCATATGTAAGTATATGGAAAAAAGAAATTTATTGTAGAATTTGTTGCACTTCGAGGATGGAATATCTTTTGTTAGTTTTGCTCTGTATAGGTACTTAATAAAATAACTAGCTGTCCCGCGTGGTTTCAACCGCATTCCTAGGATAAAAAGCAGCCTATGTTTTTCTCCATATCATAGGCTATCTGCATGCCAAATGTAATCGCGATCGGTCCAATAAGTTTTTGAGTAATACTTGAACAAACAAATAGACAAAAAATTTAGAAGCAGCTATTTTGGGGTCTGTATTACGTATATAATACATACAATACATAACATTTAGATTTAAAAAAATTACGTACTGATTTGGCTTCCTTAGGTTTTTATTATATGTATAGATAATCATAACTATAATTTATGTAAATATGTTTATTTTGGAATTATTTCTTGGTCCTAGTGCTAAAACCATTTGTTGTATCCAAGAAACCTACACGTGCATCGATAATAAAAAAATAAAAAAAGAGTTTACAAATAGCATAAAAATAATCTCTTGAATTTTTACTTATGGTTAGTAAATCATTAGTAATAGTTTAAATACAGGCTTATCTACTACGATGACACAAAGTATTAAGAAATTCCGTAAAAATCAATAATACCTCTATTCAATAGGCTATCAGCTGGAAGGAAATCGTAACTAACAGATCAAATAAAACACTAACTAAACTTTAAGATAGTTCACAGAAAATCTTGGCAAGCTCAGCTACAATTAGTGTTTTTTTTTTCAAATTGATTTTCAGGAAATGGAAATAACTCTACAATGACTTGTGATGTTTACAAAACGAGGAGCTGTAAACATATAACAAGGAAAAAAACTGCTAAAAGTTATATTGAAAGATATTTGCAGCCGGTTCAAAACATTTTTTTATACTAATTCGTTTATAGTAACAGTATTCGGTAAATGTAGAATTCAAGCAGTTATTTTTTGGTAGGTTTAACTTATTCAAATAATGTTGTTTACGAACTCGTAATCTTTATATATAAAATTCTTCTGCGCGTGTGTATGTCACTGAACTCCTCCTAAACGGCTGGACCGATTTGAATGATTTGTATGCGATTGGGTGGCGCCCTGGATGGTTTAGATTCACAAATAGGGTAAGGTAGGGTAAAGTAGCACCACGCGAACGAAGTTGCGCCGGGCAGCTAGTATAGTATAAAATGAATTGAGTTTTATTACAATTCAAATCAACTATTAATTAAATTGTATTGAAAAAATGATAGCATGGAGTGAAAAACTATTGTGCCACCAAATAGTACATTCACGATTCAAAAAAATCGTTATAGACTGTACCTATAGAATAAAAAAAAACACTTAATAGATGTCTATACTTGAAAAATGGTTACTGTCAGTAAAGGTACAGTCTACTAAAAATAGCACGTAACAAAACGACCTATCGCATTTTTTCAGTCTATTGTCTCCCAGCCATCTAATCCATCAGTGTCTCATTTATACAAGCCAACATCAATAAGCAGACAACGCCACTATTTCTCCATATATATAGATACATTGTTGATATTATCGTTATATGAAAATGTTTGTCTGGCTTTTGGTAGTCTCCCATTTACATCTCGTCTGAAAATGACAGGTTTTGATTAAATGTTTTTTTTTGTTTTTTTTTTAGAAAAAAAGATTAGTATGTTTTATAGAAAACCCTGTTTCTTTACTAATAAAATAGTGTAATAGGGAGTTAGTCAATATTGATACAAAAGAGAGATATAAGAGAGAGGTAAAAAACAGTAAATCGAATAGGAATTTGTTAAAAATACAAACGGTAAATGTATGAACGTAACACTTTATAAAGGAAAAAAAAATATTGCGTAAAAAGAATACCTTATTGTATAACACTGACCCAGTGCAGTTGAATTTACATAAAAAATAAGACAATTGTACGAATTCAGGCATCCAATAATTCGGAATAGGTACATCCTGTGATAAAAACTTTATGTAATCAGTAAAATAGGTCATGATAGTGAAGTGGAAAACCGAAAAGGTTTCTGAATCGGAATGATATCGATGCTCATACGTTTTTTTTTATTAAAAGCCTGCTGCAAAGCGGTATATTGCAGAAGGTAACAATGAAGAGCGTATTGGACTATATCTACGTTTACCTTTTGAGTGAAGTACTTTATTGATGCTTACTTCACAGGCATCGGTGGCATAAGTTACTGGCTTAGTGACTTACTCGAAGTAACTAAATTAGTACTTAAAAATAAAAATAATAGTAGGTATGAAAGATATTAGAATCTTAATATATAAAATGATAAACTGATTGTTGATATATCAGCCCACAGCCCAAACCGCTGGACCTAGAGATTTGAAATTTTGCACAAAGATACCTTATACAGTGGAGGCATCCACTAAGGAAGGATTTTTGGAAATTCCACCTCTAAGAGGGTAAAATAGGGGATGACAGTTTGTATGCAAGTCCGTCAGTTTTGAAGTTAGGATCTTCAAATTTTGTGTTTAGGCTGACGACTGAAAATTAATGTGTAGTTATCTCAGCGTTTGTGATAATTCCACCACCGAAGGGAGGAAAAGGGGGATGAAGTTGGGTATGCAAGTCCTCCAATTTCAAAATAAACTTCACTAAATGTATTATTATACGGTGTAGGCATCCACTAAGGAAGGATTTTTGGAAACTCCACCCCTAACAGGGTAAAATAAGGGATGACAGTTTGTATGCAAGTCCGTCAGTTTTGAAGTTAGGATCTTAAAATTTTGTGTTCAGGCTGACGATTGAAAATTAATGTATAGTTATCTCAGCGTCTGTGGTTATTCCACCACCGAAGGGAGGAAAAGGGGGATGAAGTTGTGTATGCAAGTCCTTCAATTTCAAAGTAAACTTCACTAAATTTAATATTATACAGTGTAGGTATTCAGTAAGGAAGGATTTTTGGAAATTCCACTCCTAGGGGGGTAAAATAGGGGATGAAAGTTTGTATGAAAGTTCGTCAGTTTTGAAGTTAAGATCTTCAAATTTTGTATTTAGACTAACGATTGAAAATTAATTTATACATGTTTCAGCTTTTTTGACAATTCCACCCCCGACAGGGTGAAAAGGTATGGGATGTATTTAAGTCATTCAGTTTCAAAGTTAACGTCACTTAATATATTATTACACAGTGTAGGCAACCACTAAGGATTTTTGGATATTCCATCCTTAAGGGGGTAAAATAGGGGATGCAAGTTTATATGAAAGTCCATCTGTTTCGAAGTTAGGACCTTCAAATTTTGTGTTTAGGTTGACAATTGAAAATTAATTTATATGTGCCTCAACGTTTTTGATAATTCCGATCCCGAAAGGGTAAAAAGGGGGATGAATTTGTGTATGGAAGTACACTAAATTTATTATTTAAGCTTATGGTTATAAACTAACGCAACGAATATCGGTGTTGTTGGAATTTGAACCCTTAAGGAGTGAAAAGGGGGATTAAATATAGTATATGAAGTTCTTTATTTTCGGAGCGAAAATTTATTATTTCGGCTTATGGTATTGGCGTATTGAAATGACTCGCCTAAACAACATCTGGAAAAAGAGAGGAATCGGTATTAAAACAAAGATCCGGTTAATACGAGCATTGGTATTCCTCATTTTCATGTATGGAGTGGAAGCGTGGACTATACTGGCCCGAGAAAGAAAAAGGATTGATTCATTCGAGATGTGGTGCTGGAGACGGATGTTGGAAATACCTTGGACCGCTAACCGCAACAATGCATCAATCCTATCGCAGCTCAAAATTAAAACACAATTGTCCACCATATGCCACCAACATATCGGCCACTTGGTTCGCTAAGGCGATGAAAGTTTGGAAATCTGATCATAGTTGAGAACACGGAAGGAAAACGACTACGTGGTCGTTCACCAACAAGATGGTCCGATCAAGTAAAATACTCATCATCCTCCAAGTTTTACAGAAACCAGAAGACAGAAACCAATGGAGGCAAATCATTCGCTCTAGAAGCAAACCCGATGTTGACCACGATCCTCAGACATGAGGGAAAGAGAGATAAGGCCTCCAAAATTGAGCTGTGGAACTAGACTACAAGTAACAGCTCTCCGCCGCAATGTTATTGAGGCCAAAATATTTACTGGTTCTGCCAGAGGAGAAACAGTCTTCTTGCCGCGTATACCATTGATCCCAAATCACCTTCCGTTTGAATTTAAAAGATAACAGTTCCTAATAAAGGTTTGTATTCACAGGGAAAAACTCTGAAATTTGCTAGAGTTGATTTGCGGCAGGACTGTTTCAGTTTTATGTGGCATCCTCGCATATGTGCTCTTAATCTACCTGAACTTTTGTCAATATCACACGTAGTGGCGGACAATAGCCATGAACAAAGCTCTATATTGTTACAATGATTAATATCTAGAAAAAAGAAATAATCTACGCGGACGAAGTCGCGGGCTATAAAGCTAGTAGAATTATATAATTACAAAGAATAGAACATAAATAAAGTAAGAAAAGTTGAAAAAATATCTAAGTAACAAAAAATAAAAAATCATTGTATCACGAAATCTATTCGCGTTGAATCAATGAAAACTTGGCACTTAGCAACCGTAAAATATTGTAGTGACTATGAATAAATTTTAACTACCAGCCAATCTTTTTTTAGCAACGTCTGTGTGTTTGAATATTGATGTATACGTTCTAAAAATAGAGATAATGGATGTTTGTTCTTCTACTAACCGATAACAAACTAAGAATAGTGTTAAAAATCAAAGCTAAATAAATATCAAGTAATGTCAAAATAAATACGTGATTAATTCAAGATTATCTTGTTATTCTAATTATAATGATTGTCTAATTATAGATATTGAATCACTGTCCAAATTTTTAGGGGTGCAAGTGGCTCGATATTGGAGGCAAGTTAATGTAAACGAGACACAGCTCATCGTTTCATTTTCCGACTAGGATATGAAAGTGTGCTTCCATTTTCATTGACTTTCCTTTTCTAATCTATCTGTACCTATTTGCTTTATTGGAAATGGAAAACTACACTTGTCATGTTAGTATTGTTAAAGCTTATTTACATCAAACAAGCCCTAAAAATAATATTAAAGACACTTATTAAAACTTTTCCACACACGCGGGAAACCATCTCGTTCCGATCTGTCAAACTCTTAATAATCCTTTAGACGGGACACGCTGATGAGAGTCGAGCTAGTGTTGTGACAAACTCGACTTAACAGTATAAAGCCAAAATATTTAGTCTTGAATTTTCAGCCTTAATCCTATCATTACAAGGTTTCCCTAAAAGTAGGAGTTCTAATATAACCGATTAACACTGTAGAGGGTACATATCTATATACCCCCTACAGTGTATAACTTACTCCATAAATACACCCAATACTAGAATAAGGAAGGAATTGGTCTTTTTCTACAGGCGCTTTCTATTATGGCTTCATCGTAAGTCATTAAAAACGATATTAAAGTCAAAATAATTGTTTCTTTATGTTTGCAAGTAATAGGGATGATTCCTAGGTAAAAAAAAAACAAATTAGTCCGTCAGTTAGATTAACAAAAAATATTGGACACGTATTTATACGTTTTTGCTTTACCAAATCATTAAAAATTGACGAAGATAAAGCGATTCAAATTTCAGGAGGTCGTGACGTCACTTTAGAGTAAAAAGTGTACTCTAACATGACGTCACGCGGAACTTCAACGCACTATATCTTCGTATTTTTTTGTTTAATTGACAAAAGAAAAAATACGTATCTAATATTTTTTAATAATGTAAATGACGGACTAAATATAATGTTTAGTAATTTTTTTAGTCATCTAGCCCATTGTTCACTGACTTAAGTGATTCAAAATCAGTAAATTAATTGTAAAACGCTTCACTAGTCGTGCTCAGTGAGACCGCCATAAAATTAGGGGTCCGTTCATATTTCATTAAGTGGATAATTCAATTAGTGTTTCAAAAGCTAATGTATTATAGCCCAGGCTATACAAAATTACCCTCTCTAGGTGACTTTCCACGATTTATCATAAAATGTAGGTATAGCAATCTATATCATATCATATAATCTTTTTTATTATAATCTTTTTCGGAAGAAGTTTAAGTTCATTAAATATCTAGACTAGATCATCCCAAGAGGGGGAGCCAGGAGACTCATAGCACAGGGTAACCTAGTTTGAGCTCCTGTCTCCCATAGTTAAATGTACCTGCCTAGTTAAAAATTAAAAAATGTTCTTTGTTTTATGTGGTTCACTCCCACATAAATGATTATTATTATTATTATTATAAAGAGACAAGCTATTAATTTCTCATTACAAACTCTATTTCTACTATCTACTACTACTACTAGTTACTTTATTTTTAGTTATTTGATGCCCGGTTTCAATAATTTAAAGACCGGTATCGGTTAAGATTTATTAAATAAATAAATATCCTGGGACATTCCTCACACACGGTCATCTGATCCCAAACTAAGCAGAGCTTGTACTATGGAAACCAGATAACTGATATAATACATATATACTACTTTTTGTTTGTAAATACATACTTAATATACATAATTACACCCAGACTCAGGACATACAGACATGTTCATGCACACAAATGCATGTCCTGTGTGGGAATTGAACCCACGACCTGCGGCGCGTAAGGTGAACTTTAACCAACTGCGCCAACCGGCCCGTCAAATAATTAAAATTAAAATTAAGACTTATATCTTTACTAATAATGAAGCAAATACCTCAAAGCTTTGCATAATAGACCCTCCCATATGGAAGTTGCTATCACAAGTAAAATTAGCTTACGAAATGATCTATATGCCCAGTTTGGCAATAAAAAAACCTACCATTGGTAAGCAAAACGATTCGTTATTGTTTATTGAAACCGGGCATGAAAGGTCAAAGGTCAAAGACAGGGCCTTTTTGTACAATTTTAATTTTTTTTATCAAGAAATCATAATTTAAAATTAAAACAGGATTTTTTTATGGTTTCTAGTTTGCGTAATCAATAATAATGTAGGTGCCACATCGTGTGAGCAGACTAAAGTCTCTATATTATATTATGATTTCCCAAACGACGAGCTCGAAGCGAGTTACTTTATCGGTGTGAACAAGTTTGTTATTAACGAACGTAAACAATATTGTTGTTTATTTACTAAACACTAAGCTCCTGGTTTGCATGTTTGGAAATGCTTATAAATAAAATAAATATTTACTGACTGAAATATTAGATAAAAATGCATTCAAATACCATTAATAAATTAAAATATATTTTATTGTTTTCACTTAAAATTGAAACGTATCTTTGAAAATAAATTAGTTCATGTCAATAGTAATTGAAAATGTATTAGAAGTATCTTTATTTAATTTTCATGCCCCATATCATAGAGTAAAGTGTCATAAATTACAGAACAATTAAATTGCAAACCAAAATATTTCATGAGTATAGTATGATACCTGTGACAGGTGTTATATGTTAATTTTCATAACACTCGGAGTGTTATGAAAATTAACATTATTGCTTTACAATAAGGTTCATATGGTTAATCTATAATTCATTTACGATACAGTTGAAACTTATGGAACAGCAATAAGGTTAGTTTTCATATGACTCAGAAACTGTTGCAGGTATCAAGCTATATTTTAACATAAATAAGTATTTGCTTTAATTTGAAATAACACCAGCGCTACTTACGTACATGACACCATTAACCCATGGGAACTTAGCACCCATAGTTTTCTCAGTATAGTTAGGAGGTATATTTAGATTCGCTTCAGAAAAAAACATATGAATTTGGTCCTGTGGTTTAGGAATTGCCTATATTGTGGACTGGCACGCCACATGTCGTCGGTTCAATCTGTAGATCTGTTTGTATCTGCATATCAATATTTTTTCAATACACTCGCTCGTAATGTGACATTTATTGCAAAATACAAGTCTGTTTTTTTCCTCGCATGTGTGTTGAAAAACGTCGTATGACACGCGTGTGCATTGATTATTACACTCTCGGCTCACTAAATACCGCCTGGAGTGTTAATAATCAACTTTGCACACATGTATCATAATGTACAGTAGTACCCAACTGATGAAGATACTTCTTGTACATTTTCAAAGTGCGGGAAACCGCTATGGATCGGCAGCTACCGCCATGTTAGCGCGCGCCGTGCGGAGGGGCGTGACTTGCGAGTGAGACGGACTAACAGCAGCAGTGTATTATGAACCTTATAGTAGTGATCTAAGGTTGATTGTAAGTTTTAAGCATTCTATCGTTAATCTTCGGGGCCATACTTTCTTTTCTGTGCGAAGAACGAAGATTCACGACGCGCCTTATCAGGTGGGTAATACTGTAGGATTATATTTTATATTAAAAGCAGTAGGTATAACTTAGTATTCGATAGCATAAGTTCGGATTTTGAGATCAGTTATGTGGGGTCCATAGTCCAAGCTCTGCTTAGTTTGAGATCAAGATGGCCGTGTATAAAAAAATTCCAAGAATATTATTATTCTTCTTAATGACACCCAGACAGAATAATATATCTAGTAAACTGGTTTAAAATGGAATGGATATCTATTAATACATAATATTGATTCACTTTCGATTATATTTAGTACAGATACAACTATAGTTACAGCTAATATAAAGTGCACGACCTTTTTGGATGATAACAAAATAGGCAAAGTTATTTTTAATAATATTAGCACGTGACGTGGAAAGATAATGACCCTCGTAACATAGAGTAAAGAGGACAGAGACCAAGCTTCATACAACCGCGCTACGGTAGGTACACTACTACAAGCTAGAGGCGCGTGTGTGCGTGAGCACTAGCGCGGCGGTTCGTCACGTACGAGGGGAAACCGGTGTTTACTGAGGGCCTACTACGAAAAACGATACACGTGTAAGCTTCTTGTCGCATTTTTATAAATATTGTTCACAATTAATAATAATTTAAATTCAATTTAAATAATTCATAGTGTATCAAAATGTATTCTAGATATTTTGTATAATAAGTATTTAATTTGACTTTGCATCGTTTGCTGGCGCCAGTCTCTCTGCATTCGCGCCATTAAAGAATGGTGAAATGGAGGGGCGACCGAGGTTCCAAGTAATCGAGGCAAGTCGAGAGATTCATTCGCTTTGAGATTTTCAATAAATTAAGTTGTGTTGACTGTCCACTGTGCGTGTTTAAATTATACTGTAATTAATTGTTATTTGTTAAAATCAAATAATAATAATATAAAGTGATCAATTGAATGTGTTGTTTTGATACCTACTTCATCGGCCCTGTCTGATAAGGTTTTACACACGATAGTCCGATCATCGTTGTCAAATATTAACCAATAGAATTGCAGCAAAACTGACGAGACGTAAATTTTGACCAATTATATTGGCTAATTGATTGACAACGATGATCGGACTATCGTGTATCGTTTTTCGTAGTAGGCCCTCTGGCTCTGCCAGTGCTCAAATTCAGGGCAGTCGCGCATCGTGTTTTATTACGTTTAGATTTTAATAATAGAATTTTAATATAAATATGGTTTACTGTAGTGAGTCTATGAACAATAATAAAATGAATAAGTTTTATTTTAGTATCGTGCATATACTAGTAGGTTTCTGGAAAATTGATTTTACTTATATTGTCTCGTTTCTCGTAAATTAATGACATGATTTGTGTTTATGATTTCAAATACGTTGGTGTACCTACCTTCCTATTTAACGAGCAAAATTTGTATGTTTTGAGATCCCGAAAACGGCTTTAACGATTTCGATGAAATGTGCTATTCTATCATCACGAAAAAGCTGATAGGCATTTTTAACCGACTTCAGAAAAAGGAGGAGGTTCTCAATTCGAATGTTTTTTTTTTATGTTTGTTACCTCATAACTGCGTCATTTATTAACCGATTTGGAAAATTCTTTTTTTATTTGAAAGGGTACGGCTTCCCGTTTAGTCCCATTGTCATCAGATCGGGATTTGATTACTTCTTAGTGTACTTTGAAGTCGGTTTTGTAAAACAGTCCAATTATTATTTATTCCATTTTATTCTCCTGTGCCAACCCTACCAAAATAGGTATCAATTTTGAACGCTCCTTAGAAGCTTGTATTCTGTTCCCTTCAATCGTAGTGCGGTGACACGTTGGTTATGATTTGAATTTAATAAACTTATCGAACCAAATTTTTGGTATGAACTCTTTTATTTTAAGCTGAAACTTTTTATACCTGAGTTAATACCTGATGTAATTTTCACCTATTTCGGATATATATACCAAAATCAAAATCAAAATCAAAAAGTCATTTATTCAGTTTAGGCCTTAGTAAGACACTTATGAACGTTATGTACATACAGTTGAATTTACCACCGGTTCGGAATACACTTAAACTGAGAAGACTCCGGCAAGAAACTACCCTTACCGTTACACGTTGTATAAATCGCACACATATCGACCTACATGGTTTATTTATAATATGTTGTCTTAACCTGTAAGGTCAACTTGTCTGTCCCTAAAGGTCACCTTATATTACTCATAATATTGTGTAAGAATTTGCGTAATGAATATAATTTGCATTTCATCCACTGATATATTATTATAAATCTGAAAGCGAGTTTTTATTTATGTTTTAAAAGTATGTTGACGTAATTCTGTTGGAAACAGGCCTTATTATTGCAGCACAGAGGTATTTGATGTTATGATAGAGCAGTTCGTTTTATTGTTTGATCAGTCTTTTCTTGATTTAAATCGCAAGAAAATTAACTAATAACTATAAGGTTGCTTGAAAAATGAACTGAAGAGCAAAATAAAAAAGGCTCTTTGCAAGTGCCTAAGTCAAAAAAGTTATTTCTTCTTAATCGTTTTTTAACACATGAATTCTATGTTGATAAATTTTGTTGTTTTTTTTAATGCGTTAATACATTTGGTTAATACTTTTCACTTAATGAAAACTAACTAATAACCATAAGGTTGCTTGAAAAATGCACTGAAGAGCAAAATAAAAAAGGCACTTTGCAAGTGCCTAAGTCATAAAGTTATTTCTTTTTGACTTAGGGGAAAAGCTTTATTTTTAAAAAATATGAACTTTCTGGAAATTATTCAGTATGTATCTCAAAACATAGGCCTTTTATTTTCTATGATAGCCTATTTTTGTACACATAATTAACAATGGTTTTGAATAAATACTGTTTTATTTGACCTCTCAGAAAAGGGATAGTTGCCTACTGTGGCGGATAGTAGGCTAGCGTGGAAAATACACGAGGCAAGTATCCCCTTGCCTCGTCCAGGAAAAGTAAACTCGGTATGATTTTTATTTTGGATAGAATGATATTTATATCAAACTAGCTTCTGCTCGCGGCTACGCCCGCGTGGCCTACAGGAAACATATGACATATTTTTCTAAAACAATAAAACAAAACAAAACAACTTCAGCCCGCTTCGAGGGTGGAATTATTAAAAACGCTGAGACACGTATAAATTCATTTTCAATCTTCAGCTTAAACACAAAATTTGAAGATCCTAACTTCGAAACTGACGGACTTTCATACAAACTTTCATCCCCTATTTTACCCCCTTAGGGGTGGAATTTCGAAAAACCCTTTCTTAGTGGATACCTACTCTTCACAAAGAATATACCCTCTAAATTTCATGTCCCTAGGACCAGCGGTTTAGCAGCTGTGCGTTGATATATCAGTCAGTCAGTCAGTCAGGACTTTGAATTTTATATATATATAGATAAGTAATCTTTATTATTTATTTAACAGTCTTTATAATTTACTGAGCTCTTTTAGTACAATTAGAAATATTAATTTAATTATTAAATAGTTTTCAGTTTTTCTTCCAAGACAAATGCTAAGCTATGTTCTTTTCAGTCGATGTTGCGTGGCACCACGCCTGGTTTTCGCTTGTATTTAAGATGCATTTTGCTTATCTAGAATAAATATATAAAACAATTAGGTACATATTTATTTTATTTACAACAAGTTAGAGTCACAGCAAATTCGAAAAAACAACAATAAAATTAAATCCGTTTTTGCTTGTTAAATAATGTTTAGTCACTCTAGGGGCAACTATCCGCGAAAGTAAGTAGGGCGACTATCCTTTTTGATTCGGATACTTGCCCTTTTTATTTGCGAATTAAATAAAAATTATTGAGCAATAACACATAATAAACAATGTAATTTAAACTCTAATGCATGCAAAGATACAAAAAGTTTACTGAAACAAAGATCAGTAATAAAAATATTCAATAGAAATGACTTACCAATATAATTATAACGCCCGTCAATGCTTCGCCGAGGAATATTTTTTCTCACACGGACAAAACAAATGCGCCTATTCCGATGGCTTACGCGGCACTGAGGCCTGGGGGGGAGGGGGTCACTACTAATTGAAGTAAAGCGCCACCACAACTTATATTCCTAACATAGTGTGTTAAAAACCGGGGCAAGTATCCAACCGAGGCAAGTATCCGGCTTTTACCCTAGGCACTTGCAAAATTGTTGAAAAATTTAGTTTTTTTTTAATGCGTGAAAATACATTTGGATGTTGCTTTTCACTTAAGGAAGCTTATCTTGCGTTGTTTCAGAACTATTGTGGTATGATTAGTTAGTGCCTTTTAAGGGTTCCTAACCTTTTGATAGTGGTCACTATCAAAGTATAATCACAAATGTATGAATGATATAGAAACGCATAGATACAAGAATTATAAACATTGATGTTTAAATATAAGTACGGGTGAACGACATAAACTCAGCTCTAGAGACAGAAAAAACTTTTATCGTAGACAAGCAATAAAAACAGTAGGTACACATAGACGATGAACGCACAGCTGCGTGAGGCCAAAAAACACCCATCAGACGGGTCGGTTCGAGTGAAGGTTAGATACTCTAACTGCCGCGGCACAGGTTGATTAGTCCATTCTCAAAACGAGCTCAGTTTCCTGCCGGTCCTTTTCCTTTTCTATATGGAGGAATTGTTCAACTTAATTCCACCATCCCCGTTCATACACCGAACCACAAGACGCCGAGAAAAGTTTCACCCGTTCGTTGATGACATACCGAAAATGCGGACACAGCGTGTTGCATCCTCATTTATAATGCGGACAGCAAGGAGTGAAACATGCTTCCGGCGTCTGTGTTTCATGACTAATACAATCTAGGGACTTTCAAGGCCAGACTGAATAAGTTTCTTTGGGGTAATCGTGATCCATCTTAGGCTTCCGTCTTCGTCCCTTATGGCCCGCATACGAAAGCCAATTCAATTTAAAAAAAAAAACGGTATCAGTCCCTTTAATGCCAAGATATCAAAACAAATCACCATATATTAATTTGAAGTATATGTTACTTTGGAATGCACTAAATCAATTATGTGCAATATAAGGAAATGTTATATTCATTAAACTAATTCAATAAATAAATAAATACATAGTGATCCGCATTCCAGTAAATCTACAAGATTAATAAAGCACGTGCAATACAGCTGATATATAGCACCAGTTGCGGAAACTTATTAGTGGCTTAAAACATATTTTTTATTTCATAAAAAGAATAATTGTATTTCACAAAGCTGTTAGTATCCCTTAATTATACGTATAAATAAATAAATGAATAAATATTATTATGATCAAATATTTAGATCAAGTGGTGAGTTAGAAACACAGTGACGTGTCTTGTCGAGTTTAAGCGGAAAATTCACCATGGAAAATTGACATTATGCGCTATGGGTACAGTAAGTTTAAACTCAAGTAGTGAATCAACTACATAAAAAACTGTTTGAAATCTCACCTCTTTGGTATGTGGAAAAGCAATTAAGCTAATTTTCAAAAGGAAAAAAATATGAAAAATTTCTCAAAAATCGCGATAAAAAAAACACACGAAAAAACTATTAATTAAAAACGTATTTTTCGAGATTTCAGTGTTGGTCCTATAATAAATCAATGTTTATCTATTTGTATCGTATGCGTATAAAGATTATACCAAAACAAAAGGATGAGTTTTGATTGTGATGAAACTTTGTTGAATTGTTGTGCGCAGTCCGGTGAAGATTTCTGATATAGATTTTTTTTTATGAAAAACAATAATGAGGCAAAGTATTTCGGGTTATTTGATAATAATGGATTGTACATAAAGATCACTAGACTTAAGTATACCTCGGGTCGTAAGTAATTCAAAAGAGAGTTACAATTTCAAGGATGTACTTAAACCTGCGTAACTGTTTTTATCATATTTGTACTGTGACTCAACCGTGGGTGGGTGCTGGGTACTTGTGGCCGCTAAAAATAGTATTGTGATAATCTTTGTTCGCTAAAAATAGATTGATGATTTAACACATTAGTTCTGCTGGCAGTTTAGTGATTGATTTGTTTTATCTTCGAGATACGGCTATATTGCTAATTAAATATAACCAGTTTATGTCTAGGGATATTTTAATTAAATAAAATTTTGGCTCATATATTGAAAAATAAATTATAATGTGTTCGTTCGACAAGTAGTGTAAAAGTATTTAGTTAGGTTGTATGTTAGTTCTCTCCTGAATAAAAAAAGTCCCTAATTTGATTACCAATAAAAGTTGTAATAAGAAATTTTAGGTTTCCATTGTTACGGGTAATCATTGTGCGACTGGCAATCCCTATCGTTTCGTTGATTGAAAATTAACGAGAGGCTCATGCCAAGCGGTGGGATATTACCACTTTCAACTATATTGGAAAATTAGGACTATTTGGGACAAAATTTTAGTGCATTTTCTATCTCTTACCAGTGTATTTTGGAACCAGACCAAAACAGTCATTGTGCGATGTACAATCATGTATTAACTAAGTAATCTAGGTACAAAGCAGTGTTTCATACGGGAGTTATGACGGCTGTAAAATATTTCTTTGTCTCTAATCACTAGAGACTCTGATCTGAGATTCCTAGCACTTATAACCTGTCAAGGTTAGTGAAATGGCATTTTTTAGACGAGCGTTTCATAGTTTGGCTTCGTCATCGCTTTTTGTGAGGTGAAGAGCCAAGCCGGTTTAGAATAAAAAAAGGAATAATATAGCAGAAGTAACAATAGTATTTGCAATCTATTTTAGGCGTAAGATTGATGACTTATTGCTGGTATATAGCATTGTTATGTTAGTGAATATCATTATTGTACGGTATATAAGATTTATATTTTCTTTTATAGCAATTTTATGAAGTTAACATTAAATTTAATTGCGGTATTGTTTCGCGTTTTATGTTCCTTTCACTCGTGAATTCCGAAAAAAAATATTTGAGAATAATTTCTTCAGTTTAAAAAATTATTTGATGAAAAATCATGTTTGTGTCTCTTCTATGCGTTCCCATATTTGACTAACTTTGACACTTAGGTGACAGTTTCTGACATGGAAAATAATAATAAAGAGACATTGCATTGCAAGCCGTAAAGACTATTTTTTTAACCGACTTCATAAAGAGTTCGACTGTATGTTTTTTGTATGATTGTTACGCGATTACTCCGCTAATTAGATATGAATTAATTTTGATGATTCTTTTTTGAATAATTACTAAGCCTCCGCTGTCCTTCCATCCGTCCGTCTGTCCATCCATCCATCCATCCATTCATCCATCCGTCCGTCCATCCGTCTATCAGTCAGTGGGCTGTATCTCATGAACTGTGAAGTGTATTGCTGCTGTAGCAAAAAAAATAAAATTAAAGGGAACAATATATACAAGAAACGTCTTATTTGTTGCGCCTACTATTCATTTCATGGCAAAGTTAGGTAAGTTAATATTATTATTATTGTACGGAACCCTCCGTGTGGGAGTCCGATTCACACTTGGTCGGTTATTTTTTACTTCATATTATTTAAATAATCATATTTAAATATCGAATACAAATAGTAATAAAACAACAATAAAAAATATTGCAACAGTTTCCAGCACATGAATTTAATCGCGAACTCTCCATGCGTATCAAATCCGCGAATAACGAGGGATTACTTGCTCTATCTAAATTCAAAAAGGCTTAGGAGCTTCCCTAAAATGCTAAGTCCGAGACTCGAAATGATAATAATCTGCATGCGAATCCAAAGCTCAGGAACCCAATTCTCGGATCTCGATATTAGGTAAACATACGATATTCAACTTTCGTGGAAAAACATGGCGCTCGTGCCAATGAAATGAAATACATTTTTTCTACGGATTTCAAATGATATTGTTATCAAGAATACGTTGAGAGCATTTTTATCATTACGTAGGCCAAGCCACTGTATACTCGTAGTTGCCTGCCCCACCATTCCTAAGAACAAAACTCTTCGATGTCGCGGACTGAAGCCAGATCTCGTGATTGCTTAGTTATTGGGAGAGACAGGAAATTTTATGATTTTTACCTTACATAATCACACTTCAGATTATTCTATGATTGGAGCTACCAGCTTGGAACCCATAAGACACCCTTTTCAGATATACTCTTTTACCCTTGCAAATTCCAAGAATCAAACGGCTCATTGCTTTTCAAATGAGATGTCTGTGGATCAAATGTAAAGGTTGATTCATATCAATCTGATTGTACTGGCCGATTATCTCGAAAGGTAGGATTTAGGAGTGTATCTACTACGGACTGCATGGTGGACATGGCTGAACAGATTGTAATGAATTTGGGCAAGCGAGACCAAACAAAAAGGACTAAACACTACATCTAAATGTTTAGTGTGGCCTTGACTATGATTTGGGCAAAGAGTTAGCTTGGATCACATAGAAAACATTACAGTAGTAATATTAATGTATCGGGTCTATTCGCGCACAGATTTATCATCAAAATTTAATTTTGACTAACCTCGACGTTTCGATCAAGTTGATCCATTAATATTACAATGAATTTAGTTCGCGAAAGCTTAAAAAGTACTATTACAGTAGTATCCAATCCAACTGATATGGCTTACCGATGTGCCTGCGCAGAAGATACATTTTCAAAGCGCGGGAAATGCTATTGGTCGGCATCGGCCGCCATGTTAGCGCGCGCCTTGCGTAGGGGCGTAACTCGCGAGTGAGACGGAACTAATAGCTGCAGTGTATTATGAAACTTATAGTAGTGATCTAAGGTTGATTGTAAATTTTAAGCATTCTTTCGATAATCTTCGGAGCCATACTTTCTTTTCTGTGCGAACGAAGATTCACGACGCGCCATATCAGTTGGATAATACTGTACACTCTTATTCAAAGAAACGCGAGTGCAACCGCGGGGGACAGGTAGTGTTTATAAAATAATTACGATATAGCAAGCTGAGATGAAACCTAACAAGGGATTGTTCTAGGAACATTAGTTACGGAATATGGGTCATGGGGAAGTACTCCGATATCGTTCAACGATATGGTGTGGTTATCGCGTTAAGTAAACGTTAATAGCTTGCCTCTCTAGTGTTTCTGATGCTTGATCATATATTGTTTGCTATCAGTTGCTAATTGCCATCAATCATAAATATCTTCAAAAAGGGTCTGAAGAGATTTCTGCAGGGTCGGCAACGCGTGAGTGACACCCCTGGTGTTGCAAGCGTCCATAGGCTGCGGTAGCCGCTTACCATCAGGCGGGCCGTATGCTTGTTTGCTACCTAAGTAGTATAAAAAAAAAAAAAAAAAATTTCAAACGTTAAATTCCTGGTCTAAATTACTTTTTGTTTATGCCAAGTGTTATATATTTTGGTTATCTTTAATAATATTTATTATGAAAGCGAAAGTGATACATTAAAATTAAACTACTGAACCCATTTTCATGTAAATTGACGGAGGTAGCTTGGATCCTGGAAAAAGAGGTGAATCGTTTATCCTTAATTGGCTATAAGATGTATTTAATAAGATACATATATTTATTTTTTAAGAGCTGTGGAGTATGTAATAAATAAATAAAATATAATCAACCGCGGATAGTTGTTAAGAAAATATATGGTTTATCTAATCTTATTTTTGTCTTTAATATATTTAATAAATCATAATACAAAAAAAAATACAAAATTTTGCTTGGCCAATTTTGTATTTTTTTTTATTACTTTTTATGTATCGGGAACTAAATCTGTGTCTACGTATCATTTGAAATGATTTATTAAATATATTCAATCTTACACAAAACTTTAACATGACATTTTACGATAGATCTTATTGTTGTTCATTGTATTGTTATGCGGTTTGCATAATTATACATTGCGCAATTATTGTAAATTGCTAATTCAATCGACATGTCGGTTACATACTGTGTCTTTTACATCATATTTAATTATTTATGAATTCTTATGTTAATTTTATTAATCTGTGTTTCTGTGGTTCCAGTATATTGGTTTCAATATACCTGCAGATTAAAAATACGCAACCATATTGCTAAACGCGATAGTCTTCTCGAATCTTTACGCATTCGACTTTGTGAACAAAATACGAGTTTCTCATGTATGTTTCATATGATATTGATTTATACAGACTCGGAGTCTTTACTGACCTTCAGTCAACCCTAAGACTTGACTGTTGATACCATGTAGATACGCAATAATTTATCTTTAAAATATTATAGTTAGGTAGGTACCTACCTATAGATCATTAAACATACCTACATTTTCTTGCGGTAAGAGTATTTCTAAAATACTTAATAAGCTTGGAATTATGCACACAGGTTTTTTATATTATATAATATAATTATAATAGGCGTAGAACATCAATTTAGTTCTACTTATATTAGAAACTAGCTGTCCCCCGCGGTTTCACCCGCGTTACCGGGAAAAAAATTAGCCTATATCCTTCTCCATACCATAGGCTATCTGCATGCCAAATTTCATAATGATTGGTTATGTAGTTAAGGCGTGAAAACGTAACAAACAAACAGATATTTTCGCATTTAGTATGGATATAAAATATCCTGTGTAAGCACAATATAAGGTCTTCGCTATCTTCTACGAGGCTTCTGTGCCTTGTATATCTTTTAGTTACCAAGCTTTACCAGTTTAGTATGTCGAAATTGAAAGCGACCGTTCCCTTAGCGCCGGTCGAAAAATACGGAAAAACAAGGGTCGCAAATGTGACGTCATAGCGCTTTATGTAACGTGACTAGGCATATTTAGCTCTACGGGGATATTGTGTGTGTACCTTTACATTGTGTCCTTTTACCCGTTGCTTTGATGAGAGGGTGGATATTTGGATTACAAAATATTATGGATATTATAAAAATAACCAACAAAATATGCGCAAGTGAACATAGACAAATGTTCGACATAAAATATAATTTAAGATATGTTTCGCTTAATTAAAACTATACAATAATTTTCATGGTTTTAAATATAATAAAATCTTTTTACATTTCAAAATAGCATTTGTTTAGGAAACTACAAGACACTAAAATAATTTTAAACTAAATAAATTCCATAGTCATAACAAAGTTTATGAGTTTGAAAATTTATAGGCCTGTGTTTGCCCGCAATCTCACCATGGTAAGTGATGATGCGGCCGATGGTGGTAAGCACACAAAGCCTAGAAGGAACTGGCTCTCAAGTGCAGCTGTTGGAACACACCGAAAGGTGCTGGCGACAGATTTTCAACTTGAGGGTGGTAGCCAGCCAGGCGGGTACTACAAAGTACCCTACCACCGTGCTATGGTTTCCTCACGATGTTTTCCTTCACCGAAAGCTCAAGCTCACTGTAGGATTCGAACCCGGGACCTTCGTCTCGGTATCCGATGTCACTACCACTGAGCTATCATTGCCTTAAGAAATATTGCAAAGGAGCAATTTCAAAAAGATTCTGTGGAAAATGTCTTCAAAGTAAACAATCTCGGAAAGGAACGTGCCCAAAGCTGTACATATCCACTTAGTTCGCAAACGAATAGAACTCCTCTATTACATAACAGCGGAAACATACTTTATTTTATTCTCCCTTGGAGTTGGAGTGACGAAAGTTTAATTATTGTTGTTGTTTTATTTAATAAGTCCCTACTCAGTTGTTACAGCGTGAAACACGGCATTATTGAATTGCAGAGATTAGTCTCGCATTATTTTAACTAAACAAATTTAGTCTCTCTATGTCTCTTTCTAACAAAGAACGTTCTAGGGAAAAGGATGTAAGAAATTTTGCACTGTCAAATTAGTCCAATGCTTGTTTTCAATATAAATTTAGTCGCCATCTATCGCTGTTACGCTGTTACGTCTAAATATCCGCAAATGAAGACGACAAAGACTAATTTGACAGCTTTAAATATGTTCTATGTTTGTTCAATCATTTTTGTAAGAAAAAGATGTGATGTGACTAAAATTTGTTTAGTGGGATTTATAATAGAATCGGCACCATTATGCCATTTTAATTAGAGAGGTAGAGCATAGCGCTATTTCGCTCAAAGAGCAGCTCGACTGGGGAAGTACCTCCACCTTACAGAATACCGCAGATGTTGTGTTCCTGCGCGTGAGTTAGGTCACCATGCGCTCATTGGGGAGGGGGAAGAGTCGGTAACTCGTGAGTGATGCCCCGTGTATTGCAAGCTTCTATATGGCTACGGTAACCGCTTGCCATCAAGTATGTACGCTTGTTTACTGACTTCGCCGGATAAAAAAATGATCTCTCATTTTAAGATTAATCACACGTGAAAGTGTGAGAGATCGTCAGAGCTCGTTGGGGAGGGAGGAAGGGTCGGTAACGCATGAGACCCCGTGAGTTGCAAGCGTCCATAGAGTTACGGTAAAAGCTTATCATCAGTTGGTCCTCAGTCTTCTTACATAAGGAATAGTTTTTAATTCCGAAATACTCTTTAATTTTAAACAATAATTGAAGTCTTGTAAAATATAGGTAAATAACCTATTTTTGGTTTGCAAACTTGATGTACAATGAGGGAGGCGGTAATTTATTGTAGGTACGTACAGTTAGCAACATATGCAGCTGAATAAATTCTTTTACAAAACACGTGTACGTTATACAGGTTGTTGTTTTGGTCAGCGACGAGCGACTCAGGGTCGATAATACAATAGATACTGGTGCTAAAAAAATATAAAAAAAATACTTTATTTTTTTTAAATAATAAAAATAAAGTATTATAGTTATTATAGTTTTTAAAATCATGTAATAAGCTAAAGTGTAGACATAATACTCAACGGGAGTACGAGGGAGTAAAGGGGTGGGGCGATGGCGGCATGTGCCTAGCTCTAGTCTGTGCACGTGCCTAGTAACCATACTTTGCGGTAATTTTATTTCAAATGACGACTTTCAAACAACGAATAAGGTATTTCTCAACATATTTACAGTATTTAATGGAATTAAGTCCATTTTTGGGGAATATATATTTTATACTACCGCTCCTGGGTCGCTTGTCGCCGACCAAAACAACATCCTGTATATAACTGATATGAAAGGATAATGTAAACAGGTGTTTTGTAAATGTAAACCTATATACTATAAATAACAACATCATCGTTAGTTTTAAGTCCCATTTTTATATTTGTGTTATCTTGAATTGATTATAATATACGGGCAAGCAAATCCTACAACTGTACTCCAGTCGACATCTTTTGTAGTTGTTACGAAAAATAGCTGTACCACAGACAGACACTGAAGCATCACCATAAAGGTTTATTAATCGTAAGAACCAAAACGGATATGATAAATATAATTACCTCATCATCATCTGTTCATAATGTCCCTCTGCTGAGCATGGACCTCCTATCACAATTGAGGGCGAAAGGGAAAGGGTAGATGTTCACTCTAGTTCAGATTGGTGGAGGTAGGCCAATGATCAACCTGTTGGAATTTTCAAGCCGCCTAGGAGGCCTCCAACTATCTTAACGAATAGTCGTGGAGGACACACCGGGACCAACAGCGTTACGTGCCTTCCGAAGCACGGAATTACCTGTCTCAAAATATTCGCTCATTCAAGACAAACTAGTTTTGACATAATTAATGTCACATTGTAACGTGTAGTTTTGTATAGTTATAAACTTATAATACTACCATAAACAACATAATTTAAGATATTAGACCATAAAAACCCACTTTATAATAAAATTAATTGATATGCCTTTTAATTATGATCGTCTTTATGAGTTACGGATTTATTACAAAGTATAAAAATCTATGTAGCAATATATCGTAGGAAATAATTGCTACATAGATTTTTGGGACTTCTTTGGCCATATCATCATTTAGGCGGCCCGATCCGACAGAGAGAGTTCTAGAGTTGACCACGAGTCTACAAAATAAATATAAAATATCATACTTTATGCTGTTAGTGTACCTTTTTAACTATAATAATAAGGGAGCTAAAATTAAATTGTAATAATTTAAAGTGCCGATCCCACAGAATTCTGCGATTCTAGAGTTCTGCGTTCCGAGTTCTGCATTACGAGTTGACTATTGTGCACACAGCAATCAGTCTAGAGTTCTGCAATATTCGCTACTGATCGCACATCATACACTTATTTTACTTTCAAAGGCCCCACAAAGCTTAAAGTCAACGCGGAATGCAGAACTCGGAACGCAGAACTCTAGAATCGCAGAACTCTGTGGGATCGGCGCCTTAAATTATTACAATTAAATTTTAGCTCCCTTATTATTATAGTTAAAAAGGTACACTAACAGCATAAAGTATGATATTTTATATTTATTTTGTAGTCTCGTGGTTTTAGCTCCCTTATTATTATAGTTAAAAAGGTACACTAACAGCATAAAGTATGATATTTTATATTTATTTTGTAGACTCGTGGTTAAGGGCCGACAGAATATCAGTGTATACCTATTACTACTAGGTCTTACAACTTTATAGTGTGTCGGAGCCTTTGTTCCTATAACCCGCTACACATAATTTTTACGTTGATTAATTCTTTTGTAATTGTCATTTGTGGGTATAAACTCGAATAATAAACTCTTGAAAATTGCCTCTGATTTTGTGCAAAGAATTGGTGTAGGCGGTATACTGTAATAACGTTGATAAGTATTTACCTACAGTGGCTTAGCCTGCTCTAAACGGGTCCTGTATCTTTGTTGGGGCCCCTCCTACCTGATTGTGGCGAGGGTATTTTTTGCTTACACACGTTCGGGGCCTCTATAGCCCGGGGGTCCCGTATTTTACTCGCCTCCCAAATGCCTTGAAAATAAAATAATCATACATAATCATATAGTGTCAGATAAAGTTAAGTAAATTGCTCTTTCATTCAAACCCACTCGCAACCATGGTTCTATTTTTGGATCGTCAATCAGCTACTGTCAAAATCAAAAAACTCGTTGTAAACTAACCTCTATGTCCGTACAATTAAGTTCTTCTAGAGTTACGAAGTAGACCGTATAATATTATACATTCCTCGTCACACAAGGTACAATAGCATTGGCAATAGCTAAAAATAAAACGGTAACTGTAAGTGACGAATATTTTAAGCAAATAATCGCTACTCGAATTTCAATGCGACTGGAATATATTCAACATTTGATTTTTTCATAATGTATTAACAATACACTGATGCGGAACGTAAAGGTGAATTAATACGTACTTAGAAATATACCATTTGTTATTCTACTACTATGGATAAAAACACTTACACTACAGATAATACAAATGATACTGATGCTAAAAAAAATATTTAAAAAATACTTTATTTTTTTTAAATAATAAAAATAAAATTTTTTTTTTTGAAAATCATGTAATAAGCTAAAGTGTAGACATAATACTCAACGGGAGTATGAGGGAGTGAAGGGGTGGGGCGATGGCGACTTGTGCCTAGCTCTAGTCTGTGCACGTGCCTAGTAACCATACTTTGCGGTAATTTTATTTCAAATTGAATAAGGTATTTCTCAACATATTTACAGTATTGAATGGAATTAAGTCCGTTTTTGGGGAATATATATTTTGTACTACCGCTCCTGGGTCGCTTGTCGCCGACCAAAACAACACCCTGTATATAAAATTGTGTATATAATAAAAAAAATATACGCGTCGACTTGTAAACCTCCTCCTTTTTTTCGTCGGTTAAAAATGTCATAATGATAACAAAAGCGATAGCTCCACGCTTTATTCAATTGTAATGCTTGCGTTTGGTTGCGATTCACTCTGGGAGGTGCTATCTTGTTGATCATAAATGATACAAACGTTTATACACTTGCAGAAAATGCTCACTCAATCTAGCCAGGTTTTATGCACAAAACCCTAGGTAAAAAGATTAACAAAGAAAGGGAGAGGCCGCCTAGAGCATCTAAAATCATAAAAAAATATAAATATTTTTTCATTTCACAATAAATTAAGACAAATCAAGACATATCAAATAATCAATTAATAAAAAAACATAATCAAATATAAATTAATAGGCAGCAAATAATCGATTATATGTAAGTACGCGTAAAATTATTTATTAACTATTTTTTGTTACACCCACACTAGGCGAAACTGTATTGTCATGAATAAATTGCACTTTTTATAACAACAACTAAATAAATAAATAAATACCCGACATTCTTCATACAGAAACCCTAGGTAAAAAGACAACATCCAAACTCTGATACAATCATATAAAACTGTGTCTATAGATGTTGCTGCTAACTGCTACAATCATACAAAAGCAGTAGACTTCGCATTCACAAAAAGGTTTCGTATATTTGTTTGTAATACAGTCCTAACTCCTTATCGAACAGTATGCGATTAATATTCAATCGTGGATCGTAAATTCTATCACGTTAAATTTTATTTGAATAATCCATCAACGTAAGCCGTAATGATGTTTTGTTGCACTGCTGTTTATTACCTGTCTATGGGATAAAATACCATTTAGATTTAATAAAGTAATTACCATAAAATTCTCGTATGGAATATATTTTGCGGTGTAATAATAAGGTAATGAATACAAAATTGACAGGTGTTTACACTCCATTATTCAAAACACTGGCCAATAGAATATATCATCTGGTAGGTGCTTCCTTTTACGTCTTACAGAAACCAGCGCGTCTAATTTTGTGCGACATATTTCCGAACCAAGAATTTAATTATATGATGTGTTTCAACACTAGGTTTCTAATTATTATGGTTTACATGATACATTTATTAATTCCCACAACGTTTTTATATTTTTTTTTATTTACTTAATAAAAATACACTTTTACATTTAAAATATCTGCCAAACTGCATTGCAGTTTGTCGGCAAGTGTGTTCTCATGTTAAATTTATTTATGTATGTTAGAGATAATCTAAGTACATAATAATATAAATCCCAGAGATAATGCTAGGTATATATGATACATTTTAATGATTATAGATTTAATAACTGCCAATCATTTAAGGACATAGTGACAGGTAGTGTTTTCTGAGGACCTTTTTGCGTCTTTGTAATAACATTATTTGTTAAGTTTTTCGGCAACTCATTAATGAGAATTTCTAACCCTTTTGTTGTCGTTTCATATTATTTTACGACATTCTTTGTAAATCAAACGCCGATAGTCTTCCTCTGTTTATCTAAATGCTCAAACATATCTTGTATAGCATTGATGTAGACATAAGGACCTAATATAGACCCTTGCAAGATCTCTTATAATGCAATGATTGCATTATAAGAGTAGTTGTGTAGACGTAGATGAGTTTGTTATAACCCGAATGTCAAAACTCGCTAGTAATATTTGAAGCAAGCATGTTTATTAAATTCTTTATCCTTAAGGTGAGTTCACATTGGCCTAGTCTTTATTTTAGGAGGCTGGCTTCTATCCCGCTGCTGACCCGTGTCGCCCACGGATGTCTTTTCCTATGTGCAAAGTTTTATCCAGATCAAAATCAAAAAAAACATTTATTCAGTCTAGGCCCTAGTAAGGCACTTATAAACGTTAAGTTGTACATACAGTTGAATTTACCACCGGTTCGGAATACACTTAAACTGAGAAGACTCCGGCAAGAAACTCAGCAAGGCTTTTTTTTTTAGTAAATGATAAATGATAAATGATAAGTAGAACATCTTTTCATATTACAGCTTTTAATCCAAATACTTATACAATACAGGGTGTTGTTTTGGTCGGCGACAAGCGACCCAGGAGCGGTAGTACAAAATATATATTCCCCAAAAATGGACATAATTCCATTAAATACTGTAAATATGTTGAGAAATACCTTATTCAATTTCAAATAAAATTACCGCAAAGTATGGTTACTAGGCACGTACACAGACTAGAGCTAGGCGCAAGCCACCATCGCCCCACCCCTTTACTCCCTCGTACTCCCGTTGAGTATTATGTCTACACTTTAGCTTATTACATGATTTTCAAAATTTTAATTTTTTTATATATTTTTTTTAGCACCAGTATCATTTGTATTATCGACCCTGAGTCGCTCGTCGCTGACCAAAACAACGACCTATATAGGTACATTAATTATGATCAGTTTACAAAGTAATGAAACAACATGCACGAAAAAACACATTCACATTTATTGGTTTTTGGACCTTTTTGTATCTACATTTATTTATTGCATTATCACCGCAATACGGTGAATGATCTCGTCTTTCAATATTCTAACTCAAGGAAAATTTTAAAGGACATTTTTTGTTTGACACATTGTCTTTACCCAATGTTAGTATGTACGAGGACTGATTATATTGTTCTCACTATTATTCATTGTGAACTACGCTTTACTAACTTGTCATAGTAATATAACTTGGTAAGTGAGTCTCTAAGTAATAAACTAGTCCAAGAAGGTTCATAATGTAGCTAGGACAAATTGCTTGGTTAAGCAAGGGTTTATTTCAGTTTTAGATATTGTTTTAAGTCTTAAGAGGAAGTCTTTAGGATTTAAAATGTCTGGTCCTCAATTGATGACTTAATACTCTAAATATTAGCTCACTCAGGGAAATTCTAGTCATTGTAATATTTATTTTGTTTACCAAATGAGGGGAGGATTACTAATAAAAAGTTTATTTTTTCAAAGAGTAACTCGACTGTGGAAGTAGGTACAGTCGAGGTCAAAGATGTTTACATTTGAAATTACAAAAATATGTATCCATTTAAATAACTAACCTTATGCATAGCATTATATGGTTCGCTTTGTTGGACAAAAAAAAACCTTGCCGAAGTCTTCTCAGTTTAAGTGTATTCCGAACCGGTGGTAAATTCAACTGTATGTACCAATTAAACGTTCATAAGTGCCTTACTAGGGCTTAAACTAAATAAATGACTTTTTGATTTTGATTTTGACTGTACAGAATAACGTAGCCAAACTTTGTGTTGTGTTCCTGCGCGTGAGTAAGGTTGCCAGAGCTCATTGGGGAGGGGGAATAGTGTGTTGCAAGTATCCATATGGCTACGGTAACCGCTTACCATCAGGCGGGCCGTGAGCTTGCTTGCCGATTAGTACGTATAAAAAAAATGCCCGGATTTTACATGGAAATACTCCTACGACGACTAAATATAAAAATAAGTACACAGTCGCACTAAAAATTGCGTAGGAACTACTTATCATGTACTATTGGCAAGACAAAGTATAAACCTTTTTGGTCAATGTTCCATTGAGACTTAGAATTTTATCGCCGTTTTTATTACCCGGCGATCGATATAGATTTATTGTTAGGTATCTTACACATGCTTTTATGTTACGATCATAATATTTTCACCATTACTGTGGTTTTTTGTATATTATCCGGCAATTTTCCTTATGAAAATATCGTAGGCGTATCTAAGCAAAAGAAATAGTATAGATAATGGATTTCTGATTACAAATAAATGTTCTAATGTTACGTTTATGTGAGATTGAAACGCTGATGTTGTTTTTAGGGTTTCCCAGGATAGGATAACTTTATTGTTCGTCCGTCTCTTCGACTGCTCGTTTATCGACACCCTTTTTCTCAGACACGCGTAGAGGTATCAAACTGAAATTAATATCAAATACTCAGATCTGCAATCCCTTGGAGCAGTCCTTTGAAAAAGATACGGCCGTTTATGCCGAATATTTTGACGATCGCAAGGGAATCAAAACCCATAGAGTACTTCCCATAGACCTAGAATTATGAAAATTTGGTAAGAAGCAAGGTCAAGTAAAGGAAGAAATCCGTAACCATAAATTTGTAGTAATCTACATCACAAGGGGAAAAATCTTCGAGACTTTATTCCTGTGATGAACGAACTATTTACATACTTACAAGTCTGTACGGAATCCTCGGTGCGCGAGTCTGGCTCGCACTTAGCCGGTTTTTTCAGTGTAAAGCTCGCACACGAGTGACAATCGCTGAGTGATTATTTTGACGCCGAATATATAAAGCATTCAGAATTCAATACTGAAACGCCGACGCTACAAAAACTCGCTCATAAACGAAATGCTAGTTTTTGTAGCTGTGATTATCTGAGCTAAAAAAAGTAGTACGTGGGCGAACTCCCTAAGAGGTTTTAGTAAAGCTATGCTCTATACTCCAGAAACCATGGTGATGGCACGTATCGTTCTTCTGATTGCGATTTGAGATTACATTACCATGTCAATAAACATGAAATCGTTTCTAATATACTCATTATTAGTAAAATATACCAGTTTTTGGTCTTGTTTTACCTATCGCTATCGGTCTACTATTTGCTTAGCATATAATATTTTATATGTTGGAGCTTTACAAATATTTACATGTCTAAAGTTATTCCGTAAGCACCAAAGCTCTTCTGTTCCAATTTCCTCATATATTCTTGTGGATTCAGCAATAATCTTTAACCCATTGGATCGCTGTTGAAAGGCGCGTCCCATGACTACTTCTGAAAAAAAATGATTCATTGAATTCTTTATTGATTATCTTCAGCTCGATTAATCCACCAGAAATTCAATTGACGTAGCCACTATACTATTTATGATTCAAAAAATGAAAAGTTGTATCTAAAAAGGTTTTATTTTAATCTAAGCTGAGATGGTTTACAAACTAAACAAACCTGAACAAACTTTGGAAAAGCGTACTGGTTTATAATATTATATTTATTTACGCCCACACTCGCTTTTGTACTGAAAACTGTTCGTCTTACAAAGGAGCCTGTATTGCAGTTTACATTACAACCTGCTTATTTGGTGAAGTGACGCCTTCGCAAAATACGTTATTGAATTTACTACGGCAATTTATTGCCTTTTATTAGTATTAAGAGTTATCAAGCTTTGAAAATGATGATATTGCTTTACTACTTTTTGTGCTAACCGCCTTCGAATACATCAATGATTATGTTGAAATTGTAGTTAAGCAAAAGCATGAATGTCGAAAGGATTCATAAAAATATTTTTCAACATTATTGCTCTTAAAAGTGACATTTTTGGCACCTTTTTTAGTATCATAATAGTTAATACGCACTAGTGCTTTTTACTTTACATTACCGCAAAGTTTTATAATAGGTATAATCCTTACTACAAGTGATATATGTGTAGATGAAGCATTCTTAATTTAAACGGGTAAAACAGTCTGCCAGCGCATAGCTGTCAAAAAAAAAAACTTGCGCGCCATAATTATTAACGTTGTCATAGTGTGGTTGATTATTAAAAACAAAACTGCTTAAAAAATACAAGTCTGCTTTTTTCCTCACAAGTATGTTGAAAAACGTCGTATAACACGCGTATGCATTGATCATTACACTCTCGGCTCCCTTATCGGCTTAATACCGCCTCGAGTGTAATAACCAACTTTGCATACATGTATCATAATGTACTATTATATGTGTAATTCAATAATTCAAACACTTTACTACTTAACTTACCTACCTCTGTATTGTAATGTAATGGACGTCTTGTGCGTATATATTCAATTTATTTTGCTACCATTAACTTACCGCCCCCGCGGTTAAATGAATATCCCTCTCTCTCTATAAAAATAAGATAATTGAATAGATAACTCGTTATTATACACGAAAAAGCACTGTAGGTATATCAGTTTCATCGCTAAATCTGTCTCAGCCTAAAACTTACTCAAACGTCCATTCAGAATCTAGACCAAAATTGTACAGTCCAACGCAAAAGCTTCTCGTCGAGCATGTTTGTATAACCGCGTGCAACCATAGTGACAATGTGCCAATATCAGATACGATGTCGATACGCTACTATGACACAGAATTTCGATGTCAGTATCTATAAATAAATAAGTCAAGCGAACTTCGAATAGAAATTAAAATAGTAATTCGACATTAGTTGAAAATCAGATTTGGTTATGAGTTCAAGAACCTTATGCATGGAATAAACTTGATATTTTTTTGAGTTTATACAAATAATGACACATTTTCACTTATCACGATCAAAATATGAATCTATCATTACTTTAATGCTACTGCATAAAATTACATCGTAATTTTATGTGTAATTAATACGGACACAGCGTTTTGCAACCTCATTTATAATGCGGACAGCAAGGAAGTGGAACTTGCTTCCGGCGTCTGTTTCATGACTTACAATCTAGGAACTTTCAAAGCCAGAGTAAATAGATTTTATCTGGGTAAGCGTACTCCATTTTAGTGTCAGTGGCCAAATGTAAGCCCATTTGTAATCAAAAATAAAACGGACAGAAAATACAGTTTTTTTACAAATATTAATTTTAGTAACTACTTACAGTTATTGTAGTCATTCTACTGTTATTACCTATACTGCAGACATGAGATACGCATGAAACCTTTCAATAGTTGTCATAATGAAATGAAACTCTATTAGCGTTTGATTCCGCATACCTATTTGTTAGAATTCCACATCTTAACCCGTTGATTCTCGCGAGGGACGCGCGTCCTATTATAACAATTGATGTCATTGTTATATTTTTAACCGCGAGCCAAGCGATTAATTTATATTTGCCGTATATTGCACACATAAATCTATAATGGAATTTAGACTCGTTTATAACATTTTTTATTATATTCATAATTCTTTTTAACGGACTTGGATTTGGCCTTTGGCTTACATCAGAAAGAGCTGTGTTTGTGACCGAGGATGACCAAAAAATTACCTATTTGCCTGAAGATTTCTATTTTAGATTATATTTCAAGAAATATTGAGATGATGGAAGTGAGTTAAATCTCTTAAGCTTAGGTAACGTATAATAATGTATTCATGCTACTATCCACGCATTTTATCTATGCATGGTATCCACTAGTGTTTCGTATAGTTTCATGCTTATTAAGCTTGTTCGTATAACAAAGGCATATAGCAACGTCATTAATTTGACTGCACACGCGCCTCAATAAGTAATGCAATATCCTCTCGGGAGCTTTGTTAAAATCCTTCGACAGTAAAATTGATACCGGTACCTACATTTCACCTCTAACTTTGCAAACACGCATACGGCATGCCTGCCCCTATTCAAGATGGTTGTCGACAATCGTTATTGTCAGTAAACGATCAACATTTGTATTGGATTGACATTTCAAATCGAAATATCACGTGACTTTTAACAATCTCTTAGGTCAATCCCATACAAAGGTTAATCGTTTACGATGTCGATTTTTGATAAATGATAACCATCTTGTCTACTGGCCCTGGTTGTTAGCGGTAACTGTAGTCTATAGGCGCGAGATGACTTGCGCGTAGCCATGCGAAAATCTCTCCTCACAGAAGAAAAAAGTGGAAGAAGAATAGCGCAGTATCATTTAGAACTACAGCGCTGGTCCTCGCAAACTGCCAGCACAACGCCTCCTACACTCAGTTCAGCTTCTCACCATCATTTCTTGTTTATTTTTCACCAGGATGCTCTTTAGTTAGCCTTTATGAACTGGAACAGGTTTTAATTTTGATTTCGTCAATACAGACCAAAATAAATTATGTTTATTAGTAATGGCGAACGGATAATGTAAATGAGCGTTGGTATTAATAGTATAATTATGTGCTTAGAATGTAAATCAAACGGTCAGTTCGATAGAATCAAATTCCAATGTCTAAAAATAACATTACAATTATATTTAGACGCAACTTTATAAAATGTTGTGTACCTATATTGTATAGGTATAGTTAGTTATAGGGACATAATTTTTTTTCTGAACCTTTGTGTATTTAAATATTTATTAATCCCAACTAAAACTTCATCATAATCATCATCATCAGCCTATAATGTCCCACTGTTGAGCACAGGCCTCCTTTCACAAATGAAGGTGAAAGGGAATGGGCAATACTCCACCACGCGTGCCCACTGCGGATCGGTGGAGGTAGGCTAGTGGTCAACCTACACTTGGAATTTTTCAAGCCGCCTAGGAACTAAAAATTACTAACTTTTAACCAAAAGCATTATCAAGTGCAATCTCGTAACGTGACATCATTTCAATTCCACGGATTTTTGTATATCGTTCATTTCACGAACTAATTTCAGTGTTATATTCCAGCTACATTGTCATATCTCTCATGTTACAAAAGACGTGGTGGGTTTTGGGTATTTTTCTTTTTAAATACCTAATTTCCGAGCCTTTTGTCAAACAGCAAGTTATACAATTTGACTGCGATGTTGAGAAAAATCGGTAGAATTATAATTACACCAGTAAGATTTAATTTAAGACGGGGCATCAAAATTTATCATCATTTTTGACTTAATATTCTAAGTCCATCACAAGTCTGATCAAAAAGGAAATTATAATTTAAGTTATTTCAGACCTTTATCTAGGGCCACACAAAGCCAAAAACATGATTCGAAGACTTTCATTCGATCATTTATTCGTTTTAAAAATGGTATTTTTTTAGGTTTAATATCATTTTCTACGTAAACGGCTTCAGGTTTCTGTCTTAAATTTGTCTTACAGCAAGAAAACATAGTTTACTAGGGCATGGCAAACCAAAATTTTCCTAGATATTATATAACTCATTTTATAAACGAAATTAGTTTTTAAACTTTTAGTCAGTTACTTTTGGACCATTCTACGTTCAAACGTCACACGCGATATTCAACTTTGTATTCGTCCTCCCTCGAGTTATAATAGCAATGAATAGGCAGCGGTTCTTCAGTACCGCGCAGTGCGCTCAGGAGAAAGGATGTATTAGTTTTTTTGTTTTTTTTTTTTTTTATTTGTTTCAATTTCGACGAGTTGTTTGACATGACAATGTTTGTAAACAAATGACACTCTGTCCACCAGTTCAATTACTTTTTGACGTAAAACATTATAGAGAAAAATGAATCTTAATCCTGTATAGTAAGATTCTTTTGTAACATCATACCTTTGATTTTAACAGATAAACCTTATCACAAAGCATTAAAATTGAAACTCGTGGGTATTCTTAAACGTCAAAAGCTGATGACCCTGGTTGGCAGAGTTTATGTTTAGTTTCATTTTAGAATACAAAAGGAACAGATCCAGTGGAGTCGCCAACGAAACATAGAATTATAGTTAAATTAGAAGTAGCAGTATGAGAACCTAGATTTGTCTGTAATCATTGTATTTTACAGATATGGATTATGTACTTTTTCACTTAGCGAACGTTCTTGTTTCAATAAGAAATCTAATATATAAAAATAAGTCGGGTTTTCCTTCCTGACGCTATAACTCCAGAACGCACGGACCGATTTCCACGGTTTTGCATTCGTTGGAAAGGTCTCGGGCTCCGTGAGGTTTATAGCAAAGAAAATTCAGGAAAAAACGCGGGTGAAACCGCGGTGGACAGCTAGTATTATATATTTTGATGTGAACATTTGTAATTATTTTATTGATTGTAATATCAGATTGTATTAGAAATTATTTGACGTTATAAACTTCAGTTCTACATTTTTGGCATTATTTTGTAACCTTTTTTATATTCTCTCGTTTCGTTGTATAAAACTAGTAAATTCAAAATCATCATCATCATCATCAGCCTATAATGTCCCACTGCTGAGCACAGGCCTCCTTTAACAAATGAGGTTGTAAGGTAATGGGCAGATACTCCACCACACGTGTCCACTAAGGATCGGTGGAGTTAGGGCTAGTGGCCAACCTACTGTTGAGATTTTCCAAGCCGCCTATGAGGCATCCAACGGCTTTTCGTGCCTTCCGTAGCACGGAAACGCTCGATTTGAAATACCACTAGGCGGTCACCCATCCAGGTACCGACCACGATGGTGGTAGCTTAACTTTGCCGATCGATTAAGAACGGCTAATTATGCTACACCACAAGCGCTTCAAATTCAAAATATTTATCGTAAACTGATTGATTGTTGATATATCAACGCACAGCCCAAGCCGCTGGACGTAGACTATAAATTTTGCACAAAGATACCTTATACGGTGTAGGCACTAAGGAAGAGTTTTTGGATATTTTCTTATGGATTGGATTATTTATGGATTGAATGAAAGTTTCAATGAAAGTCAGTCAGTTTTGAAGTTAGAATCTTCAAATTATGTGTTTAGGGCTGACGATTGTGATAAGTGTCTCAGCGTTTTTGATAATTCCACCCCCAAAGTGGTGAAAAGGGGCATGAAATTTTGTATTCAAGTTGTTTATTCACAAAATTTTATATTCAAGTAAAAATATCGTACACGTGTATCGTGTTATTACTAAGCCTCTACTGCCGCCCGTCTATTTGTCTGCCTGCCTGTCTACCACAAGCAAATATCTCAGCTGTCAGGATCACATCTTTGTGTGCCGTGCTAGGGTATGTATTTAAGTTAAGGAGGATATTTGCTGTCGTCGTCTCCATGGCCTCGAAGACAGGGACCTGTCAGTTTTGTGAGCGCGCGTAGATCACGGTGTCCACACCAAAATTTACGCGTACCTTAACAGGTCCCACAGCGATGACTCCGAGACTAAAATGGTTATTTGAGCAACTGCAATCGATGACTGACAAAGTACTGAAGCAGTACCCCTCCGCGGAGTTAGTGATTTTAGCTTCAACGCTCACCAAGTTGAGTGGCATGGTTCTCGGTCCACTGACTTTTCGGGGAAGACTGCTCACGACTTTGCTCTGGCCTATGGCTTCTCGCAACTGATTCTTTCTCCTACGAGAATCCCAGATATTGAGAGCTATACTAGCTCCTTACTGGACCTTCTGCTGACTATGCGACCGGACGGCTATGCAGTGACAGTGGATGCGCCACTCGGCTCATGGGACCACTGTCTCGTCCGGACGCAGGTGCCTTGTGCGTGGCCCGATTTGCTCCGGTCACCCGGGTGTCGTCGTGTGTGGCACTATAAGTCAGCAGACTGGGATGATTTGCGTGGATACTACGTATCGTACCCGTGCAGGCAGCTCTTCTTCGAAAAGAAGATCCTGACACCTGTACAGTTGCCGTCGCTGATGCGATACTGGCGGTAATAGAATGTCCTTGAACATCAGTAAAAGCATCAGGATCGTCCTCATCGTCCACTCTCTTGAAGTGAATCCTTGATACATCTAAATCTGCTGGCACTCATGACTTGCATGCCCAGGTTCCGAAATTCTGTACTAAAACTATTGTTTTCCTAATTACCATTCTGTTCAAAAGAGCCTTTCTTGATTGTTATGTCCCTTCTGTCTGGAAGTCTACCTTCATTACCAATTTACAAGAAGGGTTCTAAATTAGAAGTAGCCAACTACCGCCCTATCTCAAAATTATGTATAATATCCAAAATACTTGAATATCTTATCTAACATCAAGTTTACGCAGCTTTAAAGAACTCTTTCAACCAAAGCCAACATGGTTTCTTAACAGAATTGACCATAGTCTTCTCTTATCCAAGCTAAAAGGCATAGGCATAAGAGGTGTCGATGGTTTTCATCTTACCTAGAAAATCGGAGACATGCTGTTGTTGTCAATAACTACATATCAAGCTAGGTTCCCATATGTAGTGGCATTATCCAGGGTTCATTACTGGGGCCTTTGCTATTGATAATATTTGTAAATTAACGAAAACTGTGCATTAAGACTTCTCATGTTCTTTGTTTCTGATGCTGACGCGCTTCAATCTGACTTGGGTCATCTAACTGATTACTGTACGCTCAATAAACTTGACCTCAATCCTGTTAAGTGCTCTATTGTTACTTTCACACAGAAAGCTAACAATTATCTTCCCAATTATTAATTGCAAGGTCAAGTATTGGAAGCTCAGGAATGTATACTTGTCTCTCATGATTCTAAGTTAACATTAAACAGCCATATTGAGCGTATAATAGCAAAGACCTTGGAACCCTTGGATTTGTGTTCTTGCGGCGGCGTCGTGTGACGGGTCACTCACTTCCCTCCAATATGGCGAGGAGAGCGATGGCTGCCACATGCGTCATACTTATGAACAGGTGCTGCTTGTGGGGGCTGGTCTGCCTAAGTTTGCCACTTATTTATTTACTTATTAAATATAGATTCAGTCTACTTTGCCGCCGCACTGGGGCACGCAATTGTTGTCAGTGCGATTAGAATGTAAATATTATGTAATTAATCTAAGCTTGTTTTGAAAAGACTAATTGCAGAGTTTATTGCCGGCTCTTCTCAGCAAATGCAACCTTCCGAACCGGTATTAGAGTATTACAGTCAGACTTTTCATAAGTGCCTGCGAAGGTCTATTTGAATAAATGATTTTGAATTTTGAATTTTGTGATGCATATGAATGTTTCACTCAAGTAAAATGGTTAAAAATATTGTATTGCACTTACGTCTGAAGCCACTTGGAGTATGCATTGCAGGTTTAGAACCCCAGATACAAGGACCTTGTTTCAAGAATCGAAAATATCTAACAGATATTTCTTGAATACCTCTGCTACCTCTTTAAACATAAAAATGACTCGTCTATGTACCTTGATCTTGATAAGAAACATCACCTGTTACATCTGCACCAGCGCTGCGAAATTGCCGACCTTACTTACCTGTTGAAGATAGTATCTGGAAGTGTCGACTGTCCAGAATTACTATCTAACATATCGTTATATATCCTCTACGCCTAATTGGCGGTATAATAGTCCCGCATGCCTCTACATGTTACAGGCAGAATGACTTCCTTCTGCGAGCTGGCGACAGGTATAATAGGCCTTGCACATGAGCATGACATTGATTTGTTTGATTCGAGCATTGTTTCAGTAAGGCGCAAACTCAGTCAAATCTTTTTCTTAGGTAAGCTGTTAAGAATAATATCTTCTGTGAATTATTCCTATTTTGTGTTACATTTCTAAATGTTGTCTTTATTTTATAGTAGGTTATCTTTATTTTTAATCCATTTATCTTTATTAATTTGTTAATCCAAAGCTGTTGGTTTTTGACACTGAAACATTTTAACCAAATTACTCAGTACGAAAAATCCCTGATTCAGTATTAACCACCCATGGGTTACAGTGGATAACGTCACCATCTTTTTTAAATGTATATATTGTATTACTGAACTTCCCAAGTCCTATCTTTGTCTTTGATTTTCTAACACAGATGTTAAACGTATATTTTAAGAATAAAACTAACCTTTTTGAAGCGAAACTAGCGCGATGATATCAGTTTAAAAAAAATATCCACACTGACCCTCTCTCCCCTATAGTTTTATTATTTTTACTCTTTTTAGTAGAGTTTTTGTAGTGAATATTAAAAAGCGGCTCTTGAGGCTACTTCTTCGGGGATAATGAGCGTGACGATGGAAAAATATTTATTTTAAAAACTACTCCATTCTTTTTGTGTTATTTTCTTACTCGCGCGTCATCAATCGCGCAAATTTCTATCGGACACTAGGTCGTGCTATCGCGATACAGACAGCAGCGCGTCTTATACATGAGGGGTGGCGGGGTGTGTAGGCGGAGCGAACGTGGGAATTTATTTTTCAGGGTATGGTCTTAATATGAAATATTGACAATATTCTTTCGTTTCATAACACAATTTTGGGGCTCCATGACTATTTGAAGACGACATATTAATATGATGAAAATTATCCAGACTTCTTTACTCTTGTTTTTCAATAATATGTTTAACTTCTAAGTTAAGGTTCTTCTTAAATGTGTGCTATGCGAGTTATACTAACTTTTCACCTACTATTATTTAGCTTGTGAACAAAATTGTGCAAGCACAAAAATAACAATAAAAGCTGTTAGTTGATCTTTATTACAATCTTAATGTACGTGATGTCGGTCACATAACTTTACAACTGGTGTTATTACAGTGCTTTCAACAAAGTCGGCTAATGTTGGACTGGATTTTATTTGCTTCAGTTCTATTGACTCCTATAAAATGTATTTCATAGAAAAGGTCAGTAGATCAATATTTATTTTTTAAACTCGCCACTTTGTATTTATTTACTTTTTATTTATTTAATCAAAGGAATTGTACTGTAGGAAATGTATTTATTGTTATTAACAGAATACAATAAAACTTATACATAAAGTGTGACATAAACCATTTTTGGTTTTTACGCATACAAAGCTAGTATATCTAGACTAGCAATAGTATACAACCAGCTAAGAAATACTCAGCAAATTTAAGGGGAAACTATGTATGTATGTATGTATGTAAACATTTATTAGTGAAACTTTTCAAAATAATTACATAGTTACATCTGCCAAACTGCATAGAAGTTTGTTGGCAGGTGAGCTCTCACATTGACTTATACAATTAATTTCATTGGTAATACATACATTTTAAATAGTTTACTACTACATCCTATTATACAATTACAATTTTACATATTTAAAACAGAATTTTAATTTTGAACTACTTTGAGAAAATGAGTTATTTTAAACCGACTTCAAAAAAAGGAGGAGGTTCTTAATTCGGATGTTTTTTTTTATGTTTGTTACCTCATAACTTCGTCATTTATTAACCGATTTGGAAAATTATTTTTTTATTTGAAAGGTTACACTTCCCGTTTAGTGCCACTGTCATCAGATCAGGAGTTGATTAATTTTTAATCTACTTTGAAGTCGGTTTAAGTTTTTTGTAAAACAGTTCAATTATTTAATACAAATTATGATCAATCTTTTTTGAAATATTCTGGTGGAAAACTATTAAATATATTTGGTGTTTAGTAGCTTCTTAAACTTTTTGCTTTTGCCATCCAGAAGTTTACTCTCAGGACAATGTAGTGCCGTGATCTTTCCAAGTTTTCTACAGTAACTTTAACGTTATTATACTTGTTTCAATTGTTTTTTAACCATAATATCCAACGTTTGCAACAATTTGTCGAATATACCAATGTTGTAATTTTGGTGTCAGGATTAATATCACCGGGAATCCTAAAGACAGTAGCATCCGTGTCATGCTACCGCGTCCAGTTCCTACCGGTGTACTGCCATAACTATACAAGAAGATCAGTTTTCTTTGAACCTATTATTTCTAAGCAGTTGCGTCACTATGGTGAGACATGGTCGCAGGCGATTATCCTGTAGTATTAAGTATCAATGAAAAAGTTTATTTTAACATCCAATTTAGATCTAGTTATCAAATTAACCTAAATGATTGTACTAGACACCATTCTGGGCAAATAGCCAATGGCCAGTGAACCCGAACTGAGCTGAAAATAAACCTAAGTACCTACCTCATATCCATAGGTCTATAACTGAAATCAAATACCCATTTGAGGAGTCATTGACTTGAAGAACAAACTTTTGTTTCAATATTGTAGTTTGGAAAGTTACTCTGTCTTTGTACCAATTGTGGATATTAAGCAGAAAATCAACCCCGGCTGTTGCTCCCAAGTTAGTCCCTAAGGATATCAATAATATTGTTAATTATTTGCTGCTGATTCATAAATAAACTAATGGTCTTTGCTATTTATTTACTTAAGGCTCAAATTTGTCTCAATCTCTCCAATTCTTCTGGTTTAATCCTTATTCAATTACCCACATTCTCTCATATCCTCATTTACACAGATATAAAATACTTTTTTTGGCCTTCCCCATTTACGGTTGCCTTCAGTTCTTAGCGCAGCACCTTGTTAGTTACGTGATCCTCTTATCTCCTCATCGCATGCCTCAACTACGTAAGCCTATAGGATGTTATCTTTTTCGTTAAGACGGGGCATCAAAATTTATCATCATTTTTGACTTAATATTCTAAGTCCATCACAAGTCTGATCAAAAAGGAAATTATAATTTAAGTTATTTCAGACCTTTATCTAGGGCCCCAAAAAGCCAAAAACATGATTCGAAGACTTTCATTCGATCATTTATTCGTTTTAAAAATGGTATTTTTTTAGCTTTAATATCATTTTCTACGTAAACGGCTTCAGGTTTCTGTCTTAAATTTGTCTTACAGCAAGAAAATATAGTTTACTAGGGCATAGCAAACCAAAATTTTCCTAGATATTATATAACTCATTTTATAAACGAAATTAGTTTTTAAACTTTTAGTCAGTTACTTTTGGACCATTCTACGTTCAAACGTCACACGCGATATTCAACTTTGTATTCGTCCTCCCTCGAGTTATAATAGCAATGAATAGGCAGCGGTTCTTCAGTACCGCGCAGTGCGCTCAGGAGAAAGGATGTATTAGTTTTTTTGTTTTTTTTTTTTTTTTATTTGTTTCAATTTCGACGAGTTGTTTGACATGACAATGTTTGTAAACAAAAGACACTCTGTCCACCAGTTCAATTACTTTTTGACGTAAAAAATGATAGAGAAAAATGAATCTTAATCCTGTATAGTAAGATTCTTTTGTAACATCATACCTTTGATTTTAACAGATAAACCTTATCACAAAGCATTAAAATTGAAACTCGTGGGTATTCTTAAACGTCAAAAACTGATGACCCTGGTTGGCAGAGTTTATGTTTAGTTTCATTTTAGAATACAAAAGGAACAGATCCAGTGGAGTCGCCAAAGAAACATAGAATTATAGTTAAATTAGAAGTAGCAGTATGAGAACCTAGATTTGTCTGTAATCATTGTATTTTACAGATATGGATTATGTACTTTTTCACTTAGCGAACGTTCTTGTTTCAATAAGAAATCTAATATATAAAAATAAGTCGGGTTTTCCTTCCTGACGCTATAACTCCAGAACGCACGAACCGATTTCCACGGTTTTGCATTCGTTGGAAAGGTCTCGGGCTCCGTGAGGTTTATAGCAAAGAAAATTCAGGAAAAAACGCGGGTGAAACCGCGGTGGACAGCTAGTTTTATATATTTTGATGTGAACATTTGTAATTATTTTATTAATTGTAATATCAGATTGTATTAGAAATTATTTGACGTTATAAACTTCAGTTCTACATTTTTGCCATTATTTTGTAACCTTTTTTATATTCTCTCGTTTCGTTGTATAAAACTAGTAAATTCAAAATCATCAACATCATCATCAGCCTATAATGTCCCACTGCTGAGCACAGGCCTCCTTTCACAAATGAGGTTGTAAGGTAATGGGCAGATACTCCACCACACGTGCCCACTAAGGATCGGTGGAGTTAGGGCTAGTGGCCAACCTACTGTTGAGATTTTCCAAACCGCCTATGAGGCATCCAACTAGCGTAACGACTATCACAATTAAGTGATAACCGGGACCAACGGCTTTTCGTGCCTTCCGTAGCACGGAAACGCTCGATTTGAAATACCACTAGGCGGTCACCCATCCAGGTACCGACCACGATGGTGGTAGCTTAACTTTGCCGATCGATTAAGAACGGCTAATTATGCTACACCACAAGCGCTTCAAATTCAAAATATTTATCGTAAACTGATTGATTGTTGATATATCAACGCACAGCCCAAGCCGCTGGACGTAGACTATAAATTTTGCACAAAGATACCTTATACGGTGTAGGCATCCACTAAGGAAGAGTTTTTGGATATTTTCTTATGGATTGGATTATTTATGGATTGAATGAAAGTTTCAATGAAAGTCAGTCAGTTTTGAAGTTAGAATCTTCAAATTATGTGTTTAGGGCTGACGATTGTGATAAGTGTCTCAGCGTTTTTGATAATTCCACCCCCAAAGTGGTGAAAAGGGGCATGAAATTTTGTATTCAAGTTGTTTATTCACAAAATTTTATATTCAAGTAAAAATATCGTACACGTGTATCGTGTTATTACTAAGCCTCTACTGCCGCCCGTCTATTTGTCTGCCTGCCTGTCTACCACAAGCAAATATCTCAGCTGTCAGGATCACATCTTTGTGTGCCGTGCTAGGGTATGTATTTAAGTTAAGGAGGATATTTGCTGTCGTCGTCTCCATGGCCTCGAAGACAGGGACCTGTCAGTTTTGTGAGCGCGCGTAGATCACGGTGTCCACACCAAAATTTACGCGTACCTTAACAGGTCCCACAGCGATGACTCCGAGACAAAACGGTTATTTGAGCAACTGCAATCGATGACTGACAAAGTACTGAAGCAGTACCTCTCCGCGGAGTTAGTGATTTTAGCTTCAACGCTCACCAAGTTGAGTGGCATGGTTCTCGGTCCACTGACTTTTCGGGGAAGACTGCTCACGACTTTGCTCTGGCCTATGGCTTCTCGCAACTGATTCTTTCTCCTACGAGAATCCCAGATATTGAGAGCTATACTAGCTCCTTACTGGACCTTCTGCTGACTATGCGACCGGACGGCTATGCAGTGACAGTGGATGCGCCACTCGGCTCATGGGACCACTGTCTCGTCCGGACGCAGGTGCCTTGTGCGTGGCCCGATTTGCTCCGGTCACCCGGGTGTCGTCGTGTGTGGCACTATAAGTCAGCAGACTGGGATGATTTGCGTGGATACTACGTATCGTCTGCCTGCACGGGTGTGCAGCTCTTCTTCGCAACAGAAGATCCTGACACCTGTACAGTTGCCGTCGCTGATGCGATACTGGCGGTAATAAAATGTCCTTGAACATCAGTAAAAGCATCAGGATCGTCCTCATCGTCCACTCTCTTGAAGTGAATCCTTGATACATCTAAATCTGCTGGCACTCGTGACTTGCATGCCCAGGTTCCGAAATTCTGTACTAAAACTATTGTTTTCCTAATTACCATTCTGTTCAAAAGAGCCTTTCTTGATTGTTATGTCCCTTCTGTCTGGAAGTCTGCCTTCATTACCAATTTACAAGAAGGGTTCTAAATTAGAAGTAGCCAACTACCGCCCTATCTCAAAATTATGTATAATATCCAAAATACTTGAATATCTTATCTAACATCAAGTTTACGCAGCTTTAAAGAACTCTTTCAACCAAAGCCAACATGGTTTCTTAACAGAATTGACCATAGTCTTCTCTTATCCAAGCTAAAAGGCATAGGCATAAGAGGTGTCGATGGTTTTCATCTTACCTAGAAAATCGGAGACATGCTGTTGTTGTCAATAACTACATATCAAGCTAGGTTCCCATATGTAGTGGCATTCTCCAGGGTTCATTACTGGGGCTTTTGCTATTGATAATATTTGTAAATTAACGAAAACGGTGCATTAAGACTTCTCATGTTCTTTGTTTCTGATGCTGACGCGCTTCTCTCGTCTGCCTAAGTTTGCCACTTATATATTTACTTATTAAATATAGATTCAGTCTACTTTGCCGCCGCACTGGGGCACGCAATTGTTGTCAGTGCGATTAGAATGTAAATATTATGTAATGAATCTAAGCTTGTTTTGAAAAGAGTAATTGCTGAGTTTATTGCCGGCTCTTCTCAGCAAATGCAACCTTCCGAACCGGTATTAGAGTATTACAGTCAGACTTTTCATAAGTGCCTGCGAAGGTCTATTTGCATAAATGATTTTGAATTTTGAATTTTGTGATGCGTATGAATGTTTCACTCAAGTAAAATGGTTAAAAATATTGTATTGCACTTACGTCTGAAGCCACTTGGAGTATGCATTGCAGGTTTAGAACCCCAGATACAAGGACCTTGTTTCAAGAATCGAAAATATCTAACAGATATTTCTTGAATACCTCTGCTACCTCTTTAAACATAAATATGACTCGTCTATGTACCTTGATCTTGATAAGAAACATCACCTGTTACATCTGCACCAGCGCTGCGAAATTGCCGACCTTACTTACCTGTTGAAGATAGTATCTGGAAGTGTCGACTGTCCAGAATTACTATCTAACATATCGTTATATATCCTCTACGCCTAATTGGCGGTATAATAGTCCCGCATGCCTCTACATGTTACAGGCAGAATGCCTTCCTTCTGCGAGCTGGCGACAGGTATAATAGGCCTTGCACATGAGCATGACATTGATTTGTTTGATTCGAGCATTGTTTCAGTAAGGCGCAAACTCAGTCAAATCTTTTTCTTAGGTAAGCTGTTAAGAATAATATCTTCTGTGAATTATTCCTATTTTGTGTTACATTTCTAAATGTTGTCTTTATTTTTTAGTAGGTTATCTTTATTTTTAATCCATTTATCTTTATTAATTTGTTAATCCAAAGCTGTGGGTTTTTGACACTGAAACATTTTAACCAAATTACTCAGTACGAAAAATCCCTGATTCAGTATTAACCACCCATGGGTTACAGTGGATAACGTCACCATCTTTTTTAAATGTATATATTGTATTACTGAACTTCCCAAGTCCTATCTTTGTCTTTGATTTTCTAACACAGATGTTAAACGTATATTTTAAGAATAAAACTAACCTTTTTGAAGCGAAACTAGCGAGATGATATCAGTTTAAAAAAAAAAACCACACTGACCCTCTCTCCCCTATAGTTTTATTATTTTTACTCTTTTTAGTAGAGTTTTTGTAGTAAATGAATATTAAAAAGCGGCTCTTGAGGCTACTTCTTCGGGGATAATGAGCGTGACGATGGAAAAATATTTTTTTTAAAACTACTCCATTCTTTTTGTGTTATTTTCTTACTCGCGCGTCATCAATCGCGCAAATTTCTATCGGACACTAGGTCGTGCTATCGCGATACAGACAGCAGCGCGTCTTATACATGAGGGGTGGCGGGGTGTGTAGGCGGAGCGAACGTGGGAATTTATTTTTCAGGGTATGGTCTTAAGTGGGTCTCTTACTTCCTGTAATAAACAAATCTGTCATGTCAACATTCTCATCTCATTCCCATATACCGTATTACTTTGAAGCTTATAGTCTGTATTCCCTTCCGAAAGTATGATAAAAGCTAGAAAATATCTAGGAGGTATAAAATCTATAATAGAAAATGATGAATTTCCAGTGATATGTAAAAATATCACTGTGAATTTCGTGATGTATTCGTGGTTATGAATGTTGTGATCTCAGAATATAAACTATCTAGTCTCTTTTGAAATCACTTTCACAGATAAATTTTCTTTTACATTTTATGTGAATAAATATCTAGGAATCTTTTATCTATACTAATCTATAAAGCGGAAGTTTTTTGTTTGTTTAAACGGGCTAATCTCTGGTACTACCAGTCGGTTTCGAAAAATTCTTTCATTAATAGGAAGCTACATTATCCCCAAGTATTATTATCACGGGAATGCGGGATAAACCGTGCGAGATAGCTATTTAGCTATAATAACATGGTTGTCAAATGGCTAACTAAAAACGGCAACAAATTATATTTACGGTTTAAAAAAAACATGTGGTGAAAATTTTATATCAGATATATCAAATAAGGTACGGAAGATAAAAATCTTTGTTTTTTTTTATAATTTGTATTTCGTACCATACACTCCAACAAAATTGAACATATAGGTTGAAGTTGAAGCTAGTAATTAGCTTCATAGGACTAGGGTTGTGGTTTATGTCACCCCAAGACAGATTTACGACTTCGCTTACTCCGGAAACTTTGTCATGGAATTTTCTTTGCGTCATTTTCCGCCAATTATATCCCAACGGATTAAGAAGCTCTCAAAGCGAGATCATGCTACTAACAAATCGCCGTTGCTCTGATAGTAAAACGCACATGAAATAACAAACAGCACTTTATTATCATAATAATGAAGATCATTTTTATACACAGTTTCGGGTCGCTTCGTTTTGTTTATACAGGTGTCAAAACTAAAAATATATTTTACGTAATATTTGTAATGAGCGAGCGTCTCGTGGTTTGTGAAGGTCGGGGACTAATACCATTCTATCGGGTCAACAAAATAAAATTAACCGTTATTGATTTATCTACATGAAAAGTAGATTTGTGAATAGAAGTTACATGCTTTTTCTCTAACTAAGGGTCAGTTCACACTGAGACGCGACGTTTCACATCGCGACGCCTCGGGGCGCAGTGCGACGCTCCGCGGGACGTACCTACTCTTATTCTCTCATTGAAATTAGTACCTTTTTCTGTAGTAAATAAGGTTCTATTTTTATCGCTATCTTAAAAAGCGTGCCTTCGCGTCTCGGTGTGAATTTACCCTAATTATCTTTACAAGATAACATCCTACTATCTTATCCTAAAAATAATATAAAAGCCAATGTTTTTGTGTATGTTATTCAGTCCCGCTGTAATGGGTGGACGGACTCAGATATAATCTAAGGAGAAACTGACTGACTGACAGATCAATGCACAGCGCAAACCGCAGGGAAATATTCTATTGTGCGTAAGGACTAAGGAAGAGTTATTTTAAATTCAGTCCCCAAGGTGGTTAAACTAGAATGATATAAAAGTAAATTATAGCTACTTTTAAATTAAACATAGGATAGTTTTGAACCGGGAAAAAATTGAGGTCTCTCGGGAACTAGGATAAAAAAGAGAGTAAAAGCTAGAACATTTTTAATATTAGATTATTTTAATTCGCTCTTTCATTCAAATGAAAAATAATAATTATTGCCTGGAAATGTAAAAATTCTTCAAATCCATAATATTTTATGCCTATGTCCTTCTCCATACCATAGGCTATCTGCATGCCAAATTTCATGATGATCCGTTGAATAGTTGAGGCGTGAAGGCGTAACAAACAAACAAACACACTTTCGCATTTATAATATTAGTTGGGATTGACATGAATTAGAAACTTCATAGGTCGCATCAGGTCTAAATTTTCCTGAAAAGTGTTGTGAGCATAATTTACGTAGTTACTTGCCCTCTGTCTACAAGTTTCGGTTCAATTCCCGGGTAACAGCTGCTCTGCAGATATGTCGGCAAAGTTTGTCTGGAATCTGGATATTAACCGTTCGTCATAAAAGAATATTGATTTGAGATTTGAAAGAGAAGATGTCATTACGTATAAAATGGGGTGAAAAAACGTTTTATGATTCTTGAAACGTAAATATTGAATTGAAAATTATACAAATTAGAATTAGATTTTTGTTGCCCGGAAAAAAATAGCTACAGAAAAACTCATGCTTGATCAAACTACCCATTGTAACAGTTCATCAATAACAGCAAAAAATATCTTTGATATAAAGAAAGATAAATAATATTTTGTCTCCCTTTCTCTCTCTTTTTCTCTCTTATGAGAGAATCACCTTTTAAAGATATGTATTCATAAATCTTTTAAGCATTCATCTTAAATTATTAGATGATATTGGAATATACGATATGCATTATTATGAATAGATGCGCAAGGATACCTGTCTGAGACTGTGTTGATACTATAATATTAATAAAGCAAACTAAAACTGGTTTTCATACCAATATAAAAAAAATATGCGAAGCTAAAACAGTAGTCGTTTTCTTACTCGGTCAAAAGGACATGTAACTTCATTTAATTTGAATACTACATAGAATTTCCAAATAGGTATGCATAATATTTTTATGTCCAAAAACTGGTCGGTTAGCTAAAGCTGCTAAAGCTCCTAAAGCTGCTAAAGCTGGCACGTTCAACACATTTACACTTTGCGCTTGCATAGTGTCTGTGAATAAGCGCGCGGTGTGACGTCGCACTGCATATGCATCATGAAAAGTATGTCCGTCTCTTTCGCGCACGGTCAAGCATATGAGTATGAAGGAGACAGTTTTTTTATTTTTTTATTTGTTGGCTTCACACGGCTTGTGTATTTTGCCATTTTCCATCACGTTCACATAGTCCTCAGTCAGTCACTGTCCATAAAAGTAATGTTTTACTACAATGGTGGTTGTACTAAAACTTTTCACAGACTTCTTGAGACAACTTGAAAAGGCACGATACACATGATTCATTTCATTTCACTTCACTGGTGCACATGGATTGATCTTTATTGGATAAAATACCACCGATAATATGCAATAAAACTCAAAATACACGAATTTATGAAAATAAAAATGAAAACGCTATGTCACTCTGCAAGTTCCCGCCAAAAAGTCGAGACAGTTATTGTTTTGCTTTTGCTACAGCTCAAAAATATAGAGTGGTCTTTTTTGCATTCGTCCATTAGAATTGACTGACTGATTAGAAGCAATAATATAATAAAACATACTGTATCGAGAAATTGCTATGTGTGAGTACTGTGAAGGTGCCAGCTTTCGGTAACCGACCTGTACCATAGTTAAATAGCTCAAAATGAACTCCAACCTTATAGGTATAAACATAATTTAACTTCAACCTATTTATCAGACTCAATTAGAGGTCACCACATCAATCCCACTAGATCAAGTGTTGATTACGCGGAGAGTCAATTACTGACACTTAATTACCGAAAAGGATCGTCAACTAATTAATTGATGGGTCGGTTGGCATGGCAACTAAATTGTTTGTTTGCTAGTTCGAGGGCTTTGCTATATTGAACCCCGCTGTGAAACTTCCTTAAAGATCAACTACTCTTCAGATTAAACTTTGCGAACAAGATTTTGTAAGTTGATAAGTGTTCAGCTCCCAAACCTTTATTAATTCATATTATATACTTAAAATATTTAATTACTTAAGTTTTTTACTTTTTTACTTTATATCTATATATATAAAAATGAATAAATGTTCGTTAGTCTCGCAAAAACTCGAGAATGGCTGGAACGATTTGGATAATTTTGATCTTGAAATATTTGTGGAAGTTCAGGGAAGGTTTAAACGGTGAGAAATAAATAATAAGTGACGGAAAATACTAAAAATTTCAATTTTTTTTCCAATACAAAATGTTCCTAGCTGTGAAACATTCGATGTCTTTTGTCTTTTTAGAAATAAAAAAAATTATTTGGTTGTCAAATATTTATAGGTGCGTTCAGAAATTTGTCTGTTTCATAGCGGTAGTATGTGGTTCGATCTCTTTGGTTCAAAACAGTTCTGTTACAGAAATAAAAAAAGTGTAAATGTGTTGGTTGTCGAAAAAAGAAAATTATTAGGGTAGAGTAGGGAAGGATAGGGCACCCCGCGAACGAAGTCGCGCCGGGCAGCTAGTCATTTATAAATATAATTTAATTAATAAGAGTGTGCTTTTAAAATATTGTAATCTTATGACACATGGGTATAAAAAATAAAAAAATAAATACCTATTACGTATAAAATTTCTAATTATAAAAAGTATCCCGTGACAATACTAAAACATAGATCATAAGAAGACAATACTAACATAAAATATTCAATCAATTATTCAACGCAGACACTTATTCTTTAATTTATTGTTAAGTATCAAACTTTATATCATTCTAAAATACATAATATAAATAACACTTCTATATAAGGAGTGTATACTCTGAATTATTTATTAATCGTCAGTTATCTGTATATTAAATCTAGCCGTGAGTAGCATTCTTTAGTGAGTATTATAGGGTGCCAAACGGGACCCTATTACTAAGACTCCGCTGTCCGTCCGCCCGTTCGTCTGGTTGTCAGTGGGCTGTATCTCATGAACGGTAATAGGTAGACAGCTAAAATTTTCCGAGATTCTATTGCTGCTATAACAACAAATCCTAACTAATATTATAAATGCGAAAGTAACTCTGTCTGTCTGTCTGTTATGCTTTCCCGCTTAAACCGCTGAACCGATCGCGATGAAATTTGGCATGCATATAGCCTATGGTATGGAGAAGGACATAGGCTACTTTTTATCCCGGGAACGCGGGTGAAACTGCGCGGGTCAGCTAGTTATATATATAATAGCTATAAAAACTAACCAGGGGCTCTACCGCGTAACTTTGGTGATAATCGTAACGAACACCATTAATAAATGTCATCCAATCAGGGCCCGCGAATGGTCATCGTCGCATCATATCGCGTGCGCGTCATTGGATGAAATAATTAATTGTGTTCGTTACGATTACCACCAAAGATACGCAATAGCCCGGCAGTATTGTATAGTTACCACCGAATACGGCCTCTCATGACAAACAATAAACAAGTTAAATAGGTACATTTGTATATTTGTGCCCGCGCTATTTAAAAATTCCGGCTATTTTTATTTTTTATTTTTTTACTGTTCATGAGATACAGCACACTGACAGATGGACGGACGGACGGACGGACGGCGTCTTAGTAATAGGGTCCCTTGGTGTTTAGCACCCTTCAGCAACGGAATTCTAAAACCGGTGATACACTCGCGTCAATATTGGTCTGTTTATAGTGCATAGGTTCCCTATAGTATAAAACCAAAGAATAAAAAAATGGTATGATTAAATAAATAATATAAAAACTTCTAAATAAAATCTGATGTCATCGTTTTTTTTTTTACTGTTTATAGGCCTATGTTTGACCGCAATCTCACCATGGTAAGTGATGATGCGGCCGAAGGTGGTAAGCACACAAAGCCTAGAAGGAACTGGCTCTCAAGTGCAGCTATTGGAACACACCGAAAGGTGCTTGGCGACAGATTTTCAATTTGTGGGTGGTAGCCAGCCAGGCGGGTACTACAAAGTACTCTACCACCGTGCTATGGTTTCCTCACGATGTTTTCCTTCACCGAAAGCTCAAGCTCATTGTAGGATTCGAACCCGGGACCTTCGTCTCGGTATCCGACGTCACTACCACTGAGCTATCATCGCCTTGTATCCGTATACGTTGCTATGATGTAAGATTGTTTTATTATATTATTCTTTTTAAATCATATTGTCTGACTAAAATTACGGTATATTATTTACACAGGCTAGAAACGTTTATTTTTTGTTACTTTGTACCAGACAGAAGGTAATTATAATAATAATACAGAAAGCAAAAAATATAAACGTTTATAATATATGTGCAAGGTATGAAATTCATTGCCGCGATCAAAGTTACAACTTATTCGTAGATTGACCGTTTACGCTACAGTCCCTTAATTTTTATGTATATAGAACAATTGTTTAGTTGTTTTTCATAATCTCTATATATAAAATTCTTCTGCACGTGTGTATATCACTGAACTCCTTCTAAATGGTTGGACCGATTTGAATGAATTTTTTGTATGCGTTTGGGTGGCGCCCCGGATGGTTTAGATTCACAAATCAGCCCGGCAGATGGCGCTGCAGCCGATGTAAGGTAGGGTAGGGTAGGGTAGCACCACGCGAACGATGTTTCACCGGGCATCTAGTATGTAGTATATTATTTGACGGTAGATGAGTTCATCGAAAAGTTGCCTGGTAGAGATCACTTTTAGTGATAAGGCCGCCCATTGTACTTCACTGTTAGTTTTAAGTTTTGTTTGTAATAATATGTTTTGGTGTAAAAATAAAGTATTATCTATCTATCTATCTATCTATCTATTTATCTATCGTCTTCCATATTTATATTCATAAAAAACTCTATAAATGAGACTGATTAACTGAGATTACTTTACCAACATATCAAATTCATACTGAAACTCAATCAAACTAAAAAAGCACACAGTTAAAAGAGCGCGTTAAACAAACCACACCATTTTTATGTAGGTATGTAAAGTTGTTACCAAAAACATGTTACTAAAATTATAATTGTGAGATCCAAAGTCGCATGCTATATTTAGACAGCGAGGTGTCACGGCCGTGAGCCACCTGAGTCACTTGGAGGTCACAACGCAAAGTTTTACGTTCTGTGTTCGCTAATATATTCTATCATTACGTAGACAAATGAGACTTTTGTGTTAAATGCTAATTGTTGACGATGCAAGTCACTGTTGAAGGAAATGATGCATAGGATGTTTATTCTTAGAAACAACTAGGTAAATAGATTATCGTGACAACATTTTAATACTAGAAATTATTTTAACTCATTAAAAGCTGCATTTGAATAAGGAACAATTATTTCAAAACTATTTCAAGTATTTATTATGCTAATTAGAATACAGTATTACCCAACTAATAAGGCGCGTCGTGAATCTTCGTTCGCACAGAAAAGAAAGTATGGCCCGAACATTAAAAAATATAAAATATATATTAATGTAATGTATAATTATTAATTTGTAACACCCTAACAGGGTCTATGTATATGTCACCGTATTTTTGTGAAAACCGTTAGTTTATAATCTACCTAGCGAGATTATAAACTCCCCGATAAATTGTGAACTGTACCATACTGCTTGCAATATAACGTATTCATTTCCGATAGTTTATAATCTATCCATGTAAAACCGTCATATTGCAAACGAACCTGCACTTGCCGACAGGGTTCACAATCTGTCCGATTTTTGGGTACTACTGTAACAGAAAAATGATTATAAGATTGCAATGCCATATTAGTTTTACCTGAAAGCCACTAAACAAAATTTAATTAAAATATTCAAAGAATGCGCAGAAAATACACTGTGACTTTAATTTTCTTTTGAAAATGTTTAGATTGTTTTTTTATCGTAGATGCAAAGCGGTGTTTTTACCAGCAAGTAGGCTCGCTTCATTTCTCTAGTTTAACTCGTGTTTAACTCAACTGGAACGAGCGACCCTATTGGCGGGTAAAAAACTTTGCTACACATCTGGTCAAGCCACCCTGAATCATACAATTCATAATAATAATCAACTATTTGATTTATCCCAATAGTTCTATAATGGCCCTGATTCTGTTGTTCACAACTAAACTAATTTTAATGTCACTATGTCTCTTTCTAACAAAGAACATAAGAAAAGGATGTAAGAAATTTAGTCCTGTCAAATTAGTCCAATGCTTGTTTTCAATATAATATTAGTCGCCATCTATCGCGGTCACGCCTAAATACACGCAAAATAAGACGGCAAAGATTAATTTGACAACTTAAAATATGTTCTATCCTTTTTCAATCATGTTCGTAAGAAAGAGATGAGATGTGACTAAAATTAGTTTAGTGCGATTTACAACAGAATCGGCACCATTATCAGGACAAATCATGAGCTACACTAATAATGGGCCTATCCCTAGCGTTCAATAAACGATTTCCTACGTTATTTTATTGCAGAAAAGAAAAATGTATCCCATATATTAATAGCAGTGAAATCTTTTCCCCGCCACTGTGAAAGTAGGCGAAAGAAATAAAACAAAAAGTATCAAACGTTTGATCGTACTCTCGTTTCGTTTTCAGATCATTTGTCTTGTATTGTTTCGAGGGTAGAAATATATCGGGAGGTGTAAGCTGGAAGTTGTAAAAAGGTATGGCTATTCGAAGATAAAGAAAACAAAGTTGAAAGACGAGAAATGGTATTGAAAGCATTTGAATTTACGAGAATTTTACCCTCCGTTTTATACGTTGATACTAAAATTTTGCGTAAATAAGGGGGGAAATGTATTTTGGGTATACAAATATATAAGTAATGAATTCTCTCCGAATTAGTTTTTATACTTTGTAAGCTTCACAGCCAAAATCTTGAGATGCCATCAAAGTTATCCCTTTTTTCCCGATATAGTTACATTTTTATATCTTTCCTGACACTAAAAAAAGTCCTTGAAGATTGTGTGGTATTTTTCTCATTAATTTACAAGAAAGTTTTAGTTTTTCTTTGCCAATGGCTCCATAAACTTTCTGACACCATTATTTGCAGAAGTGTTCTAGTTTCTTTACTATTTACTCTATACAGGGTAGATAAGACTTTTATTTGCAATTTGAATTTAGTCCCATACTAAAAATTTATCGTATTTATGAGTACTTTACGTGGTTTCATTTATTGTCGTATTCGCCTTGAATAATTTATACATACCTAGCGAAATGATAGTATAATAAATGAACGTTCTGCACGATTATTAAAATGTTTCAATAATCAAAAACTCATCTCACCGTCAATTCAAAAGAGTTTTACATGACCGAAAACTTTTTACTTACGCACATAATATTTGAAGGAAACCAACGGTCCTAAGTAAACAATGGCCCTGATTCTGTTGTTCACAACTAAACTAATTTTAATCTCACTATGTCTCTTTCTAACAAAGAACATAAGAAAAGGATGTAAGAAATTTAGTCCTGTCAAATTAGTCCAATGCTTGTTTTCAATATAAATTTAGTCGCCATCTATCGCGGTTACGCCTAAATACACGCAAAATAAGACGGCAAAGATTAATTTGACAACTTAAAATATGTTCTATCCTTTTTCAATAATGTTCGTAAGAAAGAGATGAGATGTGACTAAAATTAGTTTAGTGCGATTTACAACAGAATCGGCACCATTGTATCATTAAGTAATGGTCAAACTTGGAATATTAGGTAGAACTTCTTGAGTATCATGCAATCTTGTAATATTTGGATAAAATATATTTATTCCAAATTATATAAAAATAATAGTCCTTGATTATTCGCGTATAAGAAGGTTCTAAATACTAACTAACTCGTTCACCGAAGATTTTGTCCTTGTCTCGGATAAACAAGTCTGATATTATGCAATATTAATTTTTGAGTCTCATAAATAAATGTCAATGTCAAGCTAAGGTAAACTCAGCCACGGAAGCATTTTGGCAATCAATTTTATTTAGCTTGCTTGTTCAAAGTCAAAAGTCAAAGTCAAAGTCAAAGCCATTTATTCAATTTAGGCCCCAGAAGGGCACTGATGAAGGTCATATTTACTATCAAATTCACTATCAAATTATGCGTTTACTATTATTTTACTCTTCACTCACATAGCTAAAGTATCGGACCCAAAAAAGGTAGCTCCATATCATGAATATTTGATGCCATATGATGGTGTAATAAAATTGTCAATAGCTGCTCAATGTTTAAGAATGTCAAGTTAGACTAACAATGGGTCATAAAAGGGACGTAACATTTTTCTTGTGGTTCTTGTGGTCAAGATATGGTTTGGAATTCTTGAAACAGTTTGAAGTAGGAGACTGCTCACACACATGAGTTTCTTTTCTTTCTTGCAAACAGCGCTGATCATTCTACATTCAGGATTTGCTTCATAAAAGTAATAGCATCCGGTGACAGGTACATTCCTTAGTCATTTAAAACTCAAGTATAGAACTAATTAATAATATTGGACTGTTTTACAAAAAACTTAAACCAACTTCAAAGTACACTAAGAAGTAATCAAATCCTGATCTGATGACAATGGGACCAAACGGAAAGGGTACCCTTTCAAATAAAAAAAGAATTTTCCAAATCGGTTAATAAATGACGGAGTTATTATGAGGTAACAAACATAAAAAAAAAACGAATTGAGAACCTCCTCCTTTTTTTAAGTCGGTTAAAAACATCAACTACTATTTTTGCGTTTATTTATATCACTTATTTATTATTGTATCGAGTTACAGGTGCTATAAATAAGCTTAACACATGATTTCCTGTTCATATCAATGTCACATTCCGATATAAATAAAACACCGGCTTTGCGGAATTCTGTCTGTCAAGTAATTAAAATCATTCAGACCATGAATGAATTACAATCAATGGGTTTACGGTTTAAGGGTGACTGGTAATTAGTAAACGATACTTAGACACATGATTGTACTCATGATAACAAACAACTTCCCCATTTTTTTATTTACTTAGCACATGATCCCACAGTATTTAGTACCTAAAAAGAATATGAAGACACCATCAGCTTTAATTTAATTTATCCCGATTTGTTTCTTTGGGAAAGTTGTTTGTTATCATGAGTAACAATCATGTGTCTATGTATCGTTTACTAATTACCAGTCACCATAAGTTCAAAGTAGCAATATTTATATAAATAAAGTAGAATTCTAACTTTAGTGACACCACCAATTAAATTCATCACATTATTTGAACGATTTTTCCCAAACATAAAAAAAAATACGTTTATATTACGAAAACAATAAGGTTCATTATTTTCTTTACTTTGGGTAGAATCTTCAGATGCCAGTCCTTTGAAAATCTGGAAACGTTTGATGATTGTTGTAAAAAATACAGTCTTTAACAAATTCACTAATTGTACATTCAGCGTGCGATGTGGTAATTTGTGCGTAATTTGCGGAATGAATTCTGATTAGAATGCTGAATGAAATATATACGCTTGTATTTATATATGAGACACTATTATTTCTTACTAGACATATGTCTATTTAGATAAATACCAATCAGATAAATAATATATATGGGAATTTATTTTAATTATAGGACGTAAAAAAAGGCGTGAATCATCATAACTCAAAATAGAAGTTAAATAAATTTTGATGTCATATATTATTATATTTTAAATACAGATAATAATCTAAAGCAAAATCTAAAAGCTGGTTTTGAAAAAAATGCGAACGGGGATTTCCAAGATAGCAGAAATAACAACTCGTATTTATTTTTATATATAGTTTGAGATGAAAAGTTATATTTAGATCTTTTATACAAACATAGCTAGGTAAGTGCCGATGTGGTCGAAGGTGGTAATTCATATAAAGCTTAGATAGACGGGAACTGACTGTCAAGTGCAGTTGCCGGATGGCACCGGTACTTGGCGATAGACTGGTAATAAGTCTGTCGTTCAAGGCAATAGAACAAATATGCTTGAATAAAACCTCATTAAATCATATTAAGTAAGTACAAATTGATATAGAAACTTAACTTCAATAATATAAATACTTTTGACGTCTCATCTTAATAATACATATATCTTTATGACATGACTATTTTTAAAAAGGACTGGACATAAACTTAAATTTATGCATAAAATAATCTTCTGTTGCTTAATATAGTACAATTTTATATCTACATTCACGAAATATATTTCGAATGCGAATTCAAAACGAGTTTATTATGAAGAGGTTGCAAATGCAACGAAATCAAAAATTCACTTTGACCATTTCAAGTTAATTTATAAATATGCATTTTCTGATTATTGTATTTTAACGATCATCGCATTCGACGTACAGTAAACTGAGTTATACGAAATCTAATCAATCGTTCCTACAGGTAGTCATATGTGGTGCGTGAAAATAATCCAATAAAATGACATAAATCTGAGATAAAATGTTAAAGGAGATCGTCCATGCGATACTCCCGCCAAAACTCGCAAAGACCTTGAGATGCAAGGAGAGACCATACGCAAATCGCGCAAACTTCAGGAAAAGACGAGAATCTAAACCTAAACCAGAAAATGTTCCACAACACGATCAATTTATGGACAATGCTCAAACACTCAAGATTAAAACACCAATCAGACAAACAAAACTAAATGTATCAATATTGTTCTCATTCCTCGTATTCTATGTATGTGTTATAAATGTGATAATTACGTGTGATGTTAGTGTTAGTGATGTAAATAAACAGTATAAAAATAGACGTGTACAGCATGGACTGCATATACCTGGTAAAGAAAGAGCAAAATTCTGGCATGGACATAAGCATGAAGATAGATATAATGGCAAAAATTTGCGCAAAGATCGAACATCAGCTAAACGGCAAACTGATCTCAACAAATATTATGATTACATTAAGAATAAGGATGTTACAATAGTTAATGTTACCGAATATCCAGAATTAGCCCATATACCGAGGTATTTTTACGATGATGATCGAGCTGTCGGCTATCCACATGACTTAGGATCGAATCCTTATTATGTGAAGAATATTAACTTTAATCTCAGGCCAGAGAGACATCAATTTAACCAGAAAATTGTTAAATTGGGTGTGTTATTACCTGCTGATCCAAAACAAGTATTCTCATTGGTGAAAGTGTTGCCAATTTTGGAAATAGCCGTGGCAGCGATGACAAAACCTGATGGCCCTTTACCAGGGTGGAAGATTTTAGTTGATTATAGAGACACCAAATGTTCTTCCGTAGAAGGACCTTTAGCAGCGTTTGAATTCTACATTAACGGTTCAGCTGGTAAGTTTATCTTAATATAACTTCCGCAAACATTGTTTTATATTTTGATCTAGCAATTTCAGACACATAATAAGCTTTATCATAAATTAATGTAACCTTTACTTTTTTATTATGAGCTTTTGAAAGGTGTATTCGTAATTAATGATCGCGATATAGACTTGTTTCATCGATTGCAAGGTCACAAATATTATTTCTTTGCTAGAATAGTTATTGATTGTAAAAATGATAAATATTTCAGATGCGTTCATTGGACCTGGATGTGATTACGTCATAGCACCTGTGGCGAGATATGCTGGGCCTTGGAGTATACCAGTTCTAACTGCAGGGGCCCAAGCAGAGGCATTTGGATTCAAGTATCTTAGCTACCATACTCTTACGAGGATGATGGGAAGCTACACTCAAGCCGGGGTCGCCATACGGAAAGTTTTTGAGGTAATTGTCCCGGGATTTTATAAATGTCGTTTCTGTAAAAATAATTTACGTGATCTTCGATATGTGATGTTTTACTTTTTGGTTCGCTTTTTTATTGTGCTATGTTAAATCTTTTCTTGATTTTTTTGATGTCTGTGTTTGTAACTGCTTTTGTAGATTAGTGTAATATAAGGTAAATAAAGTTTGAAAGTAAAGGGTAATAATAAAGAATTATATAACTTCTAAACAAGATAACGCAAAAAGAAAATATATATTCTGTACATATATTTCTTTTTGTTTTATGCATGTAAATAAAGAAGTTGAAAGAAATCTGAATACAATGAAAGTGAATAATCGTCTGGCCTGACGTGAATACATAATTGAACTCGGGGAACGTAAAATGAAATAAAAATTCCAAGAGTGTCTCAAATCTATTCTCCATTAGCACTTTAGAAGATTAGAGTTTGGATATACCGATGGTCACAAATGAAAGTATCTATGTGCACAAAAATACAAATGGTTCTAAACAACCAAAGTTACGCCCGCATAATATCTTTGAAGGCGATGATAGTACACGTGATGTAGTGTCTTCGCATCTTACAATGAGCTGAAGCTTTCGGTGAAGGAAAAAATATCGTGAGGAAACCACATCACAACCACAACACTAGGTTACACTGTAGTACAGTAGTGCCCAACTGATATGGCGCGTCGTGAATCTTCGTTTGCACAGAAAAGAAAGTATGGCACCGAAGACTAACGAAAGAATGCTTAAAAATTACAATCAACCTTACATCACTACTATAAGGTTCATAATACACTGCAGCTGTTAGTTCCGTCTCACTCGCATGTCACGCCCTCCGCAAGGCGCGCGCTATGATGGCGGCAGCTGCCGACCAATAGCGTTTGCGCAGGTACATCAGTAAGCCATATTAGTTGGGTACTACTGTATCTGCCGAGCTGGCTACCTACCCGCTGTCTTAATTTACGTTTATTTGTCATGTTATTGTAGACAAGCTTGGGAATGCAGTCCTGTACGAAGCCTTTTATTCTTTTTCTTCTTTTATCACTTTCAATTGAATCCTGTTCTGTGATCGCAATAAATATATACTTAGTCGACAATATAAAGTTAAAATACAGTTCGGCTAGACAGTCCAAAGTAACTTTGATGGATGGAAGACCTTACCTAATAATACACCTTTATGTCGAATCGTACGTGATGTGACTAAGATTTTTATTTTTTATTGATTTGTTCTATGACTACGGACTCTGTGACTCATAATAGTAGGAATGAGATAATATGTTAGAGAACTGGTAAACGGGAATTTACATGTAATACCTACTCGTACAATTGATACACTGGTGCCGATTCTGTTGTAAATCGCACTAAACTAATTTTAGTCACATCTCATCTCTTTCTTACGAACAATTAAGAACATATTTTAATTTGTCAAATTAATCTTTGCCGTCTTATTTTGCGTGTATTTAGGCGTAACCGCGATAGATGGCGACTAGAATTATATTGAAAACAAGCATTGGACTAATTTGACAGGACTAAATTTCGTACATCCTTTTTTTATGTTCTTTGTTAGAAAGAGACATAGGTGCCGATTCTGTTGTAAATCGCACTAAACTAATTTTAGTCACATCTCATCTCTTTCCTACGAAAATTATTGAAAAAGGATAGAACATATTTTAAGTTGTCAAATTAATCCTTGCCGTCTTATTTTGCGTGTATTTAGGCGTAACCGCGATAGATGGCGACTAAATTTGTATTGAAAACAAGCATTGGACTAATTTGACAGGACTAAATTTCTTACATCCTTTTCTTATGTTCTTTGTTAGAAAGAGACATAGTGAGATTAAAATTAGTTTAGTTGTGAACAACAGAATCAGGGCCATAGTGAGATTAAAATTAGTTTAGTTGTGAACAACAGAATCAGGGCCACTGTCAATAATATAAGCATTTATTTACTATCCTCTTCCAATTTCATTAATAAACAATAATATGCCTAAGATTAGAATAAATGGGAAAGTTGGATGTATGTATTATCCATTAGTAACAATAATAACGGTAAGTTACACAGAGAAAAAACATCCTAGAGTAGTTCTGGCTAATACTGCTGTTTTCGCTTCAATTGTTGATGTTTACAGTAACTTTTAACGTATCGAAAAAATTGTGGTTATCACGTAACCTACTAAAGTTTCTTCATTAGGTTACTTGCGATACCAAGATCCTTTTCTTTGGATATCCTTAAATTGTTTGTCTGAAAATTTATAGAAGATATTTTGAGATAAAAAGCACATTTGAATTTAAATCCGTATTTCTAGTTCTTCAATACTTAATTTTAAATGTCGTTTAATGTTAGATATATATCTAAAATACTCCGTATAATAAGGCAATAATAAAATATTATTATTTCATATTGTTTATATTATACTAAAAATAATCTTGTTCTTTTAAAATCGAATTGACTAAAAATGAATTTCTTGCAAACTATTACGACACAGAGAGTACCTCTTAAAATTATATTTTTATTTAATAAACTTCCATTCTAATATTATAAGTGCGAAAATAACTATGCTTGGTACACAAAGAATCATGGCGAGATTTGTACAAAAACATAAAGATTTTTAGAGACGTTGAAATGACGTTATTATTGATCCTTGGTGCCTAAGGAATAACTTGAGGCATTTAAAATATTTTTAGAACCCCGAGATAAAAATGCGACATTCTATGGCATGCCGGCGAATCGCGACCAAAACCAACCCCCCTAAAAAGGAAGCTATAGCAATATTGCTAACGCAATTAATTTTTTCGAATTTACGGCAGATCTTATGCAATTCATCAATTCCGAATCTTTTATTGAATTGAATTTTATTTATTTAGTAATATTTAGTAATATTTATTTAAGTATATAACAATGGGTACAACTCTAAATAGCCCTGATTCCTGAACTAGCGTGAGCTGTGTTTCAGGAGTCAGTTCCCACCCAATCAGTGCAATTCCCACCCAATCAGTGCAGTATTGTATATAATGTGTGACTAGTATACCAAAAAATATTGACATTACGTATGATCTGCCGAGAATTCGAAAAAATGAATTGCGTTAGCAATATTGCTTTAGCTTCCTTTTTAGGGGGGCATTATGTTGTTGTTATGTGTTGCGGGATTTATAAAATATATCAAGTATATTAACATGTTGCTGGTAATGTAATCTCAACATTGGAAGTGATTCAAAACTCTCTAAAATGTTTAATTATTTTGTACAAATCAATGTATGGATGTCGCCATGATTCTTTATTATGGAGACGAAAATAAAAACCTTTTTACCACGGGAAAGCAGGAGACATTGCAGGGCATAGCAAGTTCTTTAAGTATGTGCTTTGTGTTTCGATGTATCTTGATTGTTATGAAAAGGGTTTCTTTAGTGCTTCTTTTTTAGATTTTTTTTTAATTTTTATCAAATATTTGTTTGTATTTGAATGCCTCATGTTGATGTGTTATGAAATAAAATGCTTTTACGTGATTGGTTTTTACATTCATTATCTTTACATCATATTTTATTTTCTCTGTGTGATGGCACTTAGGTATATTTTCTTTAGGAAATCTTACAAATTATTTAAAGCTCATTTATAAATCTAAAAATATGTTGGTAACTCTTTTACATTAATTTACATAAGACAAGCTCCAAAGTTTATAAGCTACTTTAGAAGTGAGCTAAGTAATTTAAGCTATGGTTAAGTCGGCTTTTTTATATTCTGAATTTGATATTTATATTAAGTTGAGAACATGATTTATAAAGGCCATGTTTTTATAAGTTGTATTTTTATTTCATGAACACTTTAGCTTGTTCTCTTTTGTAACATTAGAACCCCTTTAAAATAAAACAAAACTGAATAAATAAACCCACATAACGCTCATTCGTATGAACCCTTTTACAAAATGTAGCGAAACTGTATATCAACTCAGTTTCGCTACCTGTGATATAAATGAGAATCATTTCCTGACCTTTTTGAAATTGTCTCATTATAACTTACTACAAAAAAAATAACTTACGTCATTTTTGTTTCAGGAGTTCAATTGGCATCGACTTGGCATGCTGTACCACAACTATGATCTGACAACTGGCCTAGGGAACAGCCCTTGTTTTTTAACCCTCAGTGCAGTATTCACGGTACTGAACACGAATAATACTGATTCTGGCATAGTGGGTGTACCCTTCGATGAAACAAATACTACATCAACGAAATTCAAGGAACTTTTGCAAAAGTTGTCATTGAAGACGAGAAGTAAGTACCTTGTTTATTGCAAAATATTTGCACGAACGTCTTTGGTGATAAATAAAATATAGATGTTTATAAATTTTGACTTTCCATTGAATCATTTCCAGTTTTTGTTTGTTTTTACTTACGTCACTTACGTTACTTTAGCCCCAGAGAATATATCATATGAGATAATGTCAAAATTATGCATAATTATATGCTTTAATCTGTGTTCAAGTAACCTACATGTAATATAACATCAGCTCATCAAAATAACATTAATAATAGTTTTAAATCAAAAACCTGTTCATTTATGACATAAAAACCGGACGTTGTTAAGTTAATCCGCGTGTTTTTTACTAATGTCGAGATCAACAAACTTTAATTTTCTTACGTTTTTATTTTAACCTTCATAAATTACTATTGTACTTATGACTGTATTTAGAATAAGTACCTACCGACGGATAACCATTTTTACTCGCATCGGTTATTATAATGACAGATCAAAAATCCACTACTAGTAAAGAGTCATTGCTTTTAAACCTGACTAGATCGCGCATTTAATTTTAAACAAAGGAAGCATACGGATATTTTTGATTACACCATTTTTATTCTAATAAATCTGGTCTACCATTCAACTGCGGCTATTTATTTTTTATTCCACTATAATGGCAAACACGCATACAACTATTTATTTTAAAGTAAATTTGCTAAATTATAAAACATATTCGCTCAATGTTTATTTCCTCTATAATTTGTTTAAAACAATCTATCATATTTTATTATCTTACCGTCATTATTATTCAGCGAGTTAAATAAATGAGGAAGACACGGAAAAATACGGTTTGTATATTGTATGGCCTATAAAAAAATTGGTAAAAATTATTCAAAACCGGTACCGCGTTGATACTTAATTGTATACATAAAAGTAACGGAATTGTTCGCTTTTAATTGAAGTATTTTTAATTCGATTTTTATGACAACGACGTGGTGGTGGTTGGTGATTTTTTTAGTTCCAAGGATTATTATTATATGGACCTGCCAGATTGTTGTGGCGTTGTTTAAGTATTTGAAACAAACACTAATTATATTCAATATTATAGCATTCCAATAATCAGAAAGTATTTACGACGTTATCATATTTTTAATGACGGATTTCGTGAAATTAATATTGTAATTGTGAATGGTCAGATTTTGAAGTATTCTTATTTGAGCATAGATTTTTAGCACCTATTCCTTTTTAAGCATCGATCAATATTTTAGCTAGGTGCTCAAATGAGAACACAAGTTAAATTCAACTTTTTTCTCCTTAGAGTACCCGCGTTTTTGTAGCTTCTAGTGTTGTTGTGTTTAATAAAACCATATCCATAAAAAATACAGTTTTATTTTACAGAATAAAAGGAAGTAAGTATAATATAAGTATAAGCGTAGTAAGGAAGAAGCTTCAAAAGCTCTAACGGCAGTTAGAGCTTTTAAAGCTCCTTCCTTAAAATACTAGGTGCTCTAAGGGATTCGAATTAAATTTTTATTCCCATTTTAGCAAACAGCTAAAATATTGACCGGTGTTCAAAAGGAAACACCACAGATCTCAAAGAATTGGTGCTCAAAAAATCGCGGTGCTCAAATGGAAATACATCGAAATTCTCAGTGAAAAAATGCGCTACTCGATCCTAAGAGTTAATTTATAAGTACATAATAATGAACAAGTATAAATAATGAGTTTGCTTCTATTCCACGTATATTCTGTTGCATATTGATGCGATGGTATAGTCTATGCTTCTGGCGATGTTAATATCATACGCCATTTGAATTTTAAATTTTGTTTTTGCAGCGAACGGTGGCTAAGAAATTGAAAAATGCAATTATTAGTATAGTTCAAAATAAATTAAGCGTTAATTTGGTGTGCTTAGATTATAAATAGGAATATTTAAAAAATATATTACAAAGAAGCGTTGTACTTCCAAATTCGCCAGTATTCGCAAGTATTTTGCGCTTTTGTGCTGTGGATGTGACATAACATATCACGTACCTATACAGGTCGTTGTTTTGGTCAGCGACGAGCGACTCAGGGTCGATAATACAAATGATACTGGTGCTAAAAAAAATATAAAAAAAATACTTAATTTTTTTTAATAATAAAAAAAAAAAAAATGTTGAAAATCATGTAATAAGCCAAAGTGTAGACATAATACTCGACGGGAGTGCGAGGGACTAAAGGGGTGGGCCGATGGCGGCTTGAGCCTAGCTCTAGTCTGTGCACGTGCCGAGTAACCATACTTTGCGGTAATTTTATTTCAAATTGAATAAGGTATTTCTCAACGCATTTACAGTATTTAATGGAATTAAGTCCATTTTTGGGGAATATATTTTTTGTACTACCGCTCCTGGGTCGCTTGTCGCCGACCAAAACAACACCCTGTATAATGTCATTTCATATTTTCTTCTTGTGTTTGTAGCGTATGCGTGTTTATAGATACCCAATTTCAAAAGGTTGGAGCTTATTTTTCTCAATTAGATCTGTAGTTAAGTTCAAAATTGGATTCTAAGTAAAAACACCGCTATGATGTCCGCAGCGTAAACTGATTGAGCACCCAGATAAAGGGCGGTGCCAACATCGCACTTAGAATTACGCATAAGTGTACGCTAATGCATAATTTTGCATACTTATAATTGTATGACAGCGCCTGTTTGTCTCTTTGTTCTATTATAAGTCAAACGAATGGTATTTGAAGGGGTTTACTCAGTTACATCACGACTTAATATTTTGATAGGAATTCCATAAATAATGTTAAATGATTAAATGTTATATTGCAGAAACTCATGTCACAGGTGTTTATTAATTGATTACGTTTTATTTATATTATACCTACTATGTATTACTATACTTTAGGCGATAATAGCTCTGAGAGGAAAACTGAGTCCCTTCGCGAGGAAACCATAGCTCCTTGATTTTCTTCTAAGATTTGTGTGCATAATATCACGGTGAATTGCGATCAAATATAACCCTCATATTTAAAAAGAAACACAAAAACTACTCCCACCTATTTAATACAGGTATCAAATGTATCAAAGGTATATTGGTAAACGTGCCAAAAAATAAAGTTGGCGTAAACAACATAGGGACTGCGCTTACCCTGACTTTGTAAGCACAGCAGTAACGCAGTCGCAAAGAGGTTGCGCAACGATACACCTCCTTTCCTCCAGTGTTGCCTGATTCAGTCGCGCTGCTGCAGCCACATCAGTGTGGTTCTTAATTCACTCAGTAAAAAGAAGTGGCTGCGTGGTCTTTTTGCCATAGTATAGCTGCCGCGGCGTACCAAACGTCGCACTGGGCGTAAGCCCTTAATGCTTGGCCCAATCTGCCATTTTGGGTTGGCAATGATTCCAATTATTTCTAATCTCATCAAAGAAATTACAAATTACGATAATTAATAAATAACGTACTCAAAAGTATTTTATAGCTCTCTCGAAAGGAACAAAACGGCAATGTATGATGGTGGCATTGAGCTATTATTACTACGTATAGAGAAGTTATCATAAGTAAAGGAGATATCCCATATTTTTAGAATCAACTAAAGTTGTTTTTAGCGCTGAAACAATAATTAGTCATCTAAGCAGACAGTAGAAACACGTAGCGCTATCAGAACGCTTTTAGGATTATTGTTCTCGCAAACACCGTGATTTTCAGGGCGCTTACACGTTTCGTTCATCGTTTCAAAATTCAAAATTCAAAATTCAAAATCATTTATTCAAATAGACCTTCGCAGGCACTTATGAAAAGTCTGACTCTAATACTCTAATACCGGTTCGGAAGGTTGCATTTGCTGAGAAGAGCCGGCAATAAACTCAGCAATTACTCTTTTCAAAACAAGCTTAGATTCATTACATAATATTTACATTCTAATCGCACTGACAACAATTGCGTGCCCCGGCGCGGCGGCAAAACTACAAAGTAGACTGAATCTATATTTAATAAGTAAATAAATAAATGGCAAACTTAAGCAGACCAACCCCCACAAGCAGCACCTGTTCACAAGTATGACGCGTGTGGCAGCCATCGCCCTCCTCGCCATATTGGAGGGAAGTGAGCGACCCGTCACACGACGCCGCCGCAAGCAAAGGCCTTAAAGTGAGCATGACTTACTTAAGTCTGGCTTAGAAATAAAAAATAAACTAAAGGGAAACTACTAAACACGCAATTTGTTATCACTGTGACTATTGACAAGTTTATACTAAATATCATTTAGGTATATGTATAGAAAATATAACAATTAAGGAGACAGACATAATCTATTGAAGAATTTAGAAATAAATGAAAAACATTAAATTGAATTAATTACTATAAGTAATAATCTGTAAATTAAACAAAATATAAAAAAAGATAACTTATAATAATAATAGCATACTTAGAATTAAAATGGACCTTGAACTAGCTGCTAAGTGAAGCAGGTGCAGAGAGAAGCTACTTCCATACATCCTTGTCGTCAATATAATGAGACACTTTATAATAGGCCCTACTCAACAACCGCTTTTTGATATGTTCCTTAAATTTAAAAAAGGACATACTGGTCACGCTATGAGGAATTTTATTGTAAAATTGGATACAATTCCCAAGAAAGGACTTATTTACTTTAGCTAATCTAAATCTAGGCACAGTTATTTTGTCTTTGTTTCTAGTGTTTCTATCGTGATAATCACTATTGACTGGAAACAAATTAATGTTTTTACGAACATACATAATATTTTCAAAAATGTACTGAGAGGGCAAAGTTAATATATTAATTTCCGGAAATACCTTTCGCAGAGATTCGCGAGACCCCAAACAGTAGATGGCGCGAATTGCTCTTTTTTGCAATACAAAAATTGATTCCAAGTCTGCGGCAGAACCCCACAGCAAAATACCGTAAGACATAAGGCTATGAAAATATGCAAAATAAATTAATCTAGCTGTATTAATGTCCGTCAGTTGCCTTATTTTGCTGACTGCAAAAGCAGCGGAGCTCAGTTTACCACCTAAGGCTTCCAGGTGAGCACCCCACTGCAATCTACAGTCTATGGTCAGACCAAGAAAAACAGTCTTATCTACTACATTAAGTTTAGTACCGTCCACAATAACATTGGTATCAACTTTTGGTACGTTTGGTAATGAAAATCTTATACATTTAGTTTTTTTAGAATTTAGCATTAGATTGTTGGCAGCAAACCATTGAGACACAGTTTCCAGAGCGTGGTTAACTTTTAAAAGGTCTTTGTCTTTTCTATCTACTTTAAATATCAGAGACGTATCATCTGCAAACAAAACGACATCTGATAGTTCTTTCACCATGTAAGGTAGGTCATTTATATAAACTAGAAACAGAAATGGGCCTAAAATCGAGCCTTGAGGTACGCCTAATTTGACTAAGGAGCCCGATGACACACTACCATTGATTCCTACTTTTTGTTGGCGCCCTGAAAGATAGGAAACCACAAGATCGAGGGCCACTCCGCGAATTCCATATAACTTAAGTTTAAGAGCTAGCGTTTGGTGATCTACGCAATCAAATGCCTTGGAGAGATCACAAAAGATACCAATAGCATCGTGTGAGCACTCCCAGGCCTGAAAAATATGCTTAATAAGTTTAGCTCCCGCATCCGTAGTGGACTTACCTCTTGTAAAACCGAACTGATCATCATGGAGTATCTTGTGGTTATTAAAATGCCTTAACATTTGGTTTAGCACAATCTTTTCAAAAATCTTGCTTAATGCAGGAAGTACTGAAACAGGTCTATAATCTGAGGGATTGTTTTTACATCCCGATTTAAAGATTGGAACAATTTTGCTGTATTTCATTAAGTCAGGAAAGTTGCCCTGTTCGAGACATTGGTTAAAAATTAGGGCTAAAATAGGGGCAATATTGAAAATAATTGACTGTATAACCTTAACTGACAAACCCCATAAGTCTTCTGTATTTTTCATATTTAGTGACTTAAAAGCCGTGATAATGTCATAGTCATTAACCTGGGTGAATGCGAAGTCTGGAATATTTTGTTGAAAATTATTCTGTAAAATCGATTCAGCTAACGTGGAAGACGAAGCAAGATTTTTAGTAGCCTCCATAGGTATATTTGAGAAAAAAGTTTCAAAAGCAGATGCTACTTCTAATTTACCTGAGATTAATGTATCATTAATTTTAAGAGAAAAAGTATTATCTTTGATTTTATTCTTACCAGTCTCTGTATTAATAATCTGCCACACTGTTTTAATTTTATTATTAGAACTATTTACCCTATTGCCTATGTAGATGGCCTTTGCTCGAATACAAACCTGTTTAAATATCTTGGAATAGTTTCTAACATATATATGAAAGTTTTCATTACTATTGTAAGATCTCTGATGGTAAAGATCATACATGTTATCCCTACTCTTCCTGATTCCTTTAGTTGCCCAGTTACAGAATTGAAGTTTATTATTATTTACCTTCTTAGTTTTGATTGGACAAGATACATTAAATTCGTTGCAAATATCTTTAAATATTTTTTCATAGTTTACATTTGGATCATCAGAAGTATATGTAGTGTTACTAATTTTATAATCCATATTGACGCTGAAATTATTTAATCTTGTTTTATTAACTGACCTAAATGTTTTCGTTACGGATGAACTAGGTTTTTTACACGGAAACTTTACTAATTGGGCCAAATGATCCGAACGGACGCCACTTATTATTGACTTCTCTAAAACGTTACTGTTGGTTATTATGTTATCAATACAAGAGGAAGTAGTAGCCGTCACTCTCGTGGGCTCATTAAATAGATGAGACATATTAAATGATTTAAATAACGTAATAAAATTATTTCTATCTAATGAGGGTATTAGGATGTCAATATTAAAGTCACCACAAATAATTACTGACTTATTACATTTTGATAATTTACTAAGTATTTGTTCCATTATGGAACAAAACAAAGTAAAATTTGACGCAGGAGGTCTATACACACATAAAATAATGGAGCTTTCAATCTCTGCACATGCCACCTCGCATACGCGTTCCACAGAATGACAAGTAATATCAGTACGATTCTTATATTTAATATTACTATTTAGCAAAATGAGGGTGCCGCCACCCTGAGCAGTCACTCTATTGTACTGTACGCACCGTTCTATTGTACTGTACGCACCGTTCTACAACAACAAGTGTGTCCGGATGGCCTCACTTGAACGGAACATAGTTTTGATGTGTGACGTCTACTCTATGCGTAATAATAATAGCTCAATGGATGGTGGGTATTTAATTGTTCTAGAATACTTGCATTAGGTTTTGGTGTTTCAGGAATTTACTTATGTTGTAGGTAGTAATTTAATATGTAAGCTAGTAGGCGACTAAAATTTACGAAAGCACAGGCACTCTTTAAAAATTTTTTATGCACATAAACTTTCACATAAAATTGGAAATGGTTGGTGGATGGGGATTGGAAAGAAAAATAATATTCTTCAACTACAATAAATAGTTACCATGACAACTCGTCATTACTTGAAATTCAGTGAAGCATTGTGACGTGCTGTGATGGGATTCAAATGTTATTTATTCATGATACTTGTTACACATGTATTTTGTTAGGCAAGATTTTGTGTGATGAACCATTTTTTCCCCCAGAAGGAATCCTAGCGTGTGTACTATATTAAGCATCTTTTGTGAATAAAAAAATACAGTTATACCTAATATAATTTTTCTATAGTTTCCTTTCGATTCCCTCGTATAACTTTCCTTTTTCCCGAAATAAAACCCTAAATTTTACCAAGAAGATACCGAGTAGTTTTAGATACCAATTCAGTATTCCTATCCATGTAGCAATCGGTTCTTTATTCTCGTTCGGATATCCTTATTACATGTCATACCCATGTAAGACACTCTGTGAGTCTCTGTGGCTTTCTGAATTTGATATAGTTATAAAAATGTCAAACCTCACCCATTATTTCTTTACTTTTTATTGGTGTATGCGCCCAAGTAGTAATAATAAATAATTTATGGATACAAATAAAGATTAGATAAAATCTATAATGTATATAATACTGTCCATTAATATTATTACTGTTAAAGTTTGTGCGTATGTCTATGTGGAAGATTGCTACTGAATCGCATCTTAAGAGGTAGAAGGATCTATCTGAAACTTGGCATACACATAATATTATAATAATATAGGAGGTTAATACTGAAAAAAGAAGCTAGTTACATGAGGACAACACTGAAAAAAATGGACTACAAGTGACTACAAAATTTTATTTAACAGTAACACAAAATTTGACGACCAATAAAACCTAAACAGAGTGACTTGCGAACTCAAACTTACCAGTAACAAAACTAGTATTGGTTCATTACTAAATTATTTGATTAAATGTAACTAAAGTTAGTTTCCCGACAACTAAAGTTAGTTTCCCGACAACTAAAGTTAGTTTCCCGACAACAAAATGCCATAACTAGTTTTGTAGATAATTTTTTTCAGTGTAATGATATAAAGATAAAGGAAAGTTTATTTTGAGTAAAATTTTCTATCTTCCATACTTATGGTACGTACCTACTTTTCCTCCAGGTTAAATTCCTTCTATCCACATACGTAGGATATAATGAAGTGGAATAAGGTTCACTAAACATAACAGCTTTAACACGATGGTGTCTTTTTCCTTGACTTGAATCAGCAGTGGGACATTATGGGCTGATGATGATGACTCTTTTCATAGAGGAGGTTATAATAATGATCATTTTGTTACAGTTGTAGTATTGTGCGCGAATCCAAGTACAGTCAGAGAGATAATGCTAGCGGCAGACGAGCTCAATATGGTGTCTTCAGGAGAATACGTGTTCTTCAATATCGAGCTATTTTCCAAGTGAGATATTTTATTTGTGATCCTAATTTAAGTATTATAAATGACACTTAAAATTCTTAAGATAAATTATGTATCTTCATGGCTAAACTACTCATTCATGTACAATACCGTGGTAGGTAAATTATAAAATATGATTTGAAAGTCTGTTTCCAAGCAATGTTTTTATTTTACTATTTATAGGCCTGTATTTGACCGCAATCTCACCATGGTAAGTGATGATGTAGCCGAAGGTGGTAAGAACATAAAGCTTAGAAGGAACTGGCTATCAAGTGCAGCTGTCCGAACACACCGATAGGTGTGAGCCAACTTGAGGGTGGTAGCCAGCCAGGTGGATACTACAAGGCTCCCTACCACCGTGCTATGGTTTCCTCACGCTGATTTCCTTCACCGAAAGCTCAAGCTCATTGTAGGATTCGAACCCGGGACCTTCGCCTCGGCATCCGACGTCACTACCACTGAGCTGTCATTGCCTGAGTAAAATTTCTTTTGGAATGTTTTTACTTCTAACCAAATGGATTGTATTAATGACGCGTAGAAATCATAGATTCTAGAAAAAAACGAAAAGATATATTGTCATCACGGGAAAGTGCTAAGCTTTTGATAGATGGATTAAAACGAAGGAATAGACTAGGTTATTTTGATCGGTGGCAAAAAAATAATGTTAATACAATATTTTTTTTCTTGTCACAGCTTAGCATCAGCCTCCTCAAAAGAACCTTGGAAAGTCGAAGGGGACACAGAAGAGCGGAATGAGAAAGCGAGAAGAGCGTATAGTGCTGTGCTTACTGTCACAAGTCCAGCTCCTGAGAAGAAAGAGTATCTTGAGTTTTCTGATCAGGTATGTTGTTTAGTGTTCTTAGTAAAAAAATACGGACTTATTTTTTTATGTGAACTTGTATTGCCTAGTGAATATTATAATAGGCTTGATGGCTGAAAAATTCTATTTAGTCCGTCATATTTTTTCTTTTGTCCATCAAATAAAAAATACGAACATATCGTGTGTTGAAGTTCCGCGTGAAGTCACGTTATGGTACACTTTTTACTCAAATGTGACATCACTAGCGGGGGCTAGGACTCCCGAACTTTGACTCGCTTTATCTTTGTAAATTTTTAATAATTTGATAAAGCTAAAAATACGTGTCCAATATTTTTTGATATCACTGACAGACTAATTCGAATTAGATTAGAGAGACAGCAATATTTTACACTGATTTATTTTAAGCTGAGTAAATGTTAACTCGTTCACAATTCAGAGAGCAATGTTAAAATATATTTTGTTTTTGTAATTAGATTAACGAATGAATATTAAAATTGAGATGTCCTGTGCCCTGATTCACGTAACAAAACATCAACGGTGTCGCAGCGATATCAACTATTTTTACAAGCTTTTATTTAATTTGCAATGTATGTATGTTTGTTCGTTCGGGTGGAATCTTGCAAGTCGAATTTCACCCACTTCCAGTGGTCGGATTGACCTGATATTTGGTGTATATTGGAAGACAATGCAAGCACAGTCAATAAATAGAGCTTGTATTAAAAATGTAATTTTTAACAAAAACTTTCATAAAGTATACGCCTCAACGATTTTTCCTTAATCGTTTTTCAATCGTTCATTTGAAATTACGTGAATACAAAACACAGTTTAATCTTTGATGTCGCTACGATACCGTTGAAGTTTTGTTACGTGAATCGGGCTACAGGAAAGCCCAATTTTAATATTAATAAGCGGTCTCCAAGAACTGTTACCAGTTATCTGTGCACAGAGTGGCAGCTCCACTCGCTTTTCTAAAGTGGTGAGCTTATCTTTCTCAACGGTTATTTATTAGCGATACAACATAAGCCTACGAAACTGACTCCAAACGTCTACGACAGGTCAAGGAGCTGGCGGCTACGAAATACAACTACACGTTCGGCAAAGGTGAAGTGGTGTCTACATTCGTAGCAGCATTCTACGACGCGGTACTACTGTACGCTCTCGCCTTAAATGACACGTTACGACAGGCCGATGACCCGAGGGGGCAGTTGGATGGCGCCTCAGTCATAAGGAACATGTGGAATCGAACTTTCCAGGGTAATTTTATATAGTTATTTTTATACATTATATTTATTTAGGGTAAATTATAGAACATATATATTTGGCTACTTTTTGAACATTTAACCACGACTTGCTTGAGTCAAGTCAGAACAATTAACGACTATCAGTCAATATCATTGAGCTATTATTACTACGTATAGAGAAGCTATCATAAGCAAAGGTTAGGTATATCCCATCTTTTTAGAGTCAACTACAGAATTCTTTAGCGCTGAAATAATAATTAATCGTCTAAGCAGACAGTAGAAACACGTAGCGCTATCAGAACGCTTTAAGAGTATTTTTCTCGCAAACACCGTGATTTTCACGGCGTTAAGAGGAAACACTGGTGGTGTTTTTTCCATACAAACGTAATCCTCAGTTTCCTCTCTGGATAATGACACTAGAGCAATGATTATTTTACCATGCAATCTGTAGGTGCCACTGTATGTCCCTCGGTTTCGTTTTTCTCTATAAATTAATTATTATAAAAACTAAAAATCTTCTAAAATCACAAAAACTCATCATTTTTAACTGCCCTTATCAGACGTCCAGAAAACAAATATGACGAATATAAATAATAAAAGGAAAACCGACCGACATAGCCAAAGCCCTTCTTATTACTATTCTTGAAAAATAATTAAAATCGATTCAGTATTGGAGGAGGAAACTGGGGATTACGAAATAGCGATTTCGTCAATTTTAAATAGGTATAATCGATCCAAGCTGCAGTTGTCTCTATCGCCTGTATTCGGGCAGGGTTGAGGGAGGAGAGGCTTGGACAAATACATATACAGTCAAAGAAGTGTCGCGTAGTAGTCGATAATATATCATCGATACCTGCTCTAGTGTTGTTCATCGATATCGATATAGTATTACGTCTTTGGTAACCTACATGTAAGGTATAGTGTGCCCTAACCAAGATTGTTCTTTTTTATACTTTTGAGTGATGAAGGATTAAAGAACAAGAAATGTGATCGTTCAAAGGTTATCATAATATCTAATATTTAGTAACCTTTTTCAAAATAACAGGACAAAATATCTATTTTTAATTGACTTAAAAAAAGGAGATTATCAATTCGACACGTATGTATGTATTATTGGACTGCCAAACAATATTATCTATATATTCAAATGATAATCTTTTAGGACTTCCAAACAAATATACAACATTTTATAGGTGTATGTATGGTTGTAAGTATGTATATTTATCCACGCATTTCTCGGAAACTATTAATCGGATTGTGACTATACTTTTTAGTTTCGTACCCGAAGGGTGCCAAACAAGACTCCGCTGTCCGTCCGTGCGTCTGTCTGTCAGTGGGCTATGTATCTCATGAACGGTAATAGGTAGACAGCTGAAATTTTCAGAGAATATGTATTTCTATGACCGCTATAACAAAAAATAATAAAAATGAAAAAGAAAAATTAAAGGGGCCGCTCATACAAGAAACTTCTTTTTTTTTTGTCATAGCAACGATAAGTTATTTAATATTGTACGGATCCCTCTGTGTGTGAGTCTGACTCTCACTTGGCTGGTATATTTATTTAAAATCGACTTGTAATTTTTTTTTCTTACATTTACGAGGATTTGACCAAAGTTTTCAGATATTTTCCCTTTGACACAACCAACGCCCATAGCTCGTATCAATAAGCCAGCCCGACACACTTATTATTCCATATCTTAAAAACTATTGAACTGATTTTGATGAAACTTCCTCACAAAATTTCAGGCTTCCAAACTAATATACAAAATTTCATAGGTGTATGTTTGTCCACGCATTTCTCTGAAACTATTAATCGGATTGTGACATTTTTTTTATTGGTTTACATTTACTTCAACTCAGTGAGAGTTTTATTAAAATCGGTTCAGTTGTTTTCAAGATATGGAATAAGTAATACGTGCGGCGGCTTGGCTTGAGCTTGGTCAAATTCTAAATAATACGAAATAAAAAAGTTGGTAATTGAAATAAAAAAGTAATTTAAAAAACTAAATCGACTTCAAAATACACAAAAAAAAGTTTTTTTTTTTTTTTATCGACTTCCAAATACACTAAAAAGAATGAAATAACTCTAATCTAACGCTGATTTGAAGTCAGCGAAAGAGCACGACGTATTCCAGTAAAAATATTTCGCTGACTTTAAGACAGTGTCAGATTAGAGTTATTTTTAATATTTTGTGAAGAAGTTTCATCAAAATCGGTTCAGTTTTTTTCAAGATATGGAGTAATACGCGTGAAGGCCTGGCTTGATACGAGCTACGTTTTATTATGATTCTATAATATTATTTCAAGGGCTTGTTTTATACGTATAAATAAGCTCTTTCACTAGTAAAAAAAACTACTTCATAATACACAAAAATATATGAAATAACTGTAAACTGAAAATATCAAGAGCACGTCGTATATATTCAATTAAAAATATTATAGCTGACATCAAGACAGTGTCAGATTAGAGTTATTTGTTACTTTCGCACTGTTCCCTATGTTGAAGTAAATATAAGGCATTAAAAAAAGACTGTTCACAATTCGATAAATAGTTTCAAAAAAATGCGTGGACTGTGGACAAATATAAATCTATAAAATGTTGTATAGGTATGTGTTTGGAAGCCCTAATAGATTATCATTATGTGAATATAATGCAGTTCCAATAATATTACATACATAAATGTGGAATATATAATCTATTTTCTTATATCGACTCAAAATACAAATAAAATAACATGGTTAGGTATTTGTTCTAATTTCAAAATCCCTAATGTCACTTGGAACAACAGACATGCAAGCGCTGAAAGGTATATTAACTTGCCAGTCGCCGGCCGAATCACAGAAATATAATATTACAAGTAAAGTAAAATCGAGGGGCGGACGGTCGGCGGGAGCGGTGCGAGCTACGGCACGCACACTTGCACCATGCACAGTCTGTTCACTGACACATTGATATCCGGGCCACAGCGCGACAGCAATAGATTTGTTAAATACCTATCTTTCAAATTTCTTGCAGCCATCCTTTCATCTTAACGCGTTTCGTTCATCGATCTACAACAACAAGTGTGGCCGGATGGCCTCACTTGAACGGAACATCGTTGTGATGTATGGCGTCTTCTCTATACGTAGTAATAATAGCTCAATGGTCAATATTAAGGTCAAGCTCATGACTCTCGAGTATCGATAAATATTCAATTCTCTATCCATTTTCTAAAGGATATATTTTGGAGAGCGAGAAATAAACGACAGATATATTTCACCCGTACGTTCACAACATTTTGCCACCCGTCTTTATTTATAGTCTGTGATTAAACGCATATAAATCCGAAGATTATATAGAGCTTAAAGGGTATGTGCTAATTCATAGCCAAAGAGCCGAAACACTAGTTTCAGAAAAAAATTACATAAAAGTTTTCAACCAAACAAGTCAATCCAACTTTAAAAATGGTATCGAAAACGAATAAAATATATAGTCTCCAGTCGTTATTCTTAAAATTTTTGATGTTAATTTATTTATTTGAAATCACTATAGATAAATGAATAAACACCAAAATGACCAACATTAATATAAAGGCAACAACAATACAAAACATCAAAAACACAATCACTAAAGCTTAAGTGAAGTCTAGACTTGTTACACAACTGTTTCCTTTACAAAAACAGAATAACTGAGTAAACAATGAAATAACGCGGTAAATATTATGAAAAGTTACTTAAGAGTGCGTACCAAGCCAGAAAAATATGGCAATGGTGCCGATTCTGTTGTAAATCGCACTAAACTAATTTTAGTCACATCTCATCTCTTTCTTACGAACATTATTGAAAAAGGATAGAACATATTTTAAGTTGTCAAATTAATCTTTGCCGTCTTATTTTGCGTGTATTTAGGCGTAACCACGATAGATGGCGACTAAATTTATATTGAAAACAAGCATTAGACTAATTTGACAGGACTAAATTTCTTACATCCTTTTCTTATGTCCTTTGTTAGAAAGAGACATAGTGACATTAAAATTAGTTTAGTTGTGAACAACAGAATCAGGGCCAATGTCAGATGAAACAAACTTATGTCTAATCTTCGCGTGCAGATGAGATGGAGATAGCGTGTTCCGCGGAACAAAAATGAACTAAGCGCTTTTTATCTAAATAACTCGTAAAGTATAGAATATTTTAAAAAATCGTTAGTAGCAGCCCTACGTCATAAGTTAGTGATATTATTTATCGAATTTTTGTCTTAATTAGATACACCATGAACGAATAAAACCGAAAATTCATTATTATTAGAGGTAGCTTTGTGATTTTTTTCTATCGAGGAAATTTCATTCCATTATGTTTTTGCTCAGGCAGAACCCTCGCGTATATAATGAAAATACCCATATAAAAATATTTTTTCATTTAAATACTATTTACTTGGTTAAATTTCAATTCTAAGATTGTTATTTTGCTTTATACGCAGTCTTAACGGACTTATTCTATGACTAGATTTCTTCTAAGATTCTATTAATTATATTATATGAATAAAATAATATAATATAAATTTAAAAAAGGTTGTACCTAGTGGCAACCTTGCAAATGAAACAAAATGAATTCGTTCATAAATTGAAGCAAATTATGTATTACTAATTGCGCACCGCGGTTTCACCCGCGTACTCAAGGGATATCCTACCCTACCGTTGATTTTTCTCATTTAATACGCAATTTTCTTATTTTTTAACCGACTTCAAAAAAGGAGGAGGTTATATCTTCGACTGTATGCATTATTTTGTATAATCACCGATTACTCCGAAACGGCCTTTGCGATTTAGATCGTTTAAACTGTAATATATATCTAGGTAGATTGCGAGGTGTTCCCATATAATTTTTATCGTGATCTGACCATAAAAATTGAAGATATGATGGAATTCCTCAACGGAAAATAGCAGAAACATCGCGATTGAAGCATTTTATTCAACACTGTCGAAATTGTATCAATGATATGTACATCTTCGGTCAGTGACAAATCTTGAGAAGTATTTAAAACGCATATATACAGGACGAATTAGAAATTGAATTTTTTAAAAAAAAAATTTTTTTCGATATTCTGCTTCTTCGTCACAATATTTACAAAATTATGTAAGACAATCTTGCTCTCAAGTTGCTAGAAGTTATCCAAAATATTATGTTATATTTTCCTTGACCATGGTTTTATGCTGCGTAAAGTTTGACGAGGTGTAGCAGAAATCGCAGGGACCTCACTATGTTTAGCCATAAAGAATTGGCTCTTAGCATTCTGACAAAAAATTTGAGGTCAATTTTGATAACTTCTAGCAACTGGAGACCAAGATTGTCATACATAATTTTGTTCGTATTGTGAAGTAGAAGCAGAAAAAGAAAATATTTTTTTTAAAAAAAAATTAAAAACACATTTTTTTTTTCTTTTTTTTAATGGTATTTTTATTTTCTTCAAAAGTTAGCTCGGGGTTCCCTTCAGCGTTTTTCTCCTAAGACCTGTAGTTCAGAAGTTGCCCTCACTGGCTAGAAAAAAAATTCACCTGTATAATAAATCCAAAATTGAAAAATAAAAACTTTGTTACAAAAAAAACCGCCTTCAAAGAGTATTATAAAACTTTTTAAATAAAACATGGGTAAAATCAGTAAAGTCGTTTTCAAGTTATGGCGTGACCATGGGAAATAAGGATTCATTTTTATATAAGAGATATGTAGACATAAAATTATATAACGAGCTAAATAGTGCAGTGCTAATTATAATTTCAACAGTAAAGTAACAATGTGATATAACAACGTTATTTTCCAGGTATAACCGGCGAAGTAATTATCGACGGCAACGGTGACCGAGTCGCCTCGTACTCGTTACTGGATATGAACCCCAACACTAGTAAGTTTGAGGTAAGTGAGCACTTAATGAACGAACTTAGTTACTATAGGAAATTCATATTATGGGGAATTAATAGGAAATTCATTAAAAACAGGTAAAGAAAATAGGAGCGAGAAGTAACATCAGTCCAAAAAAAAGTAAACCAAAGCTTATTTTTTTACTTCCAAACATAATGTAAGATAAATCACTCAAGAAACATTGTTTTACATTATAAATCATGCCGTCAAACCAGAGGTTACATTATTAGCAAGCTTTCTTACATTTCCGACCTTTATGTTACCCTCAACGTCAAAAACTTTGCCTAATTTGTTTTCATGAGTACATTATTACCTCGAAGTGCTTTGTAGGACTACAGGGTGTTGTTTTGGTCGGCGACAAGCGACCCAGGAGCGGTAGTACAAAATATATATTCCCCAAAAATGGAATTAATTCCATTAAATACTGTAAATATGTTGAGAAATACCTTATTCAATTTGAAATAAAATTACCGCAAAGTATGGTTACTAGGCACGTGCACATTCTAGAGCTAGGCGCAAGCCACCATCGCCCCACCCCTTACTCCCTCGTACTTCCGTTGAGTATTATGTCTACATTTTAGCTTATTACATGATTTTCAAATTTTTTTATTTTTATTTAAAAAAAAAAGTATTTTTTTTCATATTTTTTTAGCACCAGTATCATTTGTATCTTAAACAAAATTATATTCCAGTACTTTACAGTTATATTTTGGTACTTCTCTCGTAATTTATAATATTTCGGTACTTACATTAAGTTTTGAGTTTGATTGAAGTGTTTAAAATTGTCAATGTGTTTAAGTCTGACTTAATTAGTGTTATCTTAAATAAACAGTTTAAAGTGAGTGACTTTTATGGCGATTAAAATTAACAAACACAGATATCAAAAACAACAAATTTCGTATCTACCCAACTTATTTTGATAAAAAATTAGTGCTGAGTTTTAAATAGCATTAACGGGCATAAACAGTTATAACGTTATTAAATAGCATTAACGTTCATAAACAGTTATAACGTTATTAAATAGCATTAACTTATTTTTTGTTAAACATGGTGTTTACGTGTTCGGCCTGCAATATAGTTATTGCCGTCACCAAAAAACGGATCAAATGCACCCAAGGGAATTGCACGCGTGTGTATCATGCCGAATGTATCAACTACAATGATTCTCCAGCTTCACGCAGTAAATGGCTTTGTCCAACATGTGTTGCATCTCGCACGAAACCCGATAATGCGAACAATTCACCCCTTGGTAAAAGCCCTAATACCTTACTAAAGGATGACAACACCCCCGCATCTGGTTCATCATCTGCCAATACACCAAATTTAGCAATAATATTGGCTGAAATTCATGGGCTCCGTGTGGAGATGAATGAGAAGTTTGAGACACAACAAGCTAGTTTGGACAGGTATAATTTGACCTTATCTAAAGTTCAGCAAGATATGAATGAGCTGAGCTCCACATTTTCATCAATGAAAGATGAGCTGGACGAGGTTACTAAATCTGTGAAATTCTTGTCCGATGGCTTTGACGATCAAAAGTGCCTCAACGAACACTACAACACTAGTTTGAAAAGTCTGGCAGCCGAAAACATAACTTTACGAACACAAATAAATGAAATGGAGTCCAAAGTTCTTGTCATGGATCAGCAGGCTCGGGCTAGCAATGTAGAGATCCAGTGTCTTCCAGAACATCAGAATGAAAATCTACTCACTGTGATCAACCAGCTTACTACAGTTGTAGGTTCCAATCTGCACGACACTGAAATTTTAGGGTTTCACCGTACAGCTAAACTGAGTCCAGAATCCAAGCGGCCTCGTAATCTTATTGTGAAGTTGGCTAGCCCACGCTTACGCGACAATCTACTGGCAGCTGTAAGGACCTATAATAAAAATCATGAGCAAAACAAATTAAGCACCTCTCAACTTGGACTCGCAGGTCCTAAGCAGCCTATTTTTGTCGTTGAGCATCTATCTCCTGCAAATAAGAAACTTCACGCAGCTACCAGGATTGCCGCCAAAGAAAAGAATTTTCATTTTACATGGGTCCGAAATGGTCACATTTTTGTACGTAAGGATATAAATTCTGGCCCTATATTGATTAAGAACTATGTTTGTTTGAGTTCTCTGTAGGATTTATGAATAATATAAAATCGCCTTATAATTACTCATATGTTAAAAAAAATTATAAGTATGCTTTTTTATCGTTATAAATTTAAAAATGTTCAATTTAAAACTAGAAATTTATTACCAAAATGTTAGAGGCTTAAGAACTAAAACAGATAGATTTTATATTTCAGCATTGTCTCATAGCTATGATTTGATAATAGTAACGGAGTCATGGCTAAATGATACGGTTTTTAGTCACGAATTTCTCGATGACCGATACAACATTTTTAGGCGCGATCGTAGTTCTACTTCCTCAGCACGGGCGAAGTAGGATGGTGGTGGGGTATTGGTAGCTAGTTTAAAAAAAATTGATGTTCTTAGAAAAACCCAATGGGAATCTTCTTGCGAAGATCTGTGGATTTCTGTTAAATTTGGAAATTCTTCGGTACTAAATATTTGCATTGCCTATTTTCCACCCCCCGTAACACAAGATTATATTGATATATTTTTAAAAAATGTTAATAAAATTGTTAACAATAGAATGAAGACCGGCACTGAGGTTTTGGTTGTTGGAGATTTCAACCTTGGTAATATAATTTGGCAACATGACGTTATTTCAAATAAATTAACTCCAATAGCTACCAGCAATAATATTGAATGTTCATTTATAGATTTTCTTAATTTTAACGATCTTTATCAATGTAACTTAGTTGGGAATCAAAATCAGCGGATACTTGACCTGGTTTGTTCAAACAAACCTACTACGATCTCAGTGGAAGAAATAAAAGATTCTCTAGTCCCGAATGACAACCATCATCCGACTTTACTGATAAAACTTACCACTTCTACTCCTCGTCATTTGAAACCTAAGTTAAACACATATTTTAACTTTTTCCTTTGTAATTATACTGCAGTTAATGAAGAACTCGCTGAACTTGATTGGTTAACTTTATGGGAGAATACTTTAAATGTTGATGAAATGTTACATATTTTTTACGACATCATTATTGCAATTATAAAAAAACATACGCCTATGAGAAAAACACGCGACGCTAATTATCCAATCTGGTATAGTACATCACTTATAAAAGTAATAAAGGAAAAGGCCAAATTCCACTCCAAATTTAAAAAATATAGAAACCCTATTGATAAACTTACCTTCGACTTATTACGAACCCGTTGTGACTCAATGATTAAAGATTGTTATATCAATTTTAAAGATAATGCAGCTCAACAATTTAAAGTGAATCCTAAGTACATTTGGAAGTTTTTCTAGGGACAAAAATCTAACAATACCTCTATACCAAACGAAATGACTTTGGGCTCTCAAATAGCTAGCGGTGGTCAAAATATCTGCAACCTTTTCTCAGACTATTTTCAGGCTGTATATATGATAAATGACATTGTACCATCATATAATTCTAATGCTCAACCCACATGTAATAATATATTACCTTTCAGCATTTGCTCTGTAAGCGAGAGCGAAGTAAAAAAGCAGTTATCCTCATTAAATTGTGATAAAGGAGCAGGTCCAGATACTATTCCTCCGCTATTCCTTAAAAACTGTGCTGACAACCTCTGTGTGCCCCTTACAAAGATATTTAATGTTTCCCTAAAATCTGGCGCTTTTCCGAAATTATGGAAAGTTGCACATTTAACTCCTATACATAAAGCGGGACGTGTTGATGATGTTAGTCAGTATCGCCCCATATCAATTTTGTCAGCCTGTGGGAAAGTTTTTGAATGCATCGTGAAGGACAAAATTTATTCCCATGTTGATCAATTTATCAATTCAAATCAACACGGTTTCCGACCAAAGAAGTCTACAACAACCAACTTGATGGGCTATGTTACTGACATATCGGAGGCTTTAGATAAGAAGAAAGAAGTACATTCTATTTACACTGATTTCCGCAAAGCCTTTGATCTTGTTAAACATAATTTACTCATTCAAAAGTTGTCTTCTATGGGTATACATGGCTCACTTCTGCGATGGTGCGCGTCTTATTTGGAGAATCGATCTCAGTTGGTTTCTGTGTACGGCTACAAGTCTGTGAAGAGGGTGGTGCCGTCTGGGGTTCCGCAAGGATCGCACTTAGGGCCACTTTTCTTCATTATATTTATTAATGATTTGTGCAATGGAATTGATTCGTCGTTTAAGATGTATGCCGATGATTTGAAACTGTACCGCATTATCAAGAGTGAAATTGATGTGGGAGCTTTGCAGGCCGACTTAGACCGGATACATGATTGGTGTGTTCATAATCATATGGTGCTTAACACTGAAAAGTGTTTTCACGTAAAATTTTCAAGAAAAAAGCAACCGACCCCTGGATTTTACTATATTAATGGCTCGCTTTTAAAGGAAGTCACTATTATTAAGGATTTGGGAGTACTTATTGACAACTCACTTAGTTTCCGTTTCCATATTGACGCTATTATTAAGAAGACAAGTCGCCTTTCGGGATTTGTTATAAGGCAAACCAAAATTTTCAAAGACCCACTAATTGCACTGGTATTATTTAATAGTTTGATCCGTAGTATTCTTGAATATTCTAGTCCCATATGGAGTCCCAGTTACCAAGTCCATTCGGACAGACTTGAACGTGTGCAAAAGCGATTTTTATACCATCTTGCTTTTCAGGATAACAAATGCTGTTTTTTTACTTCCTATAAATCCCGACTATCTCACTACCACTTAAAGTCATTACACAGTCGCCGAAAATACCTAGATATAATGTTTCTTTTTAAATTGTTAAATGGCCAGATTGATTGTCCGCAGATGCTCGAAAATATTAACATCCTTGTGCCGCGTATTGGAAGTCGTTTGCAAAATCGAAATACTTTTAGTCTCCCTGCCTGTAGTACCGTTCTTGGGCAGCATTCTCCTATGTATCGCTTGTGCTCTTCTTACAATGCCATCAGACGTGATTTTGATATTTTTTCTGGTTCTTTAGCCTCAGCTAAACTATTATTAAGTCGAATAATTGTGTAAACCTTTTTTTGCCAATTTGTGTATTTTTTTTTTCGAGTATCTTTTTGTCCATCATTTGTGTTTTGCTTTTTATAAATTTAATTTTTAAGTAAAATTACAATACTTATGTGAGTACCTCCTCATATTTGCAAGCTGTATTCACATCTAGTAGGATATAGTAGTTTCTGTTTAAGCTATTTACTGTGTATATTTTAACATAAATAATTATTGTATCCAGTTTTGTGAATCAAATTAAAAAAAAAAAAAAAAAAAAAAAAAAAAAAAAAAAAAAAAAAAAAAAATTGTATTACCGACCCTGAGTCGCTCGTCGCTGACCAAAACAACGACCTGTATATTGTACTATTAAGATTTTTTTGCAGCACCACAGTTTACACAATTTATGAATTATCAATTCATTGTAATATTAATGTATCTGGTCTATTCGCGCACAGATTATTATCAAAATTTAATTTTGACTAGCCTCGACGTTTCGATCAAGTTGCATTGATCGTGGTCACGAGTGAACTGGAAACTGCGGGTATCACCGTCTCGATGATCTTGATGGTCTTGTAAAACATAACTGTCACGATCACGGCACACCGTACTAACTGTATCAACGCACATACTCGATCGAAAGTCACGGCGTTTTTTTTTTTTTTAAATTAGATGGGCTTGCGTTTGGTCACTGACCCGCCCATAAGGGGCGATGACGAAGCCTAAGATGAAACACGCTTACCCAGAAGAAACCTATTCACTCTGGCCTTGAAAGTACCTAGATTGTAAGCGTCAAGAAACACAGACGCCGGAAGCAAGTTCCACTCCCTTGCTGTCCGCATTATAAATGAGGATGCAAAACGCTGTGTCCGTATATTCGGTATGTCAACAACGTACGGGTGAAATTTTCCCGGCGTCTTGTGGTTCGGTGTAAAAATGGGGATGGTGGAATAAGGTTGAACAATTCCTGCGCAAATTCTCCAAAATATATCCTGTAGAAATCCGATAAGCAAGCAACCTTTCTTCGATGGTCAAGGCTCGTGAGTTTTGCCTTAATTATAGACTCACGGCGTGAACATTTTCTTATCACTGGATTCCACGCAGCAGAATAATAGCGAATAGACCCGATATATTAATATTACAATGAATTTAGTTCGCGAAAGCTTAAAAAGTACTAATTATCAATTCGATTTAAAAAAAACTACCTTTTCATGCAAACGATCGACCATTTTAAATCAAAGTTTATTATTTAAACTAAAAATTTGTCAATAAGCTCCGAACTGTAGTTTACGGCACCTGCGAGAGCCTCTGTCTTATAACATGAGATGTTTTAAGCCAAGTTTAGTAAAACCTAGGTTTTAAGATAGTCCCGGCTTTTTTTGTTGTATGACGTTGGTATATGATGGATATATTGAAAACTTGGGTTTAGCTAGACTTGCTTAAAACCATCTCATGTAATAAGGGGGGTAAGAGTCTTGTCATTTCGAGATTCGGCATGCTTAAAACCTTCGGCGACTTCCCATATGTGTCAGAAAGCATCAAGGAGAAAAACATCCCTCCATGAATATGACCTAATATCTAAAGCCTTAGGAAATAAGGATTGTAGTGAAATGAAGGCTACAGTTCACTTTAACTGGCGTGGAAAACAAGATTTAGTTACTGACTTTATCAAAAGTCTATTTCAGTTTCTGACAATATCATAATAACATGTAAGATTCTCTGAAATATCGAACCAATGAACCGATTTGGATAAATGATCTGTCACGTCATACATTACGTTCACAATAGGTACTGGGGACATGTGTACGAATCCCAACGCACGTTCTAATTCTATTCACACGTAACGTATTATGATTTGGTTATTTTAACTGAAATGAAGTCAAGATCGTAAACTTACAAGACCTACCCGACTCGTGGACATTTTTGTACGATTAAGTGTTTTCAAGACCTGCTTATATGCCGTGCCTATATTCCGTTGTGCAGTCTCGCATCATTACTTTCTTTGGACATGTGTCGCGGCGCGGAGATGTTTTCATAGAGCAATTGGTGGTGCAGAGTAAAATAGAGGGCACCAGAGCGCGTAGGAGATACTCATGCGAAGGACTGATCAAATTAAGGCCGCAGTAAGCGGTCCCATCAACGACTCTTAATCAATCAATGAATCTTAGATATATTTGAATCGCGACCTGTTAAATTTAAAAATAATGTCTTAAAATTTAAAAATAATGTGTAAGTTTGTACCCAAATTTCATGATTGTTATCTGTCTGTTTATGTGTTATTGTCTTGTTAATTTTAATTTAATTTCTCGTATTTTCAATATTTGTTTGCATTATATTAGACAATTGTTTACTTTGTTAGTCATGTTGTGCCCACATGTTTTTGGGTACATGTCTAGTGCTGTTTTATTATTTTATGTAACCTGCCTTGTATTTGATGTGTACCTGTTATGTGAGCTAAATAAATAAAATAAAAAATAAAATAGACTGCACCAGAAGGGCAGCAGGTAGGGAAAAATGGTGGCGGTGTGAGTTACGCCATAAATAACACGTCATGATGACCACGACCGCTCTGTCAAGAGTGACACGCATGAGACGAGATTTTTTAGTATAAAGAAATAGATTCCAGGAACTGCGAGTCAACTGATTAATTCGATCTCTTATCGTTGAAAGCCATGAAAGCGCCCTAATACGTCTCTTTACGGCTCGGTTACATTATGATTTTCTTTCTTGTGGTTAAAACCGCATCCAATTCGATTGCGTAGCTAAATAATTAAGGTAACAAACAGACATAAATAATGAGATGAATAAGAGAATAAAATTTTGAGATTGTTTTTTTGCTTTCGAAAACAAACATTTGAAGAACTTTCAACAAGAAGTTCGAAGAATATACACCCTCAGTATATTTCAGCAGCAGTACTTCGTTTGAAAAAACTTTATTTCTCGTTCGGATAATAGTCTAGTAGAACTTCCTTACTACCTATTTAGTCTTTGAATATGTCGAGTTGACTATAGCATTCCAGCTTATAAGTACATAATAATAATATAAAAGCAATTCACGGCTCATACATGAGTAGTAGGTATAAAAGATGAAACAATAGCGTTGTTTGATTATAAAAGAAGGGCCTCGTCGCTCAAGATGAGTTGATAATTTTTGAAAATCTGTAGCGTAACATCATCGTTTACATGAATACCAGTTCCTTTGTCGATATCGTTTGATGACTACCATTGGTCACCTCAAAACTTAGCGTAGTGACGTATATGACCATATTCAAAAGGTTAAAATTTATGGAATATAGCTTGGCTCGCGGTTAAAAATATAACAATGACATCAATTGTTATAATAGAACCAACGGGTTAAATGTTTTATCATAAAAATATATGTAGGTGCACTCTTTGTAACAATAAAACTGAATTCCACGTTCACGTTTCAACACAGCGACGCGGCCAAATTGACTTTGAATAACAAACTTTGTAAACTCCAGCGAAGGCAAAATTTTACAAACCCAGCTTTTGCAATTCAATGTAGCTCGGGTTATAAGGGAAACATATAATTTTATGAAACACTAACTTTGCGTGCGGCTTTGTTCGTGTGAATTCTAATCTGATTCTCGGGGGAACTTTAAATGTATCTACAGCAATGTAGGTGTGGAAATTGAGGTTAAGTTGGAGATTTTACTACTAGCGATGAATTCTAATGAACCTCGATACTGTTATCAGATATATTAAATATTGCACTATGTTCAGAATTCCACAAATTGCTGGTTTTGGCATACAAATAAACTAAGATAACATTAAGCTTAACCTAAATTATATGTCACACGTTTGCGTGGTTCTTATTCGGTTGATAAAATATTTTTATAAATTTTATCATCAGTAGTCGCACAAAATAAAAAACAAATAAATTAACGAAGACAAATCTGTCTTTGTTTACTAATAGTTTCTAACTTCGAGCAGAATTCGCTTACACCTAGGGTGTATCCCAGGTGTAACGCATTTACGAAACCTCTCCTAGATCAATTACTAGAGCCTCTAAATTCTCCTGTCAGCGACAAGTGTACGAGAAACAGATAAAGTTACACGGCAAGTAAGTTTATACAACGATAAATTTTGTAGACATACTGCTACGGTAGCGTCGGGACTAAGACATTTTTACGTTCGTTGGGATTCGACATTTATTTTGTTAGACAATGGTGCCGATTCTGTTGTAAATCACACCAAACTAATTTTAATCAAATCGCATCTCTTTCTTACAAACATATTTAATGCTGTCAAATCAGTCTTTGCCGTTATTATTTGCGGGTAAATAGACGTAACCAATTTAGGTGGCGACTAAATTTATATTGAAAACAAGCATTGGACTAATTTGACAGGACTAAATTTCTTACATCCTTTTTTTTATGTTTTTTGTTAGAAAGAGATATAGTGAGACTAAATTACTTTAGTTGTAAACAACAGTATCAGCACCATCATGTCTAGCCGATGTCTGACTTACTATTCAGTAACGCAATAAAAAATCTAATTAAAGTTGATGGTAGCGGCTCACTTATTTTATTTTGGAGCTTCAGTCACTTAACCACATCGGTGTTAACCGAGAGCGGCATACAATTTCTACAATAGTTTAGTACTACAGTATCTCCTCATTATAATTTTTTATTTGCCCGATTAATAATATCCCCGTTCTTATTATTGAGGAGCCGATCCCACAGAGAGAGTTCTAGAGTTTTGCGTTTGAGTTCTGAGTTCCACGTTCACTGTAATCTATGCGGCGCCTTTGATTATTGCACACAGAGAACTCGGTGTTCAAGAGAACGCGCGATCTGTCGGAGTTCCAATGTCTAAAGCTGGCGGGTTAGGTGACATCTGAGCAATCACTGTCTAATTTATTGAGTGACACAAGGCAGAAAGAAAAATGGGCATTCTGGCCCATGGTCGGCCACAAATGAAACTAAAGTAAGGCCAATGAGATGTATATTACACCTTATGGTACGGGATACTAATTACATTTAATGCAATACTTTTTTCTATATACAACACAGTAATAAGTTTTCATATTTTTGTTAATATATTATTGCCTAATAGAAAACATAGAAATTATTGCTGGCCGCCAATGGGACAAGCTCCATACAAATGTTCCCATTTTCCTTTAAAACTCAGAAAAACTGCTCGCTCCCTGCTTGTACAGTAGTGAACGCATATTTCAGAACTCTGAACTCGGAACTCTAGAACTCTCTCTGTGAGATCGGCGCCTACATTTTAATGAATAACTCACAAGAAAGTTGTGTCCGACTGCCTTCCATTTATTTCGCGATTATTTTCTATGTTAAAAATTCCGGTTATGTATTGAGTCACTCACTGTCATTGCGTGTCGCGAAATTTTTCGCAGCTCAGCTAAGTATTTTTACTTTCATTTCACTTTTATTTATTCCTTCCTGAGCTCTTACCAATACAAACGTTTTCCTCTTTTTACATGTCTAAATTATCGACTAGGTACTTAGATCTATCTCAATTCTAGTTCGTAAGTATTATCACTCAATTCAAATTAATGTTAATTAATATTTTGCGTAGTTCTATATTTAGCAATGGAAATTTCCAAAATAATAAACATCTACTGGAATATTATATTCTAATGATATCCATTAAAAGTTCAATGGTTCTTTCAGTCGATTTAACATTATGACTTAGGTATATTATCGAGACATGCAGTTACCTATAAAAAAGACTACGTTTTTGTACGTCTAACGGTGCACGGTGGGTTAAAAATGAAGGAGAATGTTACATCGTCACGCGGACAAATCAGCAAGCGCTGAGGGCTCTACCTGGGTAGGTTTTAAATAAATACAAATTATAATTAGGTTTTATAATCCGCGGGCACGTAAAATTTGCATATTGAATAAAGTGCAACTTTTGCCATTCTTCGAGTTAATTGAAATTTTTAATACCCCTTAAATTGATTTATTTTTTTGATAAATTAAATAGTTGAAGCTTGAAATATTCAAACTAAGAGTTGTAAATAGTTGTTGTACAGCCAAACACCGAGTTACACGAAAGATGAATATGAATGTATTTCTTTTGCTACTATACTGGCGACCCGCCTCGGCTTCGCGGGTGTAATTTTGAATAAACCGGCCAAGTACGAGTCGGTCTCGCACACGGAGGGTTCCGTACAATAATAATAATGTCTCACTCAAATTGACTGAAATGAATGTTGCGCCTACTGCAACAAAAAAAAAATACCAAAAGAAGACGTTTCTTGGATGGGGACCACCTTAAATTTTAAATTTTATTTCATTTTTATTATTTGATGTTATAGCGGCAATAGAAATCCATATTCTGTAAAAAAGCTCAAGTGTCTACCTATTACGGTTCATGAGATACAGCCCACTGACAGACAGACGGACGGATGGAGTCTTGTTTGGCACCCTTTGGATACGGAACCCTAAAAAAAATTACGGCTTGTGGCGGCGGAGCGACTCCGGTCCGCAAATTATTTTTTCGGTTGCATTAACATTTGATATCTTCTAAATTATTCATTAAAATGATAAATAAACAATAAAATAACAAATATATAAACTTAATTAGGTTTTATTATATACATAAACCCTCCGTGAAAAATTATCTAAGTAATGGTGAAGATATCATCATAATGAGGAGTTAGCGGATATACAAACATACAGACAGACGTGGAAAGCAACTTTGTTTTATACTATTTAGAGATAATGAAAGGACGACTTTATTGCTTACTAAATATGTTAAATCGCAAAAAAAACTGGAACTCCGATGACTAGTACCTAATGACAACTATATTTAAAAATGCTTTGCTTTTTACTTCAATGTATTAAAACTAATTTCAACTTATATCTCGTTATCCTCAACAGTTAAGCTAACAAATCGTGCAATAACGACCGCCTTCGAGCTCGGTAGAAACAGAGAAAAACCAACCAATACGATATTGGATTTTATTGATAAATAACGAGATTCCAACAGACATTGTCTTAAGAATAAAAAGCCAGACGCCTTGTTAACAGACTTTATAACTCTTTATCTTAATATGAAGAGAAATACAATTCAAAATGTATCTAAAATGTCATCGTAGTTCTTTTCGAAATTGGTAAATACAATAATACAGTCTATTTGAACTATTCATTTCTAAAGTATTTACGAGTATATTCAGAAATGAATAAATGTTCATGCATAACGTAATTTTTTCAGGTGCTTTGCAATAATTACGAATAATAAAGTTTTTACTTAAAACGCCGTTATGTATAAGTGAAACAGAATGTTATATGTACTTGAAACATATGTAGTACATAGATCATGTCCTAGAAAAAAAAAACAACGGGTTGCACTCCGGGAGTGCCAGCAGAAGTGAAAACTCGTTGTGCATATTTGAAACTAGACATTTTTCACATAGTGTTTTTATACAAGGGAAAGCTAGTTCAAGATACATGTACATATAAAACTTTTGAATAAGATTTTTTTATTAACTTAAAATGGGAACAAAAATGGTACCTACCTTCCGGCTAGCTAGAGAATATTATAAGAATTTGAACATAACCCTAGTATAAATACAGTCTAATTTACAACTACTCTCCCTCCGTCTTACGAATTTTCGATCAGGGTCACGTGACATCTGACGCGAGATTAACATTTTTTACCCTACCCAAAAAGTGCACATATTCGCTAAAGAAGTTTTCACTTCAAAAACAGGATACTTTTGTTTCGGTAAAACATTACTCCCCTGAGAACTCCGATAAAACCGCGATGTGGAAAATGTATCTAAATATTCTTCAAGGCTCAATGCTCAAAGTAAAAATTTTTTTCTTCACGCGTTTATAAAAAAATACGTCGTCCTTTTTGTCAACAGTAGTAAAAATTTTATACAAATTATACCCAAGTTATGATATGAAAACTTCTACAAGTACCAGTTACTACAGAAAAGTTCTCTTAGTTTTACTGCGAGGGATTTTCCTCCGTTTTTCATCCCTCAAATTATGTTCAGCTCAAGTATTGAATATAAATTGCCATTTCAAGCGTGAGGGCGCATTGCTGCTTGTTCGCGATGTTAAAAGAAATAAGATTAATCTTTTCCTAGCGTGGAAACATTCCGCTGTATACTAAACTAGCTTTATAGCCCGCGACTTCGTCCGCGTAGATTATTTCATTTTTCTAGATATGAATCATTGTAACAATATAGAGCTTTGTTCATGGCTATTGTCCGCCACTACTTGTGATATTGACAATAGTTCAGGTAGATTAAGAGCTCATATGCGAGTCCTGCCGCAAATCAACTCTAGCAAATTTCAGAGTTTTTCCCTGTGACTACAAACCTTAATTAGGAACTGTTATCTTTTAATTTCAAACGGAAGGTGATTTGGGATCAATAGTATACGTGGCAAGAAGACTGTTTCTCCTCTAGCAGAACCAGTAAATATTTTGACCTCAATAACATTGCGGCGGAGAGCTGTTACTTGTAGTCAAGTTCCACAGCATAATTTTGGAGGCCTTATCTCTCTTTCCCTCATGTCTGAGGATCGTGATCAACATCGGGTTTGCTTCTAGAGCGAATGATCTGCCTCCACTGGTTTCTGTCTTCTGCTTTCTGTAAAACTTGGAGGACGATGAGTCTTTTACTTGATCGGACCATCTTGTTGGTGAACGACCACGTAGTCGTTTTCCTTCCGTGTTCCCAACTATGATCAGATTTCCAAACTTTCATCGCCTTTGCGCACCATGTGGCCGAAATACGAAAAAATACATTGGTGGCATATGGTGGACAATCGTGTTTTAATTTGGAGCTGCGATAGGATTGATGCATTGTTGCGTTTAGCGGTCCAAGGTATTTCCAACATCCGTCTCCAGCACCACATCTCGAATGCATCAATCCTTTTTCTTTCTCGGGCCAGTATAGTCCACGCTTCCACTCCATACATGAAAATGAGGAATACCAATGCTCGTATTAACCGGATTTTTGTTCCTCTCTTTTTCCTGATGTTGTTTAGGCGAGTCATTTCAATACGCCAATACCATAAGCCGAAATAATAAATTGTAAAATTTTTACTTCATATACTAAATTTAATCCCCCTTTTCACTCCTTAAGGGTTCAAATTCCAACAACACCGATATTCGTTGCGTTAGTTTATAACCATAAGCTTAAATAATAAATTTAGTATACTTCCATACACAACTTCATCCCCCTTTTCCTCCCTTCGGTGGTGGAATTATTACAAACGCTGAGATAACTATATATTAATTTTCAATCGTCAGCCTAAACACAGAAATTGAAGATCCTAACTTCAATATTGACGGACTTGCATACAAACTTTCATCCCTTAGTTTACCCTCTTAGGGGTGGAATTACCAAAAATCCTTCCTTAGTGGATGCCTACAACGTATAATAATACATTTAGTGAAGTTTACTTTGAAATTGAAGGACTTGCATACACAACTTCATCCCCCTTTTCCTCCCTTCGATGGTGGAATTATCACAAACGCTGAGATAACTATACATTAATTTTCAATCGTCAGCCTAAACACACAATTTGAAGATCCTAACTTCAAAACTGACGAACTTGCATACAAACTTTCATCCCTTATTTTACCCCCTTAGGGGTGGAATTTCTAAAAATCCTTCCTTAGTTGATGCCTACACCGTATAATAATATATTTAGTGAAGTTTACTTTGAAATTGAAGGACTTGCATACACAACTTCATCCCCCTTTTCCTCCCTTCGGTGGTGGAATTATCACAAACGCTGAGATAACTATATATTAATTTTCAATCGTCAGCCTAAACACAAAATTTGAAGATCCTAACTTCAAAACTGACGAACTTGCATACAAACTTTCATCCCTTATTTTACCCCCTTAGGGGTGGAATTTCCAAAAATCCTTCCTTAGTGGATGCCTACACCATATAATAATACATTTAGTGAAGTTTACTTTCAAATTGAAGAACTTGCATACCCAACTTCATCCCCCTTTTCCTCCCTTCGGTGGTGGAATTATCACAAACGCTGAGATAACTACACATTAATTTTCAATCGTCAGCCTAAACACAAAATTTGAAGATCCTAACTTCAAAACTGACGAACTTGCATACAAACTGTCATCCCCTATTTTACCCTCTTAGGGGTGGAATTTCCAAAAATCCTTCCTTAGTGGATGCCTCCACTGTATAAGGTATCTTTGTGCAAAATTTCAAATCCCTAGGTCCAGCGGTTTGGGCTGTGGGCTGATATATCAACAATCAGTTTATCATTTTATATATTAAGATTGTTGCACAAAGGCGCGATTATTTTTCGTAGTAGTAGATTTGCTATAATATGATCTACGTTTTCCGTTGAATTCAGACTTATTATAAAATAGATCTAAATATAATATTTATATAAAAAAGCTATGATACTTATACTAAGTTACGTACGTAACTTTTATTATTTGATTAATCGGAAATACATACAAAATATCCCTTTTGCCTAGCAGTTAAAATAAACTTTTTTTTATTGTTATCCAAACCCGATCGGGCCGTATGACGGCAAAGTGGTACCTACAGTAGTAAAGAATTTGTTCAGCTTTGTTACAAATTAACATGGAATAAAGGGAATCGATCCTACTGGTGGTTCTCAACAGCACACTAATTCTGGTTGAATAACCCTGTATATCACCATTTAATGAGGGATGTCTTTATAACTAACAGAAATAAATTTTCTCGTCTGAAACTAGAGCGGTTCTGCTATTCTAAAAACGCGCGTCGTTATGTTATAGGCAATAATTCAGTAGTCGATTTGTCTCTCTATTGTATTACTTTGCAATTGTCTAGGAGCTCATCTTCAATCTTCTCACGATACAATCAAATGACGGTCACCGACTTCTTTGCAATAATATATTTGACTTTTTGAATTATGTTTAATGTTGTTCTGACTATGGGTGTAATTACCGTTACTAGGTGGATACGACAATAAATAAAACCCCGTAAAGTACTAAAGTACCACGTACGAATAAATTTTACAATAGGACCAACTTTCAAATCGAAGTGGCTGTTTCATACAAAAACTAACAAAAGCCAATATCTCCTCGGCAAAAATGTATGAAACAGCTGTTTTTTTTTTGCGAACTTGGCTTCATTTATTGTCGTATTCAACCTGTATTTGTATTTTTAAGACCTGTTCAAGAATATTTATCTTAGGGGTCTGTGAAAGTAAAAAAAACAGTTATTACTTAATTCATTTGAATTTGTTAATTTCATTTTGTATAATGCATCTATTTGAATATAACAGGTGGAGATTTCAATAGCGAATACTCAAAATTATTTTTGATCTTTCCATAGTCAAATGTCAACCTTGCTCGATCATAATGTATGAAAAGTAAAAAAATTTTTGAGTATTCAGTGTTGGTCCTATAGTAAAAGTTGTTCAGCATGACTAACCCAACATAGGTTTCGAAAATATGCCATCTCGAAATCTCCAACCAGTATAAATAAAAATCAATTGCCACATGTATGTAAGCGCATAATTTGAGAACGGCTCGACCGATTTGGCTAATTTATTTTTGTTGTGTTCGTTATTGTCAAAACAAGGTTCGGAAAAGTTGGAAATTTCACCCGGGTGACACCGGGCATAATCCGCTGGGCTAGTGGTTCATAATTTAATGACTTAGTTGTGTTTATAACTTTCGATATTTTATGTAAAATTTAGCAACGTAGACCTTATAGTTCACATGTAAAATTATTGTGACAAACACGGGGAAGGTTTGGACGGACGGACATGAGATTATAAGGTTTCTTTATCCTAAAAATAGTAAATACAGTTGAACTATGAACAAATTAGGATAAGAAACTCGGTATCCTCGTAAAATTCAATCAGCTTTTATGACAAAAGGGTTCAAGGCAACCCTCTCGCCCCGTTTCCTATATGAAACTGTTTTTAAGCTTTTATCGCTGACACTTTAGGCCTTTTTAAGTAGCAAACATGTTAATAAAACCCAAATGTGTGTAAAGGGATATCGACATATGCTTGATTGAACACTTTACGCAGTAGAGTTGACATTTTTAGGGGTTGGTACTAAAAGGGTTTATATATATACTAAGTTTTTGCTGTGCTTTTATGATAAAAAATAAAAACTAAAAAATAAAAGCCCAGTGATTATTTAAAAGATACCTTTTTATATCAGAAGACGTTTATGCAAACAGGCAGGGAATCAAACTATGCTAATATTCATGTGGCAACAGATTCACTTATGGGGGCAGTCAGCTGGTGGCAGGTACTACAAAGTGCCCAAAGTCATAGCAAAATTGCGTAGAATAACAAATTTTCACTGGAAGCTATTTTTTGATTTACTCAAATAGGATCTTCTTCGCACTAGACTTTTCTTCAGGAACAGTTCTTTAACTTATATTTCTAGATTAATATCACTCAGCTAAAGACTTACTTAACACAACACATGACTTCACAGAAACAGATTATATTTTATAGTACCTAATCATTTATTTTTTGCTCAGGTCGTAGCAACGTACGTAGCAGCTAATTCATCTCTCCAGTTCATAGAGAACCGACCCATTCACTGGGCGGGGGGCAGGACCGACCCACCCCTAGATACACCCCAGTGTGGCTTTGACGGCTCGCTTTGCCCGGATAATTGTGAGTAACACTTAGTTGTATTAGTTTTATTTTTAGACCTTACCTACATAATTTGGTGCTTCTCACTTTTTACGTCGATTTCAGTATCATAAGTGATTATCTGGCTGATAAGTACCAAGATACTCTCAAGTGTACTAAAGGAACACTTTTCGGTGTTTATGTTTGGCAATAAATTTCCAAAATGAGGGCGATAGTCAAACAGTATGGTACTACGAAGTTATGGTTTCCTCACGAAGTTTTCCTTCAGCAAATTCTGCTCAAGCTCATTGCAGAATTCGAAGTCATGACCTTTGGCCGAGCTATCACCGCCACTACCACTGAGCTATCCTGATTGACGAGAAAAAATATATAGGAAAAAAAAATGTTACTCTATGTCTGTAATAAGTCAATAGTTTTTATAAGCTTTTATTTAGTGTCACCTGTCCCGTTGTCTGTAATGGAATTTTGCTAGTTAAATTTGACCCACTTTCCGGTTTCCGATTGAGCTGAAATTTTGCACGAATATGCAAATCGCGTGACAATGCAATATTATGTGGAGCTGATCTGATGATGGAGCTGGAAGGTGGCCATAGGAACTCCGTAATAAAACCACATAAACCCATCGAGTTTGGGCTCGTTTGATTCGTCTTGATGAGTACTATAAAAAGCTTGTTTTAAAAATGTTTTTTTTTTTACAAAAACTTGTTTTATAAAAAAGATGCATTTTTAATTGAAAAAGGAAATATATAACTCACAATCACTGTATCAGTGTTCACACATTAACTGCTCCGTACTGTGATTGTTTATAAAACGATCGAAACATATCCACCCAAATATAAATAGAAGTTCAGTATGACGTTAAGTATTACAAATAACATGACCTTTCAAATCAATAATGTGTTGTTTTAGTAAATGAAATGTGAAACTGTTTTCCTATAAATATATCTATACACTTTCAACAACTTTGTTTTCATTTTCAAAATTGCTTTTGTTTTCGATGGTACTCTATCTAGGGATTCCGTTAGTTTAAGGTACACACACATTTGTAAATTGTAAAAGCGAGCGTACTTACTCGGATACGCGTCTGGTAAATTTTGTACGTACAGTCGAGGTCAAATATGTTTACATTTGAAGTTACAAAAATATGTATCCATTTAAATAACGAACCATATAATGCTATGCAAAATTTAATCAAGCAAAAAAACAAACTTTTATATACATGCGGCATGTAAATTAGTAGTATCCTTTCTGCTGAAATCCTGTAATAATTAACTTAACTTACAAAACTGCAATATCCGCACCTTTAAACAACAGTAACTTTGCTACTTTAAGCGTAAAGCATTGTTAAGCACCTAACAAAGTGTGAATTCAAACTTTTTATTTCCTTTGGGCAAAAAGGTTCGCTCAAAGGTGTTGTTTACTCCGCACCTTACACTTAAGGTTTCTTTTAATTAAACTTGTCTAGATAAGCCTTAAGTAAAGGCTGATGCTCACACCGACACGTAACATTGTTCACTGGTAAATAGAAAGCAATCAATCAACCTACCTAAGTAATACTAGATATCTGAGTATCGTAATACTTACGTGTAATTTATGAGCAGAACTTTGCTCGTGAATCAAACTGTGTTTTCCCAATTTTCTAAGCAACGTGACCTCTAAAATTATTACAGTACATACAAATATCCCTACATACACAATTGAAAACTAACAATCGCGATAAAAAGCACTCAATAATTTCATTTGATAATTTTGTTTATTTCGTTGATTCTCGCGAGGGACGCGCGTCCTATTAAAACAAATGGTGTCATTATTATTTTTTCACGTATCAAATTATTGAATAACTACAATGTGCAGTAGTTTATATATGTCGTCGGCATATTGTATAATTCGGCATTTTACAAACGGCGTCGGCATTTCACGAACGCTCGCTGCTTTGTAAAATGCCGAAGACAAATAATAAAATGCCTCGTCATTTTGTAAAATGCCGTGTAACCTAAATGACTATTCGAACGCATTTTTATAAAATGCCGCGGCAAATTGCAACAACAAGTTATATTTTCTACCACCTGTGGCGCTGTTAGTCAAAACACTGCACTTAAGAGCCAGTTCCTTCTAGACTTTGTGTGAAGGTGGTAAGCCACCTTCGGCCGCATCATCACTTACCATGGTGAGATTGCGGTCAAACACAGGACTATAAACAGTAAAAAAAAAAAGCATCATCAATTTACCTTCGGCATTTTGCAAAACAGCGAGCGTTCATGAAATGCCGAGGCAATTTGTAAAATGCCGAGTTATGCAATCTGCCGACAACATATATTTCATAGAATATTAATTTGGTGTAAGTGGCAGCCACTATAGAGCATAGCTCTTGAAGAAAATTAAAAGAATGGACAACGCTAAGAATCCATAATCTTGTTCGTGCTAGACACGTCACGAACTTAGTTCCGCTAAAATAAATACTTTCACAACGTTATTTTTCATCTTCATTTTTATCGCCCATCTTTCCAAAGATTTGTTTGTTTTAATATTTATTATGGAATTTTATCAGCAATACTCTTAAACTGGATGATGGTAATAACATATTTTTAATAAAAACATCTTCAGAAGAAAGAAAGAAAGAGAAAAACTAATGGGTGAAATCAAATAAGACCACAATATCTGAATGCGAACACATTATATTTAATAACTTATGTAGAAAAGCTGTCGTTTTAAGCCTTCAAAACATATGAGTGTGGGCAAGGCAGAAAATAATTGGTACCGTTGTATAAAACCACAACACAAAGAAACCACATTCGGTTAAAAAGGGGCAAAAGCCACATGGGTTTTACATTGTGTAGAATTACCTTATATAATATATTACTTTTGACAGGCAGATTTATCACAGTCTTTCTTTTTTATTCTACTTTGGTAGCAAACAAGCATACGGCCCGCCTGATGGTAAGCAGTTACCACAGCCCATGGACGCTTGCATCACCAGGGGTGTTACTCGCGCGTTGTCGACCCTGCAGAAATCTCTTCACCTTTTTTGAAGAACCTTATGCAGTCTGCAGTTTACACTTCCTTACTAATTCAAAATTCAATACAAATAATTTCATTACAATTTTCACTTTTATGGTCTGAATTTAAAATATGAATATCATTATTTAAAATTCAATTACAGAATACGTTTATTCAAATTGAAGAGATTCAAATAAACATTGGAAAATACATATTTCCATCGATGAGTTGACTAAACTGTTTTGATTTATCATATTTTTCCGATTGCATACTCATGTTTAACTGATGGGTAAACAAACATTATCGAGATTTCTTTTTGATATTCCGAATGACCGCAGGCAAATTGCCAGCGATCGAAGTCAGAATAAAAATACATTTTTATGTAAAATGTTGCCAAGACACATGGCTCGCACTGTCAAAAAGTTATCATATCTCATGTAGAGCCAAGCTTATAACTCTACATGCCCTTACTCTACAAGCCTTAACTTCGCAAACTCTACACCTTAGTCAAAATATGTGGCTTGGCCGTTTTGCTACCGTCACATGGGAGTAAGGTGAAAAATGTATTCACTGTTCATTACTTTTCAGTACATACAATTTCTTTGGTTGTCTCGCAGAGAAGGTTTGAAAAGTAGAGGAGTAAGAGGATAAAGCATGTCTTCGTCTTGGGCGGCTTGAAGCCCTCGCTTCACTCAGGACTCTACATAAATCCCAACAGGAGTTGCACCGTGTGAGCGATGCTTCGCGTTGCAAGCGTTCATACAACACGGTACAATACAATATGGCTACGGTAACCGCTTACCATCAGGCGGGCCGTATGCTCGTTTACCGATTAGTCGTATAAAAAAAACCATGAAAGTTAATTTTGTACCTTCTTTGGTTCGTAACCTTAAGGCAGAAAAAGGTATATTCTATACAAACTGAAATTGTATCTGTACGAAATTCTATTAAGGGTCTCGTAAGTAATAATCCGTTTGGATATCGAAGCCGAGCTTATTTTGGCGTGAAATTACCTTTTTTATTATAGGGTAAAATATATTTTCATACCCATTTTTGTCAGAACATGATACGCATCGCAATTTATACCAAAACAACCCAAATAATGTAAACAAGGTTTAGAGTTTTACGTTTCTAATCATAATAACGAAATGATATCTTGATTTAATATATCATTTACCATATAAATTATCTTGTATAAATAATTATAATCATACTCCAAAAATGTTCATTGTATGGCAATAAAAAGTTATATAATTATCAAAAGAAATCAGATCATTGCCTTTGCAAAAAAATTAAGAGAAACTTTTCGATTAGTTGACTTGTGTTTTTACTCATTCCAGGAATTTTTCGATAAACAATTTATTAACGGTTTCTTTTTCTTTAGGTTCTTATTTTCTTTGTAGGTATATATTTATTCATTGCTTCATGTAGTATATGATTATATAGGTGTTACCACAGATATAAATCTAAATAGATGACGCGAGTGTATGTACTTCGCGTGTCAAAATTAGTGCAAAAATGGGGCACAATGCTCTTCTTTTGAAACATCTTCGCGCGGACAGCGATCTCGCGGAGGCTATGCATGTCCATCAGAGATGTGTAGCGAGGGATATGTTTAGCTGAAAAATAGGATAGCTTCATTTTCACGTTAAACAATTAATGCCAGCCTAACTAAATCAATCTTGTGACATTATGGTAGGTACAAAAAAAGTTACACGCTTGGTTTTCATACGGATGGCGGGACTTGCGTTATCTTATTAGATTTATGTCTGTGGGTATTACAATATCTAATTTGTCCATAACTTTAGGGTATTCCTTAGAATTTAAATAATAATTTTATTTCGTTTTGACTAATCTGATATTTCAATTTTACAACATTATTATTATTTTTCTGTAACCTACCATATTCTGAGAAATAAATGAATTATTATTATTATCTTTCAGTATCTATTCGTCCATGCTTTCAGTAAGGAAGGATTTCTAAGAAAATTATAATTCCCTTGTATAATGTATGCTTTGTTACCAGTAAAACAAAAGAACACGTAATTTTCAGGGGCTTAAATATTTCAGAGCTTCTCTAAAGGTTAAACTATTCTGCGGTTAACCATTGGTTAGTCATGTCCTAATATAAAATGAAGGCTTTTGGCTTGTTTTTCTGTTTTTACTTCTGAATTTAAAAAAACTAACTAACTATAGGAAATTAGGTTTACGTAGGTAGATTTTAATGCAATATACAGTTTTTTCTGATATACGGGTGATCCTAAACGAAAAAAAAATGTTAGTTTAAGAAAAAGGATTTAACAAAAAAGCTTGTAAATAGAAAAGCTTGATTTTCTTTAGCCATTTTAGAACTGGAGTTCTACTGAGTATCTTTGGTGGTAATAATAACAAAAACCATTAAATAATTTTATCCAATCAGGGCCTACCAATAGTCTTAGTCGTACAGCATCATTGGATGAAACCATTAATTGTTCGTTACGATTACCACCAAAGTTATGCGATAGTCCGACCCCGTGGTCCGACCTATCCTAGTAAAACTAACACCCACACATCTTCAATTTATGTTTCTATACCTTTCCTGCAATAAACTTATTTTACCTCCATCACTTCAGGACCATAAACTCCACTTTAGTTAAGTCGCTGGCAAAAACTAGTATATTTATTACGTTGACAACATTTACCAATGTGTCTTTTGTTACAGCCCTGCCCGTGTACGCCATTTTGAGTATTATACTGAGCTCCGTTGTCGTCGTACTGGCAATACTCTCCGTTTTCATATACAGGTATTTAAAAAAAATATATTTTTTATTGAATGAAATTTACCTGATATAAATTCAACCGACGCACGGTTCGGAAGGTTACATTCACTGAGAAGAGCCCGCAATAAATTCAGCAAATAAACCCTTTAAAAAATGTACTTACCTATAGATGTTTTATAAAAAATAGGTACCTGATGTCGTAATAAGATTTATGTACTGATATGTTTTTTCCTTAATTATTGTGAAGGCATGTAGTAAGGTATATAGTAAGTCATTAATTAAGTTGAGTCGGAAGCATTTCATCAAAGGAGAAGATTATATATTTTCTATACATTTTTATATTAAGCTTTTACATCAAGGAATAATTCAACAAAGAAGGTTCTAATTACAGAAGGTTTTCTCGCAAACGCAAATACTCTTCTTAATTTTGAGCCTTTGACAGCTTTCAAGGCAAAGACATTATTATTTGTTGTACAATATAATTTTGCTGGTAGTTTCAGTGAAAATAATCATAATATTCCTTTTTTTTATAGAAAAGGATAATAAGGATAAGAATTGATAATTAACATGAAATAGCCATCAGTAATATAAATTTCTAAATTCAAAAAAAGTTCGTGAAAAGTTTTAGTACAACCACCATTGTACTAAATCATGACTTTTATGGACGGTGACTGACTGAGGACTATGTGAAAGTGATTTATTGTGACTAGAACTTATATAACTGGAAAATGGCAACACACAAGCCGTGTGACGCCAAATTAAAAATAGTAATTATAAAGTAAAGTAAATAGAGGTTAATTTTGCTTATTTCCACTAGACATTACAAGCTAGAAGCCGAGATAGCGATGATGACGTGGCGAGTGAGTTGGAGCGACGTGCTGCAACCGGGAGGAAGGCTGCGCGGGAGCATGCACTCGCTCGCGCGGAGGTACAGCTCTGGGGTGAGTTTTAAGTTAGTTTTTATGCGAGTCAGAAAAGACTATTATGTGTATTGTATACGTCATAGAGATCCATTCGTAAAAATCAAATCAAAATCAAAAAAGTCATTTAGACCCTAGTAAGGCACTTATGAACGTTAAATTGGTACATACAGTTGAATTTACCACCGGTTCGGAATACACTTAAACTGAGAAGACTCCGGCAAGAACGTCCATGGTATACGTTAAGTTTTAAATATAAATCCCATAGAGTTAGAATATTATAGAGTGATAGCGTTAAAACGTTGCCATGTGGGAAGCTTGAGTAGTTTCCATATGCATGCATTCACAGATATATCATACACTAGTTGATTTACAGTCAGACAAAATGACGATATGGATTCCACTTCATTTGTTCTCGGTAAAATTATCGATAAAAAACGAGAAATTGGCATTAATTATATACAGGGTGTTGTTTTGGTCGGCGACAAGCGACGCAGGAACGGTAGTACAAAATATATATTCCCCAAAAATGGACTTAATTCCATTAAATACTGTAAATATGTTGAGAAATACCTTATTCAATTTGAAATAAAATTACCGCAAAGTATGGTTACTAGGCACGTGCACAGTCTAGAGCTAGGCGCAAGCCGCCATCGCCCCACCCCTTTACTCCCTCATACTCCCGTTGAGTATTATGTCTACACTTTAGCTTATTACATGATTTTCAAAATTTAATATTTTTTATTTTTATTATTAAAAAAAATTAAGTATTTTTTTTATATTTTTTTTAGCATCAGTATCATTTGTATTATCGACCCTGAGTCGCTCGTCGCTGACCAAAACAACGACCTGTATAGTACGTACTTCGTTTCAAGGTTTTTGGACCGTACCGGTCCGGTGGTCACGGACCATACTGTACAGTCGCTCTATTTATATCCTAACTCTATAATAAATCCTATGACTCCGTGAATTTTGTGGGTGTTAAAAAGTTATTAGATACGCGAAATATAAATTCCAACGGCTGAATTAACATGCCACAAAACTTTTGGAGCTGTAACTTTAACAAGTAATTTACAAGTTGGAAACTTTGAATGAGTTCGATCAATTCGCTAATTAATATTCCAAAAGATTTTAACAATTGATAGACATGAATTAAAAGTTACATAACAAGTATTATTAATTCTTTTACAATGTTTTTTAGGTAAACCTATTATTTGAAAAGTAAAGTTGTGTTCGTAAGAATTTGGAGATCTTAATTTTTATTTAAGTCAAAAGAGATTTTTGGAGTTACGTTTTTTATACCTACTATGTTTTCAGATAAACTGATTCACTTGTATCAATACTGTTGGTAAACCTTATAAATAAAATAAATTATATAAAAACCATGAGCGCTCTCGCCATCTCAAGTGATATAGAGTATTATTCTCTCCTGTAGGAATGAAATTATACCCTCTTGTCGGCATCTTGGAGGCATCGATCTTCAAGGGGTAAATATATATGTAGGCGTAGCGATATATTTACTTTTACAATAAAATAAAAAACTATCAGATTTTTTCTAGTTTCTAGTATAAATTAACGTGATTTTTGAAAATCGATAACCTTATAACCCTCATTAATAAATTCATATGCCCATAGGTTTCGGCGGCTTTGGCATCAGAATAGTTTATCGTGTATTTTCCTTTTCAATTTACGGTATAAACTCTTATTCAACTATTCAGAAAAGCTTCAGGTGTGTAATAAAAATAAAATGTTACAAAATCGTTCTCTTTGAATTCACAATTTGTGCTACGAGATCGTACCGTTTCCGAGATTGCTGTAATAACACCCGTTACTCCTTGTTTTCGGTTCATTTGTCCCTTTATACTTGAACAATATGGGTAAATACAAATTCCTTTTTTTGCACCTTTTAGGGAATACGGAATTGCGTGAATTATCCTCTTACGTCTTACTTACATGACAAACGAAAAAATACCTTTGATTTTTTAGCATCGTTTTAATGCCTTTAAATCAGAATTCCATGATACCTTTGTAGATCAGAGGGATTTATTTTAATTACAGTTTCTGCCTGACCTATTTTTCATCATTTAGCTATATTGGGGGACTGGTCATTAGTAAACGATACTAAGACACATGATAAATAACTAAATTAAATAAAAGCTGATGGTGTATTCTTATTCTTGTTAGGTACAAATATTATGGGCTCATGTGCTAAGTAAATAAAAAATGTTGTTTGTTATCATGAGTACAATCATGTGTCTAAGTATCGTTTACTAATTACCAGTCACCCAATATTTTTATTTGACATTATGCGCATGGTCCAAATAGATCGATGATACCAATGTGATTGTAAGAAAGACCTGAATGAAAATAGTACAAGAACGTGTAGGATACTCAGTTGCGAACAAGCTATGAATGATGATTATGATCAATCATCTTTGTAGCAATGAAGCACTTTAGTAGCAATTAAGTGGTAATTGATACTTTTAAGGTTTTCTACGATGTGGCAATTTTAGATCCGATTGTAGAGTAAATAGGTATGTTTTGGAAATCAAAAACTAATAAACGTTTTGTTTTCAGACAGCATACTCAGACGAAGGAACATCTCTGGCTGGTGATAGACAAGTTTATGCCCCATGTGGTTTTTACAAAGGCTGTCGAGTTGCAGTAAAGAAAGTAGACAAGCAACGAATTGATTTAACCAGGCCTCTGCTGCTAGAACTTAAAAAGATGAAGGACTTGGAGCATGATCATTTGGCAAGGTTCTTTGGAGCATGTGTTGATCCACCACATTGCTGTCTTCTAACTGAGTACTGTCCTAAAGGATCTCTGCAGGATATCTTGGAAAATGAGTCGATTAAATTGGATTGGATGTTCAAAGTCAGCCTCATGCATGATATTGTCAAGGTAAGGACTTATGAAGTAAGATATCTTATTTCTGTTGCAAGGAATTTTCAATATTAATTTGCCAATGAACAATGTACTTATTGGTTCAATAGAAAATTCGTATTTTATTGTAAAAATTGAGAACTTAAATATTATTTATCTGAGGAATACTAAGCCTACCTACCTAATACCTACTTTATTTTCTGCTCAAATGAGTTCAGTTAGGGCAGTTTTCTAAGCCTAGATCCTAAAGCTTTCAGACTGATATAAATTATTGGTAAAAAATTTGAAGATTATTTTTTTGGTGTCTAAGATGATATGAGATTTTACTGAACCTTTTGTTGATGGTAGAAGTTTGAGAGATACGAGGTTACTCTTGTTACTTCCTCTATTGGTAATCTCATTCCAACGATATTCCCAAAAATATAATTTGGGAACCTTTGATCCCATTTAATAAATTTTATTTCAGCGCTACCTTTTTAAAACGTCTTTTTTCTTCTTTCCAAGAATCAAAATTAGCACTAAAAGGCCACAGTATTGGCTCAATAGATTAATAATTATGAACACCAAACCTTTTACAATTTCTTAAAGCTACAGTTAAACCTTTCTTTACTCAGTTTTTTTTAACCTAGGGCATGCACTACCTACACGGAACCGATATACGCTCCCACGGAGCTCTAAAGTCCAGCAACTGCGTGGTTGACTCTCGATTCGTACTGAAGATCACAGATTTTGGAATCAATGCTCTAAGGACTTCGGAAAAAGATTCAAGAGCACATAGTTATTGGACACGTAAGTTCTAATTGCATATTGTTTGATAACATAACAGCTTAAGGGCAGTGAAGACACCAAAAAATCAGGGTAGCATGGTATAAATGCAGTGAAATATAGAAAATAAAATCTTGTTCAAGTTCATAATGATATAACGAACATACTACCAAGGTGCACATGTGCAGAGTAGCTGTACTCTGCACATGTGCACCTTGGTTAGTATTATGTCCAATAAAACACCGAATTTAAGTAAATATGTATATTGTGCTAGGTAGCATTGCTATGTGAAAACATGAGTGAAAAAGTATGAACTATCCAACTTAACTAATATTATTATGATAAAGAATATTTAGTAAGTACCTACGTAACCTGAACAATATAAAACATGAATGAACATATATTTATACATAACAGTTAGTTAAAATATCTGGAAGTAGCTGTAATTCCAGACATTCTAACTTCAACATAATGAGCTATCTTGTAATGAGTTAATTCTTTTAAAAGCTATCTTCACGTACGTAAATAAAAATCTACTTATATTTAAAAAAAAAACGGGCGCTTTATTACCAAGAAATGAATTTCAACATCAGCTAGTCTAAAATATGAAACAACTAATTTCTCTTTTTATCTGGTCTTGATATTATGGCCCTAGTATTTATAAGCATGAATATTATCAAATATGTAAAGTGTAGTTGAGGTAAATAACAATAAGAGTTATTTTGTTTCATAAGAATTTTAGATTCGTTGTATAAGAAAATTGTTGCTTTGTTTTTCTCTGAAAATACGTGAAGGTATCTTCGAAACTATTAATTAAATAACAACCGTTCATTTAAACCAGTAGGTAATTATTATAGTATTATGTTTTACAACTAATTAAAGATTTTCTGCTAGATTTATGAAAATCATGAGTCTCTCTAATTATATAACAACGCTTAATTCTCATGGCATTTCATTAAATAATTTAAACAAACAAGTTCAAAGAAGATGTTTTAATTTTGTTACATCTTTATGATTAGCTTTATTGTCAAAAATGGTTGTTACTTTTTTCCTAAGGCCTATCAGGTTTAATCAGATCTCTTATAAGACAGATTGTCAATAAACAAATAATGTCCAATTTATTTTGTAACAAAGACATCAAATAAGTTTTTCGTTACAGATATTCGTTCTACGTTTTCTCGCTGTATGTTTTTGACGTATTTTCCTTGTTAATAATCTCGTAACAATAAGCTTGTTTGGATCCAATAAAGTTGTTTCCTGTGACCTTTCAAAAACTGTTCCTCGAGCTTATTTGTTATTTATATCAGTTTACGTTGAAATCTGTGGTTATTACCTACCGAGACTTTCTTCGGTGTTCCCTTTCTCGTATTTCTTAATACTCCTTCAGCCGACGCGTGTTTGCAAGTTCGATTCACTCAATTCATGAGGTACCAATCGTTCAAGTTTTTTTACTTTTCCGATTTGCTTCAAGTGGATTAATACAGTTTTATCACTTACCCCGAAGCCTGCAGCTATCTTTGAAGTGCTTTGTGATGGATCCGCTTCCGCAATAGCCTTTAATTCTTCATTTTCCACTTTGGTCTCCGGCCGTCCACGGGGTTGGTTCAGAAGGTCGAAATTTCCAGTACGAAAACGTAGAAACCAAAAACGTACCGTGCTTTCTTTTGCGACACCAGGGCCGTACACATCGTTAATCCTTCGAGCTGTTTCTGCAGCACTGGTACCACGGTAGAACTCGTACTCGTAAATATACCGATATTTCATGTTTTCCATTGTGCGGTAATAAGCGACGCCAAAGAAAAAAATTATGAGGAAAAAACAAATGAATGACTGTTTTCAAAACTCAAATGTACCAGCTAAATGAATTTATTTTGAATTTGGAATTCTTAACCAAAGAGGAGATATTTCAGATCAAAGTGGTCAGTACGACAAAACGCAAATTTCATATGTAAGGACCAAATATTAATTGGAAAATTATGTTATAAGCTAAAGTTTAGATGTAATACTCGACGGGAGTGCGAGGAAGTAAAGGGGTGGGGCGATGGCGGCTTGTGCCTAGCTCTAGTCTGTGCACGTGCCTAGTGACCATACTTTGCGGTAATTTTATTTCAATTTGAATAAGGTATTTCTCAACGCATTTACAGTATTTAATGAAATTAAGTCCATTTTTGGAAAAAAATATTTTTTATGCTACCGCTCCAAAAACTCCAAAAACATCCTGTATATCGTTTATAATTCTTTTCATAAGACAATAAAGTACTCAATTTCTTTCGTTTTACAAGTTTTTATTTAGTGTCACCTGTTAATAGCTAAATTTAACCCACTTCCCAGTGTCCGATTAAGCTGAAATTTGGTATACATTTAAATGAATTGGCTGAAAATACAAGTACAGTTAACAAAAAGTACGGTTACCATAAAAAGCTTGTATTAAAAATGATTTTTTTAACAAAAACTTGTTAATTAGTAAGATCTAATTTTACCAAAGTCGGATTACACTCATCCACAAGATAATGAAGGCCGTGTGGTAGAATTTGTATAATCTCATAAAATAAATCGTCGTATCATTTATCTTATAGATAAGAGTTGTTAATGTTAAGCCTAAATCCACTTTGAGATTAACCTACGTTCTTCGTAACTCATGATTATTTCAGACATGTCTATAAAATTGTTTAGTTTTTTTCTATTTACATATTTTTTCCATTTAGGTCTCCTATGGACTGCACCGGAATTATTACGGATGTCCGAACCACCTCCAGAAGGGACCCCGAAGGGCGACGTCTATTCCTTTGGGATCATCATGCATGAGATAGTGAACAGGCAGGGTGCCTTTTGGCTGGGACCCGGAATTGAGATGCCGCCTAAAGGTGATATTAAAACGACCTTATTTTATCATTTTTATAACCGTTTTAACGCCCCGTTATAGGGAAAATGTCTTCCTTATTGATATTTTATGAAACCTCCCATCATTTTTATATTCCCTATGAACTGAGCGAAACTAACTTTTCATATAAATATTCCGGAATTAGACTTTCTCTTGACATCGAGGAAAATGATTCCTACTAATAAGAATTATTTCTGTAAAAATGTTTTAATTTTAAAATAGCAGATTTGTCTAGATTAATTTTATTTAAAAAAACTGCGTTCATTGTTCATTCTTTTTTTTTGTACTGGGAATCAAACCAACTTTCAAAATATATTTCTTGTCTAGAACAATTACCAGAGACGAAATTCCTGAGCATACAAATTCAATTAGTGGAAACAATTCGACTTTGAACCTTCTCTTTGTAATGGAAAAAGGATTGCAAACTTTTTCCTATTCTCGGGAAGTCACTTATGATTGCATTTGATATCGCTTGTGTAGTACAGATACAGTTAAGAGCTTGAACTTTCGGTGAGAAATCAGCACGTATCCACCCTTATTTACTAGCCAATCAGTATTATTATATTATCACCAGGATTCATTAATCAAATGTGTGTTGCTGACAAAAGCCGGAATAAACTCAGCAATTAGGTACTCTTCTCATAACAAGATTCATTACGGTAACATGTAAATACAACAATACGTGAGAAGGCGGTTAAACGACATGACTATAATTTGGTGCAGTGTAAAAGTTAAAACAATTATCGACATCTCTAACAGATATAATAGAAACGGTGATAGCGAGTGGTATAAGGCCTAATACGTCACATAACCGATCGTGCGAAGTGGATGACGCCACAGAACTGATGCGGAGGTGTTGGGCCGAAGACCCGGCTGAGAGACCGGTCTTCGCACACCTCAAGGGAGCGATCCGTCGCCTCAACAAGTAATATTTATGTACATATGTCTTCTTCTAATGGATGTAGATCGTGTCTTTGCTTTGTCTGTATTGTGGGTTTAATTGATTTGATGCTTTTCCATCTTTATTTCTTATCTGTATAGTATTAATTTATTATCTTCTGCATTAAATTTGGACCAACTAAGTTAAGCTACAAAAGTCCCATTGTACTTATGAATATGTGTTTTTTATAATGGAAAACATATACAAGGCGAAATATAAGGAACGAAACATGATCAAATATCATATATTTGAAGTTACTACGCAAGTTCTCATGATTTTCCACCAAATTTTCGTTACTCGCTTCATAAGCCCAAGGGGACTTTGTTTCGCATATTATTTTCATAGAAATTTTATATTTGTGCTTATACTGTGTACTTAATATGATTCAAATATTTGCTTTGTTTCTCTCCTGTATGTGCAAAATTTTAAAAGAGATTTTATGAAAAGAATTTAAATTAACATTTGTTATACCTAAACATGGAAAAATGTTAAAGCATAATTCAAAAGTGCTATCAAAATCGTTCAGTTTTGTCTAATGAAAAATAAAATATCTAGAATATAACATGAGATTACATACCAGTTGAAGAAAGTTGAAGCTATAATGATGCTTAGTATGTTTATTTTTAAATTTTTAATATATTTTGTCTTTTTTACAACAGAACTCAAGAAAGTAGCAATATATTAGATAACCTGCTTTCCCGTATGGAACAATACGCTAATAATTTGGAATCATTAGTTAGTGAGAGAACTCAAGATTATTTAGAAGAAAAAAAGAAATGCGAAGAGTTGCTGTATCAACTTTTACCTAAGTAAGTACCTGTGAAATATATTTTTAATGGTTACTAGATACTAGGTACCTACATTAATAAAGATTTTCTTACCATTATTACACATCTAACTTTTCTGAAGTGTTTTGTATTATTTTCAAAATATGCTAAATTGTATCAACTCAATGCGTATACAAAAAACGACATTTACACTTTTGTTTTTATGGAAACAAACTCATATACAGCATGTAACGGCTGACCGACATAATCAGGAAGGTCCGGGAGTTTTAAATTGACGATGAATTAACACATTATCATCATCATATCAGCCCATGGATGTCCACTGCTAAACATAGGCCTCTCTCATTGACTTCCACTTCGAACGGTTTTGAGCCGCTTGCATCCAGCGGCGGCCAGCGACTCTGACCAGGTCGTTGGTCCACCTGGTGGGAGGTTGTCCCCATGGCGCCTTCCTGTAAGTGGTCGTCACTCGAGAACCTTCCTTTCCCATCGGTTATCGACACATTAACACATAAGTTACCCTATCTATAGGTATATGTTCTTATAGTATGATTTCACTCTGCTGTTTCACGCGGTATATTACCACGTCACCTGTCTACTATAAAATTAATATGATTGTTTCCAAATGCGAGCAAACCCACCATTACAAAAGCATTTACTTAACCGCCAACATTTCTGCCGCTTGGGGCATAAAGTATAATTTGTAAGAGGTAAACACGTAATATTTTATTCAAAACACTCAACTCATGGAATCTTGAGAACTGTCGCATTATAATTTGATGAGATTTACTCATCATACATAATATGACTCTTTACTGACGAAATTAATCTTTCTACAATCTTGGCTTTTCTTTGTCTTTTTGGACTGATGACTTGAAGAAGGATTCCTTCACTGTAAAATATTACGTGGGACGTTTTTCTTCCCGAAACAAAATAAGTGTAGGATTATTCATAGGATGAGTCTTGTTTTGGAAACAAAAATCTCTATCTACGCAGGATGATACAAATGTAGTTAACACATAGTATAATCGTTTCCTTTTACTGTATCTTTTATTATTTATTTATCATCAGATCTGTAGCTTCCCAATTGATCCACGGTCAGTCAGTCGTCGCGGAGACCTTCGAGCAAGTCACCATCTACTTCTCAGATATCGTTGGCTTCACTGCGCTGTCTGCTTCCTCCACGCCGATGCAAGTTGTTGATCTATTGAACGATCTGTACACCTGTTTCGATTCTATCGTTGAGAACTATGATGTTTATAAGGTGAGTGACTATCTCTAGGACCATTATTTTATGGTGAATGATTTCTTCGACTACCATGGTGAGTGATATGTAACCGATGGTGGTAAGCCCATAAAGCATAGAAGCGAATTAGGTCTCAAATCTCAGCTGGGATAACATATGACCGGTAAGTGTCCAGGTACAGATTATTATCAATTTGGGGGTGTTAGCTAGTCAGTTGGTTACTACGGAATTCAATGTTCCTTCGACGAAAGCTCAGGTTTATTGTAGGATTTAAACCCAGTACTTACGCCATACCGAGTTATTTTATTATTGCCTTAAAACTTGTTTTCGCCATGTGTTTCCGGACTCTCACAATGTAAAAAATTTCAAGGCCAAAATGAATAGGTTTAAGTATGCTTTCACCATTTCAGGCTTCATCATCGTCACTTATGGGTGGTCAGTGTTCAAACATTTAGTTAAAAAAAAGTTGATTGTTGGGCTGCCCAACCTACTCTTTAAGATAACTTCTTTACCTTTTAAGATAATCTGAGTAACTGTTATGAGACTTGACAGGAAAATACGAGTAAGAAAATAAAGGAGATTGGTAGACAAGAAAAGTCAAGATTTGGTAAAGACCAAGACCGATTATGTTCAAGTATTTTCTTGTGTATAATTTTTTTTTTACTTTGTATTGGCCTGTGTTTGACCATTGTTTTACTATTTTAAGTGATTGAATTTGAGCGTTATTGTCAGGTGGAAACCATAGGCGACGCGTACATGGTGGTATCAGGCCTGCCCGAGCGCAACGGCACTCGGCACGCGTGCGAGGTGGCGCGCATGGCGCTGGCCCTGCTGGACACGGTGCGCCGGTTCCGCATCAGGCATCGCCCTCACGATCAATTGAAACTCAGGATCGGCCTCCATTCCGGTAAGTGTGCAACTAAAATAGTTATATTCGGCACGATATTATTTACAGTATCGAGAAATCTTAACCATTCCTGGACTTTACTCATGTTTCTCTGTGTATTTACAAAACTTTAAACCAAATTTCATATTTTCATTCATTTTATGTGGGGTTTAGTAATTGTTGGAGTGCTCAATGGGACCCAATTACTAAGTTACTACCTGACTGACCCTATACCGTTTCTTTTGGTGATTTTTATAGCAAAATTGCACAGTTGAGTTAGAGAACCACAAAATTAAGTTGGTTATATTACGGAACCCCTCATGTGCGATTCCAACTCTAGTTTTATTTCACAGCAACACTATTCATTGAGAATTAATCTTGAATAAAAGACAAGCAGTTAACAGTTTTTTAATCAAAAAAGTGCTACTATTTTTTTTAACCGGTTGATGATAAGTTTATATAATCATACATAAAATGTTTACAAATTCACATTACAAAGCGAAATACATTCCATACAAATATACGATATAGTATGTACTAAATCTATGATATATCCATCAAAAATTGACTTACGTATCGCCATTCAGGAGTCAGGAAATAAACTTTTTACACGCTCCGGTAAGCACGTGACATGACTGAGGTGTGACTACCTCTTGTATGAGGTAGGGTAAACTACACAGTAGATAACACTTACACACTTTAAAAAATCGGTATAATAATGTAACTATGTTGGTGTAATGGCTGATCTTGTTCCAGTTAGTAATAATTCGTAGAAAAGTGACTGACATTTTTCGTCTAAGCAATTAGTACTAGGTACTATTAGTTCTAGTTTTAGTTTGTGTGGTGGTGGTAAGCATGTTTTTTGCTTTATCTATTACTAGCTGTCCCCCGCGGTTTCACCCGCGTTCCCAGGATAAAAAATAGCCTATCTCCTTCTCCATACCATAGGCTATCTGCATACCAAATTTCATGATGATCCGTTGAGTAGTTGAGGCGTGAAGGCGCGTAGGCGTAACCAACAAACAAACAAAGGTTAGGAAGTTAGGATTATAATATTCAAGAGAAAATATAAATTTCGATACTTTATCTATATCTGCCTTTACATACAGGATTGATGCATATGTGTAATATCATTTTTTGTGAAAATCTGATAATATTTTGACTTTGTCTACTTTAAAATTGTGCCAAAACCTTCCAAAAATTTGAAAGACAGTAAATCTAAAATTGTTGTGTAGTATGAAAAGCATTTAAAAAAGCCAAGTTTTGTTGACTGTATTTCAGAACTTCGAAATTTTAAACATCGATCGACTGTACTGCGAATGTTCGTGAGTTCGAAAAATGTTGGTTCGAATGTATGCTATTGGGAAAAACGCTAGTTCGAATATTATTCATCGCGAAGTACGTTTTTTCGAAAGTATACCATTGCGAAAATCTTTAGTTCGAATGTTTTTCATCGCGACGTATCTTAAAAAGAAAGAAATAAGCGAAGGCCGATTGTCAACGTGTTCTCATATTCAAGTACCGGTCTACGCATATGTAATTTAAGCGTACAATCTTCCATTGTTTCATATTTTTTTTAACCTAACATATACTTCGCGATAGAAATCATTCGAACTAAAGTTTTTCGCAGTTAGTTTCGTTTGTGGCTAGTTACAATCTACTTTTCCCTGCCTCTTGGAAAAATATTGGCGAAATAATACGCGGCGTGACACGAGAAGCGAGAGGTGTATGGCGTAGGTAGTGATGTAGCTGTCGTAAAGAATCTTTTTATAACCCGGCTTTAGAAAACGACCTGTTTACGGTTATGATTGAAATAAGTACATGTATTTGGAGCTGAAGATGTAATAAACAACAATTCGAACAAATTCCGGCAAAATGAACTTAACGTGAAAGCAGAACCTGAGATCATTAGTGTTTTTATGTATGTTAATATTGTAATCGAATTCATTCAACATAAACTTTTTTTATAGTACTAAGTCGGTAAACAAGCTTACGGCCCCCTGATGGTAAGCGGTTACCGTAGCCATATGGACGCTTGCAACACACGAAGCGTCGCTCACGCGTTATCGACCTTTCCCCCCTCCCCGATGAGCTCTGGTGACCTTACTCACGCGCAGGAACACAACTTTACACAACATAAAGTTATTTGGCTGCGGTACTTAAGGCGGCCCTCTGTAGCCGACGCAACTTCAACGCAAGCATAGTCTAAAAGCTTGTAGTTTCATCCAACGTAATGTTTGACTGCGAAAAAAGAGAGAGCATCAGAGCCGTCGGTTATCAGTCGGTAAATTCCGCTGATCACTCGCGGCCGTTTCGCTAGGTCGTCATTCATGATTTCGCATTCATAAAACTTGTTCCAGGAGTATACTTCTTGTGAAAAAATCTTACAAGTTTGTGAAAAAAAAGTTAGTTATTTAGAATCTCTAATACATTTGCAAGCCTGGTATCTAAATGTTTTCTTTACTTTTACAATTTATAAGTACATTAGATATGGCCAAAGATCAGGCAAAAACGCTGTTTTTCGGAGGCTTTGACTGAATTTGTTTCACACTTTTTTTAAATTACGCCTAGATACAAGGCTAGATATAGTGCACAAGATACTAATTTATTCAAAACATCTAACGAAAAATGTTTAACAACGCCATAATAAGTACAGAGGTTTTGTATGAAAAGTATGACGAATTGAGTCCTCTTAAACTAATATTAAACACGTTCAATGTCATTGGAAGTTCATATACATACTAGCAAGCACCTCGTTTCGTTATAAATTGTGTATAAATCACTTAGATCCTTTGATTTAGCATTTAACATAGTTTTGTTCGTTGCTTCGAGTGTAGCGCGACCAGAATTAATTATCGAAGCCGTGATCGACTAACGTCAGTACACCCATTTGCATTTCGTCAGCATATTGCAGTCTTGTAGCAGCATCTGTGGTGTCAAACTTTTTGTTCCCTAGTCTGCTATGCTAATGGGAGAGCATTTATTGAATCTGAAAATGATCTCCCAAGCAACCTCTGTATATTTTATGTGTATATTTTGCTATCATAAACTAACATTTTGACGATTTAAATGCATCAAGTTTTGACTAATTACAATTATATGTGTACATTATTTTTATACCCAAATTTATGGAAAATATCTAACGTTAATCTAAAATAAAAAAATCCAAAGTTATAACAAAATTATAGTATTTTTATTACTTTGCGAATTTATGACAAAGAAAAAATATTCCAATGTGAGTGACAATGAAACGGGCAGATATTCGGGAATATCATTTTAGGGCCGTGCCTCATCCGGACGTATCTACTTCGTAGGTTATTTTTCTGGTGACTATGAAAAGGGAACATATCCTTCCGCGGACGCTCAGATTGTGGAATGAGCCGTGGTTCCCGTGGTTGCCGTGGTTTTCCCAATGGACTACAACATGGGGTTCTTCAAAAAGGGTGTGAAGAGATTTCTGCAGGGTCGGCAACGCGCGAGTGACTCCCCTGGTGTTGCAAGCGTCCATAGGCTACGGTAACCGCTTACCATCAGGCGGGCCGTATGCTTGTTTGCTACCTAAGTAGTATAAAAGAAAAAAAAAAAACATATCAATAATTAATGTGTGGCCCCAAAACTGGGTCAGTTACTTAAACTTGTAATCGTTATCCACGTTCTTGTTTGTATTATAAAAACATTTTTTACAATTAAAAAGACTAAATTCAAAAAACAAAATCATTTATTCAAAGAGACATTCGCAGCACTTATGAAAAGTCTGACTCTAATACCGGTTCGGAAGGTTGCATTTGCTGAAAAGAGCCGGCAATAAACTACTCAATTACTCTTTTCAAAACAAGCTTAGATTCATTACATAATATTTACATTCTAATCACACTGACAACAACTGCGTGCCCCGGCGTGGCGGCAAAACTACAAAGTAGACTGACTCGATATTTAATAAGTGTAAGGAGCTGTGTCTCTTACATGTATATCAAAATCAAACGTTTACACATTAAACGACTCTCAAAAGGATTAGGTACTGTAAGGAGCAGTGTCTCTTGTAATCACAGTTGCCAGAGTGACTTCACGGTAGGATACACACAGCTCCTAATAATAGTACGAAACATAACTTTTGAGTACGCAGTGATTAAAATAATATCCAAGAAATTTCTCAGATAAGGTAAGTTTATTCATTGCATTTTGTAAGTGCCGTTTGCGCACCGAAACCGAAGGTACAACGAAAGAACAAAACCAGTGAAATATAGGTCTATTATTTTACTCTTTGCAGCGAAACCACAAGCAATAATACAGAATGATGGACACCACTATAGTAAATAATGACTTTTATGGACGGTGACTGACTGAGGAATATAAGTCCCAATTTGGATTTGGTTGCCAAACTTAAAAATAAGATAAATAATAAAACTTACTATCGCTACTCATTTTATGCTGAATCTTGCTTGACAGAAATTAAAATTATTTACCTTTTTTATGTTGATTTTGTACATTTGTAATTTTTTGGCTTTACAATAAAATAGTACGCAAATTGGCAGGAGAGTACCCGAGAACGCTACCTAACGAAATAGTACGCAATGCGTACTAATGCGTACCCTAATGGCAACGCTGCTTGTAATTGCGGTCGGTCGACTGACTTGTAGCCGCCTCGCGTCCCGCTTCGTCGCTAGACGCGGGCGAGAGGCCCGCGGGGCGCAGTCAACGAGTGCGAGAGCTACCTACAGCGCGGCTGGCTAAGGCTAATGGCCTCGCGTTACATCCTCCCCCTCTAACCCGGAAATTACGTCCCCGAATTCGGGTTAGCCTTACGTGGCCTTCCCCTCTTACGTTTCTCTTGAATTGGCGATTGGATGTGACCAACAAATGGGGTTAGTAAGGAAGCGTGGTATTTACCTAGGACGGTGCCATCGCGGATACGCTCCAAGGAGTAAGTGGTTGTGCCAACCACCTCCTGTATCTTGTATGGCCCGTCGCGGCGGGGAATAAACTTTGGTGTTTGCCCCTTAGAAGTATCGTTAGACCCTTGGGTCTTTAGTAGCACCAAATCTCCTACCTTATAATCCGGCGCTGGCCGACGGTTTTCATCCGCATACTTCTTCTGTGCTGCCTGGGCCTTTTCGTGGACGTCTCGAGCATCCATCAGCACAGAAGATAGCTTCTTCAAATACGGTGTTATACTCAGTGCTACATTGTCATTTGTAACGATGGCGCGCATATCAGACAACACATCTGCTGGCGCGCGCATCTCACGAGCGAAACACAAGTAAGCCGGTGAGTAGCCAGTACTGCTCGTAATTGCTGAGTTCATGGCGAATCGTATCGCTGAAAGGTGTATATCCCATGAACTATGGTCATTCCCGACGAGGATAGCGAGTTGTGGTTTGAGATCCCGGTTTTTACGTTCCACCGGATTGCTCTCTGGGTGATAATAGGATGTCAAGGTTTGCGAAATGTCCATGACATGACAAGTTTGCTGCATAACCTCGCTAATAAATTGTACGCCATTATCACTCAGGAGCCTTCTAGGGACTCCGTATCGCATGAAAACTTCCGAGACCAAGACCTTTGCACACTCTTCGCTCGTGGCAGATGCGAGTGCGAATAACTCCACCCATCGAGTGCAGGTATCCTCTACTATTAGGATCCACTTGTTACCATCAGCAGTTACTGGTAGTGGCCTAAACAAATCTACGGCCAAAGTTTCAAAACGGCGCGCAGTGGCAGGCGTCTGTAACAAACCAGCTGGCTTTCTCGTATCAGCTTTGTACCGTTGACACTGCGCACAGTTTTTTATATATTGCGATATATACGAGCGCATTCCCGGCCAGTAGTATTTACCGGAGATACGCTGCAACGTACGCTCTATGCCAAAGTGACCAGCAGTAGGAGCGTCGTGGTAATCAGCCATAACGTCCTTACGCTCCTGCTCCGGTACTACAAGGCTTGCGTCGTCATTGTCTTCATTTTCCGGCCCGTACCGGTACAATACACCATCGACAAGTACGTATCCCTTATCGGCCCACGCCCTCCCCCTAAATGGATCGTCGGACTCTATTGCCTCTACGATTTTGGATATCTCGGGGTCTAATAACTGACCTTCCCGAACATCCTTAGGGCTGCGTGCAGGCATGTCGACTACAGTGTAACACAAGTCGCACTGTATTTCGTCAGTACATGCAGGGCGGGATAGGGTATCTGCAATAACGTTAGCCTTGCCAGGTGTGTACTCAATTTTAAGATTGTATTCTTGCAGACAGAGGGCCCACCTAGCAAGGCGACCGCTCGGGGCTTTCATATTCATCAGCCACCTAAGTGGCTGGTGATCTGACCTGACAACCACATCAGCTCCGTCTATGTACCCACGGAACTTTGACACGGCCCACACGACTGCTAGAGCTTCTCTCTCCGTCGTGTTGTAATTTTTTTCAGCAGGTGTGAGGAGGCGGCTGGCGTATTCTATAGGACGTTCATCAGTACCCTCCCCCTGGAGCAGAGCTGCTCCGAGAGCAAACCCACTGCTGTCTGTTCTGAGGACAAAAGGCTTTGTCTCATCAGCTTGACGCAATATTGGCGCAGACACCAGCAGTGTTTTGATATGCTCAAATGCGTCATGCTGTTCAGCTCCCCACTGCCATGTGCTTGCTTTCTTTAGCAATAATGTCAGCGGCTTGGCGATCTCGGCATAATTGGGGATAAATCGTCTGAACCAGCTAGAGGTCTGCAGGAAACATTTAAGGTGCTTCACGTTCTGGGGTGTTGGCATATTTGCAATGGCAGCGGTCTTGTCCGGGTCCACGTGTATACCACCTGGGACAATAACATGACCTAAAAACTTAACAGATTGCCTAGCAAAATGGCTCTTCTCTCTATTTACACGCAAATTAAACATTGCAAGGCGATCGAAGACGGCCCCGAGGTCCTGTAGATGCTTTTCGAATGACCCTTCAGACAAAATCAACAGGTCATCTAAATAAGCTACTATCATTATTTCAGGGAGGTTGGACTTGAACCGATCGATCAGTCTTTGGAAAGTGGCCCCAGAATTTCGCAGACCCATTGGCATACGCTTGAATCTAAATGTACCAAGCGGTGTCGTAAAAGCGGTTTTGTCCCTGTCGTCAGGGCATACACTAAGTTGGAAAAAACCGGTTCTGAGATCACATGTCGTCATGTACTTCGAAGTTTTAGCGGCGTGGAGTACGTCCTCTATCCTCGGGAGAGGGTAGCGATCAGGTTCGGTCACCGCATTAAATTTGCGGTAGTCTACGCAAAGCCTAAAGCTATAATAATAATAATAATAATCTTTATTGAAATAGAAGAAGTGTACAAAAATAAATGGTTCCCTGGTATCTAAACTAGAATTAAAAATTCTGTATCTTAGATACCAGTCTTCCCTTACAGTGATACTTTGTTCTATATCTAAACAATGGTTCATATTATATAGACAAAAAAAAATAAGTATTAATAACTTTAGTAAAAAGTGTTTAAGTTAGGTTACAATACCTAGGATAAACAAAAAAATATTAATAATTGAACTTTGGATATAAAATAATAATAATAATTGATGTTTGTAGCAATTTATATAAATAAATGTGTGTGTGAATGTGTGTGGGGGTGGGGTGTGTGTGTGTGTGTGTGTCTGTTTGTGTGTGTCTGTGTGTGTGTGTGTGTGTGGGGGGGGGGGGGGTGTGTATGCGTGTGTGTGTTAATGTGTGTGTTTTTATCCTTATTCTCATAGTTGCTGCTGAAGCAGATTTTCTGTTTCTGTATAATCAAACTTATGTAGCCAAGATGTAATTTTGGACTTTATTTGGTAATTGCTGAAATGTTTAGTATCAATAGATTGATTCATGTTATTATATAGATGTGGGGCAAGAAACTGGAACTGACGTCTGGCAAATACACTCTTAACCACTGGTAGGGGTATACGAGAACTTCTTTTCCTCTTAACTGATATGTTCAAGTGAGGTACAGACAGACGGTGGTATCTACGAAGTGACTCGTATATATAAAGCTTTCGCACACTCAGGACCTCAGCGATATTGTAGACTGATGGTGTTGGATGGCGAAATGGCAGATTAAGCATGACCTTAATGACCGCACGTTGTGCACGCTCAGCGTACATAAGATGAGTCTTACGAGCACCACCCCAGACACATATGCAGTAGGATAGAATGCATTGGCACAAAGCTTTATAAATCCGTAGGGGGACCCTCGGTAGCAAACTGGCTTTCACGGCTTTGCAAGAACTCGTTCAGTTTGTCCCTTTGCTCTGCCGTAAGCTCCGTGCCTTCATCCGCGCGTAAGGAGACGCTGGAGACATCCGTTAGCATAACCTGTGCATCTTTTAAAAAAAAAGATTTGACAAAAGGCCATTTACTGGATGGGTCATCAGAAAAGTACCATGACTCCTGGCCTATTTCCAATACCATCCCGGCCGCGGCGATGAAGTCACGACCGAGGAGAGTTCGGGTCTTGTCCCCAGGAAACACCATGAACTCTGTGGAAATTTCTCGACCACCTAAAATAACCGGTACCGTACCGGTTGCCACAGTTTTACATATTCGTGCACCGTCAGCAAGCCCAATTGTACGGTTTTTATTTTGAAAATGTATTCCTTTTTTAAGTAATATAGAATATAACGATGGGCTTGCTACACTGTGCGTGGCCCCTGTGTCAACTATCGCTACACCCTCTGATCCTAAAATACTTACCTCAACCGTAGGATGCGAAGTTTCCTCACTCGATACCATGTTGAACTCCGCTGGTTTCGCAGGATGTCGATTAACTGCACACTTGTCGCATTTTGACCTTAATACACCCTGCTGGCCACATCCATAACAACGTATCGGGTTAGACTCGGTAGTATCACTCGACTGGGGTTTCGCGGATTTATTTTGTAAATTACGACATTCACTCGAAATATGCCCAAATAATTTGCAATGAGTACAACGAACGCGAGTACGTTTCGAAATCTCGTTCGAGTTTGAAGTGAGTTTCGGACCGGTAGTAACGCTCGCACTCGTGGTAACGCCGCGCTCGGCGCGTTCGACTACGCGAGTTGATGTCGAGTTGGTCGCGGTCGCGGGGACGCTCGGCGGCTTCTCTATCTCGCGTATTGCATCCTCGGTAACTCTCGCCTTATCGATAAGACTATCAACACTATCTACGGCATCTCGCGGCAACCGTTTGCGAATTCGCCTATGTAACAATCCATATATTATACTTATCTATTTGCATTAACTCTGGCACATCATATGGCAATTTAACAATTAATGAACGCACTCTCGCGACAAACACATCCGCGCGTTCACTTTCTTTTTGTTCATTAGCAAAAATGTCTCGAAACACTTTGTATCCCGGTCGTTGAACTCCATACATAGTACGTAGGCGCGCCGTCGCCTCCGTCCAGGTTGAAACGCCGCGGCGGGCGCCGCGCCACCATACGGCGGCGTCGCCCTCCAGCAGCATAGGGAGCCCGCGCAGCGCGTGCTCCTCGGATACGTTGGCGCACTCCTTGTACACCTCGACCGCGTCAATGAAGGCTTCCAGCACCTCCGCGTCTCGAGCTGCACCGTTGAACCTCGCCGTGCACTTGGAGAAGTTACCTCCTGTCACAGCGGACGTATTTGCAGCGGGCGCGGGGGAACCTGGCGTCGGTGTTGACGCCGCTGGGTATTGCATCGACCGCATGGTTTCGATGAGGGTTCTGTTCGCTTCCGCCTGGGTTCTTACGAATGTTTCCATTATGGTGGACATGAACCTCTCCATTCCAAGTGGCGCCGTGGCGTCAGAGCAGCCAGGGTCTTCACTGGCGGTGAAAGGGGCGGTGGCCGGGGTGCGGGTGGGATTGAGTCCGCCGCTCCCATGCGGCTCTGCCGCCGAGTCGTAATCTTCTTGGCCGCTGCTGTCGCTCATAGCCTCGTCTCCTTTTGGTTGTTTTTGTGAAGCAGCACGCGTCTTCCTCGGCATGTTCACAACAAAAATGGGACGTGCCCACGGTTGGGAGCCAGTGTAAGGAGCTGTGTCTCTTATGGTGCCTTCTCACGGCGCGTTGTAGCCCGAGCCGCGCCGCGCCGCGCCGCGCCCCGCGCCGTGTGAAGGCAACGGCTCGGCGCGACTTGGGCATGCGCGTCCAATGCTCGGCGCGACTCGGCGTGGCGCGTCCAATTTGGTCGCTTCACACGGCGCGTGGTGGGACGAGCCGCGCCGCGCCGCGCCGCGCCTCGCGCCGTGTGAAGGCAATGCTCGGCGCGACTTGGGCTGGCGCGTCCGATCCGCTAAATGTCGGTAACTTCAAAGGCGCGGCGCGGGCAGGGTTGGATTTCGTAGTATAATAAATATAAAAATAGTACTTATGTAGTATCGTAATGCCAGGATACTTATTACCTACGAGAAAATACCATAATTTTACCTTCAGGTCGATTAATTCTGTTATTTTTTGAAATAAATTAAAAAAATTACTTTAATTATGAAATAAAGTTGTAATAGTTGTTTTAGTTGTAGTAAATCGGCCTATTTACTCCTGATTCTTTCATGCGATGCTGTGAAAGAAAGTAAATTTAATTTGTATTGAATGTATTCCATCTGACGACATGCTATGTCGTGTCAATGCCAAAGACGAAGTTTCGATTGACGGATTGGCTGAGATAAACATCTACTTGCCTAAATTTGGTCAATTTGTACCTACAATAACAATAAAACTAAAATGTCCTTACAAATATATTTTTATTTCAGTTAAATAACAAAATGGACGATAAGCAAAATGCAGTATTATTTTCGACAAGTACCTAGTATAATTTTATTTTCCATATAAGTACAATAATATTTTGAGGGTCTGAATGCAGCCCTGGGCGCGGGCGCGCGCGTGGGTGGCTCGGTTTTGTGCGGAGTTGTGTGTGCGTTTGAACACGTTCATTTCATCTCGAAGCGTTCGAACGTGAGGTACTCTGCGAGCTTAAATATGGAGTGGTCGAATGACACGATTGCCGAATTTTTACATTATTACGAGAACGAACCATCTTTGTTGAACTCGAAAAATGCGGAGCACAAAAATAAGAATGACCAGCACGATGCCTGGATCAGAATAGTTTAGTTAAGGACAAAAAAAACCCGACTGCGTAAAACAAAAAATAACTGAATAGAGTATAACAGCTTGCAATTTGAAAATATAGTATTATATTAAAGTAATTAATTATAGTAGCAGCAATTTTGAAAATATGGTATTTTAATATATATATATACAGGGTGTTGTTTTGGTCGGCGACAAGCGACCCAGGAGCGGTAGTACAAAATATATATCCCCCAAAAATGGACTTAATTCCATTAAATACTGTAAATATGTTGAGAAATACCTTATTCAATTTGAAATAAAATTACCGCAAAGTATGGTTACTAGGCACGTGCACAGACTAGAGCTAGGCGCAAGCCGCCATCGCCCCACCCCTTTACTCCCTCGTACTCCCGTTGAGTATTATGAGTACTTTAGCTTATTACATGATTTTCAAAATTTTTATTATTTTATTTTTATTATAAAAAAAAAGTATTTTTTAAATATTTTTTTTAGCACCAGTATCATTTGTATTATCGACCCTGAGTCGCTCGTCGCTGACCAAAACAACGACCTGTATATGTATGGAATGGGCTGTTTACAAGCTTTCATTTGATACCCATATTTTTGTAATAACGACATTTTTGTTTTAATTCCCCTCCTCTGTTTTTATTCGAAGACGCCATATAAAAATAATATAACCTATGTTACTCCCATAGTTAAGACGAATCTAACGACACCTCATGTTTAACTCCATCAAGCCGTTTAGGCTGCAGAGCATGCCAAAGAAAGACATACATACACTCGAAAAACATAACCCTCCTCCCGGTTCAGTCGGGTAAAAATAGAAATTGTTATTTAAGGGGGCCAACGCAACTTCAACGCAAGCATAGCCTAAAAGCTTGTACCTTTCATCCAACATAATGTTTGACTGCGAAAAAAGAGAGACAGTATCAGGAGCCGTCGGTTATCAGTCGGTAAATTCCGCTTATCACTCGCGGCCGCTTCGCTAGGTCGTCATTCATGATTTCGCATATCATAAAATTTGTTCCAGGAGTATACTTCTTGTGAAACAATCTTACAAGTTTGTGAAAAAAAGTTAGTTATTTAGAATCTCCAATATATTTGCAAGCCTGGTATCTAGATATTTCGTTACTTTTTCAATTTATAAGTACATTAGATATGGCTAAAGTTCAGGTAAAAATTGTGCAAAAACGCTGTTTTTCGGAGGCTTTTACTGAATTTCTTTCACACTTTTTTTTATTTTTGCCTAGATACACGGCTAGATATAGTGCACAAGATACCAATTTGTTTAAAACATCTAACGAAAAATGTTTAACAACGCCATCATCAGTACAAAGCTTTTGTATGAAAAGTATGGGCGGATTGACTGCTCTTAATTGTCGTTTTAAATTTCTCCATGGCTGGACGTGCGACATTGTGCGTTGCGTGTCTCGATATGCGGCAAATTCCAATCAAACGAGCGCCGCGCCGCGCCGCGCCCGTGAGAAGGGGTGACTCGGGCTCGCGCGTGGCGCGTGCTTGCTCGTAGAAATCGGCGCGGCGCGGCGCGGCTCGGCCTACGACGCGCCGTGAGAAGCCACCATTACATGTATATCAAAATCAAACGTTTACACATTAAACGACTCTCAAAAGGATTAGGTACTGTAAGGAGCAGTGTCTCTTGTAATTGCGGTCGGTCGACTGACTTGTAGCCGCCTCGCGTCCCGCTTCGTCGCTAGACGCGGGCGAGAGGCCCGCGGGGCGCAGTCAACGAGTGCGAGAGCTACCTACAGCGCGGCTGGCTAAGGCTAATGGCCTCGCGTTACATAAGTAAATAAATAGCAGACAGCCTCCACAAGCAGCACCTGTTCAGCAAACTAATATGTAAATTGGATTACTGTCGCCATACTCAACTCAGTATTTATTATATTTATTAAAATCATTGTAGTTCCAATAAAATCACGTATTGGTAAGTAAAACTTACAACACTAAAGCTGGTATAAGGGACATTGAAATTCAGGCCTTATTTTCAGGAGATGTGTTGCGAATCACTTCGGGAATCCCAAATGGCTCAGCTATTCCCAAAAATATAATGTAGAAGCTATTCAGCTCAGGGTACGCATATATTACCATAATTACGCTGGTATATCCAGCAAATATATTTCAACGGGATTTCTTAGAATATTTATCTTTATAGCGCACTTATAGAAGTCGATTTCTACGTTACTAAGCTGAAGATATTTGAGGAATATGAAAACTCTTTTACAACTATTCATTCGAATGTGCTGGGGTTGATAACATTAGAATTTTTGGAAAGGTAATAATATATTATCTATTTCAATATCATTGCTTTTAGCTCAGACAAAATGTTCTTTGAATTTAACGTGGATAAGAAATGGTAAGTTTTACGATTTCATATATAATAGAGCATTCAATGTTAAAATTATTGTAGTAGTCTGTACTCAAAATATTCATACCAAAATATTCAGTTGAGGCCCTGGGAAGGTTGCTTTTATAATAGGCAAAATAAACCAATATATTTCAATGGAAATTTTAGACGGATCATTGAGAGCAACTACCTTAAGGTAAGGGCCTATATTTTTTTTGATACCTCAAAAATTTGGGATAGTCTCTGAAGGCCATATTCGCGTGGCTTGAATTACTAAGGTAGTTTGCCCTTACTGACCCGCCTTAAATGTCTGTACTGTATAAATAAAACAACTACAAAAATCATTAATTCGATGGATATAATCAAATCAGATAATAACTAAGAAAAATGTTTCATGTTGTTATTAAGTCTGGAAACATACACAATATACAATAATCTCAAGTGATTTAAAATGCTTTCAATATCAAAGTATTCTTTACAGATATTTCAAAATACAAGAATTATTTTACGCCTAATATAATAAACCAAAAAATTTTGAAATTCTCATTATTATATAACTAAATAATATATGATAATCATAAAATAACACGCAACAAATTGCTGTACATACACACAATCTTAATCCTTTCAATAACTGCAAGCATACGTAAGCTTGAAATTTTTATGTTTTTCATTTTCGTATCAAAGGATAAGCCCAGAAGCATCATTACCACTCTCATTAGAGCAACAAAAGTGTCAGTTCCATATTCATATCCTCGGATAATGAGCCAAGGGGGAAAATATACGAAAAATGTAAATAAAATACGCAGTCGTCTCTTTGATAAGCCACGGAAACATTTCCGGGAGTAATCACTCGGAATCCCGCTTAATTGTAAGTAGGCTTTGTTTGCGGATTATTTCAAAGGGTCTGCATTGTTTGTTTATATTAATTAATTGTTATTATTTGTATATTAGTAATTCTGTACAGATTTTAATGAAGGCGAGAAATAGTAAAGTAATATCTTGGGATTCCAAGAAAAAAATATGTAATCTGATCTGAGCGACTTTGACAGGCTGTCATTAGCTAACCCAGACTCTTGTATGATGCTTGTAAACTAAAATTACGAGTCATCATTAGGCTTTTCGCTTCGGTCATAAAATAATCTTGGTGGAACTTTGATACATTGTGAAATAAGGACTTTGAAAATAAAAGCCAGAAGGGAATGGCTGTGGAAAGTTTTGTAATTTCATTAGATCCCGAAGAGAATCACCTTCAGTTTTCATAATTTTATATGAATCACGAAGAAAATATTTTAAAAGAACTTTATAAAAAATGGCATTTTCATCATTTGGATTTATCGAACAAATTAAAGAATTATTGACATAATTTGGAAAAAAATCCAATTAAAGCGTTTCCAATAATTGCTAACGAAGCAATTATGAAAAGATTTTCACGTAGACCTTTGATTAATGTACGGGAATTTTAGATTACATTACTTTGCCCAAAGCCCAGTACGAATGAATAACCTTTTAATTGAATTTGTTTCTTTGGACAGAATGTTTACTCGAGCTTTGCAATCATTGTGTTCAATTCTGGCAATTTTTTCCCCGCGGCGAGTATGTTTGCTTTATGTTTTCAATAATTGAAGCATTGCAATAATTTGACGTTGTTTCTTTTAATATTTCATTTTTTTTAGGGCCTATGTTGTTAAAAAACATAGATACCTACTTTTGAAAAAAAGAGTTACCGTGCTTATATCAATGATTAAATAAATAATGTTACAGTATGTTCGCTTCAGTGGTTTTAAACTACGATATAATACTCAACATCTATGTAATCTCTTTATAGGGTGACTGGTAATTAGTAAATGATTCTTTTAAAAAATAATTAATAATATATTATATATATAATTAATAATTAATTTAAAAAATAATATTTGGGAAAGATGTTTATCATGAATACAATCATGTGTCTAAGTATCGTTTACAAATTACCAGTCACCCTATACAGGGCGAATTTTTATTTCTAGCCAGTGTGGGCAACTTCTGAACTACAGTTCTCAGAGAAAAATGCTGAAAGGAACCCCGAGCTGAATTTTGAAGAAAATTAAAGTGCCATTAAAATTTATTTAAAAAAAATCGTATTTTCGAAGATATTGAATTTTAACAAAAAAATTTTTTTTCGATATTCTGCTTCTTCGTCACAATATGAACAAAATTATGTAAGACAATCTTGCTCTCAAGTTGCTAGAAGTTATCCAAAATATTATTTTATATTTTCCTTGACCATGGTTTTATGCTGCGTAAAGTTTGACGAGGTGTAGCAGATCTCGCAGGGATCTCACTATGTTTAGCCATAAAGAATTGGCTCTTAGCATTCTGACAAAAAATTTGAGGTCAATTTTGATAACTTTTAGCAACTTCAGACCAAGATTGTCATACATAATTTTGTTTGTATTGTGAAGTAGAAGCAGAAAAAGAAAAAAAAAATTGAAAAAAATTAAAAACATTTTTTTTTCTTTTTTTTAATGGTATTTTTATTTTCTTCAAAATTTAGCTCGGGGTTCCCTTCAGCGTTTTTCTCTAAGACCTGTAGGTCAGAAGATGCCCTCACTGGCTAGAAAAAAAAATTCACCTGTATACGTATAAAAATTAATCCCTATTTCGCTTCGTCACACCATAACTTGAGAACGAGTTTACCGTCTTCTAATACTCTGGAGAAGGTTATTCCAGAAAAAAAATTAAGAAAGTTGCGTAGAAAATTAGAAAATTTAAGAAAACTTAACGATAGGGTAGCGTAGGATATCTCTCGGGTACGCAGGTGAAACCGCGGGGTGCAACTAGTATTTAAATAATTAACTGAAGAATAATCTGAGAAAAAATCCATCTCCTATTAGGAAGCCGTAAAGTTTATTAAGCGTAACATTCTTAAACGATTATAAATTATTACCGCCGTTAGATCGGACAAAGTTCACCTTTTCCTCTTTACTTTGGAGAAGCTCTTTAAAAGTATTATCATTAATCATGACTTCATAAAAATGATTTATGAATCTCGAAATATTTATTACTTTTCAACTTTTAACATTTTCACGTTTTATGAATCTTCTTAATATACAAATTGTTATTTTTCTAGAGGTTTTCTTTCATTAAAAATACGGGCCGTATGCTTTTTGCTACCTATGCATTATTTCGCTCAGAGACCAGCTCGACTGGGCAAGTACCTCCACCTTACAGAATATCGTAGACAAATAATGTTATGTACTTACGCGTGAGTAAGGTCGCCAGAGCTCATCAGGGAGGGAAGGATCGGAAATGCGTGTGTGATATCTCGTGTGTTGCAAGCGTCCATAGGCCTTCGGTAACCGCTTACTACTAGGCGGGCCGTATGTTGTTTGTTTGTTGTTTTCCGACTTGGTTTTATAAAAACACATCTACTTAACAAACCAATACAACCAGACGGTGGTTATCTGCCTTCAAATTGCCCTCACATTCCATTCTTATTGTAACACTGATTTAATATAGATTTTCAATCCCAGGTCCATGCGTTGCTGGTGTGGTTGGTCTCAAAATGCCTCGCTACTGCCTGTTCGGTGATACGGTGAACACAGCATCACGGATGGAGTCCAATGGAGAAGCCCTCAAGATACACGTGTCACCGGTCACAAAGGCCCTCCTTGACACCTTCGGTACATTCCATCTAGAATGCAGAGGAGAAGTTGCTATGAAGGTATGCTTTTTAGATACTTTAAGCTCATCTTGCAAAAAACTTTATGTTAAAAATTAACAATCTTCATTACTCTGTGCCAATGTTATGAGATTTTTAAATTTGTTACAGGGTAAAGGAGTTATAGTCACATATTGGTTATTAGGTGAAATAGTAGATCCAAACGCACCTAAAGAGAAAATACCACTGATAAAAAATCAAACGTTATCAACTGAAAGCGGGTCAATATCACATCTAACTCCATTCAGACAACGACTGGACCATGGATCAAGATCATCGAGTAGACGGGGATCGGGAATATTTCAAAATAAAAATAGTGATCTCAGCAAATTAGAGAAAGAAGCCCAACCACTTTTGCAGAACCTCACTATTCAAAGACAATATTCAGACCCTACAGAACCAGTAACGAACGGAGTTACAGATAATTGTGAAGAATTAGATAAACTTAGCGTTTCTAATTCTATATCGCTAAATGTTAATTCCCTGAATCATAACTCTGTAAGTCAAGGCGGACAACCGAGGGTCAAATTGAAGGATTGCCAAATGAACTCCATCGGTAATCACAAGTCAAATAAAGTAGGTAATAATAATTGGATATCCAAATTGCCAACGGCGAGTTCATTTGACAATGGCACAAAGAAAGGCAGCGAGCATCTGAAGGATTACAGCAGCGTCCCTTTATTGTCGAAAGCCGAAACACCAAATGATTCAATTGTATAAATATTTTGTACTTAATTCTTCAATCATGAGAGAAATAGAGTTGTGCATTTTGTATACTTATTTGAACAAAATATATCGTTTAGATGTAGGATTTTCAGATATTTTTCTGTGATGGAAACTTTGACTTGATTGAATAAAATAGAATTAAAATTGGTAAAACAATTTTTTTAAAATAACTATATTTTTACTGTACACTTTTGGCAAGATAAAAAAACCGATTCAGATACAAGCAGATCTTTAGCTCAGTTAATTTCACTTGAAAGATAAACATAAAACGTAACAACTCATCTATGAAACGAGAAATAAAATTTCTGATTATATCTACTTAAAATTTTGCGATTTGGGAAATAATTAATCTTTTTTGCGGGAGATTTGTTTAGCCCGCATGCAATCTGAAATGAAATGAGCCGTCGTTTTTCCATGGGCCTAAGGTCTCGACGGTGTAAGGTGTATTTGTAGCTGTATCGTCTTACGGTATTGTTAAAATAACAATGCGATTCCGAGTTTCCGATTCTATTTTGTATATTAATAAATACAGCTATCGAATGTGTTAGTTTTAATAAATGTTTACCGTTATTAAGACTTAGGTCTCTCTCTGTAATTATAGAGATGTATGCTCACATTTTTCTAACATTCCTATGTAAGAGCTTCGTAAGTCCATCCTCATTATAATCTTAAGGAATATCGTCGAAGTCTAGTGATTGTCTAAAGGTGCATTGAGCATGATCATTCTAAATGATTTGTCTCTAGCACTTTAACTTATTCGATGTGACAGTACTTAAAAAATGTATTTATTAAACTTTATAACCAGTGATGAGTCTAGTTTGTAAATATTAAGAGCTAAGTGTTTATTTATTGTAAATACCATTACGTGTAACGTTGTTGTGATCCTAGAGAGTATATTGAAGTGTATTTATAATTGTAGACAATTATTAAGAGAAAATAAATGTTTCTTGGACGTTATAGCAAATATAATGAGTGAGAATAAGATTTTTGTTTAATTTAAAGAATGATAAATACCGAAGGAATATATATCCTGTCTGGCCATTTACAAATATAAAGCAGAACAATTAATCCGAGAGATAAATTACATTCTAGTGATAAATATCTGCGATAATTGAATCTAACAAACGTATTCTCATTAAAGCGTCCATAACTTGAGTGGTGAATACAAAATTTCATCTAAAATCTTGCCAGAACTTCGCCCCGAAATCTCTCTGCCGCCGAATGAATACAGCAAATTTGGTTTCTAATTATAATAATAAATAATGGATTTAATTTGATCTCATGAATGCCATCTGTTGTCTGACTTCAATTATTATTAAATGACAATCTTGGCGTAAAATTTTCAATTGATTCATTTACGATGAGTCGTTTTTTAGCGCACTCAAATTTAAAACCCAGCTAAGTGTATGTAGATGAATATATACCAAAAAGTTCCGCAAAATGACTTTTCTTGATCTAGCTCTGTAATTTGTCAGATTTTTCAGAACTACTATTTTAAATGTAGGTTGTGACTCTACACGTGTGGTGATCCCACAGGTAACTCGTATTCAATTTTACAAGATAAGAGAGAATAAAGATACGATAAGAATTAAGTAAGATAATTACGATAAGATATTTCGTACATTAAGAAAAGAAAAGCTGGCAGTCTTTTTCTTTTTCATACCATTTGAGGTGGTATTTTAGATGTTTTCAAAACTTATAACTAATAATATGCTGGATGCTGGATGCAAGCGGCCCAGAACCGTTCGAAGTGGAATTCAATGGGGGAGGCCTATGTTCAGCAGTGGACATCCATGGGCTGATATGATGAATAATATGTCTGCCAAATTTGAGCGTCATACACCTTATAAGTAAATAGGTAAGACGGTTATGACGGTAATTTTACGTAAAAATCTAAATATACTGCGACATTTGTTTTCTGTTTGGAGATCACAAAAACATATCATAACACTAGTTTACAGTGCATCTGTTGCCGGGATTTTTTTGCTGTTGCTCACTACAAAGGTATGCTAAGTACAAATATAAAATTAGTTTTTTTATCAGCTCTAGTTTTTGAGTTTCAGGTATCTATTTTCAAAACAGAAAAACACTTGTGTTGACTAAGTAAAAAAAATAAAAAAAATTATGTAGTTCTAAAAATTTAGTTTCAAAGCTCTCCTCTTATGTGTAGTCTTTAGAATCAGGGACCAGCAATAGCATTTTTTTATCCCATAAACCCTAATCGCGTTCTTCCATGACACAAAAATCTTGATGCATACATACGCTCATCCTGCTCCTCGCTCATATATCCTAGATTTTCAGGAAATCTATCCAAGTGACTATGGAGAAAGTGGTGTTTCATGCTCATATTGCGCCCATTTTTTATTGTAAAAGAAGGTCTGTTGAAGACCTCCTTTTTTAAACATAATTTTGAAATTCTCTATTTCCGAGAAAGTTTTGCATCACAGAGACAAAAGCTTTCTTTCAGTCTTGATGCTAACAAATCTGAAGCTAGTTTAGAATGATTAAAATCTCTTACAAGATTATTTAATTAGTTTTGTGATACCTACACGTGTGTTTGTTGGATACATCTTTAAAATCAGTATCATTTTCAGATGAGCTTGGTTCTTTATCGGCTGGTACTAAGGATTCAGATATATTTCTAGGCACTGAAGAGTCAAATGAATATTGCACTGGACGCTGAACATAAATACTTTTTACTTGGGTACTGCCATTAAACTTGATTTTTTGCGTCAAATGCCTTTTATGTTGACTCTACAAAAATAAGTCATTGAGATAATTTTGTGGTTCTCGCCAAATGGTTAGTCACTTATTAACAATCTTAAATATTCAATACATGATTTACAAATACAATCAGGTGGCCAAGACATCTCATTTTTATCCAAGATCATCCCAAAACACAGTAAATAAATGTTTTGACGACCTCTGATATAAGATTTCTTCAATTGTGAAACAAATTTCTCCACATAAAAAGCAAGAATTGTTGAAACAACTTCTCCTTGAAGCAATCATGTAGGAAAAAGTTCAGATATTAATCTTAACAAACTGAAATACGTACGTTATCAACGGAAAAATACGTTTAGATGATAAACATCAAAAATGAAGTAAATTGAGCTGCACAAAAATTACTAAGGGTAGATTTATAAGAACATAATATCATCCAAAAAAATCGCGGCAACAGAAAAAATTTTTTTTTGTATCCTAGTGTAATTATTTACAACAAAAAAAAAACATTCTACTTACTGGAAATTTGTTACATAACACCAAAACTAAACTAAAAGGTGTATTTTACGGGCTGTTAAATCTAATTTAAATTTACATATAATTCAAGGCAAGGACCACATACGTTAAACGTATGTTAGTCCTGGAAACGACTGAGTGTTTTGAAAAGGGAAAATTTGCATTATACGATAGACTGGTTTAAATACGGATACGGTAAATTGTATGTGCGAGTTCTTGGAAGTAGTAATCAACATACCTAATTCTTCTTTTTAGTCGGTCACTCTTGGCAGAGTGGTCGTGGTCATGGATTGTCCCTTTCGCGTATGACCGCTGCATTAGCAATGTTCCTCTATTTCTGTCTATTTGTGGCGTTTTGGGAATATTCTGTTATGGTACATTGTGTGGCAGATTTTATGAGGTCAAGCCACCTGGATGGAGACCAACCACGTGAACGTTTGCCCTCAACTCGACCCTGGATGACCAACCTCTCTATAGAATTATGTTTATGGGTGACGTGTCCGAAAAAATTTAGGATTCGTACCTGAACAATCGACGAAAGTCTTTGTTTAATCCGGAGTTCTCTTAATCGCTTGGCTCGCGGTTAAATGACATCAATTGTCCCTCGCGAGAACCAACGGGTTAAAATTCAAAGTACCGTTCTGTGCTCTCTGTAGTTATTTTTCCCACTCGAATCAGAATCACTAATAGAACACATCCGTGTCAAAAAAACAGTACCTTTATTATTCATAATTTTGTCGTAAGAATATCCAAAATACTAAATACAAAATGCTGGATAATGTTAACAAGTAGATGACCTTGAACTTTAGCTTAAACAATGGTATCAATCGCAGTCACGAATCAAATAAAGAAAATTGATAATTTAGCCCAAAATCAATGATATTGGATTGAGTCATGGTTAAGAAAAATCATACCAGCGAACTATGACACGTCATAGTTTTAAACAAAAGTACTACGCTTCCCCTGGCAAGCAGTATCAAAAGATGACCCATTTATTCACTATTTCAATGTAGTATAACACTTGACTTTTTCATTCCTTAAAAAAGCTTGTATTAAAGCGAGCTAACCATAATAATGTATGTAAAGTTAACAAGATGGTTGCCCAGTACATTAAGCTTGTCCTGTGAGGTAAACATTATTTAAAACACATAATTAGTATTCCGGAAGGTAAAACGCTCGTGGTGTAGCTTGATTAGCCATTCTTAATCGATCGGCAAAGTTGAACAATCACGTTTCCGACTTTTGGAAGATACGTAAAGCCGTTGGTCCCGGTGTAAGGGCCGAAGATGATGATTCTGATAGGTGGATTCGGACGCGTTAGCTAAATTTCTTGGCTATTTCGGTCACCGCACATAAACCCCTTGGATTTCACTAACTGGGGCTGCATACAAGAGAAAGTATGCTGAAAAGCAATACAAAATAACGTCGAAGAGCGTTATAAAATTATGGTTCTCTCGTTTTAAAATTAGCGATTTTTTTATGAAATGAAAAGAGTCAAGCGCTTTCAAGAGTTATCTAATTATCATTTAAATATATACCAACAGAAAGCACTATAAGAGAACATAATAATATTATATCCCTGTGCGGTGTGGCGTGACAGCTGTCGCGGTATCTACGAAACATCGTACAAATACCTAGAAGAATATCCTTCTGGATATATATCACTACTATAGAAACAGTGAATATTGCTTATACAACATGTTTTATATAGGCATGTCTGACCAAAATCACACTATGGTAATTGACGATGTGGCCGAAGGTGGTAAGCACACAAATACAAGGAGGGAATTAGTTCTTAAGTACAGCTGTTGAAACCCAACATGATGTGTTGGGTTACTTGGCGACAAATTGTACGCCATATTGTTATAGGTTACTTTACCATTTGATGCGGCGACAATTCTGGCTCGCTTTCCGCTTTTCGCTTTTCTGGTGGGCACGGGTGCTTCGGTGATTATCTGTATAAGATCGGACGTGAGACAACGGCGGCCTGCTTCCACTGCAGTGGGAGCGGCCAGGATTAAAACAAAAAGGTTCATTTACCAAAACCTACAAGTCATTGTAGAAATCATACTCAGTACCTTCGTCACAACACTTGACGTAACACCGCTGAGCTATCATAGCTTAAAATAAAAAAAAGCATTTTTAGTAGGTATAGCTGTTTCATACGGTTTCACCCGCATTTTTGAGATAAAAATATCCTGCTTTCTTCAAGGTCCAATCTACTCAACTTCTCTCGTTTCCTCTTTTAATCGTGTAGTTTAACCGTGAAAACGAGACAAACAGAAAAGACACTTGCATGTATTTTATTGTAAGAAACGAAATAGCAATATAATTAATGTTTCCAATTTCAGTAGGTACCAAAGAACCATTTACAATACCTGAATTACGCAGCCATTTCCTCATTGATAGATTAAACCGCTTCATCTGCCTATATAGCACAATGCCGCCTCAAGACTCGATCGGATTAGGGTTATCACTCAGATGAAGTATATGTATCTATAATCGAGTATTGGTTAGATGGTCATAGCAGAAAATATCATTTCCGTAGTAGAAATGGCAAAGAGTTCACGCAAAGATTGAAGTGTTGATAAACCTACAGGAAAAATGTTTCATGGTGACCATTTAGAAAAATACTGGGTAGGACCTCCCACAGATGACCCGGAATAGATAACTCACAAAGATGCATTGTGCAATGAACTAACTACGATATATTTTGTTCGATTCTAACATAAACCTTTTTATGAGTCTATGACGTGTCAATATTTCTCTTTCAATACAGTCATTGTCTCGACCACATGCACTCTTTTTCCATTTGCCTTTAAATAGTAAATTCCAATATTTAACATGGTCCACTATTGGCCAAAAGAGTGAAGAAATGATTTCAAGCTATTAGGAGCAGTAAAAAGTGAAATCGAGGTGAAAATGTCTGTTTTTGAGCGCTGATAACTGTGGCTGAAAATCAAGTAAAAGGGTTTCCATATCATCGTCCAGTTGGTCGGTTATGCATGCGCTGCATCTGCAACATATCTGCACGGCCTGTGGGATCCAAAAAGTTCAAAAACCACACAAAAGAAAATTATACCTAAGCTTAATTTCAATTGTCGATTATGACGGCATTTTTGACGGTTGTATTTTTTATTTTAGAAAATATTGTTTTATGTGTATTTATTTTAGGTGTATCACCGTGTATCTTGTTTTGAGAATTTATTATAATAGGTCTTTACCTATGAAATTGCCGTTCTGCAGTACTGGCCATTTCAAATCAAAATAATTTTTGTTTGGCTAAGAATTCTAATTTCAAATTCTTTTTCCAAAAGTAGTCATTTGTTTATTGATTAGTGTTACATTTTCATCGCATTTCAATCTTTTTCGGATCATGGATACGTTAAAAATTCGAGTAATTATGGAATATGAGTACCGTCGTGGCAGCAACGCGGCACAAGCGGCACGCAACATCAACGACGTTTACGGAGCTAACACTACAAACCAACGCACCACCTGTATTGGTTTGCTCGCTTCCGTTCTGGAACTTTCGACCTAAAAATGAACCTCGCGGTCATCCGAAGACTTTGGTCGACAATGGCCCTGATTCTGTTGTTCACGACTAAACTAATTTTAATGTCACTATGTCTCTTTCTAACAAAGAACATAAGAAAAGGATGTAAGAAATTTAGTCCTGTCAAATTAGTCCAATGCTTGTTTTCAATATAAATTTAGTCGCCATCTATCGCGGTCACGCCTAAATACACGCAAAATAAGACGGCAAAGATTAATTTGACAACTTAAAATATGTTCTATCCTTTTCAATCATGTTCGTAAGAAAGAGATAAGATGTGACTAAAATTAGTTTAGTGCGATTTACAACAGAATCGGCACCAATGACGAATTAAAGGCGATTGTGGAAGTTGATGATACACAATCGACGGCTGAATTAGCAGCAGCTTTCGACGTTAGCGTCAAAACAATATTGGTCCATTTGCGTCAAATTGGCAAGGTAAAAAAACTTGACAAATGGGTGCCCCACGAACTCAATGATCGCCAGCGCGAAGTACGCGTCGAAACGTGCCTTGCACTGCTCAACAGACACACAAATGAAGGAATTTTGAACCGCATTGTTACCTGCGATGAAAAATGGATTCTGTTTGATAACCGCAAGTGCTCAGCAAGTTGGTTGGATCCTGGTTCAGCACCTAAACAATGCCCTAAACGAAAACTTACCCCTAGAAAAGTAATGGTCACTGTTTGGTGGTCTAGCGCCGGTGTGATTCATCACAGCTTCTTACCAAACGGGTAAGCATTACTGCAGATGTGTACTGTGAAGAACTGAACACAAGTATTGGTCAATCGCTCGTCTCCGCTGCTCCTGCACGATAACGCGCGACCTCATACTGCACAGCAGACGGTCTACAAGTTGCAAGAATTGGGGTTGGAAGTTCTCCGTCATCCGCCCTACTCACCAGACCTTGCGCCTACAGACTACTTTTTCCAGAATTTGGATAACTTCTTGGCGGGAAAAAAATTTCAATACCCGAGAGGCAGTACAAAATGCCTTTGAAGAATTTGTTGCCTCCCCCGTCCAGCTGATTTCTTTAAGAAGGGCATCAATAAACTGCCACTGCGTTGGCAAAGATGCATTGATTGCATGGGCGATTACTTCGATTAATACAAATAAAAAATACATGAAAAAAAATCGTTTAAATTTTTTCATACAAAACGGCAATTTCATAGGTAAAGACCTAATATCTTAGTAGGTACAGCAGGTTAAGTTATTATATGTAACGATCATATTTATTCTGTAATTACTAAAGACTAATGTTACGCCCTTTCTAAAATTTTATTAAAGTATATTGCGAAACTATGGAAGAAGAAAACCAATAGAACGTAAATAAACGAGGCGTATGTAAGGCAAATCTTACAAGGTTATCGAAAAAATTAACCAAGGAAACCGCATCCTTAACGATGCTCAATTTATTGGAAGAAAGAGCTATGAAAACATTTGGTGAGTATGAAAGCATAAATATTTTAATAAACGATAGCGAAACTGCTGACCCCACTGTTACGGAAGATTGCTTTCTTCATTGTGTAGAATTCATTAGATCCGAACTCTCCCATAAGAAAAGTACCAATCTAAGCACTTCTATCAATTCAATATCAAAATTAAAATTGCCTAATATTCAGATAAATCCTTTCGATGGTAAATATTTAGATTATCACCCATGTTAAATATTGGAATTTACTATTTAAAGGCAAATGGAAAAAGAGTGCATGTGATTGAGATAATGACTTTATTGAAAGAGAAATATTGATAAGTCATAGACTCATAAAAAGGTTTATGTTAGAATCGAACATACTCCCGACAGAATAATTACACGATACTATATAAAATATGTGAATTAATTACTACGACTTGTATAACATAGCATATGACAGTGGACTGTAGAGTTGTAGGTTTTCAATCAATTAGGTTAACAATACATCTTTAATGCTAACTCATTAAAACTACGTAAATACAAATATAAATTAATTCAAATAGAAACTTAAAATCTGAGGTAGGAAGTACCTCTTTATTCTTATCATAACTTAACAATATTATAATCAAGTAAATGTCACATGTAGAAAATTTATTTATATACAGATAACAAGGCAATCCATAACCTAATTTTCAATTGGCAAAATACAATTTTTTGTTATTGGGGTTGTGCAACATCTGCCATTAGCCTTTCTTACTTCTAAGGCCCTAACCTTTCCATCACTTCCAGGAAATACCTTGATTACCCTGGCCATAGGCCAAACTATTGGAGCTGTATTGAGCTCTTTTAACAAAACTAAAGACCCTACTTTTACATTTGGAAGTACATCCTTCCATTTAGGACGATTTGGAATATTAATATACAGGGTGATTTCGAATTACTTAGCTATTTTTAAGGAGTCTCTCATTAATAAAAAATAAAAAATTCATGTTTTATTTTTAGATATAATTTTTATAGAAAAAAATAAAGTTATGACGATCCAAAGTTTTCTCAAAATTACCGAAATCGTTGGTCGTACCGCGCGCCAATACGCTACGTCACATAGCTGTCAACAACCGAGAATGTTAGATACTGCCTATGTATACGAAAACACGAACACCATCCAAATTAAATATCCTATACATCACTCGCGGTATTCTTACCCGTTTAAAATTTATAAAATGAAGCCACAAAAATACAGTAACTCACTTTTTTTATTATCTCAATTACAAACATACTCATCGTATCACAATTCTAACATTATGCATCGTTGTAACACTTTAAAACTTTAGGGCCAACTTAAGGCTAATTTAAAATCACATTGAACTGAATATTGCAGTTTATTGACAACTTATTATTTGGTTTTAAATAATACACTTCCAGTGAGCTGCAACCACAGAGCGCACAGTTGTGTGGGGTGGAGGGCGCTGCGCGGCATCGTGTGTGAGGCAGAAGCCCTCCATTGATCAAACTGATAGTGTACTTCCGAGAGTTCCATAATTATTCAATTAAATTTAAAAATATTTTGTATCACCCAGAAACGACTGTTGGTCTTCTAAAACGTTGCCCTAGCAACCAGTAACCAGGGAATACCTGCGTGCGCAACTCAATTTTTTTTTTTTCATAATCAGAAATTATTTCAAATAGGTTGACATGAAGTATTAAGCTGAACGCACACCTAAACACGCCGTAGCAATTTTTTTTGTATTCTTTGTATGAAATTAAAAGAAAAGGGAAGAGAGGTTTCGTATAAGGACGCTTCCACACGTCAAACAATCGGTAGTCCAATTGTCATTCCGATTTGAGGCCTTTAGAGCGGCTTTGTAAGACGAGTGCTTTGTCAGTAAAGAATTCAAATGAGAAGAACATTTGAATGTCTCTCAGTCCGACTTGAGGCCTTTAGAGCGGCTTTGTAAAACGAGTGCTTTGGTAGTAAGGAATTCAAATGACAAGAACATTTGAATCTCTCTCTGTTCGATTTGAGGCCTTTAGGGCGGTTTTTTAGGACATGTGCTTTGGTAGCAAGGAATTCAAATGCGAAGAACATTTGAATCTCTCAAATCGAAAGAATTTATTCTCTTATAAAATTGAATCCACCGACTGACATCAGACATTTTTAGCGAAATAGGCAATTTTAGAATTTATTTCTAGGATAGGTTCGTTTAAGGGTTATTAACCAAGTCAAACGTTTTAAAAAGCTATCCTGTTTTCTGCTTACAAAGCTGACATTCAAGTTTTCTTCTCTTTTCGACATACAGTCGGCCGGCGATTGTATGATGCGTGCGGGCTGCCTAATGTATTGTTAATAATTAAGGAAAGATAAGTTTCCTCCTTAGTGAAAATTAAAATTAGAATTTATTTAAGAAGATTTTAGTGAATGACAGATTCGATTCAATGACAGTTTTTATTAATCAAAATACTCGAAATGTAAACAACATTATGAAGAGTTTATTCCTGATATTACTTAATTTTGTGAATGGAAAATGGAAAAATAATATGGTGAAATTTTAGTAGGTATTAAACACAATTTCCACCTAGTGCGCGTTACGAAAGAATTCACGTATTTCCGCAGCATATTTCAATGTTCCGGTGACGTCTACCAGCTGAAGTTCAAGGTCATCTACTTGTTAACGTTATCCAGCAACGTGGAGTATTTAGGATATTCTTACGACAAAATTATGAAAAAAAAAGGTTCTTTTTTTTTGCACGGATGTGTTCTATTAGTGATTCTGATCCGAGGGAAAAAAAATAGCCAAGTAATTCATAATCACCCGGTATTGTTTTGACCAATACCTACTTCCAAAATCTCTGTTGTAAGACAATACATTTATTCCAAAATTTAATTCGGTTTTCAGATGTTTTTGTGAGATATTGATCTGGAATACAAGTGAATGGAGCGCCAGTCAAAAAGTGAACAATTATACAAGAAAATATATGGGAAGAAAATATGATGGTGTATGCAATTCAAGAAGTTAATGTAAAGCTTAAACTCATTGTTACAAAATATAAAATTCCTCGCATAAGATTGCAAAGGCACATTAAAAAAGGATCTGCCACATTGTGATTCTGTTGCATATTTTGGCATTTCTTTCGGAAACCATTAATATATTTCTATAGAAATATGAGTTTCCTGTAATTATTTGAGCTGGCCATTTTGCCCAAACCCTCATGGCCGCTTTAGGCGCCCACTCGGGCAAAGCGGTTTTTGACAAGGTTTCGTAATTTGTTAATTTAATTTAAATATTTGCGTGAATTTAACTTGCATATTAAACAAAAAGAATACACTTTATAAAAATTCTTTTTAAGTCTAAAATAAGATCTGATTGAAAATGTGGATAGTAGTGAAGACAAGGCAGTTGAGTTTCCCAAATGTATGTTATGACATATTGATAATTCATAACATAGCCCTTATTAAGAAAATATGCTCTACATAACGGGGTTAATAAGTTAATAAAATTTTACAAAAAAAATACATGCCTGTTTTGTCACGACATATTAACAACTTTTGAGCTTAGGAGTGATTCAGTAATCTATATATATAAAAATGAAACCCGTTTTCCGTTGTCACGACATAACATGAAAACGGCTTGACCAATTTGGCTTATTTTTTTTTTGTAGTTTTCTAATACTCTGTACAAGGTTCTTACGGAAACAAATATTAAGAAAATCTCTCAGAAAGATTGAAAAATATACATTTAATTTTGCATATTTTAAAAAACGCGCGTAACGAATGTCAACGTCATTCAATTTAAAACATGATTTGACATTCGACTTCTAGGCGAAACGAAGTTCGCCGGGTCCGCTAGTTATTAATAAATATTCTGAATTTACATATCTAATTAATCGGGGTAAATTATGTTTGCTTCAGATGCTGCTTACCAAATAAAATGATACACTAATGATCTTTATAAAGAAACTATTTCAGCTGGGCAGCTTAATGTCCCAAATATTCAATCGAAGTTAGTACTGGCAGTTTTACAAAAATTTCAATCGCTCTTGGAGAATTTATTTATTCCTAAATACCCCATCACCGAATCTATGACTTGCATGAAACAGAGCTGGTTAAATTCATGGCTAATAATTTTTTGCAGATTAGAATCCCATCAAAACTCATACACAAAAACCATTACGTGTTATACGTACAAAAAGACAGAAATTATATAATAGTACATTATGATACATGTGTGCAAAGTTGGTAATTAGGCGGTATTAAGTGATAAGGGAGCCGAGAGTGTAATAATCAATGCACATGCGTGTCATACGACGTTTTTCAACTCACTTGTGTGGAAAAAAACAGACTTGTATTTCTTGGAGTAGATTTTTCAACCAGACAATAAAAACGTTAACAACATAGCGCGCAGCTTTTGTTTATTTTTACGAGCATTTGTGTTGAAAAACTATTTTATTTTCGCATGTATGATAGCTACTGCTAGCTTTTAATTTTGAATCCTTGTAGTATCATGAACACGGTGGTATAGGGTTGCCTGCGAAAAATTAGTCCCGAATTTTTTTTAAAATATTATTCATTTATTATATCCTGGACTGAAATTTGTTAGGCAAAATTAAATATAAAATACGTTTTATCAAATAAACATCTCGGTGAATGTCGTTCTATTAGGGATCTTAGACTATTGGTATATAGTACACTCGCAGCGCTACGAAAATATTCAAAGAATTTTTACAAGGCGTTTAGCTTATATTCCCAAGGAATCTCCCACAGGTCACTATACAACCAGAAAACAGCCTTCAAAATTCAGTCACTGTGTGTTCGCCAAAAACTGCTGATATTAACATTTTTACATAAGGCTGTAAATAGTTTTTTAAACTGCGAACATGTCCTAGGACTTGTCTCTCTCACAGTCCCGTTTCATCTAGCAAGGCAGCCTATAATAAGAACATTCCACCAACTAACACGTAAAACCAATCTCGGGAAAAATGCCCCAATCGCCAGAATCTGTACAGAACATAATAGTTTACTGTCAACTGTGCCTAATCTCAATGTGTTCTTTGACTCTCAAAAATACAGAAATAAAATTATCCACCTCCCTGATAACATTAATGGTGGTCAGAAACATAAGGAACTGAAAAACTGTAAAACAAGACATCTCCACACTAAACCTCTCCATGATGTAATAATTTATAGTATGTAGGTTTTTGTAGATGATACATGTTTATAAAACAACTGTACAGTTTATCTTTCCATATTATGGATAATATAGTTTTTTTTTCAAGTTGCATAATCTCAGCTATACCTACCATGTCACAAGAGCTAAAAGCTCTAAAGCTATAACATGAAAATGAAGCGATCATATTTGTCAGTTAAACACATCCCTCGCTACACATCTTTGGTAGACATGCAGCCTTATGCGAGTTCCCTGTCCACGCGGAACACTTTCTAAAGAAGAGCATTGCTCTCCCTTTTTGCACAGCTTTTGTCACGCGAGGAACATACACTCACGTCATCTATTTAGATATATATCTGTTACATTATTACAGGACTATATAAAATAGTCTTCAGGTTTTATTAATTTTAGGTCTATTGAGCTGTTGCTGTACAGGCCCATAGTAGGTACGTAAGTTAATGATGAATTTACATTCATAAAATTGTAAAGATGCCCATGTAAGTTCAAAAGATAACTTTATCGTTGCTCTCTTTGATCCCACTCCTAATCTGCTACTGTCTGTGGCATCTGAAGCTTAATGTTTACCTTTGTATGTCTAGGTGTCACACGGTATAAAGGCTTTAGTATCTGTCTAATCTGCTAATGGAGATAGCACGTCAGTGTAGTATCTTTACAATGATTTAAATGCACTTGCAGATCTTAAAACATTATGTTGATTAAAGACGATAGGTATTATTATGATGCTCTATTCAACATTCTATAATTTTCAGGATTAACATTACAATTATAGTCACAAAGGAAATGTGGCCCAGCTAATTATTATTCCTGCAAATTGCTCAGAATCAGAATCAGAATCAGAATCAGAATCATTTATTCGTAAAACATAGGTAAACATAATTGGATCTTAAATAAATAAATTGTGCGCTATGTTTCGCCATAAAAGGCATACAAAAAATATAAAATTAAATCAACCTTCAAAGTCCACAAAACAAACAAAACAATCACAAAAATTGATATAGAAAACATTAAAATAGAAAACAAATGTCACATAATTAAATAAGAAATTCATCAATTTTATAATAACAATTCTCAATCAATAATTTTGACAATTCCTTTTTGAATTTAGCTAAAGGCATACATTTTATGACATCAGGTATTTTATTATATATTATTGGAGCAGAACCAAAAAAGCTCTTCTTCATTAAAGCTGTTTTACATTTTATATGACACAGTTGATTCATATATTGAGCACGAATTTGATTTTTCTTTACGTCAGAGACTTTATTAAATAGATGTGGGTTTGTCAGCTCCCACATTTGACGCACACAGAATTTCAGATCGCACATTAATTTGAATAAAACAAATATATTTAAATTTCAACGCACTGGGAAGAACAATCTTAGGCGCTAATAATAATATGACGTCGATGGCTTCCCTCTACACATTGACGTAGTAAATCAGAAAATATTAAATTATGGAAAAAATTATGTACTACACTGCAAATTTCGAATGTTTCTGTCAATAAATTTGGAAGATAAAGACTATTTCTTGTTTTGTAAATCGAATTACTATGGGTTAAATCTTACCCAAGAATCGTTAGCGTCAAAATTGAGGACCGTGTAATATCACTTCTGCCGGAAACCTACCAATGGAGCCCTTAATTTCCATAATCATTAGGGTGATAAGTATACCATTATATCTTTGGAACTTATCTAGTATCTAAAATACCAAGTAGTGTTTCTTTAAATTGAATTCTCAAGTTGTTTGAACACCCCTGTCAGAGCATTATTTTTGAAATTCACAATTAGGGTACCTACAGTCCGTGGACGTTGACAAAATTTTAACAAAATGTTCTTCAAAAGCACAGAACAGATAAATAAGGTTAGAATGGTAATGTGGGCGGGGCAAGCGCGCCACAGTTATGATTCGATAATCATAACTCGACCGATTCGCGGTCAGTGCGCGTCGGATTACATTGGAGAACAGAGCTCTGCTTATAATGCCGTGTTGTGCTATAATAACGTGTAAGACAAAAAAGTCAGACCTCAAGTATAGAGCGAGGAGGTATATCTTTCCATCGGTAAGTCGAAAATAACATTTAATTACAATATTATTAGTAAAAAACATAAAAACATATTGAACACTATGAAATACCAAACATTAACAAAATTATTACAACAAGTTATGAAAAACATACATTGACCGATGTGTACTCGCTCAATCAGCGCAATGACTAAATCCGCTTTCAATGTACTGCATACATTGCGTCTTCTACACTTCGTCCTTTGCCCTGATTGGCAGTGATGTAAGGCGCAGCATGTTTATCGATAGTGACGTGACCATGTGGTTTGGTTAAATAAAATCATCGATAGAATTCTAGACTATATATAATATAATTACGTTTGACAAAGATAATTTTGGAATTATGTTATATTTAATTAACGATAGTACCATTGAATTATTATACATAGAAACAAAGTACACGCGCGAAAAATAATCCATTCAAAGTAAGCCATATATGGCTTCGTATGACCGCCGCGCTGTCAGAGTACTGAGTGACGTTGTAGTGAGTGCAGCTCTCAGATAAATAATAAATATGACGGTTTGTGCAGTAAAATTGTGTCATAATTCATCAGGAAAGAAAGATAAGAGTTCTGATGTAACATTCCACAGGTAAGCCACTAATTTTATTGCGTAATTCATCTAAAATAACAAAATTCAAAAATAAAAATACTTCACTCAGATTTCGAACAAAGTGTTGCCAGCTGTTTGTGTGCGAATTTGCGTTGTTTTACGTAATTGATACTGATTTTGTTATTAATAAAGTAATTGAGTCCGATACCTAGGTATCATGTGGTTGTTTCTTTTACTTATAGCTATTATAACCGACTAGCTGTCCCCCGCGGCTTCACCCGCGTTCATGGGATAAGTAGCCTATATTACTCGGGATAATGTAGCTTCATATTAGTGAAATAATTTCGAATCAGACTGGTAGTTTTACACAGTAGTAGTTTTACAGGTAGTTTTTTTTACAGAGATTAAATAAACAAACGAAAAACACTTCCGCTTTATTGTATTATAAATATTATATAAATATAGATTCAGGTAGATATTATAAGAATGTATAGCTATTCGTCTTTTATACGATAATGATATATAATACCTACATACTACTTAATCTTCTTTTTCTATACAACCTATCATATATGGCGATGATAGCTCAGTGGTAGTGACGTCGGATACCGAGACCAAGGTCCCGGGTTCGAATCCTACAATGAGCTTGAGCTTTCGGTGAAGGAAAACATCGTGAAACAACCATAGCACGGTGGTAAGGTACTTTGTAGTACCCGCCTGGCTGGATACCACCCTCAAGTTGAAAATCTTTCGCCAAGCACCTTTCGGTGCGTTCCGACAGCTGGACTTGAGAGCCAGCTCTTTCTAGGCTTTGTGTGCTTACCACCTTCGGCCGCATCATTACTTACCATGGTGAGATTGCGGTCAAACACAGGCCTATAAACAGTAAAAAAAATATGAAACCTATCATAACAAGGAAAGCTACAAATTGTACGATCGTTCATAGCTCTGCACATTGTCATGGTTTTAGTATGTTAAAATACCCGACATAAGTACTATGAAACATAACCATTATACTATATAATAAATAAATAACAGGCCTGTGTCTATGATAAATTATCTATTAAATAAATAGGTACTTCCAATTTCACTAGTAGACGAAATCGGAAGGTTACTTTTACCGAAAAATTTGGTTTAGCTTGCAACATTACTCGTGCGCTTGTGTGCGTGTCAGCGATTGTAATTATATGGTGCTCACGCACACATTGGTTGTCAAGTGGCCTACGTATCGCGAGGATTTTTGTTCGATACTTCGCTTCTAAGCGTAATAATTCAATGGATAGTACATTTTTAGTTAGAGGTATTTTGAAATTAGATATTATATTAATCATTGAATGAATTTGACCGAATGATATAAATGGACATATAAGACCCCTCCTCAACTACGAGTATTTACTATGATGTATTTAGTATTATAATCTAAGTAAAATGTAATTTGACTAATGCAATAAATTATAAATTGTAGGTTTCCTAAAGAACCTAACGCCAGGGAACAATGGATTGGCGTGACAGGTAGAGGTAACTGGAAGAGCCGATAACCGATGTGGAAGAAAGGTTCTCGAGTGGCGACCACGTACTGGAAAGTGCCGAGCGGGACGACCTCCCACCAGGTGGACCGACGACCTGGGGCCCAATTCTCACTTCCCTCGAACTAGCCTTCGAATCGAACTTGCATTACGAGTTCTATTTCGACCGTAAAATTTCTAGGGGCGGAGTCTATTTTTCGATTCCTGTATTCTCGGCACTAATCGAACTAACCTTCGAAATGAGTTCGAGTGTAAGGAGTAAATGTTGCCATTATGATGGATACAAATTGCACGATGCGTTTCGTTTCACTTGATAATTGCGTTTTGTTAACGTACGTGATAATTTTATATCTTAAATTAAAATTTAAAAGATTTTAATTAATATTTTAATAAAATATTTAAAACAACGTTTTACTCTTATTATATCCTAATATATCCGGAATTCATAAGTTAATCAATTTTATATAATAATTATAAATGAATATGACAAAATATTTTCTGTGAGTAACGGAAATCCTTAGGCTTATCTGTCATTAAGTTTCCAAATGACAACCTAACTGTTTGACGTTTGATAGTTCGCATTCGAAATACGTTTCGAACGGTCCCGACCAGTCGAAGTAGTTCGAGCGCTAGCCCTCGAAAAATAAGAGAAAATGGCGGCTTCGAAATTCTCAGAATAGCCTAACTTGATTTTCACTCGAAAAAAGTACGAATTCGAACTTTATTTGGAACAAGTGATTAATTCGAGTGAATGAGAATTGGCTCCCTGGTCAGATCTACTATCCGATTCAGTTCTACACATTGTGGTACACTTTACGAAAAAACGATCACACCTCTACAGATGATGCACAATCAAGAATTGAAAGTATAGGATCAAATCTATATTTGAAATTTAGCATAGGTAATTAAAATGTTTGTCTAGATGATAAGACTTACCATATACATTGAGCTATAGTGATAATAGCTCAATAACCATATATGGTTTTCCGGGGTGTGATGATGAAGTAGGAGGGCATGCGCTGGATGGAGTTGTTGGAATTGTCGTGAGATGAACTTTGACCACATGTGGTATCCCTGGTCTGATGATGGAGTAGAATGGTAGGTATTTAAACTGTATAACGGAGCAACTTATCCTAGCCGTGTTTGGGGTTGTTGGAATTGTCCTGAGAACAGCTTTGACCATATATGGTTTTCGGGCTCTGATGATAGAGTAGGAGGGTAGGTAATGGAACTCCATAGCGCAGCAACGTATCCTAGCCATGTTTGGGGTTGTTGGAATTGTCGTGAGATGAACTTTGGCCATATATTGTATTCAGGGTCTGATGATGGAGTTGGAGTGTGGGTAAGCACTGAAACTCCATAGTGGAACGACGTATCCTTATCTTAACCATATTTGGGCTTATTGAAATTAAAATATTAAACTTAGTTACAAAAAAATCTTACGAGTCCTTACAAAGCTGCGCTTTTAGCTAGTATATAGTAAAAAAATAAAATAAAGTAATTTCTTAATATTAATTTCATGTTACATTTTTCCCCACGTATTCATCAGATAATTTATCGATAAAAATATCGACTTTATCAAGCAAATCAAATCTGTCAAATTTAGCTTCATAATTTTAACAGCTCACGCCCATGAAGTATCGTATTTTTTCGGTAATTACTTACTAACGATAATGTCGTTCTTCATTGACGGGTCCCACCCACTTAGTGAAGTGCCACGCACAACGAACAACCAGACTATCAATAATCAGTTTAGAAATAAAACAAATCGAACATTAGAAGTTAAGATTTAGTTAACTATATAATTTGTTGTAAAAATTTTCGTTATTTGCGCACTATAATATAATATATTATATATCTATCACGCAGTTATCCGTAAAAAAACCACTACATACCCTAATAGTTTTATTAGTTTTTAATTGTCACAAATTGATTATTGCCGGTCCAAAAAATCATTATGCTGAATAATAATATAATTAATTCAATAGAAAAAGATATGTTAGTTTTGTGTAATCCGTACAGCATAACCATGCAACTATCGATTCCAAGTTCTATGAGAATAATAATTGATAATCGAACCGATTCATTAACGATTATACACTACCCATCCCTACTGTAAGTTGTCAAATTTTTTGACAGGTGTATGCATTTTTGCGTGTGTGAGTGTCTATGCCCACGGTAGCTTAGTGCTAGTGGGCGAACGAATATCTGCCCTGAGATTTATGTGTGCGTGATTTGGTTGTGTGCGAAATATTTGTAAAAATATGATTGCGTATGTGTAGAAATTAAAATAGTGGGGGTCAAGCGGCGACACTGGTCCTAGTACAAAATTGGAGCGAGGGCCTTTCCAACCTTATTTATCTATTCCGTGTTCAAAAGCATGACATAGATTGTAAATAATTCACTTATTTCTCCAATCGATTGAAAGCATATTAAACTGACCTTGTCAATTTTACTAACCGATTTCCCAACTAATAAAAGTCCTAAGAAAACAAATGGCTAATGGAATAGGACGTAAACATACACGATCGACTCCTTTTAAGGGGACATCGGAGATTTATTAGAGGGAAATAGTTTTAATGGCTCCTAATGGATTGAATAGAAGCTGTTATTGCTAACTGATCATTTATATGGCCAATTTATAACATAAAATGAATATAGGTAGGAGGAATGAGGGCATAATAATTTAATGATTTGATTTCTAGCTGTTGATGTTCTTTTTAAGATAGTTCTAGCAGACAAATCACCTAGTTAAAAACCATAGGCTCGGCTTGCCAAATTTAATCATGATCGGTTCCAACGGTATAGGCCTGAAAGCGTAAAGGTCATCACTCACTATATCACTACACTATATCAGCACCGCTCCATCGCAGCACCGGCCCAGCACCGCCTCAAATCAATCCAATCACTAGCTGCCAGCGCGCTGCCTGCGAGGTGGCAGCTCACGGGCGGCGCGCAGCGCCAGGGAAATTGCGCATACGATTTAAAGGCCTCACTTGCATGGCAAGGTAAATGCCGAGGCGTAGCCGTGCTGATTCGTATTTATAATATTAGGATGTTTGATTACGTTCAAGTGCAATTGTGAATCAGTCAAATGAAAAACTGAAACGAAACTTTGAACAGTGTATTTCAATTTTTCTTACACGTATCTGTCGTGGATTACTCCAGCAAATTTCTGAAAAAATAATATTAGTGTTAAATAGAATCCAGAATTTAAGTAATAGTACTCGTAGGTATAGTTCATTCCAGAACAAAATATTTAGCCTACTTAAACAAAGTATCTATTAGGTATTTTGCAATTTGTGACTCGTGTTCCTACCGCCTTTGTTTATTATTCATTGGCATCATCCCTACTGCTTGGATGTCAATGATAATTATCATTGACATGAAAGTTTAAGATAAATAAAGCAGAGAATGATGAAAAAAAACATCATAAACAGATGAAAACGGGACATAATTTTATTATGAGGCAATATTACCGTCGCCGAATCTTTATATATAAAATATTCTGCACGTGTGTATGTCACTGAACTCCTCCTAAATGGCTGGACCGATTTGAATGTTCTTTTTTGTATGCGTTTGGGTGGTGCCCTGGATGGTTTAGATTTACAAATCAGGCAGATAGCGCTGCAGTCGATAATATAACCTAGATACTGACTGTACTAGAGGATTTGTGAATCTAAACCATCAATAGCGCCACCCAAACGCATACAAAAAAAAACATTCAAATCGGTCCAGCCGTTTAGGAGTTCAGTAACAAACATACGTACAGTTGAATTTTTTTGTATGCGTTTGGGTGACGCCTTGGATGGTTTAGATAGGGTATGGTAGGGTAGGGTAGGGTAGCACCACAGTGGCGGAACGTGACAGGGAGGACACTACCGACCTGGCTATCCGCCGCAGGAGAACCGGGCGTCGGAGGGCGGCTTTTTTAAGCCACCTTCCCCCCATCATGGGCCCAAGGGTGGCGGACTCGGGGGAGTCTGCCGCCCATCAACATCGGGCCCGAGTAGTGGAGCGTGTGTTCCCGCACGCTACTCAGGAGGAGACGGCGGAGACAAGAGCTCCGATCTCTGCCGTCGACGAAGAGGAGGCCTCCGATCAGGCCGTCGCTGCTGGATACGCGGACGAATGCTTCGGCGCCCCCGTATATCCAGCCGGCAACGACAGGTAGGAACACCGTGGGGTTTTAGTCAGTAGGAGTCTGACATAACCCGGCCGCCCCCCTGGAGTGCCCGGGTACAATGAGGATTTCCCCACGAAAAAAATAAAAATAAGGTAGCACCACAGGGTAGGTAGCACCACGCCAACGAAGTTGCGCCGGGCAGCTAGTATAATATAAATCTAGTACTACGAGTCAACATTGTGTATGAGGAATGAGCGCAGTGACGACCACAGATTAGTAACTAGTTACGTGGACGTGGCGACTGCCGTGGAGGAGAAAAAGCGGCGCAAAAAATGCGGCTTTTAGCAAATCTATGATTATTGGTTTTGAATACAGAAAATGTTATATTTAGTCAAAAATGAAATACAGTTTCTAGCACATGGGTTTCTACTGTTATCATTTATATTTTATAGTATAGAGTCCATCAATAATTATCAATAATTTCTATCAATAATTATGTTCGAACCCAGGAGAGAAAGATTTGCAAAACGTCATTAAAAACAAATAAAAGAGTGATTATAGCAAGACTCAGCGTAATTTGTGGAATAACAAACATTGATATGAGTAAGGACAGCCGTCTGGTTTTACGATTAACGATCAATTTTCAGAGTAATCGCCAATTTTATAGGCCATGATACGTTTTATGAGTAGCTAGCAATTTCATGGATAGCAATTTTTATATTGAACCACTGCCAATAAATGAAATGGCATTATATCTATTAAAATGATCAATATTTTATTTGGACGCAATAATTTATTTTCCAAACATGAAACATATTATATCTATATTTTATTTTGAATTATTCTACTTTGTATTATAATAGACCTGTTTTTGATTTATTAAAATGATTTCACCAGATATATTTTTCACGCAGTGGCTTCAGTATTCGCATTTTCCAAGATCTTTTGAACGATCACCGAATAATTAAAACTCAGTAAATAAGAACGTGCCGTGTGGCTCCTGGCATAGAATAGGGCCAACCCTTCCAATCCTAAGGGTGTCGTAAAAGGCGACTAATGGAATACACCAGTGGACGGGCAGCAGCGTCCATCTGTGATACGTATCATTACTGCGATCACCAACCCGCCTGCCAAGCGTGGTGATTACGGCAATACCCCCCCAAATGAAAATACAAACACAGCAACGGCCCCCAGTCCCCGGCGGCCCCGCTATCCCGGGCTACGGTAGCGGTCACGGTAACGGCGGGGCAGGGGGTGCTAAGAGTCTCCGGCAGAGATCCGGCTACCAACACCGACGACTGGACCTGGTAACATATAATGCACGGACTCTGAGGACCGACGAGAAGCTCATTGAGCTGGAGGAAGAAGTGGACAGGTTGCGCTGGGATATTATGGGATTATCAGAAGTCCGAAGAGAGGGGGAGGACACGATAATCCTTAAATCCGGTAACCTGTTCTACTACCGGGAGGGTGATCACCTGTCACAGGGTGGTGTCGGGTTTATTGTCCGCAGGCCCCTCATCAAGAATATAGTGAGGATAGAGAGTGTCTCACCGAGAGTCGCATACCTGATACTCAGAATTACCAAACGGTATTCGCTGAAGGTCATTCAGGTATACGCTCCGACCTCATCACACCCAGATGACGAGATAGAGACATTGTATGAGGATATCTCACGAGCCATACATGCCTCTAAAACTCACTATATGGTATTGATGGGGGACTTTAACGCGAAGCTAGGCATTAGGAATGACGAGGAGCTGAGAGTGGGGCAGTTTGGAATTGGGCAGAGGAACCCTAGGGGGCAACGGTTGGCCGACTTCATGGAGTTGGAGGGACTCTTTATGATGAACTCCTTCTTCAAAAAGCGGCCGCACAGGAAATGAACCTGGACTAGCCCCGATGGATCCACCAAAAACGAGATAGACTTTATCTTGACGACAAAGCGGCAAATCTTCAGTGATGTTTCTGTGATCAACAGGGTTAAGACCGGCAGCGATCACCGGTTAGTAAGAGGCACACTGAACCTGAAGATCCAGGTGGAAAGATGTCGTCTGGTAAAGTCTACGCTCCGACCCCAATCTGCATATATCCAAGACCCTGAAAGCTTTCAGATCGAACTTCACAATCGCTTCCAATGCCTGGATGATTGCGTGACGGTGGACAATACGAACAACAGGCTCGTGGAAACTGTCCATGCGGTAGGATCGAAGTTCTTTAAGACCCACCGCACGAATAGAACCCAAAAACTCTCGGATGAGACTCTCAAACTCATGAAGCGACGACGTGAAATGAAGTTGCAGTCTTCAGCTGATACAGCCGAATATCGGCAGCTAAATAGGCAGATCTCAAACGCAATGCGACACGATATACGACTCTTTAATACGTCATGTATTGAAGAGGCAATAAAACAGAACAAAGGTTCTAAAGTGTTCGCAAGAGATTTGTCTATTGGTCAAAGCCAACTGACCAAGCTGAAGACCGACACCGGCAACATCATTACGTCAAAGCCAGAGATCTTGAGAGAGATCGAGAAGTTCTATGGACAGCTGTACACCTCGTCACGGAAACCAGATACATTACCGGTCAGTGACGCAAGAGCAAAGTTGACCCGACATTACACCGAAGATATCCCGGACGTCAGCCTGTACGAGATTAGAATGGCTCTGAAACAGCTTAAAAACAACAAGGCGGCGGGTGAAGATGGAATTACAACAGAGCTTCTGAAAGCGGGTGGTAAACCGGTACTTGTAGTCCTTCAGAAGCTATTTAATTCCGTCATACACGAAGGTACAACGCCAGAAGTGTGGAGTGGAAGCGTGGTGGTGCTCTTCTTCAAGAAAGGCGATAAGGCCCTATTGAAGAATTACCGCCCGATCTCCCTCCTAAGCCACGTTTATAAGCTGTTTTCGAGGTTCATTACGAATCGTCTCGCACGTAGGTTTGACGACTTCCAGCCTCCCGAACAAGCCGGTTTCCGTAAAGGCTTTAGTACCATAGACCACATACATACACTCCGTCAGATTATACAGAAGACTGAGGAGTATAATCGGCCATTATGCCTGGCGTATGTGGACTATGAGAAAGCCTTCGATTCAGTCGAAACATGGGCGGTGTTACAGAGTCTACAGCGATGCCAAATTGACTATCGCTATATCGAAGTGTTGAAATGTTTGTACAGTAAAGCCACCATGTCAATCCGAGTCCAGGACGAGAGTACGGTACCAATCCAGTTGCAGAAGGGTGTAAGACAGGGTGACGTAATTTCCCCGAAACTCTTCACCACTGTAATGGAGGATGTTTTCAAGCTCTTGGACTGGAAAGGATATGGCATTAACATCAATGGCGAACACATCACTCACCTTCGATTTGCCGACGATATAGTATATGTGTATAGTATAGTATATATAATGGCGGAATCGCTGGAAGCTTTGAACATCATGCTCAATGACCTCAACAGAGTTTCCCAACAGGTAGGCCTCAAAATGAATATGGACAAGACAAAAATTATGTCTAATGTTCATATTCCGCCAATGCCGGTGATTGTTGGGAGCACTGTTCTCGAAGTTGTAGACGAGTATGTATACCTAGGACAAATTGTCCAACTAGGTAGGTCCAACTTTGACAAAGAGGTCAATCGAAGAATCCAACTCGGTTGGGCAGCGTTCGGGAAGCTACGGCATATCTTCACGTCCCGAATACCTCAGAGTCTGAAGACAAAGGTCTTCAATCAGTGCGTGTTACCAGTGATGACATACGGGACAGAGACGTGGTCTTTTACTGCTGGCCGCATAAATAAGCTTAGAGTCACTCAGCGAGCTATGGAACGAGCTATGCTCGGAATTTCTCTACGTGACAGGGTCCGTAATGAGGACATTCGTAGGAGAACGAAAACGACGGACATAGCTCGTAGAGTCAGTAAGCTGAAGTGGCAATGGGCAGGCCACATCGCTCGAAGAGCCGATAACCGATGGGGAAGAAAGGTTCTCGAGTGGCGACCACGTATTGGAAAGCGCCGAGCGGGACGACCTCCCACCAGGTGGAGCGACGACCTGGTCAGGGTCGCTGGGCGCCGCTGGATGCAAGCGGCCCAGAACCGTTCGAAGTGGAAATCAATGGGGGAGGCCTATGTTCAGCAGTGGACATCTATGGGCTGATATGATGAAATAAGAACGATACTTCTGCATGACGATGTGAAAAAAAACATGTAAGCATGGCTGAATCACACTGGATGCCCAAAAAGTAAATACCTTAAAAGAAACTAATCACGGTTAACACTTGTGTGCGTAACTGGTTTCTATGATCTAACGGCTACAAATGTGGGCGATAAATCAAAAAAAAGTATTCCATTGAATATAGGGTGATTTAGCTGATAGAAAATCATATTCAGTATTCCTGAGTAGGTTTGGTCATGGGATATTAAATTGGCATAACTACCAGCAACAAAAGGTGATCTCCTCTAGTACATAAATATGCTTAAAAAAGCCAATTTAATACGCTCTTGGTAGTGATGTCCAAGAAGGAAAATTCCTTCAGGATGACGAAAGTATTATCATCGAGCACAGTATCGTCTAGGTGTAAAAAAGGATGCAATGATTTTCGACCAATACCCGCAATATACAAAGAAGAAACGTGTCATTTCATGACATATCCGTATCCATCCATATACAGATAAATTACCATGATTCTATAATAAATGGCATGCTTTATACAGATCCAGGAAAAAAAACATGATCAAGTTTTAGTCAATGTAAAGATGTTGAAATCCCAAGATTTCAACAATTTTCTATGGGTCCTGCACAGTTTTGTGCACACACTGTAGTATCATGATATGATAGTGTTATGTTATGAATATCATCCCTTGTCATCTGCTTTAACTCAGTTAAACTAAGAACCCCAGATCGTGCCTGCCAGATTCTGTCCCACACAGATCCAGGGTATTCACCGGTTCCATCAATTATGACATTCATACTTCCCTCCAGTCCATCCCACCCATTCCAACCATCCCCTCAATGCTACCTCCTCCTCCCCCAATGCCTTTAAGGCCCTTATATGAAACAGGTGTCACTTTATTTAACCATTTACACCTTAAAAAATAATAACTTAAGACTGCGTATAAAGCAAAATAACAATCTTAGAATTGAAATTTAACCAAGTAAATAGTATTTAAATGAAAAAATATTTTTATATGAGTATTTTCATTATATACTCGAGGGTTCTGCCTGAGCAAAAACATAATGGCATGAAATTTTCTCGATAGAAAAAAATCACAAAGCTACCTCTAATAATAATGAATTTTCGGTTTTATTCGTTCATGGTGTATCTAATTAAGACAAAAATTCGATAAATAATATCACTAACATATGACCTAGGGCTGCTACTAACGATTTTTTAAAATATTCTATACTTTACGAGTTATTTAGATAAAAAGCGCTTAGTTCATTTTTGTTCCGCGGAACACGCTATCTCCATCTCATCTGCACGCGAAGATTAGACATAAGTTTGTTTTATCTGACATTGCCATATTTTTCTGGCTTGGCAACATTTGGTATCTCGATGATGGTTCACTGGCAGGAGACGCGTCCTCAGTTTTACAGGATATTCAAACTATTATTAGCAGTTTTAATAACATCGGACTCAAGCTAAATTTCGACAAGTGTGAAATTTATTTTGCGGAAAGTATTAGCAATAGCACAAAATCACAGTTCTTTAACGAATTCAGCTGCTTAATGCTGAATATATTAGTATGTGACAAATTCAACCTCAACCTCCTTGGGGCACCAATTTTCAATGACGCGTTTCCTCACCACATAAATTCTAAATTAGAAAAATAAATCATCTGATTTACTATTCAAAATCAAACCTCACATGGCACTCTTCATCCTGAGACTTTGCCTGTTCACACCTAAATTTATGTATATGTTACGTTGTTGTAATCTCTGGTACTTCCTTTTGACCACTCCAATTGACACAGTTCTGACAAATCACATACTAAAATTCTAAATTTAAAATTCGATGTACCATCATGGAGACAAGCAATACTTCCTATTAACTTTGGTGGCCTGGGTATCCGAACCGCATCTAGTGTCGCTCTTCCGGCCTTTCTGTCTTCGAGTCACTTCACCCTGACACTCATCAGCAATATTCTAAATACTCCATTAGCTGATGTTCGTGTCAGTGGTCAGGCGGAAGCAGCGGCTTTCTGGATGTCGATGTTCCCTGGTCCTGCCCATTCTTTATTGCGACTTTTTCATGGAGATAACATTTGTACTATTACCCCTTATCAAATCACACACATTTATCATACAAAAACTGTTTAAAGTGTCGTGTTCTATTTTTTAGAGCGACTTATATGCGGTGCCGATATAAACGTGACATATGACTTAAGTTCGGAATGAGAAGTGGTGCAGACCCATTGAAAACAGCAGAAGTAGTTTTCCATGCAATGTTTGGGACATATCTAGAAAACCTGAATGTCCTTGAGAAGATTACTAGTAAACCCAAATGGCACACAAGAAAGGAAGTGAATGCTGTTTTCCAACGAAGGGGTGAGAAAGAACAGATGACATTCAGCCCTATCACATTTAAATATGTCTCAAAAATGGCACAGGCTTTGATGACTAAATCTTTGGGAAATATTGACCCAATGTCTACTGGAAGACCTTCATTTACTTTACTTTAATTACGAAATAAAGTTCAAATTCAAATTCAAATTCAAATTCTTTATTTGCAATACAGGTACATATAAAAGGTGGTACAAGTTAAAAGGTAGGTTTCACTGTATTCGCCATGTGTGGCGTGCAAGTTGTCGCTGCCGACAATAAAATTGGTACACTAAAATATAAATTAATTATTAGAAAAACAATTGAATACAAAAAATAATATCAATACAATTACAATGAAATAAGATTAACAACAACAAGAAATGCAATGTCAGAAAAAAGTTGTAATCGTTGTTGTAGTTATAGTAAATCGCTCTATTGACTCCTGATACTTTCATGCGATGCTGTGAAAGAAAGTAAATGTCCCTAATGTGTATTGAATTTATTCCATCTGAGGACATGCTATGTCGTGTCAATGCCAAAGACGAAGTTCCGATTGACGAATTGGCTGAAATAAACATCTTCTTCCCAAAATTTGGTAGATTTGTACAATAACAATAAAACTAAAATTTCCTTCCAAATGCAATTTTATTTAAATTCATAACAAACTGGACGAAAAACGCGAAACGTAGTATTATTTTCGACGAGTAGTATAATTTTATTTTCCATAGACAATCATTTTCTGGGGGTCTGAATCAAACCCTGGGTACAAACCTAGTAGATTAAATTATATTTGAAATCTGACATGAGAGTCTCATCTACGTTAGTACGTTACACAGATATATATATACCTACGTTACGTCACGAGTACCTGTCTCATCATGATACTTTCATTCATAAAGATTGTGATCAAGAATAAAACAGATCTTGTAAAAATGCTCTATGTTATATTCCGTGTTTTTGTGTTGATAGTATTATAAAAAAAATGATTTGCTTTAAATATGAGGAATATAAATATATTAAATGATGCTTGTTTGCCGTCGTATGATTAAGAGGTGTTGAAACGCTATATGCATGCACCGTTCGTGTAGATGAGTCTACCCTTAACATAGGGGTGAGCTCGTCTATCAAAAAAATGTTCGCACGATATTAAAATTCTCCGAATTCCTCATCTTGACGTGATTGACAGTTTAGAGAGAAGCTCTTAAGAAAACTCATACGCAAAATCCCCATCGACGCTGTCTATCCCCATCGCATATTTACTCGATGTGTATGAGGCAAGTATTTTTACAAGCTTTTATTTAACTTGCAATGTATGTATGTATGTTTGTTCGGGTGGAATCTTGCAATTAGAATTTCACCCACTTCCAGTGGTCGGATTGACATGATATTTGGTATACATTAGTATATTAGATGACAATGCAAGTACAATCAACAAAAAGTACAGTCACCAAAAAAGCTTGTATTAAAAATATTTTTTTTAACAATAACTTATTCATTAAAGAAAATTAAAGACTATCTAAACAGCCTTTTTTATAGCCAGTCCATATGGCTCGCACTGTCAAGTTATCAGATCTCATCAAACTCTACACACCTTAGTCAAAATATGTGGCTTGGCCGTTTTACTACTACAAGAACTATTGTTACATTTGTGTTTTTGGGAAAATAAAATAATTTTCTTTCTTTCTTTATATGATTTTACTGTTTGTTTAACCTTATCTTTGTCATAGTGTTTGTTGTCCCGAATAAAATAAAATATTCAATCGTATATTTTATTAATAGTTTTCATCACTGACTTACAAATTTTTGGAAATTACTAGTATCGATATAAAATGAGATTTTATTATCCACTGATTAAAATAGTCTAGATGTCTATAAAAATAATTAGATACTTGACTTCAGCGGTCGGAGAGTCACCTTCAGTGTAGGGTTAGAAATACAATTAGTTTTATGCTTTGGGGTTAAAGAATCTTATTATTGATTAGGGTTTGTAGCATTGATGGACATTGAACGCGTTCATTAACTTAATAAATCTAATCTATATCTGTAGTCTGCTATATTAATATATAGAATTTGTCTTTGATAATAATTGACTTTTTTATACCATGATATAATTATATTTAAGATACTCTTAGTTGGAAATATTATGTAATATTCAAGATCAATGTGGAAAATATTTATCAAATAGTAATTAATTTTAGGTATTTTATAAGGTTTCCCAAAACTCTAGATTTAAAGTAATGTTAAATTCAGTTTCAGTTTGAAAATTTTTCAATGTTTTGCCCCGAAAAATACTGGTTTCAGATTTAACCTTTTTTATACAACTAAGGTTGCAAACAAGCATACGGCCCGCCTGATGGTAAGCAGTTACCGTAGCCTATAGACGCTTGGGGTATACCAGGGGGGTATCACTCGCGCATTATCGAGCCTGCAGAATTTTTTTCCCACCCTTTTTGAAGAACCCCATGCTGTACTCTATTGGGAAAACCACGGCACTTGCAAGAAAGGGTACTATGTTTCTGATTTTGTAGGTGAGAAGAATGCTTTTGAATGAATTGTTCGCTTCGCAGGCTATTGTTATATATATTTTGTAAATTGTAATACTTCTAAGTACACATTTAAAAAAATAAAGACTTGCTGAGTTTCTTACTGGAGTCTTCTCAGTTCAAGTTACGTTCATAAGTGCCTTATCAGGGCCTTAATTGAATAAATACTTTTTGAATTTGAATTATTTCACTTTTTATTCATATTGATGTTCTTTTATTTTTCTTCGTAATTTTGAAGTGTCTGGTATAAAGAAAAATTACTACTATTTTTCCCGTACGATTTTATTTTACTATCATTTTTTATCACCGGCACAGTTACGTCACTTCTTCGCAGAATAATACGGCGCTGCGTTTTCATTTCAATCACAAAGGAGGTCATAAAAAGATGGCGTGACACGTTATAAAAAACTCATGAAAAGCAAAAACAGGGCAGCAGAGATGACGAAAAAATAAAAATAAGGAATCCATCAATATAATATATGAAGAGAAGGAAAACATAAAGAGAAAACAAGTTAAGGCAGGCCTTATTTACGGACCATTATCGGTTAAAATTAAGACTCTTATCTTTACTAATAATGAAGCAAATACCTCAAAGCTTTGCATAGCAGATCCCTATGGAAGTAGTAAAATTAGCTTACGAAAAGATCTATATACCCAGATAAGCAATAAAAAATGTGTTAATTTTTAATAAATTAAAATCATTTATAACGTTTGATTCCCAGCTTTTAGCGACTCAAATTTTTTTATATAAAGATCTGGTAAACTTGTCATTATAATTAATATAAACTTGCATGTAAATGGTGCCTTGTTATTTTTTAAATATCGTGGGTCTAAACCTGCCATTCTTCTTTATTTTTTATTTTTGTAACATTCATATTGTGATTTGACGTAATCATAAGACTAACAGGTAGGTAAATGTACGTCGAAAATAATTACAATACAATATAATTATTATTATTCCAATGATATGCGATACAGATATTAAATTTCCAATGTAATATTTATCAAGTTATTTATAAAGATTAATTAGCTACATTATTGTTTTAAAATTGGGAAAATGTATGCACATAATGACAACACTATTATTAATAGTTACCATAATATTCCTTAAAAAAAAACCTGCAGCCAACACAGTTACACCACACTATCACACTATTCATTATTCTACCGAACACCGAACCAAACCTAATTGAGTATTGGTTCACAGTCTCAAATGCAAGCAAAACACAAACAATTTGTGAGTCACTGAGCACAAAACAATACTAGCCTTAGAGCAAGATATATTATATTGAATACCTATACTGAAACCCCATTATATGGAATCAGTGCTATAGAATAATAATATTCTACGCGTTGAGCAATTAATTAATGTATGTATTGTAGATGTAAAACTGAAAAGAGGATTTGTGTAGCTTGGTTAAAGATCATTTCTCAAGGTAGGCATTGCTATTCGTTAGACTAGACAAAGACAACATTGAGATCCAAGCAGAAAATCATTTATTTTACTTAAAAGTAACATTACTGAGCTAATTACATTCAAAGTACCTACGTTTTTTCAGCCTAATTTTTTGCTGACACGAGCCTCTGATTTGCATAATTTCATGAAACTATGTACGTTGGCATAATGCAAATTAATACAAAATTATCACAAGGACCTCGATGGGCCAGGACCCCTAATTAATAATCTCTCTGGGCGTATAATAGTGGGCTTTGAAATCAGCGGATTAACATAGGCGGAGAAAAGTGCGCAAGTTTAGTCAAATAACAAAAAATATAGTAGACTATTAATCAGTTAAACTAGTGGCTCTGTGAGCTGTGTAGTCCTCGCGTCTGTCTTTGCATAGCTTAAAACTGTATAAATGTTCACCGCGCACCTTAAAAAAATCCTTATTTCAACCCTGATTTTACTTGGCTCCACCGTTTTGAAAGATTTCCAACTCACGCTCACAAAATTTCACGAGAACCGTTTGAGAAATGTGACCGGTAGAGGAGAACAACTTTTGCCGGACAGGCATACGAAAACATTAGGTATTTGCCCAAGCAGAAACGGAGACGCTTCGCTCGGTCAAATATCTTATTGAAGTAGAAATATACTCTGCTCTCTTCAAACAAGTATTTGGTACATAGCCATATGAGTAGGTACAATTTTAAGTGTACACGTATTAAAGTATTCTGAGACCTAAGTCTATGGAAACAAAAGGCTTGAATATTTTTGCTAACCAATTCGAATTGTGGGCTTAGTTATGGCTGTTGGTAATCTTGGTTATAGGTATCAGGAAACACAGACTCCGGTTCTACTCCTGAGAGGTTTGCATAAGGAACGATGAAGCAAAGCGTTGTATCCGTGTCAACAGGATATCGACAACGTATGCATGGGTGGAAAATCTTCCGGCGGCGGCGTCTTGTGGTTCTATGGAGAAACGGGAAATAATATTGAATAGTACCTGTGCATACTCACCAAAATATATCCTATAGACGACTGACAAACAAGAAACCCTACGTTGATGTTCAAGAACACCATCGATTGCGAGCACGATGGTCCATTGAGTCAAGGGCGTCCAGCTGGTTCTAAGCAGATCCAACCTAGAGGTGACAGCAGTACTCCATGCACGACCGGGCTTGTGTTTTGTATAGTTGGAGCAACTGTTTCCGCGTAAAGTACAGTTACAGAGGATGCCCAATTTTTTAGCAACGATTGTTACCTCATTATGAAAATAATAATATTAAAATAAAGTAAAATTTATATCTATATTTTAAAATGATAAAATAAGTAATAAAAATGAATAAATGAAATAATAATAATATATTTAGGCCGATCCATGTCTGGTATAGTATATAAAACTCTTACATCCATTCTGAAAGCAAAGATTTCTAGGCATGTTGAAGATAATTCAATACTGTCTGCTTCTCAGAATGGATGTAGGGGTGGGGCCTGTGGTACTAAGGAGCTTCTCCTCATTGATATGACCATCTGTCAGCTGGTTTGCCGTAACCGAAGGGATCTGTCGACATGCTGGATAGATTACAAGAAGGCCTATGACTCTGTGCCGCATACATGGCTCATGAGGGTGCTGGAGTTGTATAAAGTAAATACAACTCTATGTACCTTCATGGCGTCCTGTATGAGATAATGGAGAACGATCATTCTCTGTCCAGGATCTCGACAGATCCTTGGTAATGGCGATCCAATAAAGATAGAGCGGGGTATCTTTCAGGGTGACAGTTGAGTCCGCTGTGGTTTTGTCTGGCCCTTAACCCTCTAAGTACACACGGCTACAGATCAAGCTATACATTTCCAATATAAGCTGACCTCTCATTGTACGAAAATCCTATACACTGCGAGATCAGCTTATACTGGAAATGTATAGCTTGATGTTGCCGTGTGTACGCTCTTTTAGGTTGCTTAGAGATGGTCAGGTTATATCCCACCTTCTTTACATGGACGACCTTAAGATTTTTGCCCCTACTGAACCCCAACAGGTTTATTGAAGGTCACTGAAACCTTCAGTAATTCTATCAAGATGGAGTTTGGTGTGGATAAATGTGCGGTCATGCATGCAAAACGGGGAAGGATGGTGGAATCTGATTCCATTCAGCTTTCACTCAACTGATATCACTCTCTGCAGCCGAGACTTACAAATACCTGGGTATATCACAGGCGTTAAAAATCAGCGCGGCTGACATGAAACAATCGTTGCGGGAACGCTTCTTGGGGCACTTGAAAAAAGTTCTGAAAAGTCTTTTATCAGGCAGAAACAAGGTGCATGCCTGTAACGGTTGGGTCATGCCGATCTTGTTGTACTCCTTTGGCATACTCAAGTGGACTCAGATTGAATTGGAAACTGGATAAATCATTCCGTACATTGCTGACTAAATACCGTATGCATCACCCACGATCCTCGATGATGAGGTTATGTATCCCGCGGGAATGTGGTGGTCATGGCGTTTTAAATGCTAAGACTCTACATAACCGCGAGGCAATAACCTTAGGGAGTATTTTCTTCATGCCGGCGGGGGTATGCATATAAATGTGGTAGCAGTGGACAAAGGACTCACCCCTCTATCCTTAGCTAAACAGAACTGGCGCAGGCATGTGGTGCTCACCGCAGATGACCGTAGGGTGGTATTGCAGAGCAAGGAACTGTATGAAAGGTTCTACCGGGCCCTTCATGGACCTGATGTAGACTTCCCTGCATCGGTGGCCTGGCTACGTTTCGGTGACCTCTTCGGGGAAACCGAAGGTTTTGTCTGTGCAATTATGGATGAAGTTTGTTCGTCCGCCCATGGCCGTATAGCCAAGAGCCTCGACAAACATCTCAAGAGGCTCGCGTTAGGCAGCTGGATCAAGGGCCAGATTCAGAAGACAGTGGTCCTGGAGACGACTCGCATTGTAAGAAAGTTCCTCAGCCTGGAGCCTTAACCACCGGTAACTAGGACCCTGTTCCCGATACCGGTTGGATGCTGTTTTTTATATTTTTAAATGTGTTTTTCTTTTATAATTATATATTTAAAAATGTTACTAATAAGTAAAAAAAGAATAAATGGAATAATATTTATTCAGACAAAGAACCCACTGTGGGTTCTTTGTCTGAATAAATCTTTCTGTTAGCATGCCTTTTTTATCTGAATTCCTATCTATCGCGGAAAGTAATCTAAAAAAATTATACAGAATGCAGAATGTATTTGACTGGTAGAGAAATAAACCAAGTCGCAGACAAACTAATGCCCCAGTAAAAGCCATCCTAACATCCAATCTTGCATACATCCCACCCGTTCCCAATGACATCCGGTGCCTGAAGCCGTCTTGGACGACATCCGGCGTGGCCGGTTGTTATTCAAATTATGTTATTTGTTATGTAGACTCGACAAACAACTATGATAATAGTGATGTTGAGACAAATATCGATATATTAGGTACTGTCGTACCTTTTAGGCACTACATAACAATTTCAATCCATCTAAGGCATGTTGTAAAACTCTAATAATAATTAAAAAATCTTTTTTATGGATTTATAATCAAGATTTATTTTTAGGGGATGATTCAAATTCTGTGCGGAAAATTTAATCTTTATACATGTCATAAACAAGAACAGCCCCCGATATTATGAATCCCATAATGTCCCATAATATTGGGGGCTGTTTTTGTTTATGAAATGTATGTATGAATTTGGTTCTAACAGTCTCGACTCTCTCGAGTTTTGCCATCGACTGAAAACTTTAACGTTATCAGAATAAAAGAGACGAATAAGTATTGTCCGTAAATTCCACACGCATTTTTACATTAAGAAGGATTTTCATACTATATATTTTAATAAAATATCTGTGTTGACAATAAGAAATCGATGGTAAAATAGTAAGGAGCATTGAACATATCTGTATGAAAAAAAACACTGAAATTTTACCAGTATAATTACTATTCACTATGTATGATTTATTTAAAAATAATTATTATTTATCGATAAAAAATTGGCCAGCACCTCGCAAGCAAAGTGTGTTTACGGAAGATTAAAAACTTTTGTTTTTTTCGGTTTGTTGAGGCGAAGCAAAACATCGTAAAATGAAACTGGACCAGGCTATATTTTGTGGTGTTGATTATTGTTGATGAAAAACTTAGTCCACAAATAGTAGTTACCAGTGAATAAAATAATAGTGTTGTTATTGCTGATAGTTTGATTTGTACGTTTATACCACAAATTAAGTAATAATTATTTACTACACTGTAAAATGTTCAGAGTTTTTTTCTCAATTTCGTCTGATGTTAATTTTCAACATATAATTTTGAACCCTGACGGTTATCGGTGGGATCGATTATATTAAATTAAATTAATGCTGATACTGTGAAAGCAGTCTTCGTGTACCGATCGACTTATTCCGAATGGAAGTCTGAAATTGGAAAAAAGGAGCCATAGGATTCGATAGACTGATAATTGGCTTGTCATTTGAACCAGAGTCACATTCGAGTAGCTCTGAATAACCCCGTATTGCTTTAAAAATAACTTAAATCAAAAACAGACAAAATATTTATTATTTTCGACTGGTTAAAACATTGCTCTCAATTCGTTTGTATTTTTTTTGTAAGGGTACACTTCCCGTTTGGTCCCATTATCATCAGATCACTTTGAAGTTGGTTTAAGTTTTTTGTAAAACAGTCCAATTATTTAAATCTAGAAACAATCCCTGATAAACGATCAAAGAATCTAACACGTGTGTATGCTGTATACACTAAGGTAAAACATTTAAATCATAGTTTCCAACTATCAACGCGTCAATCACCTGTCCAGCAGGTTAACATTGTTGGAAAATTAAATATTGTTTTATACACTCGTGTTTTTTTTTCAATTCTCTATTTTATACAATAAAAAATATGCTTTCTTTTGGTCGTCATTCTGACTCCAGAAATGTCCTATTACCCCTGCCTTTGAAAATTTACGTGAGCGTTTAGAGTAATGTTAAGTCGAGACGGTGGTCATTAAGAAAATATTATTTTTAGGCTATTTTAAAGGGATATTTTTAATTGCACCTCTGTTTAAAAATTACGCAAATTTAAGAGTCGCCTTTAATTTACTTATTGCATATCCGAAAAATGACCATCCAGAACCGACTCGGGGCACTCCAAATACAGTTGGTTAGGTTAGGTTAGAACTGTGACAATATCGCGCACGAGCCGAGCGGTGCCGCGGCAGCGGCCGGTGAGCGCTAGATGATCATTCAGTTCAAACAGTTTTGCATAAACCATAAAACTGATACTCAGTTTGATTTATTTAGTGTGCGTATTTAGTGTGCAATTCATTATTTTTGGTTCTAGTTTTGATTTGTTTTGTTGTAATAGAGAGAATTAATAGTTAAGGCATTAAATACATGCCTTTATTAAATAAGTTATATGGGTTTTTTATAAATGTTTGAAATGTTAACAAATTCATGGCCCAACCTGTACTTACATTAAATATATTTTTAATAAAATCTCTTGCAATACCTACGATCAGCCATTTTCTCGCGAGGGACGCGCGTCCTATTATAACATTGATGTCATTGTTATATTTTTAACCGCGAGCCAACCGATTAATTTATGTATTTTTAAAAAAGCACTCCACGAATGAAATTGCTAAAGTTAATCAAATCCATTAGATGGCTGAAAGTGTTAGGATACCAAAAACAATAAGAACGAAAGTAGCCGAGTGTTTGAACTATTTGAACTTCAAAGCGACTCATTACAGTGAACACACGTCTTCGAACTTCTACTTTACGTTTAACTCGCGATGTTTCCTTTACAGAGACTGGCTGTGATAAAATCCACACGCAAGTTGTGAAACAAACTTTGGATTAAAACCGCACATAAACATTTACTGTTGAAGACATAAGATAGTTGTAGTTTTATAAATAAGACCTGAAAAGTGGTCGTTTCAGGCCATCGTTTTCTCGGCATGTAGCAAACGTAACCAGCTCTTTAAAACAAAAATCAAGAAGCAGTGTCTAGAGTTATAAGATGTCTTTACCCTGCAGAATATAAAAAGAAATAGTAGCAAGCAGATGATTTGGGCTAAAAGAAAATAAATAAAATAAGCAGAACATCGTTAGACATACAGTAGCTATTGTAGTAATGCAATGACAGTTATTTACGAAAACTCTATAACAGGTGGAGATTTCGAGATGGCATATTTTCGAAACCTATGTTGGGTTAGTCATACTGAACAACTTTTACTATGGAACCAATAGTGAATTCTCATTTTTTTTTACTTTCCATAGTAAATGTCAACCTTGCTCGATCATAATGTACGAAAAGTAAAAAAAAAAAATTGAGTTTTCAGTGTTGGTCCCATAGTAAAAGTTGTTCAGCATGACTAACCCAACATAGGTTTCGAAAATATGCCATCTCGAAATCTCCACCCAGTATAACCGAAACGTTTAAGACGGGGACTAAGCTCAATTTCACAAAAATGGGTTTCTTTGAGACGCGAGTATGACGCAACCCAATGAAAATACCTCACACAAAAAATAATATGGACAGACAAGGGCCTGAAGAAAAATGTTAACCGAATAGAATATTGAAAAGTGCTTTGTATTCCCCACAAAAAAATCGTAAACTAGTGCATAAAAATAAACTTTGGCGTCGAAATTCTCTGTATTTTCAGCGACAACAACTAATTTTTTTTTGAGAATATGTTAGATACTGCATTATATTGAAATGTTAACCGGATAATTATTAAATTTAATGAGTATTTTCTGTATAATCTAAAGAAAACGCAAAAATAAATATCCAAGCGGCAACTAGTCATATTGTCAACACAAATATGATTTACAATTTTCAACCCTATTCCACGCTGTCTAAATGTAGCAATAGCTTACGCGGTTGTTCTTTAGTCGTCGGGCAACGCTCGACCTGCATGGTTGGTACCGGACGCTTTGTGTCGATTTTTTTTATAAGCATTTGAGTATTGCTCTATACAGATAGCAATAGAACACATATTCGTATGCCCTGAGTGCAAGCGTCCTTGGTCGAACGTCTTGGCGATAGCCGCATAACCATAGTATACATACAACAAAAACAAACATGAAGATAAATCAACTAATCCCAAGAATCTTATATCTATGGATATTTCATTACCTTATTATATCTGAAGACGAAAAATTTCACCTTTATTACGTCACACATACATTCTTTTTCAGTGACAACCATTGAATTATTACGCTATTCAATGGTGACAACGTTGTTAGCTATTTCAGGACAAACTTGGGACATATACATTTTATTATGTAGTTAGTTGACTTTCTACCACCTACTACTTTTAATTATATAGTCAACACAAATATGATTTACAATCTTCAACCCGTATTTTTTCGATTTGGAGTGGACAAACCCAAAAGTTAAAATTAGAAGCCATTGAAAGGGATGACAATTTCTGGAATCATAAAATGAAACATGAGTTGGTTCGATTTTGTATGAACTGCCTTCTCCCAGACATACACGTGGCATGCCTATACACGATGGTATTGTATCAGTAATGCAAAGCAGTTTACTATTCGGGCAGATACAGAATAAAATTCAGTCAAGATTTCTAGATTTTTCTGAATTTAATACATCAGTAGCACGGAATCTTTGCCAAGCGCTTATCTCCTAAAAGCAGTGTTTCTCATTAATGTTTTTAGGCTCGTTGATGCGCTTGTAGTGTACCTAACTTGATTAGCCGTTCTTAATCGATCGACAAAGATAAGCAATTGCTGATGTGGACGCTATCCGGATGGGTGACCGTCTAGTGGTATTTCAACTCGAGCATTTTCCGTGCTTTAGGAGGCACGTTCTCGTAGAATCGAGGTTCTTTTTTATGCATGCGGTCTACCTTCCGTTCCGTCTTTGCACGCTCCATATTCACGGTCGCCAGATCTCGTAGAATCGAGGTTCTTTTTTATGCGTGCGGTCTACCTATGGTCTCATCTGAAGACTTTAAAGAAAACTCATAGGTAGAGGGTTGAAGGAAATTTACTAATTAATTACTATTACAAAAAATTATGTACAAAATGACGTGGAAAAATCGATAGAGTGACAAAACAAAAAGCTTTGTCAAATAAAGTTTAAATTATTATTTTTCTGTAGGGTATGAAACCTCTACACACGTAAAGCCGTTGTTCTCGGCTATCACTAAATTGTGTAAGTCGTTATGCTAGTTGGAGATCTCTTAGGCGGCTTGGAAACTCCAACGAAGTTGAACACTAGCCTATCTCCACCAATTTGCAGTGGCCATGCATGGTGGAATATCTGTCCATTCTTTTCAGTAGTATTCCTGTTACCTTTATTCTTATTTCACTCAGCAGTGATTATGTGCTGATGATGATGATGTTTGTTATGATTACTTCTGAATAGAGATTTAATGGTACTCTACGAAATGTCAATACGCTATACACGTTGATATCTCTAATATGTATGTATGTACTATCAATCTTCCCCATACCGTCATATTATGTAAAAAAAAACATCACAGAAAATTACCAAGAACTTATTAAAATATTATATTTCCTTGCCATTTAACGTTAAATGTATCTGTTTACACCAAAATCCTAAGGTTAAATTACACCCGAAGGTGAGGATTATTTTTACCAATGATTGTCCGAAACGTGTCTTCAGACGTCGAGCACAAACCGCTGGCTGAAAGCGGCCGTGATTCTGTAAAGCTTGCTAAGATAGTACAATACAAGTTCTCATAGAATTACGTAAACGCGATAGTTACGTCAATTCTTTGCAAACTTTACACTCGGGGTACTGATGCCTACGTATGTGTGTATCGGCGAAGATTTGGCTGCGTTCAGTAAAAAATATATAACGGTTGTATCAATGTCCCCCTATTCCCTCTAATGGGAAATTAAATTTAAAGTCGCGGCAACTCACATACATAAAATATGGCAGCTTTAAAACTTGATTATATCATGGATTATTAGTAATCCTATCTCTTCGGTAGGTATGTAAAAAGGAGAATGACCATTTTCTAAGGGGAATTCCACTTCGAAAATGTTTGTGTCACAATGATTTATTTTTTATTTTGTAGAAAAAATACTATATTTTCATAATCAGTAAACAGTTTTAATTTTCTGACCCGGGTTTAAGAGCTTTTTTCTTTTTTCTGATGCAGAATTTAAGATTATAAAATGCAAAAAATGGCTATTTACATAGTTTGTTTTAGTAATTCAATGGTTTAGAATTAGTAAGTCGGTAATCTTAAGGTTTTTTAATGGAGGCCACTAAAAAATACAATTTGTGTTTATTGTGATGTTTTGCAAAAGATTAAACGTAGGTATGCTAGACTTTTTGGCGGGATCTTGCAAAGTCACATAGCGTCTTCGTTTTATTTCCATAAATTTCTGTAATTTCAGGTTAATGCATATTATCAGTGGTGTTTTATCCAATAAAGATCAATCTATGTGCACACAAGTTCAGTGAAATTAATTATGTATATTGTGACTTTTCAAGTTATCTCAAAAGGTCCGTGAGAAGTTTTAGTACAATGACAACTATTTTACTAAAATATATCTGTTACGGACGGTGACTGATAGTGCGGACTATATGAAAATGATTTATTTAGTGACCAGAACTAAAATATAACTTGACACTGGCAAAAATAAGTCCTCATAAAAAAGATTTGGTAGCCAAACTTACCTATTCAAAATATAACTCGACACTGGCAAAAATAAGTCCTCGTAAAAAAGATTTGGTTGCCAAACTTACCTATTTATAATATAACTCGACACTGGCAAAAATGAGTCCTCATAAAAAAGATTCGGTTGCCAAACTTACCTATTTATAATATAACATGACAGTAGCAAAAATAAGTACTCATAAAATGGATTTGGTTGCCAAACTTAAAATTAAGAAGATTTTATTTTTCGTAAAATAAATTAATACTTTTAAGAAATTATTTTATGTTACTTGTTACTTTTTATAACTATACTATTATCGTAATAGGTTCTTACATTACATTCTGTTTGGAAAATAATCATTGTCATCAAACACAATTATAAATAAAATGTGTATTTGGCATTTCTGCTACCTTTAACCGACGAATATTATCTAATATCACTCTCGTAATTTCGTTTCATCATTACTAGCGTTATTCATCAGAAAAAGCTATATAGACCGTATTTAACTACGACAAACCTAATTTAACACCTGGCAACATTCGATATTAATAAAACTGTGATTCGAATGGCGTACGGTTTCAGATATCTGTGGTGCGGAAGGCGTACCTACAGGTGTAAAGGAGTTCAAGCGAATATATTATTAATGCTGTTTTTAATCCTCGGGATAGAAAAATATTAATATTTTGTGAATGAACATAATAAAATAAGACTTGATTTTTGAATCATATTTAATTGAGACACGCGATGACACAATAGTGGGCCCAAATATGGTCAATCTCCTTTGGTTTATATACCTTTTTATCTATAAAATAATTTTTTACACGTTTTGTAACAAAACGTCATTTTCAATCATATTTAACCGGGAGCACATTTCAGCGGAGGGTGCAATACGAATTGTGAGCAGTTTGCTCAGTAGTGGTGAACAGTTTAAGTTACATATATTAGGTCATTACATATGAAATTGGCGTTTTGTACGGGAGGAATATAAAGTCAATTTTTATTTTGTAAAATATATTTAATAAATCAAAGTATGCACCGTTGTTATCTATGCACTTTTGCCATCCCATAGGTAGTTTATTGATCCCTTTACTAAAAAACCATGGGGGCGAGAATTAATAAACTCTTTGAAGGCGGTTTGGACTGCCGCATCGGAGTTGAATTTTTTTCCTTGTAAAAAGTTTTCCAAATTCCGGAAAAAATGGTAATCTGTTGGAGCAAGGTCCGGGGAGTACGGTGGATGTCACAAACATTCCAATTGTAGCTCATCTAACTTAGCGGTTGTTTGTTGAGCAGTGTGTGGTCTTGGGTTGTCGTGAAGCAGCAGTGGCCTAGAGCGATTGACCAATCTCGGTTGTTTAGCAGCTAGTTCTTTCTTCATGGTTTGCAGTTGCTGACAATAGATATCTGCCGTAATCGTTTGGCCAGATTTTAGAAACCTGTAGTGAACGACAACGGCGCTAGTCCACCAAACACTCAAAAGTAACTTTTTCTGAGTCAATTTTCGTTTAAGGCAGGATTCGCTGGGTCTCCAAGGTTCAGCCATTGCGACGAGCGCTTCCGATTATCGTACAGTATCCACTTTTCATCACAAGTAATGATTCGATTTAAAATCCCTTCATTATTGAGTCGGTTGAGCAAAGTAACACAGCAGTTGACGCGTGTTTGCAAGTTCGATTCACTCAATTCATGAGGTACCCATCGTTCAAGTTTTTTTACTTTCCCGATTTGCTTCATGTGGATTAATACAGTTTTATCACTTACCCCGAAGCCTGCAGCTATCTCTGAAGTGCTTTATAATGGATCCGCTTCCACAATAGCCTTTAATTCTTCATTTTCCACTTTGGTCTTCGGCCGTCCACGGGGTTGGTTCTGAAGGTCGGCTTTTCCGGAACGAAAACGTTGAAACCAAAAACGTACAGGGAATTAATATGGCTTACCGATGTACCTGCGCAGAAAATACATTTTCAAAGTGCGGGAAACGCTATTGGCCGACAGCTGCCGTCATGTTAGCGCGCGCCGTGCGGAGGGCCGTGACTTGCGAGTGAGATAGAACTAACAGCTGCAGTGTATTATGAACCTTATAGTAGTGATCTAAGGTTGATTGTAAGTTTGAAGCATTCTTTCGTTAATCTTCGGGGCCATACTTTCTTTTCTGTGCGAACGAAGATTCACGACGCGCCATATAAGTTGAGTAATACTGTACCGTGCTTTCTTTTGCGACACCAGCGCCGTACACATAATTAATCTTTCGAGCTGTTTCTGCAGCACTGGTGCCACGGCAGAACTCGTACTCGTAAATATACCGATATTTCATGTTTTCCATTGTGCGGTAATAAGCGACGTCAAAGAAAAAAATAATGAGGAAAATTTATAAATTTGAATTTGGAATTCTTAACCAAAGAGGAGATATTTGAGATCAAAGTGGTCAGTACGACAAAACGCTAATTTCATATGTAAGGACCTAAATAATTTATACTGTTATGAAAATAAATAGATAGATTATTATATGTCTAATATCAATGATATTTTTTTTTGAAAATTGTTCATCGTCTCATATTATGTATCAACATGTCAATACATTAAGAAATCCGTATCTATTCTGATTTCCTTACATATACTATGCAATTTTCCAAAAGTACACACACATCAGTCATTCCACATTCTAGGTTGTGTGAGTGCATTCGTCGTTTGAAATCGTGAGCTGTCCGCGCCTTAAATTGCAGCGTATTTCAAGCATGATTCTCGTATGTATAACTATCCTGATGTCTGGGAATTGTATGAACATGAAACAATTTAAATGATTTATCAAATCACTGCCCGATATTGTATAACTAACTGTATGGACTATCCGATATAAAATCCACATCTCCAAATCTACGACCCTTTCACCTTTACAGACCTTAAATACATCCTGTCCAAACAGTCCAAATCCATTTAACATCCTAAGTAATTTCCACATCTTAGTTTAACTAAACTCACAAGCTTTAATGGAGAAACTACTTTACAGACTGCACAAAGTAAACTAAACATCTATATTGGCGACCATCAAACTTTGATCACTTTGTCTGTTCGTATTGGAGTTCAATCTTGGTTGGTACAACTAACTTCACACTTTGGAAAGTACGAGAAATAGAATTGGTATGGGCAAATTGATGCATAGGTAACTTTTTTGTTTTAATTGAAAAAGTGTGGATGGATCGTATTGATTTTGAAAATCATAAGCTATTGAATTATTATTACATGTAAAATACATTGAACTTCTAGCTTTAACTGACATATCGTCAAAAGTTAATGAGTACTAGCTAACTATAGCTACAACAGTATTAGACAAAGTTTAAAAACTTTGGTATTCAAAGGCGCCACCCGCATTTTATATTGATCTAAAACTGTGGTGTTAGGATAGAACAAAGTATACACAGTTATTTGATCTTATTATCATCTATACTAATTCGGCGACTGTAACAGCTAAATACGGCCCATATGCTTGTTTACCGACTTCATAGTATAAAAAAAGAGATTTAGTCTGTTTGTTAGTTTGGATGTAGGAGGTAATCTCGGGAACTTAATGAAGTTGCATTATCTCTGAGTGTTTTTCATTACAGTAACGTCGGTGAAACAACTCCAGCTATGCGCTTCTAAATGCTTATCCAAGAAAAAATGCCAAAAACAAATTTGGCATTTCAAGGGAGAAGCTATATGAATCTAAAAACCTGGCTGTTCATGTTACGGGAAGGAATCCCAAGACACCGAGATTATGTTCAAAAAACGTGGGCGCCAATAAAATTGTACCGTTAAATTCTTTCAATAATAATATCGTATCCTATTTTCATTTAGAAAGAATCAGCTTTGCTTATGACGTAGTTATGTATACCCCAATTACACAATGATAGACTTATCATTAGCTAAATTGTAGATGAATTCAATAGCGTTATGAAGGTGTTATGAATAATATAGGTAGGCGATATAAAAAGAAATGATACTACACTGAAAAAAATGGACTACAAGTGACTACAAAATTTTATTTAACAGTAACACAAAATTGACGACCAATAACCTAAACAGACTTGCGAACTAAACTTACCATTAACAAAACTAGTTTTTGTTCGTTACTGATTTTTTTGATTAAATGTAAATGAAGTTAGTTTCCCGAAAATTTAAGTTAGTTTCCCGAAAACTAAAGTTAGTTTCCCGACAACAAAACGTCAACTTACATAACTAGTTTTATTGATCATTTTTTCAGTGTAAAGAACTTATAGATTGAGTGCAAGATAAACCAGTTCGGTTTTAACGAACACCTTTACAATACAATCCAGATAATACACGTTCTAGTCATTATTATACAGGGTGTTGTTTTGGTCGGCGACAAGCGAACCAGGAGCAGTAGTACAAAATATATATTCCCCAAAAATGGACTTATTTCCATTAAATACTGTAAATATGTTGAGAAATACCTTATTCAATTTGAAATAAAATTACTGCAAAGTATGGTTACTAGGCACGTGCACAGACTAGAGCTAGGCGCAAGCCGCCATCGCCCCACCCCTTTACTCCCTCGTACTCCCGTTGAGTATTATGTCTACACTTTAGCTTATTACATGATTTTCAAAATTTTAATTTTTTTATTTTTATTATTAAAAAAAATAAAGTATTTTTTTTATATTTTTTTTAGCACCAGTATCGTTTGTTTTATCGACCCTTAGTCGGTCGTCGCTGACCAAAACAACGACCTGTATAGGTAATAATAATACTGTGGTACATAGAGTTCAAAATAATTTGTTTCAACACAAGTAATTTGCACCGGTATTATTCAACTGGCTTCAGAATAGCAGTTTCCAGCCAAATTTCAGAGGGATTTGCCAGGAAACATTTCTCATTCAGTGATTTTTAATCTTGATAATGACTCTAACTATGCCCTACATTGTGGGAAATTTTCATTCATGTTTTTAATACAGAATATGAAAGTACGAATATTTCGCATATTTTAACATTTTTAAATACACACATGCAATAGAAATGTTGGTGAAAATGGAGTATTTATGCGTATAATAAATTATATGGATGTTAAGTAAATAGTAGTGAATCATAGCCAGTGTTAAGTACCTAGCTACCTAGTCTTCATCGTAGACAAAGATATTTTATTTGAATTAAGTAAATCACGACTTGTTGAGCGACCGACAATACGGCTTTTGCCACAGTCGCTCGGCTGGTGACCTTCTAGTGTATCTCACACACCGTTGGTCACTCGCCATAGAGAGCCAAGGTGAGGCATTGGCAGTGAGCCTAGATGTAGCGAAGGCGTTCGATCGGGTCTGGCACCGGGGTCTTCTATCGAAGTTACCAGCATACGGGCTTTCCCGAGGGACTATGCAAATGGATCGCCAGCTTTCTGTCCAGCAGATGCATTAAAGCCGTCGTTGATGGTAGCTGCTCCGATAGCATGGACATAAATACAGGCGTCCCGCAAGGCTCTGTGCTGTCCCCAACACTGTTCCTTCTGCATATCAATGATATGCTGTCTATTGATGGCGTTCATTGCTATGCAGACGACAGTACAGGGGACGCCCATTACACGGGCCGTGCAAATATCCCTCGTTCCGTGGTAGAGGAAAGCCGCGAACGGCTAGTGTCTGAAATCGAGAGTACACTAACTAGTGTCTCCGATTGGGGTCGGCTAAACCTAGTCCAGTTCAACCCAACCAAGACTCAAGCCTGCGCGTTCACCGCTAAGAAAACCCCATGGTCTGTGACTCCACAATTCCAGAACACTTCCTTAAACATCAGCCAAAGCATTGGGATCCTTGGTGTCGACATTTCTGGCGATGTTTTGTTCCGAAGTCACTTGGAAGACAAGGTTAAGCTGGCATCCAAAAAGCTTGGAGTGTTCAACCGAGCGAGGCAGTACTTCACATCGGGGCAAAGACTGCAACTTTATAAGTCGCAAGTCCGGCCTCATATGGAGTACTGCTGTCATCTATGGGCGGGAGCACCTGGATACCAGCTTGGGCCTTTAGACTCGGTTCAGCGACGTGCCGTCAGAATCGTTGACGATCCCGAGCTCACAAGCGGTTTAGATCCCCTCAGTCTAAGGAGAGACTTTGCCTCCTTATGTGTGTTCTACCGCTTGTACAACGGAGAGTGTTCCAAGGAATTGTTCGACTTGATGCCTACGGCTACCTTCCACCATCGCAACTCTCGCCATCGACGGGGAGTCCATCCTCACACACTGAAACCAGAATTGTTTCGAACTGTGCGGGCTAAAAGGAGTTTTCTTCCGCGGACGCTTGGACTGTGGAATGAGCTCCCCGCCGTGGTTTTCCCAATGGAGTACAGCATGGGGTTCTTCAAAAAGGGTGTGAAGAGATTTCTGCAGGGTCGGCAACGCGCAAGTGATACCCCTGGTGTTGCATGCGTCCATAGGCTACGGTAACCGCTTAACATCAGGCGGGCCGTATGCTTGTTTGCCACTTAGTGGTATAAAAAAAAAAAAAAAAAAATACGATTCTAGAAAATCCTTAGAATACCTTGAAAAGAAACTGCCCACGCATACAATCCTATACACGAGTTTCAAAAATAATAGTAGAAAAAAAATATAACAAACGAATCTCACGTTATTTCAATATGTAAGTACAAATAATGGTTTAGATACGGAAATTCATGCATTACCGAGCGAAATAAGCAAATATTTCCCCTTTAGAAAACATTGGGCGGTTGGAGTGCCTCCAAGCGGCAAACTGGATTCTTTATAACATTGTCCGATTGATACAACCGTACCTGAAACGATTGTTGAGGCGTATGGCGTCTTTGATGTTTGAACATCGTAACGAATTATCTAATGATATAGACTTGTTTTGTTCAAGCACTGCATCAATTAAAAGACTCACATGTAGTAACTTCTTTGGTACTACTAAAACTAACGAAGACTGCTAGCTTTTGAATTTATTAGTTTCTCTTCAACATTGTATTGAACTGTCTTCATATAATTCTTAGTTAAGTATTTATAGTCTGTTTTCTAACACAACTAACTTCTAATTATTTGCATGAAAAATTTACATAAATCTTATATACAGGTGGAGATTTGTAAATGGCATAGGATCATCTATATGTTTATTTTATCGTAGAAATGAAGCTGTAAATCTTCCTAAGAGTTAATAAATAAAATAAATAATAAATAAATAAAATAAATAACTTTATTATTTAATTTTCCACTTAGTTCTACTGTACTGTTTTCTCATTGATTTATTTACTAGTATATAAAAAGACATTTCATTTATATAACAGGGGCAAGATAGTAAGTTGTTCATTTTTCCGATTAGTGTGATTTCTACTTAATTACCTATGTGTGTTGTGTAGCAGGCAACACTCGACTCAGGATCCCGTCTATTTGCTTCTCGGCACTCGGCGCGTGAACATCGGTCATTATTATTATTATTATTGCATTTAGAATATTTCCTAGTATCGTTGGTCATCTCTTGGTTCTAATTAGGTAAATCTGATTAGATCATAATTCGTTAAATAGAGATTGAATGAGCTTGATTTTATTAAAATTTTGTAGTTAATTATTTGTGCAAATAAAAATTATATTTTCTGATTTATAATTTACTGCTACTAATTCCTAAAATACTATATTTATATACTTGGTAGCGCTGAGTTAGCGACCTGTTATAATAAGCCTTATAGACCGGGAGATACTGACTCTAATTTCCTGGTCATTTGTACCAGTATGATTTGTACCCTTCAGGAGTCTAATTACGTAATGACGAAAAAGAAAATGATGGTCATAGCGCTGGTACCGGCGGCCCAATCGCGTGGGCGTTATATCCCGGTCTATTACGTACTCCATGAAATGGTAATAAAGATACATATCATTAAAACCTTTTTATAGAGAAAAAGGGAAAAAACAATATACAATTATAATCAGACTGAAAAATGTAATATGATACTTTATTTAATTATGTTAAGGAAACATGCTCCAGTAAAATATTACCTAAAATAATAGAATTCTTTTTGTTGAAAGCCCACGGGAATATTTAGTTTTTGAAATTATATATGTGCCTTTTTAATTTAGTCAAACGATCCTTTGTGTTGCTTGTAACGGAACACAAAGGAACTTCAAAAATACTGGCAAATATTTTTATGCCATGACACGCCCTTCGGCTAACTAACTCTATGATTTAATAAAGTATTATATTGCAAATAATTACTTCAACAAAAATATTTAGGTCGGTAACTAAATTGATCTGTCCTGTCCCTTTTGCTTTATTAAACCACCAATATAAATCTCTTAGTAAATGTAATGTTCAATTTATTACCGAAATATCGTTGGAGAGCTAAATATTTTATCTCAAATGAGATGTAAAATTTGTAATATAATTTTTCCGAGAAGTTATCTTTTGATACATGTTGTGAATATCATGCTGAAAGTACCTACTTGGTATAGATTTGTGTAATGGTGAAGTAGGTATTCAAAAAGGGGGTAAACGTAGGAAAAAATATTCTCTGGGATAGCTCATTAATTTTGATAATATTGATAGAAGAGTAACACTAAAAGATGATGTTCATTTTATGATGTAGAGATGCGTTAAGAAAGAATTTTGTGTTTCAATGCGGTTGTAACCCGCGAGATACCAGATACAATACTTAAGATAAGTTTTAATATGTGAATTTTATTCAGAATTGGTCATTTATTGCATGTTATCTAGTCAAACAACCTTGTTCTTCGAATTTTTCTAATAAAGTACATTATCTTCTATCTTGTGACAATAGACAGAAAAACACTCGTAAGTGGTCGTATATTTTGCATTAGCATAAAGGACAAGGTGATGTTGACAAAAACACGAAACATTCTATTTTTATTCATAGAGTGACAAAAGCCTAAAGGATTTTCTTCAAAAATCGCGAGATTTCATGGTACGATTCTGTTTTTACAAATCTCAAATGATATAATTACATATAGTTCATTTTTATAAAGCTGCTAAGTAAATCTACATAGTAATCTGTATAGTGGGTGCCTATGTCAGTTATTTATTTGGTTAAGGGGAGGTCTAAGCTCAAATTCACAAAAATGTGTTTCTTGGAGAGTCAAGTATGACGTAACGCAATGAAATACCTAACACAAAAAAACACTGTGGATAGAAGACGGTTTTGAGAAAAATGTTAACTGAATAGAATATTTAAAAGTGCTTTGATATTCCCAATAAAAAATTAGTAAGTTACGTATAAAAAAATCATTCGCGTCGAAATTCTCCGTATTTTCAGCGATGACAACAATTTTATTTTTAACAATATTTAAGATACAGAATTATATTAGCATGTTAACCGGACACTTATTCAATTTAATGTGTATATTCTGTATAATCTTAAGAAAACCCGTAAATAACAGTCCATTTCATAGAGTTGACACATATATGATTTACCATTTTCAACCCTATTCCAGTGAAGAACAAGTGCCGTCAAAATCGTAGTCAGTCCGCGCTTTAAATGATTAAAAGGGGACTTCTTGGGAGGAACTTGCAAAGTGACGTTGCCTAGTCATTTTATTTTCATAAATTCGTTATGTTCAGTTTTATTGCATAGTATAGTGTAATGTAATATAGTGGTGTTTTATCCAATGAATATCAATCCATATGCACCAGTGAAGTGAAAATAAAATGAAGTACCGTGTATTGTGACTTTTCATGTTGTTTCTAAAAATCCTTAAAAAGAACATTTGATTTATGTGACTAGAACACATACTAGTAAAAATAAGTCCTTATTAAATTATTTGGTTTTCAAACTTCAAACTAAGAAGAGAAATGATTAAAATAGAGGTTCACATTGGACTCTTTTTAGTCCCAAAAGTTTATAATTTTTTTGTTATAGTTTATAATATCACTAGCTGTCCCCCGCGGTTTCATCCGTGTTTTCGGGATAAAAAGCCTATGTCCTTCTTCATACAATATGCTATCTGCATGCCAAACATGATGATCCGTTGAGTAGTTGAGGCGTGAAGGCGTAACAAACAAACTCACTTCTAATATTAGTTAGGATTACGATTGTAAATTAAATGAAATAATAACGCTATCAAAATAAAATTCAGTTTTCGTTTTCAATAAAAAATAATTCGTCTTATAACATTAAAACGTTTTTGAAAACTAAAATAAGTATCTATGATGCACTCTATGCATAAGGCAAAAGATGGAAAAAAAACACGTAAGATGATTTACCATGTGCATGAGCGAAGTCTATCCGAACTGGGAGCCAAATCTCAAGCACTCGAATACATCACTCGTTCGAAATAATGTTCGAACTCGTCCTTTGTTTGAATGAAAATCAAGTTAGGTTATTCTGACAATTTCGAAGACGCCATTTTGTCTCATTTTTCGAGGGCTAGCGCTCGAACTGCTTCGACTGGTCGGGACCGTTCGAAACGTATTTCGAATGCGAACTATCAAACATCAAAACGTAATGACAGATAAGCCTAAGGAGTTCCGTTACACACAGATAATATTTTTTCATATTTATTGATAAATTATTATAAAAAATTGATTAACTTATGAATTCCGGATTATATTAATTTATAAAAGTGTAAAACGTTGTTTTAAATATTTTATACACATCAAAATCATTTTAAAATTTAATTTAGATAAACTTTATCGCATTCATTTAAAAAAACGCAATTATTAAGTGAAACGAAATGTATTGTGCAATTTGTTCCTATCATAATGGCAATATTTAATCCTTACACTCGTAATAAGTTGGATTAGTACCGAGAATACAGGAATCGAAAAATTTACTCCGCCCCTCAAAACTTTACGGTCGAAATAGAACTCGTATTGCAATTTCGATTCTCACTTCCCTCGAACTAGTCGAGGGAAGTGAGAATTGGGCCCCTGGTATTAAAGTCGCCTGTTGAATAAAATATTTTTTATTTTGATTTCATGAAGTATCAAAACGACAGTTTATTGAATATGCTAACCGTCGTCGTTCAGGATAAATGGTTCTGTACATTAGTACTATTATTTATTCTGTGGTTCTGGCTCTACGCCCAGAGAGATGAGCAACTGTTTGAACAAGATTTAAACTGAGTGGGTCAGATTTTCTGATTAGTATAGATTACTAAAGATAGAGCTGTACAAATATTTCAACTAACACATTGATAGCTAGTAATTTATTTAATAAAATACGCAAGTAAGTGAAAATTAAATACAATGGGCTATACTGAAGTAATAAAACATAAATCCGCAAAGCTCCCTTTCATAATACGGTTCGCCAATGGCTTTTAAAGTGGTGGGCGGCAGTTTTGAGTACATAATAAAATACAGCCACATCCTTTAAACAATGAACGTTTGTTTTTAAGTGCTAGTAAATTCAGTTGCCTTGCTAGATCATCACCAGATAAATATGCGAACGATTATTATCACTACTGTATTTTAGTATAGACTAGTTTTGACCCGCGTTTTCATCCACCTTCTCTAGAAATTTAATGCTTTCCGGAAAAAAACTATACTGTACTTAATTCTTTGTTATAATCTATTGGCTAAATTTCACTAATTAGCTGTACTGTTGAAGCGTCAAGAGGTAACAAACAAACAACGAAACACACTTTCAGCTTGCGGTACGATAGCTAGCAACATTTTCGAGAAAGAGCTTTAGTACGCTGGTTTTTTGATATTTCTTTTCTCATTAAAGCCTTAGAGATTCGCTAAGTCTGACAGTTGGGAGTGGTTTCGTTTGCTTCGGCACATCCCATTGTTACTGGTGAAAATTTCGGTCGATTATTTTTGTTTTCGTAATTTCTATATCCTTTTAGCAACTTTAGCATAAACTGACAGTCAGTTTTGTGGTTGCTAACTCCGTGCCAGATGATAATTATGAAAAAATATTTTATAAACCATTTTAGTCAAGATGAAATTTTAATAGATAATATTAGTTATGCTATCAAAAAAATCTAAAATTAATTTTCCACACAAATTCGATTATTGTGGTTGTGTTGGAAATAGCTTGAAAAAGTCCATAAAAACGACAACGCCAACTGATTTAGCTTGATTTGATGGTGACCAACTACCATCATTGGTTGCAGATAAAGGTACCTACATTATAATTAAAAATCGTAACAGCAGTATGTTTGATTAATTAATATTCTGCTTTACCGACATTTAGAAAACGAACCTGAAGTAACCAGCCCGATTAAAGTTCTTTTTTTCGCGACGTAGTTCTTACACCTTCCTCTTATGTATTTGGTTCAAAATAATATAGTTTAAGATGCAACAACATTAAAATCTTTTTAGTAATAGAGTATGTGCTATGAATACTATAATTCACTTGATTAAGTTTTAATTGTAAGCCAGTTATACCACAAGCTAGTTAGCTTTGACTTCTAATACCTTAGAGAAATTATGAATACTGTAGAACAAGTTCTGTGTAAGCTTACTTGGCTTTAGTTATCTATGGATATAATTAAAATAAAACTAAATTTGGTTATGTAATGCTTTAATTAATCTAGGTGCTTCTATTACTTCTACTTTTGTTGTGTCTAAATATGTATATTTTTTGTTTTCTACTACAATATATACACACCGGCACAATTAGCGGAACAGAAAAAAAAGTGAGACTATGAGATAATAACGCATATATTTGACGAAAATGTAATTAGACACAAAATAACAAATTGATTAACATCTTTTAACAACGACTTTGAAAAGTCTTCGTTATTTTTTATTTAAAAATAAAGAAATTTGAAATAAGTGAAATTTTTAGATGATTATGAACCATCACAAAAAATAAAAAAAAGTAAGCATTAAATGATAAAACAATAAAATTAAAGGAAAATTAATAACGAGTGTTGCCCCCTCTTGCTCTGATTACGGTTTCCATTTGTCTGGGCATGCTACAGATTATGTTATCGATGATTTCTTGAGGCAACCGCTCCCACTCCTCAAGTAATGCGTTTCCAAGTTCATTCAGATTGTTGGGGGGTGGCATTCTGGATTTAACCCTTCTTTTTAGCAAGTCCCAGACATGCTCTATCGGATTCATATCGGGGGAATTTGCTGGCCACTGCATCACCGGTATACCTACGTGGCTCAGATATGCCTGTACCGATTGTGCACTATGAGCACGAGCATTATCTTGCATTAGAATAAAGTGCGACGTTCGAGTACGAGTAAGTGAGCGTACAGTTCGCAGGAGATTTGAAGAAGTTGGTTTAGGGTCGTATATACCTGCCAAAGGCCCAAAACTTGAGAGACGTCACCGCGTAAACCGATTAAGCTATGCGCGAGAACATCGTCATTGGGATTTGAACGAATGGCAGCAGGTTCTCTTTACTGATGAGTGCAGAGTTCTTTTAAAACAGATCGATGGGAGACAGCGAATATGGAGACGCAAAGGAGAACGCCACATACAGTCTAATTTTGAACACACAGTGGCTTATGGTGGCGGCTCGATTATGGTTTGGGGAGGGATATGTTTGGGAGCTCGCACGGAGTTAGTGATAGTCACAGGAGGGACCATGACAGCAGATCGATACATCAGAGACATTTTAGAAGAACATGTTGTACCATTTGCCCCATTTATTGGTGACGACTTTATTCTAATGCAAGATAATGCTCGTGCTCATAGTGCACAATCGGTACAGGCATATCTGAGCCACGTAGGTATACCGGTGATGCAGTGGCCAGCAAATTCCCCCGATATGAATCCGATAGAGCATGTCTGGGACTTGCTAAAAAGAAGGGTTAAATCCAGAATGCCACCCCCCAACAATCTGAATGAACTTGGAAACGCATTACTTGAGGAGTGGGAGCGGTTGCCTCAAGAAATCATCGATAACATAATCTGTAGCGTGCCCAGACGAATGGAAACCGTAATCAGAGCAAGAGGGGGAAACACTCGTTATTAATTTTGCTTTAATTTTATTGTTAAATCATTTAATGCTTACTTTTTTATATTTTTTGTGATGGTTCATAATCATCTAAAAATTTCACTTATTTCAAATTTCTTTATTTTTCAATAAAAAATAACGAAGACTTTTCAAAGTCGTTGTTAAAAGATGTTAATCAATTTGTTATTTTGTGTCTAATTACATTTTCGTCAAATATATGCGTTATTATCTCATAGTCTCACTTTTTTTTTCTGTTCCGCTAATTGTGCCGGTGTGTAATATATTAAGTATTATACTGGGTGTAATAAAAAGGGTATATACATCCGAAGGGGGTGAAGACTACATCAGGTACAGATTCTCTATAAAAAGTTTATTGAATTAAAATCATAAGCAACATGTCACCGCTCAACGATGTCACCGCTTAACGAAGGTTAGTCAAGGTTGCTAATATTGATATCATCGTACCTTATTGTAATTTAATTAATTTTTATGATTTTTGAATTTGTTTATCTGCTGGAAATCGCGCCTTATTGTAATTAATGTATGTTATAGGTATTATTGTGATATTCATGAACATTTTTACGCTTGATAAAGGCATAAAACAGTGAGACTAATATATACATTGTAACATCTTCTGTTGGGTTTTGTTTTATTTGGCTGCGCGTTCATATTTAAATTGAGGGTACACCTTGTATGAAGTATGTTTCCTACCCTCTTTTTTCCTACTCCTTCATGTGGTATGTGTCAAATCGACCGAGGGCAGCACTCTCTGAATATCTTTCGAAGGCTGAAGTCGTCGTCGCGCGCGCACCCGCCTCTTTTTCCTTTAAATCTTTAATTATTATAATAATCCGTCACCATATATCTAAGAAAAGACATTTTGTGTGTGTTCCGTACAACCTAATTTCAGTGCAGCAAATATTTCGAAAATCTGAAGAAAACGTGGATCCACGGAAGACAAACGACATTGCTGGAACTGTGAGTACCACATGTTTTCTTTCCCTTTTGGCTACGCCTCTTTTTGAAACCTTACCCAAAAGCGTAGTCATATTTTCCCTAAAATTTTATACTTCATACAAAGGTTTTTTGCTATTTTGTAAAGAGTATTTTTTATCGAATTATCCAGGTTTATTAATCTAGAAACAGCCCAAAAATTACAGTCCGCTAACCGCTCCTTATTTAGGTGTATTTAACTACCATCTTCATTGACCTATTTTAACAAATATATAATTTAGAATTTTGAATCAAATTTTCTTTTCCACGATCTGTGCGCCTAGTACCAAAAAAGTGGATAACTGTAATGGCTATACACTTTCCGTTATACCCTGTATAATTGTACAATATTAATCAATTTCAAGCGTTTTATTATTAATAATAACGAAGTAATCTAATTCATTGATATCATCTTAATATTTTTTTGTTCTCTTAGTGCTTTCAAGAACAATTCAGATTGTTTGCATCTAATCTTCACTTTTGCTTAATAGTGTGAAGTAGCTATATGATCCCTTCAGAATCTGGAAAGTCAAACGTTTTATGATTAATCATCATATAAAATTGTCTTGATAAAGGGGCAGACACAGTAGTTCCTTAGCATAATAAACATACAACTTCGCCGCGTCGTACAGCGTAGACGCTTAGAGCGAACTAAATAATATTTCTGCCACAAATCATAATAACTTAAACAGAGCATGTAATCACTTAAATAGTACTTACAGCAACAAAAGTAGGAACAGTGAGGGAATTAAAAGGTCCAGCCGTGAAGACTATAGGTCTCCGTAGTTGTCCTCCAAATAGCACTACACATCGACGCAAGCGAACGTCTACGGACCACCAGGCACTCGAGTAAACACCATCATCGACCATATTGCTCTGGTAAAAAAAGGTTAAATTAAAACAAGATAGAGCATACCTCCCTTTAAGAAGTATCTGTCGGGAGGGTATATGAATTTGTAAAATATAAGTCAAGTAATGAGGGCCAGGGCAAATAGACCGGGAGATACTGGCACAAATTTCCTGGTCATTTGTACCAGTATGGCGACCCTTCAGGGGTCTATAATTACGTAATGACGAAAAGGAAAATGATGGTCATTGCGCTGGTGCCGGCGGCCCAATCGCGTGGGCGTTAGGCCTTTAAAATATAATACATTTTTCTGAAAGCATTCAACGTATTATTATGTATCAGAATTATAAATATCATGATCCTATTAATATAATCTTACTGACAAAGCCTATGAAATTCATAAAAATATAATTTTATTTGGTGCCTGTCGTCAATTCCCAAGACGATGTCTGAGTCAACAATATTCAATCTCGCTTCCCAACTTATTATCTGGGAACTTAATTTTATTTACGGTACTACTACAGTTGTTTCTTGTTGTCAGTCTTTATTTTTAATATGAATACCTAACAAACATTTTGGCTTCAACCATCGCAACGTGCGGCAGATGGTACTAAACCTATTCTGCTTGAGAAGGTACTGGATATCCTTATCACTTTCTTGATTAAATATTCCAATAACATGGTTCTGATGATTTTGGAAAACCTGACACACCCCACATGTACACGCAATACTAGTTTGTGTGATGAAGAAAGATGGTGTGACACATCTATATTAATACCAAATAAGAATTCGTGCGAGGAATGCGTGCGAGGAATGCGTGCGAGGAATGCGTGCGAGGAATGCGTGCGAGGAATGCGTGCGAGGAATGCGTGCGAGGAATGTGTGCGAGGAATGTGTGCGAGGAATGTGTGCGAGGAATGTGTGCGAGGAATGTGTGCGAGGCACATGTGCGAGTAATGTGTACGAATAATGTGTGCGAGTAATGTGTACGAATAATGTGTGCGAGGAATGTGTGCGAGAACTGTGTGTCAATAGATGGTGTTTGGTAGAGATCATATCCGAAAAGAGTCCACTACCTTATTCTCGCACCACTCATTTGTACACTTTTTTTTTTTTTATACTACTTAGGTAGCAAATAAGCATACGGCCCGCCTAATGGTAAGTGGTTATCGCAGCCTATGGACGCTTGCATCACCAGGGGTGCTACTCGCGCATTGCCGGCCCTGCAGAAATCTCTTCACACCGTATTTGAAGAACCCCATACTGTACTCCATTGGGAAAACCACGGCGGGAAGTCGAAAATAAACGAACCCAAAAAGAATCAAAAATAAAATGCACAGGCCCAGTATAGCTCATGAAAAACACATGCTCACAAAATAAAACTGAATCTCAATTTGCATGCAAGAAAAAAGACAAAATACCGACCATATAGAAAACTTCGTTACTATGCCAGCAATATAGAAAAAGTTGAGCGATAAGAGCCATGAGGTATTCCGCAATCCAAATACGTTGCATAATCCCCGTGCCTTCCTGGAATTTCAAACAGCCATTTGTATTTCAATTGTCTAAACGGCTATAAACAATGATTGTTCTGTTGAATTTAATGTCGAAAATATAACAGGAACATGTCTGTATGTCCTGAGTCTGGGTGTGATTATGTATATTAAGTATATATTTACAAACAAAAAGTAGTATATGTATTATATCAGTTATCTGGTTTCCATAGTACAAGCCCTGCTTAGTTTGGGATCAGATGACCGTGTATGAGGAATGTCCCAGGATATTTATTTATATTTGTTTATAAAGCTAGTAAGTTACATCGTCACTTATAGTGACCAAAAACTTCAGTCAAAATGTCCTAGATTGTAAATTTAGGCAAGAAATTTTGGTGATAAATTCACTACAGTAAATGATAGTATGGAAATTGAGGGCATTTGTACTTACTAAGATTTACAATTAGATATGCAAGCCAATCCTTTAATTTATTGGGCAATAAATAAAGCTGTAGGTAAATGCATGGCCAACTCTGACAAAGATTATTTCTTCAAATAATTAAGACGTTGCATGAAATTACATTGCTTAGATTCCATTTAAAATTAACTGACACTGTAAAATTCAATATTCAAACTAAAAGATATGCTTACCGCTGTAAGTTGAACAGCACTTGCAAAAATCATTAAAGAGCAAATAATGACATAAAGAAACATCACAGGTGACATCAACGAATTGAAAATGGTTGAATATCTGAAAAACAACAGATTGAAAATGGTTGAATGTCTGAAAAACAACAGATTGAAAATGGTTGAATATCTGAAAAGCAACAAATTGAAAATGGTTGAAAATCTAAAAAGCAACAAATTCTTAAAGCACTCTAAAAGTCAAGAACAGAAATGAAGGAGCCTTACTTGATTAATGAAACGTGGTGGTTATGACAATTCTTAATCCTTTCCACAGCGATACTGTAGTTGATGGCCTCGTCGCCATTTTCAAATAATCTTTCACAGTTGACGGATAATAGCTTCAATTGTCCAGCGAAAAAGTTCATTAAAACTACAGCGTTAGAGTCGTAAGTAGCCACGATACCGCCTCCATAGAAACAGATCAAAGTGTGTTCTATCACCGACACCCAATATCCAAGCCCTCTTGACCTATCAAAAGGCAGCCAGGAGCTCATTATTTCTGGATATGGCGCAGTTCCATTTCTTATACGTTCACGGTGCTCAGATGATGACATGAAGCTGAGTAGCGGTGCTAATATTACAGTAAATACTGTTGCTGTTACTAAGAACCAATACAAGTATGTTACAATTCTTGAATATTTTATGTAATCCATAATAATAGGTTTAGTTATTTTGTCATTTTTAGATAGCTGCTGTTTTTCCAAATTAGAAACATATTCAACTATTTCTTTCCATTGTTTTTGCCAAAATATAAACGTTCCGGCTTTTACTACACAGACGGTGCTGAGCATTGTCACTGAGAGATTTCTGAGGGCCAATTCAAGGTCCGCTCTTATAAGCCACAGTTCTACGTATTGGCTGATGACGAATAGAAAGGCAAACATGTGGATAATGTTATAAATAGTTATATTAAAGCCAGCTATTGGTTGCCAAATACCACAAGTTTGGAGTCCACACAACGTTGGAGAAAGTAACGGATGATTTGAGTCCTCCAAATCATCTAGGAATTTTGAAAACATTTTAAAAATTGTTACAAGTTGATCACCAGTTGCAAAAGTAGCAAATGTAAATAAAAAGTGAAATCTTTATATCAATTCGTGAACTTTTTTTTTAAAATATTAGCTTTGTTTTGTGGTGTGGCTTGATTAGAATTTTACAAATATTTTTTGCTGAATTTTATACAACTGTGAATGGTAGTTCATCTAACAAAAGGTTGACTTTTCATTATAAGAAAGGCTTACTTTTTAGGACAAATTTAAATAATTTCTGTAAGATTTTTAATCAATGTCCCTTTCGTACCATAGGTAACTAAGTACTACGAGGATTGAGATTCTTCCTCTAAAGAATTTTTACCAGTGAACCCTCAGTGGCGTGAATTCGACAATAATTCATAAAAAATAATGTTTGAAATATAATTAGATTTTAACTTTCTGCGCTCCTTTATATAAAATATAACTTTCCGAATTCTTACACTACTATAGATATTTTATATTTTCTTTGAACAAACGCACTAACACTTTTATTTATCTGTAGCTAATTTCAAGGAGGGTTTACAAATCAAACCAACTGTCTTTATGAAGTAGGCGGACTGTTTGACACCTTCCATTTTGCATCGTAAATAAGCCAAGCCATATTCATTTTGAAATGGACAATATTTTTCAATGTTTTTCAAGTACGTATTTTAATTTATTATGTGCTGTTTTCTTTATAAGTAAATTATAGGCTACGAGTTTTTTTAATATAACAATGATACAGGTGATTTTTTCTATTGGGCATGGATGTCCAAATCCTAAGGTATAGGTAATAGCGGATCAATAACCAAGGAACGAATATAATGAGCCGGGATTTAAAAAAAGAAACCTGTTTTATTGCACCATACCATAATAGTGTCGGTTCTAAGGATCAAACTCTGGGAAGTAGTTTTAGAGGAAAAACCAAAGGATAAAAAATTTATGAATATACTATTTTATTACTTTCATTTATTAAACTGTAACTAATTCCCATACATAGAGTTGTTTTTTGTCAGTTGAAGAAAACATTCTGTATAATGACAGTCTATGTATTTCCTTTTTAAATAAAACAATATTAACTTTATTAAGTATTTATTTTACTGAAATACAAGATTCAAACAAACGGAATTCAAATAAAATTTAACGGCATGTGATAATAACCTTGTAAGGTAAATGTAAGGTATTCCTGCAAGAACTAACTATTGCTGAAATATAGTTTTATTTCTACAACATCGTCTCAATACTTTAAATCGAAATACTTTGTTGAGTTGATGTGAAAAGAGAAAATTGCAAAGAATTTGTCTGTAGTATGTGGTACAAATTGATGCTGCATTAGTGTGTACATAGCGTTACATTAACATTATTTGTGAGAATTGTGAGTGATGTGGAATTTGAAATGTTTTCACAACGAGAAAGCATTTATTTATCTTGAATTTGCGAGAACAAAGTGTAAAAGCTGTAGGATCGTTTCATTATCTGAAAAAATAAAAGAAAACAGGTAAACAATGAAAATAATTGCGGCGTTGGATGTTTAACTTGAACGAGTTTCTTTGTAATAAGAGTTATTGTTGTGGCAAAACAATTCAGTGAAGTTATAAAACAGTTCTTCTGATAGTTAGAATTGAACAAAAACTAACAAAGCAAAAACAATTTATTATTCTGTGGTCTTCAAAACGATTTGTTTGCAAAATAACATAAAAGCATCAATTTTATATTTCCAATCACAGATCTAACATTCCACTTTCAAGATAAACCTATTATTAATACTAGTAAACATTATTGATAAAGACTACCTTGTTTGGTTGATGGTTGACGTTACGTGAACACTAACTGGCCAGTTTTAAACCCCCTTAGTAGGTAGAGCACAGCGTTTATTTACTCAAAGAGCAGCTCGACTGGGGAAGTACCACCTTACAGAATACCGCAGCCGTATAACTTTATGTTGTGTTCCTGCGCGTGAGTAACGTGTCGTCGCCAGAGCTCATTGCGGAGGGAGGAAGGGTCGGTAACGCGTGATACCTCGTGGGTTGCAAGCGTCCATATGGCTACGGTATGCTAGGTACCGAAAGGACTCCTATAGTATGCTTGTTAAAAAATGGCTCTCATTATACTGACACTGCAAGACGATCTGCTTGGAAATACGAGCTCTTAATCGGGTCTAAAAGTATTTTCTTAAGTAATAAAAGGCAATTTACATCAATAAATGTAGGTATAGAGAGCGCAGTGTATGGTCCAGCTTTAAGTATGAACCGATAGGTCAGCTTCCCGGATAGCAGCAAAATCTTTTTGCGCAGGCGCCAATTGCCTTTCCACCAATCACTACTATAAACGCCACCGTGTACTTCAAAGCTCTGTAAAATTCAAATAAAAATATACAAGTCGAAGTTTAAAAGTTCTAGAACGCAAGAAGTCAATAATAGGACTTGAAGGAAATTATATATAGTTGTACCTAAACAAGGAGCATTTTGGAATTGGTAACACACACCATATAATGTACATAATATCCCCAAGAAGTAGAAAAAATAGTTATGATATTTAATTGTCGCAAGTGTTACGATTTCGAGCAATGTAAAATTAGAAAAAAGGAATTATCAACGATCATGTTGCCATGATTTTATTCTGAATCGATTGCGTTTGCATATCCCTCCAAATGGGAAAATATTTCGAGTAAAGTTTTCTTCCGAATGAATATATTCTCCTACTACTTTTTATCCTGGGAACGCGCGTGAATATACGCGTGAATGTGAAAACCCAGTCGTACTATAGGTAGGAGTGAAATTACGCTACAGTAGGTACGTAAATTATAGAAAATCTTCTCTAATTTAATTTACCTATACTATTTTAATGTTGCCTATATATTCATAGTAAAATGAGTAGAAAAAAAGATATTATCAGAAAACTGATTTAGGGCTCAATTTTTTCAATATGGCGGCGCGAACGGTAAAGATACGAGGTGGCAAAGTGATAATTCGAAAAAAGCACATCGAAATCTATAATACCACCAATTTTCAAAATTCATGGATCCAGGTAGCCCCCAGGTAGTTTTTGAGCTCTAAATAACTGGACTAAATTAATATAAGTATTAGTCAAATTAAAATAAGTTATCACATAGAATTTGGAATATCTAAAATGTCGAAAACTCTGAATTGGGACTTCAGTGCCAAATCAAATATTTTATAAAGGAAGGAATCTCAAAAGGAATCCGACCAAGATTACACCTCTAAAATAAAATCTGCGAACCTCACTCCTGTCGCAACTGTCGCAATCACGTCGATGGCCTAGGGCACCATGGTCTGTCCTGTATAAAAAGCGCAGGCCGTATTTTCCGTCATGCGGCTCTGAATGATGCAGTCCGTCAGGCCCTTGCCTCAGCCACTATTTCAGCGTCACTGGAATCGAGTGGTCTCTCAAGGGATGACGGAAAGAGACCAGACGGCGTGACACTGGTGCATTGGAGCATGAGCCGTGCCCTGGTGTAAGACGTTACCTGTGTGGACACATTGTCAGCGTCCCACATCTCAGGTACGCGCGTCAGGGCAGGAGCGGCAGCGGGAAATGCACAGCCCCTCAAGCGTCGCACTGACGAATATGTTGTGACGCTTGCGGTGGAAACACTGGGCCCTTGGTCATCTGACACGACATTATTTGTCCAAGACGTGGGCAAACGGTTGGTCTTGGCCTCTGGGGAATTGAGAGCTAATGACTTTTTCGCCCAAAGGTTAAGCCTAACCATTCAGCGTGGAAACGTCGCCAGTGTCATGGGGACCATGGAGTATTTGGATGACCTTTTATTTTAGGAAATAGTATTACTTTTTCCTATAAGTATGTTACTTATCAAATTTATTATTGAATTATTATAATATTTTTGACATAACATTATGTACAGTATTACCCAACTGATATGGCACGTCGTGAATCTTCGTTCGCACAGCAAAGAAAGTATGGCCCCGAAGATTAACGAAAGAATGCTTAAAACTTACAATCAACCTTAGATCACTACTATAAGGTTCTTAATACACTGCAGCTGTTAGTTCTGTCTCACTCGTAAGTCATGCCTCTCCGCACGGCGCGCGCTAACATGGTGGCAGCTGCCGACCAATAGCGTTTCCCGCGCTTTGAAATGTATCTTCTGCGCAGGTACATCGGTAACCCATATTAATTGGGTACTACTGTAATACGCAGAACATACACACAATGACATGAAAACACGCATTGTTATGGAGCTATTTAATTTAGAGATTTTGTAATAAAAATTTCGTTTTTTAAAAATATTTTTATTTGTTATGGTTTTATAGATTACAATCAATTACATTGTATTTGTTCAGAAATAAGAAAAATCATGTTTAGTAGTTAATATTGTACTTTAAAAACATTTTATCTCTTTTTATGACTCGTTTTTTCTATTTCTATTTATCTCGGTGAACAACTTACTCGGAACAGGGGTAGGCTCAAAGATAGCGTAGCTTGCATAATGTAAATGTGTACGCTAAATTCGCTCTTACCCTATTTTGCCATATTTTGTAAACGTAATTGTTACCTATCTTGTGGCAATAAATAATTTCTTTCTTTCTTTGATATACATTTTTTTGGACTGCTGGTATCTATCATCACTAAGAATTGGTTGTTTTTCGTTCTTATGTTATACATATCCAAGCAGATTCACTTGTCATACATAACATGCTGAGTGAAACTGTAGTCAAAATTTCCAGTCAACAAAGTTTCAGTGTTCATACCATTTTTTTATCATTATCATTAAATGGGGCGTTACTAAATGATAAATAATTTAATTACCTCAAGCGCCACTTCGTTGCTATGCCAGCAATATAAAAAGAGTTGCGAGACTAGCCCCACTGTGTACTGAATTACCCATAATTTCTGGAACGTCGTCGCGCCGCTCTGTAAATTAATATAAGGTAGAATTTGTGGAATGAAAATTATTGTGATAAGGAAAAATTGCTCGAGTCGAGGAAAAATGTTAGTAATTAAGATATACAGTCAAGAAATAATGTAAAGTTAATGATACTCATACCGTTTGATGTGGACTTCACCTATTGCACGAGAGGATTTTTTATCCGGGTATGGAATATATACTTATAGCTCTCTGTGTTAGTCAAATAATTCTAATTCTTTTAGCTATTATGGCATTATTGGGTTTACTTTTTCTTACGTTAAGGCCCACTTGCGTGGACCAGGGTAATTTCAATGACTCAGTTAGTTGCTCACCAGGAGTTAATAACTCAAGAGTTGTTGTTACATGAGATTGACCAGATATTAAGACAATCCAGGTAGACGTAAGTAGGCCTTATAATAATAGAAAATATAGTAAAAAGAATATTTTTCATAATAACATTACATTTTACTCACCGATCGAAATTGCACTACACTGCAGCAGATTGTGATAGAACATACAAGCACATAAAGATACATTATCGGTGATAATAATGAATTGAACATCTTGTAATGCCTAAAAATCAAAATACAATCCAATCAGAATACAAATTAAATGGTCATTTGGTAGTTATAAAATGTTTATAACAAACCTAATTAAAGAATTGTGATGGCGATGACACTCTTTGATTCTATCTAATACCTCTTCCATCGGAGTATTTTCGGGACCCTTAAATATATCCTTACATTTTTCTCTTAAAATGATAGTTTGTCCTTTCAAATATGTCATGATTGCTACAGAATTCATATCAAAAGTAGCAATCACGCCGGATCCTTGACTTCCCATGAAAGTGTGTACAGCAACAGCCCACAAATAACCTGGCATTTTTGTGTTATCGAAAGGAAACCAAGAACTGAGTATTGGGGGCATTGGTTCAACTCCATTCTTGATATCGTCCCGGTAATTTTTAGATGACAAATATTTAAGAAGCGGAGACACAATCAGCAACAAATTTGTTCCGAAAACAAGAAACCAATATAAAAACGTCACTGTTCTGGTATATCTCGTGTAATTCTCCATCAGATTTAATATAACTTTATCTTGCTTTTTAATCTGCAATAGTTCTTCTTCAGAAACTTGTTTTGCTAGTTCCCTCCAACGTGCCTGGTTTATGACATAAGAAAAACATTTGGCAACGCAAATAATACTAAGTGCAGTCAATGACATATTGTTCAGAACTTTGTTAATATCGCCTCTGACGATGTACAGGTCAATACCCTGGGTAATGAAAAATACGATTGTAGTATAATGAATTAAATTGTAAGCAATTGTTCGAAATCTGGTGCCGGTTTGCCATAAGCCGAATAAATACAAGGCCTTTAAAGTCGGGCCCAAAAGAGGATTTTTAGGATCTTCGAGCCGTTTTGCAAATAAAATAAATTTCTGTAGTGGTTCCATAGTCACAATAGTAAAAGATTGAAAGCGTATTTTTTCTCTCTCCATTTTATAGCGGGGTTGATTACTTTGAGTGTCCAATTAGCAAATAGGTGCTACCTCCAATCCTATATTCTACATTTATTTTTTTATTTAAATGGAATACGAAGCATTAAACTGTAAGCAAATTGACCCCTTCGTTGGGTTCCGTAAATAAATCTGATGTTCGAATGGAAATTCCATAAATTGCTTAGAGCAGCAGAACACACTATAGAGGTATTTTTATGCATAAAAAGAAGTACCTAGACTGGGTAGATAGATAAAATTTTTGCTTTCTTGCAGTTGCTGGGTTATAATAATATTTTCCAGCTGCACAAGTAAATTCGTTGATCTCTACGGAACCAACAAAAAAGTAATCTCCAAGAAAATTCCGAACTAAGTATGCGATTCCCTTAAGTGTGTAATAAAATATGTATGAAACAAGACTATCGTGCTTGCTTCTAAATATTCAATTCTTTTAAATGGAGCAATTTGGAATTGAAATGCAAAATGAAGGAAACGTTAAGGGTAAGGTAGACTAATATCTAACAGAGAAGCTAATAACTGAATAAGAACAGACTATACTACTCTATACTGTATAATATGAAATCTCACTAGCAAACAAATCTCAATTTGCCCTGTCAAAGCGAACAAAAGTTTAAAACGTTCAAATAAAAGTTTATCTTGTACAAACTGGTGCACAGAGTATTTTGGCTATAAAATACCAGGAAATAAAATTAACTGCATCCCTCATCCTGCCAGTAGTAAATATAAAAAAGGACAATTTAAATTAGCCAGCACAAAGACCCTTTGAGCATGGCTTCCAGCTTCAAACAAAGCACCGGAATACAAATAGAAAAGTTCTTAACAATATTACTTAACTTCTCATAAAACTTGGAAGTCACCTCTAGAATTAAGGTGATGCTTTAACCAAGTTTATTACCTTCAACGTGAGCAGTATTTTAACGTGGAACTTAAAATGGAACGGTAATTTTACCATGGCAATTTTGCTTTTGCCTATTTCCTTTAAATCTAACTTGCGAATACTTGTTTGGCAAAAATATATGCATACAGAACATAAGCTGCAAGAATAATACCTATATTATGATAATCTCTTTATAAAAAAAACTCAGTATATCATTTAAAACAATTCACTTTTTTATTCAAATCGAATTTACCAAAGCTACGTCAAATCGAAATGTGTATATTGGCAATTACAAAAATAATTATTTTTGTATCATAATATATTTATCCAAATGGACCTACTTATATCCACTTACAAACAAACAATAGACTTTGTTATCAACGTCTAATAGGACTGCCGAAGTTTTACCAATTGAAATTTCTTTTCAGCCTTATAGGCGCCTTAATTGGTAATTTCGTGAACTTGACATGGGTTCGGCAAATTGGTTGTTAAAACTTTGCTTAAGAGCCATAATGGAGGCTGGCAGTCTCGTTTTCGGCACCACTGTTAATGTTATTAGCGTAAGACTCAATTTGGTTTACAATATCATCGGTGAGCTCATATATTGGAGTTGTTCTTTAATTTTACCATTATCATAATGGAGATTAAGTTGGGTATCTTGTTTTCCTTTGTTTTAGAGTTTGATCGTGAAAATGATCGCATTTCGTGGTTTAACTTTGCAGACATGTGTTTGCTAGGTGCTCACAAACGGAGTTCGTCGCGCTGCTCTCCTTAGTTAAATGGCGTGTGATCAGGTGTGTTACGTCACTTCGCACTTGAACGTGAGTAATTGGTGTGTTCATCATATTCGCCAAAGGATGATCATTGGTGTCCTCCATTCGTTTCACAAGGAGGTGCTTGCACAGAACATATGTGAAACTGAAGAATTTCAATTACAAAATAAATTATCTATTTCATTTAATTGTGTAGTAATTTCTTAAACCAAGTACAGTATTACCCAACTAATATGGCTTACCGATGTACCTGCGCAGAAGTTTCATTTTCAATACGCGGGAAACGCTATTGGTCAGCAGCTGCCGCCATGTTAGCGCGCACCGTGCAGAGGGGCGTGACTTGAGACTGACACGGAACTAATAGCTGCAGTATATTATGAACCTTATAGTAGTGATCTAAGGTTGCTTGTAAGTTTTAAGCATTTTTTCGTTAATCTTCGGGGCCATACTTTCTTTTCTGTGCGAACGAAGATTCACGACGCGCCATATCAGTTGGGTAATACTATACTGTTTAAGTTATGAAACTAACTTAATCTTTGTCTATGTTTTTTTTTCTATGCCCATTTTTATAAAAAAACATCAATATTTAATGAATATTAAAATTACCCAAAAACAAATGAAACAATGGTACTTTCATACCTAGATTAAAGGTGCAAGTTCGAAGCCTGCAACAGCAGCAGACGACATGTCGTCGCGACACTACTAGTTTCTATGTATTACTATGAAAGACCTTCCGTTGCTAGCGACATATCACCTCCCCATATAGTAATACATAGAAACGAAAGTGAAAGAAGTAGGTAGTGTTGAGACGACACGTCATCTGCTTCTGTTGCAAGAAATCACGAGTAAAACTGCGGGACGCAAAGCTATATTTAATATATTTACCATGCAATAGCAGTGAAGCAAAATAAGGCCAATCAAAACTGTACCGCGGGTGGTAAATGGTTATTTCAGATATCTCCCTGCGATATGCCAATATCACCGACAGATAATTGACGGGAAGTGAGAACCGCACCGAATTAAACGTGTCATGCGCAAATTCTATGAGAATTTACGTTTAAGTGTGGATTATTGTATGGAATATTTATTAATTTGAATAACGCTAAATAACCGCCAATAAAAAACAAGAGTAAAAAGTTATGATCTTAGCGTAGCGAAATCCTGACCCCCTTATTCCATAATCGCTTTATAACTGTACACCGTCTCACTCTTTCGATCACGATACGTCACATGTTAGATAAAGACTCCCGAAATTCTATGGTTATTGTTGAAAAATACTTGTTTAGCTTTATTTATGGTCTTTTTGTATTGCTTTTTTGTTTTAAAAACTACGCACCCTTCCTGGAAGAATGTTGTAAGTGAAAAGTGACAACTTTTCAGGAGCGTAAAAAAAACTGTCCTAAAAAATTATCAACATTATTAGAAACATGTAGTATACATCAAATTATAGCTAAAACTATCTGTGAGGGGTCTACGTGTTTATATTTTAAATTTACTCAATGTGTATTGAGAAAAACCTAAAAAGGAGCGTTGCCTAATTATTCCTCGAAACATATTAAACACTTGATGGGGTAATTATGAATATTGCATTGTTTACATGTTATGGAAGTCTCGCTGTTCGGTATTATTGCACATAACTCTTTATTTGCATTCTGATTTAGTAGTGCATTCAATGTGTAGGTGTCGTTTACATAGGTTTTCCTCGAGCTACTCGTTTGTGTAAATAACGTATCAATTGTTATATAATATAATGTGGATAAAAGTTTCGTGGAAAAAGTAAGCAACTAGACTTTCACTACGATATCCACCAAATAAATTCGTTCCAAATTTATGTAAGTATGAATATGCTATTAGTCATATGGAACTTTAGTGAATAATTAAGTGCAAATATATTAACTTCGTTTTTATGACGTTGCAATATTTTACATATCGCACCCCCCCCTGGAACAAAGATGCAAGTCGACTTGCGTGTTTTTTTTTTATTGCACTAAAATATCAAGAAAAAGCTATTACATATTGTCAATTTTTTTCATAATTTTTATCTTCAAAATGAAGGAATAAAATACAAATATGTAAAATATTGCAACATTAAAATATTTATATTTCCATCATAAAAACGAAGTTAAAATTGTGAAAAAAATTGACAATACGTATTACCTTTTTCTTGATTTTTTTGTGTAATAAAAAAAAATCACGCAAGTCGACTTGCATCTTTGTTCCAGGGGGGGTGCGACTATTCTTTGTCAGAGGAAAATAAACGTATGTCAGTTTGCTTGGCGCGAGCTAAATCATTGAAATCGTCTACAGTTATGACAAACACATATAGATTTGGGGCACTTGTAAATCGTCATATTTTTCTTTCTTTCTTTTCTTTTTTCAACCCTACACGTCTGTCACCGTCATGGCCTATGGAAATGGGCATAGGCTAATTTTTATCCCGGGAACGCGGGTGAAACCTTCGAGGACATCTAGTATATCTATAGAAATATAAAAACAAAATACCACTCACCGATAGTCACGAAATCTCGAGAAAGTATAATACAATATACATATCCAACATGTGCTACTTTCTGAGTACGACTAGTTATTACCGCAAAAAGCATTTGTCTTAAAATAAGGATTTTATTCATCGAAATACTCGAAATGTAAACAACATTATGAATAGTTAATTATCCTGATATATTTTAATTTTATGAATGAAAAATAGAAAAAAAGAACGACATTTTAATTTCATGATTCTCATTATTAGTTTTTCAAATCTATACAAACTGGGTTTAGGAGGTGTTAAAGTTTGTATGAAAGAAATCCTCCACGAGGTCCGATTAACTGAAAACCCGTGTTTTTGAGTTTCTCGAAAATCTACCTCCAACGGGATGAAAATGGAAATTTATGTTTTAAGGGGAGGATTTTACTACGTGTCTTGATTAACTTAAAATGTGGTATACGTTGGTTCCTTTTGTAGTCTAAACAAGGTTTTTGAAATTTCATTCCTAAGGGGGTATAAAATAGCGCAAAGCTTATGTATGTAATATATGAAAAAGATCAAAATTCAGATTTCATTTTATCTACCTAAAGAGATCTCTAAGAGCGTAACCATGTCAGACGACTTAAGCTCAGCCGTAAATAAAGTCTGACGTAAAACCACATACATTACAGAAAAACTGGGAAATTTTAACTATAGAAAAAATCACTGTGGTTAAGCACATAAGGAACAAATTATTTCGTCATGATTTTATGTATGACATGTGTATGAGGTATCTACCATTAGTAACCTCGAACTCATTAATCTGTGGGATTATGCCTGCAAGACGTGCTGGATACAAGAGTCGTTCCATAATTAAAAGTGTGTGAAGAAGCAAAATCCACTCCCGTCAGTTTTGACTTTATCGTTTTTGTTTGTCATTGATCATTGATTGAGAAGAGATAACCCGCCAAAAACATTTTTATGTAAAATGTTGCCGCCAAGACATATGGCTCGTATTGTCAAAAAGTTATCAGATCTCATGTAGAGCCAAGCTTATATCTCTACATGCACTTACTCTACAACCCCTAACTTCACAAACTCTACACACCGTAGTCAAAATATGTGGCTTGGCCGTTTAGCGTATAAGAGCTATGTTATTGAAACTTAATATGTTTAATAAGTTTACTATTGACATCATGTCCTGAGAATTTTGTTTATCTGGTATTATCCAAACGCAAGTTATGAGGGTTCAAAAAAACGACGAAGCGCTTCGAGAAAAGGTAGGTAGTGCCCTTTCACTTCGCTTGGCTGTCTTGGCCATTGTCTTGGGCAGATGAAAAAAATTCTGTGAAATAACTCTCATAAAAAACATTGAGTGGCTGGCATCGCGATGCTGAACATTTCTAAATAGTCCTGCAGGTGAGTGAGTGCACATTATTATTAATGGGTAGGTACCTCATATACCTCAAATACACAATATGGTATTGGCTATTTACACGCCATACCATTTCTTATGAAGAAACCACTGATTGCGTACATTAGAAAAGTAGGCAATGCCTGTTCTACATTTTGCAGCATTTGTACTGCAATTCTTTCAATTATTTTAGAAATATTTGTTCGGGCCAGATCTTGGAGATGGGTTTCTATGTATAAATAGTAACTCATTCAAATGCGGGAGCCTGGTCTGAACCAGTCTCCAGTGCAAGGTCATTATAATGATATCAATTCATTGTTGGCCTAAACCCTACAATATTTTTAGTCGATTATTATTAATAAAACTAAACACACCTTTATAAATTAAAAGAGGTTCTCTAACTGGCCTCTTAAATATTTTCAAATAGTTAACTGAACAATAAACGAAATAATGAAACTTTAGCAATAGCTTAATCAGGCCAATAATATTTGCACCAAAATAACTGAACATAAAAATAACATGTAGGTCAAACGAACAAGTTCGCTTTTTTTATTAGAAAAGTAGTTGGGCAAAGTTGTTAATGTTGTTTGCTTACCTGTCGCCAAAGTGAGGAAAATACAGGCAAATGATAATATATTATCGCTTCCCTGATGATGATTACTTGTATGTGTAGGAATGTAGATTTTTTTTATCTTAGGGATTGATTTATATATTTTATGAATACGTATTCTATTACATATTAGATATCCCTAATCTAAATTACTCACCAAAGAAACTGCCTTTAAACAGACATTATAATACCTAAATTCTAGTTCTAGTTTCACCCATTTCCTCTCGTTCGTAACGTTCCCTGACTAGCCTTTGTTCATAGCTGACGTAGCGCTTTCAAGTACCTCTCGTCTGAAGGCTGAGCATCTTATAACTGCCACGCTTAAACCCACCTTTTTTGCCAGAGGACTTTCAATTCTATGACTCTCAAGTTAGAACTGCATTTGATAAGTTCTGAGGCATTTTATAACTGGAAAGTAGTAGGATTTTTGAATAGTTTGAAATTGGCAATATCTACTAGTTGTGAGTATTCTTGACATACCTTTTTATTTCATCTTAAAATGCCAATAGTAGTGAGGCAAAAACTGTTTTCGAGAAGTAAATTAAGACAGAAAATATTTAAACAAATAATAATGATGATAATAATTACTTACGCAGACATAACCTAGTAGGGGAGAGTCGGGTAGCCCCGGCCGGCGGGTAGCCTCGGCCACCTTCGGTTCTAGACAATCACGGGCACATAGATAAATAGTGCACACCTTAAAATGTTCGCATCGCCGCGTAATTGAATATTCGCCGCAGTAGTGATGCAATCACCGAGCGGACAACAAGTGACAGTTGATTGTTTTCTTCATCAAGATTTTTTCGCTCGCCGTTTACTTTTCAGATGCAGTTTATGGACATTGAATGTAAGTACTTCATCATCATTTATGAACTATTCTGTGCAGTTATTTGTTATAGTTAAAAGGGTAGAATATTTCATGTCGCTAGGATTGTTGGTTTTTTTTTATTTATATAGAACTTTAGATCGAGACGGTCGGGTACGACCGGACACAATTTTGTCGGGTACCCTCGGACACTTTTTGAGTGCAGAGAAAATCTTTATTCTAATAATTCTATTGCGTTTTTTTTATTATATAGGTTCTTTATGCTTAGTAGAGTAATAAAGTATATTTATTTGTTTGTAGATCATCTGAAAACTGTCAAAATTTAAGGAAAGAGTGACTCAACGAGGGAATTGAAATAGAGATATAATGAAAAAGGCTATAAAGAGTGTTATAGAAAAGAAGTTATCGCTTAGAGAAGCAGCTGACAGGTATGAAGTGCCTAGAAGTACTCTTCAGGATCGGATAAAAGCTCTTAATAGTGGACAAGAGGTTAAGTTCACGTTCACGAAATACTCAAAAAAGCGAGATTCTCACATCTTCTCCATTTAAAAATGCTTTGGTGGAGAAAAACGAGATTGCAACTAAAAAAGCTAAAGCAATAGAGAATAATAATTGGACTCTTTTACAAAAAACTTAAACCGACTTCAAAGTACACTAAGATGTAATCAAATCCTGATCTGATGACAATGGGACCAAACGGGAAGTGTACCCTTTTAAATAAAAAAAGAATTTTCCAAATCGGTTAATAAATGACGGAGTTATGAGGTAACATAAAAAAAAAAAAAAACGAATGGAGAGCCTCCTCCTTTTTTGAAGTCGGTTAAAAAGAAAGGTGCAACTGCCACAAAGAAGAAAATAAAAACAAAACAGAACATTTAAGATTTGTCAAGAGACCAGGGAACAGAATGCATCATTTGCGGTGAAACATTCGAAGAAGACTGGATACAATGTCATAAGTGTAAAGACTGGGCGCATGAAGCATGCGTAGATATTGATCCTTCACAGATTTACTATTATTGTGATGTCTGCAAAGCTAAAGAACGACTTGGCCATCGCTAATATGTATGTCCGGGGCTACCCGCCAAATAAAAATTTGCCGAAAATTAAAGACTGTTTGCTAAACTTGATTTAAGCTAATTTAAAGTAATTATGTAATTGTTACTTATCTTAAATTACTTTATATATGTTTTATTTAATGTTTATATAATAAATAAACATACTGTTTTGTCCATTTTTAAAAAAATATGAGTTTTGTTTATGTGTCCGTGGCTACCCGCCTCTCCCCTAGCCAGAATCATTCACCAGCAACTTGCTCTTCAAGACATCCTTATAGAGTCCGAAATACCTACTATAAGTACGCACCTGCGCCAGTTCTCGAAAATTGTCGTGCCATGCTCTATTGGAATCGATCTGTCATGACGGATAGGACTATTGTAGCCAATTAGCCTGATATCGTGCTGATGACGAGAACCTCGTGAAGGCTGAGAAGGACAAACTCAGCAAGTACCTTGACTTGGCTCACGAGGTAACTGCCATGTGGGATCTTGATTCGACGATCATTGTTCCTATTGTTGTTTCAGCGAACGGTCTCATAGCGAAGAGTCTCGACCAACATCTTGAGAGGCTCTCGCTAGATGGCTGGGTATACATACATACACTCGAAAAACATAACCCTCCTTCCAGGTCAGTCGGGTAAAAAGGACCGAGGAGAATTTAATCTTTAAGAGGATCTGTCAGATAAGAAATTTACAATTTATTTTAGAAATGCAAGGGCAACATTTATAGCGATTCATGATTTGGTCAGATACAGAAGGCGGTACTCCTGGACACGGCGCGCATCGTCAGGAGATTCCTCTCACTGCAGCCCCACCGCCGATAGCTTGGGCCCTACCCCACTGCCGGCGGCACAATAGGATTAGGTTTTTTATAACATTTTTAGATTTTATAAAAATATTGTTAAAAAAAACATATTTATACATATGATTAGGTTCTTTATAATATTTTTGATTCTGTATATTAATATTATAAAAAAAAATTAAGAAATTTAATAAATAAAGAGATACTCTCGTCTCATTGGCCTTATTTAAGTTTCACTAGTGACCGCTCATGGGCCAGAATGTCCATTGTCCTTTCTGCCTTGTGTTACTTAGTAAATAAGACAGTGATAGCTCAGACGTGTCACCTAAACTGCCAGCTTTAGATAATGGAACTCACGTTCTTTTGAACGCCGAGTTCTCTGTGTCATCATAGGCGCCGCATAGATTACAGTGAACGCGGAACTCAAAACTCGGAACTCTAGAATTCTGTGGGACCGGCGCCTTAGTTCTCAACAGCCATAAACTTGATTGATAGAAATGATTTTAAATTTACCTCTTGGTCATGAATGCAGCATGAGCATGTATTTCCTCAACGAAAACCCAGTGGGGAATCCTTGACAGAACCGAAAATTAATCCAGCACCCTCATAATCGAGACTAGATTTTTTTATAACAAATGCAATAACTAGCATAAATGAAAACCTTATTTACAAAATAAATTATATTATTTTGATGCCTAGTAAACATAAATAATCATAAGCAACACGTCCTAAGTATACCCGCCCCTATTTTTCACATTGTAATTCACCAAAAGGAAAGGAAATAAACAGGAATATTCCGGCAAATGTTTGTGAAAACAAGATTTCATTTTGATACCAGCGGCAACGACCCCTTGTAAAATATTCTGCCAATTTGCTTAAAGTCTCGCAAATTGAAATGATAAATAAAGTCAAAATTAGGCCCGACTGATTATTTTACTTCAAGCTTATTTTGAAATGGACGACCCTATTTAATAGCTTATATTATATGTTTATTTATTACTTTATTGTTAGTACCCAAGGTTTATGTCAAGAACATTTTTTATTAGGGCTGTCGGGTTTGGCACACAAATAGAATATATTCTGGATTAACTGTTACTTTTAACCCGGATCAAAAATATATCCCTCGGAAATGCGTGTAAAACCGCGGGGCGCAACTAGATTTTAATAAATCAATTACAATATATAAACTCAATAAATCTTGCGTGACGATGGAAATAGGCAAATATTATGTTTATCTTAGAGATGAAAAATATTTTTGAAATTTGGAATTATTAACACTTACTCCTTTCACTCATTAATTCTTTCAGTACATTTGCTAATTATAATTTTTGTACTTTAATAATAAGCTTAATATTATTATAATAACATTTAAATTTAATCATTAATTCTTACCTGCTCTTATTCACATCTGTTTGACGAAGCGCAAGGTTATATTGCAAACGCAATCACAATTTTATTTAAATAGGTACATACGGTAATTAACTTTTTTATTATGATAAACACTTGTTGCTGTACTATATTATTAATTTTGTATTATTCGCACACTATTTATGTTTTAGTATTTATTTATCTTACTTCATTAGTTTATTTTATTCAGCACTGCTACATTCGTCCGTGGTCACTACAGGTGTCAGCTGAAAATCAGCGCTGTTGATTACAGCAGCACATGCTGAGCTGGCTCCATTTTAACAGCATACCCAGCAAACGGTGAGGAAATTTTAAGTACCCACCTTTTTCCTTATTATTTTTTAAATGTGCCTATATGTAAACGTAGTTATTATGTAGTCTTATTTTTTCCGTTTCTTGCCGTTTTGTTATTTATTTGTCCAATCTTTTTGTATTATTGTTGTGCTGTTAAATAAAAATATTTTCTTCTTCTTCTTCTTCTTCTATTTCTAACTTAAATACGCCCACATAATGCGGAGAACATCAGTCAAGATCGACGGGAACTTTTTGATTTGCACAACAGATTTATTTTTTGAATAAAATTTCAAAGAAATAAAAAAATCTACTCGGGACAGTTTTTTCTTTTCAAAACACAATCTTGCTACAAAGCTTAATTCTATTTCAGAGGGTGTAATAATTTCATTTCGACATTTCTTGGTGTTTCCAAGTGGAAATGTTCGTACTTATTTGCGTAACATCTGTTACATGACGATAAATCATAACCAAGTAATTTCCACCTGAATTACAAGCAAATTTGTGCAAGGAATCGATGCTTTTGGATCGGACATTTGGTTTATTCAAACCAAGAATGTATTGAAGTAAAGTAAATCTTCGATAAAGAGGTCAATCGAAGAATCCAACTCCGCTGGGCAGCGTTCGGGAAGATACGGCATATCTTCACGTCCAGAATACCTCAGAGTCTGAAGACAAAGGCAGACATACGGAACAGAGACGTGGTATTTTACTGCTGGCCGCATAAATAAGCTCAGAGTCACTCAGCGAGCTATGGAACGAGCTATGCTCGGAATTTCTCTACGTAACAGGGTCTGAAACGAGGACATTCGTAGAAGAACAGTGTGCTCCAGTATTAACGCGTCTTTTCGCACTTTCCTACACCAAAAATGATGTCCCGTCTTCGTGGAAGACTGCCCACGTGCACCCAGGGCCCAAAAAGGGCGACAGATCAGACCCGACGAATTACAGGCCTATCGCCATCACCTCCCTTCTCTCCAAAGTCATGGAGCGCGTGATCAACACGCAGCTTTTGAGATACCTGGAGGATCACGAGTTGTTGAGCGACCGACAATATGGCTTCCGCCACAGTGGCTCAGCTGGTGACCTCCTTGTGTATCTCACGCACCGTTGGTCGCTCGCCATCGAGAGTCAAGGTAAGGCATTGGCAGTGAGCCTAGATGTGGCGAAGGCATCCGATCGGGTCTGGCACAGGGGTCTTTTAACGAAGTTACCATCATACGGGCTTCCCGAGGGATTATGCAAATGGGTCGCCAACTTTCTGTCCAGCAGATGCATAAGAGTCGTTGTTGACGGTAGTTGCTCCGATAGCATGGACATAAATGCCGGGGTCCCGCAAGGGTCTGTGCTGTCCCCAACACTGTTCTTACTGCATATCAATGATATGCTGTCTATTGACGGTATTCATTTTTATGCAGACAGGACAGTACAGGGGACGCTCATTACACGGGCCGTGCTAATAATATCCCTCGTTCCGAGTTGGAGGAAAGCCGCGAACGGCTGTTGTCTGAAATCGAGAGTACACTTTCTAGTTTCTCCGATTGGGGTCGACTAAACCTAGTCCATTTCAACCCCACTAAGACAGAAGCCTGCGCGTTCACCGCTAAGAAAACCCCATTTGCTTTAGCTCCACAATTCCAGAACACGTCCTTGAACATCAGTAAAAGCATTGGGATCTTTGGCGTAGACATTTCTAGCGACGTTTTGTTCCGTAGTCACTTAGGAGACAAGGTTAAGCTGGCATCCAAAAAGCTTGGAGTGCTCAACAAAGCGAAGCAGTACTTCACATCGGGCCAAAGACTGCAACTTTATAAGTCGCAAGTCCGGCATCATATGGAGTACTGCTGTCATCTGTGGGCAGGGGCACCTGGATACCAGCTTGGGCTTTTAGACTAGGTTCAGCGACATGCTACTAGAATTGTCAACACTCCCGAGCTCACGAGCGGTTTAGAGCCCCTCAGTCTGAGGAGAGACTTTGCCTTCTTATGTGTGTTCTACCGCTTGTATAATGGACAGTGTTCTGAAGAATTGTTTAAGATGATGCCCATGGCTACATTCTACCATCGCAACTCTAGCCATCGATGGGGAGTCCATCCCCACATATTGGAACCAAAATTGTTTCGAACTGTGCGGTCTCAAAGGAGCTTCCTTCTGCGGACGCTCAGATGGTGGAATGAGCTCCCTGCCGTGGTTTTCCCAATGGAGTACAGCATGGGATTCTTCAAAAAGGGTGTGAAGAGATTTCTGCAGGGTCGGCAACCCACGAGTAACACCCCTGGTGATGCAAGCGTCGATAGGCTGCGGTAACCGCTTACCATCAGGCGGGCCGTATGCTTGTTTGCTACCTAAGTAGTATAAAAAAAACCTACACAACATGCTACAAATTATTATCACTTATTTAGTAATTAACTGAATACCTAGTAATTAGACAGGTAGAAGATAATATAAGGCAAAAATATTACAAATATTACCCACTGAAATCAAAGTTTCCCGTTTAAAGGATCCCATAAGAATGACAATTCGTTTTGTATCTTTTTTGTATTAAAATCTAATCAACATGTAAATATGTACATCATGGAACCAAATAAAAAAAACAAACTATTTTTAATTATCATTCAATTTTGTCCTCATATTGGTCTATGCAATGTCAGTGAAGCTATAGTATAATCCTCTGTGGTGAAGCTTTATAATATAAGCAAGACGAAAACGCCAATAATGTAGGATGCTATTGGGCCCGCGGTACGTTACATTACATAAATTTTTAATGCGCCACTCAAGTTTGTTTTTATTGTTAATGATATAGGTAGGTACTATTGCTGTCGTTAAATTTCTTAATAATACATTTTGTTTCTTGTTATTTACTATAATTTTATTCTGTAGCACTTATTAATGTATTGTCCATTGCAGAGGGTCACGCTGTATAGAGAAAGTTTTAAACTTTGTGGATTTATTTTGTCCTCCTGCTTATTTCAAGTTGACTAAAATTAATGAAGCCTCGTCTCAGTTTTAAAGTTTTAAAATAAATATGACTTTACTGCCACTTCAAGTTACAAACATTTATTTTTTAATTAGCCCGCTGCGTATTTATGATTTAGTTTTATAAAAACTTTATCTTGGTCTTGCCTATCCAAAATGTAGTAAAATCTAGGTATAAATATTCGAGCAGTTGATTTAGTAAATTGGTAGCAGCAGGCGGCCGACAATGCCTCAAGCTAGCTATTTGGCAATTCTAGTTAAATATGGACCATGTTAGTTTTGTTTCACCCTTCAGGTAACATGTACGATTAAAAGCGGACTATAGACATTGCATGCAAAATCTATCAACCATTAATGATTTTTTATTCACTATACAAAACTTAGAGTTATTGCATGACCTAAACTTGCATCCAAGACGACATTAATACCTTATTATATCGATAAATATAAATTAATTTGACGACTGCAATGTATCACAAGTTCATTTAACAAAATATAATCTGTATAAACTCACTTTATGAAGACAATTCAAAACTTGCTCTTAATTATTTTATCCGTTCTATACCATCTACTTACACAGATGTAGGCAGCAACGAGGAATATGTCAATATTGTTCCTGTACTATACGCGTTGCTGTAAGTTTTTATTGAAGTCGCTGGTGAAGAAACTTACCTACGTCTCAATGGACTTAAGTCCTAGTTACAATGTCTATTCCAGAATAGAATAGAAAATATTTATTAAAGATATAATAATAGAATAGATATTCGAAGAGCTTTAACAGAAGCGAAAATAGTTGGTTGCTATATTCACTTTTTATCGTAGCTTGTGGTATATAATGCAAAATAATTGGCAGTACCTTATCTCAAATATCTATCTATAATCACGACTTGATAAAATTCATCAATTCATTCATCAGCGACATTGGTTTTGCCAATACGTTGTATACATTTTAATATAAATCCAAACCAAAACCAATAACATGGTTGAGTCATGAAAAAACAAGATAAGAAAAGCAATCCCAATGAACCTAAACATTGCCCAATTGCTAAATGGCATTCAAAAAGACGAATCATTTCTTGTGAAAAAATAAAAGTATCAGGAGATATAAGGATAATTTTATAACTATACAAATGCAGGATAACAGTGACTGTTGAACTATTGTTGGCAGGTTTTATATTGTATTGGACAGTGCTTGAGAAAATTTCAACTCCACGTAAGGGTGTAAAATCAAAAGAATTGGTAGGTATAGGTACATAAAACTACAGCAAAGAAAAATAATCTCAACTAGGGAGATAGAGGCGAGCAAAGTACCATTCCGGTTAAGTCCCACTCACTCACGGATTAATTAAAAAGACCCCTATTTAGAAAGGGATAAAATTGTCAGATAAAATTTCGCCAATTTCTATAATTCATAATATTTCTTGTATTATAATTTTGGTTTTGATCGGTGTAAAGAAATTATTGAAATCTACTCAGATACTTATGATAAAATAGTTCAAATCAACTATCGGTCAAAGTGAACTTTAACTGAAAATAATTATTGAAAATTAGGACTGCGCATAAAATCCGGTGTTCATTTTATTGGTCGATAGGGTCAAATCCACGTTCAGATCCCATAAACTAGCCCGAGGGTAAAGAAATCTTTCGCCTGAAACCCACTACGCAACCTTTTAGTATACAATGCCACAACGCATTCCGCTATTTTCTGTCTGACTTCTACTGCTGACTACAGTAACTGTACAGTGTATAGATGTAACCACTTTTAGCTATAGAAAAATAATAACATTTAAGATTGTTTATCAACTGAAAGTCATTCAAATTAGAAAAAATAACCTATATAAATCAGATCTCGGGTGTTTTCCTGCTTCAAAATAAACATACCCTTTTGACACGCGACAGTAATTGAGTTAAAGGTTTCATTAAGGTCGACAGATGTCAATTTGTGAGTAGGCTAACTTCCGGAAATGTTTTTCACATCATTATTATTAGTGCCTACAGAGCGCCGATCAAAAGATATATAGGTACTCGTATTGCGTATAAAATAAAAAATATACCAATTTTATTATCTTTGTCACAATCATTAGAACTAAAAGAAATAAAAAAAAAAAAAAAAACATCACCTTGTAATATTTGGCTCTTTATAGTTAGCTTCCGTCCGCAGGTGTTCCCTACGGATATATTGTTTTTCCGAATACAACAGTCCTATGTGTTAATCCAGAGCATAATCATCTGTGTGCCAAATTTCATAAAAATCTATTCCATAGTTTTTGGTTGAAAGGGTAACAAATCTCAAATCGCATCCGTACAAACCTTCACATTTTTAATTTTAGTAAGAAACAAGAAAGGATTTCGGAGTGACATTCCATCTGACCATCTGCACTCAACCCCTAAAGGGTTGGTAGTTTATGAAGAGTGACATTAATATAGTTGTACCCATATTAGTTACCGAATCTTCTTCTGATGGAACAGTTTGTTCATGCCAAACGAAACCGCAGAGGGCCCAAACTCTCAACTTCACTTAGCATTTCAATAAGTAGCTCTATAAATGTAATTATTTTGTAACTGTAACGTAATTAAATCAAAGTACGTTGCGCCATCTCTATTTTTCTGTACCAATCAATCAGCATTGATTGGTACAGAAAAATAGATTCAGGTCTTATCAGTGTTTAGTATAAAGAGATCTTCCTTTGTACAAATAGATAAAGAAAGCTCTTCATTTACGTTATCGTTTCATCGTACTTGTGCAGATCCCTGTCTTAGCAGCTCTCGAAAGAAGATTTATTTTTTATTGTCTTTGGGGTTTATATTTCTGAATAAAAGTGGATATATTTATATTGAACAACGTTTTGGATTTTTGAGATTTAGTTCCAAAAAACATCTCACATAACTATAAGCTGAAGATATTGTTTGTAGGACCAAACAAATAGATTTTCGTTTATTTCTATTCAACCATATACTATTAACAGTAATAAATATCCCACCAAAAACATTTTCGTGTAAAATGTCGCCGATCCCACAGAGAAAGTTCCGCATTTACTATTATACACACAGCAAGCATAGCATAGGTTACAGTGAACGTGAAACGCAGAACTCTAGAACGCTCTCTGTGGGATCGTCGCCTAACTCTACACGTCCTAACGCTTGGAGAGTTTGCATCACAGATTGCCCGGGAACGTTCTGGGCGATATGTTGCGGGTGTAATTGCAGTTTTTGGATGACGGGTCGCTCGCGTTTTTCCGGGACTTTTATTACCAACAGGATGCGGGTACACCACCTCATTTCGCCCGTGACGTACGACAGCACTTGGATAGTGAGTAGGTGTGGAAGCCGCTGGATAGGCCGCGGCGAATCCTTGCCTTGACCTCCCAGGTCACCGGATCTCACTCCGTGTGTTTTCTTTCTATGCGGTGAAATCAAACGGCTCATTTATCGCGATAAATCTCAAAGCCTTGACGAGCTAACGTCAAAAATAAGTAGTGCATTTGAGGCGGTTAAAAATGATAGTGAGCTGATGAAACTAAGAAGGGACTATGTTTAGAAAGAAATGGACTTCAATTTGAACAGTTACTATAAGTAATCTTGATATTTTTACCTTAGTAACGTAGCGTGGCGAGTAGTCTCGTCACTTTTTTTTTTTTATTGTATTTAAATTACAAAATAGAATGGAAAATTTGCTTTTCCTATAATAGGTCCATATTATTCTAAACGAAAATTTTCCGGGACGCAAATTTAATTCAGATAAGGTACAAGGACTTTGCAGAGCCTCGATAAGAGAAGATAGAACAAATGTCGACGGTAAATAGGTTAAATATTCGTAGGTTAGTCTCGCACAAAACAATTTCTACGGAAAATAATTATCACAGACCCGTTTCAACGTCGCACCTTAATAGCATTGCTAAAATAAATACAAACGCTTCTATTTGTCCCTTAATTTAGTGATGGTCGACTATGACCTTACCACAGATATATAGACAATATATCTCTAGATTTATTTTTGTTTTATATGGAACGAATTCTGATATTAATCCTAAAACTCCCATGCCTCACAGTTACATCATTTTCATGGGAACATTTTAAACAAATCAATATTGACTAAACCACTATTGCGCAAATAAAATTGACAGTGTTTTAGCTTTTTCTTAAATTGACTCATCAAATAGACTCCCAAAGATTTCAGATGTTTGGACATTCGCAAAATTTCTTCTGTATCCTTGCTTACCTTCATGTTCTCAGTTTATAGCACAGATAATCTTATTAGCCGCATTTTAGTTACCTCCATTTCGAATGTGCAAACATCTTGCGTGACCGATGGCAATTTGACCTGCCCAAACGTGGAACTGCCTACATTCCTTCTATGACGGTCCCTTGCCTGCCTCATTCTACTACTAGAAACACTCTTCATTACTAACTAGCAAGTGAAACAGAGAATGTATTTAAAAACAGAACCGAATACTTATAAAACTTACATAGGCTCGATAGAAAACGCTAACAAAAGCACGACATGAAAGCGTATTACAATGATGGTGCCATGTCTTTTATAAAAATACGTGGCACGTATTACAAAACAATTAGGCCTTACAAAATTACTAAGTTATATTTTTACGGTGTAGCTCTCTTGCATTTTAAGCTAGCTGAGCCAAGCAACCTCATGAAATTAAAGAAAAACACGCCAATGTTGCCGCCGAACTCCTTCCTTTCTTTTTATCGGCAAAAGATAAGAAGCTGCCTCACAACCCCTGTCTTTGGCCGACGAAAAACTAGTGTTGACGCCGAACTCCTTCCTTTTTGGCCAAAGATAAGAAGCTGCCTCGCGCCCTCTGTCTTTGGCCAATGAAAAATATAGCACCCTCTTTTTATTATAATATCATTGTATAGCACTTGTTTTTTTCTGTAACATATTATGATAAGAACATTTGTACATGTATTTGTATCCTGCCTGAACTAAAAGGAATTTTGATTATATTATTAATGACCCAAGTTCAAAACCTAAGCGCATATAAATGCTTTAATAATAAGTTTTTTGGGCATTTCAAGAGAGTATTATATCAATGGGTGTCACCCTTATCACGTGGACATAACGTAATTAAAGAGGAACGGACTCTGCTAAGCTGAAAAGCGAGAAAATATTCGGGTAAAAAGAACGTTCGTTGGGAATTAATGGGGCTAAGTAACTATAATAAAACAGTATTCGGATGGTAGTTTTATCGCTTAGTTCCATTACTAAGCGATATAACCTTCATAAAGGTAGCTTTTTATACCTATACTACATATAAGTTTAACACCAAAAGATTAAATGTTTCAATATATCGTCGTTTGATGTTCATAATTTTATCCCTTATTTATTCCTAATTTATTATGCGACAATATTTTCTATTAAAAAATAATGCAAGTTTTACACAATCGTTGTAGGTTTTTCACGACCAAATTGGAGCTAAAATCAATATAAAATAAATTAATAGAACAAATATGAATACAGTTGACAGCGTCAAACCTGACTTTTCAAAATTTTCATATTACCTACAACAGCATACAACATACTTCATTCCTTTTGTTTCAGATCTGGAGTTGAATTGCGCTGCCCATAGCCAGCCTCAAGCTAAGGTCAGGTGATCTGCCGCCTCTAGCGCTGCATCCCTTCGTTTGGCATGGGTAGCCTTCATCATCCGACCGAAGATCGTAGTATTGTATAGTGTTTATGTAATAATACCAATAATGATGCTCCCTTTGGGCATACATATTGGTTCTGGTACCATTTCGGACCCTCAATCTTCGACCCACATCGCGAGAAAATTTATTAAGATGTGAGCAGTGTTCTCAACCTTGCTATTTTCGTGAAAACCGTGGTTTGAAAATTCATGTCGGAAAAGTGCACAAACCTAATCCAAACTTAATAAATTAAAACGGCTCCACTAATTCAGACGTTTATATTTCGGCTTCAAATTCTTCTTTGACTGACCTTCCGTTTTGCAAACTTTTTTCGGTTACAAAATAATGTTCGGTATTAAAGTGAATCCATGTGGAGCACATGTTTGCGTGGCTTCATCTTCAAGTCCATGTATAGATTTTTTTTTAGTGAATATTCAGTAAGTGCTTGGGGGGATCTGCTCACATTTTCATATAGCGCTGCCATGACTCTTATCGCCAAAAAAATGAGAATTATCTCACACAAAAAGAAAACTGCTCAATATTACTTTCGACTATTATTCCAAACGTTCACATAATATCAGGAAAATCGAAAGTAAAGCAAACGATGGCAATTTCAAGGGAATAGCATCTGTTATTTTCTATCGATTGTTGTCGCTTCAAAGACACCCGAAACCCTGTCTGCTTTAGAATCAAAACATCCATCTCCGCATCGAAATGTAACCCTCCCGTAACCCCTCGTATGTTTAGACCAAACCGTCTAAATTGTAACGCCCAAGATCTTTTGAGTGTGATTTTGTATTTTAACCTGTTTCTGCCTTGACAGTTTTACACCACAGCATTACAAGACTTTCCATACTTGCTCTGTTTTACGCACTTGTTCAAATTCGATCACACATTAGATACTTTGGATGATATGATAAAATGTCTCTTACCAAAATTCTAAATTGCAGTTTTTATGGAAATTAAGTGTGATCTCTGGATACCCGTGTGTCAGAGAAATATGGGCCATTATGTAAAAACATTGGCAAAATGTAGCTAACTCTCAGAGTAAATCAGGTTGCAACCTATTCCATCCAAAAAGCTGTATAACATTAAGCCTGTGTATTTTTCTTCGTCTTAGTTCTACGACCAATCAGCCTCATCGCTGCCGCTGCCGATATCTCAACAACGAGCTCGGCCACACGGGTTAGTGCTCTCTAAGCGCCGGCTGATATTATTGATATTACCTGCAGGGCTCTTGTTAATAACGTCGATAACGTGCCTTCCGTACTGGAACCAGTTGGTATTGCGCCAAAGAGGAAACGCTGCCAGCCTGCTGGGAACCTTGCCATTAATCGGTAGCAGCGGGAAACTCGAGGAAATTTTCTATATATATATATACAGGTCGTTGTTTTGGTCAGCGACGAGCGACTCAGGGTCGATAATACAAATGATACTGGTGCTAAAAAAAATATAAAAAAAATACTTTATTTTTTTTTAATAATAAAAATAAAAAAATTAAAATTTTGAAAATCATGTAATAAGCTAAAGTGTAGACATAATACTCAACGGGAGTACGAGGGAGTAAAGGGGTGGGGCGATGGCGGCTTGCGCCTAGCTCTAGTCAGTGCACGTGCCTAGTAACCATACTTTGCGGTAATTTTATTTCAAATTGAATAAGGTATTTCTCAACATATTTACAGTATTTAATGGAATTAAGTCCATTTTTGGGGAATATATATTATGTACTACCGCTCCTGAGTCGCTTGTCGCCGACCAAAACAACACCCTGTATATTATACTACATAGTGCAGCATTTCTTCTGCATGAATTCTTTTTGCTCAGAGTATTTGTGGACTCTTTGTCGGTTATGATTTTTTGTATTTAAAAAATCGTAAGTTTAAATTTTGAATGTTTGCCCTACGTTCCAAACATTGTTGTCAAAAGATCAGAGAGCATTTTTGTGTTGAGTGGTTCATACGCAAGAATAAACCATGTTATTATTTGAAATACTAACGTAAAAATTTATTGATGTTAAATATCAAAAAAAGTGATCTTTGTTGATGATGCTGTGTTATTGATTTGGTTCCATCTGTTTCCCTTTTTCTTTATCGGTATGTAGTATTTTTTATTTTAAGTTCTTTAATATCTGCTTTACTTCTTGGTCTCAATGGATTTTTTACATTGTCCTAGGTTGAAGATTAAGGCCAAATTATTGGCCCTGGCTACCGGCCATAACTTTGCGCTATTATCAAGTATCCAGTAGCGAGGTATCCAGTACTTCCAGTGCTGTGTTGCGCTGACGCGTGTGGTTTTCCAGCCACCAGTCTGTGAAAGTCGGCCACATAAGAACGAGGATCGGAGTGCTACTACGGATCCAGGATTTTATTTTCTAAATATATTTAATCTTCTTAAATTATAATTATAGTTTTCTATATATTATGTTCTAAAACTTAAATCCGGCAAATTTTACTAACTATTTTTTGAACAACTGCGTCACGGTAATTTTAGGTGATTGCAATCATTTATCTTATCCTCGCATTTTTTTCCCTTCTAAATTAATCTTGTTTCACGTTTTTTTTAGTTTTTTTAATCAAAGCCATTAATTGCCACTCAACCAAAAAATATTAACATGTTTATATTTTAAAATCTTTAATTTAGTTTCTTATTTTATTTATTTTCGATAAATTATACGTATAAGATAGCGTCTATTTCTTTTATTTAACCGCCCTTGGGCGGCGGGGTTAAAACCCCGTCGTATGTACACGTATGTGTATGTGTATGGAAATTACGCTACAATAGGTAGGAAACAAGCATACGGCCCGCCTGATGGTAAGCGGTTACCGCAGCCTATGGATGCTTGCAACACCAGGAGTGTTACTCGCGCGTTGCCGACCCTGCAAAAATCTCTTCACACCCTTTTTGAAGAACCCCATGCTGTACTCCATTAGGAAAACCACGGCGGGGAGTTCATTCCACAATCTGAGCGTCCGCGGAAGGAAGCTCCTTTGAGACCGCACAGTTCGAAACAATTCTGGTTTAAATATGTGAGGATGGACTCTCTGTCGATGGCGAGAGTTGCGATGGTAGAAGGTAGCCGTAGGCATCATCTTATGCCCGGTTTCAACAAACAAAAACGAATCGTTTTGCTTACCAATGGTAGGTTTTTTTATTGCCAAACTGGGCATATAGATCATTTCGTAAGCTAATTTTACCAGTGATAGCTACTTCCATATGGAAGGGTCTGCTATGCAAAGCTTTGAGATCTTTACTTCATTATTAGTAAAGATATAAGAGTCTTAATTTTGATAAATCTTAACCGATACTGGTCCGTAAATTATTGAAACCGGGCCTTAAACAATTCTTCAGAACACTGTCCGTTGTACAAGCGGTAGAACACACATAAGGAGGCAAAGTCTCTTCTCAGTCTGAGGGGCTCTAAACCGCTTGTGAGCTCGGGATCGTCGACAATTCTAGCAGCACGTCGCTGAACCGATTATATAGATTATTATTATATATGTAGGAGTCAGCGACAGCCAAGCGATACAAACACCACTATTAGGGTTCAGTAGTATCGGGATTCGGTGGGCGCAGTGCAGGCAATAAAACAACGTTATACCATCGCTTCGTAAAAGTCCCGTATGAGGAGAAGAAGCGACGCAACAAACTCCTCACGGGCCCAATGTGTTTATTACGTTATTATTACGACATAATATTACAATTAAATAATCACTTCACTTCACTTCACACATGTACAGTCTTAAATAATTACAGGCTTCAGAACCGGGTGTAGCAATGATTGCACTGAGATGCAGCTCGAGCGCTTGTAATAAACTAACTATCCCAAAAGCAATACGCGTCCCCTTATTAACTCTGTTATCACGTTATAGTCAAATCAATGTTCTTACTATTACGCATACACTCATTAAGTCTGTTATTTATGTTAAAGTCAAATCAGTGTTGCTACTATTTTACGCAACCCTTGTACCACGATAATATCGTAAACCAATTGAGTCCGACCAAAGATCTAACTCTCCGACACGGCCATCCTGCGAATCACACGTCCTCGTGTGAAAAGCTCTACCAGATGTACCTGAAACTAAAGAAGTCCAGCACAGTAACTGATAATTTCACTCGGCCATTCCTGCCTAAACTTTCGAGCCATTTTTGCTATCAATTGCTTCAGTTTAATCATTATACTAACGCTTACTCATACTGACGAATGATACAGTTCCTATCTCCAAAGTCAACACAGGTAAGCAGTAAGCACAGTTTAGACAATCCAAATTTAACGATCACTACGATCAACAGCCATACAGCTCCACCAAGCACGTTTACTACTACTTACTTACCTAAGGGAGACAGTTTTAATTAACATATAGATTGTATTTATACATATTTGTTGTAAACTAAAAAAAAACTGAACCAAATATACAGTTTGATTGTGTAATGTATTACATATAGTATAGGAAAAAATGTACCCACATGCTGAAATTGGCCCCACGTAATGAATCAGTAGGAACATGCGTAGGTGGTTTTCGAATGTTCGCATACTAATGATATTACATGTCACTGAGAATGAACAATGCTTTGTCATAACATAATTTCTAGGAAAACTTTTAACGAGCAATTTCCTGGGTCGCTGTCTGCTTGCCGGATTAATTAAATTTCTCTCCACTCTACGCCATATTATTATAATTTTGGGGTATAGCCAAGTCTTAGCGGAATATAACGCTTTAGTGGATAGAAAACGCTTTCAATTTGGCTTCTTTAAAAAGATTCTTAATACTCGTACCTGCGCAGCTGCGTTGTGAATACCAAGTCTATGTTGATTTAGTTGACTACTTGAAAGGTCAGTTCAATTACCTTTAATAAATTGTTTCGCTAGTAAAGGAGCCGTACATTTTTAATGAATTCCTTACTAATTGAGAACGTCTCACAAAATTAATTATTTTAATAACAAAACGATATGATGTGACATAAAATTATGCTACTTTCGACATATGTCGGCATGAAATGCTTTTAGAATTATTTCATATAATAGTCATGTTATGGTCGAAAATATGATACTAATAATGGAAAAAGAAAGATGTTTTGTTTATTTTCCCAAGTTAACCTGCTTTGAATTGGTTTAAAACTATAGGCAACTTGAATATCGAAAACCTTACCTTTACTAAATCTGAAGTTTTGTATGATACTCCTATTAACACAGGGTTAGAATTATTGTACCGCACTGTTGAAAACATAAATCTTTTTGCTTCCGTAATAAATTAGGCCAAAAGCAATTTGAAGGGTAAAGGGCGCACTTCATCGCAATTAAACCAGTCCACCTTATACTTATATTTCAAATGAAAATATGATTATATAGAATAGTACCCCATTGCGTGTCTGCTACTGAACAAATTTGAACTGTTTCGTAAATTCATTCATGTGGATGAGATATAATCATTATTTTTTGAGGTAAGATAAACTGTGTTACCACTACCAGATATGAAGATGAACCATGTCATCGCACATTGTCGCGAGTGCAGCATCGTTAACTATGACACGTTATTACTTGGTCCAAGATCGAGTGTGTAAGTAAGTACTCGTTTAGTGATTATCATTTAAACTTTAAACAAACGAGAAGGTATACTTTCCCATATGTCTATAATATGACACTTGAAAACCTAGATCGATTCTATAGAGCATCGGAATAATTTTTCAGAAAAAGTTTACTTGAACCAGCATCTTTAGCATTGCCAGCTAAAAGAGGTTCCCCATGGAGGATAGGTATACTTTTAAATAGCTCTACAATTAGGGCAACGAATACTAGTTGTACTGCAAAAAAATCGTGTACTTACGCAAATACGATTGTAACAATTTGAAATAGCATGGGACTAATGAAGTCATACCATTAAATTGTTAACTAAATATAGCCAAGGACCGTTGTTCATGCAGTGCATTATGCCTTGTGGCCTTATGGAACCTCAGAGCCAAATAACTTCTTGCTGCGATTGACCATAACAAGAGGAAGTTGCCTATTAAGTATCACCTTTTAGCAGGGTAACACCGCCAACGTCATGCGTGCCATATACAATTTTGATGATCTTCTATTTTGCTTAAATTAATAAATACATTTCTAATTATAATTAGTCTGTATGAAATCTATGAAATGTTATCTAAAAGTATTTTTTGTACGAGTAAATTATGTATGAATAGAAGTGCATAGGTACCTACTGCCATCTATTATCGAATAGCTGAACTTTTATGTTGTCTCGAGTCCCCTTTCTGAAACTGAAACAAACTGTAGTTATGCTATTCGCTGCGAGATGTCAGTAGTCGGTAATGTTTGCGCCGAAAAAATACGATGAAAAAAAGATAGAGGTCGTGCTAGTGTTGCATTTTAAATACTCGTAAGGCCACATTCATACTAATTGCAGGAATGTCATGCTATGCAATGGTGTTATAAAATTGAACAATGCTTATATTGAGGTTTTATATGTTTTTTCTTAAAGTATTCCGCCGTAGCAAGGAGTAAAAATATGGAACGTTGTGAGAATTGGGAAATTTTGCTTCTATAGAAAATAAGACATTTTGAAAAATGTTGAGTGGAATATTGTGCTGATTCTCTTCATTCCATATTCTCTTCATATACAATACATAATTGTGACAGATAAATACATTTTCTACTTCGAATAATTATGCTTTTATGACTGATATTGGAGAGGCAGACGGTATTTTTTTTTACATAATTATCAATAAAATCCAGCTTTTGTTGGTATAAAATACAACTGGGAAGATTTTTTAATATTAATGTATAAAATTTTCCACATCAATAACATTGAAGATGAAAAATAAAACTGCTACCTACTTATAGAATACCTACCTAGACAATAGTAACTGTACCTATCAATAGTTTTTTTTACCAAAGCATTCCATTTCTTTCTTTCTTTCATTCATTCCAATTTAATAAAAAATATAGAAGCTAAAATCAGCAAAAGTGATATCAAAAGAAGCGCCCGTTTAGTATTTTCCAACAATTAAAAAATAGCTCACAATATTTCTAGTATCATTACAGCACTTTCGACTAATCAAAGCAAGATATTGATATTGAGATATAATGATGTCAAAATAATTTATTAACTTTTTGGTAAAAAATACCATGGATACCTACCGAATATTGTTATTCACTGTAATTTTACCTAGCTTCGATGTGAGGTATTATTCTGTTGTGGGAGTTTTAGAGAATTATCGGAGAAGACTATCCAACTAAAATCAGTTTTTGCGTGAGATGTTCTACCATGTTTACATTTACATAATGTACACTAAAATATATGATACACAATATCGCTGATGATACATAACTCGTGTGAAATTCGGAAAGATTAGTGAGGCTTTCAGAGCTATATTATTTGCGTTATTACATCTTTATGTGTTTTTACCGTAAGAAGAGTTTGATCTATCAACAGAGACGATGTTGCTAAAATCAATGCTCTAGAAAATCTTTATTATAACAATGCTTAAATACAATAAAGAGTTGGTAGGTTAGCACTAGAAAATAGACCGATAATTCCAGATAACTTTTTCGTTTAGCTAGCACGACAGCAAAAAGTTTATCCAGGAAACTTCTTATCGCTTCTACTACAAAGACAATGGATAAAACTAATGGTCACACTTACTTCTGGCTAGGATAAAGGTCTGAAAGGAATGAATACAATTGTTGTAGTATCATTACAGTTATATTACTTTGAAACCAATTGCTTCTAAATATTATTTTATTGTGAATAAAAAACAGAACTTAGCTGACTAACATTAACTAATTCAGAACATTCAACCTTGTATAAACATCTTCCACAAAGCTATCCAAATCCCGTGGTCAAGTAGAGTTTATAGTATTCCAAAGTAGTGGAAGGATATTGGAAAAGGATGGTTATGAATATATTATTATGTTAAAAAGAACCAACAAGGATGGCACCGAGTTGTAGAGCTGTAAGAAAAGAGATACACAAAAATACCGCGTAACCATTAAAATATAGCCCACCATAACATCCACGGGACCAGCCACTGCCACCCTCCGAAGCAAGAAGCGGAGATTGAAGTAGAGCAACAATTGAATTTGTGAGCAAAATAATTATTAACAAGCCCGGAAGTCAAATATTTGAAGACATAATGCAAATATTAGCGTATAAGGGGTACGATTTCCGAGTACGCTGCCAAAACTTGATCACGTAGAAAATATAATTACAACAATGAAATCAGTAGGTATTTAATAAAGCAGTAAATGTAGGAATGTACACACATCTTTTAATAGACGGTAGGTTTAAAATATATACAAAATATTTCTAAACCATCCATGCAGATATCGGCAGTAACGATGAATACGTCAATGTCGTACCTGTAATTTATGCGTTGCTGTTTGACAAAAAACGGGTACATAATACCGTTTAATCAAACTTAAAAAGCGTCGAGAGCCAGAGTTGAACCAACACACGTAGCAATGGACTTTGAAGTGCCTGCTATATTGGCTATTGGATGGGGAATACTAGGAGTGAAAGTAGTAGGTTGCTATTTTCATTATTGAGATTTTGGCGTAAAGGAAAAAATTCGGGGCGAATCGCCAAGTTTTTGTGATGATGGCTGGCTAATAGAAGAAGTCTACAAGGTAGTGACATAACCAAGTTCAACATGATTGTTTTGTTAAAACATTGCAGGAACACACTGTTTTCTTGAAAACGTGGTGCACGTTTAATGAAACCCACAAAACAAATCACATTGTCGAGTCTTCGAAATGCAGGTTAAGAAAAGCCATCCCAGTTAAACCCAACATTGCTCAGTTGCTTAATGGGCTTCAAAAATATGCTTTATTTAAGGCAATTGAGAACACCTGGTGATTACCGGATTAGATTATAAAGGGGTTTCCATTATTGTGATTTCTAATTTATTTTGAAAGCTTCTTGCATGGACTTTGTAACTAGAATAAAATTATTGGGGCATACCCTTATGAACATCATCAACATGATTGAATTGATGATTGCACTTGGACTCGGGCCTCTTAACGTTTTGGTGCGACTGAAATATACCCATGTTTTGGCGATCTAGGGATCCATAGTAAAAAAAAACATAAATAAATGCTAGGCCAACTTCAACATTTTGTCTTAACAGTCGCATGATTTTCAAATTACCACAAATCTTTCATACCGACGAGATTAAAACTCAGTAATTAACCATCAGCGGTTGCTAATCTGGTGAGCTCACGTAGCACACCTCATGCATAACTGTCAGTGTCTGGACAAGGGATTTAGTTTGGTCAGCGGCATTCGCGTTCATTCACACTACCGAACGGTTGCGGTCCTTTAAAAACTTTTATACACCGTAACTTCTTTTTATTCGTTTAAAAAATATAAATGATTAGTACCTATTCATTGGGTAGGTACATCATTTGGGCTGCGTTTCTAAGACGAATAAAAAGTCACGGTGTATAATATACAATCTATAATAAACTTTTTTCTTTAATTTCGGAGTTGAAAAGTAATTGCTATGAATAAATTTATTTTATTTTTATAAGAATAAAAAAATACAAATTTTACTTTAGACAACTCCTAGTAATTGTGAAACGGTAATATTATTTAATTTAATTTCTAATTTGATATTTCATTTTCAGTCAAGTTTTTACACAAACCTAATAGAACAAAAATATTGGTACTAATTAAGTGGTCATGTAAATAACGTCATATTATTTCACAATGACAGTTATGTGAAGTTATTTACGGGAACATTTAATTTAGATAAATGATTATTATACTTATTTTTCATTTAAGAGCAGAAACCCATGACATACGGATAGACAGAAAAGCAGAGTGCAATAGGACCCTTTTTTGCATATTGGATATTGAGTGAGCCAAATAATTGTGAGTGCAAAGGGTCTATGACATAAGACTTTTTTATCTATGGTTTGTCTCTTCATCAGATATGAGTAAATACTCTTCATAATAATATGTTGCAGTATAAAGACGAGTACAAGCTCTTAGTAAATAAATTATATTTTAATATTAAAAGTGTGTTAATACATTCAAAATCATCACTAATCAGTATTCTTCACAGAAAGATAGTATAATTTAATTTTCCAAGATGACTTATGAAACTTAAGTTTTTCCAATGTTCAGAGCTTGATTTATTTAACAAACGTGTGGTTGCGGTAATGTGAACCGAGAATTTAGTATATAAATTACGACCTTTTTGTAACTCCCACCTAGAGTATAGCTTTCATTTTGTTACGCAGCACTTTTTAAAAACATCGTAAAAATACACAGTTCCATTCAGGGATAAAATGTTGAGATAAAATTGCGCGTTGGGAATAATTGTAATACTCTTTTGTGTTAACTTGTTCCGACAGTTGTTATAACCAGATAGTTTGATGTTTCCATTATTTATTGCGCAGTTATTGAAGCAATAATTTGATGAACCTTATAATAAATTGGTTTTCATATTTTTCTATATTACGTTCGCCGAAATAACTATGTATTCAATACACTCAGTCGGCATAGAATAGAGACCAAGAACGTAATTATTTCTGAAAAGATATTACTTAATGTACTGCGTTTGAAAACCAACCAATCGAGACGAGTAAGAAAGTTATGACAAAATCAAGATACCAAATAAAGCAATATGAAAAAAACTTCAGAAGTTATCATGCCTCCGGCTGACATATTCGTATTCAGCGGTCTGGCATGATAACGTTTAAACCAAGCAAAAATTACAACAAGGGCTCTAGATTTATTCTACTAATGGTATCCTAATCTGCCTATGCAAACTGAAGATTGATTTACATAATGCTATACCCAAGCACGAGGTGGCGATAGATCACGACACTTTGACGTTACTAGGAAAGCTTTGATCAATGGGGATACATAAAGATGTAATCGGCAACGAACAACTCACGCTGTTTGTGATATAGGTTGTAACGTAGTAAAAATGGGTTTTTTATTATTTAATTTTTATAATAACTTTCGATTATCATTCGATTTTTCAGTCGATGAATCGTTCTTTTTTAAATCAAGTTTAATGCTTTTACTTGATTAATTGTCTGTAGCCTCTTAATATTTATTGGGATTTAGCCAATTAATCAATGTTTCGTTAAATGAACATATCTATAATTATTCCTCCTATTTTATTGAAATACAGGAATAAAATATTGATTTTCTATCGATTAATCGATATGTTTCTGAACGAAACCGATTCGTTTTCGAACGAAACTTTTAATGTTACAAGTTGATTTATTGTCTGTGACCTATAGAAAAGTTAGGGTTTCCAGCGAATAAAACGAATAATCGGTTTTGACAGAAATATTAATAACTTCGCAATTTAGTTGACGTTTTTATTGTTTCTTTACAAATAATACGAATTAAAGTTTATAAACATTGTATTTATCAATAAAACACTGTTCCTGTGCTTTTTGGTCTTTCAGACATCGTTTTTCTTTAATAAAACATTCAAGTTAATAAGGTTTTTGACCTCAGTGTCTCGTAGTTTTCAACAGATGTACGGATTACGTTTTCTACTGTAACCCTCTCTGAAATTCTCCAAGTTATAAAAAATGGCTAAGGAGCCTTTTTTTTTCGATCCTGACGACGTGCAGTGCGCACGTAAATTTTTCAATATGTGATCTTCTACTATTTTTTTTGGTAAGTTTGATCTCTTGGAAGCTTTGTTCTTTGGTTTTAATAGTGCCTCGGTATTTATTTCGTGGTTTTCTACAGAATTGTGCTGGAGGAGGGATCTACAATCGATCCATGACGCGTGGTGTGGAGTTGTTAGGAATTCATTCCATCTTCTTCATTTAAGCCTCCTTTATTTTCACAAAGGTATGTATTACTTATTTCCTACGAACTATCCACATGCTAGGCCTATTAAAAGTGATATTTTAATTATTTAGAAAGCTAGGTGCTACATGAGGTTGTTAGGTTATTTTTCCCTCATAGATTAAATCATTCCAAATTAAATAAAAGATTATATTTGTGTTATAATACAAAACAATACATAATTAACTTTTCTTAGTCATTTTACATCAAATTTATGTTTTGGAGGTTAGGTTTTCCCTCTTTCATACTACTTTATTATTATGTTACTGTAATTGACAAATCAATTACAGGAGGTGTTTGGTTGGGGTTCAAGATCCCATCGATGTGTTTGGTTGGGGTTCAAGATACCATCCATGTGTTTGGTTGGGGTTCAAGATCCCATCGATGTGTTTGGTTGGGGTTCAAGATACCATCCATGTGTTTGGTTGGGGTTCAAGATCCCATCGATGTGTTTGGTTGGGGTTCTAGATACCATCCATGTGTTTGGTTGGGGTTCAAGATCCCATCGATGTGTTTGGTTGGGGTTCAAGATACCATCCATGTGTTTGGTTGGGGTTCAAGATACCATCAATGTGTTTGGTTGGGGTTCAGGATCCCATCTATGTGTTCGGCTGGGGCTCACATCCCATCAAATGGTTCAGTTGGGACTTGATCTACTGTCGACGGATCATGTTGGTGCTACACATATCCTTTAATTAAAACTTTTACCTGATTTTTTCTTCGGTAAAGCAGCCGTCTCTGCTTTTGGCGCCCTTATACTTTATTTAAACTTATGTAATTGGTAATGCAATTCATCTCAGGTTACCCACATTCTCTGGCTGAGAAGCTGTGGCATTTATTTTAAATATCTGTTTGTATAAAATTATACTTAAAATGAATAACCGTTTATGTAGTTAAATAATAATATATGAATTCTATGCCGGTAAAGGTTGTTTCATTTATCAATTTTTCTTATTAACGTACCGGCCTTAGGTTTAAAATCCGATACGTTACAGTGACGCCCGTACGTGGTGGCGAGTAACCTGAGATGATTGTCATGTTGTTTTAAATATGTCAAAAATTGTGTTTACTATAAGTATTTCATAAGTTTACTGCGGAACTGTGTTTATTGAGTATTACCTTAAGTTTCTTACAGATCTGTGTTTTACATTACAAATTATACTACCTGTGTCTTATGTATGCATACTGTGTTATAATTTAAATATTTAACTTATGTTTTTTCTCTTAACTTGAGATGACTTGCAAAATAGTGCGGTGATTAAAATGAAATCTTTACATTTTAATATTTCTCTTAAACATTCTGCTATTATTAACTAAATATCTGGTACACACTCATCATTTGCCACTTTTACAGCTTTCTTTCTTAATTTTCCCATTGGAACTTTTTAAATTAAAATTATTTTTTACTTTTTTCAAGTCGGGGAAATTTTCAACTTTTTCAACTTCTGCTTTTTGACTGTTTAGGAAATTATCCTGTAATAAGGGTTCACACCCATTGTTTTTGCATTTTCAGAATTAATTAACTTTGCTTAATTTTCAAATAATAATTAAAAATAAGTTTTTTTTTCTGAAGATTTAATTTATTTTTCTTTGCTTTTAATACCTAGCGCCCTAAGCTAGCTGTATTAATGTGGTGCTTACTGCTTATGCTTATTGCGTATTGATGTGTGTATCAGGCTACTTATCTTGACAATTATTTAACCTTACTGCTATTTTACATTGCAGTTATTTATCATTACTGTTGCTTGACTTTTACTTAACTTTATCATTACTTAACTTATATTTTCTAAGATATTGCTTCCGGTTCAGTGACTATTTCACTTGTTATAAAATGGAGGATCGTTCTTTAGCTTTCCAAGCTTTACAGAAATATAAGCTTGCATATGAGGTTCGCATTAGGGACACCGTGCCTGCTGATGTTGTTACATCATTGTGTATATCATTAAGAACTCTTAATTTCGATTTGAAAGTTCATCTTGAACTTATTTATTTTCTTATCTTAAATGTGTATCGATAGTTTGTAGTGCTTATAATTATAGGGTTAATTGTCCTTTTCTTTCGGTTGAAATAGTTGTTCGGGCGTTTCGTCGTTTCTTGGATTCGGGATCCAGTATTTTTTATTTTAGGTTCCGACTCGATGATATTTTGCTGAAGGTGGGAGCCACACTTCACGGTTGTGATGATGATACTCACATCACCACCGCTAAGGACTCTCGCGCTTCTGTCGTGTATTCTTCCTTTCGGTTCGGTTCGATGTATAACCGACTCGGATGTGCAAGTAATGGTTGATATAGGCTTGGCATTTCTGATATTTAAAAGGAGGTGGCCAAGGTTCTTCATGGTTGTGATATTAATTATATCACACCGCTATTGACTCTCGTGTAGTCTGCTCGTGGAATCTTTTGGTTTGGTTTGATGAATAACCGACCCGATTTCTCAAGTAATGGTTGTTATGGGCTTGGCATATCCGATATTTAAAAGGAGGTGGCCAAGGTTAAAGGTTAAATTTATATAATAATTTTAGAAGGTTCTTATCCTATAAACTATAGCCCGGACAAGTAGGTTTATTTTTGGAATGTAGAACATTAGTCCTGGCAGTTGGTTATTTTTTGGATTGGATTACTGGAATGGATAGTTAAAGTTAAGATAGTTTTGGGGTTATATATTTTATTATTTAGTATGTTTATTTACTTATTGATATAATTATGTATGGTTTATAAAATACTCTATTTACTTGAAGGATGTTGAAATGTTGGATTAATTTTTACTTGGGTAGTGACCACTTTGGGTATTTAGTAAATATAGTGGGTTAGGAGCGGTTGGTAACTCCTATGTAAAATAAATAAGCCATTCTACTAGAGGCGGTTGATAACCTCTTTAAAATATAAGCCTTTGTCCGGAGCGGTTAGTAACTCCTCTAAATAAGCCATTATACTAGAGGCGGTTGGTTACCTCTTTAAAATTAAGCCTTTTAACCATTGATCATTTAAAATTCTAAAATGGGTTTTCTTGCTTCTTAATTCTTTTGTTTAATATGGTGAGGCGTAACCACAGTTAGATTATGTGTGTTATCGCTTATTGTCTATTAGTAAATCAAGAGTACATATTAAGTTGTTATTACATCCATTATTATATTTATTTATTATATTTCTATTAACTATTTATGTATAACTGGTTGGGATTTATATATTGCGTTTAGGGTTGCGTTTCTTTTTTAATTTGTATTAGTTAATGTTAGGTACATTTTTCCTGCATTACTATTAATTTTGTTAAGTTGTGGGAGTTATGATCTCCAACTTTTGGTTTTCCTTTGTTCGTGGGTTCGGTTTGTTGATGGAGTAGTTTTTCTTTTTAAGTTCTTTACTATTGGTAGGATGTAGTATTGAGTGTTGGATTTGATAGGGTGGTTTGTATTTCATTAGTCTTGTGTTTACTGGTTTATGATTACTTATAGTTTGTTGTTTTTTTGGTTACAACTTGATTGTCGTTGTATCCGGTTGGTATTTTTTATTTTAGAATTTAGTGTGACTTGGAGTTATCTTTCAGTTATCGATATCGATAGATTTTTCGAGCTGAGGTGTTTTCAAGCTGAGGGCAGCTTGAATTTTGCTTTCATATACGCAAAATTCTTCTGACAGGGGGGGTCGTGTAACGTAGTAAAAATGGGTTTTTTATTATTTAATTTTTATAATAACTTTCGATTATCATTCGATTTTTCAGTCGATGAATCGTTCTTTTTTAAATCAAGTTTAATGCTTTTACTTGATTAATTGTCTGTAGCCTCTTAATATTTATTGGGATTTAGCCAATTAATCAATGTTTCGTTAAATGAACATATCTATAATTATTCCTCCTATTTTATTGAAATACAGGAATAAAATATTGATTTTCTATCGATTAATCGATATGTTTCTGAACGAAACCGATTCGTTTTCGAACGAAACTTTTAATGTTACAAGTTGATTTATTGTCTGTGACCTATAGAAAAGTTAGGGTTTCCAGCGAATAAAACGAATAATCGGTTTTGACAGAAATATTAATAACTTCGCAATTTAGTTGACGTTTTTATTGTTTCTTTACAAATAATACGAATTAAAGTTTATAAACATTGTATTTATCAATAAAACACTGTTCCTGTGCTTTTTGGTCTTTCAGACATCGTTTTTCTTTAATAAAACATTCAAGTTAATAAGGTTTTTGACCTCAGTGTCTCGTAGTTTTCAACAGATGTACGGATTACGTTTTCTACTGTAACCCTCTCTGAAATTCTCCAAGTTATAAAAAATGGCTAAGGAGCCTTTTTTTTTCGATCCTGACGACGTGCAGTGCGCACGTAAATTTTTCAATATGTGATCTTCTACTATTTTTTTTGGTAAGTTTGATCTCTTGGAAGCTTTGTTCTTTGGTTTTAATAGTGCCTCGGTATTTATTTCGTGGTTTTCTACAGAATTGTGCTGGAGGAGGGATCTACAATCGATCCATGACGCGTGGTGTGGAGTTGTTAGGAATTCATTCCATCTTCTTCATTTAAGCCTCCTTTATTTTCACAAAGGTATGTATTACTTATTTCCTACGAACTATCCACATGCTAGGCCTATTAAAAGTGATATTTTAATTATTTAGAAAGCTAGGTGCTACATGAGGTTGTTAGGTTATTTTTCCCTCATAGATTAAATCATTCCAAATTAAATAAAAGATTATATTTGTGTTATAATACAAAACAATACATAATTAACTTTTCTTAGTCATTTTACATCAAATTTATGTTTTGGAGGTTAGGTTTTCCCTCTTTCATACTACTTTATTATTATGTTACTGTAATTGACAAATCAATTACAGGAGGTGTTTGGTTGGGGTTCAAGATCCCATCGATGTGTTTGGTTGGGGTTCAAGATACCATCCATGTGTTTGGTTGGGGTTCAAGATCCCATCGATGTGTTTGGTTGGGGTTCAAGATACCATCCATGTGTTTGGTTGGGGTTCAAGATCCCATCGATGTGTTTGGTTGGGGTTCAAGATACCATCCATGTGTTTGGTTGGGGTTCAAGATCCCATCGATGTGTTTGGTTGGGGTTCAAGATACCATCCATGTGTTTGGTTGGGGTTCAAGATCCCATCGATGTGTTTGGTTGGGGTTCAAGATACCATCCATGTGTTTGGTTGGGGTTCAAGATCCCATCGATGTGTTTGGTTGGGGTTCAAGATACCATCCATGTGTTTGGTTGGGGTTCAAGATACCATCAATGTGTTTGGTTGGGGTTCAGGATCCCATCTATGTGTTCGGCTGGGGCTCACATCCCATCAAATGGTTCAGTTGGGACTTGATCTACTGTCGACGGATCATGTTGGTGCTACACATATCCTTTAATTAAAACTTTTACCTGATTTTTTCTTCGGTAAAGCAGCCGTCTCTGCTTTTGGCGCCCTTATACTTTATTTAAACTTATGTAATTGGTAATGCAATTCATCTCAGGTTACCCACATTCTCTGGCTGAGAAGCTGTGGCATTTATTTTAAATATCTGTTTGTATAAAATTATACTTAAAATGAATAACCGTTTATGTAGTTAAATAATAATATATGAATTCTATGCCGGTAAAGGTTGTTTCATTTATCAATTTTTCTTATTAACGTACCGGCCTTAGGTTTAAAATCCGATACGTTACAAGGTAAATTTACTTTATATTATAGGAACTTTAAAATACCTAAGTCAAATAGAAATACAGCTATACATATAAGTTATACAGCGATCTAGCGGAGTTTCTATTTCACCGATAACTGATTTCGAGGCAAAAAGAATTAAAACAGTGTGGCAGTGGTAATCTTCCTCTAGATAGCTATTTCACTATACATTTATAGCTATGTCACAGTTGGCTATTTCTATTTTATTGTAACCTAAACCTTTGTAACCTTGTTGCTTTCAGGTATCCATATTCTTTTAAGGCGAGACTTCTACGAGTAACCGTTCAGAAAATTTTCCAAGATTAGTACACGATTACTAAGAAATTCCTCAGTGGCATGCTTGTTCGGTACTAGACAAGATTAGACAATCATCAGTGGCATCAATTGACAAGACATTTCTAGTCGATGAAAAAGCTTTTCTTCTGGTTTTACTTTTGGTAAGGCATGTAATTTACCATAATATAATTGTAATGGTAGACAATAGTATTGCTGAAGATGGTAAGTACAAGAAATTATAAGTTACTGTTACTAGTGTATTATTTCTTAAAATTGTATAGTTTTTGCATGTGAAACCGTATTTGATAACATATTTTTTTTTTAGGACAAAGAAATTACTACTTAAGACACAAAAGCACTTTGTTGCTTCAAATCTCCATTCACTAGTAATGGTACCGATATTCTGGCACAATCGAAATACAAAACGTCGACAATCTACGACATCGTAATGGTCATACAGCCATTTGGGTCCGTATAGACCTTTAATACCGTGGAAGCGACATCAATGCGATTGGGTTAACAGAGCAAATTGGCTGGCATGACTTTGGCAGAGTTGCCAACGTAGTGAGTAAAATTGCTAGCGTAAAAAGTTTGAATTTTGTAAAGTTATCAACTGATCATGAATATGAAAACCCCTTCCAAAAAGCTTGGTAGGCCTTCTTTAATTTCCTAACATAACCATCATGTGTGTGAGATTTATTTCAACTAAAAATATCAGCTTGGATAGAGCGATGATGTCAACAAGATTATTACAAAGAAATTACCTGCACCAACGGTTTTTAAAGATATTTGTAACATTTAATTTTGTCTCATATTATTTACACATTATCTATCTATACGTAAAAAAAGAAAATTAAAAAATCGGGATCCGATAGACATCATTAGCGATAACGGATAAATATTAATTTCTGAATTCGGTTTCCATTGTAGTTAAAAGTATATCAACCGATCGATAGATATCATCAATCATCATCAGTCTTGGCTATAAAACCCATTTGGTATTACTTTTCATGTTTGTAAATTAGAGTTGGCCTTGCAAGACTGGTGTTTATTCTTTCACGCCATGGATCGATGATAATGTATGCAACGATGAATATATTACAAAGATGTTAGAAAATATTGGATGTCGCCCGTGAAAGTACAGCTTACCCTATATTTTTTATTTATATTTTTAGTGCAGATTTAAAAAGAAAGGTAAACCCAATAAAGATGATAGGCTGCTTGTACCTCAAATTGTATAAAATAATGCTTGCTTTGAAACTCAAACTTTAAACAGAGGTGCAATTTGCGATTCTGTAAAGGCAAAATAGTTGAAGGGTTAGTTTTAATGTAGTCAAATAAGTTGTAGTCTTTCTAAAAGCGGCAAATTAGGTGTTTATAATAAAGCTATTGTTCCCTTTTTTCCCGACTGACCCGGAAGGAGGGTTATGTTTTTCGAGTGTATGTATGTATGTCTATTTCTTTGTGCCGCACTGCAGCCTAAACGGCTTGATGGATTTAAGCATATGAGGTGTCGTTAGATTCGTCTTGACTGGGGGAGTATCATAGGGTATATTATTTTTATATAGCGCCTAAGAATAAAAAAATAGGGTGGGGGGTATTAAAAATAAAAGTTTCGATATTATAACAATATGGGTATCAAATGAAAGCTTGTAAATATACCATTCCATATATGTATATATTGTAATACTTTTATGCTACCATTTTGACGTAAACTGCAAAAAACCACGTTTAGTGCAAGGACAGTAGGTACTGAGCGCTTACCGTACGTAACACACAGAGTTGCGACGGTTGTTAGTGTTACTTTACCGTACCGCTCATTTATTTACTAATACATACAACTCATTCTGTATAAAACTAAAAAGTCTGAAATAAATTAAATTATTAAAAGAAACAAAAAACCCGACTGCGTAAAACATAAATTAACAGAAAAGAGAAAAACAAGCTCTTAAATCTATAGAATTTTGAATATAACTTGAATTTTTTAAGGTATTGCAGTCGGGGATAAACAAATATTACAAAAAGTAAGTTTTTTGTTTCTTTTAATAATTTATTACACGGACTAGACAAAGATTTAGTTAACAAGCTCTGTTTGCAACTGGAAACATTTTTGATATTGTTTACACTTCTATCGACAATTTGGTTTTAATTGAAACCGGTAAAAAGATTTATATTTACGCTAACAGTCGAGGCACAACGAGACCACGATTATAAAGTCAATTTATGCGTTGGTATGAGATCAAGTTGTCTGTCGATTGTAGACATAGGTCGGTAACCTCATTAGAGATGAGATAGACGAAGATTCTGAGGTACTAATGAATTTGCTTATATGTGTACTACAGTGTGTACAATCTTTGATAGAATACATAATTATTTTTAAACACAACTGGAATAAAGTGTAACAAATAATTTTGAAAAGCACTGAAGTTTATGAATTCTTTAAAACCATGATGAGTTATTTTATTCATATGTTATATAACTTTATATAGTGATCGTGATTTATATACCTAAATACTTTAAACAATAATAATCGACGATACTAACAAACACGATAAGGATAACGATAGCACTATCACTAAAGTAAATACACGAAAGCAGAATTTTTCCATCTTCTTTTAATATCTATTGAGTACCATCAAATTTTACACTAGTACCATTTTGAAAAAAGTTTGATCTTATCTATGTGAACTTTACTAAGAAGAACGCACTCTCTTGGCAGAAATGAATATCATAAGCTATGGTTTAAGAGATAACAAAGGAAAAACGGTATTAGATATTAGTAGTTAAATAGTAGTAGTAGTAACGGTATAGTGTTTAGAAAGAGATATCGCTCTTAAATAACAGTAACTATGACGACCATTTTGATGCCACATCCGAGTGATAATAGTAAATTAGTAGATTGCGGTATAAACGAGTGGGCCATACAAAACCGGCTTCATTTGTGAGGTCATCATACATTCTGTGAGGTTGTTACTGTGCGTACGCGGCGCAAGTGTCCAGTCAAATAAAAGGTAAATTTATTTTATTTGTTTTAATTTACTTATTTTCTTGAAAATATCCAAAGCTATAAAATGGATCTTATTTATTTATCAACAAAATATTGTTTTATATATATTCACTGTTTCTTTTGGAAACCGATGATCGATTGTGAGACTTGTCCAATTGGAATACTTAGTTGTTATTTTGGCCTAAGCCTGTCAATGTTTTATTTCTTTTATGTATTTAAATTGTGATATTTTGCACTAAGATATTCCATTTTCTTTGGGGTATATCGTTTCTGGGCTTTAAATTCAACCTAGTTTATCAATTCAATAAATGTATTAATTTTCTCCTACTTATGTGTAAAGGACACGTACAAAAACGCATAAAAATGTTCCTACAATAACAATCCCAGACAAAGTAAATAATGAGAACGTACTTTTAATAAAATGCATTCAAGCTCAGAGAAAGACATTATTATTTACATTTTAATAAACTACTATCATACCGAGACTTTGTTTATGTATTATTGATAATTTAAAGAAACCAATTCCAATTTTCTTATGCCATGCTATAAGAGTCCTTGAGTTAAACGACGAGAACAAATGGACGGACAACTTTTATGGTAGTAATTATTCATTAATTAAATGAATTTATGAACGCGCGTAAACTGTTTAAGTACCCAGTATTTGCACGCAATTGTCTATGTTATATTTTTTTTATTAAGATATACAGGTTGTTGTTTTGGTCAGCGACGAGCGACTCAGGGTCGATAATACAAATGATACTGATGCTAAAAAAATATAAATAAAAAATATATTATGTGGAAAATCATGTAATAAGCTAAAGTGTAGACGTAATACTCAACGGGAGTGCGAGGGAGTAAAGGGGTGGGGCGATGGCGGCTTACGCCTAGCTCTAGTCAGTGTACGTGCCGAGTGACCATACTTTGCGGTAATTTTATTTCAAATTGAATAAGGCATTTCTCAACGCATTTACAGTATTCAATGGAATTAAGTCCATTTTTGGGAAAGCTATTTTTTGTACTACCACTTCTGGGTCGCTTGTCGCTGACCAAAACAACACCCTGTATAATAAGAAAGCAGGACCAAAGTAATTATGCCCATCTCTGACAAACAAACAACAAGACAGACAAACTACATAATTATATAACATCGATACACTATTCTAGGAACAATGTTATTGCACAAACTTCCGTCAATACAGCTAAGCCCATTTGATTGGAAACATTGCATGTAATCGTCCGGCTACTGTTTATCTACAGCTATTGTATTAAACTGTGCTTCGAATATGATACGAAGTTTTGACTTAAAGTGCAATATCATATCTAATATGTGCTCATTCTTATATAAGTTGAGATTCTGATTATACAAGCAAAAGTCTAGGTACTTGTTTCAACAAAATTAAATTTGGATTCTTTACATGACTTCATGCAGTTTAAAACTTGGTAAAAATTAATGTAATACTGTAGAATAGAATATAAATAAAAACAATTGCCACGTGTTATAACCGAGCATCACTTGATAAAGGCTCGACCGAAATGGCAATTTTTTTTTGTTGTGTTCGTTTCAGTACAATTTGTACCTATGAAAGAATTTTTGGGAAACACCTTTTTTTTGGGAAATTTCATCAGGATGACGCTGAGTAGGTACGTGTATAACTACATAGTAGAATATAATGAAGATTTGTTTTTTTATTAGTCTTCTATAGTAACTCATTTAGGTATTTATATTTGAAAATACGTGCTGAGTTTCTTGCCGGATCAGCTGAAGTCTTCTCCGAATCCCCACTTTTTTAGGAATAGATTAATGTTTTTTAATCCATTGACATTTTTCCAGAATCTTTTGAACATGGTGCTGACACTATACAAGTTGAATGGAAGTCCACCAGTCAGGGCTGTCTTCATGGTCATTAAAGCTCTCGATATTCCTGATGTGGAATACGTTGATGTGAATTTACTTGCAGGAGATCATCTTAAAGAAGAGTTTACAAAGGTAGGTACTCAACACAAGCAATTAATTTTTTTGTGTATAAGAGGAGGATCATCATCGTATATCTTTAATTAATGTTTGAATTGTGCTGCTGGCTAGCCGCCGCCAAACCAAAAAGAAGAAGACTAATAAGCAGCTTTGCATGCAACCATTCATGCAACACAATACAAGAATATGTTAAATTAAAGTGGGTTGAAATTAGAGTGACAATGGATGTCACACGCAATAATCCGATGAATTAAGAAGAAAGTACTGAAACAGTATTTTGCCCAACCAGCTCCAAATCCTTTAAAAGAAAAGGTCACCGTCACATACGTGCCGCTCACAGCGTCCACTACTCGTCACAACCAAAAGCACCTACATTAATACAAGCATCTCCACTGGAAGAAGCCTTTTGATCATCGTTCCTCAAAAAATTAAAATAAAACTTCATTGATTTCGAGTAACAATTGGACTTATAATAATAACAACAGAAAGAGATAATTGAAATAAAATAAATTAAAATAAAATACAAATTACATGTCACAGATTTGAAGACCGGCACCTAGTAAACACACTGCAATAAAGTATGTATTCTCTGTGGCAAGCTCTATGATCTTCCCTCCTCTAGTACCATTAGCAGGAGATTCCTACGCCTGCTGATGAAATAGAATTGCTAACCAATTCACAATATACTTCAGAACGAGTATTAATCTTCGTCGCAGTCTTGCTACAAAGAGACTAAAATGCTAAACGTGCTAAAGACATAAGCCGCTTACTTGAGTGCCGCCTAAAGTTGTGGATAGATGAACACTATGAAATCCTACTAATCGAATCAATCAAATCATGAAAGACACTGGTATAATCCATAATATCAACGATGAAATAGATGCTACCGGAAAAACTGTTGGAGATGCTTTGATAGATAAAACGCCCGATCCTGATTTATTTATTACCCTTCAGACGAACTCTTGGAAATGCCGCCACTGCTTTGCCGACAGAAAGTTACATGGTGGTGGTTAGTCATGCGGCGGCTGCGGCAACAGCCAGTTCAACACTGATTACACGCTCTGCTGTAAAACCGGTGGCCTAATAACAAGGCAAATCTAATTGTGTCATTAGATTAGAGATCTCTTTTGTAAAGTTTGCCAATATGCTTGGGCCTTAAAGGGAGGCGTTGTTGACACTGACGCTACTTCTTACCTTTCACGTCCAGTCACATCTGTCTTCAAATCAGCCGAAGACGAAAAACAGGCTGTGAAATGCGACATGCAACTTTGTCCCCACTTGTAACATTGGTCGATAGTGCTGTTGTACCCCAAATATCCTCCATCATAAAGGACATGGGAGACAAAATATCTGAACACTGGAATCACTCCGTAAGCACCATATTCGGCTGGCTCAGAGCTAGAATTAATGTCGCTGTAATACGTGCCACCAGTATGTGCATCCACGGTACACGGCACCGCCAGATGGTTCGGCATCGACGACGGTGCTGCTCTCCCGCATATCGATTTGAAAAGGAGCCTTATTTTAAATTTTATTATATCCAGACCTACCTACGTTTTATTAATTTAAGTAGTAGTACAAACATCCACACCCACAGCTAGTAATAAAAAATTGATGTGTTGACTTACAAAAGTGCTAATCTACACCTAATCTGAAGAATATACCATTTTAAATCTTTGAAAGCTATGGACATAAAACTGTATATGATACTACGAGCAAGAAAACAAGCAACTTTGTATGGCCCGAAAATTATGCTGGGAGGCTGAGAGGAAGTAACAAAATTCAATCCTGATTGATTATATTTTGCGAATTTTGTTTTTTTTTTTGAAACTTGGGCATTAGATTAATATTGATTAAACTGTGGAAGAAATATATCACTTTCAGATAATTGCACAGGTAACAATAGAAATTTCATAATTGTGATGTTATACCAGTGGATGTTACAGAAATACCCTCACCTCCGTTATTATTCACAAATTCATGTTAAAGGGACCTATATGGAAGTAGACATTATATCATTAATAAAAAGAAGAAAAGATTAACAACAGCGAAATTGCTAACCCCCTAGGGACTAGGCTCAGTTTATAAGAACATATGAAGGAATAAACCTATTTCACAGAAATGACCATTGAAGACATTAAAGATCTTACAGCTCTGTCTAAAAAGAGTAGTGCACCCTTTAATAGTTCAAAAGAAAAAATATGACAAAAGCGACTAAGATTTCGGAAACTGTATGGGGCAATGAAGTCTAGATAAAAGGGGACTTCTCTCGTGTAAGGAAAAACCCATTTCATGTAAAAGAAATGACCATTGAAGATATTAAAGATCTTGCAGCTCTATCTAAAAAGAGTATAGTGACCCTTTAATAGTTCAAAAGAAAAATTCTGACAAAATTCTAACAAAAGTGACTATGTAAATGAAGCCAAATGTTTAATGTTAGGTTAAGGCGATATAAACTTCTAAAAGCGGTAAAAATAAATATAGTTTTATATTTTATTGTCGAATAAGAAGTCATCCATAGAAAGCCAGATAGTGTAACTACAGTATTACTTACTTTTAAATGATCTTGAGATGTCAAGCGTTGAACTTAAAAATATTATTTTTGTCTACTGTAAAATTGCAAAATGACACTTTGAACCTTTAGCTTCTTACGTGCAGTATATCTATTCTTAGCATAAAGTTGTAGAATGATGGTTTGTTACCATTACTATAAGTGCAAGAATTAAAATTATTAAAAAAACTACAAGATTGTAATTTGTATTACTTAATTTGACAGTGTTATTTTGTTATATGAAATTTATTATTAAATATTAAAATATTACATTTTCAGATCAATCCACAACACACAATCCCCACGTTAACAGATGACGATTTCGCTATTTGGGACAGGTAATAATAATAATTATAAACTAGCTATTGCTCCGCGTTTATAAGTAGAATTTTGTATAGTTCACTCTTACACTATTAAAAGAACATCCAAGCTTAATGTAGGTACCTTACCCACAGATTACTAAAACCATAATCCTCTGTGCCTTACCTTAGGTACGCTGCTGTGCATTGATCATCCGTCAGTATTGGAACAAAATGATTAAGAACTCTAAATCGCTGTATTCTATTGCATTGTGACTATGAAATGATATTGACACACTTGCTAGCATTCAAATAGGCTTTCCAGCCACGTATGAATATACTCAGACTCTGTCTGCCTAGTCGTTATAGGATATGCATCAAATATTTATGTATTTGACTACGATATTATTATCGTAGTCATATTAAAAAATCTGTCATATAACATAGTTAGGTAATAGTCGTATTATGCTTGCAAAGCTCGTATCGCTCACTCGTCAGGCTGATAAAAAGAAAACAATAACGACTGCATTTTTTTGAATATTTTTTCACTGTTCGACTCGATGTGTTTACTAAATTCTGTTAAAATTGCTTAATATGGTGCCTCCAAAGATCACAAAAAGGATTTACACTGTTTTGCATATTATGCCTATTTGGCAGATTTATTTAGACAGATGACTGCAACATCAAGACGCGTAAAAAAACGCATAGACGCGCATAAAGCGCATTGTATATTTATAATGTACTAACAATGTCAGTACACACAAAGTGCGATGATACTAAATCAACAGACATATATGTATGAACATTGGTTATGCAATTACCAAGTGCAATCACGGCTTTTAAGCTAAACAACGAGCATTTTACTTGATTGGTTTTCATTTCATACGTTATAATTTTACAAATGCAATCGACATTCTCTATAATTGAATTGCTGCATAAATTCTTTGATAGTATTTATTGATAATTCAGAAGGCACCACTTTTGATACCTAATATGTAATTTAATATATAAATACAGTGCAATTTTTTTATTACCATTGTTGCTATAGTACGCCGGAGTTTCGCAACTAACTTCACACTTCATTTATGACTTTTAGACAATTTAACAAAAAAAGCGGGTATTTAAAAGCCGGATTGGCCAAGATACAAATACAAATACAAATACAAAATGCTTTTCAAAATCTTAATCATACAGTAATAAACGTAGTGGAGTATAGAAATACTTGTGCTAGGAGACCTCGCTCGTCCATAACAGAGTATACTTATGATTAAGGCGTAACAGATATACCAGGATAAAATAAGAATATTTAAAACAATTTAACATGAAAAACGTAAATAAAAGTGAATGATACAGCAGGATCCCTTTTCAAGTTGACATTTCCCAAAATATGAATTCATATGAATAAAAACTGTTTTTTAAATATTTTAGTCACGCAATTGCCGCGTACTTAGTGGGCAAGTATGGAGCAAATGACGCACTCTACCCGACTGATTTGAAGAAAAGAGCAGTAATTGATCAGAGGCTGCATTTCGACAGTGGTATTTTATTTCCAGCGAGTCGTGGTTGCGTTGTGAGTAATTACGTTATTTTATAAAAACAATCCCTTCATTTTATTTGGAATAGGCTTTATTCATGAAATGGCATATACTATAATCTAACAATCATTTAAGTCGTAAACTTCAGGTAAAGTAACCCCAGAGAATAAGCGTCGTTGTAGAAAAGCATAAAAAAAAATAATGGATAAATGGGGTAAAGTGTATAACGTAACACTAAGAAAACGTCATTTTGGACACAAAATTATCAATTCTTGTAATGTGAAATAATAACGCACCTTCTGAATTTAACAACTATTGCAAATATATTTTATTTTAAAATAGATTAGGTTCATACTGCGTAGAGATTAAAAATTAATCAAAAAAAGATCAAAACTAATACGCATGATTTTGATGAAAGAGTTTTTGTTAATATGGACCTATCATTATTATTTTCACTTATTATTCCTTTTCTCTTCATTTATGTTTACATAATTTTGCAGGAACCCGTCTTATTCTGGGGTGAAAAAGCTTTCAGGCCTGAAGGATTAGCAAAAATAAAAGCAGCATACGACCATATGGAGAAATTTCTGACTAACACCTGGTTGGCTGGTGATGAGTTAACATTAGCAGATATATGCTGTGTTGCCACTATTAGTTCCATGGACTTGATATTGCCGATTGATCAGAATGAGTAAGACCTAAATAATTTTATGATTCTCCTTGATTTTGTGTTTCACAGTTTAAAATATGATTTAAATTATTTTCACAGGTATCCCAAACTGTCAGATTGGTTTATGCGGTGTTCTGAACAAGACTTCTATAAAAAAGGCAACGAAGAAGGACTGAATGCCTTACGTGAGCTTGTGAAGAGCAAATTGTCTTAGATTTTTTGCTAAGAATGTAATCAACAAATAAGTCACATTAGACATTGTGTTACACTGAAAGCCATGCAATATTTGCTAGTAGATAACATAATAGTACTAGCACTACTACTAGCTGCATGATATGACACATTGTATTGTTCTATTTAAACGGATACTATTTTTTGTTTAAAAGTGTGAGATTGTTGCAGAATTTTAGAAAATTATAATTTTGAAAATTTTCTTGACTTGTTTATTTCTATATTTAATGGATGCCAACGAGACCCTACTATATTATAGTAAACTTATAGTAAATATGCATGTAATGTTATAGTTTAAAGTAAAACTTGGCAGTAACAGATAGTATACATATTATATTTTAATAATGGATAACTATAGGAAACTGTTTGAAGAGTAGCACAAATGACTTTGGTAGCATGTACTTTAAGGCGGTTAACACACTGCCATGCACCACGCAGCGTAGCGCGTGAACGTTGCTTGTAAGTATCTCCGTTTGTATAAAAGATTCACAGTCCAACACACAGAAAATACATCCACGCGCGTTCATATACAGATCACGCGCCTATATGCGTGCGCCTCGGCCCGCACCTACGCGCGTGGGTGCGGGCCGAGACGTAAGGAATGGCACACCGAGTCTCGTAGTGCCGTGCGTGATTTTGTATGGAATGAGTCGGAGCCGCCGTGAATCCACAAAATGCAACTACGCGCGTGAGTGCGTAAAAAACCCAAACGATGATGCAGATCTGCACAGTGTGATAATCGCCTTAGTAATCCAGGTGATACCAAGTTGAGAGAATTGTGCGTAAACAAATCATATACTTTTTTTCCCATTCGCGAGACCTCCATTCCATTGAAATTAACAATCATCTTGTGTGAGCATTGATTATGTAATCAGCGACTGCAATTTCGTTTTCAGTTTACCTTTCTGTTTTAAATATGATAAAGACTTTATTAAAATACAGTTTCAATCAGCCAGTGATGCGAACTGAGATAAAGTTCATTCGATAAGTTGCGATTATCCAACATTCCTTGCGTTGATTTCGTTACTGTTTCTATCGATAACTGGCAACTTTGAAGTTGATGCGAATCGCTGTTAATCCAACAAAATTTTAAAGTATTTTTAATACTTTGAAAACATACAATATTCATCACACCGGCTTTTATCTGTTAATACTGATTCAAATTCAAATTCAAAAAGCATTTATTCAATTTAGGCCCTGATAAGGCACTTATGATTCTCATTTTAATGCCATTCGGTCATTTCCAAATGGTACCGGTGCTGGTGCCGCTGGTGGTCTGGATAGAATCAGCCCACAACATCTCAAAGATCTAATCGAACCTGGAAACATCAACCTGGTTAACCTAAGCAGCAAAAATAACTTCCTGAAATTCTCGGAGATTTTAATAATGATCGGTAGTCACACCACAAAAAATAATATAAATCAAAGCTAATTTATTTATAGAATATGATAGAAATGCACGGGAGCAAGAATAGTTGCGGCAGCAGATGCAGATGTAGAATAAAGAAGAATACGTGAGGAAGAATTCCACGAAAGAGTAAGAGTAGTATGTGGAAAGGCACGATTCAACGATCTTTGGCCGGCATGATGAAACGAGTTCAAAAATAGATTTAGACTGACCAAAGGGGATTTTACCTTTCTTTGCGAGGAACTAAAGCAAAAATCTCCTTTTGAGCATGTTTTGCTATTACCTATACTTTAGGATATGGCCACCATGGCCGCTTGAAAAAGTCAACCTATATAAACCAAGAGATATTTTATTGAGTTTTTATTTCGGGAATTTTTATAGTAAAAATATTTAAATATACTGCGATTAGTAGTCAGTTGCAATAACTCCATCATCAATCGCCTAGGTAATTATAGTATAGAGCACATCTCGCTTAGAACAAGCCTGTGGTTGATTGCTTCATTTCATCAATAGGCACGGAGTGGACACGTGATCAAAATTTCAGTCACGTAATTGAAATTTCAGTGACATAATCGTCGCGTACTTAGTAAACAAGTATAAAGACAATAATGCAATTAACCCGACTGACCTAAATAAGAGTAACAGATCAGATGAAATATTTTGAGTGGTTTTCTGTTTAGAGTTTACAGACCGCTGCTGTAAAATTCTTGTGAGTAATGTTGGATGTAGCACATTCCAAGTACAGGTAATTGAAATCTTTTTGATCAGTAATCACAATCAGTAAATATGTACATATGTTATATATTTTTTGGGAGACAAAATGCTGTTACGGATATTTGATTAAGACGATGATGTCTCTAAGTTCGGCGATCTATTGAGTTAAAGGCATCCAGCCAGTACTTAGCAAATTTATCTAAGCTTCAAAATATAAGGCACAACATAAGTACAGTAAATATTAAAATTAATGTCGATAAATAAATACAAAACATGGAATATTGTTGAAGGAATGTTTGGACGCCTGCACGTTTTTACTACTCTCCGCTGGCAGCACTGTCAACTGTGTAATCGGTTGAGTGCTACTATCTTGCTATGTTATGTGTGTCGCATTAATTTTAATAAAATAATAGTTAATCTGTCTTTTCTCGTTTATTTTCATCAAATATATTAAAATCATTACGATTTTTCAAATAACAAAATATCTTGAAGAATAAGTAATTAAGCTCAAAGAGTACTGACAGATCCCAGAAATGTGATGTTGTAGCAATTATTCCGGCATGAAATAACTCAATAGAATTACAAAAGTTAGGTTTGTTACAGGTACACACCCCACAGCTGTCACAAGATCTCGTACGGCTTTGCTTTCCACTCAAGATCTATGCAAAATCAAAATCAAAAATTCATTTATTCAGTTTAGGCCCTGATAAGGCACTATGAACGTTAATTCGTTTCGAAAATCATGGAGGTTGTCCGTAGCTGCTTTTATCGTCTTAAGTTGTTGTATCAAGTTCGCCCCTATCTGAGTATCGACATAAGAATAAGATTATGTGAGACGTTAGTACTGTCAAGACTTAATTATGCAGACACTGTCTATGGTCCTTGCCTGTTCTCCAAGACAAATAAGTTAATCCAGCGCATCCAAAATGCCTGTGCCCGTTTTTGTCTTCATATTGGTATATGAAGACAAAAACGGGCACAGGCATTTTGGATTCGAGGTGGTCCTCGAAGTCATGTCACGCCTTATTTGAATCAGGCGAACTTAATGAAGATGTCATCTCGTAGAACATTGCATTTTGCTACTCTACTGTTTGGCATTATAAAAACGAACGAACCTAGCTATCTTTTTGACAAACTTTCATGGAACCAAGGTAGGTATGGTAACAGACGCACCGTTCCGCAACTAAGTATGCCACGTCATAGGTCTGCTGCATTCCGCGGAAGTTTTAAGTTTGCGGCGTCCCGGTGCTGGAATGATCTGCCTCCGCCAATTCGTGCCTTGAACAATGTGAAAACGTTTAGTTTACACCTAAAAACGTACCTTTTAAAAATGCAAATACTCATTTAAAATCCCACCCACTAACCATAGGTTATGCACGCGCTTTCTTGACGTGAGGCTAGATCTTACACCATTTGGGCCGCTGCCTACATCCAATTCCAATTGAATTTACTAACGTGTTCTTTGTCTAAATTAAATAAATTCCAATATTTGCCAACATTGCCACGTAATCATAGATAATTTTATTTTATACCACAGTCACCACAGACCACTATAGGGGTTATTTGTTTTTTATCAATCATTCATAGACGCAGATGTTACCAACTACATTCCTAGCACTCGGTCGGGCCATCAGTTCAGGCCGTACACTGTATTTTTTTTTTTTTTTATTATGTCATAGTTTTTTTTTTGTAAATTATTATTATTTTGTAGGTTTAAATATTTCAATTATTAATTGTTATTGTTTTTTATCTTCTTTTGTTCTTTGTTTTCAATTTTATTTTAGTTTACGTTGTTCGTGACGTCACCTATGGCAGCGACTGAAAATCAGTGCTGTAGCCCTGTACCTGTTCGGGGCTTGCAGTCTACAACTGAGTCGCTGTCCATTTTTTATGTCACACAACACAATTTACTATTACTACCTACTACTATTTATTCTCCTTTTTCTGTTTTATGTGTATGTAATTGTGTTGTGTCACTTTCAAAATAAATGTATTTTCTTTCTTTCTTCTTAATTTGTTACATACAGTTGAATTTACCACCGGTTCGAAATACACTTAAACTGCCGATTCCGGCAAGAAACTCAAGACTTTTTTGTTTTGTTTGTGGAAGATCTTTTAAAATTACAACTTGTCACAAACTTGCCTAACATGATTTTTAAAATATTTTAGACTCATATCCGCCCCACGGTTTTACCCGTGTAGCTGAGACAATGTTTTCCCAGAGAAAACATTATGTCTTGCCAAGTTTAATCCAATTGTCTGGATCGAGTCACAAACGTCTAAATATTCAAAATTATATTATCAGTGAATTATGTACATACAGATCATAAGATTCCTAATATTTTTAAGTATTTCCCAAACAAGTTATAAAGCATAACATTAAATATGTTATTTTTAAGAGATTCGCTTGAAACCAGATTAGTTGATCATAAGACCTTGGCCAATCATCTCCGTGCTAGCAAAAAGCAATTCAAAACAAAAACAGTAAGTGTTTTTATCATGATTACTTTATTTAAAATATTGAGACTTAATCTTTTCATCGTGTGGAATTGCTTTTTTTAACAGTTGAACAAATAACTTCATAATGGGTCTGATACTTTACAAGAAGGATACAAGTCCGCCAACACGATCAGTCATAATGGTTTTAAATGCCCTTAGCATTACTGATGTTAAACTTATAAACGTGAATTTGCCTGAGAAAGAACACCTGACGGAAGAATATTTAAAGGTATTTTTTCTGGTTTCATTCACTTATTTATAAGGAAACTAGGTACTAAAAATAAAGAAATTTTGCAGATCAATCCTCAACACACTGTACCTACGTTGATAGACGATGATTTTATCATTTGGGACAGGTAAGAGTCATTCGTTTTAGAGCAATATTCTTTCATCCCAACAATAAAACTAATAATAAAAAATAACTATATTAAACTGTAGAGTTAGTAAGCTGAAGTGGCAATGGGCAGGCCACATCGCTCGAAGAGCCGATAACCGATGGGGAAGAAAGGTTCTTGGTCAGAGTCGCTGGGCGCCGCTGGATGCAAGCGGCCCAGAACCGTTCGAAGTGGAAATCAATGGGGGAGGCCTATGTTCAGCAGTTGACATCCATGGACTGATATGATGATGATGATGATAATAAACTGGTCTGATTAAAAAAAATATAATAGGTATTTTAATGTATTTCAGTCACGCAATAGCAGCATATTTGGTTAGCAAGTACGCTAAAAACGATTTCCTGTACCCTACAGACTTACAAAAGAGAGCTATCGTTGATCAAAGGCTGCATTTCGACAGTGGCATATTATTTCCGGCTTTAAGAGGAGCTGTTGTAAGTTTTATTTTGTAATAATAAATGAACTCACCTAGGACCCTGTTCCCGATGCCGGTGGGGGACTATCTTTTATATTTTTAAATGTTGGTATTATTTTTTAACTATATTATATTGTTTGTATTATTACTATTTCAGGAGCCAATATTGTACTCTGGTGAAAAAGCTTACAGGCCAGAGAATTTAGCCAAAATAGCATCAGCGTACAATTTAGCCGAAAATGTTCTAGAGTCGACCTGGCTGGCTGGTGACAAACCCACTCTTGCAGATATCTGCTGCGTATCAACCATTAGTTCTATGAATGAGATCGTGTCTATTGATGTAAAGTTATAAGTAATAGAATAAATAACATTAAAAAATCATTTTTAATACAAGCTTTTTATGGTCACTGTACTTTTTGTCGTCTGTACTTGCATTGTCATCCAATATACTAATGTATACCAAATTTCAGTTCAATCGGTCACTGGAAAGTGGGTCAAAAACTTTTCAAGATTCGATTACAGACACCGGAAGGTGAAACTAAATAAAAGCTTATAAAAACATCATAGTAGCATGCCACAATTTTCTAAATAAACTAAATTTTGATTACATGTTTGAAAACGTAGAAGGGGCGGAGGAGACACATTGAGTTTTGAATGGAGGTTCATATCTCAAAAATAATTCGCTTTTCAAGAAACACAATCTTCATTCTGTTATAAATATAAATAAACGATATAGTTGTTCATATTTCTTAATATCCACTCTCCACTGTTCTCTCTACTCTAACTCTGCCACCTAACTTTATAAGGTTATGGACAAAACACGAAAAGTGGAATAAATTATATAAAGTATTACCATGGCTCGAAGAGACAGAAACGCTTCAGTAAGTAATATTACCACATCTTTAGTCCAATTGGGACGATTAAAAAGTAAACAAAACTATAGTATATGTTGTTACTCTGCCACCTAACTTTATAACATTCATCGTTTAAAAGTCTTATCAAACGATGTGCGAGACATACGGATGAACACGAATTTATAATTGCCCAAATTCAAATTTGGCTATGGAACTATAACCTTAAATCTGTACACTCATTGCAGGTATCCAAAGCTTACAGCATGGCTAAAACGATGCTCACAGCAAGATTTCTATGTAAAAGGAAACGAACCGGGTCTAGAAAAATTCAGGGAAATGATAAGAAGCAAATTTTAATCAAAAATATGATATTTTTACATGAAAAATAATTCAGTTTTAAATAAAGAAATATTATATATCGTTTCGTTTGAAAAATAGTTTCATTTCGCATATAAGCTTGATCTACGAAAATTAATTGTATAAGCCATATTTATGATATACACGTGTTATAACAGCGTTTCTCTTGTCTTCCCTGTCGAGATAAGTAAGTTAAAGATCTCTCGAGGAAAACACTTCAGACTGACACTCGAGGCCATACATAATTTATTCAAAGAAGCGCCGCTTAACTTTGGTCTCAACCTCGCTTCTAATTTCGCTGTAGTCAGTTAACTTACTGATATTTATTACTTTTATAACTAAACTATGTAATATAGTGAGATGAAACTTTCTAACAAGTAGGTGCATAACGGAGAAAACTTAATATCAGAAGTTTGTTGCACATCTTAGGAGTAAAATTGTAAAATATGAAGGATTTAAACAAACTGATATTGTTAGATGGGACAAACTAGGTAGGAGTACCTATTTGATGCAGTAGCATTCAAAAGCAAATTATCAAGAAAAGGTCTTAGCATAATGTTTAAAACACATTTGATATAATTATTAGGCACTAAGAGAGGTTGAGCACAGCGTTATTCTTCCCAAAGAGCAGCCCGACTTGGGAAGTACCTCCACCTTACAGAATACCACAGCCAAATAATGTGTTCCTGCGCGTGAGTGATGGTATGGCGACAGAGCTCATTGAAGAGAAGCGCTTGTCGGTAACGCTTGAGTGATGATATGGCTACGCTAACTGCTTATCATATTGTATTAAAAAACACATCATTTATGTATAGAGGTAGTATTGATTCAACAAATAAATGTCATCTATTTCAACAGTGACGTTTTCATTATCAGATAGCGGAGACGCAAAATTGACTAGGTCTAGGTCTGCGAACTCGGATCAAAAATATAATGCGGTTGACTTGTCGCATTTCGTAATATTCGCATCAACTTATAGATAAATAATCCGATTATTCCATACTTGCTAGCCAAACTTATTCGAAATGTTTTTTTTTACAAACTAATTAGTCACCCGTTACTGGCAGACAAGAAAATTAATTAATTCTCTTCATTTCATAGTTCTTCATTTCTTTTGTATAAAACTCCAGTTTTTACTGCGAACAGCAATTTAAAACAATTTGCTCTAATTACTTTGTCTCTTTTATTAATTTGTCTTTTGTTACTTAGTAGTTCTATAACATGCCATGCCACATTAGTTTTATGTAATTAATTCTCAGTTGCTCGTTATAATAAAATTGCAATAATTTATTATTAAGTTACATTATTTGATTATGAATAATAATAAAATAAATGAATAAATATCCTGGGACATTCCTCACACACGGTCATCTAATCCCAAACTAAGCAGAGCTTGTACTATGGAAACCAGATAACTGATTATAATACATATACTACTTTTTGTGTGTAAATACATACTTAATATACATAATTACACCCAGACTCAGGACATACAGACATGTTCATGCACACAAATGCATGCCCTGTGTGGGAATCGAACCCACGACCTGCGGCGCGTAAGGAGAACCTTAACCAACTGCGCCAACTAGCCCGACTGATTGACTGGATTATGAAGAGGTACACACGGCTACATATGAAGCTATACCTCTCATTGTAAGGAAATCCTGTACAATGCGAGATCAGCTTATACTGGAAATGTATAGCTTTATGTGTAGCCGTGTGTACATTTCTTCGATTTTCGCATATATTAAAACTAGCTTCTGCTCGCGGCTCCGCCCGCGTGGCCTACAGGAATCAAATGACATATTTTTCTACAACAATAAAACAAAACAAAACAACTTCATCCCGCTTCGAGGGTGGAATTATTAAAAACGCTGAGACACGTATACATTAATTTTCAATCTTCAGCCTAAACACAACATTTGAAGATCCTAACTTCGAAACTGACGGACTTTCATACAAACTTTCATCCCCCATTTTACCCCCTTAGGGGTGGAATTTCGAAAAACCCTTTCTTAGTGGATATCTACTCTTCACAAAGAATATACCCTCTAAATTTCATGTCTCTAGGACCAGTGGTTTAGGCTGTGCGTTGATATATCAGTCAATCAGTCAGTCAGTCAGTCAGGACTTTGAATTTTATATATATAGATAAATTATTAAATTGTTGTCAACACATTGATGAAGACATTTTTTTTTACTTTGACAAAAGCATGACGACCTAAATTAATTATTTTGAAAAATCAAAAAAGTATTGTGAGTCAAGTCAAACATACAAAACATGAGATCAAGAATACTATTTCCTTATAATATCATAGTAGGTTAGGGTATCGATACTAGCCGTAATGGCAGAGAATATCAGCCAAACTCTGCCCCCTCTTATTCATAATCGCTTTTTAACTAAATCAGTGTAATAGTGTGCCCCGTCTCACATTCGACCACCAAATGTAACGTGTCAGATAAAGACTTCAGAATTTTAAATAATCAACGTTTGATAACTTTATTATGAATAAGGGTACCAGTGTAAGTAAAGTCAGAACATGTTGGAAGTAATCTCACGACGGTTCGGACTTGGCTAATTTTCTACATTGTGTACTCAGATGGCACAATGGTATGTTTAAGTATGCAAATTACTTTGCTCTCGCGATGTTTACTGCGGCTCTGATGTCGTAACTTGATGAAAATATGGTTTGTAATTAGGAAAATGTATCAACTTGAAAGGTATAAGTATGCACTGGGTTGAGAAAATGTGCACAAGGAAATTAATGAACATAATATTTTGTTTAAGCAGGAAATTAGAATCAACAATTTTTGGGACATGATTTGATGGTCTGGTTTGCGTTCTCGCCATTTTTTATACACTGACTACTAAGCTGTGGGTTGAACTGGCCATTTGTGTGTTTGACTTAGTCTCAAAGACACCCAAAGAATGTCACTTACAGTATACAAGATCGTCTTGTATACTGTAAGTGACATCATAACGTAAATTCATACCGTGGATTTATTTCAACCCAAAATCTTTGCCTTATATACCAATCGTCTTTACTACTAATGATATTCAACACCTTCAATATTTATGTGACATGTGAATACAAAATAACGTGAGAAATTATTTGGGGTAACATACTCGTGGGAAACTATCTTATGTAAACAAATTCCTTAAGTGGACATTTCAGCCATTTGGATTCATGAATACTTTAGCGGTAATTATCCAATTCAACAAAGTCAATTAACATTAGGGTCGTTAATAAACTTTCCGCTTGAATATACTCACAAGCTTCCCGACATAATGAGAAAGAATTGAAGATTTACCAATGCCTTTTTATTTGCACTTGACCAACTTATAAGAATTTGTATGTCAAATTAGTAATTTCTCAATTTGAATATTATAACACTTTTACTAGTATTTTTATCAAAGTTTACAATTGATTTGGTAAAACCAATAGCCTAATAAGTATTCTGTAAAACCTACACTATCGAAGATAATTTAGATATTAGCGCAGTAACCACCTTTTTTTGTCGCTCATATATATAAATACCGTATGATCAAGTGAGAAGTGAGTAGTGTGATAGTAAACACGTTCAGCATGATGCTGAAATGTTTCCATGAATTTAGACCTGGTATCCTGGAGAAATAATGTTTAGTTTTGATAATTAACACTTTTACACAAAGGAGAATGGGCGAAATGGTCTAGGTTGCCGAAACCATTGTCAATCGATAGGTTTTATTATAACGAACAAAACATATTTAAGTACCAAACCTGTAACTCGTTTAGTTTAAGAGCTAGTTAAACTTTTAATTACTGTTTTAACGGTATATAATGATAATAGTGTTATTAATTACTAGCTATCTCCCGCGGTTTCTCCCGCGTTTCTGCGATAAAAATTACCCTATAATACTCTTGGATAATGTAGTTTCCCATTTGTGAAAGATTTTTTCGAATCCGACTGGTAGTTCCAGAGATTAGCTCGTTTAAACAAACAAAATAAATCGTCTTCTTTATTATTACTATTTGTATAGATACCTGTAGAGTAATGTTTCTGCCTTTGAAATACCTGTATTTCTAACTTCAGAGTGCTATAACAGAGGTTGATACCCCTAATCAAAGCGATAGCTGCCATACGCGTCATAACTCTGAACAGGTGATGCTTGTGGGGGCTGGTTTGCTTAAGTTTGCTATTTATTTACTTGTTGTTGTCGGTTTGGTGGTGCTCTTCTTCAAGAAAGGCGATAAGGCCCTATTGAAGAACTACCGACCGATATCCCTCCTAAGCCACGTTTATAAGCTGTTTTCAAGAGTCATTACGAATCGTCTCGCACGTAGGTTTGACGACTTCCAGCCTCCCGAACAAGCCGGTTTCCGTAAAGGCTTTAGCACCATAGACCACATACATACACTCCGCCAGATTATACAGAAGACTGAGGAGTATAATCGGCCATTATGCCTGGCGTATGTGGACTATGAGAAAGCCTTTGATTCAGTCGAGACATGGGCGGTGTTACAGAGTCTACAGCGATGCCAAATCAACTATCGCTATATCGAAGTGTTGAAGTGCTTGTACAGCAAAGCCACCATGTCAATTCGGGTCCAGGACGAGAGTACGAAACCGATCCAGTTGCAGAAGGGTGTTAGACAGGGTGACGTTATTTCCCCGAAACTCTTCACCACTGCAATGGAGGATGTATTCAAGCTCTTGGACTGGAAGGGATATGGCATCAACATCAATGGCGAACACATCACTCACCTTCGATTTGCCGATGATATAGTCATAATGGCAGAATCGCTGGAAGCTTTAAACATCATGCTCAATGACTTCAACAGAGTTTCTCAACAGGTAAGCCTCAAAATGAATATGGTCAAGACAAAAATTATGTCTAATGTTCATATTCCGCCAATGCCGGTAGTTGTTGGGAGCACTGTCCTCGAAGTTGTAGACGAGTATGTTTACCTAAGACAAATTGTCCAACTAGGTAGGTCAATCGAAGAATCCAACTCGGCTGGGCAGCGTTCGGGAAGCTACGGCATATCTTCACGTCCAAAATAACTCAGAGTCTGAAGACAAAGGTCTTCAATCAGTGCGTGTTACCAGTGATGACATACGGGACAGAGACGTGGTCTTTCACTGCTGGCCGTATAAATAAACTCAGAGTCACTCAGCGAGCTATGGAACGAGCTATATCATATCAGCCCATTCGTCCACTGCTGAACATAGGCCTCCCCCATTGATTTCTACTTCGAACGGTTCTGGGCCGCTTGCATCCAGCGGCGCCCAGCGACTCTGACCAGGTCGTCGGTCCACCTGGTGGGAGGTCGTCCCGCTCGGCGCTTTCCAGTACGAGGTCGCCACTCGATAACCTTTCTTCCCCATCGGTTATCGGCTCTTCGAGCGATGTGGCCTGCCCATTGCCACTTCAGCTTACTAACTCTACGAGCTATGTCGGTCGTTTTCGTTCTACTACGAATGTCCTCATTTCAGCCCCTGTCACGTAGAGCATAGCTCGTTCCATAGGTCGCTGAGTGACTTTGAGCTTATTTATGCGGCCAGCTGTGAAAGACCACGTCTCCGTCCCGTATGTCATCACTGGTAACACGCACTGATTGAAGACCTTTGTCTTCAGACTCTGAGGTATTTTAGACGTGAAGGTATGCCGTAGCCTCCCAAACGCTGCCCAGCTGAGTTGGATTCTTCGATTGACCTCTTGTTAACAATCACCTCATCCAAAAATGTAGGATTCAATCCCGGGACCTTCGTCTCGGTATCCGACGTCACTACCACTGATCTATCATCGCCTCAAGATGAATTTCGACCAGTATTTCAACGGCATATTGCCCATCAGAAAAGGGATGTCGAAACGCCTCCTGTTTCGAGTCAAAACGCGGCACGTTTTAAAAGGATCCATTGCTTTCGCAATCACAATCCTTTAACAAAGTCCGTTAAGCGCGCCCATTTGTTAATCCAAATCAATTCACCGTCCGACTCACAAAACACTATCCAAAGTCTGCTTAGCAGGCCGAGTCGTCACTGAGTAGAGAAGAAGATCCAAACAGCGAGAGCACAAAATTAAGTTGATGCGAAGTAATTCGACAGTCAACTAGCGAAGAATAGTTTCAATAATCTCGGGGGGGGGGGGGCTGAGCCGGGGTTGAGTATGGGCGCAGGTAAACAGCTACGCGGTTGTGAAGTGGATCGCTATTGGTTGATGGAAATCAAAGCGATCTGGTAAAAACAACCCTTATTTTGTATTGAGAAATTATGGAATATAATTGTTTTTAAAGTCTTATAACTTTTTATTCAAATACTTTACGAATTCCTGTTCATAATAGGGTTTGTTTGTGGGTTTATGAAGGATACAAAAAATCACATTTCATAAGTGGCCGCGACCTAGACCAAACTCCATACATTTTTGCCCATTGTCCTTTCTTGGGTTTTGATAAACAGAGAAGTTGATAGTACCATGTAACATATTCATGTACATTAGCATATTACTTAAAGTAAAAATACTGAAGTGGATACCTACCACTCAAATTTACGTCAGATTATGAAAAGACTCGTGCTTCGGAAGGCACAAAAAGCAGTCGGTCTTGGCTATCACTTAATTTTAATAGTCGTTAAGCTAGTTGGAGGCCTCCTAGGCAGCTTGAAAGCTCGCAACAGTAGATTGACCACTAGCCTACCAATACGCAGTGGGCATGGAGAATCTACAGTATTATTTTAGGTATCACATGTAACGTAGATACATATGAAGTCATGGATAGATAAGATTTTTATCTAACAGAAAACACATTCCCGAAGTTTAAAGACACAATTGAGTCAATCGTTGTGGATCGGCATTATATAAGTATGTAAATTTAACAATCAAGTCGACTGAAAACCTATTGATGCGGTTGGCAGTGGTCCAGAAATTGGCATGTTAACAAGGAAGGTTCTATCATTGAGAAAGTCATTCTTAAAGAATAGCAAGAGACGTATTACAATATGGAATAAAGAATCAAATGGAATTTGTGGTAAAATATAAAGATCAGTCTAAATTTTGATCGTTGATATTTTTCGCACTTCCATTTCTGCTGTAATGATTCTGAATTGTTTTGATACTATAAAATAAAATGTTACTATAATTAAAATAAACCTATTTAAAAATTGAATAAACTAATTCCAATACTTCTCGCTCATTGCAGGATTGAACAGACAGGTTGCTCTTTTTATGGGGATTACATTAAGCCTTGCTTCCTTTTTCGTCCACGTAGATATTTTTTTAATATATTCTTCACATCCGCATCATCAGTTACCATTCACATCTCAAAGAGCAAGAATTGATGAAAGAAACTCTGGAAACCAATGATATTTTCTGCTTACAGGTCTATACACAATGATTTGGCTACTAACCGCCCTTATTCATAATCGCTTTTTAACTAAATCAGTGTAATAGTGTGCCCCGCCCGCCTCACTCTTTCGATCACCAAATGTCAAGTGTCAGATAAAGACTTCGGAATTTTAACTAATTAACGTTTAATAACTTTATTATGCGTGAAGGTTATGTATTTTACAAATATTGGTTCAGCTCCGCCAAACACAATTAAAAGAAACCCGCTGATGACGTTAATTATGAGGTATAATGCACACATGAATGCCTTTTATTATTAATTTATAGCTTATTCTACCGCTTAATAGGCTATTAAAAAAGAAATTAATTATATCGTTAATTAACAATTTTTCTGCGGTGAATAAAATTAATATTGTACTGTGAAATGTTTTTTTCGAAGCTCAATATGCTGAGGATCCAATATAATGGAATTTATTTTGAATTAAACGAAGTTAATTAAGAAATTTAAGAACTTCTTGCACTGTCCCGGAGACTTAGCAAGAAATAAAAGAAAAGAAAGAAAAACTATTTAGTAGTAGTGGCCATAACAGGATCTATGAAAATGACTTATAGTGTAATAGAGAAAAGAAATTTCTTTGGACCTGTAAACATTAAGAACATGAAGTGTCAACAATCATTTGTATTTTATAGAAATTGTGAAGAGAAACAAGTTAGCATTATTAGGTCCTCTAGCAGTCCAGATAATTACACAAACTGGGGCAATTTTATTCAATGGATAACACAACGTCAAAATTTTACGACATTAGCGATCGACTATTAGAACTAAATTCTCATTATGACCTTCACTATTATTCGGTTTTGTTTATTCGTTCCCTAATTTCACATAATAATATATCATTGTAAGTCGTAAGACACCGAAGAAGAAGAAAAGAGCAAGTGTACAATTATAACCAACCAGGCCACAAGAGGCCAGAATGTAATCTGAGAAAAACCAAGAAAGGAAAGGATATAGAGACCTCTATACTGGCACTTGGTTTAGGAGACGCCGACTCCTCAAAAAGTTGGTTTATAGACTGTAGAGCTTCCCTACGGATGACTTCTAGACGAGATTGGTTTGCGAATTTAAAACTGAAAGTTTATATAAGTGTGACTGTAACTAACGGTGAGAAGGTTAGCTGTGAAGGTTTTGGAAACGTTTATATTTCTAAATAAATAAATAAATATCCTGGGACATTCCTCACACACGGCCATCTGATCCCAAACTAAGCAGAGCTTGTACTATGGAAACCAGACAACTGATATAATACATCTACTACTTTTTGTTAATAAATACATACTTAATATACATAATTACACCCAGACTCAGGACATACAGACATGTTCATGCACACAAATGCATGTCCTGTGTGGGAATCGAACCCACGACCTGCGGCGTGTAAGGTGAACCTTAACCAACTGCGCCAACTGGCCCGTCAATTTCTATCAAAGAACTGGCTACTAATATAAAAAATGTTATGACATGTTAGATTTTAAAGTTTAAATATTTGCATAAATAAATGTTTATAATTTTAATTTTTAATTACGTAAATATTATTTCCGATCGATTAAATTGTTTTCAGAAAATTTATAAGGGATTGCCCATCCCTCGGAAATCCTAATTATAAAGGAGGTTGCACATCTTTATCTGTATATATAAAAGGAAACCGTGACTGACTGATCTATCAACGCATAGCTCGAACCACTGAACGGATTGGGCTGAAATTTGGCATACAGATAGTTATAATGATGTAGGCATCCGCTAAGAACGGATTTTCGGAAATTCCACCCCTAAGGGGGTAAAATAGGGGATGAAAGTTTGTATGAAAGTCCGTCAGTTTTGATGTTAGGATCTTCAAATTTCGTATTTAGGCTGGCGATTGAAACTTAATTTATAGGTGTCTCAGCGTTTTTGATAATTCCGACCCCGAAGGGGTAAAAAGGGGGATGAAGTTGTGTATGAAAAGTCCTTAAATGTCAAAGTAAACATCACTAAATTTATAATTATATATAGTGAGGGCATCCACTTTGGAAGGATTTTTGGATATTTCACCCCTAAGCGGGTAAAATAGGGGATGAAAGTTTGTATGAAAGCCTGTCAGTTTGAAGTTAGAATCTTTAAATTATGTGTGTAGACTGACCATTGAAAATTAATTTATAAGTGTCTCAGCGTTATTGATAATTCCACCCCCGAAGCGGTGAAAGGGGGATGAAGGTGTGTATGGAAGTCCTCCATTTTCAAATAAAACGTCACTAAGTTTACTATCAAAGTTTATCGGTGTTGTTGGAATTTCAACCCTTAAGGGGGTCGAAAGGGAGATTTTTTGTATTTCAAGTTTCAAAGTAAAATTATTTATTTAAGTTGTTTATGACGTCACATCTATATGTCACCGTATTTTTGTGAAAACCGTTAGTTTATAATCTACCTAGCGAGATTATAAACTCCCCGATAAATTGTGAACTGTATCATACTGCTTACAATATAACGTATTAATTTCCGATAGTTTATATATAATCTATCCGTCATAATTGATGTTGATTTTGATATTGTAAACTGGCATCATACTTGAATGCGTCGGAACGCACCTTGCGCGCTGATTGGTTAAATTAAATGTCATGTGTCCCGCGCCACCATTTTTGGCGATACGTAACGTAGTTGATTGTTTTCATTGTTTCTTAAAATTCTAATTGACATCTCTGAGTGTCTGGTTGAAAGAGTGATAATTTTGAAATACTCACAGAATACGTACATTGAAATGTATATTGAGACCGCGTGTGACTACCTCGAATGCAAATAACATTATTTTCTATTTGCTGTGGGATATATAACCAACTATATTACGATACATAATTGTTATTGTATATCTGTTTGTTTACCTAAATAAATTTTGACTGATTAATATATCGACGCACAGCCTAAACCGCTGGTCCTAGAGTCATGAAATTTGGAGGGTGTATTCTTTTTGAACAGTAGGTATCTACTAGAAAAGAGTTTTTCGAAATTCCACCCCTAAAGAGGTAAAATAGGGGATGAAAGTTTGTATGAAAGTCCGTCAGTTTCGAAGTTAGGATCTTCAAATTTTGTGTTTAGGCTGACGATTGAAAATAATTTATACGTTTTTTTTTTTATATATTTATACCAAAGTCTGTGAACAAGCATACGGCCCGCCTGATGGTAAGCGGTTACCGTAGCCATATGGACGCTTGCAATACACGAGGCATCACTCACGCGTTACCGAACCTTCCCCGTCCCCAATGAGCTCTGGCGACCTTACTCACGCGCAGAAACACAACAAAGGTATTTGTTATTTGGCTGCGGTATTCTGTAAGTTGGAGGTACTTCCCCAGTCGAGCTGCTCTTTGAGCGAATAAACGCTATGCTCTACCTCTCTTTACGTGTCTACGTGTGTTTACTGTTTTACGTGTCTCAGCGTTTTAGATAATTCCACCTCCGAAGGGATGAAAAGCGGGACGAATTAAGGTATGGGAACTCACTGAAAAAACAAAATGGAAAAAAAATCCCAATATACTCAGATAACCCCAAAAAAAATTTTTTAAATGTAACTTGCCGAGTTTCTTGCCTGTTCTTCTCAATTGAAGGCCGACTTACGAACTGGTAGTAACATGAGTAGCTTTGGCCTTCATAAGTGCGCCCTACTTGGGCCTAAATTGAATAAATGGCTTTGACTTTGACTTTGATTCCCGGTGTCGATTAATTCGAAAATTGGTACACATACTCTTCAGTTAAAATTATGAGACACGTTTTTTTTTATTATCAAACAAAAAATAGGGATTACTTTATTATCATTCACAAAAAAACCACAAAGGTTTATAAATAAAACATTCGTTTATCAGTTTTTCCAAAATCATCCCCAAAATTCAAAGTCCTGACTAACTCATTAACTGGCTGATATATCAACGCACAGACTTAACTGCTGGTCCTAGAGACATTAAATTTAGAACGTGTGTTCTTTGTGAAGTGTAAGTATCCACTAAGAAGGGGGGTTTTTTCGGAATTTTGAAACGGGGGTTGAAATTTCTGTGAAACTTTGTATCCTCTCGATCGATTGACTCGAAAATTGTTACATACTCTTCATTTATGTTATGTGTATCACAGTTTTTCCAAAATCATCTCCCAACAGAGTCAAATAGGGCTTAAAAAGCCAAGTACGAGTCGGACTCGCACACGGAGGGTTCCGTGCAATAATAATAATAATGTAACCCTACTCAAATTGAATTTCGTGATTCTAGGTCAACAGGATCTACCATATAGGTTTTCGACCCAAAACTTAACCGGTTGACTTGGAATTGTAAATTTTGGTTAAAAACAAGGTTTTACAGCACAAGTAAATGTATGACTCAATTCGAATGTTTTTTTTTTTTTTTATGTTTCTTACCTCATAATTCCGTCATTTATTAACCGATTTGGAAAATTCTTTTTTTATTTGAAAGGGTACACTTCCCGTTTGGTCCCATTATCATCAGATCAGAATTTGATTACTTCTTAGTGTACTTTGAAGTCGGTTTAAGTTTTTTGTAAAACAGTCCAATTATTTTTGTAAACAACAAAGTAATAAATTTCTGCAATTCTAATATCTAACCAAAATGGCGGGATACGACGTGAATTCGATTAACCTCTAAGTTTTTTTGTGATAGTGAAACGCGCCTGCATGAAAATGTTCTTTTTTTGAAATTCATAAGGATACCACGGAGAATGTGGCTGTTTGATGAGTAAAGAATGGACCGAAAAAGCAAAAAAAAAAAAGAGTTGCATAATGAAATTCAGTACAACATTATACACTGTTTTGGATGATATAATGGTTACCATGACACCGGATGTTTTAATGTTGGCAATAAGCAAACTGTTTCAGGAACTTTAATAGAGGATTTATAGCTTGGGTGTAGATAAAAGGCTTTTATATAATTTGAACTGTTTTACAAAAAAACCGACTTCAAATTGCACTAAAAAGTAATTAAAACCTGACCTGATGACAATGGGACCAAACGGGAAGTGTACACTTCCAAACAAAAATTTTCCAAATCGGTTAATAAATGACGGAGTTATGAGGTAACAAACATTTAAAAAAAAAAAACGAATTGAGAACCTCGCATCTTTTTTTGAAGTCGGTTAAAATACATAATTGGTACTGTAAGCGGATTAAAATGAGTCCAGACATCATCAATCTACTGTTAGTCACTGAGAAGATACTTTGTCTACCTTCCGTCTCCATCATCAGTTCAGCTCGCGGTCACCATAATATTGTATTGTCATCGGAATTTGACAGGCGCATCGTTGTAAACAATATAAATTATTTACTATCCACTTCTGGCTGTCTCCTATTTAGGTCTTTTCACACACGCTTCGAGTACTCTCATCCCAGAGATTAGTTTAGTTTTACGGAGAACTTCGTCATTATTGCTTTGTTTGGGATAATGTTAGTTTGTATATTCAATTGAGAGGGAGTGAGAGCGCTTATAATGTGCTTTTGAAGAAAAATATGTATTTTTTTTCCTGTCGGCCACGCGGGCGAAGCCGCGGGCAGAAGCTAGTTAATATATAAAATGATACAACTGATTGTTGATATATCAGCCGACAGCCCAAACCGCTGGACCTAGAGATTTGAAATTTTGCACAAAGATACCTTATACAGTGGAGGCATCCACTAAGGAATGATTTTTGGAAATTCCACCCCTAAGAGGGTAAAATAGGGGATGACAGTTTGTATGCAAGTCCGTCAGTTTTGAAGTTAGGATCTTCAAATTTTGTGTTTAGGCTGACGATTGAAAATTAATGTGTAGTTATCTCAGCGTTTGTGATAATTCCACCACCGAAGGGAGGAAAAGGGGGATGAAGTTGGGTATGCAAGTCCTTCAATTTCAAGTAAACTTCACTAAATGTATTATTATACGGTGTAGGTATCTACTAAGGAAGGATTTTTGGAAATTCCACCCCTAAGGTGGTAAAATAAGGGATGAAAGTTTGTATGCAAGTTCGTCAGTTTTGAAGTTAGGATCTTCAAATTTTGTGTTTAGGCTGACGATTGAAAATTAATATAAAGTTATCTCAGCGTTTGTGATAATTCCACCACCGAAGGACGGAAAAGGGGGAGGAAGTTGTGTATGCAAGTCCTTCAATTTCAAAGTAAACTTCACTAAATGTATTATTATACGGCGTAGGCATCCACTAAGGAAGGATTTTTGGAAATTCCACCCCTAACAGGGTAAAATAAGGGATGAAAGTTTGTATGCAAGTTCGTCAGTTTTGAAGTTAGGATATTCAAATTTTGTGTTTAGGCTGACGATTGAAAATTAATGTATAGTTGTCTCAGCGTTTGTGATAATTGCACCATCGAAGGGAGGAAAAGGGGGATGAAGTTGTGTATGCAAGTCCTTCAATTTCAAAGTAAACTTCACTAAATATATTATTATACGGTGTAGGCATCCACTAAGGAAGGATTTTTGTAAATTCCACCCCTAACAGGCTAAAATAAGGGATGAAAGTTTGTATGCAAGTCCGTCAGTTTTGAAGTTAGGATCTTAAAATGTTGTGTTTAGGCTGACGATTGAAAATTAATGTATAGTTATCTCAGCGTTTGTAATAATTCCACCACCGAAGCGAGGAAAAGGGGGGTGAAGTTGTGTATGCAAGTCCTTCAATTTCAAAGTAAACTTCACTAAATGTATTATTGGTGAAGGCATCCACTAAAGAAGGATTTTTGGAAATCCCACCCCTAACAGGGTAAAATAAGGGATGAAAGTTTGTATTTAAGTATGTCAGTTTTGAAGTTAGGCTCTTCAAATATTGTGTTTAGGCTGACGATTGAAAATTAATGTATAGATATCTCAGCGTTTGTAATAATTCCATCACCGAAGGGAGGAAACGGGGGATGAAGTTTTGTATGCAAGTCATTGCAAGTCCTTCAATTTCAAAGTAAACTTCACTCAATGTATTACTATACAGTGTAGGCATCCACTAAGGAAGGATTTTTGGAAATTCCACCCCTAAGTGGGTAAAATAGGGGATTTCAGTTTGTATGCAAGTTCGTCAGTTTTGAAGTTAGGATCATCAAATTTTGTGTTTAAGCTGACGATTGAAAATAAATGTATAGTTGTGTCAGCGTTTGTAATAATTATACCCCCAAAAGGGAGAAACGGGGGATGAAGTTGTGTATGTAAGTCCTTCAATTCCACAGTAAATTTCACTAAATTTAATATAATACAGTGTAGGTATTCAGTATGGAAGGATTTTTGGAAATTCCACTCCTAGGGGGGTAAAATAGGGGATGAAAATTTGTATGAAAGTCCGTCAGTTATGAAGTTAGGATCTTCAAATTTATTTAGGCTGACGATTGAAAATTAATTTATAAATGTTTCAGTTTTTTTGACAATTCCACCCCCGACAAGGTGAAAAGGTATGGGATGTATGTAAGTCATTCAGTTTCAAAGTAAACGTCACATAATATATTATTAGACAGTGTAGGCAACCACTAAGGAAGGATTTTTGGATATTTCATCCATAAGGGGGTAGAATAGGGAATGCAAGTTTATATTAAAGTCCATCAGTTTCGAAGTTAAGACCTTAAAATTTTGTGTTTAGGCTGACAATTGAAAATGAATTATATGTGCCTCAACATTTTTGATAATTCCGATCCCGAAAGGCTAAAAAGGGGGATAAATTTGTGTATGGAAGTACACTAAATGTATTATTTAAGCTTAAGGTTATAAACTAACGCAACGAATATCGGTGTTGTTGGAATTTGAACCCATAAGGAGTGAAAAGGGGGATTAAATTTAGTATATGAAGTTCTTTATTTTCGGAGTGAATATTAATATTGGCGTATTAAAATGGCAAAGGATGCAATGACTCGCCTAAACAACATCTGGAAAAAGAGAGGAATCGGTATTAAAACAAAGATCCGATTAGTACGAGCATTGGTATTCCTCATTTTCATGTATGGAGTGGAACGTGGACTATACTATACGAGATGTGATACTGGAGACGGATGTTGAAAATACCTGGGACCGCTAAACGCAACAATGCATCAATCCTATCGCAGCTCCAAATTAAAACCCGATTGTCCACCATATGCCACCAACGTATTCTTTCGTATTTCGGCCACATGGTGCGCAAAGGTGATGAAAGTTTAGAAAAACTGATCATAGTTGGGAACACGGAAGGAAAACGACTACGTGGTCATTCACCAACTAGATGGTCTGATCAAGTAAAAGGCTTATCCTCTAAGTTTTACAAGGTCGTAAGGGACGGGTTGGACAGAAACCGGTGGAGGCAGATCATCCGCTCTAGAAACAAACCCGATGCTGACCACGATCCTCAGACATGAGGGAATGACTATAGAGAGAAAGAGAGATAAGGCCTCCAAAATTGTGCTGTGGAACTAGACTACAAGTAACAGCTCTCCGCCGCAATGCTATTGAGGCCAAAATATTTACTGGTTCTGCCAGAGGAGAAACAGTCTTCTTGCCGCTTATACCATTGATCCGAAATCACCTTCCGTTTGAATTTAGAAGATTACAGTTACTAATTAAGGTTTGTTTCGCGATGGCTATTAATAAATCACAAGGAAAAACTCTGAAATTTGCTAGAGTTGATTTGCGGCAGTTTTATGTGGCATCCTCGCATGTGAGCTCTCAATCTACCTGAACTTTTTCAAAATCACACGTAGTGGCGGACAATAGCCATGAATAAAGCTCTATATTGTTAAAATGATACATATACAGGGTGTTGTTTTCGTCGGCGACAAGCGACCCAGGAGCGGTAGTACAAAATATATATTCCCCAAAAATGGACTTAATTCCATTAAATACTGTAAATATGTTGAGAAATACCTTATTCAATTTGAAATAAAATTACCGCAAAGTATGGTTACTAGGCACGTGCACAGACTAGAGCTAGGCGCAAGCCGCCATCGCCTCATCCCTTTACTCCGTCGTACTCCCGTTGAGTATTATGTCTACACTTTAGCTTATTACATGATTTTCAAAATTTTATTTTTTTATTTTTATTATTTAAAAAAAATAAAGTATTTTTTTATATTTTTTTTAAGCATCAGTATCATTTGTATTATCGACCCTGAGTCGCTCGTCGCTGACCAAAACAACGACCTGTATAGGAAAAAGAAATAATCTACGCGGACGAAGTCGCGGGCTATAAAGCTAGTATTCATATATTTTCTTTCACTTTATTCCTATTTTCCAATTACGTTTAAATTGATTACTCTAATTTGATATTTTCGTCGTTCTCTTTCTAACATCAAGAAACTCCTATTGGTGAGACTGATAAAATTATTGAAATTCCACTTTCTTACTACATGTAACTCCAAGTAAGTTGGGCTAGCTCTATGTCCTCTACTCTCTCTTGCTCGCTAGTCGTTGACGTGTAACATTGTATTTTTTCATTCGAATAATATAATAACAAATGCTCGTTTTATTTTATGAGAGACGCCTCTACGATAATTTCCAGACCTTCACCGATTCCGCCAAGGGTTTCAAGAACTTCGGGTTTTTCAGCAATTCCTACACCAATTAAATTCGATGATTGTCCTCGGTTTTTCATAAACAAGTTTCTCTCTGACTCTGGTGCACAGACGTCTCTTATCAGCAATAGCTTGAAAAATTAGAAATCTCATTAAAGACAAACAATACGTGTCCTCGTGGTATTTCTGCGAATAAGTCGCCTATTGATATTTTAGGAACCGTTTATCTACCGGTTAAGTTTATAAGTACTACCTTTACCCACGAGTTTTTAGTAGCGCGTTGTATATCTTCTTCTATTATCCTACGTATTGAATTTTGGAATAAATTAAGTTTAACCTCAGTCTTTAGTAAGCCTTTTAACAAAAATATGAAAGGTAACATGTATCTACCTTTAGTTAGTCAATCCCCTCCACAGGTTTCTTGTCTTGTTTTGAGGTCCGTTACATAATAAATTAAAAGTAAAAAAGCCTTGTATTCCTTACATATTTACAGGATTATCTAATTCTATTCAGTGTTAATTTGGTTAGTATTCTTAAAAATTAGTTGTTATTTTTATGCAAGTACCCCATATTGGGTGAAGGCCTCCTCCAAAGATTCGTCATGGTCTTGTGCTATTTGGGTCCAGTTTGATCTTGTACTATTTGGTCCGTTACATACATCCACGTAATGTCATATTACCTGACCAAAAGCTACAATCTGTTATTAAGGAGTTTGAAGTCATCTCATCTGACAAGTTTGGGCTTGGTAAGACTACTTGACTTTCACACAAAATAAATACTACTGAAGAAGATACAGTGATTCCTAAAGAAAGATATCCACTCAGAAACAGACTCACTCTAACTGGCAATTCTGATGAACTTCAAAGTGACAGAGAACAAGTAGAGGCAGCAGATAGTTTGCAATGGAAATCGACAATGAAAGACGAATATAAATCATTAATTAAAAACAGTATATGGATTTTATACTGGAAAAGTCAAATAAAAGGGTGATACATCTAAATTCAATAGTGAATTATAAAGTAAGACTGAATGCCCAAAGGTTTTTATCAAGATTACAATGAAACCTTTTCGCCAGTAGTTCATCTCTGCGTACTCTATTGGCATTACCGGCAGAAATGGGATTGAACATGCATCATTTGAACATTAATACAGCATTTCTGAACGGTGATTTGAAAGAAATGGTTTATATGCAACAGCCTGAAGGATTTTCCGAGCAAGGCGCAGAAGGCAATGTTTGTTTGCTCGAAGAATAGAATTATGGTTTGAAACAAGCTGCTCGAGCCTGGAATGTAAAATTGAATGAAACATTATCAATTATTAGTTTTAAACGAACCTCTTCTAAACCATGTGTCTACTTTAAAAAGGTTTGGCAGTGAACCCTAACCCTGGCTGTATACATTGATCTATTATTATACGTAGCAATAATGGTTCAATGGCTGTATATTTCGATGACCTTATAAGAAACTACAAATAGGGTTTTACAACAGATTTATTACTTAATTTAGATCAGTCCTCAGGTATAATCCGTATAAAAATTGTATGGCCTGCAGGCAAGCAGGCTGTCAAACTGGCAACTGGATAATGTGGATTCCGCTTTAATGAATAAGATATGAGTCCCAGCTGAGTTTAATATTAATGAGTCAGTTACAGACTGTTTACGATTGTTTACTATGCCAATGAAATGCTTAGAAAGGTGCGGCGTTTGTAGTTTCAGTCTACTCAGACAAATGTTAACGATGAGGACTATGTATATTAATTAAGTGAATGAACAGTAATTGAAGTTAAATTAATAGGTACAATACATGAAATCCATATTGGAATTGAAAGTGACTACTAATAATATTATTTTTGCATTACATTTAGCGCTCAAGCAGCAATTTCTAAGAAACATACATTTGTAACAACTAATTTGGTTACTAATTCAAAGAAACCTGCAGATTCTGAAAATGATCAATATGAATAAAGTGGATTCGAGCTGACTGCGTCAATCCTGACTCTTCACGTTTAATTTTATTTTTCAGAATAATAAAAGAAATAATTATTTTGATATAATTCGTTTTGTTTTAGATCTGCGGTCGGCGTGCGCTGCCCACATCCAGCCGGTGATCTGCCGCCTGCAGCGCTATATCCCTTCTTGCTAGACTCTGGGCAGTCTTCATCATCCATCCGAAGATTGTAGTATTGTATAGTTTTGGTGTTAATTATACGTATTGGCTATGGTACCAGTTCGGACCCACAACCTTGTAGCCGGGTTAGAGACGCATCGCGAGAAAATTTATTAAGATGAGAGCAGTGTTCAGAACCTCGCTACTTTCGTGGCAACCGTGGTTTGAAAATTCATGTCGAAAAGGTGCACAAACCTAATCCAAACGTAATCAATCAAACCGGCTCTACAAATTCAGACGTATATATTTTGGCTCCAAATTCTTCTTCGACTGACCTCCCGTTTAGGGCAACAAAATTGTTCGCTAAATAATAATGTTCCTGCGTGGCTAAGTGTATGCATTGACAAAATTCTCAGTCTAAATTCACTAAGTGCTTGGGAAGATCTGCTCACACTTGCATAAAGAGTGCTACATGTCCCTAGTCGCCAAAAAAATGAGACACACTCACACAAAAAATTAAAAATAACTGCTCAATAAATAATATTATTCCAAATTTTCTCAACAGTATAAAAAATATAATCACGCAAGCACTATCAGGAAAATCGAAACTTAAGCGAATCATGGCGAATTCTTTAATATCTGCCTCACTTCTTGATCTCAACGAATTTCTTACATTGTCCTAGGTTGAAGATCAACCATAAGGCCAAATTATGGACCCTGGCTACCGGCCATAACTTTGCGGCCATAATTTTTGTCGAGTATTCAGTACTTCCGGCGCTGTGTTGCGCTGACGTGTGTAATTTTCCAGCCACCAGTCAAGTCAGCCACGCCACAACAAGGTTTGAGGTGCTACTTCGTATCCAGGATTTTTCTGTTTACTACTCTTTCAAACCTCTAATTAGAAATTTTAAGTTATTTTTTTTACTCTTATTTTTATTTTATCTTAATTATGTTCTAAGGAAACTTAAAACCGTCGAATTTATTACCTAGTTATTGAACACGTTAATTGCGTCGCGGTATTTTAGGTGATTGCAATCATTTATTTTATCTCCGCATTTATTCTTATTTATTTTCTTCTTAATTAATTTTTCTTCACAAGTTTTTTTAATCGATTCTATTTCCACTCAACTAAAAAAAATATTTATTATTTTTATATTCAAAAAATATTCTTTAAGTTTGTCGTTTTTTTCTTAGTTTTCTCGATAAATTATTATACGTATCCTTTAGCTCTTTTATTTAACCGCCCTTGGGCGGCAGGCAGGGTTAAAAACTCCGTCGTACCGTAGGTAGGAGTGCAGTTTACGCTACAGCATGCAGTAATTAAATACCTTAAAACCAAATGAACAGATGCCCTAAACAGGAGGAGGTCCGATCCACCTTATCTAGGAGGGGGCCCGATTCACCTTATCTAGAATCGGCAAGTCCCGAAAAGATGACAAAACCCGAAGTGACTGTTATTAGTCTAAGTCCAACTATTAAATCTGTAAAGTAACTACATAAATACATACTATGAGGATATAGCTGGAAACAATGGACCCTGACAGCAACATTTTATTGCTCATAGACTCCTGATTTCAACTAAATTGGAATCTCTTCCTCAAAAGGTCAGAACAACTATCAACACCTCTGGACCAGTGGTGCGGGAAGAACTACAATGGGAGTTATTAGCATCGATTCAAGGCATCCTCGCAGAACAGATCCGCTCTCTTCGCATTAAATACACACATCGCTACTCATGTCAACATTATATGAAACACCTAGGGAGGGCCTTAAGAGGACAAGAAGATTTATATTATTTTCTAACAAGAGATTTTCCGATTCATTCAAAACTTTATAACGGAATTAAGTTTACGAAAGGACTCTACGGACTCTAGGAATCTAAGGATTCTACTGTGATTGTAATTTTTATTCGTTTATCAACATGGACCTTTATCGATTAAATTTAAAAGAGTTTCTCTAACTGGCCTCATAAATATAAAAATGTTGTTATGAAAGGTAAGATTTGAAATTTTGAATTTTTGATGGATGTTATTTTTTACGATTTGACAAGCTTCACTTATAAATTGGATTTTGAGAGATAAAGAGACCATTTTATTTTAATCAGTGATTGTGATCTATCAAAATGTCTGTGATCCTCGATATGAGAATTTATTGTAATATTCAAAAAGACATCGATAAACGACGACGAGATAAGTAACCCCCCTAGATCGAAATATCACGTGATTTTTAGCAATATCTTATGTCAATCCCATAGAAAGGCTGGTGTTTACTAACGATGACGATTGTCGACAACCATATTGTCTAGGGGGGCTGACTTCATTTGTGAACGAAGATCTGTTTTATCTATCATGCTACATAAATGCCTTATAAGGTAACATTTTTATATCAATTACGAAAAAAGGAACTACACTATTTCCGTGTTGGATTGAATTTTTGATGGATGTTATTTTTTACGATTTGACAAGCTTCACTTATAAATTGGATTTTGAGAGACAAAGAGACCATTTTATTTTTTAAATCAAAGTGATTGTGATACATCAAAATGTCTGTGATCCTCGATATGAGAATTTATTGTAATATTCAAAAGGACATCGATAAACGACGACGAGATAAGTAAACTAAACTTTCCGGGTTGGATTGAAGATATCCATCTATGACACTCTATGGATTTCAACCGTTATACGACTAGAAGAGCGAGTGAGGTTTATTTACGAGAGTCGCGACATTTATAGGTATTATGTATCTTGGTCCGCTAATTTATTTGGTTTAAATTTTTCTTAGTTTAATATATCTATAACGAACGTAGGATTTAATCATGGTTAGCCTCACGATTTATTTTATAGTTATAAACCCTCATTGAATGTATCTCTTGAATATAATCTTAATTAGTATTTTGCGTTATTTTTCAAGGGTCAATCTTGTTGTCGAAGAGGATAATTAAAATTTATCATAAAGGTCTCGTTATAATATTAAATTAATTATTTCCAACTTTTCTCTATAATTTCATGTTTTCCAAAATTGAGTGTTTTCTTACAAAGTTTTAATTTCCAATATATACCTACTATCTTCCATGGTAAGTATGTATTTTTACCTAATACCTTCACTTAAACAAAATACTATTATTTGGTCTCTTAGCAACATGATCATCATATTATTATACATGTTTTTTATATTTTAAGCTTAGATCCAAATATCTATCATAGCCAAAGATGTGCCCTTCTTTCGTTTTAAGGCTCCACTGGTTTTAATGACAGTGATGCTAATTGCAATAGGTACTTAATCAATTTCAGAAGAAAAATAAAACGTAATTAACATTCAAAAAGTGGTGGTTAAAAGCGTCTCCAAATTAAAGTTTTAAAAGCAAAGGATATTTAGGCTCCCCAAAGCCTCGCAATTTCATTTCCAATTTCCGTTCCAATTTGTTTTGCGACCAAAAATTCCATTTAGCATCACCAAGCACCCTATAGACGGCCTAAATGCGACGAAAAATCTGCAGTCAAAAGCTTAATTTGAATACGACTGAATGTGAGACTCGTTAGTGGGCACAAGTACGCTGGAGCTTACACCGAAAACGTTTCTGAATCACGCCAGTCCGTGTTCACTTAATGAAATCTAGGAAATTAAATGTCTGTGCAGACTGCGAAAGTTAGCTTAACTAAGCAAGACCAGCACCAACCACGTAAGGCAAATGTCTACCTACCTATCTGCAACTGATGCCTGGAATACATAATTAATGTCTCCGCATACCATTTATATTGGAGTAGGTTTTGCTAATCAAAAACAAGCTATCCTTCAGGCTTTTTTCAGAAAGTGGATGTATCATTTTGTTTTAAACAAATTATCTGAATTTTTTGTTTTTTTGATTTGTATAGGAGCGTATACATCGTGAATGACTAACTAGTATATGAATTAATTCCGCGGTCCTTTATAGATATATAAAATAGTTAATTTTCACTTATACACTATTGTCACTATTGTAAATGATAACGTAGTAATTAAATACAAGGAAACAGGCAAATGTAAAAAGCATTAATCAACTGTAGAAACCAAAACAACATTTTTGCTTTAACAATAATACTAGCAAAGTTAATTTTTTAACAACACCTCTCGAACATACATAATAATGTCGTGCGCTCATAGTATATATCGGCGCGGAGACAATTTTTAGTATTTAATTTAATTATTGTTTTCATGATTATCTAATGTTTTAATTGAATCTAAATTGTTTAGTTATTAATGTAGCTATGGAATTGGATTGCTATTTGATATTGCTAAAATAACAAATAGTAATTGAATCTGATTACTTCATGTTGATATCCGTGTTATGAATTAATGTTAAAACTAGGCTGTTCTGTTCAAATAATAGTTCTAAATTCATATTTTTAATAGAAATGTTTTGTCAATGCATTTGTAGATTTAATTATTATGATTTAAGGCTTTGAGTAACTGATTTGATCCGTGTTGTGAATTAATGTAAATACTAGGCTGTTCTGTTCAAATAATAGTTCTAAATTCATATTTTTAATAGAAATGATTTGTCAATGCATTTGTAGATTTAATTATTATGATTTAAGATTTTGAGTAACTGATTTCATTGTTATCAACAAAGCGCGAGCGTTATGGCGCGTGCGCTGTGATTGGCCGGTAGCGCCGACCAATCACATCGCCGTATTGGGATATTTGTCCCGCTTTGTAAAACGGATTGCTGTGTAAAAAAATAACGCGCGCTCATTCTTGTTGGAGACGCCGAGGTGAAAACTAATAGTGTAAACATAGTGTGTTGTGTTTCAAGTAAATCTGGTGAGTCATTACAAATTTATTTGCTTTATTGCTGGTTTAATTTATTTTATCAAACCTTGTTTTGTTTGCCTTGGGTATGAATAACTCTGACAATGATAATGGTGACGTCAGCAATGCTGACGTCACCATTTCTAAAAATCCTCCGGTTAATTCTCCGCCGTTATATATATTTCCAACAAAAGAGTTACTTGCAACATCGGAAGTTTACGACGATTAATAATAACTAATTCAAAATAATTGCCCCACATTTGTCTAGTGAACACGCGCGGTATTGGCACCTGAATGAACGTCAAAGCTTAACAACCCTACATGAGAATCTTGCAACTGACATTTTCCTCTGTGACATGGTTCAAGTCACAAGAAAAAATGTTCAAGAAGATGAAGTCTATTGGTAACGGTGCAATCTGTTGGTAAAGATGCAATCTGTTGGTAAAGATGCAATCTGTCGGTAAATATGCAATCTATTGGTAAAGATGCATACTATTGGTAAAGATGTACTATTATTATACACGCACAAATAGAGGACCTTTTTATAAGAGGGCGCATGCAAGTTTTGTCACTGTGGTAAGTAGATAAGGTTTTGACCAAGCAAAACCTCGAAGAAAACTATACGTACTATATCATACAAATCAATATCCCAATTTATTGATACGATAAGATACCGATCGCTCGATCTTCTAAAGCCTATAAAGCCACTCTACCGCGTAAAGAAATCTTATATCTTTCATATTTTTGTGGCATGTTGACGAGTAAATTTAACCATTACATAACTCGTCTAGAGCTGCATAGAGACGAGACCACAGATATACATCTAAATAGATGATGTGAGTGTATTTACTTTGTGTACTTTGACAAACTATAAGAGTTTTAAAAAAACGGGAGTCAAATTCAATGAGGTCTTTCAAATAATTTCTGTTCGGGCCAAACCTTCATGGGGATGGGTTTCTATGTTTTAAATCATAGACCACCTTAAAAGGAAAAAATCAATATTTTTTTTCTGACATTACTAAATTCTACGCCGTACGTCATCCGCAAAAATACATTTTTTCACTAACTAAATTATAAATTACTACAAATAACCGCTGTCCACTAGTTCCGGGTTCCCGCGCGGGACGCATTTCAAGACACGAGCCTACGAGAGGGTAAGTCTTTGATTTAATTTATGGTAACCCATCCAAATGCGGGATCCTGGTCTGAACCAGTATCCACAGTGAAAGGTCATGATTATGATATAGTTTCTAAGTTGGCCTTCACCCTCCATTGGTCCTTCGTCCGGATTTATTTAATTGTTAATTTTTCTCGCTAGTTAGGTTGTAAGCCGTTAGGCAAACTCCTCTTCTTCTTTCTAGGCTTAAACGATAGTTTTTGTCCTTTACCCGCTAATAAACAACGTTTATACTTAAATAACGTGATTAACGTTTTCCAACCGCGTATATCGCCTGTATTGCATTTTTCCTCGTAACAACCGATTTACCTTACCTCTACCGCCTCGGTTTGTTATCTATTTATTTCTTTGACTTTATTTATCTGTTAGCAAAATGGCTACCAGAGGAAGAAGAGTTCAAGAAAATCAAAATGAAGATGAGATGACGATGGTCCCTCATTCAATCATTTTATTACAAGCTAGACAGGCAGCATATTTTGCCAAAATACAGTCATTATACGACTTGTCACTTACGATTGAAACGTCAGAAAGTGTTCGTTCCGAGTTTATAAATAAAACTTCTAACATTGAAACAATTCGTACGGAATTTAATTTAATTGTAGAACAACTAAACTTAGAACAGATGAAACATGATAAAACCTTTTGCCCTACATTCAGTCAATGGGAAGCGTTTGAAGACATGTACGCTTGTATTCAAGGAGTTTTGCGTAGTACGAAATCGTTTCCAATTGATCATGACTATTCATCAAAACCAAAATTAAAACTGCCGCCAATAAAACTACCTCAATTTGACGGTAATCCATGTATGTGGAGTTCTTTTATCGAATGTTACAACCGTCTCGTGCACAATAATAGTTCATTGAAAAACTCTGAAAAAGTATTTTATCTATGTGGTCAGCTGACTGATAAAGCTTTGACTACAGTTTCAGGTATTAATCCATCTGGGGATGATTACAATCTTATTTATTCGACTTTAGTTGATAAATACGATGATGTCCGCTCATTAGGTACCTTTTATCTAAATCAACTTTTAAATTTTAAAACTTTAACTTCCGCCTCTGTAGATGGGCTCAGTACTTTTATTGATAAATTTGCTAATTCAGTAGCTGCCTTTGAAAGGTTGAATATATCTGATAAGTTAGATTTCTTGTTTTTGTTTCTTGCACTTAAGAAGCTAGACAATGAAACTATTCGTCTGTTCGAAAACATATTTCGCTCGGAAAAGCAACCTTCTTATTCTCAACTTATAACCTTTTTAAAGGAACAGTGTAGAATTTTAGAACGCATTAATCCTACAACTTTAAAGAGTGTAATGTCACAATATCCTAAATTACCTACTCCTAAAAACGTAAAGTCATTTGTCACTGCAAATAACTCGCAACCTTGTGTCATGTGTCATAAGATTGAACATGATCAGTTTTTTCGCTGTCCTAATTTTATGAAATTGAGTCCTAAAGAGCGTTATAACGTTGTTAAACAACATAATAGTTGTGTTAACTGTCTCAGTATGAAGCATAAAACTTCAAATTGTAACTCAACTAAAACCTGTGGTGTATGTCAATCAAAGTTTCATCATTCTCTTTTACATTTCCCGCCTTCGAATGAACAAAATAATACTGTGTTGTTATCGGCTTCTCTTACACAGTCGATGCCGATCGAACATATGACTGATGGTTCGAGGTCTACCATCAGCACAACTGGACCGCTACAGGCACATAATCTTAGTGACTTACCTGTGCGCACGCTTCCGCTAGCCGAACAGAGTAATCCTCGTTCTACTGCATCTACAAGCAGCTCATCTCACGCACCTGTCACTTTGTGCTCGCTACAAAACAATATTGTATCGCAATCTTCTACAGTTTTACTTGCAACCGCTCGTGTTTGTATCGTCGATGCTTGTGGTAATTCGCATATTGTGCGCTGTCTCATTGATAATGGGTCACAAAATCATTTCATTACAACAGAATGTTGTAAACGCTTATCTTTAAAATATAAGATGTTAACCGAACCAGTTTCTGTTAACGGATTTGGCGGATGCACTAATGAAATTAAAGGTGTAACGGATGTCATTATTTCCTCTTGTTTCGATAGAAATATTTCTTTCGCTGTGAAACCGCTGGTCGTGAATAATATCACAGACTACTTGCCTACCTCAAAAATCGATAGATCGAGGTTGGCATATCTTAGTAACGTACAGCTCGCCGATGACAAATTCTTTGAGCCCGGTAGGGTCGATATGTTAATTGGTGCTCAACTCTTTCCGCGTTTGATAAAACAGGGACAGATTCAGGGCCCTCCTGGAACTCCTGTTGCGATTAAAACTTCGTTCGGATTCATATTAATGGGTGAAGCTCCTATTTTACCTACTCTCTATAATAAAACAAATGCGCTATGTTGTTTTTCTGGTGCTCCTTTAGATGTTGTTTTACAACGCTTCTAACTCCCAGAAGCGTTTCTCCATCTCCACTCACAAAAAAATTAAGTAGCGAGGAAGAGGAATGTGAGAATATTTATAAAACTACAACCCGTCGTGATACTTCAGGTCGCTATATCGTTGCGCTTCCTTTCAAAAGGGACCCAAGTGTTTTAGGTTCTTCTGTTATTACAGCTCAAAGAAGATTTCTGTCTTCAGAGCGCAAACTTCAATCTTCTCCATCATATAGAGTCGCTTTTGATAGCATTCTTGAAGAATATCTCGATAAAGATTATATTACCCCGGTATCTGATAATAGTGATACTTCAGGATATATAATCCCGCACCACGGCGTATTCCGTGAGTCTTCTGTTTCAACAAAAGTTAGACTTGTGTTGGATTCCAGCGTAAAAACTGAAAACGGCGTTTTACTGAATGACATTCTACTTGTAGGACCTAACCTACAACTGGAATTGTATAGTGTTTCGCATAAATTCAGACTATTTCTAATCGCATTCTGCGCTGATGTAAAACAAATACAAGTACTCGGTGTCACTGCTCCGCTTATTTTTTATGCTCGTCCTTCTAAGCTTCTCATAAAAGAGCTTTGGTTGCTAGAACTTGATAGGACTGCTCCTCCTTCTAAGCTTCTAATAAAAGAGCTTTGGTTGCAAAAACTTGATAGTACTGCTCCGCCTTCGATTTTTAAGTTATTAAAAATACCTCATGATCTGGGGATAATTGACGTAATATTTACTGTTATTTTATTATGTACTGTAACTTTACTTGCGTTCTCTGACGCTAGTGAAAAGGCCTACGATGCTGTTCTTTACCTGTGTTTCCAGAGTTCGGAAGGTAATTTAGTGCGACTTATTTTTGCGAAATCTAAAGATTCGCCAATTAAAGTGATGTCACTTGCACTTCTTGAGCTTTGCGTTGCTCACATTATGTCTAAAAATAATTGCAGAAGTTTTACTAATATATCAAAACCGCATTCTGATAAAACATATAGTTGCGTTATCAAACTCTACAGTTGCTCTGAACTGGATTAATTCCAGTCCTCATCGACTGACATTTTGTAGGTGCTAAATCCTACAACTTAAATAAAGTTCAAGATTTTATTGTTTCAAACTCATTTGACGAACATTTTCAGTCGATCTTAAATGAAAATCGTATAACTTAGTGTATAATTTTACCTAATGCTAAAGTTGGGAATCCGCTATAAAAAGTGTTAAAACCCTTTTTATTTTTTTGTGTCATATGTGATCATTTGTTGTCATATGATGAGTTATTTATTAACTATTTATGCCAAATAGAAACAGTCTTGAATTCTAGACAACTTGGTATCTTGAATGAGGATCCATCTGAGCCTGTTCCTTTAACGCCCGCACACTTCTTAAGTAAAAGTGCAATACAGAGCAAAATCCTGTTAAGGAAAGTACTATTGTTTTACTTATAGAGAATGTGTCCCCTGTACATTGGCAATTAGGGGTTATTCAAAATTATAATGGGCAAAGATGATCGTATTAAAATAATTATTAAAAACCAAAATAGGTATATTTAAACTACCGGTAAATCGATTATGTCCATTACCTTCGCTCTATTGAATGAGAATACCTCTTCAATTTCTTTTGTTTATTTTATTAAGACCTACTAAGGTTCTATTATTAATTTATTCATTTATAGAATACTATGTTGTTTTTTTTTTTTTTTTTAATTTGTTGGCGTCACACGGCTTATGTATTTTGCCATTTTCCAGTATATTATAAGTTCTAGTCACAATAAAAAACGTTCACATAGTCCTCAGTCAGTCACTGTCCATAAAAGTCATGTTTTAGTACAATGGTGGTTGTACTAAAACTTTTAACGGACTTCTTGAGACAACTTGAAAAGTCACAATACACAATGATTCATTTCATTTCACTTCACTGGTGCACATGGATTGATCTTTATTGGATAACATACCACCGATAATAAGCAATAAAACTCAAAATACATGAATTTATGAAAATAAAAATGAAAACGCTATGTCACTCTGCAAGTTCCCGCCAAAAAGTCCGAATACTATGTTATTTTGTTTTATCTTATTTTAATAATGGGTTAGTCTCATTTTTATGTTAATTTCACCTTTATGGTTGGGTTATTCTCCTAGGTTAGTTGTTATTTTAGTTTAACTTTTCTTCCGACTAGGAAATAACTGTTTTGTTGAAAGATGACCTTTCAAGGTGGGGATTGTGTTCGGGCCAAACCTTCATGGGGATGGATTTCTATGTTTTAAATCATAGACCACCTTAAAAGGAAAAAATCAATATTTTTTTTCTGACATTACAAAATTCTACGCCGTACGTCATCCGCAAAAATACATTTTTTCACTAACTAAATTATAAATTACTACAAATAACCGCTGTCCGCTAGTTCCGGGTTCCCGCCCGGGACGCATTTCAAGACACGAGCCTACGAGAGGGTAAGTCTTTGATTTAATTTATGGTAACCCATCCAAATGCGGGATCCTGGTCTGAACCAGTATCCACAGTGAAAGGTCATGATTATGATATAGTTTCTAAGTTGGCCTTCACCCTCCAATTTCTTTAGGCGTCTTTTTCTTGAATAACTGGATTTGAAAAACGTTTACTGGTTTTCTCAATATGTTAGGGCAGTTTAGAATAATGAAAAACTATAATTAATTCCATCATATTTATCTCACTCAATAATTCAATGCACTCATACCATTTTAAACTCTTTAAGAAGAACTTCCAATTTCGAAATATTTTGCTAATTTGCATCATCCTTTGGACCACACATAAAGTGCCAGCTATACTGAAATAATGAACCTGATTGCAGCATCTTAGCTTGATTAAAGGCTGGATTAATATCACCTGACTAGTCTTGTTTATATCTGCACAGGGCTGTATTACATAGCATTTTGCTTCAACTATTTTGCAACGAGATCAAATTGACTTCCTCACAGACGCAATGGGATATGCAAAATCATCTTAATGAAACGTAATCTAGTCACATGGATAGCGCTTGTCTAATTACCATGTCAGAATGGGAAGTTAGGTCTTAGACTGCGAGTATTTCCGTCAGCACACGTCGGAACCCTACTCGATCCATCTACTTCCTGGCTTTCGTCTTATCTGTGTTTAAGTGCACCTACATATGAGTCCTATCGCTGTCAGGATGGTTAAAAAAATTCTTAAGAAGATAACATAAACATAGAGAGGCAACTCAAATAAAAAAATACAGCTAAAGAAAGAAAGAAAAAACCATGTGTTATAAATAAATTGAAAAAAGATTTTAATGCAAAAATAAGGGGTGTTGGGAAAGGGACTCAGCATCAGCATTTGCTAAGTAAGCCCCGTGAGGGCAAATTACTCAGCGCTGGTTATCAGCCGAGCCTTTGTACCACGTGAAAATAAATAGTGTTTGTGTAAACAATATTTTATGTTGAAAATCTAACAATATCATAATCATAAAGCCGTGCATTTAGTTTCGGAAGCGCAAAACCTTATAAACAACGACGCCTGAACATTTTACAAAGGTTTTTTCAGCGAGACATCTGATAAGCGACCATCACAAATGCTTGCTTGGCACAGTAAACATGCACCAATAAACAAGCTTAGAGCTAAATTGTTGGATAACATTAAGCAACGATGTACTAAAATGGAATGTAGTATCGCCATTAAACCTACATGAAAAAGAATATTTGGTTTTATTTTTATTTAAAGCTCTCCCGGAACAGGTACATTTTAAACATTTTGAGGTAACTTGAAAAAGTATTTGCTCCATATTTGTATAATGTGTATTATTTTTTCAAAATGGCCACGTTTATGTTTTATATTTTTAATCAATGGTTGTTGGTAAATTATAACAAAATACTTCAGAATGAACTTGATAATAATTTATGCATCCCTAAAATAAATATATTTCCCGCTCCATCATGTAGGTTCATAACTTTTAACTTTTTAACAAACTGTCGGCAACATAGACGAACAAGAAAACTAAGAAGGTCGCTTGACTGTGGAACCCTAAAAAAGCTAAAGTGAAAAGTTTCTGAAATCTTCACAAAATTCATAATCGTCTATTATAAATGAGAGCTTTTACTTAAGCCATTGTTTTGTTTTTGAATAGTTAATTAAATTTTAGTTTGAGGTAATTAACTAATACATTTTTACTGAGGCCCTAAGAGCCATAGCGTGATAAGCAGCACTTTTGAATAATTAGACGTGGTGATATTTTGGGAGTGTTGTCAAACCAGACGTGTTGGAACTTAGCGTGCAATATTAAAAAGTAATAAGAATAATTATATTTCATTGTCTTATGCGAAATATAAGTTCATTTTATTATTAGGTCTTTACCTATGAAATTGCCGTTTTGTATGAACAAATTTAAACGAATTTTTTTCATGTATTTTTTATTTGTATTAATCGAAGTAATCACCCATGCAATCAATGCATCTTTGCCAACGCAGTGGCAGTTTATTGATGCCCTTCTTAAATAAATCAGCTGGACGGGAGGCAACAAATTCTTCAAAGGCATTTTGTACTGCCTCTCGGTATTGAATTTTATTTCCCGCCAAGAAGATATCCAAATTCTGGAAAAAGTAGTAGTCTGTAGGCGCAAGGTCTGGTGAGTAGGGCGGATGACGGAGAACTTCCAACCCCAGTTCTTGCAACTTGGAGACCGTCTGCTGTGCAGTATGAGGTCGCGCGTTATCGTGCAGGAGCAGCGGAGACGAGCAATTGACCAATGCTGGTTGGAGATGTGCCAGATTCTACATCATTGTGTTCAGTTCTTCACAGTACACATCTGCAGTAATGCTCACCCCGTTTGGTAAGAAGCTGTGATGAATCACACCGGCGCTAGACCACCAAACAGTGACCATTACTTTTCTAGGGGTAAGTTTTCGTTTAGGGCATTGTTTAGGTGCTGAACCAGGATCCAACCAACTTGCTGAGTGCTTGCGGTTATCAAACAGAATCCATTTTTCATCGCAGGTAACAATGCGGTTCAAAATTCCTTCATTTGTGTGTCTGTTGAGCAGTGCAAGGCACGTTTCGACGCGTACTTCGCGCTGGCGATCATTGAGTTCGTGGGGCACCCATTTGTCAAGCTTTTTTACCTTGCCAATTTGACGCAAATGGACCAATATTGTTTTGACGCTAACGTCGAAAGCTGCTGCTAATTCAGCCGTCGATTGTGTATCATCAGCTTCCACAATCGCCTTTAATTCGCCAAAGTCTTCGGACGACCGCGAGGTTCATTTTTCAGGTCGAAATTCCCAGAACGGAAGCGAGCAAACCAATAACAGGTGGTGCGTTGGTTTGTAGTGTTAGCTCCGTAAACGTCGTTGATGTTGCGTGTCGCTTGTGCCGCGTTGCTGCCACGACGGTACTCATATTCCATAATTACTCGAATTTTTAACGTATCCATGATGACGAAAAAGATTGAAATGCGATGAAAATGTAACACTAATCAATAAACAAATGACTATTTTTGGAAAAAGAATTCCATGTTTTTAAAATAAAATTAATTTGAAATTAGAATTCTTAGCCAAACAAAAATTTTTTTGATTTGAGATGGCCAGTACTGTAGAACGGCAATTGTTACAATTTCATAGGTAAAGACCTATTATTAACACATTATCATACTGCCATATTTAATTTTATTAGATTTGCCAAATCTAATTTTTACGTTTAATTTATACTTTCTTGTCACTATTTATACTAATAAAAAATTGATATTAGATTACTTAAAATAATTGCTACTCAATCCCCACAAGATTTATTTTAACATTTGTAACATTGTCATGATGACCTTTCATACAATATCATACGAAATCATCAACAATACTCCGAATATTATTGCGGGCAACATTATAACTGGGCGAAATATCAACCGCGGGTGACATGTCGCATAAAATATTGGATCTCAGTGGCTCTCCACAAAATCCACAGATTTATCTACACAGCACGTTTAATAACTTTGTAATCCTTTATTTTCTCGGGACTCATTTGATGTAATTTGTGTATTTGTATGCAAAAATTAATTGGCGAATGATTAAATTTTATGAGTTTTGGAGAATAATATTGCTCCTTGTTTTTTAGATTTTGCATTATTGTTTTGGAACTCTTGTCTGATCCTCTTTAATTTAACTCATAGTCTTACTTAGAATAATTTATTGAATTATAAAACGCCTTAATTCATTAAGCTATTGTAGGTATAACATTTATCTAAGGGTAGGATTATACCACTTGGTAAGTATAAACAAATAAACAAGGACGTGTGAAAGGACAGATGTGTTACAGTGTTCAATTACTGCTAAACAAATGAAGGAGCACTGAGACATCGTATTGATGGATATTTGTGACACCATATCAAAGAAAAGGACAAAATTGACAGCGGTTTATAAATGATGTATGTTTATTTATTGTTGTATGTCATGAATACGGTGTTTTTTTATGACCAGCACGGCGGTCCACCTGCTGCTATGTGGATATGAATAACAGGGAATTAAAATGTGTTTTCGTTTAGAAAACTTAAAAAGGTACTGGCAGTCAAGTGCAACTGCCGGAAAACAACGGTAGGCAACAGATTCTCAACATGGGGGTAAGCAAGTCAGACGAGTCCTATAGGCGAGTAAACACCTCACTGACTTGACTGAAGAGTTATACTAAAATGAATTACGGGTAGGTATTAAGTAAGCTGTAAAAACTTTAAAGCCCTTTAAAACATAAACAACATAATGGAATAATATAATTGAAATTAAATAAAATTTATTTATTACACAAAAACTCCTTACGCTAAAATAAAAATATAAAAAGTAAAATACAATGTTTAGGCTACTGCAACGTCACGACTGTGGCATACCCTTCCCTAAGGCCAGGCTTACAAGCGACAGCTAGTCTGCAGTAGTACAAAGAACAAACTTAAAATAAAAAAACTAGTAAATCCTTTTTTTTTGTAGCACAAGCTTGTAAAGTAAACAACACAAAGTAAACAGTACATTAAAAGGAGTAGCACCTTAGCATCCGTACTAGGTTAATCCTGTGTTACAGTAACTAAGTGAATTTACTACTTTATTACTAAATTAACCCATTATTATTTGTAAATTCTACCAACGAAGCAGTTACGGCTTCATTAAGCAAAATTTAAAGGATAACCAGACTGAGGGCAAAGTTACGTTGGTGTGCCAAGTTTACACATTGAAGGGAGACGAGCTTACAATACCTATAATTTGCCAACAAGCCATGTAAATTTAAGTTAAAAACTAATAAATAATGAAGTAATCCCTGAATAAAGAAGAACCTCAAAGCAGCCCCAGCCAACAAAGAGACGACCCAGGACCGAGCTGCCTGGAGACGCATGATACGGAGGGCTGACCCCAAATAAAATGGGAAAGGGCCAGGCAAAGAAAGAAATAATGAAGTATCCCGAGATATTTAGCAAAACTTAATCAATGGAAGCTGTCTCAATATTTTCATTTACAAAACAAGAACCGACAAGTGTCTTAATTTGATTGTTCAATTTGGTCGAATCTATTCGACGTCTGAACATGTGTAGGTAGTTTTTAAAGGAAACTACAAACAACAATAAGAGCCATGAAAATTAAAGGCTAACCAAATCTTACAGCCAGCACCATCTAGAGAATACTACTGAAAACTAGTCTTCGCTCTTTGTGTCTCTACCATCTGTGTTGTAAGTAATGTCCTGTTAATTATTGTTTATTATAGAGGTACTGTACTGTAAATAAAAATATGACAAGTAAATACAACTTTTATTCCACAGAAGTTAAGGTGCAGTTTTTCAATGAAATACCTATTGTTATACAACTCTTTACCAACGCCAGCATTAAGGCGCCGATCTGACAGATAAGAGTTAAGTGAAATCATGAAAATTAAGCTACTGTTCAACTATGGTTCAAAATTTAATAAAAAAATTACTTCCCACGCTTATAAATTCAGCGCAGTTGGCAGAATGAATACGATACGTACCTACACTTTACAGTATATATTTTTAATACCCCCTGGTATCGAGCGCTTACAGAATTTATTTTCAGTTCTAACATAAATCCGACACGCAATAGGATTTCTTTCGTAATCTGAATAAAACATTTCTTATTCCGTTAAAACAAGTGTATTGTGTTGAAGGATTACAGAAACTTGTTCAGTCAAAAGCAAAACTAACAATTAAATATTATGGCTAGTTTTTCAGCTTTTATAGGGACCCGGACCTTATTTCTGAAAACTTTATTGTAGTGATGCAATGAACTTTTATGAATATTAAGTTCCAATTTCAAACGGAATACTCACTACGGAATAACTAAATAAAGGAGGACTCTTTGGCGGGAACTTGCAGAGTGACATTGCGTTTTCATTTTTATTTTCATACATTCGTGTATTTTGAGTTATATTATTGGTGGTATTTTATCCAATAAAGATCAATCCATGTGCACCAGTGAAGTGAAATGAAATGAATCATGTGTATCGTGCCTTTTCAAGATGTCTCAAGAAGTCCGTGAAAAGTTTTAGTACAACCACCATTGTACTAAAACATGACTTTTATGGACGGTGACTGACTGAGGACTATGTGAACGTGATTTATTGCGACTAGAACTTATAACTGGAAAATGGCAAAATACACAAGCCGTGTGACGCCAACATATTAAAAAAAACTAAATAAAGGAAAAATATAATGTATACCTTTTTCACAATCAAAAATGACAATTTGTTAAATTATGGGAAAATTCGACGACAGCAGGCAATTTCTATATTAAATATGATATTCGCGAAAAGTTTCTTTATCTAGGTAAATTCCGTGGTCAGATTATAAAAAAAAACTAATATGGGACCATTTAAAACAAACCGGTTCATATTTGTTTTTTCGAATTCAGAACAATCTACATTTTTTTAAGTTAACATTTTGTTGTTAAGGACAATATGACAAGACAAATCAGGCTATATTTACATTGCCGCGGAATGGAATGGAAGGGAATTTTTCCAAAGAAATTGTACATAAAATTATGAACTTTATGTCAATTATATAACATACAAACTAAATACGAGCCAAATAGCGAGGTATTCTCGAAAATGCGTGAGGATTCCCCAGAAGACGCGCGACCTCATTTTTGTCTCGTATTTTGTTTCCATTCCATTCCGCGGCAATGTAAATTGAGCCTTAGTCATTGAATTGGAATTGTGAATTCCAATCCAATTACTAAGAATGACATCACTTGTTTTTTTTTACTGAATAAAGGCTCTCGGAGCCTTTCCACCCTTGTGCGGACAATGCAGCGAGTAAGCTTTCAACCGAGCAAAGCATAGTCAAAGTCAAAGCCATTTATTCAATTTAGGCCCCAGAAGGGCACTTATGAAGGTCATATTTACTGAAGTTACCACCGGTTCGCAACTCTGCCTTCAACTGAGAAGAATCCGGCAAGAAACTCGGCAAGGTTACATTTTTTATATATTTTTTGGACAATCATCATCCTTATCCTTAGATATTAATATTATAAATGTGAGTTTGTTTGTTACACTTTCATGTCTTAACTACTCAACCGACCATCATGCAATTGGGACAGAGATAGCCTATGATATAGAGAAGGACATAGGCTAGTTTTTATCCTGGGAATGCAGGTTAAATCGCGGGGGACAGCTAGTAATAAATAAAATTGACAAAACATATCAATAGTCACAGTTTATTTTTTCAGTTGCTTAAAAAAATCTGACGCATGAAAATACTGTACAGGCAATGGAAATGTGAAAACGACCCGATAATGAGATACGGTTTAATCTCGTCAAAGCCAAATTGACACAAGTAACCAACTGATTACGAAACGAAACTGCAGCTTGTTTATTCGAGTAGGTATAAAAACATTACGGCAATGAGTCGCTGTGTCGGACAAAAATGATAAAAAATTCACGAAATGCATCAAAAAATTACATAGCGCTTTAGAAAAATGTTTTTTTTAATCATCGTCAGAAATAGATTTTTCTTTTACCATGTATACATGTATAGGCTTGTGTGTATAGGACCACAATCTCACCATGGTAAGTATGGTAGTAAGTACACCCAGAAGGGGAGGGTGAAAGGAATCGTTGTGACGGCAGCGGGAGGGAGCGCAGTGTCTTTGGTACACCAGCGGTGTATGATCCCCTGCCACTGCCAGCACAGCATCTCCTCATGTTGCTCTGGCGACATTACCTTATTAATACACATTTTAAAATTAATTTAAACTTCTTTTTTTACTTTTTATTTTAAATAAATACTAAAGCAAAATCCTGTCTGCACTTGGAACAGGAATCGGAAGAAACATTTAACCAAGTCCTAAACCTAATCTAATACCTTTGAACATATTGTATGTTGTATATTTAAAGGTATTAGATATATCTATATGTCTATATATATAATCTGAATCGCGGAAACGGCTTCAACGATTTTCATGAAATTTTATATGCAGCGAGCTTCGGGGGCGATAAATCGATCTAGCTAGGTTTCATTCTTAGAAAACGTCGTTTTATCCGTGTTTTCAAGCAATGAAAAACTGCTACAATATCATTAGAATATGAAGGAAAATTTTGGGAAATCGGGCGGTTCCGAAATCCGAAGACCCGGTTCGAGTCCAGATGATTGGGATGAAACAAATCATCACAATCTGCTTTCCTTTTATTTTCAAGTTCCTTCTTTTGTGAGAACAACTATAATGATTTACCAAAAAAAAAAAACGAGCAAAGCTCGGTCACCCAGGTATTACCAACATATAAACATACACAAATGTGTGATAGCAATATATAGATGTTCCATTTATATAAGTTTATATTCAACCAATCACAATCCAGATCAATAGGAAACTTCCGATACAAAATCAACATGGAACCTATTGGCCTGCTCAATTACCCGTACTATTTATTCACCCGCTAAGCTTCAAGCCAGCACATAGGTCGCAATCCCGGCCTGATTACAGTGTGGACTCTATGTCGGTGTTCCAACAAATGACACGCATGAACACTGTATTCTATTTGTTAGTAAAAAGTTTTTTTTAAGGCAAAGAAAATCATTATAACTTGCTGTAGTTTATTATGATTTTTAATGACAGATGACCAATCAAATGAACACTCAGTTTAAAGCATCTGCATTTTTGTCATATTTTATACACCGAATAAACACCCAAACTCTTTCATACCATAACGAAAGTCTACGTGTAGGTACCATTATCAGAGACATTTTAGTTTTTAACAATTTGAAACTTTTTTTATCAACCGGGACACAAAATATTATAAACTTTTTATAGGACATCGAACCACTAAACCACCCAAAACATCATAAATATGTGAATGAGCCTTTCCACTTGCGTATAAATTCTTTCCAAAACATAGATTATGGTAACGACTGTAAATACCACATTTCAACAACTGTAAATAACACAATAATAAGGGAGCAAGGAAAGCACAATGAACTAAAGTTTAATGTAAATATTACTTCACTGTGTTTTCCGTGTAGGTCAACAGAGCCCGACCGATGCGATGGCAGTAAATCCGTGCAACGTATCCAATTGCACGGATCGGCGTGCGTGATTGCATAGGCCATTTTTCAGCTGACGCCTGTAATTATTGCGGTATTGAAACATGCCGTATTACAGCCAGAGCGATAATACTACCGATATGGTAAATAAACGATAGGTACCATAGCTTGATTAAAAACTTATGGCAGAAACATTTAATTTTAAAATGTTACTCTCATAGATTCTTACTGCATTTTTATATTATTGAAAGAAAGCAATTCAAACATTAACAAACAAAATGACCTTATATCTGACCACCAGCATTTACCTTCTGTATAGAAACAGGTGTAAGAATATTTTCTCTGACGAAAAAAACAACATATAAACATACAACATAGAAAATATCACGGAAATATAGCAATAATGCCAAATAATGAAAAAATCCACGCATAAAAAAGTTAAAAGCAGGTTGAAATAAAAACAAAACTATCACTCATGAAATACCCATGAGCCAAAGAATTTAAAACGTCCAGAAGGATAGTCGCCTCTATGGGAACACGAAATAAACAAGCCATAATTGACAGTGTTTAAAAGTAATAAGTTTAGGTAATTAAAAAGTGACGAAATCGCAATACTTACACATGGAAGGTTAGTTTTTTTAGTTTTTCCTTGGTTTTTATAAGTGTTGTGACAGTATTTTAATACGCAAGTTGACATTTTTTATTTAATCTGTACAGCGAGTATGACGCGATGACAGCCGTGCGCAGTACGAACTGAGAGCGATTTGCTCAGGAGCCCCTCAAGCGGAGTGATATTAAATGTCATGCTTTAGTAAGGCGGACTATCCATCTGGGTAGAGGCACGATGCCCTATGAAAATCTTTGCCATGAGCGTAGAAAAAATCTTTCTACGTTCATGTTATCACCCATCGAAATAGGTACGAAGTGGAAAGTGAGGTAGAGCAAAAACACAGTTGTGTACAATGTTAGACCAAATATTCACAAGAATTATACCAAGTACAGATTTACGAATTAGGAAGCTACTCACCATCTACTAACCTGTTATTTTAAAATGTAAGCATTTTTTGTCATTAGTAGCTAACGTGATTTATTTTAGGAGCTCCCAATTTTTGGTTACGATACGATATAATGTGAAAATAGCAACCATCTACTTTAGCTTCTGAAAGTACGGTGCTGCTTTTACAATCATTATATCAGGAATTTCAAAGTCCATTGTGACGTGAGTAGGTTCATCTTCAATACACTTCAATCATATTTACAAAAGAAAACATATTAATTTTACTCATAACTTAAACCAATTTCGAAACACGGTGAACATTTTTTGACAGACGGTGTCAAAATTCTTAATTCAAAAATCGAACATTTCATATTTTTTTCATGAATGGCCAGTGCCATTATTTGTCTTTTATGCATTGTGCAAAGTATCAAATGAATTAAATTATTTCGATAGATATTAGTTTTTTTTTTTTATATAAAACGATCTAGACAAGTTTGACGCCGACAATTAGGATGGGCCAGTTGGCGCAGTTGGTTAAGATTCCAACTATCGCGCCGCAGGTCGTGGGTACGATTCCCACACAGAATACATTTGTGTGCATGAACATGTCTGTATGTAATTATGTATAGAAATCGTCACGTGATTATTCCTAGTATTAGCTGTCCCCCGCAGTTTCACCCGCATTTCCAGGGTTAAAAGTTAAGTCCTTCTCCATATAATAGGTTATCTACGTTTCAATTTTCATGGTGATCGGTCAAGTAGTTGAGGCGTGGAAGCGTAACAAACAAACTCACTTTCGCATTTATAATATTAGTTACAATTAGGATAGGATGTCAATCCCATACTAAAGTTGTTTGTCATTAACATTTTTTTAATGATGTTGATAATGGAAATGATGATAGCTGTTATAATGATGTTGAATGCCATCAAATTTTATATAGGCTTAGTTAATAGTAAAAGAAATATGTAATATTTTCTCAATGTTTGATGTAACCATTGCATTGGTACTTGGGAGGCTAAAGCGATCATTATTATCCTAATTGATATGAACATCGAAGTTATATAAGGTTAATTTTCGAATAACTTGACTAAATTTCATTTGCCACCTGGCCCAGTGATCACTGGATGGCCCGAGCTTACACATTAAGTAACTTAAAGTCCACAAATTAACTATAAACTATTCCAGGTACATAAATATGGAATAGTCTGTTCTAGTAACCTTCAAAGTAATTGTTCCGAATAATCCTACAATGTTGATCAGGTAGCAGATATAGGGTCGTCAATAAAAGGCATTGGCAATGGTCCCATTTATGCAAAGTAGGGTAGCTAAAGGGCTACACCTCATGACCTTATACCCGTACCTTCTCGTAAAATTCCTCACATTATTACCTCTGGTGATTTAAGTTCTTTATGGATTAGAATCATTAGTTAAACCCGACGTATTTGCTATCTCTCGCCGCCCATATCTTTGCTACAATTTAGGGAGGTCAGGTATGGGAACAAAGATTCGTGGATAAAAAGTTTTAAGTGTGATTATAAATTTTTTTCTAATTGATGGGGAACGAAGATTAAATGAGTATCATTTTCGACTATATTTTATCATCACGTGAACTTGACACTTGGAAATGATAAATTAATATCCTGGGATATTCCTCACATATGGTTATCTGATCCCAAACTAATAATAGCTTGTATTATGATAACCAAATAACTATACACGACCTGCGGTGCGATATCTTATCCAACCGCGCCAACTGGTCCGTCGTATGTTATAAAAAAATATTTCAATGAGATAATTTGAACCTTGAAAATTTACATTCAACTCTGAATTTGAAACGGTAATCATCTACAGCACTAAATCTGCTCAATTCATTCGTTCATGCAATGTACTTTCACATAAGTTGCAGCTTTTAGCATCCTCAGCTTTAAATAATATCAAAGAAACCCCTCAAGCTATTAAACATTTGGCAGAATTGTCGTTAAGTCGCAAGTGTGTTATTCCTACGGGAGGGGTGGCATTTCAGACTTCAGTATGGCTTCAGCTTTCGAGCTGAGCAGATGTGCGTAGTACCGGGGCGATTTTCACCCCTAAACTTTGCAAAATAGAATACGCGTTAGATTTTCTTCACAAATTTTTCAGGAAAAATAATTTCAATTGTGCATATCATAAATAAAAATATAAATTGCGGGATTTTTATGTGTTAGTGTGTTAATTGACTTGTGACTTAGTTGTTTTTTTTTAATTACTTTTAATAATGAAGTGATGAAGGAAAAAACATTGTTTGTGTCTGGGGATACCAAGGAGGCGTTTCCTGGTTTTGGTAAATATCATTTTTAATGTAAAGCTTAATTATTTTTAGTTTACATGGTTACCGGTACGTTTTCAATGATTGTACAGGAGATTAGTAATTTAAGAACGATTGCTTTAATCTTACATTGTATTTATATTTTTCCATATAAATAAGTAAAATTTGTCATTCTAGACGTGTCTGTCCCACACAATGGGAAAGAAAATTTGTTTTAATTATTTATCATCATCATCAGCCTATAATGTCCCACTGCTGAGCACAGGCCTCCTTCACAAATGAAGGTGAAAGGGAATGGGCAATACTCCACTCCACCACGCATGCCCACTGGGGATCGGTGTAGGTAGGCTAGTGGTCAACCTACTGTTGGAATTTTTCAAGCCGCCTAGGAGGCATCCAACTAGCTTAACGACTATCACAATTAAGTGATAACCGGGACCAACGGCTTTACGTGCCTTCCGAAGCACGGAAACGCTCGATTTGAAATACCACTAGGCGGTCACCCATCCAGGTACCGACCACGACCGTGGTAGCTTAACTTTGCCGTTCGATTAAGAACGGCTAATCATGAGCTACACCACGAGCGCTTCAATCTAACATTAATCTTACATTGTATTTAATAAAAGGGGTGTTTTATATTTTTCCATATAAATTAGAAAAATATAGTGCAATATTTAGACGTGTCTATCCCACATAATGGGAAAGATAATTTATTTTATTTTATAGCTTCATTAAAATGCTTTTCTGAAATGAGAGCTCTTAAGCTATAATTATAATAATAACCTGGGATATCATTCACAAACGGCCATCTGATCCCAAACCCAGAGCTTCTACTAGATGGACACTAGAAAATAAATATAATACCTACTAGGGTACATACACAACGTTTTATTTTTAATACATACTTATAAAGATAGCTCTACAGAAATAAGGTATTTATAGTAACGCTCTAGGTATTGCTGTCATGACCATGCTTAGCAAGTTGGTTGTTATTTTTTTGAGCTACCATGTAGATCTCTTTTAACCGGTGTTTCTCCAACCCTTATAATAGAAATAAGATTTATATCCGGAAAAATTGTATAGATACCTATTCTGTATAAGTAGGCCTGTGTTTGACTATAATCTCATCATGATAAGTGATGATGATGTAACAAAGTCAAAAAGCGCGAGAATTCCCCTGAAGACGCGCGACCTCTCTTTTGGCTCGTATTTAGTTTCTGTTAATCAATTGACATAAAGTTCGTTATGCTATGTACAATTTCTTTGCAAAAGTTCACTTCCACTCCATTCCGCGGCAAAATAAACTGAGTCTAAGTGCCTGTTCAGAAATCGGCCGAAATCGCCCCGTTTGGACAGGGTCTTAGTGACATAAAATTTTCTGATTGAGAATAGTTTTCCGCCCCGCGGTTGGCGGAATTTTGAAAACCCTTCCTTAATTATTATATTGAACTGGTAGTAAATTTCAAGTTTCTTAACCCTGCGTTTTAATTGTGCATTAATATTAGGTATTATGTCACCCAATTTCTCGGGTTCCGAATAAAAAAAAGTAAAAAAAGGAACCCTTATGGTGTGACTCTATCTGTCTGTCTGTCTATCACAGCAGTATATTTTAGCAAACACTTATGTTATTAATTTGAAATTAGTTATAGTTTTAAATAATGCTTGCCCAAACATTATAAAATATTTTTACTTTGGGGCCTATATAATGTGTAAAATTGATGTGTAGTTTTATACTTATAATAAAAAAGAACAAAAAAAAATCACTCAGAGTCATTTGTAGCAGGCACTTGGTCGGTTTTTATTTTTCTATAAAAATATAATTCCTCTTCAACCAAATCTAAAATTATACCTGGAGTTTATAAAAACAAAGGCATTGAGGACATGAATTTAAAGTAATATTTTTCGTAGCGTAAGGAGGTGTATAAAAAGCTCTTTAGGGTGAAATACCAAAGTTTTGCCGTCAGAATATCTCACTTTGCATCAACATTATCTAAAGAATTGTAGAGAGAATTTTCCATCTGACCTAAAAATCCATCTGTCTCTTTACAGAGTCTTCGTACAAAATCCATAAATCACATTGTTATTCAAATTCGGCTGTACAGAGTTTGTTACATTGGTTTTCCATATATCTATATATTTACCTGCTTTGCTGTGGTGTGATGAACAAGGCCTCAGTGGAAAATTACTATTTTAAAAGGAGATAGTATTCGTTATACACATCTTTATATTAAACTTACACCGGATTAAATATCAACTTATAAATCTATTGTTTTTCCATGATTTAATAAATTAAATGTGATTTCGAAGTTGAGATTAATTTCGAAAAAATCGCATAATATCGTTATCGTAATCGTTTTCTTCCGCGGACGCTCGGACTGTGGAATGAGCTCCTGTCGTGGTTTTCCCAATGGAGTACAGCATGGGGTTCTTCAAAAAGGGTGTGAAGAGGTTTCTTCAGGGTCGGCAACGCGCGAGTGATACCCCTGGTGTTGCCAGCGTCCATACTTACCATCAGGCAGGCCGTATGCTTGTTTGCCACCTAAGTGGTATAAAAAAAAAAAAAAAAAAAAATTCGCCATATTTTATCTCTATTTTGAATGGCGCTATAAATTTTTATTTTGGTAACTTCAAAGAAAAAGAAAGGTCTACAGGGAAAGAGGAATGTCGGTAGACCTGTATGTAAAACGGTGGGCTGATGATTTTATCCAGGTGTCAGGAAACGACTGGACAAATACAGGCAAGACAGGGATTTGTGGAAAAAGCTGGAGGAGACCTTTACCCAAAAAGGATCCATATTTCAACAACAAAAAAAAAAGACTAAGTAAATTTAATAATAATATTTGAAATGTAACTTAGAAATATGGAATAAAATGGCTTTTTATTATTTATTATTATTATAACTTCAAAAATAAAAGAACTATTATTGTTAGGTATATGTTCTTCAGTAAATCAATCCCAAAAACTACTGTCAATGCTCTAAAGCAGAGGTGTCCACTGACAAATTGTGAACCCACATTTTTTTCACGCCAACGTTGACCCCCATCGTGAGCACTTTTTATTCGTGAATGCTTTAGTCTCTGAAACATTGCACGAATAACTCAATTGTAAAACCTTATAAAAAAAAAGGTATTTAGAATATCTTCTCTATAGGATAAAATCGTAATTGTATCGAAGACAATTTCAGAAGCCACAATGTTCTACCAATTTCTCATTAGCACAAACGGTATAATTTTACCAATTTTCAAAAACAAAAGCTGAAACCAATTTAATTGTAATCCACTCCCAGAGCCAAATTGAAGGTCTATTCATCGTACCGTACCCAACTGTAAAGTATAAACTGTGTTATGGTTAATGAGAAAGGTAGTGAGTAAATGTACCTACTTATAATCATCTTACTTAGATCATGTCATTGTAGTGATTGTGTTGCAAGGACATGCTGATATATGTTTAGGTCATAGATGTGTCAAGAGCGTTACGCCTACAAACTGCATTAGCAGTTTGGCGATGTTGAATTTTTGTAATTTTGGTGATGGTTGGGTTTAATAAAAAAAAAAAAAAAAAAAAAAAAACTACACCCGAAAATCACATTTGCGATTTTCAAAAACAAAGCCCCAGCGGGCTCTGTAAACAAGTATTAGATAAACCAATTTATTCGGGTCCCAGATGAATGTTCCCTCGGTGTAACAAAAACACCTTTTAACAAGGTGGGAAGGGAAACCATCCCTCGATTATTGCTATCGGCTCGACTTGTTGATAGAGCCGCAACATCGATTGTGATACTTTATTATCTGTAGGTATATTTGTATGTTTTTGTATAGATTGATTCGTGTTAAAATGTTACTTGTCGTTGGCTCGCGGTTAAAAATATAACAATGACAACAATTGTTATAATAGGACGCGCGTCCCTCGCGAGAAATAACGGGTTAATCTATATATAGAAGATTTCCTCAACTCAAATCTGCCACTGCTTCCGATTAACGGCAAGGTTCCCAGCAGGCTGGCAGCGTTTCCTCATTGGATAGCCAAGCTGATGCTTTGGCGGAAAAAGCTCCCCACCCGCTCTGGTCTCCGCAGGCCTCTATCAATTTTGATAACAAAGTACGAGCAAAATAATGTATACCTACTTCTTATTTTGGATTTATTTATACAGGAAAAATCACCCTGTATATTGAAATATTTTCATCCAAATTTTACATTTAGTACTGAATTACTTTTGTGGTTATCATTTTAGAGGAATCCTTGTCATCTCTATTTTTCTGAACAGCAAAATCATAAAAATAAAAAAGCCTTTAAAATATTTTAGTACCTTTATCTAAAATCTAGTGTGTCGACAAAAATACCCACATAAATATTAAATGCCGAGTTGGGGCCTTTTAGGTATCCAGTTTTATTTATGACCTGATAGGATGATCCTAGATAGTTACCATAACCTGCATGGACGAGCTATGCCGTGACGAAGGTCGTGGGTTCGAATCCTACAATAAACTTGAGCTTTCGGTGAAGTAAAACATCGTAGGGAAATCATAGCACGGTGGTAGACTTATTTCCCTCTTGAATGATGGCCTTCTAGGTCATAAAAAATCATATTGAAAATCTGTAGGCTTATTCCCGTTTGTCTACGTTCCCGTTTGTCAACGGTACATATACTTACCTATAGCGGTGTATTGCGTGCACCAAGTACAGTCAGTATGTTAAGTCTAATTTTAAAGGAATGTAAATATTGGTTTGAAATTAAATAAGTACATAATTAAGATTTTTATAGTGTAGTTTTTATGTATTGTGTATAAATATAATATATTATGACTAGTAATTAATTAAGCTATGCAAAGCAAAATCAACAACATACGTTACTATAATATACAATGGGTAAACGTTGTTTATTCATTCGTAATGTTTTTATCTAATTGTGACTATACAAAAATAAAAAAAGTAAAAAAACAATAAAGTCGAAAAATAAAAATTACAACTTAACAAAGTAAAATCAACAAGTGCAATTAAATAATTTGGTACACTAAATATAACGTAGGTATATAATTCAACTATACAACACATACGCAACGGAATAATAGGTAAATAAAATATAAAATAGAAGTTATTTTAACGAAACATTGCAAAATCAACAAATATAATACAACAATTAAACTACTAAAATTAAAAATAAACGTATCACAAAAAAATTACTGAATAATAAAAATTAAAAAAACATCAATTAAATAGCCGGCAAAGAGAAGATACTCGCTTCAAAAAAAACTTTATGTCACATAGACCATGTTCATATTTGTTGAATATTTTACCTGTGATTGAAAAATATATCGTCAACTAGATAGGTTACATGTATTCTATGTAGTTCTTAGTCATTAATATGGTAGTTTTAAAATATACAAACTAAAAATAATATTAAATACATTCGGCACACAACTTTTTACTCTAACCGTACTTTAACGTGTGCGAAGGTAGGTAATATATACAAACATAACCAATGTATATGTACCGTTGACAAACGGGAACGTAGACAAACGGGAATAAGCCAATCTGTAGCCAAGTACCTCCGAGGAGGCAAGTCCCAAGTCCTTTAACTATTGAAAAAAAAATTGAACTCCAGAAACTGCAAGTCAACTGATTATAGTAAAATAACAAATGTATGACACATACATAACTTTTGTGTACTTTCACCTACCGTGAAAAATATAAGAACGAAATGGTTAATTTCGAAGAATTTGTTAATATTTTCTTTTATACGATAGCGTGCCAAATTATATCCGTTCACTTGAAAGTCTACTAATTTCGTTTTTGATAGCTGTTCTGTTAATATAACTGACAGAAATCAAGATAAGAGTTTCACGTGTACCATTTATTCTGTCAGAATTAGGTTTTTTATATTGTCTGTTTTAATTTGGATTGAATAAAATAATATTAAACACCAATGAAGATACGATGCTTTCCAAGCAGTTTTTAAAGCTTAAGCCCGAAAATGGCTTTATCCGTATCGGAAACTTTTAGGCCAAGATCCATTCTTGTCCACTGCCTTCTTAATGGCCAATAAAAATGAAGTAAATAAAGATACTGCGGCAACGTACCCATAAACGATCATAGACCTAGCACGTTTAGGTCATAAAATTGCTTTTGAAAGTAGGTACTTTGAATTTCACGCCTTCATAGCACCCTATGGTTATAAGTATTTGACATTCAGATCACTTCCGTATTTGCCTCGAAGCAAAAAACTTTTATCGGGAAACTTCGGAATTCGAATTTTAAGGGTTCGAACAGAGAATACGTAATCGGTTTGCGGAATAAATATTTCAGTTTTTTGGGGGATTTGGAATAACAACATGTAACTTATTTATACTTTATAGATCGGCGCAAAATCGTTATAAACATTGTTACGAGTATCACTCACTTTACAAAACATGAAATTTGCTTCTATAGTCCATTTTTAAATATCATGGTCCGTGTGATACGTGGTGTTTTAAAAGATTTCTCACTAATTCATGGTTTTTTTTCCATAGTATACTACCGAAAGTACTCAGTTACAAAAACTACCTTGGCGGCAGATTATCAAGATTTCAACTTGACAACACACAGAGTTTTATAGCCAGTGCTGACCAAAAGCACACCAACATTGGTAAACTCATAGAAAAAAACATCCTCGTTTCCGGCGTTTGACACAGCACAAGTGAACGAAACGTCACCACGAGCACAGATGTCAATAAAAATAAAACGAATCCGTGGCTATTCATGCCACAGTTTCATTCTTTGCCACTAATTGGAATTGCTTTACGAAGTTCCATCGTCCGTTGGGACATTTTAAATTGAATTTCATGCTAGACAAAAAAACGCAATACTGCTCGTGTTATGTGTACTGTCATAAAAGAGTTCGATTATGATATTATTTTCAGCGGGTATTGCGGTATCCATTTTAACGTACTTTGGAAAGCTACAAAATTTGTAATACGTGTGTTGAATGGGATATTAAGAGGAAATGCTGGTGGCGTTTGTTCCATACAAACGTAATCCTCAGTTACATTATACTAGAGAAATGATTATTTTACCATACAATCTGTAGGTACCACTGTATGTCCCTCGGTTGTGTTTTTCTCCATAAATTCATTATTATAAGAATTAGGAACCTTCTAAAATCACAAAAACTTACAATTTTTAACGCCCTTATCAGACGCCGAGCGAACAAATTTGACGAATATAAAAAATCAAAGGAAAACCGACAGACATAGCCAAAGCCCTTCTTATTATGATAGTTGTTTTTTTTTAAAAAGAAACTATTCTTGTATCACAATGTACTATTATTTCAAGGTGTATACTATATATTATACTCAAGGTTTTTCCTACTATATGTATATATTTTCTTTAGTCTATTCTACACTACTGAAAATATTGTAACATTAAGCAATAAAAGATCATAATTGTTCCGCACCAATGCATAAATGTATTCATAGCCCGTCATGAACTGTCAAAATTCAGTGTTGCCAACATATATAAAGTCAATTTGAACGGTGTGAGTTTTCCAAGCGATATAAATGGAGCTGTCAAAGGATGCAGTCATTCCCTCGTCGTGAGATTGGATTTGTTGCCGTATATTTGTTTGTTTACCAGTTTATGGTCTGTTTTGACTTTGTGCAATGAAAAAATATCTGTATCTAAAAGGGAAGTGAGAGTTCCTTTATTGTATCCATTAAGTTATTTTTCGAATAAGAATTTTGTTAATGGCCCTGATTCTGTTGTTCACAACTAAACTAATTTTAATCTTACTATGTCTCTTTCTAACAAAGAACATAAGAAAAGGATGTAAGAATTTTAGTCCTGTCAAATTAGTCCAATGCTTGTTTTCAATATAAAAGTCGCCATCTATCGCGGTTACGCCTAAATACACGCAAAATAAGACGGCAAAGATTATTTTGACAGCTTCAAATATATTCTATCCTTTTTCATTAATGTTCGTAAGAAAGAGATGTGATGTGACTAAAATTAGTTTAGTGCGATTTACAACAGAATCGGCACCAATGTAATATTGTTTGTTGATCTATCGGCCTATTGTTAAACTTGTATATAAAGAGAATAACAGTGGAACATTTTGATCGTCTTTCTACTTTGGAATTTAACGTTACCAAAATTTAATTGTTAACTCGTTTGTTCAAGTAGGTAGCACTAATTACACTTTTTTTATTAAGTTAGATCGTTTTAAGATAACACTACTTGCGTATATTTTTTTTATAGTCTATCTGACGCAGGAACGTAAAGTAGAGCTAAACTACATACAAAACCTATTTCAAATCAACAAAGCAACGGAACTGCGGACAAAACCGCAAAGTTATAGCACTTAGCTATAAAAAGCCAGTCATTAATAAAACAGTTAACATCAGAAACAGAACGTGTCAGAGGTAAAAAGACCGCGCAATGGAGAAACTTTTTGCACACGGATTGAATTTCCCGGAGTGTCGCTAGATTGAATTGTTTCCATATATCTGTACGACGTTGCTAGACACTAGCCGGGTAACGAGAGCGGCCGACTGACACCGCGACACTCCGTGCGAAAACTTCATGATAGTGTCGCAGGTTCCTGCAAAGTTGTTCTAAAAATATATCATTGCAGTTCCACGATTCAGTTTATTTCAAACACAGTCTGTTGTGTAACGTTTTTGAAATGCGATGTTTTCCTTAGTTCCTTAGGTTTACTCACTTGAATATAATTTTCCTGAAATTACGTTTTTTCATATGCCTAGTTATGACGCGCGTCCCAACCAACGAGCCAATTCAATCCGAGATAGAAGTTTTTTTTTTTAATTGAATGGGCTTGCGTTTGGCCACGGACCCGCCCATAAGGGGCGATGACGAAGCCTAAGATGAAACATGCTTATCCAGAAGAAACCTATTCACTCTGGCATTGAGTACCTAGATTGTAGGCGTCAGGAAACAGACGCCGGAAGCAAGTTCCACTCCCTTGCTGTCCACATTATAAATGAGGATGCAAAACGCTGTGTCCGTATATTCGGTATGTCAACAACGTACGGGTGAAAATTTTCCCGGCGTCTTGTGTTCGGTGTAAAAATGGGGATGGTGGAATAAGGTTGAACAATACAATACAAGTCTTAGCCACGTATATTTTTTTCTAATTTTTTTTTTGTTAACCATCTTGAGAACCTATTTTATTATGAGCTATGTTCATAATAAAATAGTCAAAATCACGCGTTACCGACTTTTCCCCCATCCCCAATGAGCCCTGGCGACCTTACTCAGGAACACAACATAAAGTTATTTGGCTGCGGTATTCTGTAACGTGGAGCCCGTGGAGGTACTTCCCCATTCATGTTGCTCTTTGAGCGAATAAACGCTGTGCTCTATAGGTACCTCTTTTAAATCATATTCATCTTAACTATTCAGGTACCAGTAATTATAAATTGAGTTAGATGCACGGTGGTTGAAGTTTAAATCGTTGTACATTTATAGAAATAAGTAATAAATAATTTTATTGTTGAAAAACCAAACGTTTTAGAGCAACTTATTTGTCTTTATTCTCTTGAAATAAGCGCTAGCAAATTACCTACTCATTTATTTCATGAAAACTTGATTTGTTTAGACTGAAAGAAACATAATTTAATTTTTACATAATTCTTATAAATTTAATGTTGGCAGGAAAGGTGCCAAGCCCATTCACTGAGATCATTTATGGGGCCAACCTTTGCGCGCTATCCAAAAAAGATGGCGGAGTAAGACCCATCGCTGTGGGTAATACTATCCGTCGTATGGCCTCCAAAATTTGTTGTCGTCACATTCTCCCGAAACTTTCGGAAATATTTCAGCCCATTCAACTCGGTTTTGGCTCAAAGGGAGGTTGTGAGGCAGCTGTTCATGCGGCTCGGACCTTTCTTTTAAATAACGGAGTTGAAGTGCTGCTTAAAGTTGACATAAAAAATGCATTTAACTCTGTCGATAGGGGTGCTTTATTGACCCAAATTCGGGATATCTGCCCTGACATATATCCTTACCTTTGGCAATGCTATGGGCATCCATCAAAACTTTTTTTCAGAGAACACCCACTTATTTCCGCCATGGGTTGTCAACAGGGCGACCCTCTCGGTCCAGCTATCTTCAGTTTGGCCATCCATCCAATTATTTCCGGGTTACAATCAAAATTTAATGTATGGTATCTAGACGACGGTACGCTGGGGGGTGATGCGGCTTCCGTTCTCAGTGATTTTAAAACATTGACAGAAAATTTTAAAAATATTGGCCTAGAATTCAATAGCTCCAAATGTGAGCTCCTTATTTTAGATTCTTTCCCAGAATCTGAAAAACCAGAATTAATTCAAAATTTTAATGTTTTGGCTCCCAATATTAAGTTACTGTCAAAGGAGTCGCTTCATCTTCTTGGAGCCCCAGTCTTAGACGAATCCATTCCTAGTTTCTTTGAGAAAAAGATTCAAAATTTTAATGACTCTTCAAATAGACTTTATGAAATTAATGCTCACTATGCATTTTTTATTGTTCGACTCTGCCTTTTCGTGCCAAAGTTTACCTATTTGCTCCGCAGTACGCACTTATTTAAATTTGATCACATATTAGATACTTTGGATAATATGATCAAAACGTCACTTTCCAAAATTCAAAATTGCAGTTTTTATGAAAACAAAGTGTGGTCTCAGGCCACCCTACCCGTGTGTTATGGTGGCCTAGGAGTGCGGAAAATTTCAAGCATATCAGTACCGGCGTTTCTATCCTCGGTATACAGTGTGGGCAACCTCGTCAGTTCTGTTTTGGACCCTTCTATTGGATCTGTTGAGGTTTCTTACCTGTCCGATGCTAGAGACGCCTGGCAGGCAGCTTGTCCAGGCACAAATATTCCGACCTTGAGTCACTCTCAGAGAGCGTGGGACAAGCCTCTTTGTGAAAAAACCTGGCAAAATTTATTTTCTAACTTTTCTATAGATACAGACCGCGCGCGCTTGTTAGCTGTCTCTCAGAGTGACTCAGGTCACTGGCTACAAGCTATTCCATCAACAAATACTGGAACAATGTTAGACCGTATAACATTAAGTCTGTGTATTTGTCTTCGTTTTGGTTGCAGGACCAATCAACCTCATCGCTGCCGCTGCGGAGATCTCGTCAACGAGCTCGGCCACCATGGGCTTTCGTGCTCTCTAAGTGCTGGTCGAATATCACGGCACTCGGCTATTAACGACATTATCCGCAGGGCTCTTGTTGTCGCTAACGTGCCTTCCGTACTGGAACCAGTCGGTATTGCGCGGGGCGATGGCAAGAGACCGGATGGTATGTCTTTGATCCCTTGGAGTGTCGGCAAGTCGCTGGTGTGGGATGCCACATGTGTCGATACACTCGCGCCATCTCACTTACCGGCGACTTGTAAAGCTGCAGGGGCAGCTGCGGCCAGTGCGGAAAATTCAAAATTCAAAAAATACGCATCGATTGGACCCAACTATATTTTTGTGCCTTTTGCGGTCGAGACCATGGGACCGTGGGGGTCCGAAGCTCGCCGTTTTGCTCGCACCTTGTCATCAAAATTGATCGAGACCTCCGGAGACCAGCGGGCGGGGAGCTTTTTCCGCCAACGCGTCAGCTTGGCTATCCAAAGAGGAAACGCTGCCAGCCTTCTGGGAACCCTGCCGTTAATCGGAAGCAGCGGCAGGCTTGAGGAAATTTTCTATATATAGATTGTATTTTGTACATATTTGTTGTAAATAAAGGTATAGTCAAAAATTTAAGGCTTCTCTTTAGTTGACGCTAAATTACTTTGTCTCTATTTCAATTTAAATAAACGTCTGTATTAGGTACTAACTTAAATTGCCGTTGAGCTAATCTACATAATTTAGTTCTATGTAATGCGAGATATATGTTTGTTTTCAAAATTGTATTTATCAGTAAAAACATTGTTTAAACGTTTAATAATTTTATCACATAAAAACTACATAGGTTTGGTAACGTAGATACAGTTTAAGTATATACTTATTGGTGTTAATCTATGTCAGAGATTCCCAAACTTTTTTTCTCGTAGACCACTTTCATAATTTTCTGGTTTGGGTGAACCCCTACTGCTACATTTCTAACATATTCCCAAAACTTCTCAACCATTTAAAGATAAAATCTATCTAACGTAGACTCCCGTTGAGTCTCCCGTGGACCCCTGGGGGTCCACCTGGACCACTTTGGGAATCACTGATCTATGTAGTTAAGTTCGAGTATATCTAGATCTATCCAATAGTAGATTAAATGTTTCTTTTCAACATTTTACGTAACTATACTGTCTTCACTTTACTGTTTTCATACTTTTTATAGCATCAGAGTTTGCTCCAACAGTATTATGTGAAAATGAATGATTTAATTTCTCCATCAACGTAAAAAATATTATCTTTATTAAACAGGGAATGTATAAAATCTACAATCACTGAGTTCATAAATAAACCGACATTTAAATTAAGTCAGATTTTAAGTATTCATAAAGTCGACAAGAAGTTTTATAACTTCTAACGTGATGAATTCTTGTTTATTCTTTTTTATTTCTTTTATAACTGTACTAGCTTTCCGCACCGCGCTATAACTCACGTTCCCTTATTTTACACCCTCAGGGTAGTACTCTGGAAAATAAAATCTAAGTATCAAGGTACTTCCACGCTTTTGTATAAATCAGCCAAGTATAAGAAACTAGAAGTCCCCCGAGGTAGTACCCGCTTTCCCGTTGTAGCCTATGTTTCCCTCTGATCCATAATTATGTGAAGACAATTAAGTCGCTCCGTTACTCTGTTGCTGCAGAAGACAAACCAACAAAAAAGAAGGGATATGATAATCTTAGTATTTGAAGGTTTCAATCTAGTAGTTCTGTAAAAATAATTTGACCTCTTTTGATTTCATGCCAGGCTTATATCTATCGGCTGTATAGGCTTAGTATTCTCCTAAACCACGATTGACTCATGGGAAGGTTAGGTTCATGACAGTATGAAAAATAACTCCACCTAAAAATCAAATAAAAAGAATTAAGCTACAAACAAACAGAAAAATGTTGGTACTACATTACATTATTCAGACTCTAGCTATTATATCACAGGGTCTTAAAATGTTGTCAGGCTGTCTAAAGGCATTTTATTAAGAGAACGATTACAATCTTAAGAACAGTCATTTGTGACTTTATTATTTCTCTTTCACAAGCAATTGTTGTACTAAACGACGGGGAAATAAAAACTCTAAATGTTTATTTGAGGAGATATGGTTCAGTAAAAATTACTGCTTTGCTATAAAGATACGTTTTTATAGGAATGAATGAATGGCTGTTTAGTGAATGAATGAATAAGACTTGACATTTTCAATTTATATCACAAGTGTAGACTTTAAAGTTAGTGAATTTGTTTCGGATAAGAAATGTTTTTCGAAATGTTAACCCACATCAGTTACAATAAAATTCTTGTAAGAATATCGAAGCCTTGCTTTAGATTATATAGTTTGCAACCACCGTCTTTTCTTAACAAGAACAACAATAAATAAGCCAACCACATTGCACCGTACCAACAATTTTGATATAAACTATAATGCACCTGTTAGTTTCATGTTCACGACAAACGATAGTGGTATTTGAAGATAACCACAAGTTAACAAACCTGAAAGAGGTACAAGCAACATGACAAAATTGACAAAGGCTTCAGGAATTGTGGTCCCCAAACAAAAGAATTACCTAGTAATTAATTAGTTATAAACTTTAATGAATATTCAAACATTTCTTAGCCTGTTAGTCAATTCATAAATATATTATTTTTACTGGTTCAACTATAACTAGAAAAACATTGTAATGGAAACTAATAATTAAATAAATCATCTTAACTTACGTAAGAACATTATAAATAAATGAAAGCGATGTCAAAACCAGACCTCTCGAAATTTATTAAATAAATAAAAGGCAGAAAACATTTTTGAAACTTTAACCCAAAGTGTGCAAAGTCCAATATAACATAAATCCAGTACAGCCCGTAAAACACTTTGTTTTCTTTGTGTAGCTTTAAGAAGGCCTCTGGAGGTTGAAATTGTTTTACAGTGATTTCCCAAGAATGCAGTAACGAGGCGACACGATGGTGTACAATAAAATAAAATAAGAGAAAAAATAAATGTTAAAAAGAACCTTGAACCACATACCGTTTTTGTAGAATTGCTTTTTCCATTAAGATTTTATTTTCTTAACAAGAAAAAGAAAACTAACGAAATTATATACCTCCTTGTAGCGGAAATACTTGAGCCCTGATTTGTAAAGACGAGAAAAATGTTAACATGTAATTAAGTTTCTAATGGAACTTTATATTTGCGTAGATAAAATGATATTTTGTTGGATATTAAGAGGAAACTATCAAGTCAATTGAAGGAAGAAAATCCGATAAACAACTAGACGCGCTTCATTTTTGTGAGAGACAAAATATAGTATTGGAATATTATAAACAAGCTACCGTAATCAAAACAGATGCAACTTCCTTGATATAAATTATTGAACAGAAGAGAAGCAAGCAGCGCTGATGCCAGGTATATCAAATAGCTCGTTATAATGAGTTGTGAATGAAATAGCGTGCATCATACGGAGCGCAAAATTTGAAGCATGCACGCTATAAATATTAGTTTGTGAGATAAATCGTTAGCAAACACTACACATGTACAAAACAAATATATTCTTCGTAGAGCGTATTACATTTTATTATAGTGTTTCTCACTTAAGAAAAAGCTATTCCTATTCCATTCAATTGTACAAATGCAGGGAAACGTTCAGCAATCTACACAATAAGTAACATTAGTCTATTTACTTTTATCCATTTTCTAATGTTTTTTTTAAAATATCTTAGAAGTGTATGATTGAAATATTAATAGAGACCTGATTGTACATTTAGGTACGTGCACTTATTTGAATCATTCATTTATCTACAATTTTAATGTTTTTATTCTTTCATGTATTGATAAAAAAAATATCATACACTGCCGGTGTCATGACATCTGGCCCAAGCTCGATTTTTCATACAAAATAGGTGTTTTCAGCAAAGTTTTTCTCTACTTCAATGTTGATTTAAGGCACTGTATTCAGTATCATTTAAAAGATAGATAAGTCTTGTGGAAACTTCAATTAAATTGGCAAAAAATAGCGTCTGCGGCTCTTTTAGCATTGAAACGATGTCAAATGCAGTACAAAAAGCTAATATTAAAGTAGAGAAAAATCTTTGCTGAAAACACCTCTTTTGTCGAGCTTGGACCATACTCAATGCCGGTGTGAGTTTATTTAATAATGGTGGCAACGCACTCGTAATAGTCATCGCTCACTGTAACAGCACGGCTACGCCTCGGCATTTACCTTGCTGCCTTGATGCCTTTAAATCATAGGCGTTAAAGTAAAGTTTTGTTCACAACTAAACTAATTTTAATGTCACTATGTCTCTTTCTAACAAAGAACATAAGAAAAGGATGTAAGAAATTTAGTCCTGTCAAATTAGTCCATTGATGCTTGTTTTCAATATAATTTTAGTCGCCATCTATCGCGGTCACGCCTAAATACACGCAAAATAAGACGGCAAAGATTAATTTGACAACTTAAAATATGTTCTATCCTTTTTCAATCATGTTCGTAAGAAAGAGATGAGATGTGACTAAAATTAGTTTAGTGCGATTTACAACAGAATCGGCACCAATGACTAGATAAGATAGTACGCGCTTGCCGCTACAAGTCACTAGTCCTGCTGACCACCTCCAGCGAGCAGCACGCCAGCAAGCGGTATCTTGCCAAAGCCGCGCCACCAATTTCACCGGGGCGCCCCGCCGCCCGCGAGCTGCCACCAAGTAGGCGGCGCGCTGGCAGCTAGGCGGTGCCGGGCCGTTGCTGCGATGGAGCGGTGCTGACATAGTGGGCGATGACCCTAATACCCATGTTAGTACCATCAATAGGCTATGATAACCGCTTACCATCTGGTGGGCCGTATGTTTGCTTGTACCTTACCTTAATAGTGTAAAATGTGCCTAATTTGAGTAGGTTTGTACTTTCCAGTAAAAAAAAGCCAGGACATCCATGGAACATATAAAATGAAAAAATGTATGTAAATGTGTGTGTTGATTAAAAACAATCCAGGTTATTGTACCGTGTGTGGTTGTGTGTGTCCCTAATAAGTCATATACCTACAGTTAAAAGTGAGGTTAAATTCTTAGGGGCGAGGTTAAATACAGGGTGTGCTAAAATTCGTATCGCTATCAACCACGCAATGTAACCTCAAAAAGTTGAAAAGCTTTTGTACTTATGTCATGTCAATAGGCGGAATAAAACATTGTGCTTGAATTTTTGGTAATTTTTTTTAATTTACCTGATTATTATACATTAAATTAAATCATCTGGTTCTCCTGTGCATATGGGGGTGCCACAGGGCTCTATTTTAGGTCCTTTTCTATTTTTAATTTATATTAATGATCTTTCTTTTTAAGTCAAAAATACCTGTGGAATTGTACTGTTTGCTGACGATACCTCACTGATTTTTAGTGTTGATAGACTGAAATCTAATTTTGACGATGTAAATGGTGCATTATCTCGGGTATTAAATTGGTTTACTGTAAATTAAATGGAATCATTAAAAGTACATATTTTAATACCTAATTACTTGCTACTACATATTTGTTATATTATTTTAAATTACATTTTCTATATAAATCTTATATATTTTATTTTACACCCACTATACACACAGTTACACTGTTGCCGAACAAACTGTGGAGAAAATATATTATTAATTGTAAACCCATATTCTACGGTGACATTCATAAGTTAATTACTGTTAGTTCTACTTAAATTTTAACATCTTCAATAATTTTATCTGTTTCCTCATAATCTAAATTTAGCAGCCATTTAGTTAATTTTGATTTGCCTTCTTGTTTGTGTATTGCTAGTTATATGAATTTTCTACACAAGGTAATTTTTTACGTCTATTTATCCGTTAAATATTACTTATTTTAAACTTAAATAGTACCTTAATTACTGCTCTTACTTATTAATTATATTACTTTTATGTAAATTATGGTGTTTCATTCATCATCATCTGCCTGCCCTGTTACCAATCATTTGTGTTCGGCGCAATATTTACGCTTCTTCCATTCGTCTCTTCTATTCGTCTCCGTCATACAAGCATTCCTCCTTTCTTACACATATCATCTTTCACACAATCCATTCTTCTCTTTTTCGGTTTTCCTCTTCCGATATATCCATCCACTTTCATATTTGTAACTTGTTGTTTGTTTGTTTGTTTTTAAAACACAATAAAATAAATTCAGGAAACATTGCATATTTGCAGCACCATTGCAAAACTAAATAGTAATTTATGTGGTGATAAACAACATAAATTAATTTTAAACATCTATTAATTTATGTATAAGTAAAGTCGTAGTTTTCTATAAAGTAATAAAAATATTTTGGATATTTGGTGTATAATTCTTAATATTATAGAAGTGTTATCGCGTAGAAACACGTTCTTATAATTAAACCAGAATTCTTTCCCTCAACTCTTCGCGGGTGCGAACGTCAAACTGTCAGTCGTTCCAGTGTTTCACAAGAAATAGCTTTTAGAGTACATTAGACGATGCTAAAACACGGAGAACAAAATAATTTCGCAGAAAACGTATTAGAATGTCTAAAAATTGGAACAAAATTGCGCGTGTACCATACACGGGTAAAATATAAATTGGTACAAGAATAAGAAATTGACAAAATAAACAGGCCGTGATTTTTCATATTTATATTCAGTCATAATATGTATATGGAGGCTGACATATTTCTCACGAGTGATAAAAAACAACAATTTTGTACCAAAAAAAAAACAGCTCGATATTTATTCGTGGCAAACATTTAAAAAATTAATCAACGATAGTTTTTTAATTTGATCGTGTTCCATTTAAGTAAGACAAATTTATACATAGAGTATCGATAGCCATTAATATGGTGAAAATGCTTTCGCATACATCCTTTTTAATCCTAATCCAAACACTTCTACGGGCACATAACAAAACATTGCCCGTAAAAAGTTGTTCTTACATTATCTTTACTCTAACTTTGCCTAGTATTATTTTATTGCAATATTGCTATTACAGTTGCAATCACTTTTAGTTCAATTAATTTAGAATTCATCCATTTTGCATCGTCATTAATTAGAAAATTGCTACGTTTCATGCTATTCTTATTTGATGGCATAATACAGGGGAAATGAACTTGAGTTTCTGTGAATACTGTCGAGTCATATGTTAGCTTCGTGTTATCACTGTTAGCATCGGCGCAACCTTTTGTTGGGTCGTTTACCTCAAAAATGTTAAATTCTTTATGTGTAAGGGACTTAGGTCATGGTAACAGAAAATTACTAGTACTTTTGAATAATCTTTTTTGTCTGTTTCCGCGGTATTATCGTGTTTCTGGGATAGTAAATTGCCTATGTTTGTTTACCTTTAGGTTCATACCACTTTTCGGCCAGGTTCGATAGTTTAGCCATTTAAACGTAACAAATAGATAAACATGCTCACGTCCACTATTAGGTGTATGTATTAGAAAGGCTAAATATTTTTTATGCAACAAATATCGTATTCTATTAAAATGTTGGTTATCAATATTATGTAAACGTGCTGTTTTGCTCGTATTAATATAGATTCCTACATGATTTCACTTAAAATCTGATTTATTTTTCCGAGAAATTATATTTGCTTTTATCCTTGACGTTGTGATTCCAAATATGATTCAAACAGTGTCTTACAAGTAAAGTTAATTGGAAAAGAAAACCACACGTGAGCCCAATCGATTTACAATTATAGACAGTGAAAAAACAGTGAAACCAGCGTATGATGTCTATAATAATACAATAATAACATGTCTAAGGTTGTAATAACATGGGAAAATACTGGGAATTTCTCCAGCCGTGGTTGTAAAATAAACAAGGTTAATGAAACAATGTTGTCTTGCGGTTGTGGCTAGACATCAATTCCATGGGGGATTTATTGTCATGTCAGCTGAGTAAATATTATTATAAGAAGTTCAGGGTGTGAGTTAAAGGTAGAATCGTGAGAGCTATAAAATGTGTAATACATGAGGTAGAAACTTTAGACGTCGTATCTACAGATCTCATTGTAGATGACAAAATTATGGATAAAACTTATGCTAAAACTCGGTCGCCCAAACAATTAATGAGTGATCAAATTGGAGTTTGTTATAACTTCACAAGTGCTTCACGGTGCCTTTTTTCTTCTATTTCAGCAGCGCCAGCCTGACATTAACATTGACAAACATTGTTTTTATACATCTTTATATATAAAATTCTACTGCACGTATGTATGTCACTGAATTCCTCCTAAACTTCCGCTACCAGCAGATGGCGCTGCAGTCGATAATATAACCTAGATACCGACTGCAGCGCCATCTGCCGGACTGATTTGTGAATCTAAACCATCTAAGGCGCTACCCAAACGCATACAAAAAAAATATTCAAATCGGTCCAGCCGTTTAGGAGGAGTTCAGTGACAAACACAAGTACAGTTGATTTTTTTTGTATGCGTTTGGGTGACGCCCTGGATGGTTTAGAAAGGGTAGGGTAGGGTAACACCACGCGAACGAAGTCGCACCGGGAAGCTAGTATAAGTATAAAGAGATAAAGATAGGTACCATTTCGATTTTAGAAATCATATAACGTTGGAGTTTTCGAGGAGCAAATATTTTTTAGCTGCCTTCTAATATTAGTTCAAGCTAGTAAAAACTTCAAATGTGTAACGTTGTGGAAATAATAAAAATCCATAGCATTCCAGAGAAAAGATATATTATGTCTGAAACGCTTTCACGCTTCAAGGAATTAATGGATTAAGCTGAAATTCTTATAAAGGTTTCTCTAGACGAGGGGCATGAGCTATAAATTTTATTGAAATTCAATTGAAGTGATGAAAACCATGATGTTTGTTGAGAATAAAAAGTATGTAATCTTGTTAAAAGCGTTTCATGTAGATTTAATGTGTGGGAAATAAAGTTTTATTTTGTAGATCTGTTAATATATTTTTGGTTTAACTTTGTAAGATCCGAAAAATTGCTGCTAAATGTAAATGTTCTTAAGTAAATGAGATAACTAAATTAAATGCATATTGCAGATTGATTTAATCAAAGACATGAACAAATATAGATAAAACATAACTCATAATATATGAACCCGGAAAAAATGTCGTCTTTCGGGAACGCAAGTAAAGCCGGGCAACGAAAGCCAGTTAATAAATACATATACACAAAACAATTCTTATCTGCAACAGTTCTAAGAAAATATAAGCAGAATACCTACAAAATTAAAGATAGTAAAATTCTAATCATAATGGCAAAAGCAATTATCTTTTTGCAATCATTTATGTTTTAATACAAAAGCAACTTTGCTTAATGCTTATTTTAGTTTTATATTTTAGCCATTTGGTTCAGTATTAGTCTCTTAATAGTTATTTTAGTAGATATTTACAGTCACTAAATAAAGGGCTGGAAATTTCAAACCTACTTTCAACGAGCTGGTTTCTGAGACTTTACTTAATTCCTATGGCAATTTGATTTACTAAAGAGAAATTGCTTTTGAATTAGCTAACAGCTAGGAAAAAAGGCTTATTTCGTTACGACTAATACTACGTTGTAACCCTTGGGCCCTGGTACTTAAGTTTAAACCCAATATTTTTCCACTGTATTCCCCAAATGACTAGAGTACACATCGAAAATACTTTAACAAAACCGAAGGCATTTCCTTAAAAAAGTACGGATGGAAAAAACCGGAGTGTGATGCAAAGCGAAGTTTCCCCAATAGGGAGCGCGTTCCATTTCTGATAAATAAAGTTAAAAGGGTTAGGTCGTTCCCAGGGGTAAGCGACTTGGTCACAAATATCAATGTTGAAGCCAGCTCGCAAAAATGTTATCTAAATTAAAATTTTGAGTTGACTGATGTCGATTGATAGCCCCAGACCCTCGTGATCGTATACACACCTGATCTATCTCCAAAGTGTTTACCTTTTTGAGAATACCTCGCATTCGTTTTCTGTAGTTATATCTATATTTTATTAATTTCAATGCACACGAAATTTTGTCAACACTTGTACACTTTTATGGTCAACCTAATTGCAAAGAAGTATGATGCCGCAGCAAGCTTTTATTTAATTATTTTCGGTAACAATTCAGGGCACCATTAAAAAATCCATAACAATTAATTCTCTACAAATAACAACTAACATTAAGCTCGCAGTCCGACTGTCAGAAGCACTTAATTATTTGCGTCGCCGACTTTATAATTATTACAAACGTTATTGTATTCTGTGACGTGTACTCTACATAATTCATTTCTGGGAAGAAAAACTTGTGCTTAAGGAACTCCATTATTCATTTCGGCAGAATTTCTGTCATCAACACAGTCTGCCTGTATTATGATATTAAATTAATTTATAAATAACACACGCTTAGTGGAACAAGGTTGTAGTATTTAGCAAAGTTTGGAAGGTCACGCGACGCGAGTAATACCATCTCATACATTATGATTATGTCATTCAAATAGGGTTGTCACAAAACTATATTCACTGACAAGAAACAATTACTCTTTCTTGTACCGTAATACAAACATGACATGCTTTATTAACTATGATCAACATTATTTAAAAAACTATGATAAAATTAAGATTGTAATTGCTCTTTTTCAATAAAAATAACTATAAAATAAACAAACTGGCAACCCTACATACAACTAGAACAATTATGTGTAATGGAGATATTTTCTGGTTCACATCTGAGGTCACAGTTTTTTGCTGTTCTACTTATTTTCCTGACGGTATTTTCATAAAAACGCTATAGGTACATATTTCATCAACGAAGTACATTATATTATTATTATACTTATACTTTATACAATATCATTAAGCTAGTTTGGACTAGGTATTTTATCTAGCATTGTATCACATTCTCAATTGACATTAGGTTCAAAAATAATTTTCAGACAAAAACCTTAATGTATTTCAATAATGAAACTAAAATCCTAATAACCACGTATCATTCTGACAAAAAAATACTCCAGAAAGGCCAGCATTACAAATAAAAATAGCCTTTTTGAATTCGTTACAGGGAACACATTAGACTAATAACCCAGGGGACCGCCGCGCCTGCGTTACGTGACAGAAAAACGTTGGAAATAAAACCGACAATTAAACGTGTATACTGTAACGTAGTAAAAATGGGTTTTCAATTATTTAATTTTTATAATAACTTTCGATTATCATTCGATTTTTCAGTCGATGAATCGTTCTTTTTTAAATCAAGTTTAATGCTTTTACTTGATTAATTGTCTGTAGCCTCTTAATATTTATTGGGATTTAGCCAATTAATCAATGTTTCGTTAAATGAACATATCTTTAATTATTCCTCCTATTTTATTGAAATACAGGAATAAGATATTGATTTTCTATCGATTAATCGATATGTTTCTGAACGAAACCGATTCGTTTTCGAACGAAACTTTTAATGTTACAAGTTGATTTATTGTCTGTGACCTATAGAAAAGTTAGGGTTTCCAGCGAATAAAACGAATAATCGGTTTTGACAGAAATATTAATAACTTCGCAATTTAGTTGACGTTTTTATTGTTTCTTTACAAATAATACGAATTAAAGTTTATAAACATTGTATTTATCAATAAAACACTGTTCCTGTGCTTTTTGGTCTTTCAGACATCGTTTTTCTTTAATAAAACATTCAAGTTAATAAGGTTTTTGACCTCAGTGTCTCGTAGTTTTCAACAGATGTACGGATTACGTTTTCTACTGTAACCCTCTCTGAAATTCTCCAAGTTATAAAAAATGGCTAAGGAGCCTGTCTTTTTCGATCCTGACGACGTGCAGTGCGCACGTAAATTTTTCAATATGTGATCTTCTACTATTTTTTTTGGTAAGTTTGATCTCTTGGAAGCTTTGTTCTTTGGTTTTAATAGTGCCTCGGTATTTATTTCGTGGTTTTCTACAGAATTGTGCTGGAGGAGGGATCCACAATCGATCCATGACGCGTGGTGTGGAGTTGTTAGGAATTCATTCCATCTTCTTCATTTAAGCCTCCTTTATTTTCACAAAGGTATGTATTACTTATTTCCTACGAACTATCCACATGCTAGGCCTATTAAAAGTGATATTTTAAGTATTTAGAAAGCTAGGTGCTACATGAGGTTATTAGGTTATTTTTCCCTCATAGATTCAATCATTCCAAATTAAATAAAAGATAAAACTTATCATCAATTTGATTATATTTGTGTTATAATACAAAACAATACTTACATAAGTAATTAACTTTTCTTAGTCATTTTACATCAAATTTATGTTTTGGAGGTTAGGTTTTCCCTCTTTCATACTACTTTATTATGATGTTACTGTAATTGACAAATCAATTACAGGAGGTGTTTGGTTGGGGTTCAAGATACCATCTATATGTTTGGTTGGGGTTCAAGATACCATCTATATGTTTGGTTGGGGTTCAAGATACCATCTATATGTTTGGTTGGGGTTCAAGATACCATCTATATGTTTGGTTGGGGTTCAAGATACCATCTATGTGTTTGGTTGGGGTTCAAGATCCCATCTATGTGTTCGGCTGGGGCTCACATCCCATCAAATGGTTCAGTTGGGACTTGATCTACTGTCAACGGATCATGTTGGTGCTACACATATCCTTTAATTAAAACTTTTACCTGATTTTTTCTTCGGTAAAGCAGCCGTCTCTGCTTTTGGCGCCCTTATACTTTATTTAAACTTATGTAATTGGTAATGCAATTCATCTCAGGTTACCCACATTCTCTGGCTGAGAAGCTGTGGCATTTATTTAAAATATCTGTTTGTATAAAATTAACTTAAAATAAATAACTGTTTATGTAGTTAAATAATAATATAGGAATTCTATGCCAGTAGAGGTTGTTTCATTTATCCATTTTTCTTATTAACGTACCGGCCTTAGGGTTAAAATCCGATACGTTACAGTGACGCCCGTACGTGGTGGCGAGTAACCTGAGATGATTGTCATGTTGTTTTAAATATGTCAAAAATTGTGTTTACTATAAGTATTTCATAAGTTTACTGCGGAACTGTGTTTATTGAGTACCTTAAGTTAACCTTAAGTTTCTTGCAGATCTGTGTTTTACATTACAAATTATACTACCTGTGTCTTATGTATGCATACTGTGCTATAATTTAAATATTTAACTAATGCTTTTTCTCTTAACTTGAGATGACTTGCAAAATAGTGCGGTGATTAAAATGAAATCTTTACATTTTAATATTTATCTTAAACATTATGCTACTTTTAACTAAATATCTGGTACACACTCATCATTTGCCACTATTACAGCTTTCTTTCTTAATATTCCCATTGGAACTTTTTGAATAAAAATAATTTTTTACTTTTTTCAAGTCGGGGAAATTTTCAACTTTTTCAACTTCTGCTTTTTGACTGTTTAGGAAATTATCCTGTAATAAGGGTTCACACCCATCGTTTTTGCATTTTCAGAATTAATTAACTTTGCTTAATTTTCAAATAATAATTAAAAATAAGTTTTTTTTCTGAAGATTTAATTTATTTTTCTTTGCTTTTGATACCTAGCGCCTTAAGCTAGCTGTATTAATGTGGTGCTTACCGCTTATGCTTATTGCGTATTGATGTGTGTATCAGGCTACTTATCTTGACACTTATTTAACCTTACTGCTATTTTACATTGCAGTTATTTATCATTACTGTTGCTTAACTTTTACTTAACTTTATCATTACATAACTTATATTTTCTAAGATATTTCTTCCGCTTCTGTGACTATTTCACTTGTTATAAAATGGAGGAATATTCTTTTGCTTTCCAAGCTTTACATAAATATAAGCTTGCGTACGAGGTTCGCATTAGGGACACCATGCCTGCTTATGTCGTTACATCGTTGTGTATACCATTAAGAACTCTTAATTTAGATTTGAAAGTTCATCTTGAACTTATTTATTTTCTTATCTTAAACGTGTATCGATAGTTTGTAGTGCTTATAATTATAGGGTTAATTGTCCTTTTCTTTCGGTTGAAATAGTTGTTCGGGCGTTTCGTCGTTTCTTGGATTCGGGATCCAGTATTTTTTATTTTAGGTTCCGACTCGATGATGTTTTGCTGAAGGTGGGAGCCACACTTCACGGTTGTGATGATGATACTCACATCACCACCGCTAAGGACTCTCGCGCTTCTGTCGTGTATTCTTCCTTTCGGTTCGGTTCGATGTATAACCGACTCGGATGTGGAAGTAATGGTTGATATAGGCTTGGCATTTCCGATATTTAAAAGGAGGTGGCCAACGTTCTTCATGGTTGTGATATTAATTATATCACACCGCTATTGACTCTCGTGTAGTCTGCTCGTGGAATCTTTTGGTTTGGTTTGATGTATAACCGACCCGATTTCTCAAGTAATGGTTGTTATGGGCTTGTCATATCCGATATTTAAAAGGAGGTGGCCAAGGTTAAAGGTTAAATTTATATAATAATTTTAAAAGGTTCTTATCTTATAAACTATAGCCCGGACAAGTAGGTATATTTTGGATTGTAGAACATTAGTCCTGGCAGTTGGTTATTTTTTGGATTGGATTACTGGAATGGATAGTTAAAGTTAAGATAGTTTTGGGGTTATATATTTTATTATTTTTACTTAGTATGTTTATTTACTTATTGATATAATTATGTATGTATTATAAAATACTTTATTCACTGGAAGGATGTTGAAATGTTGGATAAATTTTTACTTGGGTAGTGACCACTTTGGGTATTGAGCGGTTGGTAACTCCTATGTAAAATAAATAAGCCATTCTACCAGAGGCGGTTGATAACCTCTTTAAAATATAAGCCTTTGTCCGGAGCGGTTAGTAACTCCTCTAAATAAGCCATTATACTAGAGGCGGTTGGTTACCTCTTTAAAATTAAGCCTTTTAACCATTGATCATTTAAAATTCTAAAATGGGTTTTTTTGCTTCTTAATTCTTTTGTTTAATATGGTGAGGCGTAACCACAGTTAGATTATGTGTGTTATCGCTTATTGTCTATTAGTAAATCAAGAGTACATATTAAGTTGTTATTACATCCATTATTATATTTATTTATTATATTTCTATTAACTATTTATGTATAACTGGTTGGGATTTATATATTGCGTTTAGGGTTGCGTTTCTTTTTTAATTTGTATTAGTTAATGTTAGGTACATTTTTCCTGCATTACTATTAATTTTGTTAAGTTGTGGGAGTTATGATCTCCAACTTTTGGTTTTCCTTTGTTCGTGGGTTCGGTTTGTTGATGGAGTAGTTTTTCTTTTTAAGTTCTTTACTATTGGTAGGATGTAGTATTGAGTGTTGGATTTGATAGGGTGGTTTGTATTTCATTAGTCTTGTGTTTACTGGTTTATGATTACTTATAGTTTGTTGTTTTTTTGGTTACAACTTGATTGTCGTTGTATCCGGTTGGTAATTTTTATTTTAGAATTTAGTGTGAGTTAGAGTTTTCTTTCAGTTATCGATTTTTATTTTTCGAGCTGAGGTGTTTTCAAGCTGAGGGCAGCTTGAATTTTGCTTTCTTATATTTGTTGTTTTTTTTGGTTACAACTTGATTGTCGTTGTATCCGGTTGGTATTTTTTATTTTAGAATTTAGTGTGACTTGGAGTTATCTTTCAGTTATCGATATCGATAGATTTTTCGAGCTGAGGTGTTTTCAAGCTGAGGGCAGCTTGAATTTTGCTTTCATATACGCAAAATTCTTCTGACAGGGGGGGTCGTGTAACGTAGTAAAAATGGGTTTTCAATTATTTAATTTTTATAATAACTTTCGATTATCATTCGATTTTTCAGTCGATGAATCGTTCTTTTTTAAATCAAGTTTAATGCTTTTACTTGATTAATTGTCTGTAGCCTCTTAATATTTATTGGGATTTAGCCAATTAATCAATGTTTCGTTAAATGAACATATCTTTAATTATTCCTCCTATTTTATTGAAATACAGGAATAAGATATTGATTTTCTATCGATTAATCGATATGTTTCTGAACGAAACCGATTCGTTTTCGAACGAAACTTTTAATGTTACAAGTTGATTTATTGTCTGTGACCTATAGAAAAGTTAGGGTTTCCAGCGAATAAAACGAATAATCGGTTTTGACAGAAATATTAATAACTTCGCAATTTAGTTGACGTTTTTATTGTTTCTTTACAAATAATACGAATTAAAGTTTATAAACATTGTATTTATCAATAAAACACTGTTCCTGTGCTTTTTGGTCTTTCAGACATCGTTTTTCTTTAATAAAACATTCAAGTTAATAAGGTTTTTGACCTCAGTGTCTCGTAGTTTTCAACAGATGTACGGATTACGTTTTCTACTGTAACCCTCTCTGAAATTCTCCAAGTTATAAAAAATGGCTAAGGAGCCTGTCTTTTTCGATCCTGACGACGTGCAGTGCGCACGTAAATTTTTCAATATGTGATCTTCTACTATTTTTTTTGGTAAGTTTGATCTCTTGGAAGCTTTGTTCTTTGGTTTTAATAGTGCCTCGGTATTTATTTCGTGGTTTTCTACAGAATTGTGCTGGAGGAGGGATCCACAATCGATCCATGACGCGTGGTGTGGAGTTGTTAGGAATTCATTCCATCTTCTTCATTTAAGCCTCCTTTATTTTCACAAAGGTATGTATTACTTATTTCCTACGAACTATCCACATGCTAGGCCTATTAAAAGTGATATTTTAAGTATTTAGAAAGCTAGGTGCTACATGAGGTTATTAGGTTATTTTTCCCTCATAGATTCAATCATTCCAAATTAAATAAAAGATAAAACTTATCATCAATTTGATTATATTTGTGTTATAATACAAAACAATACTTACATAAGTAATTAACTTTTCTTAGTCATTTTACATCAAATTTATGTTTTGGAGGTTAGGTTTTCCCTCTTTCATACTACTTTATTATGATGTTACTGTAATTGACAAATCAATTACAGGAGGTGTTTGGTTGGGGTTCAAGATACCATCTATATGTTTGGTTGGGGTTCAAGATACCATCTATATGTTTGGTTGGGGTTCAAGATACCATCTATATGTTTGGTTGGGGTTCAAGATACCATCTATATGTTTGGTTGGGGTTCAAGATACCATCTATGTGTTTGGTTGGGGTTCAAGATCCCATCTATGTGTTCGGCTGGGGCTCACATCCCATCAAATGGTTCAGTTGGGACTTGATCTACTGTCAACGGATCATGTTGGTGCTACACATATCCTTTAATTAAAACTTTTACCTGATTTTTTCTTCGGTAAAGCAGCCGTCTCTGCTTTTGGCGCCCTTATACTTTATTTAAACTTATGTAATTGGTAATGCAATTCATCTCAGGTTACCCACATTCTCTGGCTGAGAAGCTGTGGCATTTATTTAAAATATCTGTTTGTATAAAATTAACTTAAAATAAATAACTGTTTATGTAGTTAAATAATAATATAGGAATTCTATGCCAGTAGAGGTTGTTTCATTTATCCATTTTTCTTATTAACGTACCGGCCTTAGGGTTAAAATCCGATACGTTACAATACATGTGACTAAATGGAAATTAACATTGCTAATTTACTTTTTTAACCACAGCGAATTATTTAATATACTGGATTTGGTATACTGTTAGCTTACTTCAAAATATATTTTGAATTTTATTGTGTTTCGAATAATTATTACGACCTAAATCAAATCAAAAACCAAGATACGTTCACGGTAGACTATCAAAATGTATGCAGATTTTTTTCTCTGTCTTCAAAACAGATCTTAGGGTCGTTTCTTTCTTATTTCTATTTCTTTCTTATTAGTATTATTTACCTCCGTCGTTATTGTTGATTAATTTCGTTTATAATCATATAATGTATGTACATATTATTTTTCATAATTTTGATTTGATGTCGTTTTTATTTTTAAATTCCTTTTTTAAACATTTAGTGCACCCAAGTCTTAAATTATAGTATTGGTCATAAAAAATTAGGTTGATCATAATCTGATAGGTGCAACGTGTAATGACAATAAAACTTGTCTCCTACGGCAAAACTCAAATTGCGTTCTTCAAAGAGAGCACACATTTGTTACAACTTCGTTCCGCGTACTAATCGGTGCAAAGATAATGCTTTCTTCAGACTTCAACTGATTTGCAACTGCAATTACTATTCAGGATTTAAGATTGCACTAATGTCTTCTTATGTTATGAGGCTTGGATATCATAAGTAAATTACCACAATTGTTTCTCGCAGAAGATCAAATTATTATAGAATGTCCATCACAACATAAGCCAAGTTGTGTAGATAACTGGAGATTAAAAGAATTGAATTTGGAACCTGACTTTATAACATACGGTTTACTTTCAACTGCTATCTTCTTTCTCCTCTTGGGCTCAGATTCAAGAAATCCCTTTTAAAATGCCACTGGAGGATGAGTTGCCCATGCAAACGTTTGTAATTAACCAAAATCATTTATAATTCGTACATATTTCTTCCATATTTTACTATTATTCGGATTCGGCTAGTATTTATCTAAAACACTGACCTAAAACGAAATAAATTGCATTTTGCGATTTTTTACGAGTTTTACGATATTTATTCATTCTTCTTCTTCTAAAGTTAGTGAATGAATCAATGAGGCCTTTTGCTTTCTATATTACAATTTATTATCTAGAACAGGAGACGATCTTAATACTTTAGTGAAGTCTCTAGACTTTACTAAAGTATGATCCTCTCCACGATACGAGCTTATGTAATCAGCAATAAACACAAGTATAAAGTGAACACTGCTTGTTGCTTTTAAGAAATATATCTACCCAAATTATCTCGGCCACACGTTCGCGTGAGCAACGACGTGCAACGTTGATATATTATGAAATGGTGCAACGTCTTTTTGACAACCTCTAGATTGTCAATTATTTCGATGGAAAGCTTTTGAACGTCTATAATAAGGGCATAAGTAATGTTTATGCACATCTCGCTTGCGCTGCAACACATTCTAGTTTCAAAAGCTGTACTGTGGCTATACCGCCACGCTTTTTTTTTGGATCCACGATGAAAAATGGTGTGCCACAGCACAAAATTCAGAGATGAGATTGTTCGCGCGAACATGTTAATAAACTAAATAATATATTATCATCATCATATCAGCCTAAGGATCTTCCCCTTCGGTTATTGATTCTTCGAGCGATGTGGCCTGCCCATTGCCACTTCAGCTTACTAACTCTACGAGCTATATCGGTAATTTTTGTTCTCTTACGAATGTCCTCGTTTCGGACCCTGTCTCGTAGAGTAATTCCGAGCATAGCTCGTTCCATAACTCGCTGAGTGACTCTGAGCTTATTTATGCGGCCAGTAGTAAAATACCACGTCTCTGTCCCATATGTCATCACTGGCAACACGCACTGCTTGAAGACCTTTGTCTTCAGACTCTGAGGTATTCTGGACGTGAAGATATGCCGTAGCTTCCCGAACGCTGCCCAGCCGAGTTGGATTCTTCGGTTGACCTCTTTGTTGAAGTGTCGTCTATAACTTCGAGAGCAGTGTTCCCAACAATCACCGGCATTGGCGGAATATGAACTTTGGACATAATTTTTGTCTTGTCCATATTCATCTTGAGGCCTACCTATTGGGAAACTCTGTTGAGGTCATTGAGCATGATGTTCAAATCGAAGGTGAGTGATGTGTTAACCATTGATGTTGATGCCATATCCCTTCCAATCCAGGAGCCTGAATACATCCTCCATTACAGTGGTGAAGAGATTCGGGGAAATTACGTCACCCTGTCTTAAATATATATACTTTGCACTAAAACTAGAAATATATATTGAAAATATCAGTGCAAATCACACTTCTATAACAATCTTAATTGCTCTGTACACTAAGCGGTTGTAAACAAAATGTTCACCTAACTCCAACGGCTAATTTAAAGTTGCAGCCACTGCAATCCGCATGCTCTCAAATGAATACCAAATGAGTTTGGACATTAAAATCTGTCAAACTTTCCTCTCACCTCTGCTAAGCTGTGAATACAAAGTTTTATAATGCACTCCGAGATTAATTTTTGTTTCGGCTCGTTTTGTGATTGTATTCCGAAACTATGTTTGGGAACTGAAATTGTATCTTGGAAGTTGTGATAATATTTTAATGTGTTCATTAAAATTCGAGTGCAAAGTTGATAGTTTTAGTTTTATATTTGTGGTTATGCACGAAGAAACTCATGAAGGGACTCTTGATGTTGACCAAAATGTAATAAACTTGGCAATGCAACGCACCTGATTGGCTGTTTTTAACACGCTTTTATTAGCTTCACCTGTATGTATGTATGTATGTAAAGGAATCTTCGAACGTAATTTTCATCGACTTCCAGACGTCAGATTAAACTGAAATTTAGCACACTTATCAAGTACCGATGACAATACAATAATTTGGTACCATAGAACTGATCTGATGATGGATCCGGAAGGTAGGTACTGGAACTCCATAACGGAGCAACGTTTCTTAGCCGTGTTTGGGCTTGTTGGAATTGTCATGAAATTAACTTTGACCATGTATGGTTTTCAGGGTCTGATGATGGAGTAGTAGAGTAAGCACTGGAACTCCATAGTGGAGCATCGTATACTAGCCGTGTTTGGGCTTGTTGGAATTGTCTTGAGATGAACTTTGACCATATATGGTTTTCAGGGTCTGATGATGGAGTAGGAGGGTAAGCACTGGAACTCCATAGTGGAGCATCGTATCCTAGCCGTGTTTGGGGTTGTTGGAAATGTCGTGAGATGAATTTTGACCATGTATAGTTTTCAGGGTCTGATGATGAAGTCGGAGGGTTGGCACTGGAACCCCATAGCGGAGCATCGTATTCTAGCCGTGTTTGGGCGTATTGGAATCGTATTATGCGCATTTTGGCCAAATATGGTTTTCTGAGTCAGTTGGTGGAGTCAAAGAGTAGGCGCTGAAGCTAAATACTTATTATAAATGTGAAAGAAAGTGATATTGGGTGAAAATATGGTATAAGTAACATAATAAAATGGTATGAATAATTTATGTTGACTAAAAAATAAAAAATAAATTACAGTTTAAAAAAACTAAAAAAACACGCTTTAAAAAGCCCTGCACTAAAAAGTGTTAAATATATATTAGGATAGACAGAGAATATATTTAGGTTCAATTTTATAATTATTGAACACTTTTTAGTGCAGGGCTTTTTAAAGCATGTTTTGTTTAGTTTTTTTAAACTGTAATTTATTTTTTATTCCGTAGATTGATAGCGAAATATCTATGTTGGCAATATATTTCTATTACTAATTTGGACCAAAACTATACTTTATCTATTCGATTTTCTGTATGCTTCGCTTCCATCGGGTATCCCACAACTCACTAAATATGTAGCTATTCTTTATAATAAAATCACTGATTCTACATAATATTATTTCAGAAGTGTAACACAATCTCCTTGATTTGATTTTAACATATAATGTTTAGTTATCTTTGACAATTATTACCTAACAAAAAAAAACATCTGAAGATCGGTAGTTTTTATGAGATTAAATAATTTTAAGAAACAAGAAAATCCATTAGAACAAAAATTACGTAGAAGAAGCTCATCACGTAAACAACTAAAAGTAATTAAACACGTCGGAAACTTGACGAGTAATAATAATAAATTATAACACACTATAGCGAGGGTAAGTTGTTAAGTCGGGTCCCAAGTTTCTGAGATAGCCGCCAGCGTTAAGACTAGTTTTGTACTGGATATATGGAGCTTAGATGACAAAGCTCGGTTTCGCCAGCAGAATAAACTTTTACTAGATTTTACAGGTGTGGGTGTAAATAATTGCGTGAATATAATTTCATCTTCTAGTATCCTGACTAATATTATAAATGCGAAAGTGAATTTGTTTGTGAATGAGCGTTTCTTCATTGGGCGACACGACACGTCAACCCACGGCAACGGCAGCCGTCCACGACATCAGTGGATGCATATTTCTATGAGATTGTACTGCACGCTGTCTCACTGGGCCTGCACGGTAAAGACATGTCGTTGCCGTTTCTCATAGAAATATGCATCCACTGATGTCGTGGACGGCTGCCGTTGCCGTGCGATGTCGTGTCGTGTCGTCCAATGAAGAAACGCTCAATCTTCCATCACTCGGATCGACTTGATCTATTGATGACTATGTATTACCAAAACAAAACACAAAAGGTTGTTTCTCTGATAACTTTGTAATGCCATAGATATATGTACTGTAATTTAAAATTATGTTGATTATGTTGAAAAATATTTATTCAGGTCTTAAAATATTATAAATGAATAACACAATTTCAGACACACAACATGAGCAGTCATAAATAGCGATACCTACTAGTGTAAAAAGGCAAAAAATATTCAATATAAGAACTCAATGTAATCATCGAAGGCAGCAGCTGAACAGTCTTAAAATATATTATATGGGTCGAGTAAGCATAATGGAATTTACTGTATAAGCACTTTATCAATACCGCAAAAAAATATCACAAGTTAAGTACCTAAATATACAACAAGTATTTTGATAAAAATAAGATAAGAAGCTTTGCCGAAGAAGAATAAATAACTACGAGTTTCGTAAGTAAACGAAATATAATTAAAAATCGATAATTAAAGATCCTAAAACTGCATTTTGTGATTATTGAGCGCCTGTGTCCTCAACAAAGCATTTTTTGCAAAATAACGGTTATACATAAACGCCTAAAAATTATGAATAGCAATTGTGTGAACATACTTCAATGTTAGAGTACAATTATGTAGGCGTTGTTCTAAACGCTCATGACGCATATTACGCATATGCAACATACTCATCACTTTATACCTATGACATAAAATAATTTAGATTTTTATTTTTTATTAGTGACTTTGACTTCATTTTGAGTACATTAATAGAAACTTCGGAGAACCGTTCTCTGCATTTATATTCAATTACACTCCGAAACCTTTATGATTTCGCCTGAACAACGTGTATTTTGGTCTACTAACTCTACTTCTTTGAATAGGTCCAACTCACGTGACTTTTACTTTCCACCTATCAACAGTCATTCCTGCCCACTGCTTTTTACAGCTTTCTTATTTCTTTTTGAATAAATAACTTCTTAGTACAATTACAATTTCAGAAGCAATCAATAACATTGTTTAACAGGAGGAAGCCCCCACTTTGTAGGATATATACCCCCTTTAATCCCTTAAGGAAATCGACTGATCACGCCCGTAAATGCTGTTTAATTAAACTTTTATGTTTCTCTTGTAAATTACACATAACTTTGAATTACGGAACACAAGTTAACGTTTGTCTTTCAAGTTATTTGGTTTGGCTTGGATTATATCGCTCAAGAATCTTTCGAAACCCTCCAATATGAAAATGAAATAAGAGTTTTAGAGGAAGTATCTTAATACGTATACGTACCCATCTAATACGTGAAGCAAAAACTTTCGCTCCTTTTTTTAGCCTATCTCACGGACATAGTTAAAGTTTATATGAAGAAGAAGTGCACAAAGCTAATATTTTTCTATAATAATCTGGACATGTGTTTAACACCTATACCACAGATTACTAAATAGTTACTACGTACCTATACTGCCTATACCTTCAAATCAATACACATTTAAGCCGGCTTTTCAATGAAAAGCTTTCAAAGATATAATATTTTATCGCTCTTCATAGAATGTGTTAAAAAAATAATAGTTTGGGATGTAATATACAAAAATATATGACGAGCGATAATAGTACATTAATACATGTGTGCAAAGTTGGTTATTAACACTCCAGGCGGTATTATGCGATAAGGGAGCCGAGAGTGTGACAATGCACACGCGTGTCATACGACATTTTCAAGACACTTGCGAGGAAAAAAACAGACTTGTATTTTGCAATAAATGTCACTTTACGAGCGAGTGTGTTGAAAAATATTATATCTCAAGATGTAATTTATATTATATTATAGGTATCCCATAGTGAAAAGCCGGCTTAAGGCGGTCCTCTGTAGCCGGCGCAACTTCAACGCAAGGATAGTCTAAAAGCTTGTTGTTTCATCCAACGTAATGTTTGACTGCGAAAAAAGAGAGACAGCATCAGAGCCGTGGGTTATCAGTCGGTAAATTCCGCTGATCACTCGCGGCCGCTTCGCTAGGTCTTAGATTCATGATTTCGCATTCATAAAACTTGTTCCAGGAGTATACTTCTTGTGAAAAAATCTTACAAGTTTGTGAAAAAAAAGTTAGTTATTTAGAATCTCCAATACATTTGCGAGCCTGGTATCTAAATATTTCTTTACTTTTACAATTTATAGGTACATTAGATATGGCCAAAGTTCATTATTCGGAGGCTTTTACTGAATTTGTTTCACACTTTTTTTTAATTACGCCTTGATACACGGCTAGATATAGTGTACAAGATACTAATTTGTTCAAAACATTTAACGAAAAATGTTTAACAACGCCATAATAAGTACAGAGGTTTTGTATAAAAAGTATGACGAATTGAGTCCTCTTAACACATATACACATATTTTATTTTAATAGACAAGTAGCACATAACTACAATATGGCATATAGATGACGGAAAACATGTATTGAATTGAAGGTATTTAAACAGCTATATTTTTTCTGCACTCGTTTCTATATTTAGATTTGTAGTAAACACAAGTTCAATATGAGACCCTGTTTGTTTTGTAAGTTAGTATGATTATATCGTGCTAAAGGAAAGACGTAGTTTTACAAGCGATTAAAAATATAACAATGACATTAATTGTTATAATAGGATGCGCGTCCCTCGCGAGAACCAACGGGTTAATCTAGATTTGTTCTATTATTTATAATGCGATCTAGACCCCTTCTGTCACACGCATATACAAGGTTGAAATAGAAGGACTAGTGAGAGCAAAGGGTTTAGTCACGCCGTTTACCTACGCAAGTTCTCAATAGCGCTGGCTGTATAGTTTTATTTTTTTAATTGGAGCGATTTCATAATTTAAATTTTTTCTTTATGATTTACATTTGTTTTTTTCTTCTCTCTATCGCTTGTACTTGAGTCTGACCCGCTATAAAATCATCCCGCTTCTTTTAATATTTTTTTTTTTTAAATTCATGACAAATACATCGCCAAACACCACCTACACACAGATAAACATACAGTAACACAATTTCACATCATTACACTACATATTACCAACGGTGTAAGTGCAGTGCAAACATCTCCGCATCACGGGTAAGTGGTAGAACTATATTCCTCATTATTTTCTTCGATTCCCGCGAGATCAGCGCAATCAACGGCCACATGGTGATTCCTGTGCCCGGCGTGATTAGGGTTGACAGGCGAATATGGTCTTCGACCCCTAACTTTTTGAGTTATTGCTACCGGCATTTACAGAACTTGAAAAAAAAAGAAACTTTTCACATTCATTTTCCTAACAAAATGTATGGGAACAGTTTCTTCGATTTGTTACGTTTCTAGTCCCCTAACCTAACTTGGCCTCATAAAGTCTTTCGATATTTTTATTTTTTTATATTTTTTTCCAATATCACCGTCTTCTCACTGACTAATTTTTATTATTTCTAAATCTGTAAACGTCAATATCAATACGAGTAACTCAATTGAGAGATGGTCTCATGAGACCATATTCGCGTGGTCCTGCCCTCACTGACCCGTCTAAAATTACCACCTGTATAATGCAGCATAATAAAATAAACATTACGTAAACAAACTAAAAACTTATAAAAACATTAGGTATTATATGGTAACAAATATCTATTTACTATTTGTTATGTTAGGTCAATGTAAAAAGTTAATTTACCTATGACTGAGTACCTAACTTATCCTATAATACATGCTTTAAGTATACATATAGTACAGCGAATTCAATTAAATTCTTTAGTTTGTTAGCTTTTTTCCTCAATTATATGGCAAGCCGGCGATAAGATAATCTTCAAGTTCTAATTTTGGCTGGAATGTTTTTACCTTAATGTAACCATTTTCTCCCCAATCTTTTCCCCAGCTGTTTGCCACTAACCAATAATCAATCCCCTTATCTACACCAAAACCAATGATACGCACGCTGTGTGTTCCTATAATTGTACCAAACTCATGAACGTAGACTCCATAGGAATAGTATAGCATATCTTCATACACAATAAAAGATGCTTGTATCGGTCCATTTTTAACAATCTCAGCTTTTATTTCATCCACGTCTTTACCGACCATGTAAACTTTATCACCAAAATGCTTATCCTTGTTATAATTAATGTTAGTTTCAGCGCACTTTCTATTGCATTGATCAGGTATTTGAAGAGCCGTGATGTTGTAAGGTAGACAATCTAGAGTGACTAAGCCTGAGTTTTGCCAGAATTTGAATGCTTCCGAAGGATCTCCCCCATCGCAAACGGAGTCGCTCAAACAATTAAAATCTTGTTCAGATAGGCGAACAGGGTTCTTTGTATGAATACAGGTTCTATCAGACATAACAGAAGCGGCTCCAAAAGTCCAACAGGAACCACAGGCTCCTTGATCATAGATTTCTTTGATGCTATTACATAAAGGCCAATAGCTTCTCGAATCAAAATTTTTCAACTGAGCTACGATTTTTGAACGATAATGTTCTTTAACTGGTAGACCCGTTTTCCTTTTTTCCAGTTTCACGCCAGTCAGTTTTCTACCTTCGAGATGCTTGTGTTGTTTGATCTTCCATGTGAAGTTTTGATTGTTGAAGTGTTCAATAAATTTGTCTTCCGGTAGTATTTTATATTTTTTCTCAATTTCTTTGTCGAAAATGGCAGCAACTAGAGCAGCCACTGTTAAAAGTACTAGTAATCGAAACATGTTGGATTATGTTAGTGGTTAACCGATGCTGCATGGTTTTATACCATTTCCACTGTTATAATTATTTCCCTAAAATATTATAATAAACTGGGCAAGTGAGAGTCAACCTCATAGAATAAGATTCCGTACAAAAGAAATGTTTCTGAAAAGTTTTGCTCACATATTTATATGTCATCTGTATCTTATTATTATTATCTTGCCCAAATTAATTTGCGCAGCGGTCTTTTTATGAATGTGAGAAACAGTTTAATTCGCTTGTTTTGTATTTAAATTTTACTATCTGTCTGATAGCTTCATCAGTCAGATAGTAAAATGTAATTTATTGTATATTAAAAATGTTCTTTAGATGCGTGCACACAAGTGCACAATGGCCCTGATTCTGTTGTTCACAACTAAACTAATTTTAATGTCACTATGTCTCTTTCTAACAAAGAACATAAGAAATTTAGTCCTGTCAAATTAGTCCAATGCTTGTTTTCAATATAAATTTAGTCGCCATCTATCGCGGTTACACCTAAATACACGCAAAATAAGACGGCAAAGATTAATTTGACAACTTAAAAATATGTTCTATTCTTTTTCAATAATGTTCGTAAAAAAGAGATGAGATGTGACTAAAATTAGTTTAGTGCGATTTACAGCAGAATCGGCACCACTATCTATTTAAATACATATTAGTTGACCGAGCGAGCGCGAAGCGTCTCCGTTTCAGCTTGGACAAAAATTCTTTCGTATGTCTGTCCAGATTCCCAACCGATTATCGTGAATTTTTTGAGCAGCCCCCCTAGACAAGATGGTTATCGACAATCGTCATCGTTAGTAAACGAACATTACCCCTGCTAGCGCCACTAATAGCCAGCATCGCCAGCATGGCTCCTCAATGTCCTTTCTACTAAGTAGAGTTGCGGTACTCCAGTCTACGGGGTGATAATGATACTATGCATTTTTCACACATACCTACTGTGATACATTTACATTATATGTTTCTTGACACTGCCCCGTGCACGAGAGAGCAAGAAGCCCTAAGCATACACATAACACGTTACTATAACGTACATATCGTCATGGCTAGGAAATAAATGGTTAATCCGCTACCGTACCCTAAAAATAAGTAGATAAAGGGGTTTTTGTCAGGATATAAATAGAGAATTTTGTTGATAACTATGTGTTTTCCTGTATTTTTTTAATATGTTATGTTTTTAGTTTAAATATGCCTGATATAGAATTGCTTATTACTCTACTTGCTTTAACGAAAGTCGCGCACTTCGTGATTCTCACGTTTTGGAGTTCGATGTCGTATTGGATATTTAATGAAAAGCATGGCGGACCTCTGTCAAAATGTGTTGCATTTCTAAGATATCCGCCATATTGAGAACACTAGAAATTGTTTTTCGTTTTTCAACCGATTTTCCCCCCATTTTGAGTAGAACATCTGAAAAATAACGCTTATAACGGTCCAGGGTTTCATTGCTATCGCTATGCTTTATTCGCATTTATTTATCTAGTCTATCTATTCATTATATAGTCTCTGTAGTATCTGATTTCCATATTAGAGCATCATAAGCATATCTGCTTAGTTTTTGATAAGATAACCGTGTGTGGAATGTCCCATGATATACTATAAAATTTTAATGCAAAATGGGCTTATGTTTGGCCGTCAACTGAACTCAGAAGTTGTTATGACGAGGCCATGGATGCAGGCTTTGAAGATATCTAGGTTATAAAATCTAGATGTCAAATATTTTATTTTATCTACACCCATGCTATCCTCTATTAAAGTTCCTGAAACAGTTAGCTTATAGCCAACATTAAAACACTGGTTGTCATAGTGACCATTATATCATCCAAAACAGTGTATAATGTTGTACTAAATTTCAATATACAACTCTTTTTTTTTTGCTTTTTCGGTACATTCCTTACTCATCAAACAGCCACTTTCTCCGTGGTATACTTATGAATTAAAAAAAAAGAAAATTTTCATGCAGGCACGTTTCACAACCAAACCGCCGGAATAGAGGTTATTCGAATTCACGTCGTATCCCGCCATTTTGGTTCGATATTAGAATTGCAGTTTATTACTTTGTTTTTTACTAAAATGATCATGGGTGTAGATAAAGTCTTGTATGCAACTGTACATAATTAGTTATTAAAACCCTAATGTGATACTATTAACCCACATTCGTGTTTTAATACCCCTTATTATACAACAGTTGCATAAATAACTATTATATAACATAACATCTATTTAAAATATATATTATTGTGTTGTTTAGAGAGCCTGCTCAGCGGGTAGGATGCGGCGGCATGCACCGCATCATGCTGCTCATGGCGGTGCTGACGAGGGCCATCACCCCCCAAGCCAACGTCACAGGTATGCACAATTTAGTTAGCATTATCATATTGCTAGCTATTCCCCGCATTTCTGGGACAAAAAGTACCTTATGTCTTTCTCCATATAATAGGGTATCTGCATGCCGAATTTTATAATGATCCGTTGAGTAGTTGAGGCGTGAAGGCGCAACAAACTAACAAACTCACTTTAGCATTTATAATATTATAAGTTAGGTTTAGGATTATGGATACAGCCTAATAATATCCAATTTTAAGTAAAGAGCTCCCTGTACTTCACACCTTGCGGTCCTGAACCTCCCAGGCCGAGCTTATAGGCTATAGTAGGTGGATGTCTACCTAATAGACACTTTTCGGTTCTTCGTCAAAAATAGGCCCTTCTCTCTTCTTATATTCTGGTTCTTCGTAACACGTAGGCTTTTCTCTCTAATTACCTAATTAGTTTAATTACTTTTCTACCTTTAAATGATTACGCACAAACTATGAACGTATTTTTTTCCATTAATTTTAATCGAGCAATTAACGCAGATTTTGTATGATCGCGATTTAAGAGTTTGTCCCATTTGAAATAATTTTATGAGGTACTTTTATGTCCACTACAGCTACCCAAAAAAAAAATACGGAACTTTTTTTTTTATTCACCAGGCACTGAACCAACCAAGCCATCAACTACAATGACTGCACCACCGACAGTCTTCCGAAGTCTTCGAGTGACTTCGAAGCCAAGGAGACTGCAAATGAAGCAAGGAAAGGCAGACTCGCCAATGCTGAACTACATTTTTGACTCCTACGCAACCAGTAATAGGCATTTTCATGACAAGTAAGTAAACTTAAAGCAATTGGGAATAATGTAGCTTCTTATTGTGAAATAATTTTCAGAATCGGATTATTATATCCGGAGATTACACTTCGCATGTAGACAAACATACAAAATCCGCTCTCTTTACATTATGTTATTATTACTACATATAGAGAAGACGCCACGCATCATAACTATGTTCCGTTCAAGTGAGGTCATCCGGCCGCACTTTTTGTTAGGGCCGTGAAAATCGCGGTGTTTGCTAGAAAAATACTCCTAAACACGTTCTGATAGCGCTACGTGTTTCTACTGTCTGCTTAGATGACTAATTATTGTTTCAGCGCTAAAGAGAACTTTAGTTGACTCTATAAAAATGGGACATAATCTTTGCTTATGATAGCTTCTTTATACGTGGTAATAATAGCTCAATGTCTCTTTATAATATTAGTATAGAGTAGTAAATAGATGATACTAATTATTGTTTTTTATCTATATCTTTATAAAAATGTATGCGTTCCTATTACCATTCATCTGATTCAGTTGAAACTTTTGGTGAATGTGTTGTGCCCGGGAAGCTTATAACACTGACTAAAAAGAGGCGTTGCAAAGTAATTACTAACTAGATGGTTATAGCCTAAGGTAGTAAATTATACAACAGACTAGCTTCCGCCCGGCGGTTTCACCCGCGCTCCCGTGGGCTATAAGTTTTCCCGAGTTAAAAGTATCATATGCGTTCATCCAGAACATATTATATATGTGTGCCAAATTTCATCCACATCAGTTTAGTAGTTTTTAGTAACACACATATTCACACATCCTTACAAACTTTCTATAGTAACTCCCTAATTCGCTTATAAATGCTTATAGTGTTTAATAATACTGCTGTCTTTAATTACACTTCGTAAGAATTAGTAATTATAAACCAACATAACTTATTGAAATACCTATATACGGCCTCTGTAAAGGAGTTTCTTATTCACATTTTCATATAAATGGTGCTGTAACTGTGAAAATATTTATGGACAAATAGACAGACAGAGAGTAAGCGAACAGTGTGCGCAGTCTACTATTCATAATGGTCTTATAATGAACGAAAAGAATTTTAGTACTAAAACTGACAAAATTGACAACTAAAAGATCATTGTAGTTTCAGTGGAAAATCATCGGAAAGCTATTATAGCGCCATTATTGCGACGCTATTGTGTTAGTAGACTACCAAAACTTTAAAATGTGTCAAATTTGACACCACTGATAGTTCATTGGAACACGATTGTAATAGCAGACTTGGGCCCCTGATAGTTTTTGTAATAAAGATGCAAAAAGAAGGATTAAAAATAAAATAACGAAGGATTTTAAGAGAGCGTAGCGTTATTCGCTCAAAGAGGAGCTCGACTGGGGAAGTACTTTCACCTTAGAGCTTACCACAGCCAAATACCTTTATGTTGTGTTTCTGTTTGTGAGTAAGGTTGCTAGAGCTTATTGAGGAGGGTGGAAAGGTCGGTAACGCGTGATTGATGTTTCGTGTGTTGTATATGGCTTCGGTAACTGCTTACCATCAGGCGGGCCGCGTAGGCTTATTTACCAAATTCGTCGTAAAAAGGATTCAATATTAACCTATTAAGCTTTCGCAAACTAGATTCATTATAATATTGATGTATCGGGGCAATTAGCGCACAGATTCTTATCAAAATTAAATGTTGACTAACCTCGACGTCTCGACCAAGTTGCATTGATCGTGGTCACGAGTGAACTGGAAACAGCGGGTATTAGCATCATGACATCATGACATCATTCGCCATTTCTATCCCAGAATTGTTTGTGAAGCTATTGAAATAAAGAAATATCCAAATTTGAGTAGGGACAAAAAACATAGAAGAGAAGTGGTTACTTTATAACGGGGACGCGGATGAAATCGCAAATATTTTATATACTAGAACTAGACCTTTCCCTGTCTATAACAGATTACAGCAGTAAAAGTATCATAAAAATCGGTGGATTCGTTTTTGAAAATCACGCACATATAAACCAAAGATTTTCATAGGGCATCGTGCCTCTACCAAATTCTTTGATATAAACCTACGGGGGAAACACAGAACCTTAGTTTTTTTATATCGGTTAATCACGCCACAGGATTCACCCTGTGGCCGGTGGTTGATATGCGCTGATCTCGCGGGAATCGAAAGGAAATATTGAGGACCACTTACCCAAGTTGCGAAGACGTTTGCACTGCACTTACACTGTAGTTAAAATGTAGTGTAATGTTGTTAAATTTCTCATGATTTTAAATAAAATTATATTAAAAGGCGCGGGACAATTGTATAGCGGATCAGGCTCAAGCACAAGCGATAGAGAGAAAAAAAAAACAAAAGAATATCATAAAGAAAACAATTAAATTATGAAATCGTTCTAATTAAAAAATAAAATTATACAGCCAGCGCTATTGAGAACTTGCGTAAAAGGCGTGACTATTGGTTAAAACTAATGAGTATTTATGTAAATATATATATTTTAGACGCAGGTTTTGTGATAATAACTAAGTAGTTAAGGAAAGCCATAAACAGGACAGAACTACCGAAAATTTCAATAAACTCAGTTTACTCAAAAATACATTGGAATACCCTAGTTACAATAATAAATATAACTCATTATAAAATAAAGGTTTCAAAGCCGTAAAGGAGTATCGAACAAAATAGCTTATATACCTCTTACATGATCAATACTAATATTATAAATGCAAAAGTAACTCTGTATGTTTCTTTGTTACGCTTCCACGCATAAGCCGCTGAAACAATCGCGATGCAACCGCACGCAGATAGCCTATGGTATGAAGAAGGACCTAGGTTTCTTTTTAGCCCGGGAACACGGATAAAACCGCGAGGGACAGCTAGTTAAAAATAAATCTAATTTTCTTTTATAAAATCGCAATGCACCCAAATAGAGCATTCAAAGTGTCAGGAAAGACGTTCGTTTTTCAACAGTGCTGCAGTGAAACTAATTTCGGTTACTAAGGCCCCCATTATCTCATTTGCTGCTCTAATAAAGATCCTTTTTAAGCCAAAGCTGGGAGAATCTGTTAAACTGCTGCACTGCAGCGAATAATAGTTTGGAAACTTTATAGATAGGTACGTAGGTAACCGATATGTGTATTTTTAATCTTACGTCTACGATGTAAATCTTCATTTCACTACAACGGTGACTGTATTTCGGAAATTCAAAATACGAACACCGATTTCGAATTTGAATGTCAATCTGTGTTCGAATTTCGTAGTGTGTATATTCATCATGAGTTCGAAATACGTATTTCATTGCAAAAAATCTATACATTCGAATATACATATTTCAGACTCATGAACTTTCGCACTACAGTTCATGGGTGTTTCGAATTTTGAAATTCTGAAATACATTATATGGTATTTTTCCACACTAACAACACTGACTTACAATATTTTTGACAGACTTTTTGGCGGGAACTTGCAGAGTGACGTTGCGTTTTCATTTTTATTTTCATAAATTCGTGTATTTTGAGTTTTATTACATATTATCGGTGGTATTTTATCCAATAAATATCAATCCATGTGCACCAGTGAAGTGAAATGAAATGAATTATGTATATCGTGACTTTACAAGTTGTCTCAAAAAGTCCGCGAAAAGTGTTAGTACAATGACCACCATTTTACTAAAACATGACTTGACGGTGACTGATCATACGGACTATGTGAAAGTTAATGTGCGGACTATATTAAAGTGATATTATAAATAAAATGTATGCGACTGAAGGAAATTGCATCCATGGTCATGAACAAATTAACAAAAAAAATTTTTTTTTTACATAAACATTGAAGCTTGTTATACAAATGTCACAAAGCTGGGAAATTCATTAAAACAACATATTGAAATGTATACTTGTTGTTATTTACTAATTACGCTTCGGTGTGACTCGCAGCTAGTTAATTTGTATCCAAGCCACGTCTATACAGGAGTTTCCAGTTTGAATAAAACGAGCCTTTGTCGGGTCACAGTTTTTCCTTTTATAAAAAAGCGAGGGAAATAAAACGCCTTTTCCACCTTACTCACATATGTTAGAAATATTCTTTTTGTAAATTAGGCTCGGAATAATATCATAATTTTGTCGTATCTATGTAAGCTCATTCGCATTTTTCATCTCAGTCTTGGCTGTTAATTCATGTTTTATTTTTTCAGGCATTCAGTTCAGACTGAATTATTTGTTCTTATTTGTATTTTATGTGGTAGGTATACACTTTTTTAACGAATGTTGGATCTTTTATTTCTAGAAATTCGAACTCTCCTATATTTCTGTAGTGAAACAAAAATATAGCTGATCAAATGTAACAAATTAAAATTCGTCTAAAAATTAAGAGAGGTACATTATAGCGTTATTTTGTTCAATGAGCAGGTCGACTGGGGAAGTACACACAGCTACAAAAAAGCTATACATTTCTAGTATAAGCTGACCTTCCATAATACGGAAATCCTATACAATGCGAGATCAGCTTATACTGGAAATTTATAGCTTGATCTGTAGCCGCTGAATGTAGAGTTTCTAGGCGTGAGTAAGGTCGTCATTGCTCATTGGGCAGTAATACGTGAATGATGCCTCATGTGTTGCAAGCGTCCATATTGCTATGGTAACCGATTACCATCAAGCGGACCGTACGCTTGTTTACCGAGTTCGTCATATAAAAGTTAAAATCAACATTGGAAGGGAGTTGGGATTCGCAGCCTTCCGAACGTACGAGTAACCCTTCGAATCTCGAAACAGAGTACCGTCAAAATATTTTTTTTTAACTTTAATTTTCCCAACATTTCAATACACTAAAAGAAGCATTCATAAAGATTATCTTATATTCTTACGTCTCGAAAAAGCACAAATTTTAATTAAGCCGATTATTTAAGGCCTTGGACTGAAGATTTAAAATGTTATTAACCCAATTATTTTCCCCTGAAGCTCTGGACACTTAGCCTAAATATATGAGGGGTGGAACTTAATTAGTTAACAAAACTAAACACGTGCGTTTACGTGACGATAGTTAGGGTTCCCACTCGTGCGAAAATTACTTTGTCTACGTAGGTACAGTTTGTGGACAGTTGACTAACATTGTTAACTGAATGTGTTTGGAAACTCTGTTAGTGTTCAGGGCTTAAGATCTAGGTTTAGGTTTGTAAATATCAGAGAGGATGGTTTTAGCTACGTATGCTATATTTCTAAGTGAGTCTTTAGTGAGTGACTGTGGTATCTATCTTTAGAATTTCTATATCTAAACTACCGACCCTTTATATTATCTTAGCTTGTGTCTTGTTTATAAAGCGGTAGATTCCTTGAACCAATTCAGTTGTCGTGAAAGACACTTTGTGAAAGGGACATTCTGCAAATGGTACGTTTTACGCGTGATAGAATTTGCGAAGTGGTCATTTTGCGTTGGTACATTAGATATATTCCTAAGTCAATTCTACATTATCGTAAATTATATCTTTGTTTTAGATTTCGTCCCCCATCATTCGAAGGTGATATAACGACAGAAGAAACCATCATAGATGCAGACACGGGATCCACAGTCATATTTGATTGCCGAGTAACAGCGTTGAGAGATAAAACGGTATGTGATAGCGTGACCTAAGAGATATGTTACTTAATGTCTTCATTTTACTTAGTGTAGGGCTTAGTTTGACCACAATATTGACATGGTGATGATGTGCACAAACACTAGAATAGATTAACGCGCATTTACTACGAACCCTCTACGCCATTATTCGTCTCAAAAACCAATAATATTGGTGGATCGCTGCGCGCACGCCATACAATGCTTTTAGAGTGTACTACATAGGCGGTTCGTGCATCGTGCGCGCGACCAGTCTTTGTGAATTTTTTTCAACGAGCACTTTGATCATCGAAGAACGTGCTTGCATATTGCGTGGACGCGGCATTACGCAGACATAATTTCCTTACGATGTTTCTTTCACCGAAAGCTCAAACTCATTGTAAATTTCGAATCCGCAACCTTCGCCACAGGATTCCACGTCATTAACTTTTTCTGCAATTTCCATAATGCGGAACTTATTACAGACTCCTACTTCTTATGCTGATATCAGTTTTCAAACACTGAAATTTTTTATTTAGGCACCGACCATCAATAAAATGAGGAAGATATATATCTTCCTTCTACATAATTAATATAAATATATAAGAATAATTTTAATGCGATACCTATGTAGATATTATAGAATTAATTAATTAAAGTTGCAGCCTTTGCCGCAACTTTACAAGACTTATGTGAAGTACTGCCTCGCTCTGTTGTGCACTCCGAGCTTTTTGGAAGCCAGCTTAACCTTATCTTCTAAGTGAATTCGGAACAAAACATCGCTAGAAATGTCGACGCCAAGGATCCCGATGCTTTTACTGATGTTCAAGGACGTGTTCTTGAATTGTGGAGACACAGACCATGGGCGGTGAAAGCGTAGGCATGGGTCTTAGTGGAGTTGAAATGGACTAGGTTTAGTCAACCCCAATCAGAGACACTACTTAGTGTAGTCTCGATTTCAGAGACAAGCCGTTCGCGGCTTTCCTCCACCACGGAACGAGGAATATTTGCACGGCCAGTGTAATGAGCGTCCCCTGTACTATCGTCCGCATACCATATTTTACCGTGTCACATTATGCAATTCACAGTTTCCATACAAACTGTCATGAAAATTTCAATAGATTATTATGGAATAGTACTGGGGTGCTCATCTAATTTAGACGCTGACTGTACGTCAACTACACATATATCTTTTGAAAGGACCTGACGTCTAATTTATAAAATGTCAGATTTATTCGAGGAAACATTTCCCCTATAAGTAAACAGCGTGATATTAATTCTGCTACCAACCATGTTCATGTCACGCTACGGCATTCTGTCGAATGAAATAGGTAATTACTATGTTTAAAATGTATTCAATTATGTTTCACATAAATAAACTAGAACTACTTTTAATACTGGATTTATTCATATTACGGTCAATATTATTTTCTCTAATATTGGTTTCCTGCATTAAGTGCACGTTAATGCAGTCACGTCACTCTATTTGCTGTAAGTAATTATGTTTCGCAGCTTTAATGTCAGTGGACACCTCTAACGCCCCGATCAAATGGATTATAGACAGTGATTATTTATTCATAACAAGTGATGAACGTAAAACTTCCAATAATAAATTGGAAGACGTGAATGAACTGAATAATGTTTCATTAGTGAACAGTACCAAAGTGCGTGGATCTAAATCACTTAGATTTACTTCTCAATTATTTAAAGAAGATAGATACACGTTAGTTTGTCTAATGGCAGAAGCGTGAGCACCCTTTATGTTAAAAGATGGACAAAGTTAAGGATTGGATAATTTCTGAATAATAATAATCGTAATATCTCTGAATATGTCATCGATATAATCTAAGCGAATCTAATTATAGCAGATATAAAAGCACTAGAAGTTAGGGAACAATGCATATATCACCATAACATTTTAAATAATCCAATAATATTGTAGAATGTCTTTTGTTGCAGGTGTCTTGGCTCAGAGTCTCCGACGATGAAAACTTGGAGCTTCTTACTGTGGATTTAGAAACACACACAGCTGATGCCAGGTAATGTCTTAGTTCTCAAATTGCATTTCTTAAGTAGCTTTTGGCAAAGATTCTTGTATTTATCTCTTTAGTTGCTCTTATAGAATTTCAGCGGTTAGCGGTTTTTCTTCTGCCAAAAAAGTTACATTGGAAATGTTCGCTTGTGTTGGGTTTGGCCTTTGGGAATGAGAAAAAATTAAATAGGCCACGTGCGATGTTCATTCCTGAACGAAAAATCCGTGTGTGAAAATATACAAAAAAAAATACCCGATAAAAATATACAAAACATAAAATATACATAAAATAAAAATAAAACTTTCAGACGTTTTTTGATTGGAATTAGTGGTATAGAAGTACAAAATATAAGCTTATATGATAAATGTAAGCGCTTGTGGTGTAGCATGATTAGCCGTTCTTAATCGATCGGCAAAGCTAAGCTACCACCGTCGTAGTCGGTACCTGGATGGGTGACCGCCTAGTGGTATTTCAAATCGAGCGTTTCCGTGCTTTGGAAGGCACGTAAAGCCGTTGGTCCCGGTTATCACTTAATTGTGATAGTCGTTAAGCTAGTTGAATGCCTCCTAGGCGACTTGAAAAATTCCAACAGTAGGTTGACCACTAGCCTACCTCCCCGTTCCGCAGTAGGCATGCGTGGTGGAGTATTGCCCATTCCCTTTCACCCTCATTTGTGAAAGGAGGCCTGTGCTCAGCAGTGGGACATTAAGATGATGATGATGATAAATGTGTGCTTCGAGGAACTTTTTGACTTGGTGCCATCGTCAACTTTTTTCCATCGCACCGCTCGCTGTCGATGCGAAGCTCATATATCCTCTAGCTACCTCAGTCGTTGCTACAATTCAGGTTAATGTCTTATTGCGGATCATCAGGATGTGGAATGAGCTCCCCATTACGGTTTTCCTGTCGCGCAATGACATGAGGTTCCTCAAAGAACCTGCAAATAATTATTCAAGCTGGGCAATACATAAGCAATCCCTTGGTATGTAAATATAGTATTACTACTAGGACTTAATACCAACAAGTCTTCGAACATTAAAAATAATTATATTTTATTCCTACAGGTACAGGGTAGACCTAGCAGGAGAGAACTGGAGGCTGGCTTTATCATATGCGAAGACCCAGGACTCTGGAATTTACTGCTGTCATGTGTCCACACATCCGCCTATGCTAAGGCGTTTCAGGCTTACTGTTCACCGTAAGTTATTTTATCAGCATACAGATGTTTAAAACACACAAATATTAATATTAAAATAAAATATCTTTATATTAATATTAATATTTGTTTGGAGTTTACAAAAATTTATCAACTCATTATCTGAGAATAAATGCTGCACGAAATCCACAGCACTTTATTCCAATATAAACATTTTATCACAGCTAACATTTTTTCACAGCGCCGGCAATAAGAATGAGTAAAGAGGCTTTCTTGGAGAGCGGTGAAACCCTCTCCCTCAAGTGCTCTATATTGCACTTGCACCCTGGCGAAGTGGTGCCTGAAATGCATTGGTTCAGGGGAAATAGTTCCACTTCTCTTGACGAGGTGAGGGGCGGGGTGTTGATTGAGACTGATCATCTGACTTTAACGAGTCATTTGCAGGTTTGTCTTTGAACCTATTTAGCAGGTATATAGGCTGAATTTTTCAATTGGGCATGCATGGCCAAATCCTTAAGTATTAACGAAAAATTAAGTTATAGCCAAAGATTAACGAAAAATTAGTTAAAGTTGAAAAAATCTTTGAAATATAAAATAGTATTCTCTTAAAAAGTTAGTCTTTCTCTTTAGTTTTTCATCAAACATTACATTCCCGAATTTGATCCTTATAAGCGAAACTGGATGGTAAAATAATCAAAACGTGTTTTTTTTTTCTAAATCCACGCTTTCGAATCCCGGCTCGGCTTTTTTTGAAAATCGAAGTAAGTTTTTATCATAATCGGCCTCTAGATCCATTGGAGCATTTTTTGGTATTCCACTTTAGGATTTGGCCATCCATGCCCACTTGGAAAATTCATCCTGTATACTTAGACCTCTAACAAATAATAGTGTAAATTACTTTCTTAAAGGATCTCAAATACAGTAGCAATTGTGTAATACGGCGCTTTTATGGCCTAGAAAAATTACAACGAAAAAATAAAAATAGCCCTAGGCCTTAATTAGAGCATTAAGAGAGAACACCCTAGTCATATACAAGTCTACGTAATTATGTCTGTAAATGTTTATATTCAGTTGAGATAACAGAGCGTATGATATTTACAGTATGATAGCCATGGGTTAAGTGGTAATGGGGTGTGTCCTCAGTATAAGCGAGGAGCGAATTAGTAACCGCTGATTCGATTTATGCAAAAAATATTCGAAGGTTTAAGACAAACATAATAAATGCACAGATAAAATATATTTTTTAGCTATTGCATTACATTAATAAAAGCTTATTTTTGTATTTTTAATAATAATACATACAGTAATAGGTAACATTAACAGCACAGCAAGGAAAAATAATAATATTTGTTATTTTTTATACAATAATAATGGTCATTTTACTATCAAAAATACCATTTAAATTGAACAGTAACGATCGATATGAACCTTATCGTGAGGAAATCCCGTATTTTTGGGTTAGATCATATACAATAAAATAGCATTTTCCTCTACACTTAATTACTTGCTCGCCATCAACGGGGCCCAGCCCTAAACTACGCAGAAGCCCTTGTAATTTTACCTCCCTGTTCAGGCTAAATTGCCGTAATATATTTGCGGGGTAAAGTGTAAGTGGCGACTTAAATATTCTCCCCTACTTAAGGCGTGAGTGGTGATACATATAAAACACAATCTTTTCTTAAAAAAAATATGCGCGAAAATGGAAGCAGATATTTTTGCATGGTGTGCGGAAAATTTGTTTATTTTTTTATAAAAACAAAGAAGGAAGATGATAAAGGTTTTTGAATATTTTTTTTATCCAGCTATAAGCTTCACTGAATTTTATTTTATAAGGTTAAAAAATAAATTCACTAAACGACGGGAAACTGCTTTATTATCAATATTTTATTAAAATCATAATTTTTATTATACCATATTATTGTTATCTTATGCTTTTTGTAATCGTAAGCGACATTAAACCAGTTTTTCAAAATAGTATGATAATAATTTAATAAAGCTTCCGAATATTATAAATAACCTTAAAATAATAAAAAAAATGCCAATGAGACCATGTTCCATCTCATGTGACGACAATCTCACCATGGTCAATGGTCATGATGTGGCCAAAAGTGTTGAGTACACAAAACGTAGAAAGTACCACGTAGCCAGTCAGGCGGGTACCACAAAATACCCTACTATCTATTTATTTATTTATATTTTATTAGATAATCCAACAGCGTACTTTAGACACAAATTCAAAACAATTGGTATTTACAATAAGGCCAAGAAATGGTTACACGAATTACTAATTAATATCATACGTTGATGTTAAGCTATCAAAAACAATTTTAAAAAAGTTTATAAAAAAAATATAAAAAAAACCCACTGGAATTTGGAATACAATTTAAACGCAACTTATAAATAGGTACAATACAAAAAAAACAACATATATGAGGGGTGTGTGATGTGGGGTGTATTTGTGTGTATTTGTACGGCTATCACTAGTTTTAATAATTATCTGTGACAATCGTAGGTGGCGCGCCTGAAAGTAGAAGATGCCGGTAACTACACCTGCGCCCTTCGAGCCCCTTTACAAATGAGGGCTGTAGCAAGAGTACATGTATTGCAAGGTCTGTATACTGTCATACATTAATTATTTAAATTATGGTTAGGTTTACGCCATAATAAAAATCAAATATATTTTAAAAAAACAAATATAGTTTTGTCGCTAAACGCGATAATAGTCGCGCTGATAACAGTCAATATGAAAATGTAACTTAGATAAATATATAAGAATTTTATATAACTTGCAAAATGGTAGTTAATACAGGAATGCGGATTGATCAGAAAATGGATTGCCTATTAAAAAAAATAAAAACAATGTATAATAATATCATTACTATAACTGCTACTGGATCTACTAAACTCGATACGCGTACACTCCACCAGATTGTACCTACATCTTCCATCACGCTAGGTACACTTTGTGCATTTAGGAGAGGTGGACCTGGACATTATCTTATTTTAGTTTGGCTGCGGATAAAAATCCTTCTTTTATACACATAAAAAATTAAGCAAAACCACACCATGATAATATGGTTGACGCCATAGATATACGGGTGGATACGACAATATTACAACAAATGAAACCACGTAAAGTACTCATCAATACGATTAACTTTTACTAAGAGAACAACTTCGCAAAAAAAAACTACAGCTTTTCATACATTTTTTCCGAGGAGACATGTACCTTTTGTATGAAAAGCTGTAGTTTTTTTTGCGATTTCGAAGTTGGTGGACTTTACGTGGTTTCATTTATTGTCGTATCCACCCCGTATAAAACCCGATACGCGTACACTCCACCAGATTGTGATGTACCTACATCTTCCATCACACTACACTTTGTGCATTTAGGAAAGGTGGACCTGGACATTATCTTATTTTAGTTTGGCTGCGGATAAAAATCCTTCTTTTATACACATAAAAAATTAAGCAAAACCACACCATGATAATATGGTTGACGCCATAGATATACGGGTGGATACGACAATATTACAACAAATGAAACCACGTAAAGTACTCATCAATACGATTAACTTTTACTAAGAGAACAACTTCGCAAAAAAAAACTACAGCTTTTCATACATTTTTTCCGAGGAGACATGTACCTTTTGTATGAAAAGCTGTAGTTTTTTTTGCGATTTCGAAGTTGGTGGACTTTACGTGGTTTCATTTATTGTCGTATCCACCCCGTATAAAACCCGATACGCGTACACTCCACCAGATTGTGATGTACCTACATCTTCCATCACACTACACTTTGTGCATTTAGGAAAGGTGGACCTGGACATAATCTTATTTTAGTTTGGCTGCAGATAAAAATCCTTCTTTTATACACATAAAAAATTAAGCAAACCCACACCATGATAATATGGTTGACGCCATAGATATACGGGTGGATACGACAATACTACAACAAATGAAACCACGTAAAGTACTCATCAATACGATTCACTTTTACTAAGAGAACAACTTCGCAAAAAAAAACTACAGCTTTTCATACATTTTTTCCGAGGAGACATGTACCTTTTGTATGAAAAGCTGTAGTTTTTTTTGCGATTTCGAAGTTGGTGGACTTTACGTGGTTTCATTTATTGTCGTATCCACCCCGTATAGTTAAAATAGTAAATAGTTATTTTTTAATTATTAAGGAAAGTACCTATATTAACTTAGCTGAATGTGTTTCATAATGAACTTAATTGTGTGTTATTTATTTTATTTAAAAACATTTAACAAAATTGAAAATTACAAGAAGCAATATTATTTACATATTTAATAACGCTTTACAGTAATTAGTTTATTATTCCGGAAATAAAAGAGAATAAATTAAACGGGCTGATTACTTTTAAGTGTAATTTTTATTGATTTTCAGTTTACTTCGGATATAATAATTAATTTATCTGAAAACCGTACGAGATGAATGTCCAAGGATTATTATATTATTTGGTCCTAAAGATTATTTTGAATGACATTAAGCTAAGCAAAGTAACAAAATGTCTATAGGTATTCATAAAATAATGGTGATGAAAACGATCTTCTTGTTTCTTAACTACCGACAACATCGTTTATGTGAATCATAATTAACAGAGCCCCGTATAAAGCTACAGTCATTTTATAAGCGGGATAAGACACAATAGAAATGTGTACGAAGTAAAATATTCGTGGAACTATGCATGAGTACAACAATATCATTAATTTAGTCCAAAATGGCTTTTACTACATTTATTCATTTGAAGTCGCTATAAAACATCATATAAATTTGCGAAGATTTCAAAGAATACTGTAAAATTATCATAATTAATTCCATCATCAACAATAATTTTTAGTTTTTCTTAATTGCACTAGAATTCGACCAAGGTTTTGAGATGTTTTTCCTTTGACACCACATGCGTAGCTCGTATCAATAAGCCAGACCGTCACACATATTTGTCCATATCTTGAAAACTACTGAACAGATTTCGATGAAACTTATACTGTTCCCTAAGTTAAAGTAAATGTAAACCAATAAAAAAAGAATGGTGTAACCATCGGATTAATATCTTCGGAGATATGCGTGGACAAACATACATACACCTATGAAATTTTGTATATTTGTTTGGAAGCCCTAATAGATTATGATATGTGAATATATTGCAGTTCCAATAATTACATACATACGTGTCAAATTGATAATCTCCTTTTTTAAGAAGTCGATTAAAAAATACTTCGGTTGTTCACCGCTCTCGCTTATAAACGTGGCACAGCCCCATAACCTGGAGTTAACTTCAGCTGAACACTTAACTACTGCTATCCAACACCGGCCGTTAGTAAACCTAGAACAAAGCCAGACAAGATGTTGTAAAGTCTAACTCATAGATGCAAAGCCGTCCATCTTACTAGACAAAGGAACAAGAGCTTTATTGCGAATTCTCTGTTAAATAGCGGAGATAATTTCAAAAAGGAAACTATTTAAACTTAATCCTAAAGATTGCAATTCGTGATGTAAAAAATTAAGATTAGTTAAAAAAAACAACAGCCGCAGCCAAATAACTTTATGTCGTATTCCTGCGCTTAAGTAAGGTCGCTAGAGCTCATTGGGGAAGGGTCGGTAACGCGTGAGTAGACAGAGTAGTGTTCGCCGCCGTATACCGTGTGTTGGAAGCGTACATATGGGTACGGTCACCGTTACCGTGTGTTGCAAGCGTACATATGGCTACGGTCACCGTTACCGTGTATTGCAAGCTTACATATGGCTACGGTCACCGTTACCGTGTGTTGCAAGCGTACATATGGCTACGGTCACCGTTACCGTGTGTTGCAAGCGTACATATGGCTATGGTCACCGTTACCGTGTGTTGCAAGCGTACATATGGCGTAGACAATTATAGATACTCCAAAAATCTCTTCACTTGGTACTACACCACTGCTCTTGCACACTGCCCGCATAGCGCCTCTTCTTGGAGCTCTGGCTTTAGTCACAACAGGAACATGGACAATAAAGTTATTGATGGTCAAAATGGGGTCGTCCATTAGATAACGGCCATCCAAAATCAAAAGTTTAGGGATATCCACCATGAATCATGTTCCAATATATTTAAAGTTTCTATTTCCTCAGGATCTAGCCTAGCAGAACTACAGAGTGGGGTTAAAACAACGACTAGCTATTTGAGTCTCCTACTGGCTTCCCTGTTGGTGGCATTCGGGAGTCTATACGGTGATGTGAGGTGACCTCCTTAGATATCGTAGGGAGAGAAACTTCGGAATCCAAGACTGGACGTCGCAAGAATTTTGGGAACAAATTTTATAATATGCTTTGATGCACATAGGTTGATTACTTTAAGGGAAAAACACGTTCGTTTATTTTTCCAAAATGAGAATAAAGAATGTTCATATCAAATGATACTGTATTTTGTACAAACAATACTGTTTTAATTAAATTATTGTATTCATAATTTTTAAAATAATATATCACGACTATGGAATTGAAAAATAAATAATTACAATCAACTGCATTAATTCTTGCCTCTCCAGTGTTTCGAGTGTATCGGGGATCCTTAACAAAACATGCAAATACCGTCCAAGGATCCCTCAGTAAGGACCATTTAGTGAAAGTGTAAATAAATTGTAAAAATAAACGTATCAACTACTGTATTGTTATATTAAATATAATTTTAGTATCATTATCACTTTATAAATCTGTAGTCAGTGACATATCACTAAAATATCTTAATCTTCATATCACTTGTAATGCACTATTCTATGTTTCATTTTCACACTACACTTAATGTTATCAAAAGCAGATACTTATCCATATTATTAATAATAAAATCTCTACTAATATTATTATGTGCGAAAGATTTTGTTTATTTGTTACCGCACACAGTTCTGTAATAGCTGAACGAATTTCCGAGAATACTGGGTAATATTTATAAACAACAAAATAAATTCATATCAATTGCTGGAATCGGCAAATTTATCAGTATCATATCAATTTCACAGTAAAAAAAACTAAACTTTAGGTAATGATCTGATGTCTATGTTTAATTTTACAATTAGTTCATTAGCCTGGTTATGCTTATATTGTTGTGTTTATTAAGTAACTGATGCTGGAAAAATAATTATATTCAATTTCGACTCTATGCCTAATGGATTTGATTATGTATAGTACCATTGATTTATATTTAGTATTATAATAATAATTAATTTTCTCTGATGATGTTATACTGATATATATTTTATTGATGATACGACGTGTTGGACGTAGATATTTCAAATAGTACGTCATTTTAAGGACGTCATTTAAAACAGAAAAAAACTGCAGGCTTTTTATTGCCCGGTTCCTATAAAAAAAAACGAATCATTTTGCTTACCAATGGTAGGTTTTTTTATTTCTTATGCCAATAAACTATTATTATAATTATTTCCAAACTGGGTATATAGATGATTTCGTAAGCTAATTTTACCTGTGATAGCTACTTCCATGTGGGAGGGTGTGCTATGTAAGCTTTGAGGTATTTGCTTCATTATTAGTAAAGATATAAGAGTCTTAATTTTAACCGATAACGGTCCGTAAATTTTAGGAATCGGCCTTATATCATACAATGATGACCTGTAACAAACTGTCAAACAGGTAAACAATAGTAATTATGTTATTGGTCCGCTAATTAAACAAATAACATGATCGAAAACTATTTAAATTTAGCAAATGAGTTTTCATTTTAAAACAAAAACCACTCATGCTCCAATTAATTTGTTTTCAACTCTTACCATTGATGTAGACCAGAGCTTCCCAAACTTTTTTTCGTAGACCACTTTCAAAATTTTCTGGTTTCGGTGGACCTCCTGCTGCGATATTTCTACTATATTCCCAAAACTCGTCAAAACATTTGAAGATTAGATCTATCTAACGTAGACCCCCGTTGAGTCTCCCGTGAACCCCAGGGGGTCCACCTGAACTACTTTGGGAATCACTGATGTAGACTTTTGTGCAACGACGGCAACTAGTTGCGAGTTTACCAACTGTTGTGCTTATTCATGTGATTAATTGCAATTAGGTTATATATCTATAAAGGCATGGAAAGTGCTCCATTCGTTACATGCTCAAGTGACTCCACAACTTAATATCTCAAAGAATATAATAGCTACGATTTATGATTATGTTATATGAGTTTAAATATCAGTGAGCTGGAAAATGGTTGTTCATTGAAATGTTGGAGATCAAACAAATTTGTGGGCGCACGGTATTGAATTATTGTTTATCATTATTATTTATATAAATTATACTAACATGCTCTGCCTCCCATCTATAGTTTAATCTGAATAAAGAATCAGAATATTATAATTATGAAAATTATATTCATTTGAATCCAATATTCGCGCTCGTTTATTTACCAACAATGTTCAACAACATCGACAATAATTTCAAATTTTGGGTATGCTATTAAATTTCTCTTTTATGAAAAATCCTTGGTCGAAAAAAATCTATGAGTGATACAGGTTGAATTTATTTTCCAATTTAATTAATTTACCCCTTCGTTAACATATTATAATACAGATAATTATTTAAATTATCATCAATATCGTAATGAAAATTCCTTGAATATATTTGATTTAGAGTTTAGTAACTGGAACAATTACACTGAGTACTTTTGTGTAATATTATTTTTTAATTACCTACCATTTGAAGTAGCCAAAATAGCGACAGGTTGCTAATTGGTTATCTAAGATTGGATACTTTGGATAGTATTTCATGTAATTTTTTAAAAATGCAAATTAAAAGTAGATTTTTTAAATTTACATAACCGTTTAATTTCAAAATAATGATTGAAACAAATAACATGTCATTATACAGTTCTAACACATCGTATTCATCTTAAATAATCTAGTGGAGGATATCACAAAAACTGTATCAATAAAATGTCATAGTGTACGTAACATTTCATGTAAATAATATAAAATACCATATAATTTTACTAAACACTACTTTATCTATAAAATCACTTAGTGATATAAATCCATCATTTTTTTTATATTTGATATGACTTAAAATTTATGTCATCTTGCGCAATAACTGAAATGTTCAGTAATATTTTATTTACACGATTAATTAGTCAGTGGGTAAGTTATGGATCCATCTATCCTTTTGCGATTGTGGAGTAATATTTGATATTACATTTCTCATAGTTAGTATCAAATAATACCACAATCCGCAGAATAAAACATAGATCGAAATATTGTTTATGGGCGTAAGTGCCACTTAATCGTAACCACTGAGTATTAACAGCTATTAATTCAGCGAATATACTATTTAATTATATAATTTATTTGGATACTCTTTTAAGAAAGGTATATTTAAATGACAAAAATATTTTCCAAAATTAAATTCTGTACATTTGTATGTACACTGACTATACTATATTACAATTATTCATGAAATGAATTTAAGTTACCTTATACCATAAAATAAAAAATGCAATAAAATTGTAGTTGTTAAAATTATTTCAATATCAAATTATTATAATAATTGTTAGAGTTCAGAATTAAATTAATTTAGGAAATATTCATTAAATGCTAGTCAATCAATTATACACTTAATTTTAACTGAATAATGTTAGAAATATCATTTGCTATGTAAAACACTGAAAAAAATATACACATTAAGTTTTTTTTTTTTTTTAAATTAAATATTGGATTAAATTCTATCGGGATTAAACTATCATAATTCAAAAATCTCGTTTACGCCGAGTAAATAAATTACAATTTATTTTATACATGTTCTGAGGAGGTTATGAACTTATACAAGAGTTTGTATAAGGTAGTAAACAAATCTTTATTATATTGCCGTCAACATTGGAACGAGATATGATACGAAATTCTGTTATAAAATGAGATATATTGTACGTTCATTCCTCCATCTCAGACTAAGATTTTATTTACTCTACGTGTATGCTAAATTTTCTTTTCATTTAAAGTTCAATTTTAAACGTATAATGTTTAGTTTATATTTAATAATGGCAAATGATATTTAATTTTCAATATTAAAACATATCGGTGCTTTTGTTGACTGTTGATTTAGCATATTATTAAATAATATACCTAATTTTAATATTGATTAATGTGTACCATATTGTGATATAATAAGAGTTTTTAATAAAAGTTTATGGAAAATTGAATACATGTTTAATTCAATCCGTCCCGATTTTTTTGGAAACCTCTTTGAATCTCCAGACAAGCGTATTCTGATTTACAAAAAGATAGGAAACTACAATGTTTATAGTCTAGCCTTTGTAAAAAAAGTACAACATCCTTTTCTCGTTCAGAAAAACATAATGATGTTTTTGTACACAAAAGAGATTTTAATCAAGCCCTTAAAAAGGCATAAAAAATAAAATGGGAACATTTAAATATAGAGACATTTTTAATCGTAATTACTCTAACAGCTGAAGCGTTTCATTGGTTGATTTGAATTTCAAATGATTGGTTTAATAAAACTGCCTTTATAAAGTGCTTTTTCCCCTCTTACACGATTCAAACGGTGGTTTTATGACATATTTTACTTAATTACATCGTGAGCTCAATATACTTTATGTTGTTTGAGTTTTTACCCGACTGACCCGGAAGGAGGGTTATGTTTTTCGAGTGTATGTATGTATGTATGTATGTATGTATGTATGTATGTATGTATGTATGTCTATTTCTTTGTGCCGCTCTGCAGCCTAAACGGCTTGATGGATTTAAGCATATGAGGTGTCGTTAGATTCGTCTTGACTGGGGGAGTGTCATCTTAATATATAAAATGATAAACTGATTGTTGATATATCAGCCCACAGCCCAAACCGCTGGACCTAGAGATTTGAAATTTTGCACAAAGATACCTTATACAGTGGAGGCATCCACTAAGGAAGGATTTTTGGAAATTCCACCCCTAAGAGGGTAAAATAGGGGATGACAGTTTGTATGCAAGTCCGTCAGTTATGAAGTTAGGATCTTCAAATTTTGTGTTTAGGCTGACGATTGAAAATTAATGTGTAGTTATCTCAGCGTTTGTGATAATTCTACCACCAAAGGGAGGAAAAGGGGGATGAAGTTGGGTATGCAAGTCCTCCAATTTCAAAATAAACTTCACTAAATGTATTATTATACGGTGTAGGCATCCACTAAGGAAGGATTATTGGAAATTCCACCCCTAACAGGGTAAAATAAGGGATGAAAGTTTGTATGCAAGTCCGTCAGTTTTGAAGTTAGGATCTTCAAATTTTGTGTTTAGGCTGACGATTGAAAATTAATATATAGTTATCTCAGCGTTTGTAATAATTACACCACCGAAGGGAGGAAAAGGGGGATGAAGTTGTGTATGCAAGTCCTTCAATTTCAAAGTAAACTTCACTAAATGTATTATTATATGGTGTAGGCATCCACTAAGGAAGGATTTTTGGAAACTCCACCCCTAACAGGGTAAAATAAGGGATGAAAGTTTGTATGCAAGTCCGTCAGTTTTGATGTTAGGATCTTCAAATTTTGTGTTTAGGCTGACGATTGAAAATTAATGTATAGTTATCTCAGCGTTTGTGATTATTCCACCACCGAAGGGAGGAAAAGGGGGATGAAGTTGTGTATGCAAGTCCTTCAATTTCAAGTAAACTTCACTAAATTTAATATTATACAGTGTAGGTATTCAGTAAGGAAGGATTTTTGGAAATTCCACTCCTAGGGGGGTAAAATAGGGGATGAAAGTTTGTATGAAAGTTCGTCAGTTTTGAAGTTAGGATCTTCAAATTTTGTATTTAGGCTAACGATTGAATTCATTTGATTGGTTTCAGCTTTTTTGACAATTCCACCCCGACAGGGTGAAAAGGTATGGGATGTATGTAAGTCATTCAGTTTCAAAGTAAACGTCACTTAATATATTATTACACAGTGTAGGCAACCACTAAGGATTTTTGGATATTCCATCCTTAAAGGGGTAAAATAGGGGATGCAAGTTTATATGAAAGTCCATCAGTTTCGAAGTTAATACCTTAAAATTTTGTGTTTAGGTTGACAATTGAAAATTAATTTATATGTGCCTCAACGTTTTTGATAATACCGATCCCGAAAGGGTAAAAAGGGGGATGAATTTGTGTATGGAAATACACTAAATATGGTTATAAACTAACGCAACGAATATCGGTGTTGTTGGAATTTGAACCCTTAAGGAGTGAAAAGGGGGATTAAATTTAGTATATGAAGTTCATTATTTTCGGAGTGAAAATTTCAAAATTTATTATTTCGGCTTATGGTATTGGCGTATTGAAATGACTCGCCTAAACAACATCAGGAAAAAGAGAGGAATCGGTATTAAAACAAAGATCCGGTTAACACGAGCATTGGTATTCCTCATTTTTATGTAATAAAAATCAAATATATTTTAAAAAAACAAATATAGTTTTGTCGCTAAACGCGATAATAGTCGCGCTGATAACAGTCAATATGAAAATGTAACTTAGATAAATATATAAGAATTTTATATAACTTGCAAAATGGTAGTTAATACAGGAATGCGGATTGATCAGAAAATGGATTGCCTATTAAAAAAAATAAAAACAATGTATAATAATATCATTACTATAACTGCTACTGGATCTACTAAACTCGATACGCGTACACTCCACCAGATTGTACCTACATCTTCCATCACGCTAGGTACACTTTGTGCATTTAGGAGAGGTGGACCTGGACATTATCTTATTTTAGTTTGGCTGCGGATAAAAATCCTTCTTTTATACACATAAAAAATTAAGCAAAACCACACCATGATAATATGGTTGACGCCATAGATATACGGGTGGATACGACAATATTACAACAAATGAAACCACGTAAAGTACTCATCAATACGATTAACTTTTACTAAGAGAACAACTTCGCAAAAAAAAACTACAGCTTTTCATACATTTTTTCCGAGGAGACATGTACCTTTTGTATGAAAAGCTGTAGTTTTTTTTGCGATTTCGAAGTTGGTGGACTTTACGTGGTTTCATTTATTGTCGTATCCACCCCGTATAAAACCCGATACGCGTACACTCCACCAGATTGTGATGTACCTACATCTTCCATCACACTACACTTTGTGCATTTAGGAAAGGTGGACCTGGACATTATCTTATTTTAGTTTGGCTGCGGATAAAAATCCTTCTTTTATACACATAAAAAATTAAGCAAAACCACACCATGATAATATGGTTGACGCCATAGATATACGGGTGGATACGACAATATTACAACAAATGAAACCACGTAAAGTACTCATCAATACGATTAACTTTTACTAAGAGAACAACTTCGCAAAAAAAAACTACAGCTTTTCATACATTTTTTCCGAGGAGACATGTACCTTTTGTATGAAAAGCTGTAGTTTTTTTTGCGATTTCGAAGTTGGTGGACTTTACGTGGTTTCATTTATTGTCGTATCCACCCCGTATAAAACCCGATACGCGTACACTCCACCAGATTGTGATGTACCTACATCTTCCATCACACTACACTTTGTGCATTTAGGAAAGGTGGACCTGGACATAATCTTATTTTAGTTTGGCTGCAGATAAAAATCCTTCTTTTATACACATAAAAAATTAAGCAAACCCACACCATGATAATATGGTTGACGCCATAGATATACGGGTGGATACGACAATACTACAACAAATGAAACCACGTAAAGTACTCATCAATACGATTCACTTTTACTAAGAGAACAACTTCGCAAAAAAAAACTACAGCTTTTCATACATTTTTTCCGAGGAGACATGTACCTTTTGTATGAAAAGCTGTAGTTTTTTTTGCGATTTCGAAGTTGGTGGACTTTACGTGGTTTCATTTATTGTCGTATCCACCCCGTATAGTTAAAATAGTAAATAGTTATTTTTTAATTATTAAGGAAAGTACCTATATTAACTTAGCTGAATGTGTTTCATAATGAACTTAATTGTGTGTTATTTATTTTATTTAAAAACATTTAACAAAATTGAAAATTACAAGAAGCAATATTATTTACATATTTAATAACGCTTTACAGTAATTAGTTTATTATTCCGGAAATAAAAGAGAATAAATTAAACGGGCTGATTACTTTTAAGTGTAATTTTTATTGATTTTCAGTTTACTTCGGATATAATAATTAATTTATCTGAAAACCGTACGAGATGAATGTCCAAGGATTATTATATTATTTGGTCCTAAAGATTATTTTGAATGACATTAAGCTAAGCAAAGTAACAAAATGTCTATAGGTATTCATAAAATAATGGTGATGAAAACGATCTTCTTGTTTCTTAACTACCGACAACATCGTTTATGTGAATCATAATTAACAGAGCCCCGTATAAAGCTACAGTCATTTTATAAGCGGGATAAGACACAATAGAAATGTGTACGAAGTAAAATATTCGTGGAACTATGCATGAGTACAACAATATCATTAATTTAGTCCAAAATGGCTTTTACTACATTTATTCATTTGAAGTCGCTATAAAACATCATATAAATTTGCGAAGATTTCAAAGAATACTGTAAAATTATCATAATTAATTCCATCATCAACAATAATTTTTAGTTTTTCTTAATTGCACTAGAATTCGACCAAGGTTTTGAGATGTTTTTCCTTTGACACCACATGCGTAGCTCGTATCAATAAGCCAGACCGTCACACATATTTGTCCATATCTTGAAAACTACTGAACAGATTTCGATGAAACTTATACTGTTCCCTAAGTTAAAGTAAATGTAAACCAATAAAAAAAGAATGGTGTAACCATCGGATTAATATCTTCGGAGATATGCGTGGACAAACATACATACACCTATGAAATTTTGTATATTTGTTTGGAAGCCCTAATAGATTATGATATGTGAATATATTGCAGTTCCAATAATTACATACATACGTGTCAAATTGATAATCTCCTTTTTTAAGAAGTCGATTAAAAAATACTTCGGTTGTTCACCGCTCTCGCTTATAAACGTGGCACAGCCCCATAACCTGGAGTTAACTTCAGCTGAACACTTAACTACTGCTATCCAACACCGGCCGTTAGTAAACCTAGAACAAAGCCAGACAAGATGTTGTAAAGTCTAACTCATAGATGCAAAGCCGTCCATCTTACTAGACAAAGGAACAAGAGCTTTATTGCGAATTCTCTGTTAAATAGCGGAGATAATTTCAAAAAGGAAACTATTTAAACTTAATCCTAAAGATTGCAATTCGTGATGTAAAAAATTAAGATTAGTTAAAAAAAACAACAGCCGCAGCCAAATAACTTTATGTCGTATTCCTGCGCTTAAGTAAGGTCGCTAGAGCTCATTGGGGAAGGGTCGGTAACGCGTGAGTAGACAGAGTAGTGTTCGCCGCCGTATACCGTGTGTTGGAAGCGTACATATGGGTACGGTCACCGTTACCGTGTGTTGCAAGCGTACATATGGCTACGGTCACCGTTACCGTGTATTGCAAGCTTACATATGGCTACGGTCACCGTTACCGTGTGTTGCAAGCGTACATATGGCTACGGTCACCGTTACCGTGTGTTGCAAGCGTACATATGGCTATGGTCACCGTTACCGTGTGTTGCAAGCGTACATATGGCGTAGACAATTATAGATACTCCAAAAATCTCTTCACTTGGTACTACACCACTGCTCTTGCACACTGCCCGCATAGCGCCTCTTCTTGGAGCTCTGGCTTTAGTCACAACAGGAACATGGACAATAAAGTTATTGATGGTCAAAATGGGGTCGTCCATTAGATAACGGCCATCCAAAATCAAAAGTTTAGGGATATCCACCATGAATCATGTTCCAATATATTTAAAGTTTCTATTTCCTCAGGATCTAGCCTAGCAGAACTACAGAGTGGGGTTAAAACAACGACTAGCTATTTGAGTCTCCTACTGGCTTCCCTGTTGGTGGCATTCGGGAGTCTATACGGTGATGTGAGGTGACCTCCTTAGATATCGTAGGGAGAGAAACTTCGGAATCCAAGACTGGACGTCGCAAGAATTTTGGGAACAAATTTTATAATATGCTTTGATGCACATAGGTTGATTACTTTAAGGGAAAAACACGTTCGTTTATTTTTCCAAAATGAGAATAAAGAATGTTCATATCAAATGATACTGTATTTTGTACAAACAATACTGTTTTAATTAAATTATTGTATTCATAATTTTTAAAATAATATATCACGACTATGGAATTGAAAAATAAATAATTACAATCAACTGCATTAATTCTTGCCTCTCCAGTGTTTCGAGTGTATCGGGGATCCTTAACAAAACATGCAAATACCGTCCAAGGATCCCTCAGTAAGGACCATTTAGTGAAAGTGTAAATAAATTGTAAAAATAAACGTATCAACTACTGTATTGTTATATTAAATATAATTTTAGTATCATTATCACTTTATAAATCTGTAGTCAGTGACATATCACTAAAATATCTTAATCTTCATATCACTTGTAATGCACTATTCTATGTTTCATTTTCACACTACACTTAATGTTATCAAAAGCAGATACTTATCCATATTATTAATAATAAAATCTCTACTAATATTATTATGTGCGAAAGATTTTGTTTATTTGTTACCGCACACAGTTCTGTAATAGCTGAACGAATTTCCGAGAATACTGGGTAATATTTATAAACAACAAAATAAATTCATATCAATTGCTGGAATCGGCAAATTTATCAGTATCATATCAATTTCACAGTAAAAAAAACTAAACTTTAGGTAATGATCTGATGTCTATGTTTAATTTTACAATTAGTTCATTAGCCTGGTTATGCTTATATTGTTGTGTTTATTAAGTAACTGATGCTGGAAAAATAATTATATTCAATTTCGACTCTATGCCTAATGGATTTGATTATGTATAGTACCATTGATTTATATTTAGTATTATAATAATAATTAATTTTCTCTGATGATGTTATACTGATATATATTTTATTGATGATACGACGTGTTGGACGTAGATATTTCAAATAGTACGTCATTTTAAGGACGTCATTTAAAACAGAAAAAAACTGCAGGCTTTTTATTGCCCGGTTCCTATAAAAAAAAACGAATCATTTTGCTTACCAATGGTAGGTTTTTTTATTTCTTATGCCAATAAACTATTATTATAATTATTTCCAAACTGGGTATATAGATGATTTCGTAAGCTAATTTTACCTGTGATAGCTACTTCCATGTGGGAGGGTGTGCTATGTAAGCTTTGAGGTATTTGCTTCATTATTAGTAAAGATATAAGAGTCTTAATTTTAACCGATAACGGTCCGTAAATTTTAGGAATCGGCCTTATATCATACAATGATGACCTGTAACAAACTGTCAAACAGGTAAACAATAGTAATTATGTTATTGGTCCGCTAATTAAACAAATAACATGATCGAAAACTATTTAAATTTAGCAAATGAGTTTTCATTTTAAAACAAAAACCACTCATGCTCCAATTAATTTGTTTTCAACTCTTACCATTGATGTAGACCAGAGCTTCCCAAACTTTTTTTCGTAGACCACTTTCAAAATTTTCTGGTTTCGGTGGACCTCCTGCTGCGATATTTCTACTATATTCCCAAAACTCGTCAAAACATTTGAAGATTAGATCTATCTAACGTAGACCCCCGTTGAGTCTCCCGTGAACCCCAGGGGGTCCACCTGAACTACTTTGGGAATCACTGATGTAGACTTTTGTGCAACGACGGCAACTAGTTGCGAGTTTACCAACTGTTGTGCTTATTCATGTGATTAATTGCAATTAGGTTATATATCTATAAAGGCATGGAAAGTGCTCCATTCGTTACATGCTCAAGTGACTCCACAACTTAATATCTCAAAGAATATAATAGCTACGATTTATGATTATGTTATATGAGTTTAAATATCAGTGAGCTGGAAAATGGTTGTTCATTGAAATGTTGGAGATCAAACAAATTTGTGGGCGCACGGTATTGAATTATTGTTTATCATTATTATTTATATAAATTATACTAACATGCTCTGCCTCCCATCTATAGTTTAATCTGAATAAAGAATCAGAATATTATAATTATGAAAATTATATTCATTTGAATCCAATATTCGCGCTCGTTTATTTACCAACAATGTTCAACAACATCGACAATAATTTCAAATTTTGGGTATGCTATTAAATTTCTCTTTTATGAAAAATCCTTGGTCGAAAAAAATCTATGAGTGATACAGGTTGAATTTATTTTCCAATTTAATTAATTTACCCCTTCGTTAACATATTATAATACAGATAATTATTTAAATTATCATCAATATCGTAATGAAAATTCCTTGAATATATTTGATTTAGAGTTTAGTAACTGGAACAATTACACTGAGTACTTTTGTGTAATATTATTTTTTAATTACCTACCATTTGAAGTAGCCAAAATAGCGACAGGTTGCTAATTGGTTATCTAAGATTGGATACTTTGGATAGTATTTCATGTAATTTTTTAAAAATGCAAATTAAAAGTAGATTTTTTAAATTTACATAACCGTTTAATTTCAAAATAATGATTGAAACAAATAACATGTCATTATACAGTTCTAACACATCGTATTCATCTTAAATAATCTAGTGGAGGATATCACAAAAACTGTATCAATAAAATGTCATAGTGTACGTAACATTTCATGTAAATAATATAAAATACCATATAATTTTACTAAACACTACTTTATCTATAAAATCACTTAGTGATATAAATCCATCATTTTTTTTATATTTGATATGACTTAAAATTTATGTCATCTTGCGCAATAACTGAAATGTTCAGTAATATTTTATTTACACGATTAATTAGTCAGTGGGTAAGTTATGGATCCATCTATCCTTTTGCGATTGTGGAGTAATATTTGATATTACATTTCTCATAGTTAGTATCAAATAATACCACAATCCGCAGAATAAAACATAGATCGAAATATTGTTTATGGGCGTAAGTGCCACTTAATCGTAACCACTGAGTATTAACAGCTATTAATTCAGCGAATATACTATTTAATTATATAATTTATTTGGATACTCTTTTAAGAAAGGTATATTTAAATGACAAAAATATTTTCCAAAATTAAATTCTGTACATTTGTATGTACACTGACTATACTATATTACAATTATTCATGAAATGAATTTAAGTTACCTTATACCATAAAATAAAAAATGCAATAAAATTGTAGTTGTTAAAATTATTTCAATATCAAATTATTATAATAATTGTTAGAGTTCAGAATTAAATTAATTTAGGAAATATTCATTAAATGCTAGTCAATCAATTATACACTTAATTTTAACTGAATAATGTTAGAAATATCATTTGCTATGTAAAACACTGAAAAAAATATACACATTAAGTTTTTTTTTTTTTTTAAATTAAATATTGGATTAAATTCTATCGGGATTAAACTATCATAATTCAAAAATCTCGTTTACGCCGAGTAAATAAATTACAATTTATTTTATACATGTTCTGAGGAGGTTATGAACTTATACAAGAGTTTGTATAAGGTAGTAAACAAATCTTTATTATATTGCCGTCAACATTGGAACGAGATATGATACGAAATTCTGTTATAAAATGAGATATATTGTACGTTCATTCCTCCATCTCAGACTAAGATTTTATTTACTCTACGTGTATGCTAAATTTTCTTTTCATTTAAAGTTCAATTTTAAACGTATAATGTTTAGTTTATATTTAATAATGGCAAATGATATTTCATTTTCAATATTAAAACATATCGGTGCTTTTGTTGACTGTTGATTTAGCATATTATTAAATAATATACCTAATTTTAATATTGATTAATGTGTACCATATTGTGATATAATAAGAGTTTTTAATAAAAGTTTATGGAAAATTGAATACATGTTTAATTCAATCCGTCCCGATTTTTTTGGAAACCTCTTTGAATCTCCAGACAAGCGTATTCTGATTTACAAAAAGATAGGAAACTACAATGTTTATAGTCTAGCCTTTGTAAAAAAAGTACAACATCCTTTTCTCGTTCAGAAAAACATAATGATGTTTTTGTACACAAAAGAGATTTTAATCAAGCCCTTAAAAAGGCATAAAAAATAAAATGGGAACATTTAAATATAGAGACATTTTTAATCGTAATTACTCTAACAGCTGAAGCGTTTCATTGGTTGATTTGAATTTCAAATGATTGGTTTAATAAAACTGCCTTTATAAAGTGCTTTTTCCCCTCTTACACGATTCAAACGGTGGTTTTATGACATATTTTACTTAATTACATCGTGAGCTCAATATACTTTATGTTGTTTGAGTTTTTACCCGACTGACCCGGAAGGAGGGTTATGTTTTTCGAGTGTATGTATGTATGTATGTATGTATGTATGTATGTATGTATGTATGTATGTCTATTTCTTTGTGCCGCTCTGCAGCCTAAACGGCTTGATGGATTTAAGCATATGAGGTGTCGTTAGATTCGTCTTGACTGGGGGAGTGTCATCTTAATATATAAAATGATAAACTGATTGTTGATATATCAGCCCACAGCCCAAACCGCTGGACCTAGAGATTTGAAATTTTGCACAAAGATACCTTATACAGTGGAGGCATCCACTAAGGAAGGATTTTTGGAAATTCCACCCCTAAGAGGGTAAAATAGGGGATGACAGTTTGTATGCAAGTCCGTCAGTTATGAAGTTAGGATCTTCAAATTTTGTGTTTAGGCTGACGATTGAAAATTAATGTGTAGTTATCTCAGCGTTTGTGATAATTCTACCACCAAAGGGAGGAAAAGGGGGATGAAGTTGGGTATGCAAGTCCTCCAATTTCAAAATAAACTTCACTAAATGTATTATTATACGGTGTAGGCATCCACTAAGGAAGGATTATTGGAAATTCCACCCCTAACAGGGTAAAATAAGGGATGAAAGTTTGTATGCAAGTCCGTCAGTTTTGAAGTTAGGATCTTCAAATTTTGTGTTTAGGCTGACGATTGAAAATTAATATATAGTTATCTCAGCGTTTGTAATAATTACACCACCGAAGGGAGGAAAAGGGGGATGAAGTTGTGTATGCAAGTCCTTCAATTTCAAAGTAAACTTCACTAAATGTATTATTATATGGTGTAGGCATCCACTAAGGAAGGATTTTTGGAAACTCCACCCCTAACAGGGTAAAATAAGGGATGAAAGTTTGTATGCAAGTCCGTCAGTTTTGATGTTAGGATCTTCAAATTTTGTGTTTAGGCTGACGATTGAAAATTAATGTATAGTTATCTCAGCGTTTGTGATTATTCCACCACCGAAGGGAGGAAAAGGGGGATGAAGTTGTGTATGCAAGTCCTTCAATTTCAAGTAAACTTCACTAAATTTAATATTATACAGTGTAGGTATTCAGTAAGGAAGGATTTTTGGAAATTCCACTCCTAGGGGGGTAAAATAGGGGATGAAAGTTTGTATGAAAGTTCGTCAGTTTTGAAGTTAGGATCTTCAAATTTTGTATTTAGGCTAACGATTGAATTCATTTGATTGGTTTCAGCTTTTTTGACAATTCCACCCCGACAGGGTGAAAAGGTATGGGATGTATGTAAGTCATTCAGTTTCAAAGTAAACGTCACTTAATATATTATTACACAGTGTAGGCAACCACTAAGGATTTTTGGATATTCCATCCTTAAAGGGGTAAAATAGGGGATGCAAGTTTATATGAAAGTCCATCAGTTTCGAAGTTAATACCTTAAAATTTTGTGTTTAGGTTGACAATTGAAAATTAATTTATATGTGCCTCAACGTTTTTGATAATACCGATCCCGAAAGGGTAAAAAGGGGGATGAATTTGTGTATGGAAATACACTAAATATGGTTATAAACTAACGCAACGAATATCGGTGTTGTTGGAATTTGAACCCTTAAGGAGTGAAAAGGGGGATTAAATTTAGTATATGAAGTTCATTATTTTCGGAGTGAAAATTTCAAAATTTATTATTTCGGCTTATGGTATTGGCGTATTGAAATGACTCGCCTAAACAACATCAGGAAAAAGAGAGGAATCGGTATTAAAACAAAGATCCGGTTAACACGAGCATTGGTATTCCTCATTTTTATGTATGGAGTGGAAGCGTGGACTATACTGGCCCGAGAAAGAAAAAGGATTGATGCATTCGAGATGTGGTGCTGGAGACGGATGTTGGAAATACCTTGGACCGCTAAATGCAACAATGCATCAATCCTATCGCAGCTCAAAATTAAACGACACGATTGTCCACCATATGCCACCAACGTATTTTTTCGTATTTCGGCCACATGGTGCGCAAAGGCGATGAATGTTTGGAAATATGATCATAATTGGGAACACGGAAGAAAAACGACTACGTGGTCGTTCACCCACAAAATGGTCCGATCAAGTAAAAGACTCATCGTCCTCCAAGTTTTACAGAAACCAGAAGACAGAAACCAGTGGAGGCAGATCATTCGCTCTAGAAGCAAACCCGATGTTGACCACGATCCTCAGACATGAGGGAAAGAGAGATAAGGCCTCCAAAATTGTGCTGTGGAACTAGACTACAAGTAACAGCTCTCCGCCGCAATGTTATTGAGGCCAAAATATTTACTGGTTCTGCCAGAGGAGAAACAGTCTTCTTGCCGCGTATACTATTGATCCCAAATCACCTTCCGTTTGAATTTAAAAGATAACAGTTCCTAATTAAGGTTTGTAGTCACAGGGAAAAACTCTGACATTTGCTAGAGTTGATTTGCGGCAGGACTGTTTCAGTTTTATGTGGCATCCTCGCATATGAGCTCTTAATCTACCTGAACTTTTGTCAATATCACACGTAGTGGCGGACAATAGCCATGAACAAAGCTCTATATTGTTACAATGATTAATATCTAGAAAAAAGAAATAATCTACGCGGACGAAGTCGCGGGCTATAAAGCTAGTAGGGTATATTATTTTTATATGGCGCCTAAGAATAAAAAAATAGGGGGGGTATTAAAAATAAAAGTTTTGTTATTATAACAATATGGGTATCAAATGAAAGCTTGTAAATAGACCATTCCATATATGTATATATTGTAATACTTTTATGCTACCATTTTGATGTAAACTGCAAAAAACCACGTTTAATGCAAGGCCACTAGGTACTGAGCCGTTACCATATCACAGAGTTGCGATGGTTGTTAGCGTTCCTTTACCGTAGCGCTCATTTACTTACTAATACATACAACTCTTTCTGTATAAAACTAAAAAGTCTGAAATAAATTAAATTATTAAAAGAAACAAAAAACCCGACTGCGTAAAACATAAATTAACTGAAAAGTGAAAAACAAGCTCTTAAATCTATAGAATTTTGAATATAACTTGAATTTTATAAGGAATTGCAGTCGGGGATAAACAAATAAAAAAAATACATACTTAGGTTATTGGTTGTCCCCCGATTGCAATACCTTATAAAATTCAAGTTATATTCAAAATTCTATAGATTTAAGAGCTTGTTTTTCACTTTTCAGTTAATTTATGTTTTACGCAGTCGGGTTTTTTGTTTCTTTTAATAATTTAATTTATTTATACAAATAAATTCGTAGGTGCTCTTATATAAATGTTATTGATATTTTAATTCAGCAATAATTGACTTGAAATATCTTTTAAACTTGAGTAGGTTTATATCCATCTTAAATTATTTGATAATAACACGTAATATAAGAATCATCATCTTCATAGGTACTAAACTTTCATCGGAGTAATATCTGAAACACAGCAACAATAAGCTAATCTTAAATCTAATAGAAATGATTTCACGTTCAAATGAATTAAATTTGAAAGAAAATATAATCCAATTATCATCTCAACGTCTTATCCCATAAAACAAGATAGCGAAAGAGATATTTTTTGAGTAAAACAACACCAACAAAGAATAAGGAACATAAAACAGAACGAACGTAAAGCCCCTTGAACGACGAGTGACAGTAAGGGCGGATACAACATTATGGGTAAGTATGAGATGGAATAAACTTGAATGATTCTGTACATAAAGTCAACTTATTTGTTGATTTATACAGAAACATTCATATTTTTAGAGTGTTTTTTTTACTTGCGTTACTAAACTAAGTAATTATTATTATGTCAAATACTATTAATGCTATTTTATTGACCAACCGAACGAAGCGTCTCCGTTTCAGCCTGGACAAAAATGCTTTCGTATGGCCAGATGTCCGGATTTCTAGCTGTTCTCTACAAAAAAAGCCTTTCTTCACCGATTCTCTTGAAATTTTGTGTGCAGGTTCGATAATTATACAGAGTGTATTTCGCATGGTAACGCAAACTTCGCGAAAAGGCTACACCTAATGCCACTAATCAAATTGTGAAAGTCATTCACCTCGCTACTGATCGTTTATAGAAATTGTCATTTTCGAGCGCGCAATGTATTGTGAACACCGCGATTTAAACGCGCGATAACGTTGTGCCTACGTAGTATGTCGCTGACTGCAGGCGAATATCGCCATAAGACACCGTTTCTAGTTTTATTTCCATTGCTTCTTTTAGTGAAAGTAATGAATTAATAACTTATTTATTTTAAATCTCTTTGGGTTAGGTAAGAATAACGATTATGAACAGTCTAAAGTAAAAAAAAACTCAAAGAAAAAATTAAAAAATTTGGGAAAAACCGACGAAAAATTCCAACATGGGGGGGTCCAGAATCATGTCCTGGACCCATGGTATCCGTTTGTGCGGCGATGTCCCTTACACGCTGTATATAATCATCGAGACTCGCGAGGTCACAGCTCAAAAAGCCACAAGTTTTTAACATCAAAAAATAATATTAGAAAAATAATCCGTGGAAAAAAAAACTTCTTTGACTTGCATAGAGACTCTCCATACAAGTCAAAGAAGTTTTTTATTTCCCTCGGATTATTTTTCTAATACTATTTTTTGATTAGTAATGACTTATACATTCATCCCTCAAGAGGAAGTTCACTTTTTTTTTTTTTTGGCCCAAAATTAGCCTAAGTACCCTTACGCGGACAAGTTCGGCGAGCAAGCTCTCAACCGGTTTAGGAAGTTCACTAATTTATTAGGACCTTATATAGCACAATAATGGTCACATTACCTTTAAACTTTGATCTATTTTATAATTGTAACATTTTGTAATCTACTGTTCACGTTGCCTGTTGTACAGACTAGATAACAAAATTCACAGTGAAACAAAAATTTGTAAATAATCTGTTTTTATGAAATATTTTATGTTAGTATCTTTGTAAGGAACCCTAAAAAGACGCCTAAGCCGATGACGCCGTAGATAGTACATCTGAATATAGCTCAATAAATCCCCTGACATGCTGTTTGCAAAAGATAACATGGTCTTATCGAATGACAACTGTGTCTCTATTAGAGAACAGTAGGAGAGCTAACAGTTTTGCATTTGTGCTAATTTGGATAGAAAAAATTTAAGGCAAGCAAAATGAAAGCCGAATAGGTAGTGCGAGCCTCTGAGCACACACACGTTCTTTTTTGTATCTCGAATTGTAAGTTCGATTCGAAGATTATTTCGTAGTACCTACGCGAGAATTGGGATGGGCTCAAGTTGAAGTAACGTTTCCTTTTACGTTTGGGTGATTTATGAACATTACAGTGTGCCGAAATTAGTTTGAATATACATCGATATATCGAGTCAATACACAATCTTTATCATCATATCATTCTTATCTATCTATCTGTATATATATAACATTTATATAAGGTCCTAATAAATGTGTGAACTCCCTCTTGAGGGATGAATGTATAGGTCATTAGTAATCAATATTAAAGATCAAGATTACTAATGACCTATACATTCATTCCTCAAGAGGAAGTTCACTAATTTATTAGGACCTTATATGTATTTTTCAGTGTATATTTGTTTACTTTATTAAATATATAATATTATGTCTTAATGTTTATTCCTATTTATTTATTCTTTGTTTTGGTTTTATTGAACACCCTCGTTTTTACAGTTTATTTTAACTCCTCTCCATCCAAAGGTTGCCTGGTAGAGATCACTTTTAGTGATAAGGCCGCCCTTTGTAACAATTTAATATTCTTAAAGTTTTTGTTTGTAATAATATTTTTTGGTGTAATAATAAATATTATCTATCTATCTATCTATCTTTAGGTAGGATTCAATAAAATAAAATAAATCATGTAAATCCATTGGTTAGAATATATCAAAGTAGCTATATCTATATAATTATTGTTCGTTACATAAACAAACTCACTTTTACCTATAAACTCTTATTATGATTAGTGATTTTTACTACGTTACAGTTTTAAAATAATAAATATCTGATTAAATTACAAGTTTATTATAGATGCTATTTGTATAAGCAGTGTTTTTATTGTTTATTTACAAGACCATAGAATATTATAATAATAATATGTACTTTTATTTTCATAAAACTTTATACTATTTAAATGTTTTAATAGTAAAGTCGGGCGTACGTATTTTTCTACTTTTATAAAATAGAAAATACAAAAAATCTGAAGCATTTTTTTTCTACTAAGGTAGCAAAAAAGCCCGCTTGATGGGAAGCGGTTACCGTGCCATAGACAATTGCAACACTAGGAAACAATCACGCGATGCTGACCCTGCAAAATTCTCATCACACCCAGATGATTCTTTGAGAGGAAACGCTGAGATGAGCAGCAGAAGTGACAAAGCACAGTGTTATTTGGTAGTACGTAGGTACACCGCTGGTCCCAAAAATGACTTGCTGAGTTTCTTGCCGGAGTATTCTCAGTTTAAGTGTATTCCGAACCGGTGGAAAATACAACTGTATGTAACGTTCATAAGTGCCTTACCAGGGCCTAAACTGAATAAAAGACTTTTTGATTTTGATTTTGGTCCTCGCACACTGCCAGGGAATCTACCGTGTATCTTTGGTGGACATCGTAACGAATATCATTAATAAATTCATCCAATGACGCGTTATCATTACTGGGCCCTGATTGGATAAAATAGCCCATAATCGATAGCCCGGCTGTACAGCTCCTCCTGGTGGTGCTCTGACTCATAACATAATGCCAGTTAATTTGTATGTTATTGAAACTTAAAATTATATAGGATGACTGGTAAATTAGTAAACGATACTTAGACACATAATTGTACTTATGATAACAAACAACTTTCTCAAAGAAGCATTTTTTTTATTTACTTAGCACATGAGCCCATAATAATTTAGTAGGTACCTAACAAGAATAAGAATACACCATCTGCTTTTATTTAATTTAGTTACTTATCCCTATTTGTTTCCTTGGGAAAGTTGTTTGTTATCATGAGTACGATCATGTGTCCAAGTATCGTTTACTAATTTACCAGTCAACATATATAAGTAAGTTGGATAATATAGCGTAAATGAAACCAGAAACAAAAATATGAACATACATAATATGAATAAGTGAAACCTCACATATAGAGAAGTATAGAGTCCACCTAGTAGCCTGCTACAGAATAAGTAATGGGATACACAAAAGCACAAGATAAGGGTTTTATTTAAAAGTATTGTAACTTGGTATTTCCAACAAATTCTGTACATTCGTTTAAATGCCATTTCCTTCTAAATGCGCTCCTACTGTTATCGCTACAAACCGTAGTCGAGCTTGCCTCGTGAATTATGCAAAAGTTAAAGTTGCTAGTTGTTTGAAGAAATCTGCCTTTTCTTTGAATATTAAAAATATAATATTTCATGTTGCTTAGTGTAAGCTTTCGTTTCCAAGTTGATAATATAAAAATCAGGAAAGTTTGCGATAAAGTTTTTCATTCAGCCATTACTTCTTCATTAAATGTTAATTAAGGGAGGTAAATAAGCTACATTTTATCTTGGAAATGCGGGTGAAATCGTGGGGGAAGATTATCATCATCATATCAGCCTATGGAAGTTCACTGCTGAACATAGGCCTCCCCCATTGACTTTCACTTCGAACGGTTTTGGGCCGCTTGCATCCAGCGGCGCCTAGTGACTCTGACCAGGTCGTCAGTCTACCTGGTGGGAGGTCGTCCAGCTCGGCGCTTTCCAGTACGTGGTCACCACTCGAGAACCTTTCTTCCCCAGCGCGGTTATCGGCTCTAAGAGCGATGTGGCCCGCCCATTGCCACTTCAGCTTACTAACTCTACGAGCTTTGTCCGTCGTTTTCGTTCTCCTACGAATGTCCTCATTTCGGACCCTGTCCCGTAGAGAAATTCCGAGCATTGCTCGTTTCATAGCTCGCTGAGTGACTTTGAGCTTATTTATGTGGCCAGCAGTAAAATACCACGTCTCTGTCCCTGGTAACACGCACTGAAAAGACCTTTGTCTTCAGACACTGAATTTAAATTAAATGAAACACGGGAGAAGATAGTGCGTAATTATAAATATGCAAAATGACTCCAGCATACTTTTGAAATAAACAGTACTAATATGGAGACAGTCAAGCGCAAATGTGCTTTTAAGCCCTGCGAGTTCATATTGGCCGTGGTCCAATGTTGTCGGCACTTGACTTCCGAAGCACTTAATTCATGTAACGAAACACCGGATAATTATACTCATTTGAATATTTGATGCATTTGTATCATTTATGGTAAAAAAAATTAACTCGTCTACTTTGTTTGTTCAGCACTATTATTTTTATTGTTTTGTCGCCAATAAATATTTACAAGCTTTCCAATAGCAGTATATATTCTTAACCATCAGCCCAGTTTTAAATGAAAATACTGTGTCTCCTTGATCTATTTATATTAGAGCCTTAACAATTTGTTCGACGCTAAACTTAAATTGGAATCTCAAAAGGCTCCGCAATTCCCATACATAACTCAATTTTACTCAAATAATAATGAATGATCAATTGAAAGTACAGAAAACATCTGTATCAATAAAGATTGGAGTCTGTTTGAGCTATTTCTAACAAGAACACAATATCTTTACTGAAAGGCCTGAAATACTCAGAAAAAGCAATATCATGAAGACTATGTCAAAGTTATATTGCTCATAATATTTGTATTTATTGAGAGGGACGTGATCGCGTTATGTAGTGAGGTGTTTCATTACATGAACAGAAGTTTCTAAGTTTAATCAATTGATTGTACAGACTCAGCAAGGTTACATTTGTATATCTAAATACATTGAAAATATATTATTTATTAAATGATAAAATCATTCAAACAAAGAAATCAATACAAACCAAATAATACTAACCCCTTTTTCGATAAGCAATATGACATGTTCGTATCAGAACGACAAATATTATACTTAGAGTGGAACGTACCATTTCGTATCTTTATATTATATATAAAATTCTACTGCACGTATGTATGTCACTGAACTCCTCCTAGACGGCTGGACCGATGAGAATGTTTTTTTTGTATGCGTTTGGGTGGCGCCCTGGTGGTTTAGATTCACAAATCAGCACAGCAGATGGCGCTGCAGTCGATAATATAACCTAGATACCGTTTAGGAGGAGTTCAGTGACAAACACACGACCTGTAACCTAACTAAAATAAATGCATAAAAATACTGACTTTGACGACAAAGGAATGTTATTAGATGACTTTAACGTAACGCTTACACAAATTACGTGTTGTATCACGAATTGTCAGTTCTTTTGTCTTTTTTGTTCTGCATAATGTAATGAAATAACATAATAGCGTCAGAAATTGAACCATTCCTTTGAAATAACTCGCCCATAGACTACACAATAATCGAGAAAATAATAAGAGTCACCCTAGCCGCCAACTAGCAAGCCATAATGAAATGACATTTCATAGAAAACACCAAGTCATGACAGGTTAATTTGACGATAACTGCTATGGAACTCCCTTGAGCTTTATATTAAACTTTCCTCGTATATTTAGCACAGGACGTAGTTTTGCCAATATTAAGTACCTTTTAAATTTCTTAAGCATGACAAAGTTACCCAGTAAAGTAAGTACATATTCTACTCATTTGATTAATTAAAATTAGGAAGGTGACAAATTATAAATTTCAAAGAACGAATCCTTCCTGTTTGTACATGAAAATTAATACATTGTAATTCTTTCAATAGCCGAGACAACCCTGAGATGATATAGTATTATTTACTTCCGTAGTTAGTGTATACCTCCATTAAATACTACATCTCGTGTTTTGAAATTAATTTCGGGTGAATCTACTAAAATTACTACGTAGCCACCAAAGTAAACTTTTGGAATTTTCGTGTAGAATTTCGAACAGGAGATTACCATATAAAATGGTATGTAGCGTGATTATGAAATACCACATAATTGGTTCAGTTGATAGTGTGCTACGTACATATTAGCGTTTAACAGTTTAAATATGATTGACTGTTGTTGGCATATATTTTTTTATCTTTTAGTATTTTCGATTCTTCCCTGTCTTTCGCTTCGTCTATCCAGTGCGTGCCAGTAAGCCGGGGCTGTTGTCAATTGTGTAATAGTAGAGGTGTTCTGATACAGATTAGGTACCGGTCCAATGCTACCGAGTCACTCTCATCGTTCACCTTCACTTCTGGCTTCACTCAACATTACATTATTGTTTTCGTTTCTCATTGTTTGTACTCTATTTTACAATAATGTTTTGTGTCATTTATGTAATGTTGTGTATTGTCATAAATAAACGTAAAAAGTTTGCCCACTCATCATCATCTTTTACTTTTGTGCGTTCTACTATAATATTATTTCTGCATTTGTCGTTCAACTGCTCAGTCAAATTTTCTATATTAGTCCTCGGTATATTGATGTTTTACAAAGGGTTGATATATTATGTTAATGACTTAATATGGCAGGTGAAAGTAATAGTTGGTTATTATACAGAAGTCCTTTATGAATTCTTTCTCTAACCTATAAATTGAATTTGCCTGTTCCCTCCTAGCAGATTGTGTGTGATTTCCGGTTTATGTTATCATTTATCATATAATTAGCAAAACCATGTTATATACTTTTTGAGGTATTTAATTACTATGATTTTAAATATTGAACCAGGTTTAGGTAAAAAATATTTGAACAAAAACAAACGCTCACGCTGGGGTGACTGGTTATAGTTCACAATTCTCGGAAACAATTTAATAAAACAAATTGCTCTGGCACCTTGACGCCATCGCCACTCTGCCTGATTGTCTTAATTATTCCATTAGATACTTACAAAGAACTAAAATTTATTAAATTATAGCATAGGAGATTCATTTACTTAGAACAAAAACACACTACTCGTGGCACACTACACAATATGGTATGCTATTTTCATTTAATCCTATCCGATAACACAGCATTCTCACAATTCACGAAACATGGTCCCTAAACATTTTCGGTTCGAAATTGCACGTGATGATCTGATCAAAGGTGGCAAGCACACAAAACCTAGAACAGAACTGGCTCTCAAGTCCAACAACTGTCGCAAAACACCGGCTGGATGACCAGCTAGTGAGGGTGGCCAGCTAAGGGGGGATTAAAAAATGCCCTCTCAACGTCGTGATTTTCTCACGATGTTTTCCATCAACCATTCTTCATTAACCCGTTGGTTCTCGCGAGGGACGCGCGTCCTATTATGACAATTGATGTCATTCTTATATATAATTTTTAACCGCGAGCCAAGCGATTAAAATCTTAAGGACTCCATCTTGTAGCCTTTGCCACGCCATCATCATTATCTTAGATACATAAAATCCACCTTAGCATTATCATCCATGCAAATTAGTCCTTTCGTAAATTATGAAATGAAATCAATTTTTGACCGAGCGAACGCGAAGCGCCAGCAAAGCATCTCCGTTACAGCTTGGGAAAATCTGTTTTCGTATGTTTGTCCGTCTGTTCTCCTCTATAGGTCGCATTTCTCAACCGATTCTCGATAATTCCCTTGTCGGGATTCTACTCCCTCGATAATTTGTATACCTCACGACTCTCGATAATTATATGGAATTATAATTATCCAGAGTCGTGAGGTATACAACTCACAGATCCACTAGTAAACATTGTTTCACGTAAATGGAACGAATTGCATTAAAATGGAAATCGTTCGATTGATGTGTTAAGACAAATTCAAGGGAGAATTTCATACCCTAAGTTGTTAAATGAAAACGTAAACTTATAACGTAATGAGAGACAATTGTGCAAAGATCGTAACGTCGGCTTCCATCCATCACACAAATTGGAACAAATATTAAACGAGTTGGAAGTCTTTGATCCAATTAATGACACAACTCGGTTTCCATTTGAATATTCATTCGGAAACAATTTGCGAGACGATATAATAATAAACGGCGGTATAATAATTAAGAGGTAATTGAGGAAACTTGAAAGATATTGAGAGGTTTATAATATACTCCCAACTTATTCGGAGGAATACGTAGTACATAGAGCTAATAGGATAAATGACGGTGGAGAAGGCTGTTTGTTTATGTAACTAATAAATTGTAAGAAAATATATACGTGACAAAAGTACAGGGTTATTGAATGTACCTACTTATTCCAGAACGAAAGCTCAGTATCACCTGTAAAATATATCCCTATGAATTTTATGCCCTCTCATGTGGTAGTGGTTTGCGGTTACCCATCAAATCATCCAGAGAGAAGCTAGGACAATGCCGAGGATGTAGTATACTCGCCCAGAGAATGCCACTTCACCAGAGTATACTTTATAATCCTAAATATATATATTATACAACGTGTAATCCATAAATGTACACGACTTCTTTGGTACTAGGCGCACAGATCGCGAAAGAGAAATAGTATATTACTCACCTAGGGTAGGAAAGTAAGAAATATCTCAGATCACAGGCCGAGGCGAAGCCGAGTTCGACAATTACATGTGAATTACATGTGAGGCTTTCTTATTTCCTGCCCAAGGTGTGTATAATATTTTTCTCCGTGACGGAAGCGGAAACGGGCATTTTCGTTTAGCGCAGCGGGACGAAAGTTGACGCTTTCCGCCCGGAGGGAAGAAAAATTTATAATAATATTAGCAATAAGTGACGTGAAAAGATAATTACCCTCATTGGGCGATGACATGTTAATAAAAAAAACTTGAAACAAACATAAACTTGGAAGCAAACATTTGGTATGTTTTTTTATGTATATAAATGCAAAAGTAACTCTGTCTGTCTGTCTTCTTCTTCTTCCTTGCTCTATCCCACTTTAGGTGGGGTCGGCTCTCCTAATTTTCAGGCGCCAGGACAACCTGTCCTGGGTTTTCGGGTCGGTTAACTCTGTCTGTCTGTCTGTCACTTTTACACGCCTAAAACGCTGAAACGATCACAATGAAAGACACGCAGAACCCCTACGGTATGAAGAAAGACAAATGTTACTTTTTATACCGGAACTACGGGTGAAACTGCGGGGGACAAATTTCCAATACTTAACAACCCACTTATTATTAAGTAAAAAAACCTACTTCTCTTGTCTCCTTGATACTGAAGTTACAAAATAATTTAATAAACAATAGCTTTGCACAATAATGGTAATATCAACTGTCCCATTGTTCATAAAAACAAAAAATCCATTATGTTGATGATTTCTACTCTATCATCCTATTTAAATTAAATATAATATGTAAGTAATTGAAGGTCAGTAGGGGAATAGCACTGAAATTCCATGTTTTCATTGCGAGCAAACAATTTTTGCGCGATTAACTAAATTAGTTAATCGCACAAAATTGTATTATAATAGTTGTAAACAAAACAAAATTTATATTTATGGAATTATAAATAATTGTGAATATCCGTCGCACTTTGTATATATAGAGTGGGATTGGTATTTCTATTATGCATTGATGTAATTCGTTCGGTAGTATTACATCATCCAGGGAGAACCGAGCCCAAACCATATCAGCTGTGACTGTCTAGGTAAGAGATTACTTTAAACAGAACAGACAAATATTAATAAGATTTTCCGGCTTCTTTTTACTTTTTTTAAATCGCTAAGTAGCATCGGGGTTTATAATCCGCTCGCCCTCGTCACTGCATTTTAAGGTATTGTTATCGCTTAACGCAACAAAGGCCCGCTTTTTGAGCGTTTACTGAGGTGAAAATAATAAAAATCCAAATACCTTGGCTTCAATCTATATATATAAAATTCAAAGTCCTGACTGACTGACTGACTGATATATCAACGCACAGCCTAAACCGCTGGTCCTAGAGCCATAAAATTTAGAGGGTATATTCTTTGTAAAGAGTAGGTATCGACTAAGAAAGGGTTTTTCGAAATTCCACCCCTAAGGGGGTAAAATAAGGCATGAAAGTTTGTACGAAAGTCGGTCAGTTTCGAAGTTAGGATCTTAAAATTTTGTGTTTAGGCTGGATATTGAAAATTAATTTATACGTGTCTCAACGTTTTTAATAATACCACCCTCGAATCGGGTTTAAGTTGTTTTGTTTTCTTTTATTGTTGCAGAAAATATGTCATTTGTTACCTGTAGGCCACGCGGGCGAAGCCGCGAACAGAAGCTAGTAAGGTTTATAAAAGTGTGGCCAAAATATTTTATGTTTCTTGTTTTATTTTTCAGTGAAATAATAGACATGAACTCCCTTCTAATAGTTTTTGTGGCTATGACGCCTCTAGTGATGTGCTACGATGAAGTATACGATAAAATTGATGTCAAAAAGATTATAGAAGATGATACTCTCTTCGACGCTTATATCGCATGCATGCTTGATAAAGGTCCCTGCACTCAAGAGCACTCTGAATCCTTCAAAAGTAAGTTTTATTTTAGTACTAAGGTAGCAAATAAGCATAATAATCACCTGATGGTAAGCATTTACCGTAGCCCAAAAAAGTTAACAATACCGCAAGGTGTATCACTCACGGGTTGATAACCCTGCATAAATCTTGTCACATTGTGCATCCAAAAAAAACTCTTACCTACCTATTGAGCTATTATTACTACGTATAGAGAAGATGCCATAGGTATGGGTTTCATGATAGCGAGAACACCACACGCATGGGTTTGACGAAAGAAATTTTTTTGAGTTTTAGTTCTAAGTATGGGGAACCCCCCAAGTTACCTATGAATGAAAAACCTCACGGAATAATAAAAACAAGTGGAAGTGCGAAGTAGGCGTGACTCGTGTCGCCACTATTAAGCGTTGTTACGCTTAATCAACGCATATTTGATCCCAGTCGTATCTAACCACTATGTCTTGTCGGTAGTCCGTCACATTCTTTGATTTCCATAAATATGCCGTATTGCTCAATTTTGGAGTGCAAGAATGATAGTAGGAGAAAAAATCTTAATAATGGAGGTGTTTCGTACCATCGGTAAGTACAATTTAATACATAATCAATAAAAATCTAATTATTTCAATTCACTATTAAATTAATAGAAATTCAAGCTAAAATCAACCCTATCACTTAGAAATTAAAGTTTATTTTGGTTTAATGTCATCATCTATTTTATCCTCGAAAGTTCTTCGCTATTCAATTAGTGATGTAGTCAGGTTGATTGGATGCTGGTTTTATCGACATGAATATTTGGAACAAAATATGAGCAAAATTTAATAGACTGCATATTGTCACATTTAGCGTGTCATTTTTTTAACACGCTTTTATTAGCTTCACCTGTATGTATGTATGTATGCATGTAATGGAATTTTTAAACGCAATTTTCAACGACTTCCAGAAGTCTGATTAAACTGAAACTTTGCACACTTATCTATCAAGTACCGATGACAATACAATAATTTGGTACCATCGAGCTGATCTGATGATGGATCCGGAAGGTAGCCAATGGAACTCGATAACGAAATAACGTATGTTAGCCGTGTTTGGACTTTTTGGAATCGTCTTGAGATGTATTTTGACCGTATATGGTTTTCAGGGTCTGATGATGGAGTAGGAGGGTAGGCACTGGATTTTCATAACGGAGCAACGTATCCTAGCCATGTTTGAGGTTGTTGGAATTGTCACGAGATGAACTTTGACCATATATAGTTTTCAGGGTCTGATGATGGAGTAGGAGGGTAGGTACTGGAACTCCATAATGCAGCAACGTTTCCTAGCCGTGTTTGGGCTATTCTAGTCTATTATTTAAACTTATTCGTTTATTTTGCCTTTTCCCCCACTTTATAATATTACCTCCACTCACATCCTCAAACTATTTTTGCCCGCCAAGCAATAAGCGTGATGAGGGGCCCAATTCTCATAATAAATAAAAGGTTTTGATAACAAAAACATTTTGAATACAAGCTTTTTTTAGTGACTGTACTTTTTATTGACTGTACTTGCATTTTCATCCAATATACTAATGTATACCACATATCAAGTCCATCCGACCACTGGAAGTGAGTGAAATTCGACTTGCAAGATTCCACCCGAACATAGTTACATACATACATTGCAAGTAGTCTAATTACAGTTACACAATAAAAATTCTGAATGTGGCCGAAGGTTGAACGAAACTTATTTAGTCTGCTAACATAAATATTTATTTAAACAACAACTAAAAAAAATCCATAAAAATGGGTTTGTAAGTTCTTTCTTGATTCGTTCAAGTTTCATTTTTGGTAAAATATTTATGTGAATTGGGCCCAAAGTATCGATCAGTATCGATAATGTTATTCAATGTGTCACCGCACTGGTTGAGTGGCAGAATATATCGAAGTATGACGCAATTATCAACCTTATGTTAAAGTACATTAAGATAATAATTGCGTCCACTGAGAATAGCGCCATCTAGGGGGCGATAGCGGAACTCGATCGTTCAATTCGTTCACAGCTAGATTTTGCCTCTGTCATATGGAATCCATATTATGCGGTGTATTCAAACAAAATAGAGATGATTCAGAAAAGCTTTCTAAAAGCATTACACTTTAGACTAACACGATCCAGAGGGCATTATTCCGATCTACTTCAACTGTACAACCTACAACGCCTCAGAGACAGACGAACCCTACTCGATGCTACGATTCTCCACAACATCTTTAACAACCAATACGACTGCCCTACTATATTGGAACAAATCAACATTAGAGCATCTTCGCGCTCGTCACGATCTCAGGCTTTATTCTCGGTGTCTGCAACTAGAAAAAACTCTGGCCGCCGAGCCCCCCTTAGACGAATCTGTGAATCGTATAACGAAATCCTCCTATCGGCAGACTTATTTAATTCAAGTAAGTTTGTATTTAAAAAACAAGTAAGACAGATACTGGATGAATATGAAAATAAATAGATTCCAAGGCTTTATCATGTAAATGCTCTAACGTTTACCTACATAGTAATATATTTTTAACAATAATATAAATGATAATAGTGCTTAAGTATAGTAAAGAATATGTATGTATATGTATGTGTATGTATACAAGATATATATGTATGTGTGTTTATGTGTATATGTATTTATGCATTATATTGTATGTATAATATGGTATGGTATGTATGTATATTACTTATCTGATTGTGTGTTACCGCTCTGCTTGTTTTTAATGTATAATGTGTTAAATTATAAATGTGAGCTTATAAAATGCTATTTTATGTCACCATTGTTTTTTGCTACATATTTAGTTCCCCGTGAAAAATGTTTAAGGGAGTAGATTTAAATATTTGTAATTGTCTTTTTCTTCTAACTTCTATTTGTAATCTATTTCTGTTATTTTTCCTTAATATAAATAAATAAATAAATAAATAAATTGAATATAGATTGTTTGTAGATTACAAAACGTTGTATATTCTTTCTACGCTATAGCAAAATACATTTTATAATTAGAGAGTGAAGATATATTTTTGAATGTACGATATTGTGACTTGAGCTAATATTGTCTAAACTAGAAACGACTAATCAAATTAATTGTTTATTGGTGTGCAATATGTGAGTATCTATTTCTTTGTGTGAAATTTGGCGACAGCGGTTCTGATACATATTTTGACACTTCGCATTTCCACTCGTTTTTATTGTTCCATGAAAAACCTGGATTTTCAAAAATATACAACAATTTTACTGTCATCAAAGAATGAATTTCCTAAAATTGTTATTATTAAAGATTGTTTTTATTTGTAGAGTTACTGCCGGAAGTGATAGCGACGTCGTGCGCAAAATGCTCACCCATCCAGAGAAACCACGTCAGGGAGACAGTGAAGGCTCTTAATGCCAAAAAACCTATAGAGTTTGAAGAGTTCCGAAAAAAATACGACCCTGAAGGAAAATATGAGAAAGACTTTGCCGCTTTTATAATGGGCACTGATTAGCCTTCTAAAAATTTAGATTGTCGGAATAAAAATGTGATCATTGGCTCTCTTTCTTGGATTTGTTGTACACTATGTGGAGCATTATTATTATTTATTACGCAATTATTCTTGTTGTTTTTTTATCCCAGTTGGCTGACAGGTAGGCAGATGGTACATCAGATGGTAAGGTAGCCAATGTCACCTGTTGAAATTAACGGGGAGCAGGGCGAGGATCTTTAAAAAGCCTATAGCGCAAAATAAATGGCTCTCAAGTATAACTGTCGTAGGAAAATACCGGTAGACCCGTGGCAACAAATACAAGAATCTCAGTAATGAATATAAAATCGTGTCTAATTGAGAACTCTGTTTAAAAGTAGTACTGTTGATGGCAATTCCAAAAATATGTGTAGAAAATCCACAATCACGGATTTAGATTCTGATTCTGTCGTTATTTATCAAAATTTATCGTCAAATAAATTTTAATAAAATTGCGGTATCGCCGAATACCAGAAATTGTTGGTTATTTTTCCCTGCGACAAAATAGCGAGAGACACAGAATTCAAATCTCTATAAAGCCCATCACGGAGCATACAAAACCTTTGAAACGCACTATTTTCCTGGAGTTAGTAACATTTTTTTTTTTATACCACTAAGGTGGCAAACAAGCATACGGCCCGCCTGATGGTAAGCAGTTATCGTAGCCTATGGCATTGGGTGAGGCCTATGTCCAGCAGTGGACTGCTGTAGGCTGATGATGATGTAGCCTATGGACGCTTGCAACACCAGGGGCATCACTCGCGCGTTGCCGACCCTGAAGAAATCTCTTCAGACCCTTTTTGAAGAACCCCATGCTGTACTCCAATGGGAAAACCACGGCGGGGAGCTCATTCCACAATCTGAGCGTCCGCGGAAGAAAACTCCTTTGAGCCCGCACACATCCATCGATTATAACTGACTGTATACTATACTTGATCCAAACATAGCATGTTTAGATCGTGAGTCAATTCACTCATCCAATGATAGTGAAGCAATCAATTTTAATATTCAATGTCATCTCCCATCGCTTCATACACAGACGACGCGTAATAAGACGACTGATGTACCTTCATGAATAAATCAATGAAGACACATACCTCGTATGTTCTCCTATGGTGGGGATTATTCGAGTATTATTGAAAGCTTTTTTGTGCGAGTTTCAGGGTAAATATCTACGCACGTATTTAAGAGATACGTGTCTGAGGGTAAAGTAAAGTCTGAGATATAATGGCTCGCTTTTAGGTTCACTTTAGTAATAAAAATGCTTGTGCCATCTGCTGAAGAGTTTGTATGTTTCAACGCAATGATGTGAATGTGAGGAACTACCAGTCCCATTTGTTTTCTTTTGTTTGCGGTATGTATCAGTAAGCAAGTGAATGAAAAAAAAACAAGTTATTATTATGGAATAATTTATTATTTATTTTTTATCATAAAATGACACCAACGTCTTATATTTTGGTACTAAAAATTATTATAATGTATATAAATTCCTCTCCGTCCAAAGGTTGTCTGAAAGAGCCCATTTTATGTTCCGCCCATTTTATGTTCTTTCATTTTGTTTTGCATCAATTGTTATAATAGGACGCGCGTTCCTCGCGTGAACCAATGGGTTAATAACTTCATTACCGTTGTCTAAAAATTACCTACAAACCTTTACATTTACAAAAAAAATTACGTTTGATTATTTTAATAATATTTGGGCGCACTTCATCCGTTTTCTGTTAACATCAAGTATTTTTCAAATAAGTTATAAACAGAAGATGAAAGTCGGTTTATTTCAAGGTTTACGTTCTCAAGATTCAATAAATACTTTATTGTTGGTTAAGTGTTTTACCTGACGTTTGAATATTTCAATTCAGTGGGTTGATTTAATATTTAATAGAAAGAATCTTGGTAACTTACGGTGTTTCTGTTAGTGGAATAAATAAAAAACAAAATAAATAAGTCTTCGAGGCCTCAGGCAGGAGAACAGTGGGCGGGGAGATATTTCAGCCAACATATACCTTGGCCGTTCAGAGAGCAAACATTGCCAGGCAGCTTAAAATCTTACCGATCGGCAGTAGCGGCTACCTTTTGCATACAAAATGCAGTCTATCTACAGAAAATGTAGGCAATATGTGATGTATCTGTACCGATATCCAACCACCTAGACCTTTTGGGTCTCAATGTATCCTCCGACCTTAATATCGGATGGTCCATCGAGGCAAAGGATAAGACTGTTGACAAAAATCTAGGTATCCTGACTAAGGTGAGACGATACTTCACAAAAGAACAGCTTCTAAATCTATAAGCTCAAGTTCGACCTTGCATGGAGTACTGTTCTCATCTGTGGGATAGCTCAGCCAAATATCAACTTGCAACTTTAGACTCGTTATATAGACGCGCTCGAAGGATAATTGACGATAGCGACCTAAAGAGCAAGAAACAGCAAAACCTGGGTCATCGGTGTCAAGTGAGTTTCTTGCCGGAGTCTTCTCAGTTGTATGTACCAATTTAACGTTCATAAGTGCCTTACTAGGGCCTAAACTGAATAAATGACTTTTTCGATCGATTTGATTTTGATTTGAGTGCAAGTTCGACGGTATTCTACAGATCGTTGCACGGAGAATGCGCTCTAGAATTCCATAATCTTGTCTCTCCATCCCCGTTCTTCTATCGGACCACTAGGCGTCGGGAGGGTCTCCTCCGCTTCGACATTCCGTCTTGCCGTACCAAGCGTTTCGATTCCTCTCTCCTTATACGCACGGCCAAGTTGTGGAATACCCATGTTGGCTTATTCAAGGCCAGTGTGAACAGGCTTCTTTCTTCTAGATTACAGATTATATTAAATGCCTCGAGTAATTTAACTAACAAAAGCTGTAGCCCCTAATCCACTTTCACAAATTAACTCCATTCATCATCATTTGCGAGCAATTAGACTAACTGAATTAGTAACTCCCTGTCCTTCCTATGTAACTACAATTATTTTTGTTAATTATTAAATTTTATTTATTTAATGTTTGCCTGTCCTGTTCCTAATTATTTGTTTTTTTTTTTATACTTTTTAATAGGCACTGTAAAGTTTGTCCGACAAAATAATGAAGCTACCTCGATGTAGATAGATAGTCTTCAAAACTATAGACGTTTTAAAGTTTTTTTTTAAATATAAGTTGCATCAAATAATCTTAATTTATAGCCTGTAACGTATTTTTTTTTGTATTTATAACGTAACATATTTAATTTACAACAATAGATCCTGATATAAAATTGCGTCAAGACAAAAAACGGGCACCGTATAATGTAAATTACGCTCTTTATTTTGTTCATTCATTGTAAAAAGTGATAAACGATGCGTAATTTTCACGCGTAGTTTACTTTTATGGTGTTAAAACTTTTGGTTGGATCCATAGATCATTATGGTGCTGAAATGGAAACTGCTATTTCAGGATATTATTTGTAATGAATAGAGTTGGCTGAGTAGACATTTCAGATCATGGGCTCGATTTTTGCATCTTCGACATTGATTTCTTTTCGTAAAACTCGATATCCATTCTTTACATTGCATTTTGATGTCTTAATGAATGAAATTATTTACCATTTTAAATACATTTAATGGATGCCGTCGCGTCGGTTTGTTTATTAACAAAACTTGTTTTTAATCAAGCATCATGGACTTTCCCGTTGGAGTGGGTTTTAAAGACTAAATACCTCCTAGAAGTGATTGAAATAACAAAATTCATTATTCTGTATGAAACCGATGTGGCTTAGAGGATATCGCGCTGACTATTATTATAGTACGTATAGTTTCAAATCACTAACTCACCTCACCTCTGAAATTATAACTTACTAGTTTCCGCCTCGCGGTTTTCTCTCGTTTCTTAAGGCTCTTACGTTTTTTTTTTATTGGCATGCATTGGCCGGACGATAACGAAGGCTGAGATGGAATACGCTTACACAGTTCCGTTATCAAACCATATCTGGACCTGTTCTACTCCCTTGCTATCCGCATTATAAAGAGGATACAAAACTCTGTGTCCGTATTTTGTTTGTTTGTTTTATGTTTTCTCAGGATATAAAGTTAATGATCTATGTGCCAAATTTCACTCAAATCCGTTCAATAGTTTTTGCGTGAAAGCGTAACAAACATCTATCCTTTCAAAGTTTCGCGTATGTAGTATTAAGTAGGAAGTAGAGATTTACCTCTGGTTTTGCAATGATGGAATCAATTCAGGGTCTAATCGGCCTCGCCTCTGATACGAGTACCTATTATTCTCTACGCTGAGACTTTGGTATGCCAATAGCGTGATTTGAAGAGTCGTCTGCCAGTCATAACACCGTTTCAACTCTATTGTTACTAAGTATTTGAACTTTAAAGCCCATCCAGTTTTATTGAAATTCAACATCAGTGGTAAAGTTGACTCGCCTTACCGAAGAAGTTGGTCTGGAGAAGTTAACAGGAATTTTAAGAGGGTGTCGTGAGTCTACGCTTCTAGTACTTGCACGTGCCTTTATACCGATGGAATGGTAATTTAGTAAAAGTAGGATAATATTGTGTAAACCTATTTTTTTATTATAAGAAGAAAGCTCTCAAACTGAGGTCTAATAAAGCACTGATTAACAATGAAACATTTATTAACAAATATAAAATAACTCAATATTATCACAATCAATTGCTCTTCTTCTTATTCTTCAATTCGTCATTCCCCAAAACCATCTTCAATAAATACTTTCCAGCTTTTACAATAATAATCAATATGATCATTATTATAGCTAGAAGATCTAGGTACATCTTCTCGTACCACGGCACGTGTAGTGCCGGTGAGCGCAGATGTCGTGCCCCGCCTGTCATCACCACGTGCTCCACCCAGTGTACTAGTTCCGATCCTGGCGACAACGGCCGGTCGTGGTGTATGAACGATAGCTCTTGGACTCTTTTACGATATCTGTAAAATTTTGATGATATTAATTCACGAGGAAATCTAAGCTTTATTTTGAGATGCAAATATAATGGTGTATTTTCTAAAAGAAAGCAAGCAACGTTTATCGAATCGATTTATTTCTGTTGAATTGCGTAATGCGTTTTATCTGGTGAATTCATGAATCGAATGGCAGCGTCAAAAATACATTAAGATTCAGAAGTGAGATTCTGTTGAAATTTCAAACAGCTTTTTTAAATAGATGAGTACTTTCTGTATATTTTCAATAACAATACTCACTTAGGATTACCAAGCATTTCCTCAATGGCCACTTTTAACTTGGCCGGCGTATCATATCCGATATTAACTTTCAAAGCAAAACCTTTGGATACAGCTCTTTTTATATTGATGAACTGATCAGCAAATAAAGGTATACCGATTATAGGAACACTGTAATGAAGGGCCTCGGTAGTAGACAGTAATCCACCGTGGGTAACGAAGAGGATACAATTACTGTGAGCTGTTGAAATAAAAAGAGTTTGTTGAGTTTTTTGATGAAAAAAAAATATTGAGATAAAGATCTAGAATTAATGTTTACCAACCTAAAATACTCTGCTGTGGGGCCCATTGCACTATATGAACATTCTTTGGCAAATTGGGTAGATTCTCTTCATATTTCCAAATGACAGTCTGTTTTAGCGTACTGAATACTTTCAAAAAGTCCCTCTTTAAATCATCTGGCATGGTTTTGCTTTTCATCATTGTCCCCATACTAAAGTATATGACACCATGTGGAGAGTTGTCCAAGATTTTTTGTAGGTTCTAGAAAGTTACATTGTTTAACTGTTATATCTATACGTAATATAATAAAGCTGAATAGTTTTTATATTTTTTTGTTTGAACGCGTTGTTCTTTGTAATCTGTATTATCCCCGAGTGTTATACGCTACTTTTCATCCCGGGCATGCGGGAGAAACCGTGGAAGATAGCTACTATGTAAAACATAATAAAAATAGTCCGTGAGCCAGCAACAGATTTTTATGATCAAGTCCTTCTCGGGCGATAAATCGTAAAATTACCTCTGAACTAAAAGTATATTTTAAATTAAAATACACTTACATCGGGTAAAGGTGCAAGTTCATCACTAATATGATAACCAGCTATTGAAATGTGATTTTGTGGTAATTTGAGAGCCAATCCCGTTGATACATGTGTGTTTCCGAATACCATGGATGCATTAAACTTCACTTCCTCGAAGATTGGTATAGGACGTCCTCTTTTCTCGATGGCAGGACCAAAACCAAGTCTAAAGATGGCTTCATCTTTTTCAATTAAGGGGCTGGGGATAAAATACATATATCATGTTATTAATTTAATATATATCATATAAATGCAAGATGATACAGTTAAAAACCGCGGAGTAGAATCGATATCAACTGATATAGACTATATCAAATGTAATAGTTTAACTGTGGGTATGTGTATGTTAGAACGTGGAATAAAAATTTAAAATAAAAGTCATACTATCAGTCTTTGCGTACGTACTGAATACTCTTTTGGGTGATTATTAAAACTTTGTCTGACATAATACTTTTCGCGGTCCATTAATATTTCATAATCAGCTAAGTTTATCGTGAAGGTCACCAAAATAATTGGCCGTTTCAGAATTATTATGTATTTTAATGATACGTAAACATTTTAGTCCGATTTCGCTGCATTTTTACATTATGTAATGCATTTAGTTATCTTTTTATCTTATATTATAATATAATAAAATTGGATTGAATAAAAACCATTCAAAAAATGTTTCAGCGATGGCGCTTACCGCAACAAAATTAAATTCAATAATGTCAGTTGAGAGACTATGGAATATTGAAAATATCAAATATTTATTACCCAATGCAATCGTTTAAACTATCACAATCAATCAATTGAAGAGGATCGTTGATGTGAAGCTGTAATAATTGAAAATATATGCAGAGAAATAAGTTTAAAAAAAATGTTTTGTTATAGACCGCGCACGCTTGTTAGCTGTCTCTCAGAGTGAATCAGTAGAGATTTGTAGAAATTTTTGAATCCGATTCCGATATCGAATCCGAGCGTTTTAAAATAGCCCTGCTGATTACTGGTTGCAAGCTATTTCATCCACGAATACTGGGACAGTGTTAGACGGTTTTTCTCAGCAGGTTGCTGGTGTGGGATGCCAACAAATATGTGTTGATACACTCGCGTCATTTCACTTATCGGGAACTTGTAAAGTTGCAGGGCTGGATTTTTAAAAATACGCATCAATTGGACCAAATTATCTTTTTATGCCTTTTGCGGTTGAGTCCATGGGACTGTGGGGGTGCGAAGATCGCTGATTATTTCGTACTTTGTCATCAAAATTGATCGGACCAAATTAGAACAGCGGGCGGGGAGCTATTTCCGCTAACGCATTAGCTTGTACAAGAGGCAAGCCTACTGTACATATTTGTTTTAAATAAAGTGGTATCTAATATCAAAATTATAATAAAAAAATCAAGACCTTCCTATACTTACTTTCTAATATAATACAAATACAGTATATTCCACAGTTCTTTCAAACGCTGCATAAAAGTGAATGGAGGTTCTATTGGAGACATGTGATCGGGAGTGTAAGCTGGGTTGGGCAATTCGTCAATAAGTCTCAGCACCATGGCATGGGGTTCTAAAGATGATGCATAAATAAAAGGGCAATTAAAGACTGTACCAAATCTGAAACAATATAAAACAAAAATTAATCTGATGACGGTAGCTTATACCGTAATTAATGATACTTATGCTTATACTCCGGATTGAAGAGATAATACTTTATATACAAAGTTTGTTAAATTAGTTGTTGTTTAAATTTCAGTACACATATACACACAATCTAAATTCTTAACTAGTTAAGTTTTTGAGGTAGATGCCAAAACTGAAAATATAACAGGCTATTTCTTTATTTTGCTTTTGACTTACTTAATATGCCAAGATAAAAATGAAAATTCTCATGTAGAGAAGAAAAGAAATGAATTTAATTTATAATTAAATGTTAGTACAATATTTATCAGCTTGTTGATAAGTAAATTGAACTTGACCCAGATATTATTGCACAATAAGGTCGTCGGTATCTTACCCAGTATAGAGTTCACTATACAACCATTCACCGATAACTAAATCGAATTCTTCCTTAGGGTCTTGGATGAACTTCTGTACGTTTTCGTGCATTATCCCCATAGTTGCAGTGTCATGCATCACATTGTACATAGCCCTCATGTCTGTTAGATCCACCTCCTGTGCTAACATCTTCTTGAAATCCAATAATGGTTCTGTAAATGTGGTAACAAAATAGTCATAGGGCCACCATACACGGACTGCTCGAGCAGTTAGCCATTGATCAACATACATGGACCACTCTTGCAGTCATAGTCAAAAGCTTGAAGCTGCCATTGATGACCGAGTATTTGCGTCGTCCATTTTTCTCAATAAACAAACGAAGCGACCGGGCGGGAAGCATCCGCGACGAGGAATGAATAGTGCGGGCGGAGGTAACTGCGCGAGAGCAGTCGACAGCTCGAGCAGTCAGTGTATGTCTGGCGACTGCTTGACGGCATGATGAAATTTCACCGTGCTGCCAACCGCCCGAAGCAGTTGCAACTGCTCGAGCGGTTCGTGTATGTACGTACGTGGAAGTCTGTAGTTCACTATGCAGTCGAAACTTGGAGCAGTCGATTCTGACTGCTTCAGGCTATCCCTGTATGGCCAGCCATAGAGTTTGCGATATGATAATTTGATTATAAAACACACTTCTATTATGATTAACATACGGTGTAGTACTTCAATTAATTGAATATCAATTGCTACATTTCATATTACGCCAATCGATTTCTATTTATACAATGCGTAACAGAAATGATATATCCATCCGAAAGGGGTGAAGACTCAGAAGAATAAATTACTCGAAAATTCATACCAAATTTTTGTTTCCAAGTTTATTCAATTAAAATCATAACCAACGTGTCTCCGCTCAATGAGGGTAATCTTTTCACGTCACTTCCTAATATTATTATAAAATTTTCTCTTTCGCGATCTGTGCGCCTAGTACCGAAAAAGTAGATTTTCCAGTAAAATTCAATTCAATTTAAGATGTCCAACATAATTATAATCCCTTCTTACCTAAAAGAAATTTATCCAAATTAGAAGATACATCAATCTGCCGTAGATTTGATTGCGACTTCAAAAGAATCGGTGTGATGTATGTTACCTGCAAAGAAGATTTTTTTCTTGCCTTTTAACAGGTTGAATACCCCAAAAATAAGATATTTGGGATTTTAAGCCGTACGTATAATTGTAACTTTATTTTATTTGTATTTTTGGTTTCCTGAAAATAGTTTCTTATTTTTTTTTTATTTATAAGACCGAGTCAGTATACAAGCATACGGCCCGCCTGATGGTAAGCAGTTACCGTAGCCATAATGGACGCTTGCAACACACGAGGCATCACTCACGCGTTACCGACCCTTCCCCCTTTCCCGATGAGCTCTGGCAACCTTACTCACGCGCAGGAACATAACATAAAGTTATTTGGCTGCGGAATTCTGTAAGGTGGAGGTTCCCCGTTCGAGCTGCTCTTCGAGCGACAAGCTACAAAGTACCCCACTACTATATGGAGTACCTACTTTAGTAAGACAGTGCTATGGTTTCTTTACGATCATTTTCTTCATCAAACTCATTGAACTATAGAGTAAATATAGTAGGAAATAAATGTTGGCTTTAGTATAGCAAAGTATACACGTCAACAATTTATTATATTCTTGGACCTTCTTCACACATGGCTATATGTGCCCTAAGCAGACGTTGTGCTCAGTTGTTCTGTGGAAACCGGAGAACTGATAAACTAACTGTAAATATATATATACCTAATATACATAATGAGCACACAAATTACATAAATACTCGTACTTATACAGGTTGTTGTTTTGGTCAGCGACAAGCGACCCAGGAGCGGTAGTACAAAATATATATTCCCCAAAAATGGACTTAATTCCATTTAATACTGTAAATATGTTGAGAAATACCTTATTCAATTTGAAATAAAATTACCGCAAAGTATGGTTACTAGGCACGTGCACAAACTAGAGCTAGGCGCAAGCCGCCATCGCCCCACCCCTTTACTCCCTCGTAGTCCCGTTGAGTATTATGTGTACACTTTAGCTTATTACATGATTTTCAAAATTTTAATTTTTTAATTTTTATTATTAAAAAAAATAAAGTATTTTTTTTATATTTTTTTTAGCACCAGTATCATTTGTATTATCGACCCTGAGTCGCTCGTCGCTGACCAAAACAACGACCTGTATATTATGTCGTGCTAGTATGTTTACGTAATTATATACACGTATATTATGTACGGATACCTTCTAATTAAGAAAATAATATATACCTACATTTTACTCATGCAAAAACTGTCATTAATGCATTCATGGACATCTGAAGCCGGCATTTTAATGTATCTACATTACAATGTAAGTATGTATTTACTGGTATCATACACATAGGCATAGTATTTCAATTCAATTCTCAGATATCTACATATCAGCTAATCGTAATGTGCGCACAGATATAAATTTAAATAGATGACGCGAGTGTATGCCCTGTGCCAAAAGGAATAACTGTGCTAACTTCACAAACTCTACATACCGTAGTCAAAATATGTGGCTTGGCCGTTTCGCTAGTACAAGAACTATTGTACTACAGACAAGTGATTAATAGTGAATACATTTTTTACCTTACGCTCATGTGACGGTAGCGAAACGGCCAAACTATATATTTTGACTAAGGTGTAGAGTTTGTGAAGTTAGGGCGTGTAGAGTTATAAGCTTGGCTCTACATGAGATCTGATAACTTTTTGAGAGTGCGAGCCATATGATCTTGTCTTGGCAACAATTTGCATGAACATATTTTTGGTGGGATGCTCTTCTTTTGAAACTGTTTCGGACAGGGAACTTGCATAAAGCTGCATGTGAGATGTGTACCGAGGGATGTGTTTCGCTTCGTGAAGGATCGCTTCATTTTCACGTTATAGCTCTAATGCCAGCCTAACTAAAGCGCTCTTGTGACATTATGGTAGTTAGAAAAAAGTGCAACGCTTGGTTTTCATACGAATGGTTGGACTTGTGTTATCTATTAAGAGCACTCAATTCGCCATACTTTTCATACAAAACCTCTGTACTTATTATGGCGTTGTTAAACATTTTTCGTTAGATGTTTTAAACGAATTAGTATATTGTGCACTATATCTAGCCGTGTATCTAGGCGAAATAAAAAAAAAGTGTGAAACAAATTCAGTAAAAGCCTCCGAAAAACAGCGTTTTTGCTCAAATTTTACCTGAACTTTGGCCTTATCTAATGTACCTATAAATTTTAAAAGTAAAGAAAACATTTAGATACCAGGCTTGCAAATGTATTGGAGATTCTAAATAACTAACTTTTTTTTCATAAACTTGTATTATTTTTTCACAAGAAGTATACGCCTGGAACAAGTTTTATGATATGCAAAATCATGAATGACGACCTAGCGAATCGGCCGCGAGTGATCAGCGGAATTTACCGACTGATAACCGACGGCTCTGATGCTATCTCTCTTTTTTCGCAGTCAAACATTACGTTGGATGAAACAACAAGCTTTTAGACTATACTTGCGTTGAAGTTGCGCCGGCCACAGAGGGCCGCCAGATTAATGTCTGTGGATTTGTGTTATTTGTACCTATTTCTGTACAGTTTTATTTTATTGTACTAAAAACATCGTTGTCGTCTAAGCATATACCAAACCGATAATTTAAATATAAACTCTAATATTATATACTTATTTGATTTATTGATTTATCTATTTAATTCCTTTATTATAAAATGATACCTCCGTCTTTTATAGTATATTGATTCCTCTCCATCCAAAGGTTGTCTGGAAGAGATCGCTTCTTAGCGATAAGATCGCCCATTGCACAGTAATTAATTTTAAGTACTTTTGTTCTCATTTAATTGTTTTTGTTCTTATTTTGAGTTATCTATCTATTATAAATTTATAACCGTAGAGTACATTAATCTTTAAGTTTAATTTAAATACCTCATGTCCAGCTTTGAGTAGATTTCTCACATATCCCTCCCCAAGAATAGTATGACTTTTTCCAGGATATGGAAACGCCACAAGTATTTTAAAAGCACTGCACAAATTAATCACTAATAGAGCGGAAAACAAAATTACTGTCAATTTAGACATTATGAATAACAAGCTACAGTTTTTACGTGTGTTATAACCATGATCTTTAGCAGCTTACTGACATAACGAAGTGTAATTTAAACGCTCGTCCTCTGCACGGCAGTGTTGTGAACAAAGCTCTACTACTTACTATTATTTAATTCTTTTATCGCTTAATGAGTTTGTATGCCTTTTATGATAAGTGTTTGTGATAATGTAAGTACTGTTTATCTCTACATTCTACAATAATGATAAGGTTAAAAAATAGTTTTCATAATTGATTTGCTGCCGTTTTTTTTTGTTTTGCTAGGGAATCGATACTACAAGAAAAATAAACGAAAAAAAATATCGACCTAAATAAAAACATCATCATATGTTTTCAATTGTTACACTTCAGGGGGTCAGGGGTCTATGCTTTGCTTATTTTTGATGACATGGGGGTGGGTGGCTCTAGATGGTGATTACGTCAGCAGTAATTACATATTAAGTTTGCTTACTTTTGCTGAAAAGGTGGTAAATAATTGTAATAAATGTTTAGGTAATACTTGAACGGCCCCGTATAGGTATTAACTTTTATTTATTTTTATTACATTATTCGTAATAGGTAATTTATTTATTATGCATGCAATGATGATGAATTTCACAGTTGATGTTTAAACATACATATTTTTGAAGAACTTTGTAAAATTTTACTCGTGTTGTTATAAAAATACATTTTGATGATAAGATAATATTGGCATTGTAAACGGGACACGAAAGTTATTTACCTACAAAATATTTATCAACTTGGCTCATTTATACACAATTTGCAACTTGATTACGAGCATATCAATTGGTCTTGTAGACGAATTGCGTATGGGTACAGACTACAGCTGATAATAAAATGATTTATCTCTATAATAATGTCAAGCGCATTTATCATTTCATTGATTTACAAACGTAACGCATGAATTTTTATTTCAGGTAGAGATAAAAATAAATGAACATTACGAAAGTTCAATATCATATCTACTCAACCGTATTGAATGTTTCGCCAAATTTATGAGTACCTACTTTTATTTTAAAAAGTAACCCATACGAAAAATATTTTGGTCAGTATTTTATTCTTTTTTGAAGTTCATAATGGTCCGTCTATGCTACTGCGAACCGAGCACGAGCTGGGCCTCTATTCGTTCGTTGCTCGCGATGTCATGTGTGGACGTACACGAGCTTACAACGAGCCTCCACGTATATGTTCGGCTCGTTCTCACCACTTCAAAGCCACAAGGTCGTGGTTTTGATTCAAAACATTTGTAGTAGATATACCAGTTATCTAGTATCCATAGAACAAGTTCTTTTAGTTAGGGATCAGTCCGAGTGTAAAGTTTGCAAAGAATTAACGTAACTAAGGCGTTTAAGTTTTGGTAGTTCTATTGTGTCAAAGACTAAATCCTCTGTAAGTTTTGCAACTGTACAAAGCCCAAGTCTGTTCCTACATGGAGTACTGCTATCACCTCTGAGATGGACCTGCCGAATATCAGCTGGAGGTCCTTGACTCAATAGACCGTCGCGACGGTCTATTGAGTCAAGGAGTATTACTAGAAGACTCGTCGGTAATGTTTCGCTAACTGAGGCGAAATCGGCGAAAAAACAAGCCTTGAACATCGGTGATGGGCTTGCCGGTCTTCTATAGGATATATTTTGGAGAGTGTGCTACAGCACTGTTCAATCTAATTTCTCCATCGAACCACAAGACGCCGAGAGAATTTCCACCCATACGTTGTCGAGATCCCGCGTATCCAGACACAACGCCATGGTAATGTTATTGAAAGTATTACCATGACAACGCTTCGCTTCTTCATTTCTTATGTGAACAGCAAAGGAGTGGAACCCTCTTCCAGGGTCTGTTTCCCGAAACCTTTATCCTAGATGTATTCAAGATCAGAGTGAATAGTCTTTTTCTGGGTAAGCGTTAAGCGTGCTAAATCCCCGGCCTAGTCATAACTCATCATGGGGTCAGTCGAAGGTCAAACTCAAATCCATTAGACATTAAAAAAACGTTACATTAAATAAAAAAAATAATTATTTTATTTAATGACATATTTATTTTGTAAATACACTTACAATATGTTTGGCGACAACTACTGTATACATAATAATTAATTTTATAATAATAGAAACTAATTAGTTATCGTTATCATCAGTAATAATTGTGGAGTTAAACAAATCAGGCTATTGTTGACAGATGTGGACCCCACCACTGTTCGATGGGTTAAGGCCATGCTTTCCAATAGATCTAATACCGTATCACTGCATGGCACTTCTCTTGAAGTATCTGTAGTGAGAGGCTGTCCACAAGGAGGAGTACTATCTCCCCTGCTTTGGACACTGACCATTGACCAACTCTTATATAAGATGGCGGAACTTCGTATAGATGTGCAGGGCTACGCTGACGACCTTGTAATCACTGTTCGAGGATTCTGCCAAAGTACTATATCGTACCTTATGCAAAGAGCGCTCAATACTGTAAGTAGATGGTGCAAGGAAAACCAACTATCGGTCAATGCCGACAAGACGGTTCTGGTACCATTTACTAGAAAACGGTCCCTAGATAAACTAGTCATGCCGACACTTAATAACAAAAGTGTAAAATTTTCCAAGGAAGTCAAGTATCTGGGAGTAACCATCGACCAGAAGCTGACTTGGAACAGTCATGTCGCTAACATAATACATAAGGCGAAAATCGCCTTAGGGATATGTAGCAGAATGGCAGGTCAACGTAGGGGACTCAGGCCTCAAATAATGCTATGGCTATACTCCACCATTGTGAGGCCGTTGATAACATACGCATATGTGGCTTGGAGTAAAAAAGTCAGTCAAAAAACAACAATTGCCTTATAAGGCGGGATTCAAAGGACCGCTTGTATTATGGCAACTGGAGCCATGTCAACCTCCCCTGGAGCGGCCCTAGATGCTATTTTAGATCTAACGCCCCTGCATCTACATGTAAAGAAGGTGGCGAAGACAACTATGCATAGGATTCACGCACAGGTGGGAGTGAAATGGCTCTCCCAGGCACTAAACTCCCTTCAGGAGTCAGTACTGGAAATTCCTATTCTGAGCATAGTCACAGACATGATGATCCCTCAGAATATTTTTTGTAAGTATTACGAAATTGAAATACCCACCCGTGACGACTGGCTAGATGACAAGGTCACGTGGGTGGAAGGTAGCCTCAAGTGGTATACCGATGGTTCCAAATCAGGATCTGATGTAGGCTGTGGAATTTATGGAGAGCATCCAAAAATCAGCAAAAAGCTGAATCTTGGAAAATACGCCTCTATATTCCAGGCAGAAGTACACGCCATACTTGAATGTGCGGATACTAATCTGCAGAAAGACTACGTCAACCATACAATATATATCCACTCGGACAGCCAGACAGCTCTCTTAGCACTGGCCTCCGATTCAATTAACTCTAAGCTAGTTAAAAACTGCATGGACCTACTAAACCACCTGGGCGAAAAGAACAGGGTTGTGTTACGGTGGGTTCCTGGACACACAGGAATCGTTGGTAATGAAAAAGCTGACGCACTAGCTAAAGCTGGAGCTAATGGGACCCCTTATGGCCCCGAGCCAATTTGTGGTGTACCTAAAAGCCTGGCTAAACTAATAATGAGGAACCTATATGTAAACTCATCCATCGATTCTTGGAAAAACGCTCCTGGAATGAACCATTCTAAGGCACTCATAAAGGCCTTTAATAAAAAGTCTACCATGGAGGTATTATCTCTAAGTAGAAACAACTTACGCATACTTGTGAGCGCCTTAACGGGGCACTGTGGATTGAACAAACATCTGTTCACCATAAGCGTTCACGACTCGAGGTTGTGCCGTGAGTGAGTGCTGTCCACTTATGCCTAAACGAAATACTCATCTGGGGAAACACCTGTCACATCCAGATGAAGTAAAATCCATTCCTGCCAAGAATATTGTGCAGTTTATTATAGCTGCAGGTCTTGGCAGTGAAATTTAATTAACGTGGCGATCACAATAGATCTAGTCTGCTCTGGAAAGACTTGAAATAGCCACCTAACCCAAATAATAATTCTTGACAGATTATACCTAGTACAGTGACGGAATGAAAAGGTTCGTCAGTTTTCAACTTTCAACTTTTTGTTATCAAAGTTTATATTATTCAGATCACAGTTTATTTAGGTATTTCAAACCTGACATTGCTTGTGTTTGACGTGATGTAAAAACAAGCAAAACCTTATTCAATAGCAAACGTCACATCATTCTTGCAATCTGGTGCAAGCGAAAACCGAATACATTAATCTAACTAGGTTTGTTGTTGATTATTTCAATTGTTACTGCAATAGATTACAAAAGATAACAATTGAAATGAAATAAGCTTGACCACAGCCAAGATATGTGTCAAAGACATACTATATTATAACAATAGTTTATTTCTTTACTTGACAAACAATAGTCAAGATTTAATTCAAGCAATTTATGATTCACCTAGTCATACGAGTAAAAGGGTAAGTGTGTATAAATAATAGGATAGAAAACATAATAATGGTAATTTTGATATTGTTTATTGTCATACACATTCAAACACAGGCTGTCTGAATAAAATACGCGAGACACTTTGTTTATAGTTTTGCTGGGACATGCCTACTAACCAACCATAAAATTACACACCATGCCAGCTTATGACATAATTATTATAGTACAGTAGTACCCAATTAATATGGCTTACAGTATTACCCAACTAATAAGGCGCGTCGTGAATATTCGTTCGCACAGAAAAGAAAGTATAGCCCGAACATTAACGAAAGAATGCTTCAAACTTACAATGAACCTTATAACACTACTACATATAAGGTTCATAATACACTGCAACTGTTAGTTCCGTCTCACTCGCAAGTCACGCCCATCCGCACGGCGCGCGCTAACATGACGGCAGCTGTCGGCCAATAGCGTTTCCCCCGCTTTGAAAATGTATCTTCTGCGCAGGTACATCGGTACAGTAGTACCCAACTAATATGGCTTACCGATGTACCTGCGCAGAAGATAGATTCACGACGCGCCATATAAGTTGGGTACTACTGTACTATAGGTATATAAAAGCGGATCTGGCTCATCATTTTCTTTTATTTTTAAGGTTCGTAATGACGCGCATGAAATTATATATCGCATAATTATATAGGTACGTTAAATAAATAAAAAAGAATGTTGGATATGTATGGGGGTCAGATGGTAAAGAAAAAAGTTTTAAATTACCTACCATTTAAAAGAGAATTAATAACAGAAAAAAATGCTTTTATTTTTTTTACCAGGCATGTAGAGTTATGCCCATTATAAAGAATATAGTTCAATAAAACATTATTTATTTATTGTTTTATTCGCTTACTGTGCAGCTTTAGAAATAATTTTGCACATGAGAACATCATATCTCAGCTAAATCAAAAAAATACGTTTTTCCTTGAAAAAATTCGTCAGTGTCCTCAGCCTCAACATTTTTCAAAGCCCATATCTCGGCACTAATGCCTCGCCGGTCAAAACTACATACGTCCAGAATTATTTTAAAAGCTGCGAATTTGATTGTGATTCAGCCAAAAAAAAACTACGTAATAACTTACTAAAATTACTGAATGTTTTCTTATCCTCACCCTATATAGTACCTATTGACACCTAACTCAACTACTTTTTGTTGTTTTCGGATCCCTAATTGTGCTAGCCTGATCCGCTCTTGAGCGGTTTTTTTTCTTCTTATCACTTTTCTGTATCACTTGGTTCCTCAGGTACATAAACATTATCGTTCCGTACACAAACAGTTTCATTTTCTTCATTTTCGTAACCAATTTTACAATGACAACTAATATAGCGAGAATGACAGCTAGAAAATCCAAGTACATCTTCTGGTACCAGGGCATGTGTAGGGCCGGCGAGCGCAGATGCAGCGCCCCGCGAGTCTTCACCACGTGCTCCACCCAGTGCACCAGGTCCGCGCCCGGAGACACTGGCCGGTTGTGATATATGAACGATAGCTCCTTCACTCTTTCACGATACCTGTAAAGAAGTTTATCGATATTTTTTTTTTTACTATGAATAGGCCTGTATATGACCACAATCTCACCGTGGTCTAGTGATGATACGGCCGATGGTTAGTAAAAAGCCTAAAAAAGGGAACCGATTCTCAATTTGAGAGTGGTAACCTACCAGGCGGGTACTACAAATTACCCCACCACCGTGCTATGGTACCCACGACCTTAATCTCGAAATTCGACATCGCTTTTGACGCCCTAAAAATCTATTATGCTTTGATATTTTGTATGATTAAAATCTAGTATTTTAGAGACAGAGATATGTATGTATGTGAGTATGAGGAGCTGATTTATTAACCACCGTTAGCTGTAGAAGAAGAACATAAGAATAAGAACAGGTTTCATAAGGGATAAATCGGGTACTCACTTCGGATTCCCAAGAACATCATCAATAGCTATCTTCAACTTCGCTGGTGAATCATATCCTAGGTCAACTTGCCTAGCAAAACCTTTGGTCACAGCCCTCTTAATATTTATAAACTGGTCAGCAAAGAGAGGTATGCCGATAATAGGAACCCCGAAGTGAAGAGCTTCAGTGGTTGACAGCAGTCCTCCATGAGTGACAAAGAGGATGCAATTACCATGAGCTGGAATGAATGATAAAATGAATATGTGATATTTTACTGTAAAATCTATTATTATTTTAATGTAAGTGCTAATGATGACAAAATATTTCAATTTAGATGTCTCAACCTTAATAAGTATTTTCTTTTTTGGAATATTTATTTCTAAGTTATGATAATCCTCCTTACCAAGTATACTCTGCTGTGGAGCCCATTGAACAATGTGCACGTTCTTTGGTAAATTTTGCAGATTCTCTTCAAATTTCCAGATGACAGTCTGTTTAAGCGTGCTGAATACTTTCAAAAAGTCTCTCTTTAATTCATCAGGCATAGTATTGCTCTTCATTATCGTACCCATACTAAAGTATATGACACCATTTGGAGCATTATCCAAAATTTCTTTCAAGTACTAGAAATTTTAGTTCATTTTTATTTGTGTTTGAAATAAAAATAGTATTATAAATAAAATCTTTGCAATTAATTTATTATTATATTACATACTTACACTAGGCAATGGTGCAACTTCTTCACCGATATGATAACCAGCTATCGAAATATAATTTTGTGGTAATTTCATAGTTAATCCTGTTGAGACGTGGGAGTTTCCTAATATCATCGATGCATTGAATTTAACCTCATCATATGTAGGTAAAGTACGCCCTCTTTTCCCAACAGCATCTTCAAAAGCCATTTTGAAAGCTATTTCTTCTTTAGCAGCAACAGTTCTGATAAAAATAATATCTTGGATTTAGTTATATGCATTTTAATTACTCGTTTGATTATTATTTAGAGGACAAATATAAGTCATGCTAATGAAGGTGTAAATAATTGAATATTTACAGTCTGGCGTAAGATAAATAAACGAGATTCCAAAGTTCCTTTATACGCTGAATAAAATTTAGTGGAGGTTCAATTGGTGACATATAATCTGGAGTATAAGCAGGGTTGGGCTTCTCATCTATGAGCCTCAGGACCATTGCGTGGGGTTCCATTGAAGACGAATAAATATATGGACAATTGAATACTGTAGCAAACCTAAAACATAAAAGAATATTATAATTGTGAATTTCAATGACATCAACAAACTCTATCAATGATGTAAAACTGTCTTATGACATGTTTTTTGAATTTAGTCAAATTATTATCTAGCATTTACAACAATATAGATATAGCGTATTAGTTGAAATTTTTTATATTTACGATAATTTCTATTTTCAACATTAACTAACCCAGAATAAAGTTCGCTATAAAGCCATTGACCAATAACTACATCAAACTCCTCTTTTGGGTCGTGGATTAGCTTCTGGACGTTTTCATGCATGACCGAAGTGTTGGCAACCTTGAATGTGACGCTATATATTACCATTATGTCATATACGTTCCCTTCTTGGGACATAAACTTTTTGAAGTTCAACATTTTTCCTGTAAAATAATATTATCTTTGGTTATGCTGCTGATGACAATATTGAAATCAACATTTACTATGATTTTAGTGCTCCCGTAGAATTAGTAATTTTTGTGAAAATAATCAAACGCGGCAAGAGGCAATGAAACAAAAACAAGGTGATCAGAGACTGTTCTACGACACAATTTGTATTTTTTTTAAACCAAAAGTTTTTCGATATAAAACAGATTAGGTATGCGAATTGCGATTGCTCCTACGCCAACATAAATATATTTTTGAAAAACTTTTATTTAAATGTATACTCACCCAAAGGCACGGTTTCCATGTTTGATGATACATCAATCTGCCGTAATTTTGGGTGCGGATTTTCTAATAAAATTGGTGTGATGTATGTGACCTGTAAAAAAAGGTGTTCATATTTACAATGCTTAGGTATTTATAAACTGCAATGTGCTCTTATTTCACAGTTTTAGGTAGAAATAGAAGGGTTTATATTTGGCCTCAATCTCATCGTGGATAGTGATGTGGCCGAGAGGGGTAAGCACAAAACTAAGGAACTGGCTTCATGTGCAACAGTCGGAATACACCGGTAGGTCTACGCTTGGTGTCAGATTTTTCACTCGAGGGTGTCAGCCAGGTGCATAGGCAAAACTTTTGAAGTTTGTACGTCTGAGTTACCTTGCCTTATAATATAACTAGTTTTTTTAAATATGCTATATATACCTACTGTAAGTTGGAACAAAAGTGACGGAATGATCCAAATACCGTGTCATTGTAGCAGTATAAACAAAGACAAAATAAACTCTTATATTACCAATGAAAATAAACTTCAGGGATAATCTTAATGAAAGAGAAAGACACATTTCTGTGCCGTTTCACCATTCTAAACTTTATTTGTTGGTCCTACCCTATCACACTTTACTTAACCCTACCCAAGTTATTCATCTACATGTTACTTAAAGGTTATTAAGTGTAAGTATTAACCATTTTTATATTGAGAAAATATTGTGTTATTTTGGACTCGAACAAGGTATACGGCTATTTCCAGAAATTCAAACATTTTCGTTCAAAATTAGATTATTGTTTCATGGCATAAAAATCGTTCAAACAATGCTATTTTTAATCGCTTGGCTCGCGGTTAAAAATATAACAATGACATCAATTGTTATAATAGGACGCGCTTAGTTAATTCTCCAACAATAAGTTGCAAAAAAAACAATGAAAAATAATAATAAACACTTAAATTGCTGGAGACTGGTGCCTAAGCCTGTATTTCAGGACACCAGAAAGAATATAAAGGATCCTTAGTGAAAGAATTGTCAGTAGTTATGGAGATAATAATAATACATTTTATAGAAATATTGTACAAAAAAGAAATGAAAGTGCTCTTTTGATTTTTTTTGAATAATATTAATTTAATTAATAATATTTTTAGAATCCTTCGCTTGCACGGTCATCAAAATTGAGCCTGCGTTTAAAAAGCAACTTTGCACTCTTGTCAAATAACTATTACTCTTTACTTTTAATCATACAAAAATATAATCAATGTATGGACATCTGAAGCCGGCAGATACAGATTCAGTTACAAATACCTCATGTCCAGCTTTGAGTAGATTTCTCACATATCCCTCTCCTAGAATTGTATGACTTTTCCCAGGAAATGGAAACACCACAAGTATTTTAAAAGTACTGCACGAATTAATCACTAATAGAACGGAACATAAAATTACTGCAAAATTCATTTTGAATAAGAGTGTGTACTATAAACAAGTGTTTAACTAGTATTTACGTATGTTATACTAAGATCGGTAGCAGCTATCTGACACACGTAGTACTTTCTTTAAAGTAATTTCCTCTGCACGGCAGTGTTGACAATAAAGTTCTATTATAGTAAGTACCTATACATTTTTGGTTCTGTAGTTCAGTGGGTGTATATCGGTTATAATAAGTGTTAGTATTTGTGATCTCTAAAATCTACTAGATTTATGGTTACAATATCTATGATGTTAATTGATTTGCTGCCGTCATTTTATTTTATATATTTATTTATTTACGTGATGATGATGAATTTCATAATTTGTGTGAAGTATATAACATACACATTTTTGAAGATTTTGGTAAAAATTTACTCGTGTTGTTACAAATATAATACATTAACAGGTAATAAGATAATATTAGTATTGTAAACGGGATAAGACAGTTAATTACGATACCTACAAACTATTCATCGAACTCGGCTCATTTCTACACAATGTGAACAATGAATAAAAATTTAAAAACCTACGAATTAAGCCGCATTCATTTCAGGCCCCTATTTGGGAACCTCTGGATAAGACCAGAACGCAGAAATTTTCAATTGTCATCCAGTAAGCTATAATCACAAAATTTTAAATCCAAAATTTCAAGTCTGTATGTATTTTAGTTCCGAAGTTAAGCGAAAGCAAAGTTTCGCATTTATGACACTCACTCACTCATGATCATCAGAATAGAACTAGTACTTCCCATAAAGTCAAGAGAGCTGAAATTTGGTACAGAGTTAGGGTTTAATGGCCACATAAAGGGAAAACTATAAAAACTAGGATAATCGAAGATCTGGAGTACCTGGTGACCCTGATTAGAAAACACAAGAGCCCAAACAAACTATTAGAGATAGACATACTGCCTTTACAAAAAATATTCAACTTGGTGGGCCGCTTCATTTTCTACAAAAAGAAGTGAAATCCCACCAAAAACATTCTGTAAAAAACTAGCCAAGTCTCGATGGAGCTGCTTGTTTATCTCTAAAAAGTAATGAAATCTAGACAAAGTCGTGGCAAGTCTAAGGTTCCTTACTGCGATTTCTTTATTATTATAGTTAATGTTGTGTGACTTGGCCGGATATTTCCCTTCTTGCAAAAACATACAATCTTAACCTTACGTTCGCGTCTCTAGTCTACCTCCTATTTAGCCCTGCAATGGCAGAGCCCATTTACAATGGGCTCGTGAACACAAACTAGGCAGTAGAGTGGCGTTTTGTGTGTTTTACTATCGCTTTGGTATGAGGGCAGATACTAGACGAACATGGTATTGGAGGACCCCTGGACATCAAGAACGATTAAAATCATGCCAGGACATCCGTGCATACAGTGGTGGAACAATCATGATATGGGAAAATGAAATAGGCCTGACTACCGCGTTATCTAAATAACTTTAGTTTCAAATAATATATTTATTTACAACAAATATGTGCAAATTATAGTTAAAATTAGTTATATTTAAATATAACATTTCCTCAAGTCTGCCACTGGAAAGCCAAGCTGATGCGTTATTTTATGTCTTTTCGTGGCCAACAATATACTAAAAAAAATGATTCTAGCAATTTATGATTCCACCTACATACGTTAATGCAATACAATAGAAGGTTAAGTGTGCATAAATAATAAGATGGAAAACACATGGTATTTTTAATATCATTTTATTGTTATACGCATTCAAGCACAGGCTGTCTAAATAAAAAAACGTGAGACACTTTGTTGGTAGTTTTGCTAGGACATGCCTGCCAACCAACCTTAGAATTACACACCATGCAAGTTTATGACATAATTTATTAGGTATAACAACTATTTTTTGTATACGTATTAGTTCTCATTATTTATTTTACTTTTAGGGTTCGTAACCGTAAAAGTAAAAAACGGACCCTTATAAGATCACTCTGTCCGTCCGAACGTTTTTTACAAAGACTAAGTAACGTAAAAACTTGAAATTTGCATATTGTCACAGTTCTAACCTAACCTAACCAACTGTATTTGGAGTGCCCCGAGTCGGTTCTGGATGATAGAACATGTTTTGATGAATAGGTAGTTTAATTGTACAACAGTCATTTTTCTGATAAGTAAATTAGATATGCAATAAGTAAATTAGAGGAGAGTCTAAAGTTTGCTTAATTTTTAAACAGAGGTGTAATTAAAAATATCCCATAAATAAATAAAAAGATTTTTTTATAGATATCTGAGTTAAGATTGTTGTACCCTCAAAAAAAATACCTACCATTTAAAAGAGCTTGAAGTAAAGATTCAAACATTTTTATTTTTATGTTTAGGTATCATAAAACTAATATAAAAAAGGTTTTTTTTTTTACCAGGAAGTAGAGCCATGGTCACTATGAAGAATATAGTTCAATAAAACTTAATTTCGTATTTTTTTGTAGATTCGCTTAGTTTCCTTGTAAATTTTCCCCAGTGTCCTCAGTCTCAACAATTTTCAAAGCCCATATCTCGGCATTAATGCCTCAGCGGTCAAACACCATACGTGTGAAATTATTTTAAGATCTGCGATTTCTGCGATCCAGCCAAAAAAATACATAATAAAAAAATCCTGAATGTTTTCTTGTCTTCACCCCATAATACAGTACCTATAGATACTAAAGACCCTAACTCAACTACTTTTTGTTGTTTTCGGAACCCTAATTGTGCTAGCCTGCTTCGCTATTGAGTGTTTATTCTTCTTCATATCACTTTTCTGTATCACTTGCTTCCTCAGGTACATGAACATTTTCGTTCCGTACATAAACAGTTTCATTTTCTTCATTTTCATAACCAAGTTTACAATAACAACTAATATAGCGAGAATGACAGCTAGAAAATCCAAGTACATCTTCTGGTACCAGGGCACGTGTAGCGCCGGCGAGCGCAGATGCAGCGCCCCGCGAGTCTTCACCACGTGCTCCACCCAGTGCACCAGCTGCGCGCCCGGTGACACCGGCCGGTCGTGGTATATGAACGATAGCTCCTTCACTCTTTCTCGATACCTGTAAAGAAGTTTATCGATGTAATTTGTTTTTATGTTTTATTATGAATAGGCCTGTATTTGACTACAATCTCACCGTGACCAAGTGCTGATGCGGCCAATGGTTAGTACAAAGCCTAGAGAAGGGAAAACACCCACCATCGTGCTATGGTTGCCTTACGATACGATGTTTTCCTTTACCGAAATCTCAAGCTCATTCTAGGGTTCGTAACGACCTTCGTCTCGAAATTCGACATTGCTATCATCGCCTTAAAAATTTATTATACTTTAATAATTTTTAGTATTAAAATCTAGTATATTAGAGAAAGAGATAGTATGTCGAGCTAATTTATTAACCACCATTAGCTGTAGAAAAAGAAAACATAATAAGAACAGGTTTCATAAGAGATAAATCGGGTACTCACTTCGGATTCCCAAGAACATCATCAATAGCTATCTTCAACTTCGCTGGTGAATCATAACCTAGGTCAACTTGCCTAGCAAAACCTTTGGTCACAGCCCTCTTAATATTTATAAACTGGTCAGCAAAGAGAGGTATGCCGATAATAGGAACCCCGAAGTGAAGAGCTTCAGTGGTTGACAGCAGTCCTCCATGAGTCACAAAGAGGATGCAATTACCATGAGCTGGAATGAATGATAGGATGAACATGTGATATTTTACTGTAAAAGTAGTTTAGTGCTAATGATGACAAAATATCTCAATTAGATGTCTCAACCTTAACAAATATGTTTTGGAACAGTTCTTACTAAGTTATGATAATACTTACCAAGTATACTCTGCTGTGGAGCCCATTGAACAATGTGCACGTTCTTTGGTACATTTTGCAGATTCTCTTCAAATTTCCAGATGACAGTCTGTTTAAGCGTGCTGAATACTTTCAAAAAGTCTCTCTTTAATTCATCAGGCATGGTATTGCTCTTCATTATCGTACCCATACTAAAGTATATGACACCATTTGGAGCATTATCCAAAATTTCTTTCAAGTACTAGAAAATTAAGTTCATTTTAATTTGTGTTTGAAATAAAAAAACTATTACAAAAACATTATTTTCTTTGCAATTTATTCATTGTTTTATTTAATACTTACACTAGGCAATGGTGCAACTTCTTCACCGATATGATAACCAGCTATCGAAATATAATTTTGTGGTAATTTCATAGCCAATCCTGTTGAGACGTGGGAGTTTCCTAATATCATCGATGCATTGAATTTAACCTCATCATATGTAGGTAAAGTACGCCCTCTTTTCCCAACAGCATCTTCAAAAGCCATTTTGAAAGCTGTTTCTTCTTTAGCAGCAACAGTTCTGATAAAAATAATATCTTAGATTTAGTTATGTGCATTTTAGTTACTTGTTTGATTATTATGTAGAGGACAAATATAGGTCATGTTAATGAAGGTGTAAATAATTGAATACTTACAGTCTGGCGTAAGATAAATAAACGAGATTCCAAAGTTCCTTTATACGCTGAATAAAATTTAGTGGAGGTTCAATTGGTGACAGATAATCTGGAGTATAAGCAGGGTTGGGCTGTTCATCTATGAGCCTCAAAACCATTGCGTGAGGTTCCAGTGAAGACGAATAAATATATGGACAATTGAATACTGTAGCAAACCTAAAACATAAAAGAATATTATAATTGTGAATTTTAATGACATCAACAAACTCTATCAATGATGCAAAACTGTCATAGTAAATGTTTTTGATGTTAGTGAAATTGTTATCGAGCATTTATAATAGTATGAATTAGCTGGAGATTTTTTAATTTACGATTGTTTCCATTTTCAACTCTGACTAACCCAGAATAAAGTTCGCTATAAAGCCATTGACCAATAACAACATCAAACTCCTCTTTTGGGTCGTGGATGAGCTTCTGGACGTTTTCATGCATGATCGAAGTGTTGGCAACCTTGAATGTGAAGTTATATACACCCGTTATCTCATTTGCGTTCACTTCACCGGACATAAGCATTTTGAAGTTCAAAAATTTTCCTGTAAAATAATAATAATTATATTGTACATACTAATGACTATATGTAATCCATATTTACACTATAATATTATATTGCCGTAGAATTGTGTATTTTCATTAAAACAAAAACAATGACTCGTGAGTACCAACGGGTTATTTATTTCATTTTAATATTAGTAATTATAGGTTTTTAAACCAAATGTTTTTTCGTGAGAAAACGGATTATGCGCTTGTTCCTACGGCAACATAGTAAATTTATGTTATTTTCTTTTGAAAAGCTTTAATAGAAATGCATTTACCCAATGGCATGGTTTTCATGTTTGACGATATATCAATCTGCCGTAATTTCGGGTGTGGATTTTCTGATAGAATTGGTGTGATGTATGTGACCTGTAAAAAAAATGTCCACATTTACAATGTTTAGGTATGTTTAAACTGTGTGATGATGTGGCCGAAGGTGGTAAGCACACAAAGCCATGTTTTCCTCCACTCAAGCTCGAACATAGATAAAAGTTTTGAAATCAGTATTATTGAGCTACCATCGCCTACAAAAGTGATGGAATGCTCCAAATGCCGTGTCATACGTAGCATTGAAACAGTAATTCTCGTGCGATAAACAAAAACAAAACAAACTCTTATATCACCAATGAAAATAATCTTTAGGGATAATCTTTGTGAAAGGGAAAGACACTTTTCTAGGCCGTGTCACCATTCTAAACTTTATTTGTTGGGGTATCAGTCTTTATAATAACTATATGTTGCCCGCGGTTAAAAAAAAGCCTTGCTGAGTTTCTTGCCGGAGTTTTCAGTTTAAGTGTATTCCGAACCGGTGGTAAATTCAACTGTATGTACCAATTTAACGTTCATAAGTGCCTTAATAGGGCCTAAACTGAATAAATGACTTTTTGATTCCGCGTTCCCTGGATGAATGATACCTTTATCCTTTTCCATACCAACGACTATCTCCATGCCGAATTGTATCGCGATCGGTTCAAAGGTTTAGGCGTAACAAACAAAATTAAATTCACATTCGCATTTATAATATTAGTTAGGATTAGTATAGTATGGATTCTATAGAATGTTTTGTCTAACGTAACTAAATATACAATAAAGGTGTCAACAATTAATACGAATATTACCTCATGACCAGCTTTAAGTAAAAGTCTAACATATCCCTCTCCAAGTATCGTATGACTTTTCCCCGGATAAGGATACACCACAAGTATTTTAAACGCACTGCACATATTAAACACTAATAAAAGGAAAAGTGAAATTGCTGTTGATTTATTCATTTTTTAAAATTATTCTATAATTTGAAAGCAATTTCATTAAACTGTGTCGATGGTCTTAAAATTATTTTATAAGTGATCTGTTTTGTGGAAGACATTGAATAAAATATGTTTTACTAATTGGACTCTAATTAGATTATTTAGTTAATGTGTAATCATTAGTCAGTTGTAGGATTTTGTACTAATTTACCTACTTAAATTAGAAAATAATTATATAGTCAATTAAAATATATTTAGTTACTTTAATGATATAAATTTACTTATTGAATTTTTCATTACCCTAATGTAAAAAATCTACCACTTGCAAACTATTGTCGCGTTTCCCAGTTTGTAATATTTATTAATAATAAATAGTTATAATAATGCACAATAACAAATAATTATTAAGATGATAAAAATTAGGTCAATTTGTAAAATATATTTTTGAACTAGTTGTAATGACAAATAAATAATAATAATTCGTATTTAAAAGGACCATATTCATTAAGGCGGCCCTCTGTGGCCGGCGCAACTTCAACGCAAGCATAGGCTAAAAGCTTGTTTTTTCATCCAACGTAATGTTTGACTGCGAAAAAAGAGAGACAGCATCAGAGCCGTCGGTTATCAGTCGGTAAATTCCGCTGATCACTCGCGGCCGCTTCGCTAGGTCGTCATTTATGATTTCGCATTCATAAAACTTGTACCAGGAGTATACTTCTTGTGAAAAAATCTTACAAGTTTGTGAAAAAAAAGTTAGTTATTTAGAATCTCCAATACATTTGCAAGCCTGGTATCTAAATGTTTTCTTTACTTTTACAATTTATAGGTACATTAGATATGGCCAAAGTTCAAGCAAAAACGCTGTTTTTCGGAGGCTTTGACTGAAATTGTTTCACACTTTTTTAAAATTACGCCTAGATACACGGCTAGATATAGTGCACAAGATACTAATTTGTTCAAAACATCTAACGAAAAATGTTTAACAACGCCATAATAAGTACAGAGGTTTTGTATGAAAAGTATGACGAATTGAGTCCTCTTAATAAAGAAATATGGAATGCCAGTCATATCCATAACATAAAAAAATATCTTGTATAAGATTGTAACATGCACATCGTCAATTTTATTCAGCGTTTTCTGACAATTGTACACAAAGAAAATCAAATAAAAAATATTTTTCATTGTTGTGAGGTCACAACAAAGGGCTCGTCTTAATGAGCGTTTCGATTTCACGCCTCACAGCGAAGCTAGAACTGAGACGATCTGTTATTGAGCCAACCTTTTGAGCCAACAGTTTTTTGATCCTTTATAAATATGATTGCTTTGAGGAAGCTCGTAAATTTGTTTCAGAAACATCTCTAATTGCTGTGAAACAAGATGTGGTCGCCGGTTTTGTTTCCTTTGATATTATCAGTTGAAATTAAAATAATTTATTGTATTTTTATAAATAATTTACCATTTTATAATCCTATCTTATTACTTGAGATGGTTTGAGCCAAGCCTAGTAAAACCCAGGTTTAATATAGTCCCGGCTCTTTTTTGTTAAACGGCGTTAGAAAGTGACGTATATATTTAAATCCTAGGTTTTAGAATTGACTTTAGTTTAGGCCTTTTGTAAAGTTTATGTTGAGTTAGATGACTCTTTTATTTTCAATCGAGCTTAACGGTGTGTCAAGTTAGTCTTGAGCCAAACTAAATGGAATTGGTTTTTGTCAGTGTCATAAACTTTACAAAAGGCCTAAACTAAAGTCAATTCTAAAACCTAGGATTTAAATATATACGTCACTTTCTGTTTTGAAGTCAGCGAAATATTTTCTATAGAACACGTCATGCGATTTCGCTCACTTCAAAACAGTTTCAGATAAGAGTTATTTTATACTTTTTAGTGTACTTTGAAGGCGGTTTATTTTTTTGTTAAAAAGTTAATTATATAATTTGAAATGCCCTTATTTTTACCTATTAGGTTCAGAACCCTTTGGGTTCTTTTCCATGAGGTTGAGTGACCCTTAGTGAGGTTCGACATGCTGAACATTAAATCGCGTTTTAGGGTTCTGAACCAAATAGGTAAAAAGAAACCCATGGTGTCACCCCGTCCCTCTGCCACCTGTCTGTCTGTCACAGCGGTATATTTTAGTGACCACTTATTGATTTGAAATTTGGAATAGTTAATACTATTGCTTACCCAATCTTGTTGCAAATAAAAAATCCAAAAAATATGTATTTTTAGTTTAGTTGCAAAAGGGACTGAAATGGGGGATCGAAATTTCCAAGTGGGGCTACAAGTTTAGATGGGGCATCAAATGATTTTTTCTCATTAATGAGTTCTCTCACCCTAGAACTGAGAAGCTATCAGTTTAACCAGTTCGATGAAGACACGTTTACCTTTTGTTACCACAAGCAATGCCCCATAGCAATCCACAGAATAAAATTGGAGACAAATCAAGTCAACTCATAAATAACTAACGAGCAGATTAGATTGTATGATACCTACGCTATCATTGTACAAACACGACGCGGCTACGTTTAATATTGCTCTTTACGAGATGTCTCAAGTTGCACGCTGGCACTAAATAATATATAAGTACAGAAAGCTCCAGCTTTTCTAGTTGTAAGCTATTTATACCTCCATTCAAACTACAAGGCTGACTCTGAAAAAGGGGTGACCAACTTGTCTAGTAAACTCACCGAATACAGCATGTTTCGATATATTTTCATGAACATAAAGCCTACCCCATGAAAAATAACTCTACTTCTTATAAGCTGCATGTATTCTATATGCGGGTGGTAGTTCACATAATATAAAAAATATTCACAACCGACTATTGTGTGGCCAATGACGGTTTATAAAGTTTAAAAGGGACTCCATCCATTTGACATAATAATATATAGTCTTACACTGATCTTGAACTTATCGTGAGGAAACTATAATGTAGAGGTAGGATATAGTACCTGCCTGACTGGCTGGACTAACAGACGGGTCGATAGGGACAGACTCGTTCGAGCCCTCGTGTGTGTGCGTAAATTGTTTCCTTGAGGGTAGATATTATTATTATTATGAAGGCCTTGAGAAGTGTAGAGTGCATTTCAGGAGCCATGTTCCAGGAATATACGGGTCGTTGTTTCGTCAGCGACGAGCGAATCAATGTTGATAATACAAATGATACTGGTGCTAAAAAAATAATTAATTTTTTAATAATGATAAAAATAAAAATAATATTAATTGGAAAATCATGTAATAAGTTAAAGCGTAGTCGTAATACTCAACGGGAGTGCGAGGGATTAAAGGGGTAGGGCGACGGCGGCTTGCGCCTAGCTCTAGTCTGTGCACGTGCCTAGTGACCATACATTGCGGTAATTTTAGTTCAAATTAAATACGTTATTTCTCAATGTATTTATTGTATTTATTGTAAGGCCATTTTTTGGAAAATGAATTTTTTGTACTATTGCCCCTGGGTCGCTCGTCGTCGACCAAAAAAAACATCCTGTATAGATGAGTTAACATATAAGTTAGTTAAGCCAGGCTTTTAAATGCACCACAGTAGTTCCTCAGATTTTTCAGTACCGATGATTATCATGTCCAGGAAGCCACACACGGTACAGACTAAGTAATAGGCACTCCTTGGGATCTTTTTTGGTAAACCAAGAATAAAATCTGAAAAAACATAAAACGTGCGTATATCGAGTGGTATATCTGTACTTATTTATTTTATGACGGCGGCTGGCTGAATATGAATGAATGCCAGCTTGTTACCTCCGCCCGACACTTGACCGGTCTTGAATACCGCATGAGCAAAAGTTGGGAGTTGCCGTAAACGGTTTGAATCGTATCTATTTACACTGTCTGTGTGAGAAGTGAGAATAGTTTATGGGGCTTATCGCTATTTTAGACTAAAGGTCGAGTGATGTTATTGATAAAATCGGTGAAGAAATAAGTGGCAATGGCTCGTTGGTAAATAAGATTATAAAGAGACAAATAGGTATCATAAACCTAATCGACGAATAAAAATGTTTCAGGTAAGCGCTGGGAAATACGGAACAAGTAGAGATACCTTCCATTTAGCTGGACAAAGGTCTGATCAATACAGTTGTAACGATGCGACCTTCCCTATTTCAATTATTGTTTCTGGTCACAAACACTATTTCCAAATTATCCAATTTTCAAATGATCTTCATAATTTTCAATATTTAAATGTTCAAATTTTCATATAAAGAATTTACCATCAGACATTCATTCGACACTACCAGTATTGAGAAGCAACTCCAAATGTTTGGACCTATTGGAATAATAAAATAGCATACAAATATCATTGAAACTATTTATATTGAATAGCAAGTTTAAATAATGTTACTCTTTGATGTTACCTCTTCAACTGTATAAAAAACCCAGCTGGTTCAGGTTTCAACACATCCCTGAGTCAAATATTGTATCTCAGTCTATCTGAATTCTAAGAATTCTTTCATACAAGTGTTTTATATCATATTTTTATTTCCAATGTTACAGTTCTATATTTTACTTAATACAAATTTTATGGAAGACTGTTTAAGTTTAATTATCTTCTACTGCAAGCTAGCAGATCATTTATTATTGAATGTTCCAGCCGTAGGCTGATTGCTTAAGCCTTCGTCTACACGGTTGACCCATTGATAGATGCACGCACAGCTCAGACCGCAGAGAAACTTGAAATTAGTGGATTTATGAGTGTTTTTCTAAATTCTACTAAGGGGATGAAAGAGGGAGGCAACCTATAGATATGGATATTCGGGCTGAAGATGATGACTCATAGCCCAGAAGCTAACTTCCACTAACAAATACCGGTGCAGTCAAAACTGGTAGATGTTTGGTAATACACAAAACAAATTCTAGTTAAAATTCTGATTGCAGAGACGCAATTAACTCCAAGCTAATTACCTTACGACCTTTGCGCATACGTGAGCCTTACGACATCTGTGCATTTGGAAGAGGAACATTTCATCCTTATCATTCTACCACATAACGAGCATAATCTAGGAAATTTTAACTGCTCAAAAACTGCATAGTGATAATACCAAATATTTATAGCTACTTACAGTAGTACCCAACTGATATGGCTTACCGATGTACCTGCGCAGAAGATACTTTTTGTACATTTTCAAAGCGCGAGAAACTGCTATTGGTCGGCAGCTGCCGCCATGTTAGCGCGCGCTGTGCGGAGGGGCGTGACTTTTGAGTGAGACGGAACTAACAGCTGCAGTGTATTATGAACTTTATAGTAGTGATCTAAGGTTGATTGGAAGTTTTAAGCATTCTTTCGTTAATCTTCGGGGCCATACTTTCTTTACTGTGCGAACGAAGATTCACGACGCGCATTATCAGTTGGGTACTACTGTACAATGTTGCATACAAAACTGATTCATCTTCACTTTCAACGTAAAATTAACTTAATTTTCTCTCATTACACTCAATACTGAAACAAAAATAAAGCAACGCCAATTAATTAGGGCAACACGGGAACAGCAGCGAGCATAAGTTTTCCGCTCGCGGTTAAAACTTTGTTTGCACAGCGTAATGAATGCGACCGCCGCACTTGTTTTGCCTCCCCTACATACAGTATGTTGTGGGTAGGGTTACCATATTATCAGAAAAATTGGGACAATTGTTTACAAAATTTGGGAGATGAAATGAAAATATTTAGGACTTATGAATGTCTGACTAATACTAGTGCTAGTACTGTGAAACTTATATCGAGCTTTTAGGTGTCATAAGCATTAAGCAAGGCCAACCTAAAGTAAATAGGTAGGTGAATATAAAGGTAACCTCAATTCTACAATTAAGATTCCCTTTGTTTGGTACTACATTCAATGCATGCTTGATGTTACGTGGGTGTGACAGTTCTTGCCTGAAATGTCATGGACCAGCTGTTTAATATCATAGACTCATCTGCTAATGGGCAGTATGCCATATAGAGACTAGCTGTTTCTAATTATGGAGACATATATATGGTCTTAAAAAATATATAAATAACATAACCTGAATAATCCATTAAACTTAAACGGCCTTACCCGTAGAACGCTATTTAACTAATAGTTATATTTTTATAAGAAAGAGATGTGATGTGACTAAAATGAATTTAATGCGATTTACAACAGAATCGGCGCCAATGTCAAACAATGTGACGCCGTTGACGTTCGACGAATTAAGTGACCATTCGACTTTTTGGCGGGAACTTGCAGAGTGACGTTGCTTTTTCATTTTTATTGTCATAAATTCGTGTATTATGAGTTTTATTGCATATAATCGGTGGTATTTTATCCAATAAAGATCAATACATGTGCACCAGTGAAGTGAAACGAAATTAATTATGTGTATCGTGGCTTTTCAAGTTGTCTTGAAGTCTGTGAAAAGTGTTAGTACAATGACCACCATTGTACTAAAACATGACTATTATGGACGGTGACTAACTGAGGACTATGTGAAAGTGATTCATTGTGACTAGAACTTATTATACTACTTGAAATTGGCAAAATACACAAGCCGTGTGACGCCATTGAAGAAAAAAAAGTGACCATTCACTCAGTATGTTACAGCTATTGACTTATTACTATTGATAATATCATTTTTTGAGTAAGGGGTATTTCAATAACAAAATGTCCGCAACGCCACATGGACACACTATTCGGAATTACTTTAAAATGTAGATAAGTTCCGGTTACTCTTCTCTATATTATGTGTACCCAGTACCTGCCTGAGAGATATTTCGGCTAAATTGTATAACTTTTAACATACGGGACGCACGTGATAGTGGCCCGGTTTTACGATACGGTTACGTTTTAGGTAGCATATAAATATAAACTAGCTGGTTTAATCTACATATATTATAGTCATCTTAAAGAAGACATTATACGTATGAATTAAAAAGCAATACTATATTATTAGGGTCATGTATTGTACCTATGGACATTTCAGAATACCTGAACTTCCTAGCCACTTCGCGCAGTGTATAATCAAAGTATCTATATGGCGAAGCTTTTATGTTATACGTTATATAGTCTAGAATTACTGTATTTTTTGTGGTAGCTCGAATGTTGCCAGTTTTTGATTTTAGAAACAAACATTTAAGTGGGCTGTTTTGTCCAATGGTACGTTACACGTTTCTACCTTTGGACAACCTTGTTTGTACCTTAGGACAAAATAAAACATAACATTTTATTATGAAATCAGTCTTGTAATAATCTTAATTAAACTCTTATTATTAAGGTAACGCGTGAAATTAACATAAAACTCTAAGTTTTATGTTCATAAATTTCACGCGAGTAACAAAATATTCTTAAATAATCTTTAGTATTCATGTAGGAGCTTTTAAATTAATTAGGCCTACTAAATATTCAAACAAAAGCTTTTCTTCTTCTTCAGAAAATACCTATTTTACTGCGTAATTCGGTGTGAAAGTTATTAAAGGTGCAGAACTGCTTCGAATAGTTTTAGTACCTGTGGACACGTCCACAGGTACAAACGAAGCCCTGTCCCAAGGTACAAACAATACAACTTTGAAAAAAAACTTAAATAAATTGATTTTTAGGTTAGAAACTCTTTTCTTTACTTGTTGAATTGTAAATAGAACTAGCTATAGATAAATTACTGATATTAATTTGTAAAATGTAAGCATGCATTATTCAAGTAAAAGTAATCAGAAAAATCATGTAAAACTTACTTTTTAACACAAAATTTTTCAAAACTACCTCACGCTACAAACAATACCGGTTGGGTTACGCCACTCACTGGTGTTACATACTAATAAAAACGCTACCCAAATGGTACGATGTTATATTTTTAATGCTGTTAGTTTTTTTATTATGATGAACGTCCAAAGGTAAAAGCGTCCATAGGTACGATACATGACCCTATCACATAATATCATAAATGCAAATATATATTTTATATTATTATCTATGTATATATATATATAGCTATCCTTAATAATATTAATGGATCCGAAATGAAATATCCTTAAAAAAAAATAAACACAATCTTTATTGACTTCTAATTAATTTAACTGATTACATGAAATTAACAATCTACCAATTAAACATAAAAATACCGAACAAATCAAACTTACAAACTAAAATTCACTCACTGATCGCACCGACAGTCTGTCCAGCAGGGCTTCCGCTCGCAACCGAGTTCAAGCAAGAAGTGAGTCTCGCTCAGTGTTGCACCGCTATTTATAGAAAAATTTGCCCCTACTATTTAACTAATCCGGGAGACCTAACACGGCCTCTCCTGACTAAGCGTCGCCCTCGACCGCGTCTTGGATATCAGGCAGAGCGTTGAGTGTTGCAGTTTCTTCAAACGTTGCTGACTGGGAAGCTCCAGCCTCCTCTGTACAGGGCGGGAGTTGCTCAACAGTTTCTCGTGTGGCTGCGGTGTCTGCATCGGTATCGTCATCAGACTCTGCGGATCACACAATTGCATTTTCTTCGAGATATACACAAAATATGCCTATATCTGACATTCATCACTCTTACAAGGCCCTCAATCAAAAATCATCTCACATTCTAGTTATATATGCCTATCGTTACATGGGAAGTTAAGACACATTCTTTTGTTCTTAAAATTCCATGAAGATTGATTAACTTGCATTCATCGTCAGTCTTAAGTTCCTTCATACAATCGTCACTAGCATACAGCAAATTGTAGGGCAATCGTCTATTGCCGGTAGGATCGTCCCACAGTCCGTCCCCTATATGTCACAGGTATCCCTCAGTATGCCTCCCTCGAGGTGTCCCGCAGTCCACCTCGAGTCTATTCATGACATTCACGCGTGTGTGTGTAGAGCGTCCCGCGGTCCGCTGCCGATAGGATCGTCCCGCAGTTCGTCCTCTACGTGTCATGAAGGCACCCCGCAGTTTGCCCCCCGATAATGTCATGAATCTTGGACTTACGCTCAAAGAATGCAGCGCAGGTCTCTGGACACCACTCGCCACGCCAAGGCACCATGTACTGGGCTGCGGCTTGCGTCACCTTCCCATAGGAGCCACTCAACAGTCGCAGCTCATAGCGTCCACTGGGCAGCGTACGAACGACCCTGTAAGGGCCTCGCATGCCCGGGTCGAGCTTGCCTGTCGCCTGCGAAAACTTTATTACAAACACAAGATCATCAATGTTAAATTTACGAGGGGAACGTCTGCTTTGGTTGGCATACGTATCCTGTTGAGCCTGGTTCCGCCGCAACAACTCGGCAGCACGACGAGAGTAAAGGCGAGGCATTGGCAGTTAGCCTCGATATCGCTAAAGCCTTTGATCGGGTCTGGCACAGGGCACTTCTATCGAAGCTGCCGTCGTACGGAATTCCCGAGGGTTTGTGCACTTGGGTGTCTAGTTTTCTTGCTAATCGGAGCATCAAAGTCGCCGTTGACGGATGCTGCTCCGATATCAAGAACATCAATGCTGGCGTACCACAAGGCTGTGTGCTATCACCCACACTGTTCATCCTGCATATCAATGATATGTTGAAAATTCCCAACATTCACTGCTATGCGGATGACAGCACTGGGGATGCCCAATATTCCGGCCGTGCTAACATCCCTCGGTCCACGGTGGAGGAAAGTCGAATGAGACTTGTGTCTGAAGTCGAGACTTCGTTGGAGCGGGTCTCAGAATGGGGGAGACTAAATTTAGTCCGTTTTAACCCCTCGAAGACACAAGTCTGCGCGTTCTCCGCGAAAAAAACCCCATTTGTAGTAGCACCAAAATTCGAAGACACTCCTCTCAACATCGCAAAGAGTATCGGGATCCTTGGTGTCGATATTGCGAGTGATGTCCAGTTCCGAGGTCATTTGGAAAGCAAAGCCAAACTGGCTTCAAAAAAGTTGGGTGTGCTAAATAAGGCTAAGTGGTACTTCACGACACTCCAGCGGCTACAGCTTTATAAAGCGCAGGTTAGGCCGCATATGGAGTACTGCTCGCACCTCTGGGCAGGCGCACCCGCTTATCAGCTTGATCCACTTGCCTCGGTGCAAAGGCGGGCCATTCGTATCGTTGACGATCCCATACTCACTGACGGTTTAGAACCTCTCAGCCTTCGGAGAGATATAGGCTCGCTCTGTGTGTTCTACCGTATGTATAATGGGGAGTGTTCGCAAGAACTTTTTGACCTGGTGCCATCATCACCTTTCTACCATCGCACTGCTCGCCGGCGATGTGGAGTTCATCCTCACATCCTCGAGCCGCCTCGATCGTCCACACAACGTTTTAGTCGGACGTTCTTACTGCGGACCATTAGGATGTGGAATGAACTCCCCGTTACGGTTTTCCCTCAGCGCTACGATATGGGGTTCTTCAAAAAAGGCGTAAATAGAGCTCTACAAGGTCGGCAACACATCGGCAATCCCCCTGGTATTGCAAATGTTCATAGGCGGCGGTGACCACTTACCATCAGGAGGCCCGTCTGCCTGTTTGTCAACCTATTGACATAAAAAAAAAAAAAAAAAAAAAAAAACGACTTCGATGTAATTCACGTTGTGCTTCCCGATTCGGCTGGGCACTCTCAAGAGCGACATCGCGGACCAGTGATCGAATCACAGGAGTGCACGCGTCGATTCCAATGAGAAGATTTAATGGAGAGGCATTTGTAGTTTTTTGCTTCGTGACGTTGAGTGTCAATTGTAGCTTCCACAGCGTATCCGCCCAAGCGGCCTCTCTGTGGTTAACTTCAATGCGAATCATGTTGAGTAAGGTTCGAGCGTATCTTTCCACTTGTCCGTTTGCATGGTGCATTTCCGGAGTGATGTAGTGGATTGAGGCCCCCATGTCTGCCACAAATTTTGTGAATTTTGACGATTCAAACATACGGCCTTTGTCTGTTACTACTAACTTGGGTGTACCAAAAAGGGAAATTGCGTTTGTGAACACTCGTAACAGTTCGTTTACATCTTGTCTGTATATGGGATACATTAAAACATATTTCGTGAATGCATCTACCATCAGTAGTACAAACTTGTAACGACATGATTCGGGAAGGGGCCCTAGGACATCGATGTGTAGTGTGGAGAACGGTGTTTCGGGTTTTTCCCAAGAAGTTATATTTTGAAGAGGGGCCCTAGGTACCCGTTTCTTAGATATACAGACCACACAGTGGTCTATGTATTTTTTGATAAACTGCCTAATGCTCGGGAACCAAAAGTGTTTAAGTATTAAGTCTAAAGTCTTATCATATCCGACATGACTGTGTTCATCATGAAAAACACGCAACAAACTCAGCCGGTGACCTTTGGGTATAAAACAAAGGAGTTTGGGGTTCTCACCTACAGGTGTGTACCGATAGTATAAGAGATCGTTTTGGTAAACATAACGTGTTGAGTCTAGATGACCCTCGTTAAGCTGTGTGATGAGAGTCCGAGTCTCATTGTCAGCCTCCTGAGCTATTTGGGCCCAGTTGCGTGGTTTAGTTATATTGAACACTTCAGTTATCGGATTTCGACTGAGATAGTCCGCGTGTGACATCATGACGCCCTTTCTATACTCTATCTCGAACACAAAATCTTGAAGATAGACCCACCAGCGAGCTACTCGCGGTAGTAAGTCTTTCTTTCGTTCTGTAGCCTTAAGTGCATTACAGTCTGTGACGACTTTGAAACTAATGCCAATCAAATAGTGCCTAAAATGTTGTAAGGCTTTCACGACTGCCAGTGTCTCCAGCTCATACGAATGATATCGACTTTCAGCCCCCTGGGTAACTTTGCTAAAATAAGCCACGGGCTTTTTCGTACCATTTTCGTGAGTCTGGAGGAGCACTGCCCCATATCCAATGCTGCTCGCGTCTGTGTGAACCTCAGTTGGTAGCTCAGGATCAAAGATAGTCAAAACGGGTTCCGTTGTCAACAGCTTTATAATTTCCTGACGGACCGATTCTTGTTCAGGTCCCCATTTAAATTGAGTATCTTTCCTCGTGAGCTCAGAGACACAGCGTGTCTTGGATGCGTACCCCTTAATGTATCGCCTGAAGTACCCAGCCAGTCCTAAGAATTGGCGTACCTGTTTCACGTTCTCTGGTGGTGCTGAATCTACCAGAGCCTTGACTTTATGGGGGCTCGGCCTGACCTGACCATTGCTAATAACTTTGCCTAGATATTCTACTTCGGTGGTCAAGAAAACGCATTTTCTCAGATTAATAGAAAACCCCGCCTCCGTTAGGGTAGTAAGTACCTCACGTAACAATTCGATTCCCTCGTGTACCGTGGAGCTCATCAGGAGTACGTCATCGATGTAGACAAGCACATTGCCTGCTTCAATGTGCTTGCGCAGCGTCTTGTTGATAATGCGCTGATATACGATCGGAGAATTACTGAGACCGTAAGGCATTTTTAAATACTCATAGTGAGCTTCCGGAGTCACGAATGCTGTTTTGTGAATTGAGTCTGAGCTGACCTTGATCTGGTGAAAGCCAGTTGCCATATCTAAAGACGTGAAGCGCGTTATCTTTCTATCACCCAACCGATCGATATGGTCATCTATGAGCGGTAGTGGATACCGGTCCTTGACGGTTATTCTGTTCAGAGCCCGGTAATCCTATCCTATCGGATCCGTCTTTCTTTTTGACCAGAATTACCGGACTGGCGTATTCAGATTCCGACTCCCTAATGATGCCTTTTTCCAAGAGATCGCCGACAATCCCTCTGACCTTTAATTTCTCTGCTAGGGAAAGCTTGTAAGGACGATAGGTGACGGGTACGTCGCTTGTCAGGTTGATCTGCATTTCACCGGTTGTCACGGTAGTGGATGCAGTACCCGATATGAAAAAGTCAGAGAAATCATTGACTACCTCCATCAGACGATCCCGCTCCGCATTTTGTAATGGGGTGCTAATTTCGAGTTCAGTATTACCGGAAGTCGCATCGATGTTAGAGACGACGTTCGCGGCGCGTGTAAGATACTGCCTATCTTTTGTTCTAACATAAGTTATCCCGTCCCTATTCAAAATATCTGTGCCAATTATAATGGGCGCAGCCATGCAAGACGCCGGTACGACTACTAAATCCGCCTCCACTGATATTTCGCTGAACTCAAGGGTAAGAGTTACGTACGACTTGACTGCGACTTCTTGGTTGCTTATTCCCTTCAGAGTGCATTTAGTCGGTTTTAATTGACATGAAAAATATTTAACGACGTCTGAGGAGATCAAAGAAACGTTCAAAGCGCCACTGTCTATGAGAACATCTACTGGTACGCCCTGAACGACCGCGGTAGTAATGTCTTTATTTCCGTTATTGACACGAGACTGGCACAAATTCACTTTACGCTTATTCTGTTCTGTCCTAGTTTTAGCGAAACAAACGTCCTCTGAGTGACCGGGCTTCTTACAAAAAGTGCAGGTAATAGTTGGAGTTGGGGGTACTGATACTTTTGCCTTTTTTGGGCAGTGGTATCTTTTGTGACCTGGCAGATTACAGTTAAAGCATGTGGGAGTAGGACCCGGTCTACTTTGAGGGCCCTTTGTGGGTTGAGATGACGATTGGTTTCTTGTGAAAGTTTTATTTGAACTGGGTTTCGTATAAATTGATAAAAATGAGACGAGATTCTCCGGTGTCAAATCTGCGTTGGCAGCAGCGGCTCGTACTTGTGGTTCTTTGATACCGCGAATAACGATGAGCGTCATTAACTCCTCGCTGAGTCCTTTGACTATACGCAATCGTAAAAGTGTTCGACGAGCATATTCGCTATACGATGAATACTTATCAGAAGTATTATTCATAGTCTCGAATAGAATATTCGCGTAGTCCAGCTTTCGAGGGCAAAGAGGTTGGAACTCGCGTTTGAAACTACTCCAAGACCTGTCACTAGTGACCCACTCGTTTAACCATGTCTTAGCATCTCCTTTCAAACAACTCGCGACGCGCGACAGACATTCTCGGTCGTCCCAGCGATTTGATAGCTGCACCCTATCCACCTCATCGCACCAGGCGTCTATGTCGTGTATAGTTGGGTCAAAGTTTGATATATAGTAGTGGGAGCGGCTTGGAATGACTGATTGGATAGCGTCAACTAAAGCTTGAGCAGTAGGCGGTACTACGCTCTCGGAGTTACTCGATTTGGGGGTAGAGGCAAAGTTATTTTCGATCGATTGCAATCTAGTAAGAATAGTTTCTAACGTTTGGTTGAAATTTTCTTGTGGAACAGATTTTACGCATTCACTATTTACATTGGTTCGCGAATGAGGCTCGGAATAAGTCCGTAAGGGGGAATCGACCCGAGGATGCAGCCGCGATCGCAAACGAGAGCGGTCCCGAGATCTTCTCGAGCGGGACGTAGCACGAGAACCACTGCGAGAGTTTCGCGATCTGCTGCGTAGATAACGTGAACTATTCTGTGAATTACGCGATCTACTCCGTGAATTACGCGACCTATCATGCCTATTACGCCTATTACGCGACCTATTACGCGACCGTTCGCGTATCGAACGACACCGGCGCGATCGGCTACGTGAATCATTTGCTCTGGGCATGTTAAATTACTGGCAGCAACAATTAACACGGTAAAATAATATGCACTTGAAATAAAATTAAAACGGTAACAATAAAATCTGAGTAGGGTAGTTTGATTTGTTCCTCGGTATTCAATAGTTCGGCAACGATACTCGGATAGCAAAACAGCTAAGGCTGAAGGCTTGGATTGAGATCCCACTTATGATAATGGATCCGAAATGAAATATCCTTAAAAAAAATAAACACAATCTTTATTGACTTCTAATTAATTTAACTGATTACATGAAATTAACAATCTACCAATTAAACATAAAAATACCGAACAAATCAAACTTACAAACTAAAATTCACTCACTGATCGCACCGACAGTCTGTCCAGCAGGGCTTCCGCTCGCAACCGAGTTCAAGCAAGAAGTGAGTCTCGCTCAGTGTTGCACCGCTATTTATAGAAAAATTTGCCCCTACTATTTAACTAATCCGGGAGACCTAACAATATTATAAATGCAAATATGAGATCTCACACAGATTACATTTTATCCCGGGAACGCGAAACATACCTTTTTTATTTTTCAAAAAACGGACCTTATTTCAAATTATTGATAAATGAGTTCTAAGTAATGGTAATGGTTAATCAAAACTTCTCACTATATGCTAAAATTTTAGAAATTTTTCATTCCGCTTATCTCCGAAGCTCGTAAAGCGAAAAATAAAAAGATGATTCTGATTAGCATAGTTTTTTGACCGCTTTTATTTTGTTTCTAGTAGGTGCAGTGCAGACGACACACCGCACCGCGCCGAACTTTTAATTTTCAAAATAGAACCTATACAATTCTAAGCAGTAACGCACACGACGCGCAAAAAGTTCGGCATACAACCTTTTGTTTTCTCACAGACTTTTTGTGTGCCGCAGACTCCTTCGCATAAAAAGTCCTTCATCTGTGTGGCACCTTATTCATATTCTTTTTGCACTTTTTTAAGTTCATTACTCAGGGATTATTTTGAGACATTCTCACCTGAAAAAAAAACACCAGCAACATTACTTTAGGTTGTAAGTAGTATATTATTAACTCTGTGCTTTAGGTAACAAAATGTGACCTAAAAACCAAAATACTTGTCCATCAAAAAGGGCAACAGTGTACCTGAATTGCTCGCTAAAGGACAGCCGTGATAAAAAAATCAAGAATCTGACACTAAAATATTATGGCTCATGTACGGAACCCTCGTCAAGAGATACGCACGTTTTCTGATTTCAGTTGAGGCTAAGGATTTTACCACACACTTTCCGCGTATCACATTACTTTAGCACGAAAATACGTCATAATTTTCCCACGATGACATTAAGATATTACAGTCATGAACGTAATTTAAGTATCCTACATTTTAGTACCTAAATAAGATTCTATTAATTCCCTTCTTTTCAATTTTTAAAACAAATTGTTTTTATATTTTTTACGATAGAGTTAATTAGAGTCACTATAGAGTTAATTATCGAAAATATGCAGAAAGTCTCCAAAAGTTAGTTTGAATAGCATAACGTAGCCCAAGGTAGTAAATGACAGAAAAACAAAGAATAACTAAATAAAAACAATAATAAAAGTGTTGACTACTACTAAGAATATGCCCATTCTTAGTAGTAGTTGATCAAGAAATTAAATTATATTTATAACTACTAAAAGAACAACACTGGGAGTAGAAAAATAAATCCAGTTCCACACATTTCACAAGAAACGTTATTATTGAAGTACAGTCACGTCCAAAAAAACACTAGTAAAAAAAGGTCGACTGAACAATAATGCCATTACCGTATTCCCCCAGCATCACTCATTTCTGCTGACTCTAAATCCGTGCCAGCTTCATACGTCACAAACAACACGAACACATTTCAACAAGTAGGTAACGCGTTCCCCAACTTTATTAGGACCTCACTGGGTATCTGAATAGGCAATTTTTATATACCACAGTTCCTAAACTATACAAATAAATAAATACGTAATATTTTTATTAGTACCAAATTTTCGTTTGTCCACTGCGTTATGTGTATTAGCTTTGAATAAAAAAAACATTCCAATAGGGTTCTCAGGGTAATGGTTTTTTAATACTCACCTAAATAAATATCTTCAATATCCCCAGGTGTGCTACGTACAGATAAACTCTCAAAATAGAATTCCAATTCCTTCCATTCCAGAGCATCAAAAAGATTTCCATAAACAATCAGTCGGTAAATTATTCAATACAATTTAACAGAGGAAAGCCTAATACGCCACAGAAAGAAACCAATTATGAATTTTCCATCCAATTCTACGTCAACTCCTAAGGTTTCAATATTAAAATCTCGTGGAAAATCCATCCTTTTCTTTTCTTATTGCTTTCTGAAAAGCATGAGCTCAAAGCGCCTTATTTGCATAAACTCTTTATAAGATGGAAAAGAAGGTACTGCAATATGATTCTCTATGATTTTGATGGATTCTTAAATGTTCAGTGTATTTGCCATGCAACGAAAACGATATTATGAATATCGATATCTATGAATTTTCATATATAACTTTTATTAGAAATATAACCTGTTTCATTGTTCTAATAATAATTGGACTGTTTTACAAAAAACTTAAACCGACTTCAAAGTACACCAAGAAGTAATCAAATCCTGATCTGATGACAATGGGACCAAACGGGAAGTGTACACACGGCTACAGATCAAGCTATACATTTCCAATATAAGCTGACCTCTCATTGTACGGAAATCCTATACAATGCGAGATCAGCTTATACTGGAAATGTATAGCTTGATGTGTTGCCGTGTGTACCCTTTCAAATAAAAAAAGAATATTCCAAACCGGTTAATAAATGACGGAGTTATGAGGTAACAAACATAAAAAAATAGGGTCATGTATTGTACCTATGGACATTTCAGAATACCTGAACTTCCTAGCCACTTCGCGCAGTGTATAATCAAGGTATCTATATGGCAAAGCTTTTATGTTATACGTTATATGGTCTAGAATTACTGTATTTTTTGTGGTAGCTCGAATGTTGCCAGTTTTTGATTTAAGAAACAAACATTAAAGTGGGCTGTTTTGTCCAATGGTACGTTACACGTTTCTACCTTTGGACAACCTTGTTTGTACCTTAGGACAAAATAAAACATAACATTTTATTATGAAATCAGTCTTGTAATAATCTTAAGTAAACTCTTATTATTAGGGTAACGCGTGAAATTAATGAACATAAAACTCTAAGTTTTATGTTCATTAATTTCACGCGAGTAACAAAATATTCTTAAATAATCTTTAGTATTCATGTAGGAGCTTTTTAATTAATTAGGCCTACTAAATATTCAAACAAAAGCTTTTCTTCTTCTTCAGAAAATACCTATTTTACTGCGTAATTCGGTGTGTAAGTTATTAAATTTGGTGCAGAACTGCTTCGAATAGTTTTAGTACCTGTGGACACGTCCACAGGTACAAACGAAGCCCTGTCCCAAGGTACAAACAATACAACTTTGAAAAAAAACTTAAATAAATTGATTTTTAGGTTAGAAACTCTTTTTTTTACTTGTTGTATTGTAAATAGAACTAGCTATAGATAAATTACTGATATTAATTTGTAAAATATAAGCATGCATTATTCAAGTAAAAGTAATCAGAAAAATCATGTAAAACTTACTTTTTAACACAAAAATTTTCAAAACTACCTCACGCTACAATCAACACCGGTTGGGTCACGCCACTCACTGGTGTTACATACTAATAAAAACGCTACCCAAATGGTACGATGTTATATTTTTAATGCTGTCAGTTTTTTTATTATGATGAACGTCCAAAGGTAAAAGCGTCCATAGGTACGATACATGACCCTACATTCGAATTGAGAACCTCCTCCTTTTTTTGAAGTCCGTTAAAAAGTTACAGTCTTCTTATCGAGAAAAAGCTTTAAATCTGCTAGGCATTAATTCTCACTGAAAAATAAAACAAACATTATTTATTTTTTCCTCTTATGCACATAATAAAATATATTTGTCCTGGATGGGTATCGAACTCACAATCTTGTCTACAATAAAGTGTCTTCTTAGAAGATCAAAATTATTATACTATTTTATATACATAGCTCCTACGAATTTGATAAAACTTTCAATAATAATATTACTTTTTCACAACTTTCGAAATATTCAGGAGAGAGAAATCATTCTTTGCCAACTATTTACATGAATCTTTCATACTGAGGTTACTCTAGAAATTGTTATAAAGTTTTGTGAAGATGAGACAATTTTATTCCGTGTCTTAAATTGTTGGGTACTTGTTACGTAAGAACCAAAAAAAAAATTAAATTAATCTGAATGGCTAATGACAAAAAGTGTAGAATAACAAACTATCGCAAAAAATGCAAGCTCGCTTTTTTTTTAATACGACAAAGTGATTAATAAAGCTTGTTACACACGAGGCATCACTCACGCGAGTCACGCGTTACCGTTTGTTCCCCCTCTCCAATGATCTCTGGCGATCTTACTCACGCGCAAGAACATAACAGAGTTATTTGGCTGCGGTATTCTATTAGGTGGAGGTACTTCCCCAGTCGAGCTGCTTTTGAGCGAATAATAGCTATGCTCTACCTCTCTTATTAATTGATTTAAAGAGCGTAATATTTTCCTACGTTCTAAAATTGCTTTGCGCATTTGTAACTACTTCAAATAGTGCAGTCAGACAGAAGATGAAATATTACAAAAAATCCCAATTAGATTATTACATAGTTTTAGTAGAGCATGGTGTAAATATGATGACCAAAGCCTTTGTATTCCATAACAAAAAAGAAAAACTTTCAGCATTGTCATATTATATAGCATACTTAGAAATTCTTTTATGAAGAAGGTCGTCATATATCATTTTAAGTCCCCAAGTTCCTTCACGTTTTATTTCACAATTTGTCATTTCCTCAAAATGAAACAGTAAATCTACTTGCATGAGAGTCTGGATCAAGTTCCGAACCACAAAGAAGCCGCTTACAAAAAGGAATTACCTACATCCTTGGAATCCTTAGAATTTCAATATGACTCCTCCATTTACATGCGTATAACACTGACTTACTATCACACCGTTGTGCAATGTACATAATAGCGGCAGCTTAATTACTTTGATGAACAAAACCTAAAAAGTATAGAATAAACACACACACATACATTCATAGTTTAATTGAACTTTTAAATGTAAATAAGAAAAAAAAAACAATGTGTAAAAGCGCATTGCTCGTATAAACTTTCACTAAACAATGCAAATATACTTCTGACTAATCTTTAACAGAGTTATGGTCTACGTTGGTTTAAATATCAATAAAAGACAATTGATCATTAAAAAAACAAGTATCTTCTGCGCTGTAGCATTTTTTTTTTCAGGTATAATAATTAGAATGTACAAAATATTTTAATCTTTTATACAAAGAGATTTTTAATCTTCTATAGGGGAATTAAATAAATAAAGGATAATACAGCAAAGACAACCAAGCATTTTTTCTAGGTAACGATTTGGTGACAGAAAATATGACGAAATAATGGTAAATGTAATAAAACCGAAAATGGTAAACGTGAATAATAACCGAAATTTACTCGAACATACTTAATAAAATAATACAATATTTATGAAAAAAACAATTACTATAATTATATTGAGGTAATCAAAACTGTCAAAACGTACTCGTACTTTCATGTTTACGTAAAAACAAATTGACACTAACCTAATTATTGCTCATCACTCGCGAGTAAATATTACATACTGGTGTAACAAGCGGTCAAGTAAAAACCGAGCAGAAGGAAATCCCAAAAGACTGGCGGGTTATATGCAATCCGTCCCGACGTATATTCCAGCTTTTTATTTTCAAACTAAATGGCTGATACGGTTTGCCATATACAAAGTATACAGGGTAGATTGAATTAGGTCGATGTCGGAGATTTCTATGGATTTGTTCGTTTAAACCAGATTTGCATAACATTATTGGGTGATGTGTTTGAACTCGAGCATGATTTGTGTATGGAAATTAGTGTTCAAGTGTGAAAATACAGGGTGTTAAAAAATTATACTGCGGGCTTATTGATGATGGCTTGTTCCCATTTTAATCCATTTTTTTAAAAAAAAAGATTAGTATTCCACACATGAATTCCCAATCTAATCCAAAGAATTATTATTATATTGTCCAATTTTAAAAATACTGATTTTAAGTTGCATCTTACTCCAGGGGTAATTGGGACAATTCCCAAAGTTCTCCATTTACCTTATAATTAGTCATCAGTTGCTAAGCACAACAATCAAAATATATCTCTTTCAGCTTAAATGTATCTGAAACAAAATAAATCTGATGCATATAATGATTGACAAGGGCCAAGTTAAACGCAACTTAGAGCTAAACTTAACTCACAAATAGGGCCTAAGAAGCGCTGCTTAAAATCATGTTTGCCGTATTTCAAACGGGCTGAATACACTGAATACTAAACTAACCGTGAATTGGATGCCAAAAACCACTGAAGTTTGGTCCGGTAAATGTGTGCAGTTCACAGCATTTGCTGTTTGAAATTGGCTGAAAATACATTTACATTTTCATGAATAATCTTATAATGGTTATCTTATTTGGATAGGTGGGTGGTTTGTTTATATTTTTAATGTGATTCATTCCTTCAGCCAAATAATGGAGGAATTCCTATAATGGCTATATTTAATAACAGGAAGGCAAATTTCTTGGGAGAATAGCAAATAGATATTTTTCAATTAAAAAAAGGTTCATGCATACAAAACACAGTACAGTCCTCCGACGGTGTATGATATCTACATGGCGATCGAAAAATCAAGATATTTGCACAGCGAGTCTTTATTTGCATACGGCAACTGCAAAATTGCGATGCGCAGTACGTCACATTTGAACGGTAAAGCGATTGATCTGTATAAGATTTATAGTAACAAGTTACCTTGGTGTTGAATGAGTTTGTCTAGTTTATTGTTTTTTTACTTTCTTAAAATAATATGTCTAAATATTTTAATGATTTGCGAACGAAGTAGTTCATTTGGCACCCTGTAATATGAGCCTTGCTATTTGAACCTTCCTCTAAAATCAGTAAAACTGTCAATTTTGGGGAATGTACGAAAATAGTTCATATTAAACAAAAAGTATCAATTCCACAATGTGCCAAATGAACTACTACGCCCGCAAATCACTGAACGATTTAGACATATTGTTCTATGAAGGTAAAAAACAATTACTGTATTTCAGAACTTCGAAATTTGAAACATCGATCGACTGTACTACGAATGTTCGTGGGTTCGAAAAACGTTGGTTCGAATGTATGCTAGTGCGAAAAACTCTAGCTCGAATATTCATTAGTTCAAAATATGTTAGTGCGAAAGTATGCTATTGCGAAAAACTTTAGTTCGAATGTTTTTCATCGCGACGTACCTTAAAAAGAAAGATATAAGTCAACGTGTTCTCATATTCAAATACCGGTGTACGCATATGTAATTCAAGCGTACAATCTTCCATTATTACATATTTTTAACCTTACATGTACGTCGCAATGAAAAATATTCGAACTGGAGTTATTCGCAATAGCACACTTTCGCTCTAACGTATTTCGAACTCATGAACATTCGAACTAGAGTTTTTCGTAATAGCATACATTCGAATAAACGTATTTCGAACTCATGAACATTCGAACTAGAGTTTTTCGTAATAGCATACATTCGAATAAACGTATTTCGAACTCATGAATATTCGCACTACAGTCAATCGGTGTTTCGAATTACGAAGTGCTGAAATACAGTCAAAAACAATAACTTGCCAACTTCAAACAGCTACAATTTAAAGATGACCTACATGGAGAGCAATCTAAAATAATAAAAAAATTACAAAGTCGTGCGTGTTTAGCTAAAACACAAACTCATTTTAGCCATTGACTCGATAGACCCATTTTCTCGTTCAGTTTTCTGTTTGACATAATTGTGAATTTTAACTTCAGTTATTACACCCTAAATGATTTCTCCCGTTTTTGCATTATTCATAAGTATCCTTAATAACAAACTCGGTGGGGCATGCCCATCATTTTTATTAGCTTCACAGGCCCTTCAATATCCTATTTTAAAAACGGAGCCACTGTAATAGGACTCTGTAATATTACGATTAAAATTAAATGGAATTTTAATGATTCTTGTTGGACGTCAGGACGTCAAATTGGGTCGTTCTTTTTGAAGGCCTTTATATTTTATGATGAGGTTTCAAAGTCGGTCAAAACCATTATTCAATTTAGGCCCTTTTAGGGCCCTTATGAAGGTCAATGCTACTGAAGTTATCACCAGTTCGGAAGTCGGTCTTCAACTGACAAGATTAGGCAAAAAACTCAGCAAGGTTATCTTTTTTGGACAATCTGACTATTTTGGCTATTTTTTTTTCAAATAAATAAATAAATATCCTGGGACATTCCTCACACACGGTTATCTGATCCCAAACTAAGCAGAGCTTGTACTATGGAAACCAGATAACTGATATAATACATATACAACTTTTTGTTTGTAAATACATACTTAATATACATAATTACACCCAGACTCAGGACATACAGACATGTTCATGCACACAAATGCATGACCTGTGTAAGGTGAACCTTAACCAACTGCGCCACCTGGCCCGTCAAATAAAAAACTAATAAAGAGATACGTTTTAAACATAAAATTACTTGCTTTCTCACTGATGCAAGTGATAATGTGGCCGAAGGTGGTAAAAGAAGCGACTCGAAAATAGAACATCCACTTTCGAAATCTGTTAAAAAAAAACACTCCATTAGCAAAATGTCTAGTAATAAATTCTCAGTATAATCATAATTTATAGCTTCGACCTTTTGACTATCAAGTATAACATTAGAATAATTAACTAAAAATACACAGCATTATCCCCAGGGTATAGGCCGAAGGATATTAAAATTTCACGACTGATAGGTATAACAGACTGAAAAATAAAAAGAAAATGAGCCGGATGAAGGGTTGTTGAGTGATGAAAGAAATTGAGGTAAAAAATATAAACGAGAATTTATTTGTCTGGAATAATTTTGAGGATTTTTCTTGTCTATGAATATGAGTTATTTTGCCAGCACTAATTTGTCTCTTCTCCGTAAACGAAACATGTTTTGCTTTGGTTCCAATAGGCCCCTAGCTGGTCGCGCGCACGACCAGACAAGAAAGACCTGCTAGAGTTAAAATTTATATGGAACAGTAACTAAATGACAGTTAATATTAAACCTTGTGTCTTATACGTCACAGTGGCATTTCGCGCACAATGGCCGCGGTTCCCCTTAAACACAGACGGTCTGTATAAGGCGCGCGAAGGGCTAGACAAGATGGTTGTCGACAATCGTCATCGTTGATCGTCGTCATCAATCGTCATCACAAAGGATGATCGTTTAGATCAACCTTTGTATGGGATTGACATGAACTTTCGATCGAAATGTCACGTGATTTTTAACAATCTCTTATGTCACTTCCATACAAAGGTTGATCGTTTACTAACGATAACGTTAGTTTGACGACAACAATCTTATCTAGGGGGGCTGGTTACAATTTGAAATTGGTTTTGTTATTAGCAATTTTTGTTCACGAATTGTCAGATCTTTTCTTTCTTCTTTATGTGATAAAACAACGCATCTAACGATAGATATGGTACGCCATTGTCACAAAAAATGAACATATGATGTAATGCAAAAAAATCCTTTGATACAACAAGGTTTGAGTATTTTCAAATGCCAAATATTGTCGCAAATTATCATTCTGTTTATTGTCTGAAAATTTTGTGAAACGACGTTATATCTGGTATCACTGATGCAATATCAAGCCGCAAAACCATCCCAGTATCCATTGTATTTTATTATCCGTACACAATATTTCCTGTACGATAATGCACTGATTTACCATTCATGAACCGAGCCGCAGAGGTTCACTGCTTCCTGTCCTGTATATATTATGGACATTATTTTATAAACTTGATAAAAGTTGGGTTGTTTGTTTCGATCAAGAATAATTATAGGAAAATGTCTTATACGTAAGGCAATTTAAGAAATTATATTTGACAATAGGTTTTCTCTCCTTACCGCAGTATATTTGTCTCTTTTTGGCACATGGATGTAAATGAGCTGTCAAAAGTGACCTCTTATAATGGCTCTAATTTAAGCCCATCAATAGTGCACAATAATAATAGGACTTGTATTATATATAGTAATGAGTTTTTATTTACTTAATATTTTTACAGTATTTTTGCAAATACTGTAAGAATATTAAGTAGGAAAGGGCAAAATTTGTCATTTTCCGAAGTCGACAACTTTACTTTTCAGGCATTTCAAGTTTTCTGATGATGGACGCTGACTAACAGATATGCACGCACAATTTATACCGCAGGGTTTATAGGTTATCTTAATAAGAGAATAATTATAATAAGAATGATCACAGCGTTTATTCGCTCAAAGAGCAGCTCGACTGAGGAAGTACCTACGTCACAGAATACCGCAGCCAAATAACTGTATGTCATGTTCCTGCGTGTGAGTAAGGTCGCCAGAGCTCACTGGGGAGGGGGAAGGCTCGGTAACGCGTGAGTGATGCCTCGTGTGTTCATATGGCTGCGGTAGCCGCTTACCATCAGGCGGGCCATATGCTTGTTTTCCATTTTTGTGGTATAAGAGGGGATTGCGGGAGAAACTGCGAGACGATTTCAATCCCTCACCCTCCAATCCTATTCTTACGAGAAATAATTCCATAACACAAACACAAAGACAATAAAAGGTAAGGGAGTTTTATACGCACCACAGAATATTAGAGGAAATTGAGGACGGAACAATAAATGAAAAGGAAATTTCCATTTTTCATTCCACTCCTCACATTTTGATCATGTTCGAATAATCCACTTTGACAAAGATTATAAAATTGCAGACTTGGCATTAACATGATTTAAAATAAGTTTTTTTTTATATCTCAGTTTCATATCATCGTCGAAGAGGCACTGTAAGCCGAGATTGTGTACGCCCGTACAGTAGTACCCAACCGATGTACCTGCGCAGAAGATACATTTTCAAAGCGCGGGAAACGCTATTGGTCGGCAGCTGCCGCCATGTTAGCGCGCGCCGTGCGGAGGGGCGTGACTTGCGAGTGAGACGGAACTAACAGCTGCACTGTATTACGTACCTTATAGTAGTGTTGATTGTAAGTTTTAAGCATTCTTTCGTTAATCTTCGGGGCCATACTTTCTTTTCTGTGCGAACGAAGATTCACGACGCGCCATATCAGTTGGGTAATACTGTAATATTATAAAATAACGTAAACATCTGAGAGTCAACATTTGATACGTGTTAAATAAATTAACTCTGTTTTGAAGTCAGCGAAATATTTTCTATAGAACACGTCATGTGATTTCGCTGACTTCAAAACAGAGTCAGATAAGAATTATTTCATACTTTTTAGTGTACTATGAAGGCGGTTTATTTTTTTGTTAAAAAGTTAATTTTATTTTTGACTTTTTAGTTTCATCTATATGAAATTTATATGGGACCATTTCGGAATAAACCCCTTTCCAACAAATAAAGAATTTTGCAAATCCGTCAATATATGACGGAGTTATGCCCGAACATATATAAAAAAAAAAAAATATACAAACATCTGAATTGATAACCTCTTCCTTTTTGAAGTCGGTTAATAAAACACAAGACCGAGAAAACCATACAAAAAGAAATAATGTTTTACACAGTATTGTTGTTTGATATCAAAATTGATCAGCAACACAATATTTCCTCTTACTTCTTCTGTGGTATGTATAGCCCTATTATAAACAAAAAAAGCAGCAGCAGTGATGAGATTAGTGATGTTACAACCACACATTTATAGAATTGGACATGGACAAACATGTAAATAACTAGACATGTCTTTGAATGATATAATGCTCATAATCTTTGATCCGCAGAAGGTCGATACAAATTTCCTAAACTGTTCCCGGAGGTACAGTTTCAAATGTAGCTCATGCGTCGAGGTAGATTAAAATGATAATAAAACGTTGGGTTTCATTTTATAGGACAATATACTGAATCTATACTGTTACGGCCATTACTTAAGTATTTTATTCTAACATTGAATAATACTAGAACTTATGAAATCAAGGTCAAAGAATTGAATCTTACAACAAATAGAGCATTTTTTAAGTCAATGAAGTTACTAGTAAAATCCATCTACCCAGTAAACAAAATTGTAGAGAAAGAAGGAATGTTTTTTCTTCAAAATATTATAAAATATGCTAGTCTGCAGACGACAATACGTTGAGATGTCATCTTTTTAAGATCATCATCTGCCTGCCCTGTTCCCAATCATTTGGGGTCGGCACAATATGTATGCTTCCTCCATTCGTCTCTTCTATCCGTCATACTAGCATCCACTCCTTTCTTACCCATGTTAACTTTCACACAATCCATCCATCTCTTTTTTGGTCTTCCTCTTCCCGTATATCTATTTACTTAAATATTCATAACTTTTTTTTAGTCACGTGGATGACACCTCCATTTAAAAGGGAAGATCTTTCGCCAGGCGGAGTCATCGTGCCTGGGGACCGTGGTCCAACTGCACATGTTGGACAGTTGTATATATGCAGGTTCTCGAGAAAACTTCGTAAGCGCGATGCAGGATATAGTGGATTTGTAGGCGCGATGCAGGATAATGTGGTGCCACGCCATCTATCTTTCCGTGTGTGAACTATCTTGGTGTAGATGGCTGATAGATGTCGCTACAAGCGAAATGAAAAATCCAACAAAGATGCGACTTTTCTCAACCAAAATGTATACGAAACATATTTTTTTGCGATTTGTATGTTGGTCCCATAGTAAAGTGGTTAAGCATAACGAACCAAGCATTTGTTTTGAAAACATGTGATCTCAAAGTAGCTACATCAGCAACATCTTTTAATCAATTTTGACCGTAACCGAAGAAATCTGGGTGATGTATTACGATATAAAATAACAAAGCCTGCAGTAAACGACCGACCTAGAATGACGAGAGCCGGTCACAGTGACCCTGCTTTCCTTTAAATATCCTAGGATAATAAATATAAATATCCTAGGACATTCCTCACACACGGTCATCTAATCCCAAACTAAGCAGAGCTTGTACTATGGAAACCAGATAACTGATATAATACATATACTACTTTTTGTTTGTAAATACATACTTAATATACATAATTACACCCAGATTCAGGACATACAGACATGTTCATGCACACAAATGCATGTCCTGTGTGGGAATCGAACCCACGACCTGCGGCGCGTAAGGTGAACCTTAACCAACTGCGCCAACTGGCCCGGCCCTTTATAGGATAACTAGTGAGAAACCAACTCACGTTTTATACAGAAAGCTGACTGTCAAAAAAATATACGAACGAAAGGGTATACTCTAGGATATAAAACATTTGCGGTATATTGTCTCTTTTTATGATCCTGTAGCTCAATTGAAAAATAAATATTTTTTGGTCTACTGTTTTTTTTTTATGATTATGGCCAGTTAGGTGGGTACTACAAAGTACCCTACAACCTTCAACGGAAGCTCAAGTTCGCTATCATCGCCTTCTTCATAAGGTATACATGATAAAAAGTACATACATACTTATCAGAGCGATACTACAATACCTTTGTAAGCAGAATGACAGTATGTTACCGCATTGCAGTCGCTATTGGGAATACATAGTGGTGTTAAATCAACGTGGACTTAACACGGTAACACCTAGAATATGCTTATGTCCTCGACGATTCAGAATAGTGATGACACCATTTGTGCTTAGTTGGATCCGAGGACCTATCCCTTTAGGGTAGTAATATTGAACAATCCAATTTCGCAACTAGTAAGTGATTTTGCACTGATTAATAACAATACCGACCAATCACTGCATCTATCCCTCTTATTAATAAATAAGATAGCCCCAGTCCTTTTTGTTTATATGATATTAGTAAGTGACGGATTTAAAACCTAGGTATTACTTACTATACTTGACTTACACCCTATTTATTAATAAGGGGGTAAATGTTTAGTGAGTCCTTGACGTCAATCAGAGCGCATTGTCGGTGGTGGGGAATTGGCGGAATAGATTTCAACAAAATGAACTTCATTGCGCTTCTTTTTAACCGACTTCAAAAAAAGGAGGAGGTTCTCAATTCGAATGTATTTTTTTTGTTATGTTTGTTACCTCATAACTCCGTCGTTTATTAACCGATTAGGAAAATTCTTTTTTTAATTGAAAGGGTACACTTCCCGTTTGGTCCCATTGTCATCAGATCAGGATTTGATTACTTCATTACTTCTTAGTGTACTTTGAAGTCAGTTTAAGTTTTTTGTAAAACAGTCCAATTATTGAGTTAATTGTTCGATGGTTACATAAAACTGCACCCACTTATCCGACTAATATTATGAAAGTTTGTGATGTTGTTAGCTACTTATTCATTCCGTAACTTCTAAACGAATTCAAATTAACAGATACAGGACCAGAGCGGAAATTTTGATACATGAAACTTAAAGGAGTTTCATTAAAAAAAATGTGTATGTCAGTACAAATTTTTTTTGTTATCGTTGACGAAAGATGTCTACTTTGATACTCGCCGGGGGAGCGCGTGCGGCGCAGCGGAACTCGCGCACTTCCCTGCCTCCCGGGAGGGGATTATACCCCTGCTGACACCCGCCGCTTATGACGGCCGCCGCGTACCCCCCTTTATATTATAACGAATAAATTGTGTGCAAATTTTGCTGATTCCAAGTCAGAAAAAAGGTTACGAACAATATAACGGAAATGTGCTATTACAGATCCTAAACCATCAAAAGAAATATCCGCACTGATTAAAATTTTATCCTGTATATCATACCAGGGAATAAAAAAAAATTACCGAGTAAAAGTTAGTTACCTCGGGAACGCGGATAAAACTAGTTTAATATAAGCTGCTATCATCCGCTACAAATGTTTGTAAAGCATTTGTGCTCATAGCATGTCTAACTATGATTACACATCCTAGAAAAATGGGTTATACCATTTCATTCTACAAGAATTTATGATCCGATTTTAAATGAATGGCATTGAGATTTTTTAAAGGACCTCCTTGTGTTAGATAATATGGAAATGGGGTAAGAAAATAAACGTTAACTTGGAGCATTGACTTTCGAAAGTATTCTAACCTTGAAAAATATTATAATATAACAAAAAATAAAAATATAAACGAACAAAACAAACGTACGGGACACAAAAAGCTACTTTAAGTAAATATCAATCCCGTTTCAAATAAAAACTATTTTCCTTATCCTAAATACGAGAAGCAAAACCTACAAAAAGATAAAGTCAACAAAATGTACATTAGCGGGAAAATGTTAAAATATACTCCAATATAAAAACAATATTATTTTCAGAAAAAGTCACAGACTTTTCTATTAGAAATGTTTTTGACAGTCTTTTAGTATCCGCTGGACTTAAGCAATGATAAATAGTTACTATAAATAGTTCTTACTCAATAGATAAATAGTTAGATTGGCTTTTTAGACAATAATTAATGTAATCAACTTAAAATTGCAATTAACAATCATGCTCAGGATGCTTTTAGCGCTGGCCCGCGCCCTGCGCATATTTCTTACGCATTAACAATCAACGCGGGCTTCAGCAAATATTCCTGATGCGCTAGAGAAATGAGATAGCCCCATCAGCACCCTGAAAGCATAATTATACAGCACGCGAAGGGCATTATAATATTTTTGGGTAAAATGATCCCAAAAGCTGCTTGTATAAAATGAAATACAGTATTCTATATATAATGTCATTTTTACATCCTTCGAGGCACGTGCAAACCTGGGTTCTATCATAATTTGCTCTCGCTGACACCGCCCTTCGCTTTCTTTCAATGTCCTCATCATCTGGAGTCTATAGGTGTCCAAAGTACTTGAATTGATGTACCCTATCTAAAGATACCATTTAGCCTAACTGGCGGCGCTATTTCTGGATATTTCTTCTAGCCTCAAAGACGAGGACACTCTTTTTAATATAACATGATTATTACCATGATTATTTGCATAGTCTTCACAAATAGCCAGAAGTTTCCTAAGGCCGAGGCACTGAGCAGCACCATGTCATTTGAGTAGCTAACATCGTCGACACATAGGTATACACCAACAACATAGCAGCTCAGCGCCCCGATCAGCTGAACCAAATACAGGTTGAAAAGTATAAGAAAGCTTACACACCCCAGAAACACAGTAGATTAAAAACGCATCGTCAAAAGTAGGTACAAAAACTAGAGCACATAAGCCAATTGAATATTAGGTATATACCAAAATAAATGTGTACCGAATAGCACGACTCATAAGCAGATTCCGTATTGGTATCAAAAATGAAATACGTGAAATATGAAAAATACCAACTCTCAGGAAACCAATAGGAAAATCGAAACGGATATCAGTGGGTTTCATATTTATGCAAACTCAACTCGTTGCTTCGCCAAAGGTGTCGCAATATCGCCAATATTGAAAACTGTGTGCCTTGAATGCATTCATTTTTATCTTCATAAAAAAATGCTCAAAATGCTCTTACAAGACTTTCAATATGTTATGTCAGAAACATATCAGAAAACAGGATATATTTTGACGATATAAACATTCATCTTCTTAGTTTTAAGTTTGGCAATCAATCCAAATTGAGACTTATTTCTGCCAGTGTCGAGTTATATTATCATTTCCAGTCACAAATTCACAATATAATTATTACTTTCACATAATATAGCTCCCTCAGTTAGTCACCGTCCACAAAAGTCATGCTTTACTACAATGGTGGTCATTGTACTAAAACTATTCACGGACTTTTTGAGACAACTTGGAAAGTCACGATACACATAATTCATTTCAATTTACTTTACTAGTGCACATAGATATCTTTATTGGATAAAATACCACCGATAATATGCAATAAAACTCAAAATACACGAATTTATGAAATAAAAACGAAAACGCAACGTCATTCTGCAAGTTCCCGCCAAAAAGTCGTAAACGTTCATCATTTTTAAGGTTCCGTACCTCAAAAGGTAAAAAAAGGAACCCTCATAAGATAACTCTCTTGTCCGTCTGTCTGTTCGTCTGTCACCATCGGTTTTCTCAGGAACACACATTCTTGAAAATTTCAACTATCTACCTGTGTGTTACGGTTCATGAGATAGGTAGAGCCCAATGACAGACAGGCAAAAGAAAGACGTTTCTTATATGAGGGCTCCCTTAATTTTAAATTTTATTTCGTTTTTATTATTTACTAGTTGCGCCCCGCGATTTCCCCCGTATATTGCTTTCCCTGAATAAAAAAAATGCCAAATGATGAGAGATGAACGGATTTGTATGAAAGCGTGCCAAATTTCATACAAATCCGTTCAGTTATTAAGGTACAAACATCCATCCAAACATTCACATTTATAATATTAATTAGTGAGATTATTATAGCGGCAATAGAAATACACATCTGTGAAAAGACTGTCTACTTATTATAGTTCCTGAGATACAGCCCACTGATAGACAGACAGACGGACGGACAGCGGAGGCTTAGTAATAGCGTGCATTTAACACCTTTTGGTTACGGAATCCTTAAACAAGCAAGAAATACCTATTCGTAAAAACTTCAAAATGGGAACTACATGCTGCCCTTTACTGTTTCAATCGCAATAAAAATCTGCAAGCAGAGCCGAGAGCAGCATAACATTCAAATAGATTTTAACAATTTTCACTTGAAATTGTAAGTAGAACATTCAATTTTCCGGTTTACGAGCCAATATTGGCGCATTTCCACCGTACAAATACGTTTGGACTTAGTAACAGATGTATACAGCAGTGTTTAGGCCAAAATACCTATAATAATATTTATAGTAGAAACCTACTCATATTGAGTTTCAATGACGAGCCTCTACTTCCCGATTCCTCTCCTTTTCCCACATCATATGTGAAAGCGAGAAAAGAGCTTCGGGAATCTTCGAGATACTTCGGCGACGCATCGCCAAGCGCGTGTGTGCGAGTGAAACGAAACGCGCGTGCCCCGCAACCCCGCAAGGTTTAGTACGAAAAACGCTACAGACCGAGAAACATTGAACTTTGTGATTTGTGAATTGATATGAAAAAATAGTGCTTATCACTGTGCTGGATTACCATAGGAGTTCCTGGTAAGTCCTTACCTTTATCCTAGGAGGCTCCTCGTTTTCCATATTAATATTTTTACGCAAAAACCCATCAAGCAGATTGCAGAAGAGATGTGGTAGAGAAGATAACATAATAGAAATAACCAGGAGACACAGGTACCTCAAAACACAAAATACATAATGTAGCTCAGTGTAAGTGACATCAAATGACGCAGCAAATAGTGGTTTCGAAACCCAACCTAGGACTGAGGTTTTATTGAAGGAAAACTCGTGAGGAAACTACAACACGGTGGTAAGGTTTACGCTCCTGTAGAACTAAACAGCAATGTATGCGCTTCATGTTCTTTGTTCAAGTTATACCTTGTTAATAACCTAGCTAAAATTTTATTTAAGGTATTTTTGAGATTTATACTTTGATACTAAGTGATAAGTGACACCATGAATCTTTTAGTTCACATGTAGGCTTTGATTTTTGCAGTCGATCAAAAAAAAATTCAGAATTCAAAATCATTTATTCAAATAGACCTTCGCAGGCACTTATGAAAGGTCTGACTCTAATACTCTAATACCGGTTCGAAAGGTTGCATTTGCTGAGAAGAGCCGGCAATAAACTCAGCAATTACTCTTTTCAAAACAAGCTTAGATTCATTACATAATATTTACATTCTAATCGCACTGACAACAATTGCGTGCCCCGGCGCGGCGGCAAAACTACAAAGTAGACTGAATCTATATTTAATAAGTAAATAAATAAATGGCAAACTTAAGCAGACCAACCCCCACAAGCAGCACCTGTTCACAAGTATGACGCGTGTGGCAGCCATCGCCCTCCTCGCCATATTGGAGGGAAGTGAGCGACCCGTCACACGACGCCGCCGCAAGCAAAGGCCTTAAAGTGATCACTGAACAATACGGCATTTAAATAAATATCGTCCGCTCGCGCACTTATCTCGAATAGGCGACTGACGCGATTATTGCGGTGTATGCCGTGAGAGCTGCATATAACTGTCTCGCGTTCCGCGTTAGACAACTCTCTATCGATTTTTTTTTTTTTTTTTTATTGTTTATAGACCTGTGTTTGACCGCAATCTCACTATGGTAAGTGATGATGCGGCGATCTCTGTGTTTTCTATAGTACCTGCCAGGTTGGCTACTACCCGCAAGTTGAAAATCTGTAGACAAGTACCTACTAATGTGTTGAGAGCTAGCTGCCTTCTAGGTTTTGTGTGGTTACCACCTTCGGCTGCATCATAAAAAATAGCTTTAACAGTTGGAAAGACTTTGTTAATATTTTCATTGAATAGTCGTTTATTCTGTGTCACCGGGGCGAGCGAGTTGAATTTATTTTTTAATGCTCTATATGGCCTCAACTTCATAAAGTAAAATCTCGTCTATAGCTGCACTGTCGGTTGTGCGGTGTTTGGCAGTCATATATGGAACAGTATGATTATAATTTAACTAATGATTAATCTTATTAAATATTTGCAGTAGGTATGTAGACCTCTGCCTATGACTTCGGGAATAATATGCGTGAATATATATTTTTTATTATTGCAGTACCAGTCCATAAAAAAATATCCTTAATATAAAAACTCAAAAAATTACTTGACCAAGAATAGCTATTTATTATTCCATTACAAACTTTTTCGTCGTTTAAGTATGCAGAAACTTTTTAAAAGATTTCTTATGACTGGCGTAAGATACCTTAAAAAATTAAAACAAAAACTACAAAGTTATCAAAGTCAAACATTGAAATTTTCCAGACGGCTTTTTTCATTAATTTCAACAAATTGAAAATTAAATATTAGTAAATGAACCGTAAGGTAATTTAAAATGTGCGGTATCGTAAAGTAGGTTTCTGGTTGAAATCCATCGTTTCGTAAACCCATTGATGGTGTTTATATTGCGTTCTGTTCCCGAAAAGTCATGTCCTTGTTTTACAGCCTTGGTTTTATGAATCGTTTCATGTGTAGTGTCTATTCGAAGTTATGGCTCTGCTGGATAGTTCGATAGTGTTTAATGGCCAAGGGAAATGTGTTGACAAGAATTTATATCACAGATGGGAAATAGCTGAGATTAGAAAATAAAAGGCAGATGCAGCGCGCGAAACACGAAAGTGAAGCCAAAAAAGCAAATACAAACTCAAAATAAGATACCTGGTATTGGCTTTTGAATTTGTTTTTGCTTTGTTTAAACACAGTATTTTTATTATTATATTGAAAAGTTTTGTCGCTGAGCGACCATATCGCCTTATAAAGGTACAAAATTAGTGGCAAACAAATTAAATAAAATGTTACAGTTATGAACTTAATCCTAATTTAAGTATTTCGTAAAAAAAAATTGGCTTTGTCGGACTATGGATAAGCTAAAATACAAATACCGATGTCACTACCTCTATCCGCACCGAAATGAGTTTGTCTAAAGGTTGCATTTCGTACACACTCCCATAGAACATGTTGAACATCTTCGACTACTCCGCAATCAACACAATTGGGTGAAGCAACTTTTTTCATCAAAAACAAAGTTTATTAAAAGAGATGTGTTTTTGTTAAATTAAGTTTGTTTCTTTGTTTCACACTAAGTCTTCACATTCGTGTTCCGCGCGCTCCATCTGCCTTTTGTTCTGTAATCTGAGAGAAATTGTAGGTGTATTTTTGTGGCTCACAGATATCTTTATCGTTCATATGACTAGTAGTTATTCGTATTTTAGCTGTCTCTTTGTCAACTTATTTAGTCTGTGCTCCATGTTTTCCCAAATTAATTCGAGGGTCCCTTTGCATGTCTCTAACATCAATATTGCATTTAATCTTTTGAAAATAAGGTTGTTATTGGTTATGTTATATCGGTAAATGTCTCATGACGTGATGCATGTACCTACGTGATTTCTTCGTAAAATACTCACTGTTCTATTTAAAAATCTTGAAATAAAATGTGAAAGTATGGAGAAATGTTACCTATACGGCTGTGGTAACCACGGTTTCTTAAGTGCCCTATCGGAGTTTTCCTTTACGTTGCCCCCACGTTCAGATCCCTTAGGAAGAGTGAGAAATTTTTCAGAACTTTCTCGACGTCCCCATTGTACCATTTTTCACTGAACCAAGTCTTGAATCCAATACTTAGAATTGGAAAAACAGGAGTTTACAAGAATTACGGCAACATTTTCGACCACAAATATTAATGTGGAATGGGAATATTCAATAGAATAACGTAAGTACTAAGTCCTGGTACCATTTTTTCATAAGTATACATTTTTGGAGGTATTTAGAGAGAGATTAAATATAAGTAAAATGGAGAGTACATAAAGCTGACTAGTTTTGATGCTCTAAAAATGGGTGCTCTAACGATAATACTTACTTTTGATAATAAAACTGTTAATTTCTATAGATACGTTTTATTAAACAACAACACTAGAAGCTACAAATCCGTCGGTGCTCAAAAGGGAATGATTTCGAATTAGATTTTTGTTCCCATTTGAGCACCGATCCAAAATATGCATCGGTGCTGAAATGGGAATAGGATCGGTGCTCAAAAAATCGGTGCGCAAATGGGAATACTTCATAAATCAAGCATTGACTGATCTTTTTAGTACTAGTCAGTATCTCAATGAGCAGCAAAACTATCGTATTATACATAATCAGTGTATAACTGTATAAACTATACGTCCCGAGAATTGTTTCGGAAAGTGTATTTTTCTATATTTATTAAAAGGTAAGTATTACATCAGAACAAATTGTTGTTCTGATGTTAATATTGACCCTCGTATTCTATTTACTACACCTTTTCATCTAAATCCGCCCTCTTCCAACTTTCCATAAACAAACCGGGCTGCCGAACTCCCTCAAGGAGAAATCGTGATATGAATCGGTTATTATTACTGGAAACGGGAAAAACTATTTTCTAGACTAATTGCTTTCATGCTGACTCGAATTATAGGGACGTGCGGCGGGAATACCGATCAGGGAGTTGCCAGTTTGTGAATCGTTATGTATGGATTATAATTTTAGTTTATTCGACATTTAAATGAAGTTTAAGGGTAATTTTTAAGGTAAATTATATTACTGAAGCTTCGTCTCTTCCTTGGTTTCTATGGATGTGGATTTTAAAATGTTGGTTCAGAATACTTTAATTACACCTTACGTTGTTTTGTTCTGTGGGCAAATGTATTATGACATCTATTAAAATTACTTTTAGAACTCGCTAACATAATCTTGGATAAGAATAAAAATCAGCTTGTATTCTGACTTCGCTATCCAACATTGTTGATGCTGATTCGTTTGAAAATCACCATTATTTGAAGTCACTACTAAAAAGAAATAAATGTTATGTTTGAATAACTTTTAAACGCGAAAAGTTTTCCTAACGTTGTCGAGATCTAAGAGGCCCATTCCGACAAGATGGTGCCTCTTCTTGTAACACTATGTTTTTTTATTATTATACGATGGAGTCGATATACAAGCATACGGCCCATGATGGTAAGCGGTTACCGTAGCCATATGGACGCATGCAATACACGAGGCATGACTCACGCTTGCCGACCCTGCCCCCCTCCACAATGAGCTCTGGCGACCTTACTTGCGCGCAGGAACACAACAATGTTATTTGGCTGCGGTATTCTGTAAGGTAGAGGTACTTCCCCAGTCGAGCTGCTCTTTGAGCGAATAAACGCTATGCTCTACCTCTCTTAAAATGTTTTCTTTGTTTGTCCTTTTTTGATTGATATTGTGCTGTCACAATGGGTATATTAGATCTTACCGACTAACAAAAAATATGAAGGGTGTTCCTAAATCCAATTATAGTCCCACAAACTTATCTGGCCCGGTGAGAGAGCCGCTGTTATCGCATTAGGTAGAGCAAACAACCAATGGCAATGGCAGGCAGAATGACATGAGGAACTAAACCGGGCCAGATAAATTTGGTGCACTATACTTACCTATATTGAATGAAATAAATAAAACTACTATACTTTATGAATATTTACGTACATCAAATAGTAGTCTTACATTAGTTTTTAGTACTAAATTGTCGCTAATATCATTACGGCGTACGAATTCAAAGTGGCGCTGCCAAAGAGTAAGTACGCTTCGCAGAGCTCCACAATCAATGTTCATTATCTCGTTGTCTGCTGTAGATACACTAATTAACGGCAAACGTACACTATTGTATACGTTCAAAGTAGGTACATTATATTCCGCTATGATAAATTACTATTCTAATTCTTTCTAATTTTTCTTTTTCTTGTGAAAATATATTCGAGGCAGAAGTTGAATCAAAGCAAACCAAACCAAAAGAGTATGGTCCAAGGAGGAACAATTTTATGTTTCCAAAAAAAAAAATACATCCATTTGAAAATGGTATTTGGAATGTTCAGTAAATTCTCTCATAATATCACATTATACCACCGCAGGGGTGCCACCCCTTCACGCCTATACAATTTTAGTTGTCGGTCACCTCGCTTTCATGGTGTAGTCCTATTCTCTTCTTATCTATCTTACTTCGATTCAGGCCGAGGCCATTCTGGTTCTTTGTTATTGTAATCGCTGGTCTGTCCATTTTGCGATACAATTACCATATCACACCTCTTATGATTATGAACTAACTCCTAGTATTATCAAGTCAAACATAATCAGTATATACATACAGCTTAGAAGGATAATATTATTTTGGCCCCTTCCACAGTAATATTACTTCATAAATTTTGTTTGAATGTATTTGACTAATATCAAGGTAAACAGGATCCGAACTGAGAACAATTAAAAGCTACATTTGCGATGCATGCATACCATGCAAAGGGCATATGCATGCAAAAAAACATAGGACCTTTCATGTGAATGTGTGCGTGCTAAATGAACCATATTAATTAGCTACGTACTCATTTATTAAAAGTCGGTAAACTTGATTGCATGTCGCGCAATATCCGATAAAATGTATTCATAAACTTTTATAAAACTGAAATACCTATCAACGTGGATTAATTTTTCATACTTCATTATAACGTTCAAACAAATGAACAAACAGAGTTTTAATTTATGAAAAGAACGCTCCATCGGAAAATGGTTTTCATTGTGTTTTATTGCAAGAACGTCCGTTCGTGCCGCGAGTTTTAATCCGATCCACTTATTATGCCATACTTTCTTCACTGGCTTTCGGTTATTATAATATCATCTAGTTTTTTTTTAATTTATTTTACCTAAGTACAATTTTGAAACTTGTGATTTACCGCAATCACGGTGGTCAGTGATAATGTGCCAAACATAAAAAAGGAAAACGAAATTTGCCGACAATTTTTAACTTTAGGAAGTTAGCTAGTCAGGAGTACTAAAAATCGGCCAAGTGCGAATCGGAATCGCACAGGAAGAGTTCCGTAAATATGTTATTTGTGTGGTTTAATTTTATTTCCTTTTTTTTTATTTGTTGTTATAGCGGAAATAGTAATACACATTCTGTGAACATGTCTACCTATTACGGTTCATGAGATACAGCCCACTTTGAGATATACGGACGGACGAGCAGACGGATGGACAGGCGGACGGACAGCAGCGGTTTAGCAGTAAGGTGGCTTTTGGTGGCACCCTTTGGTTACGGAACTACTTAATAAAAGTACCCACAACCGACCGACCCCTCGATAATCAACGTCTTTACACTACCATCCAGCCATCATCATGAAATAATAATTTATACCATTATTTGTTAATGTGAGTGAGTCTATTTTCTAGTCTAGTAATGACGTCATACCGAAACAGAAAATGAACTGGAAATGAGTCTACGAAATAAGGATAAATACTAATCTTGTTAAACTTATTGCGTGCTCATATTCTATTTCGGTCCATCTTTGATCATAGCTTGTTGTCTGATTACTTCTAGTTCAGAAAATTGGATTTGACATCCATCACTATGCAGTAATTGTTAAGGGAATTGAGATCAGTCCCGAAGCTAATATAGTTAACATGATTACGTTATAGCAACTCGATTAAGCGATACTACTTTAAAGATATTGATTTTGTTTTATAGCAGTGTTTGCATCATTATCAACATTAGCAGAACTGTTTTAGGCCTCTTGCATCCAACGGCTCTCAGCGACTCTACCTGGTGGAAGGTCCAGGTGGAAGGTCGTCCTGCTCGGCGCTTTCCAGTACGGTACGATAACTGTGCCGAAATAATTTCAATTATCTAGTATTTTTATTAATATTTAATATTTTTATTTACGTTGTATATACAGGGTGTTGTTTTGGTCGGCGACAAGCGACCCAGGAGCGGTAGTACAAAATATATATTCCCCAAAAATGGACTTAATTCCATTAAATACTGTAAATATGATGAGAAATACCTTATTCAATTTGAAATAAAATTACCGCAAAGTATGGTTACTAGGCACGTGCACATACTAGAGCTAGGCACAAGCCGCCATCGCCCCACCCCTTTACTCCCTCGTACTCCCGTTGAGTATTATGTCTACACTTTAGCTTATTACATGATTTTAAAAATTTGAATTTTTTTATTTTTATTATTTAAAAAAAATAAAGTATTTTTTTTATATTTTTTTTAACACCACTATCATTTGTATTATCGACGCTGAGTCGCTCGTCGCTGACCAAAACAACGACCTGTATAAAATTGTCAGACGCTAATTGCAATTAATGGCTCAATGAATGTCTCAGTTGAATTGTAGAATTTTCCGCATAGCTTAAAAGTAAGCTATTTTAAAAAATGGAGCCGGTTGTTTAGCCGTAATACAATCCGGCGAAACGTTGATCCGCCGTAATACAAAACGCCTCCGATTTTTATTGGCTAGCCGTTATATAATACGGCAAATTCTACAATTTGACTGCGACATGCATTACAATAAAATAAAATACTTTTCAGATTTAACTAAATGTATAATATACCAAAATATTACATAACAATTATTATCTATCACCATTCCCATCGTTTTCCTTTGTTGGATTTGGCAGAAAATAAATTAAACCTGCGACACCTGAAAAAAGGAGAAGATTTATTAATTTAATTAAGTACATAATAATTGTATTATTTAAATAAGAACTATAAATATGTCATCCGTGACCCAATTATTTTTCTGCAGCATCAGAAATTGTGGTTTCAAGTAAAATAAAATGCAATTTACAAAATCGACGATTATAAATTTTAATTAAGGTTTCGTAGCAACTGTATTTTTATTACTTCATATTTTAAAGTCCAATTTCAGTTATGTTGGCATTTATAAATCGTTGAACATTTCGTTGTTAATTAACGTAGGTTATGAGACCTCAAGTATAAATCTTTTCATATTAGGATATTGTTATGATTGAGCACCCTTCTTGGAGTAAAATTAGACTTGCTATGCTAACAGCTATGCTGTGATTTATGAGGAATACCTAATAGCCTAATATCCTTTTATGTCAATGTTTACAAACAGATATGAATTTCCAATTATTTGTACAATTTCCTGTGTCAGAATCGAGAATAGAAGTATTGTTGTCCATTAAATTAGCTCACGTTTTAAATTATCTAGAAGTTGAATCCATATAAATTCATTCAAAATTCAAAATCATTTATGGCCGATTTCAATAATTTACGGTCCGTTATCGGTTAAAATTAATACTCTTATATCTTTACTAATTTTGAAGCAAAGACCTCAAAGCTTTGCATAGCAGACCCTCCCATATGGAAGTAGCTATCACGGGTAAAATTAGCTTACGAAATTATCTATATGCCCAGTTTGGCATTAAAAAAACCTACCATTGGTAAGCAAAACGATTCGTTTTTGTTTATTGAAACCGGGCATTATTCAAATAGACCTTCGTAGGCACTTATGAAAAGTCTGACTCTAACACTCTAATACCGGTTCGGAAGGTTTCATTTGCTGAGAAGAGCCAGCAATAAACTCGGCAATTGCTCTTTTCAAAACAAGCTTAGATTCATTACATAAAATTTACATTTTGTTCGCACTGACAACAACTGCGTGCACCGGCGCGGCGGCAAAACTATAGAGTAGACTGACTCGATATTTAATAAGGAAATAAATAGCAAACTTAAGCAGACCAGCCCCCACAAGCAGCACCTATTCACCAGTATGACGCGTGTGGCAGCCATCGCCCTCCTCGCCATATTGGAGGGAAATGAGCGACCCGTCACACGACGCCGCCGCAAGCAAAGGTATTAAAGTGAGCATGACTTACTTAAGTCTGCCTTAGAAATAAAACTAAACTAAAGGGAACTACTAAACACACGATTTGTTATAACTGTGACTATTGACAAGTGATAATATATATACATAATAGACGTGTTGGTGATGGATTTATATATATTATATACTTACATAAAGTAATAATGCTCAACGTCAAAAAAGGCGTCATACACCCCGATTCCAATAAAACTGGGAACAAAATGGTTCCCAGCAGAGATCCAATCCTCCCAAATATTATTATTATTGATATGGCTAGAGATCTGAAAATTGTTATAAACAATTAGCGTTCATTTTCATTGATACGTTACTATCGTTTTGTAAGGTCCATAAAATTAATATCAACCTTAATGTCGTAGGAAATACTCTAACGAGTATGTTTTGTTGAAGGCTTAGTGTCGTCTGCATGAAACCACACGTTGCTGATACTAAAATGGCTATCTGTATTGAGGAATACGTCCAGTATAGTGATCCAGAACAAGCTCCACATAATAACAGGAGAATAAACATCAATGGTTTTTGACCAAAATAGTTGACTAGGTATGCACTAATGCTTATAGAGGAAAATGATGCTACGCCTAGAATGATTCCATTTATATATGTTTCGTCCCCACTGAGATTCTGAAAAAAATGCACAATTAAAATATAATAACTTAGATATTAAAATAAAGGAAAAACTAAGAAATAACTGATATAAATATGTATGTCAGAGACCATAATGCACCCGAGTGTATATTGTCGAAACATTTCAGTGTTTATTACAACATCGTGTCATAGACAGCTTAAGTTGTCAGTGCATTCGGTCGAGGCTCGTATTCGTCCACTTGCCTTCGAGACAGCGCCTGCGCTGGTTGTGCGGACTGATTGCTAATAAAACATCATGGCGGACAACAACGAACATGTCGATTCTTATCCGTCGGAATCTGCTACTTATAATATAATAGAAATAATAATTGTCACAGGCCTCACCGGTACACAAGTATCAGATTCCATATCATTGTGACCTGAAGTAGCATTTTCAAAAAGCTTGTGTCTATAATCGTCGATCATGGTACAAAATTGCGTGGTTTCTCCATGTTCCTTTTTATAATTCTCAACAACGGTTGATAGTTGAGGGAACCATAGCCTTAAAGATGTGTACCTGAAGGTAAACGATTTATTTATATAACTGCTAATATATATTTTTATATTTAGGTAAATTATGTAAAGACGAAGCGCTTGTGTTGTAGCATTATTAGCATGATTAGCCGTTCTTGATCGATCGGCAAAGTTAAGCTTTCGTGGTCGGTACCTGGATGGGTGACCGCCTAGTGGTATTTCAAATCGAGCGCTTCCGTGCTTCGGAAGGCACTTAAAGCCATTGGTCCCGCTTATCACTTAATTGTGACAGTCGTTAAGCTAGTTGGATGCCTCCTAGGTGGCTTGAAAAAATCCAACAGTAGGTTGACCACCATAGCCTACTTCCACCGATCCGCAGTGGGCACGCGTGGTGGAGTATCTGCCCTTTCCCTTTCACCCTCATTTGTGAAAGGGGGCCCATGCTCAGCAGTGGGATATTATAGGCTGATGATGATGATGATGAAAAGACGACGACGTTGAATTTATTTCCGATCTGTCTGGATGGGGTTGAGTAGCAAAAAATTTATAAAAAATAATACTTGGAATAAAAATAATCTTTGTGAAAAAAAAAACACTGTCAGGCAACGTACATATAAGTCAAATATGTATCTTTTATCGATATCGGGTATATTAAATTAATCATTTTGATACTTACGCCAAAAGACATACAAAGGTCATTAGTGAAAATAATACAAGTCTGAATAGTAAAGGTTTCCTAAATAGAGTTTTCACTTCAAACAATGCGAGGGTTAGTTGCTTCTTGATGTTCTTTTTATCCGACGTTGCAAATGTCCCTGGTTCAGTTAAGGATACTATCTGCGGAAAAAGAAAGTACACCAAATAAAATTTTTGCTTAATTAACTTTTTAACAAAAAAAATAAACCGCCTTCAAAGTACACTAAAAAGTATGAAATAACTCCTATCTGACACTGTTTTGAAGTGAGCGAAATCGAATGACGTGTTCTATAGAAAATATTTCGCATATCAGAAAAATGACTGTTGTACAATTAAACTACCTTGACGGGCCAGTTGGCGCAGTTGGTTAAGACTCTGGTTAAAATTCCACCTATCGCGCCGCAGGTCGTGGAATCCCACACAGGACATGGATTTGTGTGCATGAACATGTCTGTATATCCTGAGTCTGGGTGTAATTATGTAAAATAAGAACGTATTTACAAACAAAAAGTAGTATAAGTAATAATAGTACAAGCTCTGCTTAGTTTGGGATCAGTTAGCCGTGTGTGAGGAAAATCCCAGGATATTTATTTATTTTATTCATCAAAACATGTTCTATCATCCAGAACCGACTCGGGGCACTCCAAATACAATTGGTTAGGTTAGGTTAGAACTGTGACAAAATCGCGCGCGAGCCGAACGAGCGAAACGAGCGGTGCCGCGGCAGCGGCCGGCTAGCGCTAGATGATCATTCAGTTCAAACAGTTTTGCATAAACCATAAAACTGATACTCAGTTTGATTTATTTAGTGTGCGTATTAAGTGTGGAATTCAGTATTTTTGTGTCAGTATTCAGTAGTTCAGTTGTGTCGGGATAGAGAGAATTAATAGTTTAAAAAGCACTATTATTCTACTTTTTCAAACAAATATTTTTCCAAAAACGAAAATGGTAAACTTGGACATTTTCATCAATATAGATAATTTTGGCAGCAGAAGTAACGTCTAATTATGCTCCAGTAAATTGATTATGAAAAAGCTGGTGATATTTTCAATGTCGAAGCGAAAATTGCGCCCTATTATTACCTGTCAATTAATCTTATTAAAAGTGAATTTCATTTTGTCCTGATGAAGCCGCTCTGAAGCTTAAAATTAATATTTAAATATTTTAAAAATTCAGGCATATTTTGAATTGATAAAATTAAAAAAAATGTTGGTAATAATTTGAAAATATTTGGCAAAAGTTATTAATATTTTTATTTTTTTTACTGTTTATAGGCCTGTGTTTGACCGCAATCTCACCATGGTAAGTGATGATGCGGCCGAAGGTGGTAAGCACACAAAGCCTAGAAGGAACTGGCTCTCAAGTGCAGCTGTCGGAACACACCGAAAGGTGCTTGGCGATAGATTTTCAACTTGAGGGTGGTAGCCAGCCAGGTGGGTACTACAAAGTACCCTACCACCGTGCTATGGTTTCCTCACGATGTTTTCCTTCACCGAAAGCTCAAGCTCATTGTAGGAATCGAACCCGGGACCTTCGTCTCGGTATCCGACGTCTCTACCACTGAGCTATCATCGCCTTATAAACATCAGCTACCAATTGTTTAATGCGTGTGGGGGTTCGCTTAAATATTTTAATAAATAAGAATTAGAAGTTATGATCCAACCCACGATATAAATAATTCTTACTAGTTCCCTACTTACCGGAAAAGTATCTCGATGGTTTCCAGTGTTAATACTGTATATTTCTTTGAGTACTTCCAGCGCCTTATCGTGTTGGCCGTGTGATAAAAGAAACTTGGGGCTCTCGGGTAGACTATAGTAAAGTATTGCAGCCAGCAAACTCCATATTGAACTCACATATAAATATATGTTCCATGAATGTAGCGCTGAAAGAAAATATGCACTTTGTAAAGTTTCTCTATAATGTGTTACTGAACTTGGCAATATATTCTTTATAAACCTGGAACTTTTATTAAAAATATTTAGATACCTTTTATATTATTAAATTATGATACTTTTTAGTATTTCTCGCGGTGAAAATAAAACTGGCCAAGCGCGAGTCGGATTCGCACATGGAGGGTTCCGTATAATAATAATGACTAACCCAACTTTGCTTAGAAATGAATAGTAACAAAAACACAAAAAAAAGATGTTCCTTGTATTATTCCTAGTTCCTTTATCCCCTTTAATTATTAATTTTATTTCTTTTTTATGATTTTTTGTTATAGTGGCAATAGAAATACACGATCTGTGAAAATTTCAACTGTTTACCTATTACGGTTCATGAGATACAGCCCACTGATAGACAGACGAACGGACGGACAGCGAAGGCTTATTAATAGGGTGCCGTTCGGCACCCTTGGGTACGGAACCCTAATAAAAAATAACGTGCTACAGAAAGTTGTTTATTCGTATTTTCATATAATTCCACGGTAGTAATTTGAATTCCAGATTGAACCATCCTAGTATTTGTGGTGAAATTTGTACTTCAATGTTTGTCTCGAGGGACTTGAATATGCATGAATGCTTCTGTTTATTTCATGTCCGTCGTATGTAAACGTGTAGTCTTAGTACTGGTGGTAATATTGTCCTAGTCTCAGAGATATCCTAGGACTAGACCAACGCGGCTACCGCGTAAGTATGAACTGCTTTGATGGTCTTCCTTTTTCTACAATTCTATAAAATGTATAGAACACGTGAATATCAAACGAGTTAAGATAGCCATCAATTGACTCGTCCGGTGATCCGCTTGAGGTCTACATGTTATAAAACGTTCATTAAGATTACAACTAACTACGACAAGGTTAAGTTGGCATCCAAAAAAATGCTCAACATAGCGAGGCAGTACTTCATATCGGGGCAAAGTCTGCAACTATAATGGAACGCGATGTAGAGTTAAGCGCGACGTAAACGGAATGAATCATAAGTCGCAAGTTTGGCCTCATATGGAGTACTACTAATTGTTTGACCTGATGCCCACGGCTACTTTCCACCATTGAAACTCTCGCCATCGACGTAGATTATATTCACAGACATTGGAACCAGAATGGTTTCGAACAATGCCGTATCAAAGGAGCTTCCATCCGAGGATGCTCAGAGTGTGGAATGAGCTCTCCGACGGGGTTTTCCCAATGGAGTACAGCATGGGGTTCTTCTAAACGAGTGTGAAGAGATTTCTGCAGGGTCGGCAATGCGCGAGTGATACTTCTGGTGTTGCAAGGGTCCATAGGCACGGTAAGAGCTTACCATCAGGCGAGCCGTAAGTTTGTTTGCCATCTTAGTGGTATAAAAAAAAACAACGGGTTGCACTCCGGGAGTGCCGGTAGAAGTGAAAACTTGAATATTAACGTTGTGCATTTTTGATATTTTGGAATGATTAGGGCATAATTTTGCACGAATTACTTTAATTATTAGTAGAAAAGCAATCACACACGAACATTCGCGCAAGCGCCCTGCGCCGCCTAAACGAAACAACAGGCGCAGGCATACATTTTCGTCACACGCTAGAAAGAGAGGGGGACTTCCTCTCCTCCGCCGCGCTGCCGCGCCGGCGGTCTACTCTCCCTCCGTCTTACGAATTTTCGATCAGGTCACGTATCCTGACGCGAGTTTAACATTTTGTACCCATCACAAAAAAAGTGTACAACGCCGCTAAAGAAGTTTTCACTTCAAAATACTGTCCCCGGCCGTTTCACCTACGATCCCGTGGCAGAAGTTAAATAGCAAAGCCCAATTTCATGAACATTCGTTTAGCCATTACGGAGCTGAGTGGTACTAAACTTACACATACAAACTTAAGAAAACACAGACAAAACCTACAAATATTTTTACAGTTTTTTTTTTGTTTTCCAAAAATTAAAAAATACTACTGGATTACTAGATTTAGCTTTTCTCTTGCTGCATACCTAGTAAATTAAAAATAAAGAAAGTTTTTAAAGTAATTGCCAATATTGAATAATACTTTCGCTATTTTCTTATTAGAATCTAACTACGAGTTCATTACTAGTACTTAAGGCACAATGTAATAAAATGAAAAGTTTATTATAATTACCAAAATATCCGTCAATGATAACAAAATTCCATGTTCTCGGTAGTATTGCCCAAGATATGAGAGCAGATAGAATTAAAGATAGGGGCACGAAAGAAGCGTACAGCAACAATATTCTATCTCTTATGTTTTTGTGCGTGAATTCTGTAACCATCGCCGCTGTAGCGCTGAAGCATAAACTCAAGCTGTAAAGATACAAAATGTTTAAATTATGTTTATGTTTTACATAATGTTTGTTTGCTAGCTCAAACACACTTTGAAAATTCCTTTTGGCTCTTCAGTATTTGAAAAGGTATTTTTTAAATTCAGATTCTTTGTGCGATTACTTAGTATAGCGTATACCTTTAATTCACTAATGGCCGATTCCTATAATTTACGGAGCGTTATCGGGACTCTTTATTTCTTTACTAATAATGAAGCAAATATCTCAAAGCTTTGCATAGTAGACCCTCCCATATGGAAGTAGTTATCACAGGTAAAATTAGCTTACGAAATCGTAACTAATATTATAAATGCGAAAGTAACTCTGTCTGTCTGTCTGTTACGCTTTCCCGCTTAAACCGCTGAACCGATCGCGATGAAATTTGGCATGCTGGTATGGAGAAGGACATAGGCTACTTTTTATCCCGGGAACGCGGGTGAAACCACGCGGGTTAGCTTGTGATCTATATGCCCAGTTTGGCAATAAAAAAAACCTACCATTGGTAAGCAAAACGATTCGTTTTTGTTTATAGAAACCGGGCATTAATCTGTTACTATCAACGGTATTATGATACACATCTTAAATGTTTTGATAGAATTCTTACGTATTTAAATAAGTTTACTGTATTTACGAGTGTATTACACTATATACATGCATAGCAATCTTATCTTGATTGACAAATAAATATCCACGTAATGTCAAATAAAATAAAAAATATCTTAAAAATACGCGTCATCGTGAGAATCGTGCTTATTTTAACATCCAGATGATAGGCATGAATTTGCTTTTACGCCTTTTGAAATGTGCACCATCATAATACAACGTGTAACGGAAAGGGTATTTTTGCGGACTTGTGGACTGTAGATTGAACTTTAAGGGAAAATTCAATTACTTGCGATATAATGGCCAAATCTCACAAGATAAAAGCTCATGCTCGTCGACTGGACAGGCTCTACAACATAAGCCCTTGGCGCAGGATTAATTGACGTAACTCTACTTTTACTGCGGGTGATCATGAAAATGAAGATTGAAAGATGAGAATGGTATGAAAATGCTATTGAACAAAAAGATAAATACGAAAAATAAATTATCTATATTATATGCGCTGAAAAACTAGGGAGAAGAACCAAATGTTGCAGACTTGTGGACTGTAGGTTTGACTAAATAATACTTTAAGAGAAAATAATATAATATGCGATTTACTGACGAAATCTCATAAGATGATAGTTCAGTGACAATTTGATATGTTTATCAACTGAGTCTATATTTTAGGAGAATTTATTAACATTAAACAGCGTTTTCATTTCTCTTAAGCTTACAGCATATTTATATGATGACAAAAAAAACTAAGTATATTGGAGTGAAAATTAGATAGCTTCTGTCCCACTTGGACCTTCATTTTAAATCAAACATTCTCACCCGCGGTGGTATAAAAAGTAGCATATAGTCATCATCATCATATCAGCCTATGGATGTCCACTGATGATCATAAATAAATAAATATAGGCCTCCCCATCGACTTCCACTTTGAACGGTTTTGGGCCGCTTGCATCCGGCGGTGCCCAGCAACTCTGACCAGCAGGGCTATTTTAAAACGTCGGAATTAATATCGGAAACGGATTCAAAAAATTCCGAGGTGAATTTCGGCAATTGCTATTTTAATTTCCGAAAGCTTTTCGATGAATCGAATTGATATTTCCGTAAAGAAACATCAAAAATTATCGAATCCGGAAATTAAAAAAGCAATTGCGGAATATCGCCTCGGTAGTTTTTGAATCCGTTTCCGATATCGAATCCGAGCGTTTTAAAATAGCCCTGCTGGGGCCCAATTCTCACTTCCCTCGAACTAGCCTTCGAATCGAACTTGCATTACGAGTTCTAGTTCTACCGTAAAATTACGAGGGGCGGAGTCAATTCTTCGATTCGTGTATTCTCGGCACTAATCGAACTAACCTTCGAAATAAGTTCGAGTGTAAGGAGTAAATGTTGCCATTATGATGGATACAAATTGCACGATGCGTTTCGTTTCACTTGATAATTGCGTTTTGTTAACGTAGGTGATAATGTTATATCTTAAATTAAAATTTAAAAGATTTTAATGAATATAAAATATTTAAAACAACGTTTTACTCTTATTATATCCTAATATATCCGGAATTCATAAGTTAATCAATTTTTATATAATAATTATAAATGAATATGACAAAATATTTTCTGTGCGTAACGGAAATCCTTAGGCTTATCTGTCATTACGTTTCCAAATGACAACCTAACTGTTTGACGTTTGATAGTTCGCATTCGAAATACGTTTCGAACGGTCCCGACCAGTCGGAAGTAGTTCGAGCGCTAGCCCTCGAAAAATAAGAGAAAATGGGGGCTTCTAAATTCTCAGAATAGCCTAACTTGATTTTCACTCGAAAAAAGTACGAGTTCGAACTTTATTTGGAACGAGTGATGAATTCGAGTGAATGAGAATTGGCTCCCTGGTCGTCGGTCCACCTGGTGGGAGGGCGTCCCGCTCGGCGCTTTCCAGTACGTAGTCGCCACTCGAGAACCTTTCTTCCCCATCGGTTATCGGCTCTTAGAGCGATGTGGCCCGCCCATTGCCACTTCATCTTACTAACTCTACGAGCTATGTCCGTCGTTTTCGTTCTCCTACGAATGTCCTCATTTCGGACCTTGTCACGTAGAGAAATTCCGAGTATAGCTCGTTCCATAGCTCGCTGAGTGACTCTGAGCTTATTTAGCATATAGTACTCGCGGATAATGTAGCTTCAAAGAATTTTAAAAATCATATCTTGTGTTTATTTTTAGGTGATAGGTCATCTTATTTTATATAAAATATTAAAGCAAAAATTGCGATACTCACGAAATACCCTCACACGCCTTCCCCAAAGCCAACATCCAATATCTTTGGCTAGAACCCTCGAGTACCGAACAAACAAATATCCCCGCATGTCCGCCCACCAGGAATATCTTCCGCCCAAAGGCGTCTGTTATGAACCCAGTGAACAGACCAGCTCCCACTTGTCCTGAAAGATAATTATATTTAATACCACCTGATACTTAAAAAGAGGATTCCATGTAAGCCACAATTAATTTAAGCTGGGTTGTCTTGGAGTTAGCTAGTTTAAAATTAATTAGAATACCTACCATATAAAAAGTGCTCCTTTTTATTAAAAGTCTCTTTTGTATCAAAAAGTTAAAAGTAAAAGTATTATTAAATAGGACATAAATAGCACATTGTTATTTAAATTCTTACCGAAAAATGGCATGGCATTCAGAAACCCTTTTTCTATAATGTTCATGCTAAGATCACACTCTGCACTCGGCAAAATATAAGAAGATGTAGTGGTCACCATCACGGATGCAATAACCGCACACAGAGTTGTGAAAAGCAGTTTTATGTGGAAACGACCGAATTTACATATTAACAGAGCATCTTCCAACTTTTGCATCCCATCCTGGCCGCTTTCTAGGTTTCCTGAAAATGTTAACGTTTTTGGAGCTCGTTTCACGTTTGTTTTAGAATGAGTGCATATTGCCCAACATTTTGGCTTTTTAAACCATTTTTCCTTTACGCGAATGTATTTTATGTATTTTTTTTTTTTTTTATAATAGTTTACTAAGATTTATTTATTTAATTCAAAAGAGTTGCATATAAATTAAGTAAATAATATAAAGCCATACAAACAAGAAAACTAACAAATCTGGTATGTCATGTCACATTAGAATACTAGACAAGGTGTAATATTATTATTATTGACATAATAAAAATAAAATACCATTTGATTCAACTTCCTTCATGTCTCCAATGATGCACTTTGCAAACACAAGTTTTTAATCTAAATTAGTAATGTATTGTTATTATTAAAACAAATTAAAAACGAACAACTCTCCGTGAATTTTCAGGTGGGACTAACATTACAGTACTCATTAACATGCAAAAGATTTATTTACATTTCCTCTACGTTATCAGATTTTGTAATCGTACTTATGTAATTAATTTTATCTGTGACAATATTATAATTTGAGAATAATGGCTAAGGAAAAGTACACTTCACATTTTTACTAAACTTTGAGAAACAACTTGACTGGTTAACGGTTGTAATGAAAATTACATTATTGTTCTCAATACCATGGCAGACAATACAGACATGTGGTCAATATTGGCAGTGTAGAGGAAAACATTATTTAGTTTATACGAAATGTACTAAATGTGACGTCAAAATTACGTATCGTTGGCATTCTATCAAAGATTTGCACAGGCCAGAGTTTGTTTATCCAAATTATTCTTCGTTAAATAATGTGTATTGCTACCGGTGGTAAATTCAGTATGTAACGTTCATAAGTGCCTTACCACGGCCTAAACTGAATACCTAAATAACGTTTTGATTTTGACCTTTATTTAAAGAAAAATACTAAACACTTGTTTAGATTATTATAAGTGTAGGTATATCTTCTTCTTCTTCCTTGCTCTATCCCACTTTAGGTGGGGTCGGCTCTCCTAATTTTCAGGCGCCAGGACAACCTGTCCTGGGTTTTCGGGTCGGGCAGTTCTTCTTCCAATAGAAGTTTCGTCATGCTGGTCCACCACGTAGCCGGAGGTCGTCCTCTACCTCTCCTGAGCTCAGGCAGTTGCAGTGCCTTGTTCACTACATGTTCCTCGTCTCTTCGCATCACGTGACCATACCATCTGAGACGGCTCTCGGTTAGTTTCTCCGATATAGGGGCGATTTTGAAACTACCGCGGATATGCTCGTTTCGCACTTTATCTAGCCTCGTCACACCTCCAGACCACCTCAGCATCTTCATCTCTGCAGTGTGAAGCTTTTGTACATGTGTCTTTTTCACTGGCCAACATTCCGCTCCGTACATCATAGCCGGCCTCACCGCCGTTCTGTAGATCTTGCCTTTGGTTCTTATTGGCATACGGGTATCACATAAGACTCCAGTTAGTGATCGCCACTTCAGCCAAGCCACGTTCACCCTGTGTGTAGCATCAGCGTCAACGTCTCATTGGTCTGTAATAACCGAGCCTAGGTATTTGAACTGATTTGTTTTCGGCACAGGCGTACGATCAGGGTAGAAGATTGTTGCTGGGCTACTGCTGCGATCAAACCGGCATTGTAAATGTTCAGTCTTTGCTCTACTTACTTTAAGACCTGCAGACTCTAGAGCTGTAATCCATGTGGTCAAGGTGGTCTGTAACTCGGTTGTTGATCTGGCCATCAGTACGATGTCGTCTGCGTACAGGAGGTTCCAGGGCAGTGGCGCTTGGATATGTTTTGTTGTGTAGTCCATTACTAGGTTTAAAAGCAGCGGGCTAAGGGCAGAGCCTTGATGAACACCTACGCCAACCTCGAACTCCTCTGTCAGCCCTGCGGGACTCTTGACTCTAGTACGGACGTTACTGTACATATCTTGGACTAGTTTTATGTATAACTCTGGCAGATGTTGGGCCCTCAAAGCTTGCCAGACTAGTCTGCGTGGTACCCTATCAAACGCTTTTTCCAAGTCTATGAAGATGAGGTGCAGATCTTCTTTATTGAGCCGATGCTTCTCTGTTACCACTCTGACTGCCTGTATAGCATCTGTTGTGGATTTAGAGGGGGTAAAACCAAATTGATTTGGGCTCATGCAAATTAAATGGGATAATCGATTATTAATTACTCTCTCCCAGACCTTTAGTGTATGTGATGTTAACTTGATACCCCTGTAGTTACCGCATTCCGTTACATCACCTTTATTTTTATAAAAAGGTATCAGGTGACTGAGTCGCCAAGAGTTTGGGATCTTCTTACTATTGAGGATAAGGTTAAAGAGTCTCGTAAGCCAGTCCACACCTAGTTGCCGTAGTGATTTCCACACTTCGGCTGGAATTTCATCTGGGCCGACAGCTTTTCCATTCTTCATTCTCTTCACTGCATTATTTACCTCATCTCGGCTTATGGTTTGTACCGGTCCTTCTACAGCTGCCAGGGGTTCCAGATCTTGACTAACTTGAAGTGTAGGTATATATAATAGTATAATTATTTGAACAACCATTATATCTCGACGCGAACAATAAAGAAAATTACGAAATTTAATATGAATTAAGAAGCCCATCAGAAATTCGAAGGTAAAACAATGTCAAAGTCAAAGTCAAAGCCATTTATTCAATTTAGGCCCCTAGTAGCCCTACTAGGGGCCTAAATTGAATAAATGGCTAACTTCAATAACTTCAGTAGCTTTGACCTTCATAAGTGCCCACTATTAACGCCCACGCGATTGGGCCGCCGGTACCAGCGCTATGACCATCATTTTCCTTTTCGTCATTACGTAATTAGACCCCTGTAGGGTCGCCATACTGGTACAAATGACCAGGAAATTTGTGTCATGATCCCCTGGTCTATCATGAGTGATATTATGAAAGCGTGAACATGGCTGAAAATAGTGATGATAAATTTGCATACAATTATCATAAGTGTTACCTTCTTTAATTCTAGCCTTGAAATCGTGATGAAGAGTTGTACAAAATTGAATACTATATATTCGTTTCATTAGCCTAGGCTTGCGAAATACAATTATCTATCCAGACGTAGGCCCTTCAAGATTTAACTCAATTTTAAATCCAGACTGCGGGACTAGTAGGCAGCTTAAAGGTTTGCCCAATTAGCACAGCCAAATGGCAAATATGGCTTAGTGGATATTATAGTGTCACTCAAAACGATTACTCATGCTTATAAGATACAAAATGTAGCATAATAAAAAGGGGAGAAGGTAAATTATGTATAAATTAGGGTGGTGGTACACTTAAGTGTATCTGGACCCTAAAAAGATTTAAAGTATTGCTATATTTTACACCGTTTCAAATTTTGTGAAACAGTGACCTTAGGACAACATTGCGCCAAGGATTTTTTAGATAGCTAACTAAAGAAATAAAAAAATTCTTTAACAGCTATGAAACTGGTCAAAAACTGTTATAACAAAACGCTTTTTAAGAATCTAATTTGATTAGCCTACACACGAAATGTCAGATAACAGATTTTCCATTACATTTGGAATCTGATAATTTTTCATAAATCCTCTTGAGTATAACAAAATTCCTCACATCGAGGCTATGTCATAGACTTTAGATAAAATTAATATCTTCCATGGTATTATTGACCAAAAACACAATCTATAATTATTTCATTATACCTAATAATGATTACATCTCAAAATTCAAATTCATAATGAAGCTTGTCAAAAAGTTAGCCCGTCACAGACGTAGCTATAATATATATTAATATGCCGAGCTATAATATAAATTACAGTACAGTTTACGTAGTAACTATTTAGTAATCTGTGGTACAGTTAAATAACAGAAATATATAGGTATTATAGCTGCGTGTGCGGTCACTCGAAGATTAGTATTGAAAATATATCGTAATATGCCTTGCTATGTATATATATATTATAGCTACGTCTGTGATGGGCTTTAAAATGTATTGTATTACGATCCCACATTGGTCTTATATAAATTTTATCATGATCCAACCATATACTTTCAATTATAGTTGTTTCATTACTATTTTTTTTATTCGTACTTGAGAATTTAAGACTGACCGTGTCTCTGATTTTATCGTGTTTCCAAATCAAGTTGCAAATAAAAGCTCAGATTCACTTCCAGAGACGAAAAGTTTTCCCATTTTGGTAGGTTTTTATCACACATCTAATAACTGTATTTAAAGTCCACGTATTAAGGGAAAAATGTATTTACGTTTACCAACAAGATGATATCTTATTCTACAAGTTTCGCGATTGCCTGTTTATCAAACCTTTTTAATACATGTGCTATTTAGTAGTAGGTACAGTATTACCCAACTGATATGGCGCGTCGTGAATCTTAGTTCGCACAGAAAAGAAAGTATGGCCCCGAAGATTAACGAAAGAATGCTTAAACTTACAATCAACCTTAGATCACTACTATAAGGTTCATAAGACACTGCAGCTGTTAGTTCCGCCTCACTCGCAAGTCACGCCCCTCCGCACGGCGCGCGCTAACATGGCGGCAGTTGCGGACCAATAGCGGTTTCCCGCGCTTTGAAAATGTACAAAAAGTATCTTCTACGCAGGTACATCGGTAAGCCATATCAGTTGGGTACTACTGTACTATTTAAGTATGTAAAACCAAGATTGCAGACATAGTTCTCTCGTCGCATATTTAATATTTTCCGGAAAATCTTTAGATAACTTTGTTGCAGCTTTCAAATATTATCTCTACAACAAAAGGAGTATAAACTCACCGCAAAACAATTCTAGACAAATGCGATGCCTGAATCCTTGCTGGCTAATGCAAATTCAACGTAACGTCTGGCGTAATATCTCGGCCTGTATGAAAGACACAGTGTAGTGTATTACAGTAGCTTGACATTTGCTAGGAACAAACAATCACGCCCTTGCTACAAAAGTGACAGAGAGATCAAACATCAGCTCGCTCGCCTATTCACTTTGCCGGCAAGTCAAATATTTGCAAACTTTATGTGTTAATACGGTCTTGTGTTACTGGTATACTGTTCTAAACTGTGTCTAAAGTATATGCAGCAAAATTGTTTCATTCAAATTTAATAAAAACATAACCCGAAATTGGTTTACATTTTCAAACATTTTCAGTGGAGAACTGAGTATTGGGATATGAGTTTCTATCTAAAAGTCTCGGTATGAGTTTACTCTGATAATCCTATCGAATTGTGACTTTAGTAAACTACTATATTTTGCTTCAATTTGAAGCGGAATTTCGGAACTATTTCTATCATAAACGAATTTGTATCTGCATTCGATTTTTTGAAATCTTTCTCTCGCTAATAAAAATCACTGCCGTGTTATTAATAATAAAATTAATTTATTCAAGCAACATTAGGTATAGACTCGCAAGATCTCGCGAAAACGAGATCTCGCGAGAACGAGATTGCATAGCTTCCCAACAGTGAAAGAATTTTTCAAATCGGTTCAGTAGTTTCGGAGACTATTCAATCAAAAACAATCAAATCTTTATTCTTTATATTATTAGTATATTAGTATAGATTATTCACCATGTACAAAAAATGTTCTCTGACACTTTTAACTAAAATAAATTCGCAAGTAAAAGAACATGAGATGTCTAAATTGGATTCCAGAAGGGAAAGGGTGGTAATCCCCATAAAAGTCTACTCGACCCATCCGGCCAATGTTGTCTTCACCTAATTGTATTTTATTTACTTCCGTTTTTTATACTTGTAAGTCAATATGTTGGGAAAAAATAGGATAGGAAAATAAAGTTTCAATCTTTAAGAGTGTTTCCTCCCTACGAGTGTCCCCCCGAACCTCTTGGGAGTGCTTCCAAGATACATTTACGAAATGAACTTAATTAAGGTTCTATTACTTATTTCCTTTTATAGAACACACAATCTTGTACTTGTTGGTAATAGTTCCTCTGGCAATCTATTTGATCTTAATGATTCAGTATTTAATTGATAAATACAAAACTAAAGAACCAAAGAATATAATAATAACGTGCAAATAAAATAAGCAGATCACGTCGGTGTTGCAAGTCAATTTAAATAGTTGTATAAATTATTTGCATAAATTAACTGTAATCAAATGAACTAGCGACTTTAGAATTCAGAGCATAGTTCACTAGCATAGCAATCTAATTAAAGTTTTGTAATTCTGATAAATATCCATAATTTGGAGTCGCAAAATAAACAAGTTTTTGCTTAAGCTTTTGAAGTTTTTTTTTTCGGTATAGGCTAGCTTCCATTCCGATTTTTTGTCAATCCCCTTGATAAACATTCTGGACTTGGACTTTGTCAGGCTAGTGAAGATTTGACACAGGAATTAGATCTCAAAGACGAGACTAGAGAAGTATATCTAATAAGGAGTACCTTATTATCTCTAGTTATTCTTATTTTATATAATTGAGGTGGTGGCTTATTTTTCATTGAAATAGTTGTGGATGAAGCTAGGATTGCATTGAAGCGGCTGGCTACCACTCGCAAGTTCAAAATCTGTAGCTAGACTTCTAATGATTAAGAAAGAGTGCGTGACTGGGCTTTACATACTATGATCAAATTGTTGTTTCTCAAAACTATCGCCACAAAAAAAACTTCACTTGTAAAACATCAATAGATAAGGTTTCGATGAAGTTTCATTTTTATTTTAACTCCCTTTGTTCACAAGTCGTCAATTTAATGGCAAAATTTTACGGAGATAGTTAAACAAGTGATAGCGCACCAAAAAATGCACCCGCTGAAAATATATTCCGCGGCAAAAAATTTTTTCTTCTTTTTCATGCTACCGTGTCACGCAAATGCATGAAAAAAGTTTTCGGTTTATTTAGTCCAACCCTTCTAATGTATTAGTAGGAAAATTATCAACTAGTACCACAATTTTCGTTTAGGAATTATTCAATATCAAAGTTTTTCTCAATTTTCACAATTTTCCGTACTTTCAAATCAGTTGTGAATTTAAGGTAATCATATCCATATATAACTCTATCGATAGGCCAAAAATCGTTCTTACCACAATTAATTTAAATTGATTATCTAATTCTACTGCACTACAACTACTAAATACGACAGAGATGTATTTCCGAATAGAACAAAAGTATTCAATTAAAGTAAGGAACAGAAATTCAACGACGTTTTTTAAATTACCTAGCGTTATGGAACAATTTCGTCCGTCGAAAGAATATCTTCAATAAAACAAATTAAAGTGAAACGAGTCCTCGTTTCTAGTTGTACGCGTATCTGCAACAAATGGCAAGAATTATTCAAGATGGCAAACGGGAGCGCGTTTACGTTGTTTCATTCATACAAGATTTTTACTTCAAGGTACTTGTATTGCCATTGCTCTATCAATTTAGAGATTACGTGTCCTCTAGTTTTTTTTTATCTCAAGGGTTTTATTCCGCTTCAAGTTCTGTTTGTTTATTTACTTAGAATTTACTAAACAACTTCTATTTGCAAATCTACTATGCATAAACGAGGTTACAATGTATTTGGAGAACTATCTAAAAGAAAACATTACAATTCTCCGTTTCGCAGGTTAAATCTATACAGATAATATTTTAAATTACAATGAACATCTAATAGAAATAGATAGCTTATTGCTATGAAAACAATTCTTCATTGTTATTCCTCCAATGCGAAACCAACTTTTTAGACTGATCTCGCAATGACTCCAGGGACGTATAGGCGTAGACATATTTTTTGCGCCAAAAAATAAAATACAGAAACAAATGAGGCGGTCTCACGAGATGTAAAGATCGAAGACTTGTGACTCCGTTCGACGGATAAATAAACACAATCTCTGTTTTTGTTTCATGAATTTCGAAGCATGGAAGATGGTTCTCGTTTTCATTAATATTTGAATTTTTAAACAGAGAATAAATAATAGTACTAGTATAACCAGCCGTTTCGGAAAAGTTTTCCTAGTTTATTAACGGTAATATTTTATAAGTTGACATTCACCTTTCTACGTGTCTTATGTTTTAAAGTCTTGTACATTCCTGAGAGTGGGAGTGAGGATATTGGCAATAAGACAATTTCAGAAAGTCGCATTTATCTCATTAATTGCGTTATACAACACCCAGAATCCCCGGGAACCCCGCACCCGAGGAGAAGTGATAGATCGACACATACTCGTAGATGTTACAGATTTTTATGATAACAAGTCATCGAAAAATCTAGCCCAAGAAGCGCAATTAATAATGATTAGCTAAGTCAAGGACACATGCGCTCTGATTCGTCAATTCAAGAATACATACGCTCTGATTGGCCAAAGCAAGAATACACGATGCATTGATTGGAACTTACTATTCAAAATCAGTGCAAATGCATGGACTTGTTGCGGAATTTGATTGCTCGATATTACTACTCTAAAGGGATGTTTCCACGATCTAACAAGGCCTCCAAAATTAGTCCCGGCCATTAGTCCATTAAGCATAGTTCTGTAGAGCTTGTTAAAATGTTACTTAATAGTGTTACCAGCTTATGAAATTTAAATTGTGCTCCATCTTCACAAAACCTAGTCAACAATGGAAACAGATTTCCGCCAAAAGAGCGAGATCAGTCATTAATTACAAGCCCGAGACTCGCCTTGGATGACGAGTGAAACGGCTTAATTATCCGCCACTGAACTTGTTAATACGTCTTACGAGCAACTTTTTCGTGTCTCCGGTACGGGTTGTAACTTGTCTTGCCCGTGACCTTTTCCATCTCAATTAACTTTAGTAAGTGCAATTTGAAAAGGGTAAGGATTTTATGTGCTGACTTGATTGATTTATTTTGGTACTTGCTTTTCTCTCTCTTTTGTTGTGTTCAATAAACGGCGATTTAAATTATTTTAACAACTATATTCGGCTTATTAATCTGTGATAGAGCACAGTCATAGGATTTTCCAACAAAGATGGTTGATCCGAGATGAATGCCCTATGAATTTTATTTCCTATAGGCTGGTTGAGGCTATTGTAATTTTTTTCCTATTTCCAAATAAGTAAAAGAAAAAATGCAAGTTAAAGTAATAAAGTGCGAAGAGCTGTCACATGAATAATTTAAATCTTAAATTAGGAAAACATCGTATCAATGCAAAGCAAAAATATTTTGTGCCAAGAATATGCTAATAAAATAAATTTGGACGCGGAGACACTGCGCCCGTGCACTTCGTTAAGGCCTACTTCTCATTCAGGCCGGGCCCACTTCGTGAAACTTTGGAATTTCAAACAGACATGCCGCTATGAGGTCGAGGTTAAAAAATATGAGTTAAATGCTGGCCTAATAATGAAGGTAATGATAACTTTCATTAAGCATCGCTGGCGCTCTATGGCTTAAGGTGGTTGCTCTGATTGCCCTTTCCATACATATTTAACTAGCTGAGATTTCAATACACGCATCGTATTGTTTTTATTTGAGCTATTCTTTCGACTTCATACTAGTTACCGGTGTGGCTAATTTTAATTTCAAACAAAAATATCCAACGGAATTACAATAAAACTGGTTTAAAAAATTGCAAATTTTGTATACGTGTGAGTAAATTTTGTAGCGCAATCTAGGCAGGCAATATGGTTATTAGTAAGGTAACTAAGAACTAAGATGTCAAAAAGGAGCCGGGGTTCGAATTAAAAACTACACGACGTGAAATAGATGGCGCTTTTAGTAATTTGACTCTATAGAAATCTATGCTTTGAATAATATTGGTCAAATCTTAGCATAGCTGAAACGGGGCGTTGCCGTTCCGACTAGGGTAGTTTGTTGTAAAGGAAACGCGATGTTGCCAATCATCGTTGCGCGCTTCTTTCGTAGAGATGATTTCAATAATTTTAAAGTTGAATTTGAAATTAACTTTTGCGCGCAGCTTTGCCTGCATGATTTTTTTGTGTAACCACGTATAGTTTTTATGTTAATTGAATATATATATCGAATGTATCTACCTACGTTAGTTTATGCTGCATAAATGATATCAAAGAGAATGTTAAAATATGTCAATATACGAATACCAAAAACATTCCAACGTTTAACTATGACCGACCTAATATCTACTTTTAAAGTAATTAATAATGCTATCCGAAAAAAACAATTTAAACAATTTTACGTTTTTTTTACAAACAAACATGTTTTAATTTGTATGATATAGGTATAAAACCTATACATAATACCTATACGTATTATAATATAGGTACGAAACTTCACCGTTCGTTCGAGGACGGTTCAAGGGATGCGTTCAAAAACCAATACTATTGAAAAAGATTGATTGCTTAGATTATTCATAAATAATAATAAGTAGAAAGTCAATATGTAATATACTATGTATTATACATACCTACTTATTTTATTCTATCATGGTAAATAATAAAGTTAGGTACGTACTGATATATTTCAATATTTATCTAGTCTAATAAGTAATAATGTAATTAGTAAGATTCCGAACATGATGTTTTTGCAAATACCTAGTAGGTAGGTACCTACTGTACAAAAAATAAACGATGTTTTGAATCGATTAAAATATTAGGTGGTATCAATCGACTTTAGGGCCGATTTTTCCATCGTCCGATATAAGAATTTTACTTGAGGAATTAAATTCACGTTTGACAGATTCTGTACAGAAAGACTGTCAAAATACAAAATTCCTCGAATAGACAGCTGACGATGTTAAAATCGGCCGTACGATTTTTTTATTGGGATATCGAATCTATACTTCGATACTATAATATAATAAAGCGGATGTTTTTTTCTGTTACCGCGGGGGACAGCTAGTGAAAAAAAAGTGATAATCGGTTATCAACAATGATGGAAAATACATGTAAGTCGGTAAGTACATGTATTTTTTTTTTACCGAACGAGCTCCGCGATCGAAGCGTTTCTGTTTCAGCTTGGGCAAAAATGCTTTCGTATGTATTTTCGAAAAACCTTCATTATAAATTAAGTAGGTACCTAAGTATTCATCTTATAAACTGTAAAACATCGATTCAAAAGATTGAAGATCGACTCATAAAACCTCTTTTTTGATTAAATCGAATCGAGATCGTAAATCCTAGTTTGCCGTGATTTGCCTAACGTTGACACATCTTTTTAGACGTGTCACGTTCCTACGTAACGAAATTTATGTGTTTCCTACGGCTAATATTTGTTACAAATTAGTTTAGTTTCCTAATTATTTAAGAACAAGGATATTGTTTGGTTTTAATAAGTCGAGAATACTCCTGTACTCATTTTCTGATATTATAAATTACATATTCTTTGTCATAACAATTACGCATTTTATTTCAGGTCCAAGGAAAATTTAACGTTACCAACATGCATAATATTTTATGTTACTTCGTTTCGATTACGCACAACGGTCACAGTCATGATGGAGAATAGATGCGTACCTACCTCGGAGGAGTTTATCAGCAAAATGCTTTTTAGATTCTACCGAAATCACAATTTAGATGTGAATTTTTTGAGTGTTTATAAAAATATGTGTAGACCTCAATGACATTATACCACATTTACTTACGTCATACATTAATAAAGAAATATACAGAGAATCTATTTTTATTATACCTACATAATAATCAATATCGACATCTCATAAACGTACCGGTGTAGAGCCTCCCCTAATAACAAGGGGGATTGGGGCCATAGTCCACAACGTCAAGCAGGACAATGTGGTTTGTTGTACTTCTAATGCTTTTCAATTTGACTTTTTCGTGTTGGTTTCCTTACGATCAAGAACGAAAACATATCATCGGCCTGTACTTTGTGAGATTTTAATTTACGTACAAATTCACCTTTGGATAATGGTGAAGGAAAAACATCATTAGGAAATCAAATAAGTACATGTACAATGTACAAAATTTTAATAGTAAACATGTTTTATATTTATTGAAAAAATTATATAAAATATACCAAACCTAATGAATATATAAAACACAATTTACGCATAATACATGAAAAAATACTTAACCAATTTTAGCACACACGCGTAATTATTTAACCGCCACCTAACGGCATATAAAACAACTCAATACTTATTTTAACGCCATCTAACGGTCGAAACAAAACAAAAAATTACAATGTGTGCGTGTATATATACAAGGAATAACTTGACAGATATTTTTCTGGAGAAATTCTTTGTAACTAATTGCCGTGGAAGTAAAATTAATGCTTCATAAATACTTCATAAATACATATTGCTCGCCAATCACTAAATTACGCACCAAGGATGCTTGAATTTTATATAAAAAAAGAAATAACATATCTTTGCGATACTAACACCATCTAACGGGAATATAGCTTTTTGTAATCGTGAGCATTCACCTTAACACGATTCGGGGCATACTCTTGACAGTTTAAACGTAATTGTCAATTTTGATTATGACAAAGTATCTTTAAATAGTATTGTCGAGAGAAAAGCGTGACATAATTAAATAAAGGAATATGTCAGTCCTTGCTCACGCGTGTTAAGCAAAGGCTGAATATACTTAATTAATATTTTTTTTTATGATTAACATTTTGTTTATTTGTAGCATAATTTGAAATATGTGAAATACATTGAAAGAAATATATACTAGAACAAAGAACCTTAAACTAAAAACCTTAAAAAATATAATAATATATAATTACTAAAATATATTATTAAAAGGCAGTCCCTTTAGGCAAGGTTCCGAAGATACTGGCAGCGTTTCCCCTTTGAATAGCTAGACTAATTCGTTGTCCGAAGTAGCGGCCAGCTCTTCGGTGTCCTGTGATGTCGACTAACCTTTTTGCTATTTCCTTAAAAAGCCTTATAGCGCTAGGACACGGATCAAGGGTCTCGACATCGAATGGGACAAAATCATATTCGGAGTCTAGACCCCTGTATTTGCATGCTTTAGCTTTTTCAGCCGCTTCACAAGCCGCACCAGTTCTGTTGTTGGTTCCATGTTAATTAAATTGTACTGTTGATATAATTTCACAAGGTGGTTGTTTTTGGTTGCGGTTTGTTAGCGAATATTTTGATTTTAGTATATTTTACCCATGGACTTAATATTTCGCTACGCTAAGCAGACATTCATAGCATGGAAAAGAAATAAGGCAATCCTTATGACACTTTGCAAGTGAAAAAGAGACGCATATACAATTTTGACATGAGTAAATAATTTTTTCGAGTAAGAATACTTTGACTTGTAATACGCGCGAGAGAATCGCGGCGAAATCGCTCCTTTTGGATAGGTCTAAGGAGTATCGCAGGGGAGGCGCGCCCGTTGCGTTGCTGTGTGTTTCTTGCCAGTTTTTCTTAGTTGAAGACTTGACTTCCGACCCGTTGGTAACTTCAACCTAGTTAACGTGATTCAAAAGAGGGCTTTGCTGTATTTAAAGAGAACAAATAAATAATTAAGAAAACTCGTTTCTGTTAAAAATAAATTGGCGGATTTGGCCTTGTGTACCCAGCTGAATTAATAACTCATGTTAATGATGCTCGGTAAAGTACCTACTATTATTTATAAGTGCTATATAGTTGACTACTCTATGGTATAGACTCTGAAAAGATTCCTCTGAAGTATTTTCCTCTTTGATATGAGTACTGTTTTCACTGCCTTCTATAGTTGTGCAAATGACACAAAACCGTCTATTCATTGTGACAATGCTTTCATAAAATCTAGTCTACACAGTCATGTTCCAGTTTACTTTGTCACATCACTGTTGAACGTGCATTATTCATTTATTCGCTCAATGAATGGATACCATCTGATAGTAGGTTTTTAGAATTTCTTGCTTTTTTTATTTTATGAATGATTTTATCGGTGAATAGAACATGAAATTTTTCTATAACTACACATTGTAAGTGATAGGTAAGGAGACCTATTACTCTAGAAGACTTTAAATGTGTTCAATAGACATATATTTTAATTAGGACTGATTTTAAAATGGCCAGTTAAGCTATATCTGGAGAACAGTTTTTTATATAAACTTAACAGAATAATAGCTTATCAAAAGTTAATGCGTTTGTTGATATAAGAATAATCTAAAATTATTCTTATTGTTATTATTCCTCCTTAGATTAATAAACTTTTATTAAGCGTGTATGTTATAAAGTTAAAGCTTCAGTACAAATACAAACTTCACGATTGTAAAAACCTATTTTAACAGATGATCAAGCAAATAATAATGACAATGCTTAAAATATTCCTAAGCCAAATTCGCGAGCAAAAGTTCGTATAAAATAACAAAGCATGGAAACATAATGGTTGATCGTTTTGTTAAAAAAGTCTTTTGAAAGCCATTTTACGATGGCGTAAAGTAAACGATGAGATGGGAGTCCTTGTGATTGAAAGGACCAGATTTTGCACAGCGAAGCTAAAAGTGGGCGCAGCGTAGTTCAAAACGATAGAGTGCTTAGCAAGTAGAGTATTTCTTTTGACTAGTGTGCGGGCGACAAAAATGATTGACTTTTTACTTTTTTATAAATATCGGTTAAAGTGAAAGAAAATATGATTTAAAGTAAGTTTAGTAAAGCCATTGTCCAGCCACTTTGTAACGTATTATAAAAAATAGACTAGACTATTTTAAAACCTGGGTTTTTGCTTATAAACATGTTTTGTAATAAAGGGTTCATGTTTTCATTCCAAGACTAAAAAAAAAACAATCGATAGTAAACATAAAAAATTGAGTCATTTTTGAATTGTTTAAAGACAGAAATAACAAACTGAAATAAATAATTAAATAGTTTATTTAAATTTTAATTCAATAAGTCGCTAGGTATTTGTTTAAACGATATCACGAAATATTCCAGAAATGCTGGCGACTTTTTAAATTTTCTTACCACTCCGGTAAGAAAATTTAAGAAGTCGCCAGGCTTTTGTCAGCATAATCCCAATATATAAAAAATATTCAGGTATTGCAATAGAACAATGGATTGATTTGATCGGTTTTGCATGTGAATTGCTATCAGATTGAATATGACCAGCTTATTTTTTTCAGGAACGTAGTGCCACGAGGTGAAAGATAGTAATGTGTTAATGAACCTAAAACTAAAAACCTTAAAAATATAATATAATAACTAAAATATATTATTAAAAGAAGTCCCTTTAGGCAAGGTTCCGAAGATACTGGCAGCGTTCCCCCTTTGAATAGCTAGACTAATTCTTTGTCCGAGGTAGCTGCCAGCTCTTCGGTCTCCTGTGATGTCGACTTTTTTGCTTCACCTTTTTGCTATTTCCTTAAAAAGGTTCATTGTTCAAGTATATATTTTTTTCAATCTATTATGTCATTTGTTATATTTTATAATGTTAACCAGAGCTTATTTATATTAATTAAATTTGAATCATGTGTTAATTACTTTTTTACGTTGTGAGGTTGGTTCGATTTCGAAAGTGCGCTCAATGAATTTAAATTTTCCCATTCCAATTCATTCCTGTGCAATGTTCAATATTGAAAATAATAATTGTGATTAAATATTTGAGCGCAAACATTTCAATCGCGATCTTTAATTAAATTCGAGAATTACGCTTGGATCTCAACGTAGCCTTTATATCATAATACCTATTGTTCTGCATATATTAGGGGTTAAAGTATAAAATTGCCGATTTGTACTGAAAACAATTAAAAAAAACAAGTGGAATGTCAATTCGAAGTACCTATTACAATAAAACGGCAATTTCATACTTTAACCCCTATTACTTTTATTCATGGGTAAACGAGGTATGCGGGGTTTAAAATGATGCGGTATGGATCAATAATTCTGAACTACATCCACCAAAGTACTCCTCAATAAGTCAATATACTGGGTACTTACTTCAGTAGCCGTGTCATCTCTATACATCATTATAATCAATGGCAGTCTGGAAAGCAGCCGTGGTGTCTACCACAAGCTGGGCCACAGGTTGGGATGACGTAATAGGGATGGCACGACTACTCAGTGCGTCCACACCTAACCGGTCAAGCACGGAATCGGCCAACAATTGTGTCCACGTTGGATGATCCGTACCTAATCCGACAATCGTTGCGCCGATACGTTGACGGCTGATTCACGGATCTGGAACAGAGACAGTATCCGGCCACAAAAAGCACTGAGGTTTCCCCCCTCGATAGCCTTATACTAGGTGCGCTTGACGTTCTCATTAATTGATGTCGTCCATTGCATGCGTTGCACTACACCACCGGTAACAGGGTCCCTGATCTAGGCCGGTTACCCTAAAAGTCCCAAATTGCCCGTTGAACGGTCTCCCCGCTGACGTACAGATGGCGGCGAGAAGTAATTGTCGCTCTCGCTCGTATTGACCACAGGCCCACTTGTGCTGGGCGCCAATGTTTGCGAGGCACTTCTGTTATCTTATGGCGATTTTTGATATATTCCGAATTCCATATTGTTTTACAACTAACACTTCATAGTAAGGGTGAAAAAAATATATATCTATCTAGATGTGTGATCTTTTGTTAAACTTTCCGAATAGCATTTTGTTATTATTATTGTTATAAAATTCAAACAACCGCTTTGGAAAGACTCAACGGCTGCAACCACTTCCCGGGCGTTCTCATCAACGTCTACGGAGTCTACCAGAGCCTCGGGAAGTTGAAGATACGATCCTGGAGGTGGGTGTTCCCGTCCAGTGCCATGAGAGCATCCAGATTAGTGGTATAAAAAAAAAAAAAAAACAAAAAAGGTTACCGGGCGATATCGTGTCACTGGAGAACAAGATTCATGCAGCACCTTTTATATCCCTCTCACTAACTTTACTCTGTACAATTTAAGAGTAGCAGAGTTAGTAATGGGTTTTGGAGTAATTGAGTGGCAGCCAAACTATCGACAAAAAGCATTATCACGGTCCTCCATTACATCGTACCTCATGCAGTTTCCTTTAATTCTGTTTGTTAGTGAGTTTTTATTATTTTTGTTGGGTTTGACTTGAGGCATATGAAAAATTTACAAATGCTTCCAGGTGCGCTTTTAATTCAGCTGGATCATAGCCTTGATGGACTGTGATAAAGCAGTGGCGGATACCACGGGGAATCTGTTTCAAACCAGGTTTTCTGAATTTACAGTCCGTTTTCCAAAAGGATTCGTCAGGTATAAAAGGAAGTATTTAGAGTAGGTTAATTTTGGCATTTTCCCTGGTGTATTTTCAAACCTCTTTGTCCTTTAACAAACGCACCTGAGCACATTCATGGCACTGCACTAGGTTCTCCAGAGACACGGCATGGTCGTTACTGATCTGAGCACAACATGACATGTTCGTGGTCATAATTATCCGTAAACTATAATAAACATTAAAGTATTTGAAAACTATTAAACCTTTTTCTTGCTTTCCTTCTAATTCTTGGTATTGTGGTATTTTAAGAGGAAGACCTATTAATCCAGAAAGAGAATCTTAGAACCAAAGTAATGACCCGACAGAATTTTCTAAAAAATGCCTGAAAACTTAAGATTAGAATGTCATCATTTTGTATAGCAAACAAAAGAAGTTAACATGAGAAATGGTTAGCCATATACGGGTGCTAAGACATTCTATTGCAGTATAGGCTTCGAGATAAGAGGCCGTTAAGGGCAGTTACTCATGAGCTGTCATTTGGACCATTACCCTAAAGCATTTGTTCGTAAAGTCTGTTGTCTACTCTCAGCTATTTACTATAACCTATAGTAGCTTAAACTTCTATGCCGAAGTTGTGAGTGGATCAGGACAAAGCGATGTTTGTTATTTATTACCTGTATTACATCAAAATGATTTGGATCATCCGCACTAGGGATCTTTTGTCTAGATACACATGTTGTTTTGTGACCATACAAATTTTTTTGAAAACCTTAATTTAGAATTGGAAAAAAGATGAATGAAGAAAGGCTTTTTCTAGGAATCCCAAGGCACTTCTGTCCTTCTGCAGGGGTATTTTAAAACGCTCGGATTCGATATCGGAAACGGATTGAAAAAACGACCGAGGCGATTTTCCGCAATTACTATTTTAATTTCCGAATTCGAATATTTTTGACGTTTCTTTACGGAAATATCAATTAGATTCATCGAAAAGTTATCGGAAATTAAAATAGCAATTACTTAAATTCGCCTCGGAAATTTTTAATCCGTTTCCGATATCGAATCCGACGTTTTAAAATAGCCCTGCTGATCCTCTATCCTTCACATTCACGTACTCCCTAAGGAGGATCTCGGGTCGTTAGTCGGGTGGCGTAGCACCAAAACATGAACATTATGAAATTAAAATTGCTTATGAAGAATTTAAAGCATATGGCCCGCCTGTTGGTAAGCGGTTATGTAGCCAGTGGACGCTTATTGCAACACCACTCGCGTGTTGCCAACATTGCAAGGAACCTTTTCACGCCCTATTGAAGAACCCCATGCTGTACTCCCTTGGGAAAACCATGGCTAGGAGCTTATCCCACATCCTGCCCGTCCACGTATTGTTATACGTTCCGTTCCTTTTATTATTTTTAACAACAGAAATATTTTCCTTATAAATCACTTCAAAATTTCATGACTCTTCAGTTTATGGATTCACTGTTAGTATCAGGGCTTGCGGCGGCGTCGTGTAACGGGTCGCTCACTTCCTTCCAATATGGCGTGGAGGCTGCCGGTATTAGAGTATTAGAGTCAGACTTTTCATAAGTGCCTGCGAAGGTTAATTTGAATAAATGATTTTGAATTTTGTCTCAATTTCACATGCATTATTATATTTTAGTATAATAATGCATGTGAAAAAATTCGTCCCCATATTCCTTCAAACCAAACCCTTTAATAATATTTTCGCAAAAAAACATCTAAAATCATTTGTTTTGATCATTTTATTGTGTGCCACTAATTCCGAGTAGCACAATTTGTTTACTGTTGATACAAGAAATTGGATCCCGATACCTTTGCCCTAAGTCACCTTAAGATCAAAAACTATACAATAGAGACAAATATATATTTTTTTCGTTTTTAGTTTGTTATTTATTAAGGTACATTTTATTTATTAATATACAAATCGTTGCAATTTCAGTTGTTAACTCATTAACACCTTGCATCATTCTAGTTCAAAATTATAACCATTAAACCCGTACGTCATTTTAAACCAAAAGCCAAAAGCTGGGTTAAAATGACGAACCTACCATCTCGGGCGAAATTAAGCCCAGGAGGAGGTTGACGCAAGTGGGCCTCAATAAGTGATTAAAGTGAATTCAGGAACAAAGAGACAAAACTGAATGACGTGAAAAGTTACATGAGAATGCATTTGGTCGAATTGAAAGACAGGCTCTACCGTAAGGCTAAAAATGTCCTGTGTGAGTTAGTTCTTGAATGCAATTATCAAATCGAATTGAGCTGCAGACAACTGCGGACCGCTACAGTCGTATGTAATTCTGTTGAGAGAAATTATTAAAAGAAACAAAAAACCCTTTTTACGCAGTCGGGTTTTTTGTTTCTTTTAATAATTTAATTTATTTCAGACTTTTTAGTTTTATACAAAAAGAGTTGTATGTATTAGTAAGTAAATGAGCGGTACGGTAAAGGAACGCTAACAACCATCGTAACTCTGTGATTTACGTATGGTAACGGCTCAGTACCTACTGTCCTTGCATTTAACGTGGTTTTTTTCAGTTTACGTCAAAATGGTAGCATAAAAGTATTACAATATATACATATATGGAATGGTCTATTTACAAGCTTTCATTTGATACCCATATTGTTATAATAACGAAACTTTTATTTTGAATACCCCCCTATTTTTTTATTCTTAGGCGCTATATAAAAATAATATACCCTATGACACTCCCCCAGCCAAGATGAATCTAACGACACCTCATATGCTTAAATCCATCAAGCCGTTTAGGCTGCAGAGCGGCACAAAGAAATAGACATACATACATACATACATACATACATACATACATACATACATACATACATACACTCGAAAAACATAACCCTCCTTCCGGGTCAGTCGGGTAAAAAGTCTAGTTATCGCTTATCTACTAGTGGAAAATAGGCATTAGCCACATCGCCTTTAGCATATTTTGATTTAGTGTTCCCTGATCGGTAGCACTATCTTGGTAATTCCCAATAAATTTTAACTGAATATTGTTACGGCTACGTAATTCCCATGAAGGACTTTCTTAAGTATCTATTTTACTTCTCAAGATATCCTATGTAGTTTTGCCATGACTTTAATTACATATTTTAGGTTGGAAAATTTTCTTTTCGAAATAAATAGAGAAATGTGTATTTTATTTCCGGAGATGAGAATTTATAAAGTCATGATTGGCAGTAAATAAATAATAATAAAAAAAACACAATAACTAATCAAAATTTTTCCAAAATCATTTTAGTGCACGATAGGTACACCAAGTATTATACCAAGGTGGGATCTGAACATCTGGCCATGGGCCTTTCCTGCTTCCCATATTTATTTATATTTATTATATTAAGCTGGGCTATTTTTATATGACAAAGTACTGCAGTAGAAGCAGAAAATCCATAAAATAAGCCTTTTGAAATAAACCATCTACAAACAATAAATTCATTGTTTAGCTATGTACGCTCATATTAATAGAAACAATGGAGATGATCAATTTAATGATAACAACAAAAAAAAAAAACAATTTTGAGTTTCATATACTTCTCAAGGTTTGTCACAAACCGAGGATGTGCATATCATTGAAAAATTATCGACAATATTGAACAATAAAGTTTATATGGGACTACCTCGGGACCAACTTTACTTGGTTTTAGTTTGAGATCAGATGGCCGTGTTAGAATTTCCAAGGATAAATATTTAATTATTCCCAAAAATATGTTCAGTAACCCAATTTCAATAAGCTAATTTGAACAAAACGTGCGGGACGAATATATTCTCAATGGATTTATATAATATCTAAAACGTGTGTAAAATAATTTATGTCACCATACAATTTGAGACATTTACAATATAAATTGCAAGCGGGGACCGGCTTCAACGGCTACAAGTGTAATATCTCATACATTCGCATATTCTCGTAGTAATAAATCATCAAAGCTCACTGCAGTGTTGATTAATTGAACGATTTATCAAACATGCAACTTCATATGTGCATTTAGTGTTTAGTTTGATTTATTTCTACTAAAATCACTTTATAGTCATTATTAATATTTTGTAATAATTTAAGTCTCCATCCTGCCATTTTATGATATTTTATCCTTATTAATATTATCCTGTATTTTCAAATATTTATTTTTATTTTACTGTTGTTTTGTATGAGTACTATTATTAATTATGTTTCTTTTTAAAAATATTATTATTAAGTTGTTAATATCATCATATTCATAATCGCTTTTTAACTAAATCAGTGTAATAGTGTGACCCGTCTTACTCTTTCGGTCACCAAATGTCACCTGTCAATTAAAGATTTCAGAATTTTAGCTAATCAACGTTTGATAACTTTATTATGAACTAGCTTCTGCTCGCGGCTTCGCCCGCGTGGACTACAGGAATCAAATGACATATTTTTCTACAAAATAAAACAAAACAAAACAACTTCATCCCACTTCGAGGGTGGAATTATTAAAAACGCTGAGAAACGTATACACTAATTTTGTATCTTCAGCCTAAACACAAAATTTGAAGATTCTAACTTCGAAACTGACGGACTTGGATAGCCAAGCTGACGCGTTGGCGGAAAAAGCTCCCCGCCCGCTGGTCTCCGGAGGTCTCGATCAATTTTGATGACAAGGTGCGAGCAAAACGGCGAGCTTCGGACCCCCACGGTCCCATGGTCTCGACCGCAAAAGGCACAAAAATATAGTTGGGTCCAATCGATGCGTATTTTTTGAATTTTCCGCACTGGCCGCAGCTGCCCCTGCAGCTTTACAAGTCGCCGGTAAGTGAGATGGCGCGAGTGTATCGACACATGTGGCATCCCACACCAGCGACTTGCCGACACTCCAAGGGATCAAAGACATACCATCCGGTCTCTTGCCATCGCCCCGCGCAATACCAACTGGTTCCAGTACGGAAGGCACGTTAGCGACAACAAGAGCCCTGCGGATAATGTCATTAATAGCCGAGTGTCGTGATATTCGACCAGCACTTAGAGAGCACGAAAGCCCATGGTGGCCGAGCTCGTTGACGAGATCTCCGCAGCGGCAGCGATGAGGTTGATTGGTCCTGCAACCAAGACGAAGACAAATACACAGACTTAATGTTATACGGTCTAACATTGTTCCAGTATTTGTTGATGGAATAGCTTGTAGCCAGTGACCTGAGTCACTCTGAGAGACAGCTAACAAGCGCGCGCGGTCTGTATCTATAGAAAAGTTAGAAAATAAATTTTGCCAGGTTTTTTCACAAAGAGGCCCACGCTCTCTGAGAGTGACTCAAGGTCGGAATATTTGTGCCTGGACAAGCTGCCTACCAGGCGTCTCTAGCATCGGACTGGTAAGAAACCTCAACAGATCCAATAGAAGGGTCCAAAACAGAACTGACGAGGTTGCCCACACTGTATACCGAGGATAGAAACGCCGGTACTGATATGCTTGAAATTTTCCGCACTCCTAGGCCACCATAACACAAGGGTGGCCTGAGACCACACTTTGTTTTCATAAAAACTGCAATTTAGAATTTTGGAAAGAGACGTTTTGATCATATTATCCAAAGTATCTAATATGTGATGGAATTTAAATAAGTGCGTACTGCGGAGCAAATAGGTAAACTTCGGCACGAAAAGGCAGAGTCGAACAATAAAAAATGCATAATGAGCATTAATTTCATAAAGTCTATTTGAAGAGTCATTAACATTTTGAATCTTTTTCTCAAAGAAACTAGGAATGGATTCGTCTAAGACTGGGGCTCCAAGAAGATGAAGCGACTCCTTTGACAGTAACTTAATATTGGGAGCCAAAACATTACAATTTTGAATTAATTCTGGTTTTTCAAATTGGTTGTTTGGGGATCCGGGAGGTTTATATTTGAAAGCGGAGAAGGATGTTTTGATTCTAAAGCAGACAGGGTTTCAGGTGTGTCTGAAGCGACAACATCACTCGAAAATAGCAGATGTGCTGCCCCCTTGAAATCGCCATCGTTCGCTTTAGTTTCGATTTTCCTGATAGTGTTTGCCTGATTATATTTTTTTTGAATTTTGGGAAAATTGGAATAATATTATCAATTGAGTCTAATATTGAGCAGTTATTTTTAATTTGTTGTGTGAGAGAAATCTCATTTTTTTGGCGACTAGGGACATGCAGCACTCTGTACGAAAAAGTAAGCAGGTCTTCCCAAGCACTTATTGAATGTATACTGAGAATTTTTGTTTAGGCCAAAATACCTATAATAATATTTATAGTAGAAACCTACTCATATTGAGTTTCAATGACGAGCCTCTACTTCCCGATTCCTCTCCTTTTCCCACATCATATGTGAAAGCGAGAAAAGAGCTTCGGGAATCTTCTACATACTTCGGCGACGCATCGCCAAACGCGTGTGTGCGAGTGAAACGAAACGCGCGCGCCCCGCAACATTCAGTACGAAATACGCTACAGACCGAGAAGCATTGAACTTTGTGATTTGTGAATTGATATGAAGAAAACTAGTGCTTATCACTGTGCTGGATTACAATAGGAGTTCCTGGAGTTCCTGGTAAGTCCTTACCTTTATCCTAGGAGGCTCCTCGTTTTCCATATTAATATTTTTACGCAAAAACCCATCATTTTTTCTGGTACGCCTTCGAGCGGATTCATTTTGAGTCAGCCATTACAGCAATTTAATTTCATATCAAATCACGTATAATTTCCCGCTTTCTATAGGTTTTATGCCTCTAAATAGGTATATACCTCATAATACGCAAGTCTTATACCTCATAAATAGGTTTTAGACTATATAAATACGATATTTCGTACTCCCGCCATTTTTACCACGCCAATCGTGATAAAAAGTAGTTAGGTATTCAATACCGCCGCCGCTCCTCCATATTTTTAGGACTTAGATTTTATAGGTACCGATTCGTATCTTATTATACGAAATCATATGGTGTACTAATAACCGCAATACGTACTTACTATTTGTACTATTACTACGCATATAATTGCATTCTATGAGCCTTGTCTGTCGACTTGAAATAAACTTTCATGCCTATAGGTAGGTGCCTAAACTGTTGGATATACCTACTTACCTACAACATTTTACTTTAATTAGGTAATTTTGCAATTTATTATTACGCAATCTTTCACAATGGAAGCTATTGAAACTAAAATTAAAATATTGGAAGCTAAAAATGAAGCTATTTTTGAACAATTATCGTTCTTATATGATTCTTCTAAGAATATTTCCACGTCCGCGAGTGCAGACCTTCGTTCCTCAGAGACATTCATGGCGGACACTGAAATTATTAGTACAATTCGTCATGAATTTAGTGCCAATTTAGATACAATTAACGCGTTAAATATGCAACTTGATCCAGAATATAAGATTGATTATAAAAAAATGATTTCCTTTGATACAGTGTACACCCGAATAGAAAGGGTTCGTTCTCTTATCGTCAATAAGACAAATACTACGTCGAATGTGTCTGCGCAGAATACTATTCCGTCCCAATATAAAGGTCGTATCAAACTACCACCAATTCAAATTCCGTCATTTGATGGAAAAATAGAAAATTGGCCCGTCTTCTTTGAATCTTTTAAATCTAATATACATTCAAATCCTGATCTTTCAAATTCTCAAAGAGTACAATATCTTGTAGGTAAATTAACAGGAAATGCTTTAAAAATCACGGCAGGTATTATACCGTCCGGTGATAATTATAATTCTATTTGGGACAGCTTAGTTCAAAAATATCAAGATAAAAGATCATTAGGCTCACACTACATGTCTAATTTATTCAATATTAAACCCGCATTAAATAATTCCGCGTCTTTAAATACGTTCATTGAAACTTTCCACGCTTCTGTATCTGCTTTGGAAGAAATTCCCGCGCAAAAGTTTATGAGCTCGGCCGAAAAGGAGTGTGAACAGCTGTTCTCTCGTAACTTCTCACGGGACTCCGCAGGCAGATATTGCACCGCGTTACCTTTTCGTGAGGATCCTGACGTGTTAGGTGATTCCCGTTCCGTTGCTCACCGCCGTTTACTTGCTTTGGAGCGTACCAAGCTACGCGATCCACAGCTACGCGCTAGTTATAATGAGGTTATACAGGAGTACTTAGATAAAAAATACTTATCTGAAATATTGCCTTCCGATTCTGACGACCATGATAAAGGGTACTTCATACCGCACCATCCCGTCGTACGGCAAGACAAAGAAACAACAAAAGTTCGTATAGTACTCGATGCTAGTGCTAAATGTCACAATGGCATATCACTAAATGATATTTTACATACGGGACCCAATTTACAATCTGACTTGTTTATTGTATTACTGAACTTCCGCTTATTTCCCATTGCTATTACAGCAGATATAAAACAAATGTACCTACAAATTGCTGTTATTAATGATCATAGAAAATATCAAAAAATATTATTCCGCTTTGATCCCAATGATCCGATCCGCGTATTTCAATTTAACCGAGTTGCATTCGGTCTTAAGTCCAGTCCGTTTTTAGCCATGCGCACTGTGCGCCAGTTATGCTCGGATGAGAAAAACCTATTCCCTCGCGCTGCTGAAGTAGCTTCGCGTGAAATATTACGTATAATAGTATACATACTTAGATTTTCTCGCATAATTTCTCGTGATCAAGGTCACAGCCGCATCACAGCTTCTGAGCTAAATAAAGCTGAAGTATATTTAATACGCTCTGTACAACAAGTTCATTTTCAAAATTTATTTAATAATATTCAAAAAGTTAAATTATCTTCCCCGCTTAAAAAACTTGACCTCTTTATAGATCAAGATAAAATTATTAGAATTGGAGGTAGACTTTCAAATGCAAATCTTCCGTATGAAGCTCAGCATACCGCTCTTTTACCTAAACATGACCACGTTACTCATCTTATTATAGACTATTTTCACCGTGCTCATTGCCATACTGGTGCCAATCTTCTGAGCTCACTGTTGCGCCAGAAATATTGGATACTGTCCGCTAGAAGTGTCATTAGACACAGAATACATTCATGTAACTTTTGTTTTAAAAATTCCCCTTCATTTCTCAGCCCAAAAATGGCTGATTTACCCTCTTGCCGCGTTCAGGAGACCAAAGCGTTTGTGCATACGGGCGTTGACTATGCTGGACCCATTAAAGTAATATTATGTAGACGCAGAGGTCAAAAGAGCCAAAAGGCATATATTTGTTTGTTTATATGCTTAGTAACCAAAGCTGTACACATCGAATTGGCAACTGATGTGTCATCAGATACTTTTATTTCCGCTTTTAAGCGATTCATTTCCCGTCGAGGACCTGTTTCTTTTCTTTACTCCGATAACGGAACTAACTTTGTCGGAGCTAAAGCTCAATTACAAGAACTACTTACCGATCAGTACCGCATTGAATGGAAAATGATTCCACCCCGCGCCCCACATTTCGGAGGATTGTGGGAATCTAATATAAAATCGATTAAAACTCATTTATACCGTGGTATCGGTTCGCAGCTCCTCACATATGAAGAGCTCCTCACTGTTCTTACCCAAATTGAAACAGTCTTAAGTTCTAGACCGCTTTGCATTTTATCTGAGGATCCCTACCCGGAGCCTCTTACTCCCGCTCACTTTATAATGGCTTCACCATTGACTTCATTGCCGCTTCAGAATGTGTCCGAGGAAACCATATCTTTACGTTGTCGGAAACAATTATTAGATCAGATGGTGTGTAGCTATTGGAAAAGATGGCGTATAGAATATTTACATAATCTTCAAGTTAGACAGAAATGGCTCATTGATAAAGATAACATTAAGATTGGTACTGTGGTTCTTATACACCAAGATGATATTCCCCCTTTACGTTGGCCGTTGGGCATAATATCACAAGTTTATCCTGGCAAGGATGGAAATATCCGCGTCGCTTTAGTAAAAACTTCAAATGGATCATTCAAAAGACCCATTGTCAAGTTATGTCCATTACCCTCACATTAAAAATTAATCATACCGCATCTTATATTCAGTACTTTAGTAATTATTATAATCTGTAATTAGTTCTTATAATTAATTATTTTTTCTTTCTTTTGAGAACACTACGTATTCTCAAGGCGGCGGAGGATGTTTAGGCCAAAATACCTATAATAATATTTATAGTAGAAACCTACTCATATTGAGTTTCAATGACGAGCCTCTACTTCCCGATTCCTCTCCTTTTCCCACATCATATGTGAAAGAAAAGAGCTTCGGGAATCTTCTACATACTTCGGCGACGCATCGCCAAACGCGTGTGTGCGAGTGAAACGAAACGCGCGCGCCCCGCAACATTCAGTACGAAATACGCTACAGACCGAGAAGCATTAAACTTTGTGATTTGTGAACTGATATAAAAAAAATAGTGCTTATCACTGTGCTGGATTACAATAGGAGTTCCTGGAGTTCCTGGTAAGTCCTTACCTTTATCCTAGGAGGCTCCTCGTTTTCCATAACGCAAAAACCCATCAATTTTGTCTATACATACACTTAAAGCCGAAGCCACGCAGATACGTGATCCGCGTGGGATTCGCTTTAATACCGGAACATTATTCTTTAGCGAGCAAATTAGTTGCCAAAACGGGAGGTCAGTAGAAGAAGAATTTGGAGCCGAAATATATACGTCTGAATTTGTGGAGCCGGTTTGATGGATTAGGTTTGGAATAGGTTTGTGCACCTTTCCGACATGAATTTTTAAACCACGGTTGCCACGAAAATAACGAGGTTCCGAACACTGCTCACATCTTAATAAATTTTCGCGCGATGCGTCACTTGCCTGGCTACAAGGTTGTGGGTCCGAACTGGTACCAGGGCCAATACCTATGCCCAAAGGGAGCATATAGGTATTACACAAACACAAAAACTAAACAATCCTACGATCTTCGGACGGATGATGAAGACTGCCCAGAGCCGAGCAGGAAGGGATATGGGCAGCGCACGCCGACCGCAGATCTGAAACAAAACGAATTATAATAATATTAAATTATTAAAATTATTATTCTGAAAAAAATTTGATACGTCAGGATTGACGCTGTCAGTTCGAATTTTCGAATATTATACAGTTTGTTGTTTTGCATTCGTGCCATATTTATAGAACCAATAGTAAATTATTTATTTAGCTATTATAAAACAGGTACTTAATTCTGGTCTTGATAAGTAAATGATTTATTTATGATTTGTGATTAACGTCAAATCAGAATAAGACTTCACAACTGCACAGAATTGGTCTGCAATCCGGGGGCGAGGGGAGAAACCGGGCCGCTGCGCAGCGGTCACCGACATACACGGGGGATTTTTATTTTTACAAAACTTTAAAAATAATATGTAATTTTACGAGCATGATTTTATAATTGAATGGTGTTCTATACCAGGTAAATATCAACCTCCTTAAACATGCCACAAATGCAGAACAACACCCGGTATATGTATTTGCTATCAGCATCAAGGGCAAGATAAATAATACCTACAGATTCATTGGATCCAGAACACTACACTGCCACAGATTACTAAATAGTTACTACGTACACTGCGTAAAAAAAGTTTCACTTAGTAATAAAGACTTAAGAGTGCGTATAAAGCAAAATAACAATCTTAGAATTGAAATTTACCCAAGTAAATAGTATTTAAATGAAAAAATATTTTTATATGGGTATTTTCATTATATACGCGAGGGTTCTATCTGAGCAAAAACATAATGGAATGAAATTTCCTCGATAGAAAAAAATCACAAAGTTACCTCTAATAATAATGAATTTTCGGTTTTATTCGTTGGTGTATCTAATTAAGACAAAAATTCGATAAATAATATCACTAACATATGACCTAGGGCTGCTACTAACGATTTTTTTAAATATTCTATACTTTACGAGTTATTTAGATAAAAAGCGCTTAGTTCATTTTTGTTCCGCGAACACACTATCTCCATCTCATCTCCACGCGAAGATTAGACATAAGTTTGTTTCATCTGACATTGCCATATTTTTCTGGCTTGGTACGCACTCTTAAAACATTAAATTGAAAGAGGAAACCAGGATGATTATTTTGTATCTGTTTCCTCCCCTTAAGTCTAGCTTTTCATTTTTATAAGTAAAACGGCTAACTCAAAATTGGTCTCAAGATGTCTGATCAAAATTCTCAAACACTTTTGCATTAAAAGTGCTGTCTACAGTAATATCGTTCTATTTATATTCTGAAAACACTTTAAGTTTCAGCGCAATCTTGGGACTTGAATGCGAAATATGGATGGTATGTACATCAAGAACCATTACGGTTTTTTCATAACTTCTATTTGCTTCATAAATGTCTTGCGTCTCACTTGTAATTTCTTTTCTACGGCTATTTACATATTATAAAATAAAGCTATTTTCGCAGTTTATTTATTTGGTCTTGTTCATTAATATTTTCGAAAATAATAGTTTACACTAAGTAGGCCAAGCAGCTACGGGTGTGATCCAACAGCTGGACTTGAGAGCCAGTTCCTTCTACGGCTTTGTGTGCTTATCGCCTCCGGTCACATGGTAACCATGGTGAGATTGTGGTAAAAAACGACTTTTATTCATAGAACAAAATAAACATCATTTAATTAGACTAATTTAGCAAATTTTTACCCCAAATAAAAACGAAAATTATGGTCAAAGAAATAAACAAAAAAGGTACTTTATTGATATAGAGTTTTAGTGTAAATATACTTTTTACAAACGTATATGGTTTTCTTTTATAAATGTACAAAATTTCGGTATATCTGTAATTTAGAAACAACTATTACTCGCATTTGTATTTTTTTACATGTTATTACATCTTTTTACTGTCAGCAATGAAGAAACATTAGATATGTACAAAAACGTATACATAGTGTTGCTATATTACAAAAACCCGAAGAGCCCTTAATAAACATGAGGACTCATGTTCATTGGCCTGTTAGTAAACCTCCGGCAAGATTCTGAAGAGCATAACGTGAATTTCATCTTTATTATTATTTAAAAAAATGCTTTATTAACGTACTTATAGTTATTTAGGGACCAAACAAATCTGTGTTGAAAAATCTCCATAAAGTAAAACGTGTTATGACATACAAAATATGAACATAATAATATATTAGTAGATACTAGAATTTTGGCTTTATATACTCAATGTTAAGAAATTCGACTATCATTGTCAAAAGCCGTACCGCGACGGTAAAAACCTGCTATCTAATGTAAACGGTGCTTTATCAAGTAAAATAGCTTAAAAAGGTACTCGCATGTCAAATAGGGAATTAAACGTAGTTATTTCAGTATTGTTCCCCTTTTATGTAACAAGTACGTTTATTCAGGCTTTTTGGTATAAAAAAGAAATATAAGTCGTACGCAGTATGTGGATTCCAGAAATGTTTTTATAACAAAAAGAGACAGGAAAAATGTACTGAAAACGTTTCTGCTCAATTTTGTTTTATTAGGTGGTATATTTTTATGACTTATTAAAGTAAAAGTTCATTTGACTACTAAATTTAACATTTTTGAGTATCGTTATTTTTTTTCAGAGATAAATTAAGCTACCGCTATTGCTTCTCAGTTATTAAATCTCTTTCAGGAGAAAGAAAATTCTTGACCGAATTTGCTCAATTGAAATCCCTTACCCAAACTGAATTAGCTTATATCTTTTGCAGATTCAAAATGTTATGATAACCTACATTTACAAGTTTTGGGGTTATAATAATATTGGTTTTGCTTACTGTGAGGTGAATTTCACTCAAATTGCAATTCTGTGTAATTTTAACTAACATTTTCGTTATCAGTATTCAGTAGACTGACTACAATTGAGACATTGAATGTAACTTGATTTAAAGGATATCAAATAGAGAAGTTAGTTGGGGTGGTGGCCATGGTCATTTCGTTGTTTTAAAATAGTATAATTACGATTCGTGCGGGGCGTGGAAAAAATGACTTAAGTCACGAGTATCGTATAACATTTTATAACACGTGTGTAGAAAGCCGCACTTATTTCACGTTTATTTTTTACTTTTTTACACGGAAAAACGTGTAATAAGTGTGTAATTTTGACTTTCCAGTTCAGATCTTTTGTCAAGAAATTTTGTAAGAAATAATTAAATATTGAAACAAAACAATAACGTGAAGGGTGATTTGCTTGAGTTATTATAGTAATACTGAGGGGTTGCCAGTCTGTGCTAATTGGTCCATTAACACTTGTGCCAAATTGCCTCTTTCCCCCGAAAGTGTAGTTGCAAGTTTGACGCCGAGTAGTTGGTGCTGTTTGCATGAGTTTGCGGCGAGGGGATGATAGTACCCCGACCGCCTATATCATTTCAGAGACTGGTATATTTTCTTCTAGGAATATGATCATAGCACATTTCTAAAGACCGGATTATATGCAACATAAAAAGCTTGTTATATGCATTCAAATATGCATGAAAAATGATCGAAATATGCATGAAACTTGTCAGAATATGCATGAAAATTGGCAGAATATGCGAAATTGGATTAGATTAAGTTTAGGAACCTAAAAAAAAGCCTGATATTTGGATACAAATAGATAATGACCCACCATGAGACAGTATCGAAGATTGTTGTGGAGTCCTGCTTCCCACGTATATGTGCATCCTTCCTTATTTAGTATAGGTATCCGTCGTTTTGTAATATAAAGTACCTAATTACTGATAGATTTTACAAATAACATGTATTAAAATTAATATTAATTGCAAAAGCACAAATAAGATAATATAGGCTACTAAGAAATCTAGATTTTTTGATCCCACTCACTAAAATGAACACGACATAACCTGAATGTTGTATCTAAAGCTGCTATTAAAAACGCTCAAACGATATATTTTTAAATATGCAAGAGTGATAAAATATATGAGCCGGCATTCGTACATTTGAAGAAATACATCATAATAACGTAAAGTAATTCATTCGTTCACACCACAGACCTTTAGCACTTTTTATTATGATTAAAACATTTTGCACAAGCTTCGTACCTCAAGCCTACATCACACCAATATTCACATACACATTTTCTAAGTATCGGTCAAACAAACCTTGATATTTGATAAGGTTGTTAAAAAATATCATCAGCTTGGCCAACAAAGGCCCATATACTCTATTACAGCGTTTCCCATTAGCCGGGTCGCGACCCGGTACCGGGCCATCAAAATAAAATACCGGGTCGCAACATTCTCACCTTGTTTTAGTTTACCTTAAAAGTAAATATAGAAACCGACTTGAAGTGGATCCAGACCTAAGGATAAAACTTTAGTTATTTTCCACGAACATGGATTCTTTGGTAAAAAAATAAGCAGCAGCTCCATACTTCGCCCTAAAATGTACTAATTAGGTGATACCAAAATATATGTAGTATTAATAAAATATTATTACTATTAATAAATGTGTATTATTTTACCTAATGGAACCAGCTTGGGTTTAAAAGTATTAATTGGGTCACGAAAGGGCAGTGTGAAAATTACCGGGCCATGGCAGTACAATGTTTGGGAAACACTGCTCTATTAAACTTATATAATAATTACACGAGACCTAATTATACCGTGGAAAGTGACACTAGATTTAAAATTTAAATCATAAGGTGTAACTTTTTACTATTATGTGAATTATCATTGTAAACGGTTACGCGTCGGTGTAATAGCCGGCTGCCCCATTCTTATTCTTTCCTATTGTCGCTAGGGAGCGCATGAACTGTAAGCGAGTGAAAAATATTCCCCACCGTGATTCTGTATACATGTGAGTAAATTTTCGTTACAGCACAGCCTAGATTAAACTGTCACAGCGTGTGAATGTTACGCTACGGTCTTAACTGGATTAAGTTTTAATACAGTTTAGTATATTGATAGTCTATATTCTTTTCACTCACATATTTTGCTGAACTGAATAGCATTGGAAATAAGATTGCAATTGCTATGACGTGTGATTTTTGCAGTACCAAAAATAATATTGCTATGAATTCAGTGGGAATAATTATTATAAAATTCATCCAGCATTCTCGGTTTAAACAGGAGTTTACGTCTTTAATAGATAGGCATTTCGTACATCCTTTGACCAAGGTGTCCGTAAGGCGATTAAGAGGCCGGTAATACAATGAAATAGTAAGGGTATAGGACTTATGCCATCTCGGGAGTTCAGAAGCTATAAATCATCGGTAAGTAAAATGCACATACACGTTACCCCTGTTCTAATCCATTCTTTAATTATCCTAACTAATATTATAAATGCGAAAGTAACTCTGTCTGTCTGTCTGTTACGCTTTCCCGCTTAAACCGCTGAACCGATCGCGATGAAATTTGGCATGCATATAGCCTATGGTATGGAGAAGGACATAGGATACTTTTTATCCCGGGAACGCGGGTGAAACCGCGCGGGTCAGCTAGTTATTAATATACCTGCTTCCCTACATATTCTCTCTGGGCCAAGGGATAGATTGCAAGATTCCTCTTAAATTTTACCTGTTACAGTTTCACCACGGATATAGAATCGTTCTTTCAGATCTGCAATAAGTAAAACTTTTCATTGAAAAACTATCCAGAAAAAAAGCAGTTTTTTTTTGTAAAGCAATCACCGTAGCGCAATGAAAACAGTTCGTTATCCAATAAACATTGCAGCCACGTCACAGTTCGTCATGGCTCAGTACACTGTTGGCCAATTACTGTTCAGTTCACGACTGTAGCTATTGCGTGTTGTACGTAGCCTGGGGTCACACATAAATATATTGAAACACGAGTTTGAAATGTATTTCTTTTTATTTCTTGATGGGGCAGGAAGGTGTAGGAATAAATACTTAATACAAAATTCACATTTTCTCTATTATTTCTACTGTGAGTTACTTCATAGTCATCATCATCATCAGCCTATAATGTCACACTGCTGAGCACAGGCCTCCTTTCACAAATAAGGGTGAAAGGGAATGGGAAAATACTCCACTACGCGTGCCCACTGCGAATCGGTGGAGGTAGGCTAGTGGTCAACCTACTGTTGGCATTTTTCAAGCCGCCTAGGAGGCATCCAACTAGCTTAACGACTATCACAATTAAGTGATACCTCATAGTACTTGTTGACTAATCCAAGCAGATTCCGAGATGCACAAACGGGTCTTAGTAGCTCAAAAAAACGTTAGGACTCCCGATCACAGTAGAAATGATCTTTTGTAGTGTCACTGAAAAGTATTTTCAGAAATTATATACTAAGTATTTAGTAGTAATGAAGAACTAAATTCAAACTCAAATCTCATTTAGTCAGTTGAAGCACTTAAGATAATGACTCTACCACACCGGTTCGTAATACACTTAAGCTGAGAAGACAACCTCAGCAAGGCAATTTTATTGTATGTTTCGGAATGAAAAAGGTTTTTCTTTTTATACGACTGAGTCTGTAAACAAGCATACGGCCCGCCTGATGGTAAGCGGTTACCATAGCCTGTGTGTTCCTGCGTGAGTAAGATCGCCAGAGCTCATTGGGGAGGGGGAAGGGTCTGTAATGCGTGAGTTATGCTCCGGGTGTTACAAGCGGCTGCGATAACCGCTTACCACCAGGTGGACCGTATGATTATTGCCAACATTCGTAGAATTCATTATAAGATCTACACATCCTTACAATAGGATAAAACTGTAAATCAACTAGTGTACGATATATCTGTGAATGCATCTATATGGAAACTGCTTAAACTTCCCGCAAGGTACAGTATTACCCAACTGATATGGCGCGTCGTGAATCTTCGTTCGCACAGAAAAGAAAGTATGGCCCCGAAGATTAACGAAAGAATGCTTAAAACTTACAATCAACCTTAGATCACTACTATAAGGTTCATAATACACTGCAGCTGTTAGTTCCGTCTCACTCGCAAGTCACGCCCCTCCGCACGGCGCGCTCTAACATGGCGGCAGCTGCCGACCAATAGCGTTTCCCGCGCTTTGAAATTTTGTATCTTCTGCGCAGGTACATCGGTTGGGTACTACTGTAACGTTGTTAATGCTATCACTCTATAATATGCTAACTCTATGGTAACGGTTTAAAATATTTTTTTATGTATAAGTAAGAGATGTGAGAAATTTTAGTGCGATTTACAACAGCGCATATTTTAATGGGTAGAGCTAAGCCTTTTTTTTTTGGTTGCGCTATGTGTCCGTAATATTTTTTGTTTTATTCGAATCAATTTTACTTCAAGCAGGTCTCTTACCCCCTTATTCATAATCGCTTTTTAACTAAATCAGTGTAATAGTGTCCTCCGTCTCACTCTTTCGATCACCAAATGTCACGTGTTAGATAAAGACTTCGGAAATTTAGTTAATCAACGTTTTATAACTTCATTATGAATAAGGGGGTTATTTCATACACGCATTGAATATTGCGGTTTTATAGACAACACACGAGTACACGAGACAAATTCTCGTTGTTTTTTTTGCCAAAATGTAGTTGGGAATAACACAAACTGTGCATTGAGAGAATTTTACCCGCGGTACCCGATAGTGGAAAATTTTTTGCTGCAGCGAAAATAAAAAGAGGAGTCGCCTAGGACTGCGGGCAGTGATTTACAGCGCTTTGATTGTCGACGAAAACTCGAATAAATATTTATGTACGCCGTTACTCGTGACGCGTACTGTAATTTGGCCGATGATATGAATAAATGTAGGGGCGTTTTCAGCGGTAATTTTTAATTTTGGTTCCGCTTTACTACCTACCGTTTTTAAATAAGACCTCTTTATTTTCCTGTGCAAGTGTCTTACTTATTACTTCACACATATGATAAACAACATTTTCCGAGCACTTTAGCATGAATAAAATGTGTCAAGGAGTAAAAGTCGCCACGTAAATATGATATGTTAAAACTTTACGTATACTTTAAAACTCTAATTTATTAAACTTCAAGAAGTTTCAGTTTCATGTTCTAAGTCTTTAGAGCGGATGTTTATTCACTGTATTATTTAACGTCTCCTCATGTGTATAAAGTCTGATATTGTGGATAAAATACGTAGACTATGAGGTTCCTGTCTCTACTAATGTTATAAATGCGAAGTATGTTTGTTGGATTCTCTTACCTCAGGCGTATTTACCCAAATATTAACTCCGGTTGAGAGCTTGCTCGCCGATTCGTTCGTGTAGGGGTGATAGGGGCTAATCTTTTTTGGGGATGTCACCGTTTTGTTAATAAAAAATAACACGCGTCGAACATAGAACCTCCTCCTTTTTTAGTCGGTTAAAAATGGATTTTCCTGCTCGCACGCAGCAGCGGATTGAAGTGATTTTCTGCATAGATAGACTGTCCCAGAATTCCTATCCCTAATACTAATACCTACTTTCGTAAAATCTTTGCTTCATTAGTACATCCACACACAATACACACACGCACACATATCCAGCATTTATGTAACTGGACTATAATTATTCTATTCTACTTATTTTACATCACAACATCATGTAACTTGTTGTAAAACTGTAATAAAACTCCATCCACTGCCGAACATAAACGATTTTCAATAAAAAACTTTTACAAAAACCTTAAACCGACTTCAAAGTACACTAATGCCCGGTTTCAATAAACAAAAACGAATGATTTTGCTTACCAATGGTAGGTTTTTTTATTGCTAAACTGGGCATATAGATCATTTCGTAAGCTAATTTTACCTGTGATAGTTACTTCCATATGGGAGGGTCTGCTATGCAAAGCTTTGAGGTCTTTGGTTAATTATTAGTAAAGATATAAGAGTCTTAGTATTAATAAATCTTAACCGATACCGGTCCGTAAATTATTGAAACCGGGCCTAAGAACTTATCACATCATGACCTGATAACAATGGGACCAAACTAGAAGTGTACCCTACTAAAATAAAGAATTTTCCAAATCGGTTAATAAATGACGGATTTATTAGAACAAACATAAAAAAAAACAACCGTATTTAAAACCTCCTGCTTTTTTTGCGTTACTCGTAGTAGACCCCTACGAGTAACGAAACGTTTTTTAACAGTCTTCAAAAAAAGCAGGTTTTAAAGGTAAGAAGCCTTGAGATATAGGGAGTGAGTTATGAATATAAAAAATAATACAAATGTTTAATATCTATATATACTAATATAATGAAGCGGATTAGATTTTTTTTGTTTGTTTAAACGGGCTAATCCCTGGAACTAACAGTCGAATTCCAAAGATTCTTTCACTAATAGGAAGGTACATTATCCCCAAATATTATATATAGGCTATATACTTTTTATCACGGGAATGCGGGTGAAACCGCGCAAGATAGCTAGAACAAAAATATATTTAAGGGGTACTGAAAATATACCTAAATCTATTTCACATCTGCTTATTTTTTAAGAAACGAAAAGTATGTAATGTGAAAGTTTATTATCTAAACTGTGTGTGGTGACTGTAACACATTTTGAACATTAATAAATAAAATAATGGTGCCGATTCTGTTGTAAATCGCACTAAACTAATTTTAGTCACATCTCATCTCTTTCTTACGAACATTATTGAAAAAGGATAGAACATATTTTAAGTTGTCAAATTAATCTTTGCCGTCTTATTATGCGTGTATTTAGGTGTAACCGCGATAGATGGCGACTAAATTTATATTGAAAACAAGCATTGGACTAATTTGACAGGATTAAATTTCTTACATCCTTTTCTTATGTTCTTTGTTAGAAAGAGACATAGTGAGATTAAAATTAGTTTAGTTGTGAACAACGGAATCAGGGCCATTGTTTTGCAAACAGTTTTTATAAAGCTTCCTATTTTAAATAACAACCAAATAATGACATGTTATATGTTGGCTTTTAACTTATTATAATCAAAATATAAGCAATACGACTGTTTTATTTATATGTTACAGTGCGCGCGCCGAGAATACGTTTCTAATACCAAATATTGGGCTATTCTCGGAAACGGCTTAGCCTATTGCGATGGACATTCACAGGAAGGTTCAGTATTTTCTTAGGCATAGCTTAGTGAAAGTCTCATAAAAATCAGATTAGCCGTTTCCGTGCTTTGTTTTAAATGTCTTAATCAGTTTTGATCCGAGCGCAGTCTCTTAATAATCAGATTAGCCGTTTCCGTGCTTTGTTTTACATCTCGTAATCAGTTTTGATCCGAGCGCAGTCTCATAATAATCAGATTAGCCGTTTCCGTGCTTTGTTTTACATCTCGTAATCAGATATCAGATACCCGAAATGCAAGAGCGCTAAAATTATGAAGATGCATCTTTATAATTTTATAAGAATCTTAATACTAAGAATCATTTACTAAAATACACTTTTTATCAACATTTACTTCGCCTTGATTACTCTGTGCGTTAGTAAGTTGTATTTCTTATCTATTTCCCATAGGAGCTATAACTCATGTTAGCGTCTTCCGGCATGGAGGGGTGAGGCCAGGCCTATTTCTGGTTAAATATCAGTCTGATATTGTCAGGTGAAGTTGGTAGTTTTTATTTATGGGGTTTGAGGAAGTTGTATTTTTCCAACCGTCTATTTTTGTATCAGTATTTTTATACTTAAAAATTATATAAGGCTTTTGAAATAATAGATATATCTTCATTCTGTTTTACAATGATTATAATGTTCTTCGTAAAATGATAACTTTAATGGCGGTTCAAAACATGAAACCGAACAATGTTTTATAAAAATCAGAACCTACCCTTATAATGTATTAAATTAATTGAATATTGCAGACAAGCTTCCGCGCCGCGATTTAAGACTGCGTATAAAGCAAAATAACAATCTTAGAATTGAAATTTAGCCAAGTAAATAGTATTTAAATGAAAAAATATTTTTATATGGGTATGTTCATTATATATGCGAGGGTTCTGCCTGAGCAAAAAACATAATGGAATGAAATTTCCTCGATAGAAAAAAATCATAAAGTTACCTCTAATAATAATGAATTTTCGGTTTTATTCGTTCATGGTGTATCTAATTAAGACAAAAATTCGATAAATAATATCACTAACATATGACCTAGGGCTGCTACTAACGATTTTTTAAAATATTCTATACTTTACGAGTTATTTAGATAAAAAGCGCATTGTTCATTTTTGTTCCGCGAAACACGCTATCTCCATCTCATCTCCATGCGAAGATTAGACATAAGTTTGTTTCATCTGACATTGCCATATTTTTCTGGCTTGGTACGCACTCTTAAGCTGCGTTTCTTGCTCTTTGGTTTTTTCTTATCGTTGTTCACACGGCTACAGATCAAGCTATACATTTCCGGTATAAGCTGATCTCGCATTGTATAGGATTCTCATACAATGGGAGGTCAACTTATACTAAAATGGATAGCTTGATCTGTAGCCGTGTGTACATGATAATGATCTTGTTCATTTATTCCAGCATTTTTGTCAATCAAGATGATTAAAACTTCAACCTTCACTGAGGCCCAAATACATTATTTAAAGCTGTAAGGTCCATCAAATGCCTCGATGCTATCAAAGGCCTATAAGATCCCAGAAGCTTAACCGGGGTGTTATAATTTATATGAGAAAGGGTAGCCAAACAATTGGATGGACAGTACTACAGGCCTTAAAGCTTATAGACAAGTATAATACTGAATACTAATATTGTTTATGATTAAAAAGGATATTAATATTCATATCATCGTCCATCATGCAAATTGGTAAACCCTTCTACAACTAAAAAAACAATGACAAAAGCATTTATGAAAAACTTTTTGACATATTTAAAGGGTAAAATAATTGGAATTGATTTCTATCTTTCTACGTTCTTTTACCATTTTTTGTAGGCTATTATAACATTATTTTACGAGTAGTAGAGCATAATGATTGTTCGCTCAAAGAGCAGCTCGCCTAGGTACCTAAATACCATAAATACTGCAGCCAAATAACTAAATGTTGTGTTTCTACGAGTGAGTAAAGTCCGCGTCATGACCCGGGGTGCCTGATTAAAAATTACTCCCGAATGCGTGAGGTCAACTCCATAGTCCATAGGCAATCTGTTAAGCATGGAGATATGAGTTTATTGCAGTTTTGATGAACATAGACACAGGCCACAGCGTTATGACGGTCAACCATAACTAACATTATCTTTACTGACCTCTATAACCCACTTTCGCTTTAATGTTACGTAAGGGATGACCTAAACAAACTAGCAATTAATATTAACATATTTTAATGTTAGTATCTAGCGGTATTTCGATTGTTTTGCACTAAATTATTTAAAAAGAACTAGAAGTTCTTGGAAATTTGTTGAACGTATGACTCGTATCTCAAAAAATAAACGTGTGTCATTCTTGTAAAATCGTCTATAATAATTGGACTGTTTTACAAAAACCTTAAACCGACTTCAAAGTACACTAAGAAGTAATCAAATCCTGATCTGATGACAATGGGACCAAAGGGGAGGCGTACACTTTAAAAAAAAAAAACATTCGAATTGAGAACCTCCTCCTTTTTTTTAAGTAGGTTAAAAACAAGCATATACTACTTTCGTCCACTGAACGAACACTCTTCAATTGGGCTACAAATGTCCGTATTAACAATTTCCAGGATGTCTTTTGCCCTTTTGGAAATGGCATTCTGCTCATATACCGTTGATATAATGGTACACACATTTCATACGCTAAATTACAATTATCGATTCCGATCGCAAAATTTTGCAATATACGTAAATAATTCGGATTCATTTGACATTGCTGTGACAAAATTTGTTTTATTTTATAAATGCCATTGTCATTTTGCGTTATCAATACTTCTTTTATATACCTACTATGCTAAAAATTCACCGAAAACTGCACTTGGCAATTACATTCCTGCTTCTCAGCATCGTTTCCTATCATGTTGAATCTTTTCAGGTCCTCGAAACTTACATATACCTAAATTCAAAAAAGATAAGGAAGAATGTAAAAGGAGAGTACGCATTCGCTCATAAAGCTTTGATTGTTTATAATTTATGAGATGATGATTATGAGCTATATTTTTTATTTGCCTACAATAATCGATTTTTTCGAGAGGTAGAGCATAGCGATTATTCGCTCAACGAGCAGCTCAACTGGGGAAGTAACTCCACCTTACAGAATACCGCAGCCAAATAACTTTATGTTGTGTAAAGTTGTGTTCCTGCGCGTGAGTAAGGTCGCCAGAGCTCATAGGGGAGGGGGGAAAGGTCGGTAACGCGTGAGCGATGCTTCGTGTGTTGCAAGCGTCCATATGGCTACGGTAACCACCGGGCCGTATGCTTGTTTACCGACTCAGATGTATAAAAAAAAAACATCTTTCTCTAGTGGATAGTGTTTTAGATCAAAACTACATTTTGTTGCAATAGATACGAATGTCTGTACACTTCCGTTCTCTGCTGTATGAACTGCTTGATACAATTTTTCCTGCAACCGTATAAATTTACGAGCCAATGTCGGGGAACGTGACAATTTTATATTTCTTCTGAGACATGGTAAGTACATGATGCAGTGACAAAATATCGGATCATATTTGTTTGTATACCGAGTACGTGGATGAGTGCGCTGTCTAATTCATATTCTGATTGATTAATATTTTGGATAATTCAGCTTGATAGGGTTCCGTAGTTGCTGGTCACAATATGCAGATTAATTTACCTCCAACCTATTTTACAAAACTAATAACTTCATCTAAATAATTTTCAATGGAATTTGTACGAAATTCTCTTTTTACTTCACCAAGTACATTTTATATGTTAACCTTACCTTGTAAAGCCTATAAGTCTATTTAGCTGTGTTCGTTTTTCTTTTAACTTCATTATAATATATATACTACCTACTCAATGATATTATAATAAAAAGAGGTATCATTGTACCTACTGACATGAGTTTTTTCACATCCAAAAATCCGTTTACCTGGCATGTCCCCACATGGCTCTAACGAAAATTTGCACTTTAAAGCTCAATATTTCGCAAACGGATATCTGAATTGAAAAATGGTCTTCATACACCCGAAATATTTTTACTATGGGATAGACGAACAAAAAAAATATTCGTACATTACGAGCAGGGGACAACATATTTGTTTCAATATTTTATTTTACCACTTTGTCGGCGTGATTAATACTTTAGCACGATTGATTTGTATAAGAGTACATCCTATTGTACTCTTATACCTATGCCAAATTACAGCTTTCTAGCACTAATAGTCTTTGAGCTAAGCCGCAAACAGATAGACAGACGAAGGACACGTTGTTGACTACGGCACCCTAAAAAAACGACCTTTTATTTTTTTATTCGTTTTACCAACTAGTTCGTCGACCGAATCCAATATTTCAAAAAAATATTCGGTCCAAGAATGTTGGTTGGAAAAATAATGTGTCAAAATAACAAAAATATAATTTTGACGTGAATTTACATCAGCATCTTTTCTAAAAAATAATGTACAAAAGTTGTTAAAATTTGCATTTTCTACAAAAGCAAAATAACAATTGAAAAGAAATTGCTTAGGTCTCCTTGACAAAAGTTTTGCGCGGGCGTCAGGCACAATAGCCGGTGATTTGATCCCGAGGCCTCAAAGAATCACAATGATGCCGAAAATGAGTACAATGAATAATAATGATTGTGTAAAAAATAACGAGAAAGTATAAGGAAGCAAAATTAAACCGGAAAAACAACCGATAGAACGCCTTTGTAAGCGATTTTGCCAATCTTAGAAATGAAGCCAAATCAGCAAGTGTAACAAAAGAACGCAACCCATGGCTGTTATTTGTTACTATTCCTACTATTCCTACTTCGTAGTGTAGCGTAATTTCCACTCCTACCTAGGGTAAGACGGGGTTTTAACCCCGCCGCCCAAGGGCGGTTAAATAAAAGAAATAGACGCTATCTCATACGTATAATTTATCGAAAAAAAAGTAAAATAAGAAACTGTAAATTAAAGATTTTAAAATATAAAAATATTAAAATTTTTAGGTTGAGTGGCTTTGATTAAAAAAACTTAAAAAATCGTGAAACAAGATTAATTTAGAAGGAAAAAAAAATGCGAGGATAAGATAAATGATTGCAATCACCTAAAATTACAGTGACGCAGTTTTGTTCAAAAAATAGGTAGTCAATTTGCCGGATTTAAGTTTTCTTAGAACATAATATGTAGAAAAACTATAATTATTATATCTTAAAATTTTAAATTAGACGTAAACAAAAATATCCTCGATCCGTAGCAGCACCCCGATCCTCGTTCTGATGTGGCCGACTTTCACAGACTGGTGGCTGGAAAATCACACGCGTCAGCGCAACACAGCGCCGGAAGTACTGGATATCTCGCTACTGGATAGTTGATAAAATTTTAGCGCAAAGTTATGGCCGGTAGCCAGGACCAATAATTTGGCCTTAAGGTGTTAATCTTCAACCGATAAAGAAAAAGGGAAACAGATGGAATTAAATCAATAATACAGCATCAACACCAAAGATGACTTTTTGTGATATTTAACATCAATAAATTTTTATGTTAGTATTTCAAATAATAACGTGGTTTATTCTTGCGCGTGAACCACTCAACACAGAAATGCTCTCTCTGATATTTTGACAACAATGTTTGGAACGTAGTGGAAACATTTAAAATTTAAACTTACTAACTTTTAAATAAAAAAAATCACACCACACACCATATCTTAACTTATTCCGCGTATAACTTCGTCAGTGTCTTTCCATCACAAAGTCTCAAGTAAAAGAAAAAGAGTCGAGTAGTTCAATAACTGTAGAGTAATTAGTAATTAACTGAGACATATCCAACCTTATTCAGAAACATACATCCATTGATTAGTAATATCTGCTGAAAACCATACATCGTATTTTATTTATTCTAAACTTTCAAATAAGTACTTAGTCAGAAGAAATAGTTACAAATACATACATTGCGAATATAGCCGAAATATCAATCCACTTAAGAGGCCAACCTTTGACCTTTCACCTAACACATTCGATAGGCTTTCCGTCCGATCCTAATATCCATCACAAACTCTCAAGTAAAAGAAAAAGAGTCGAGTAGTTCAATAACTGTAGAGTAATTAGTAATTAACTGAGACATATCCAACCTTTTTCAGAAACATACATCCATTGATTAGTAATATCTGCTGAAAACCATACATCGTATTTTATTTATTCTAAACTTTCAAATAAGTACTTAGTCAGAAGAAACAGTTACAAATAATACATTGCGAATATAGCCGAAATATCAATCCACTTAAGAGGCCAACCTTTGACCTTTCACCTGACACATCCGATAGGCTTTCCGTCCGATCCTAATAAACTACATTATACCTCTACTTCCAAGGAATTTGTTACTCGTACGTTGTTATTTCTTTCACACTTCATTTCTTTTCACATAGGATTTGAACGTCGAGAATGTTCTCATCTCTTTACATTGCATCTTATTTGAATTTCCCGTTACCAAATACCGTTCAAAGCTTTATCTCTTCGATTTTGGTCTGATATAGGTCGTTACCCAATGTTTGTTATGTAAATGGGGGTCGGATAGTCTTTTTGCTTTCACAACTGATTTCTACTTGGAAATACGATTATGTTGTCACCTTGTGTGAGGATTACATTATTTATAATCTTCTGTGAGTTTTTCTATAAATTCTAATTCAAAGCATCTGATGTTATTGTTATTTAAAATAATTATGATAAAATCTAAAATTATATTTATTTTGAAATAGGTTATTTAAAATACTGTACCTACAAATTACAATCTACCTATATATAGAGAATTTCCTCACGTCTGCCGCTGCTTCGGCAGGTCGCTGGTGTGGGATGCCATATGTGTTGATACACTCGCGCCATCTCAATTAACGGCGACTTATAAAGTTGCAGAGACAGCTGCGGCCAGAGCGGAAAATTAAAAAAAATACAATTCGATTGGACCAAATTATATTTTTATGCCTTTTGCGATCGAGACCATCGGACCGTGTGGGTCCGAAGCTCACCATTTTGCTCGCACTTTGTCATCAAAATTGATCGAGGCCTCCGGAGACCAGCGGGCGGGGACCTATTTCCGCCATTACGATTTGGCTTTCCATGTCCTATTAAGATGGTATCACTAACTAGCTAACTCAGCTCTTAACTAAAATCTAACCTCCTCAGAAAGATCGCGTCCTTAGCGGCACTTCTCAACTCAACTAGTCAACAGCTTTTGTCGAGACAATTCTACCGTTAGTTGCTTCTTAAACTCCCAACTAATGGGTCCGCATGCTACTGTGAAACTGTAACTGGTGTAAGAACGTCTGTCGTTCACACAATTTTCCCAATTCACTTCGGTATATCCACCGAAGAGTCATGTCTTCTTGTAAATACAAGAATAATTCGTAGGACATAGCCTCTTGGCGTATTACTAATTACTTTTATCGTAACAGTTTGAACTGGTTTAAATAAATTTTATATGGCATAAGCTATGCTGTATTGGGCCTAGCAGCTGACACACTGCTAGGTACATAAGGCATCCTATTAAAATTTTATAAGGATACACACAGTGTTAATTTTCTTTTATAATCTTACCCCCTTATTAATAAATAAGGTGTAAGTCAGTCTTGTAATAACCAGGTATTAAGATAGCCTCATCCCTTTTTGTTTATATGACATTAGAAAGTGCCGGATATATTTTAATCCTAGGTTTAACTATACTTGACTTACACCTTATTTATAAATAAGATGGTTATTGTTTTGTCTAGTATTAGGATATCAGCGAGAATCAGTACCAAATCTTTTTATATCATGGTTCTAAAAAGCTTATCAATATAACAGTGTATGTACATCTCCATACAATGAAAATCATTCAAATCATACCTGTACAACTTTCACTACAAATCTTTTTATGGACTTAACCTCTCAAGAGCTGGACGTATCTCGTTGCTTCGCTCCTTCACTTGAAGTCGCATTACTGGTACAATATCATGTACAGTAAAGTATAGGAAAAGAAAAAAATAAGAATGTTTTAAATCTGACGACACATTTTTTTGACGAGAAGTGGACCTTGATATTTTTCGACCAACTTTTTTATTTACGAACACTCCGGGGCCCTGGACAGTGCGAAACTTCTTGAATGGTCTGGTAATCGGGTTATCTAAAGTGATCCCTAACGACTTTCCCTTGAACTTCAGCTTGGTTCACACTTGATTATCTCAAACTTTTATTTTACTTTACTCAAAAGTTTGCTGTCAAAATATGTTGACGAATGTCGAGTTCTGTGTTTTATTGTTAGAATATTTTAGACGTAATACTAATTAAATTTTTTATCATCAGGCAGTAGTTTTAAAGATAGGAGTTAAAGTATGGCTGTGAAATTAATAGATATAAGAGAATATATATCATGTATTTGTTACATTAAATAATTTCTCAAGATTTACATACAAATTTTTAAGTTTCCGAACCAAAAAGGAAGCCTTATGGGGCTACTCCATCCGTCCGTCCGTCTATCTATGTATCTCTTTCATCTATCTTTCTGTCAGTCTGTCGTTATATTTGTCAGTTTGTCACAACGGTATATTACGGCAAGAAATATTGCTATTGATTTGAAATTTGGATTAGTTTTAAATATTGCTTACCCAACATTGTAAAAAAAAGAAAAATATAATATTCATTACAGAAGGGGCCGAAATGAAGGACCGAAACAAAGCAAGGCTTCAAGTTTAAATCGAGTATCATATGATAGGGCTTTCCAACTTTCCAAAACCTGTTTATATATTTTCTTTAATAGTGCGTAATTTTCAAGTTATAATGACAAAAAATACCATTCCGCCCCTTACCTCAAGTTTCGCAAAGTAAAAATCCTAAATATATATAAAAATTTACTTAAAACAGGAAAAATAGAACGATATTTCAAGCATAGTTTTAACGAAATCATAAAAATCGTTAAAAAATTATGCGGCTCGGTTTTCTACAACAGTTGTGGCCTAAACGAATACATATTATCGATTCTATGCCCAAACCACGAAATATACGTGCAAGGATTGTCAAAACTACGGTTCGGATAATGAACCCTTGTTGAGAGTCAGACTCAGACTGGCACTGGAACGGTTTTATTGTATTTTCTATAATCATAGTGACCTAGAATATGCTAAATATAAAAAATTGAATTATATTAGGTACTAGCTTCTGCTCGCGGCTTCGCCCGCGTAGCCTACAGGAAACAAATGTCATTTTTTTCTACAACAATAAAACAAAACAACTTCATCCCACTTCGAGTGTGGAATTATTAAAAACGCTGAGACACGTATACATGCATTTTCAATCTTCAGCCTAAACACAAAATTTGAAGATCCTAACTTCGAAACTGACGGACTTTCATACAAACCTTCATCCCTTATTTTACCCCCTTAGGGGTGGAATTTCGAAAAACCCTTTCTTAGTACCTTAGATTACCTACTCTTCACAAGAATATACCCTCTAAATTTCATGTCTCTAGGACTAGTGGTTTAGGCTGTGCGTTGATATATCAGTCAGTCAGTCAGTCAGGACTTTGAATTTTATATATATAGATAGATATGACACGGCTAGAATAAAAAGTTGATTTAGTAACATCAAAATATGATCCCGACTAACTTATAGCAAAAAAGAGCTCGCAGCAACCTTGTCTAAATAAACGTTTTAACAAAAATCTTTTGCTTCATTTCGCTGTAAACTAAATAGAAACGAAGAATTATTTTACAAAGTACAAAAACGGCTCAGGTTTCTCAATAAAATGAGGCTTACTGTGAAAAGCCTAAAAGTTTATACATTGACTTTTTAACTTTAAGCATTGACGCTAAGCGAAACAGGGTTTTAGGATCTTTTCATATTGCTTGGCCTGAAGGTTATGTCTTTTCAAACATAACACTAGCTTATACCAGTAAAGCCATTTAAAGTATAAACCGTTGGATATTTTTTACCTTTTAAGTTCATGTTAATTCCCCTGTCTAAGCGAAGCTCAAATTTGATTAAGGTATTTAAGCACGTTCACGTTGAAATTTTGTATTATCTCCAATATTCCATTTTAGTAACACACTGAAGGAATTTTCAACTAATCGAGCGCTATTACATAGCTGTCCCACATTATTCACTGGTCTTTTTACCTTTATACTTGTCACGACGTGCCTCGGTTGGCTATCACCTCTACTATCAGCCTACGACCGGAGCATTCAAAGTAGTAGGTAATGCAGTTGAAGAAAATGAAAATTATGACTGTCTTCCATAAAGTTTATTGTGTACAAATAAAGAACCCAGCTGGGTTCTAGTATGTTAAATCTTACATTAAGTAAATAAGTCCAAGACTAGGACATTTAAACTTTTATAATAAATATATCAACATTGACTTTTATTTCACTTTACAACAGGTCGACTTGTAATGAGTTACTCTAATGATCTAGTTGAATGAATGTCTGATGGACATTCTTCATCTGGGGGCACGGAAGTGCCCCCCGCCAAGACAGCCAAGCGAAGCGAAAGGGCACTACCTACCTTTTCTCGAAGCGCTTCGTCGATTTTTTTAACCCTCATAACTTGGGTTTGGATTATACCAGATAAACAAAATTCTCAGGATATGATGTCAATAGTGAACTTATTAAGCATATTAAGTTTCAATAACATAGCTCTTATTCTTTAGATTTTATTGATGTCTAAAAAACCCCGATTTCGTCACTGACTCACTGATGATCATCAAAACTCATAGGGTACTTCCTGCTGTCCTAGAAAGCTGAAATTTGGTATGTAAGCTTGTATTAGTACACAATCAACAAAAAAATTATAAAACTTGGAAATATCAAACAAAAAAAAAAACAATAACATCTTACAAAAAGAAGTGAAATCCCACCAAAAACATATTTATGTAAAGTGTTGCCAAGACATGGCTCGCACTGTCAAAAAGTTATCAGATCTCATGTAGAGCCAAGCTTATAACTCTACATGCACTTACTCTACAAGCCCTAACTTCACAAACTACACACCGTAGTCAAAATATGTGGCTTGGGCGTTTCACTACTACAAGAACTATTGAATAACAAAAAAGTAATGAACAGTGAATACATTTTTCACCTTACTCCCATGTGACGGTAGCGAAACGGCCAAACCACATATTTTGACTACGATGTGTAGTTTGTGAAGTTAGGGCTTGTAGAGTAAGTGCATGTAGAGTTATAAGCTTGGCTCTACATGAGATCTGATAACTTTTTGACAGTGCGAGCCATGTCTTGGCAACACTTTACATAAATATGTTTTTGGTGGGATTCAAAAATTTGAAAATAAGAATATTCCAATATTTGGATATTTGAACATTTGAAAATTGAATAATATGTAAATTTGGATATAATGTTTGTGACCAAAAGCAATATTTGAAATGGGAAAGGTCGCATTGTTACATACTTGCTAGGCCACAGGCTAACATACTTCCCATGCTGTTGAATCTGGTGTCTGCAGAATCACGCCTTTTGTTGCTTTGGATGATTGTTGGATTCTATGGGTATTGGTTGGATCTGGACTTTGATGATCAGGATATTGTGTGTGATATAAATCGGACAACTTCCAAATTTTGCAGATTTATTGCGTGTTTTCAAAATTTATAATGAAGTTTTTTTTTTTTAAATTAAATGGGCTTGCGTTTGGCCACTGACCCTTATGGCATAAGGGGCTATGACGAAGCCTAAGATGAAACACGCTTACCCAGAAGAAACCTATTCACTCTGGCCTTGAATGTACCTAGATTGTAAGCGTCAGGAAACACAGACGCCGGAAGCAAGTTCCACTTCCTTGCTGTCCGCATTATAAATGAGGATGCAAAACGCTGTGTCCGTATATTCGGTATGTCAACAACGTACGGGTGAAAATTTTCCCGGCGTCTTGTGGTTCGGTGTAAAAATGGGGATGGTGGAATAAGGTTGAACAATTCCTGCGCACACTCTCCAAAATATATCCTGTAGAAAACCGATAAGCAAGCAACCTTTCTTCGATGGTCAAGACTCGTGATATATGGTATATGATATAGGGGTGTTTCAATGCTCTGCTCCCATTGGTCGATGACGTTAATGATGACAGCTCCTTCGTGGTCGGTCCGTTTTGATTAGCGTGAACAATTACAATCATTTACGCGAGATTAAGTTACAATTAGCAATCATCCAAGTTTACAAACGTCGTATAAATAATATACTTCTCAAGAAAATAGACTAATATTTAAATTTTTCGTTTTAAGTAAGCAACTTGTAAATTATATGCTATTCTGTAAAATAATAAGAGTACAAATTGCTCATAAGTTGATGAAACTGCGCATACTCGTTGGTAACGCTAGGAATTTCTACCCAATTTCATTCAGCTCCGTATGAATAAAATATATCCAGCATTTCATACCATCTTGAGGTAAATCTTGACATTGAGTTCATGGTTATTGAACTTGCGACCTTTCAAACTTTCTTCGGGACTTATCAATAACTACACAATTTCTTGCTATTATTAGCGTTTATTCGCCATTACGGATTTATATGATTACATTGTTATGATTATGTTTGTTAAAATTATTAATAGTAAAGCTACTATACGAGTTAGTCATATATTTTAAAATTATCAATAAATACTTATAATTGATAATTGGAGAGAAATCCTTTTAAAAATATTGCGCTCCCGGAGGAGTGAGAGATTTGGAATAGTTAAAGTTTATTTGGAAAAGTGCAAAAGGCATTTTTTTGCATTTAGTTTTTTATTAATTATTGTACTTTTTGGGACACTATTTTTTTTTGTTAATTTAAATGACCATAAGACAAAATAATGCTGAAATTTAAACAAACGAAACTCATTGAGCTTTCGTATTATGTTTTGATTATCCAACCTTACATTTCAGGCGTCAAATTAATTCAAATGTAATACAATTAAACAGTTTCAGACCAGAACAGACCCAGACTAGCTTTAGAGGTCAGGGCCGCATTTAGATTTTTGTGTGTTAGTGTTGTCATAAACAAACAAATATAATTTAGTCATAATTATTTAACTCAATTATTATATAGGTAGTTTGTTTAAAATCACGCTTATTTTATCGGCTGACATTTTCTGTGAAAATGTATCATATACAATTCGACAACATAAAAAAACGACCTACAAAATGTAATTGAACCAAAAAACAAAATGACACTGCCTTGCAAAAAAATGCTATAATAAGATTAATTACTACCAATGATCACCGTCATTTCATTGACTGACTCACAAACTTTTTGCACGCCGCTTACATTATCACAGCAAAAGTAGGTAGTTACAATTCACTCGAAAAAGCCAAATGTAGTCTTACTACCTAACAGGGGTACTATATTTAAACTAAAGCTTTATATAATATTAAAACTCACAAGGTTCGGGATTCTGCTTATTAGTCTAGAATTTAGATATTATTATATTCCCAACTATAAGACTAGCGCTTGGCGGTATCGTAAAACTACTCAATTATCGATAGATATTGTCCGGTACTATCGATTTGAGATGTGTAGGCACAGCACATAGATCTCTATGGCACAGCACTATAGAACATTTTTTTGGCGTCCAAACAAATATTCGTTATGTAAATTTTCAAACAAATTACATCATTTATTCCAATGGTATGAAGAGGAAAAATGTAGAAAACGTGTTTTCACATTTAAATGTAAATTCGTATATTTTTGTACGTTCCGCTATCCTGATTTGTTGGCTGGACCGAATTGAAATATTTACGAGAAGCTTTTAGCTGATGTTAGAATTTGCTATTTTTAAATGGTTGTTACTTATGCAAGGCTGGATGAATGTTTTTGTTAACTGCGAAAAATTTCATTGAAAATGTAACAGCCCTAATGTTTTATGGATAGTTAAAGAATTTAAGATCTTTACAATTACATAATTACTTAAAAGTCTGGCAGGATTTGTATGTTATTTTTCTTTTTCAATATATAGTTGGTGAAACTGCGAATTTGGACTGTAATCTAGGTGGAATATGTCAGCGAATCGGATAGAGGATAAAGGTAGGAAATATTGTGCACGCCTACCTTTCTGATGTACGTTGCTTGTCCCTGCGATCAGCGTAGAATTTCTTTGTTAGGTATTTTGTAATTTTCTTTATTTATTTTCTTTATTTATAAAAAGTCGCTGTCGCTGTCAATAACAGCGACAGCGACATTTTTACTTCCAAATTTCTTCTTGAATGTCAAAATATCTTTATTTATTTCTTTATCGGTGTTCAGCGCTATCTGCAGCCAGTCCTATGGCGCGGCAAGCGGGCGCGTCGAGGGCAACGCGCATATGCAGGTAGGCTTGCGTGCGAAAAGGAGAAAGGATAGGGAAGGAAAAAGTATATGAAATTTTGAAAATGAGTTCGGATATGGTGGAACCAATAGTAGTTCCATAGTAAAGAACTCGTATAAGAAATTCCCTATTTAAATGTAACTAAACATAATCACTACACACAAAATATTATGAACCAAAAGCATTACATTTCAATCTGTGTATAACATAAAACCACTTCAGGCCATAATCGTTGTTAACTAAATTAGGACTGGAATCACTAGTGAGAACACTAATTAATAGAGTAATGGAACTGGTCCGTGACTGTAAGGGTGCGGATACACCCATTCGCTTTGTAGTATTCTGTTAATAATTAATACTATCTAGATTTTCTCCCAGTTTCAATGAACTAATTTCTGATTTAATCTCTCAGCTAGCGGATGAAACGTATGAAAAAAATACTCCCAGCAACTCAAGGAGGAGTTATTTAAGCTGTAAAGCACAGATCTTATGCTATCTACCTTCTACAACCAAAAAAAAAACATTATGTATTTAATATTTAATATAATGACAGACCAATATACAACTATCAGTTTAAACCACACCCCGGTAAAAATAACTAGCTGTAGGGATCGTAAGAAAATCTTCCTCACCGTTCAAGAAACAAAATAAAAGGAAGAATGATGAAGAAAAATATTATGTAGAAGCTATAAACATCCAATTCACATCGTTCATATTACTTACTAGTACTACAGCCTAATTACTTGCTTACTACATGCCTAACCTCCCTAAGTACCGATTACCTGCTCCGGGATTTGACATTTTCAATTTTGTGTAACTGAGGCCTTAAAATGACAACGACTGTTTGGCGTGCACATGGCACTACTCGAATTATAATAATTAGGGGCGCGTAGTGCGAAAATGACGTTACAGATGTAACTATCACTAGACACGGCTGCATTTCATCTGTGATCCGGCTCGAAGGACCACAGAAGTTCTGCTATTATATAAATAAAAAATTGCTTCTTGTTGTATAGTTGTTAAAGATTTATAATCTGTCGTTGATATTTTCGTCTTCAACATGCCAACTCTACTGAGCAAAAGCCACTTTCAGAACCACATGTTAGTCTGACAATTCCTAAGTGAAAGTGAAGGCGTATTTTGATAACTATAAAATTAAGTCACTGTGAAATTAATAGGCTACTTTCATAAAAAAAAAATTTGTCTGTCAGTTAGATTATCAAAAAATATTGGACGTGTTTTTTTCGTGAAAAAAAAATACGTGTCCAATATTTTTATTATTTATCATGTCGCCGATGACGACAACTATTAACATATACATACTTCGGGGTAACTAATTTTCAAAACTAACAACGCAAAAAAATATTTTAAAATTATAACATTTCTAGCATCAATAAATAGGTAGAGTTTATATGCATGGTGGTAATTGGCCCAATTTTTGGCTAGATTGCGGTAGTTTGCCAAATAGCTTTAAGTTCCGTGCGAACGAGAGTTTCGGTGACCAGTGTGGTTGAACCCTAATTGCCATTGATTCGTTTACGGATTGCTAGTTTAATGTATTATTATGTTACTCTATGGTTATTATGTGTAGAAGCTATTGTGTTTATAGTATGCCCTCGAGCTACTGATATGATTACCTATTGTTAATGGATTAGATATCTATTAATCTAAGTAGTTATTAGATACGTCTTCTTTTATCCATTTTATATGCTTCTAGGAGACAGTATTTTCATGATTGATACACTTAATACTAGTCTTCGTTATGCATTTTTTTTTACTTTTTATAGACCTGTGTTTGACCACAATCTCACCATGGTAACTGATGATGTGGCCAAAGGTGGTAAGCACACAAAGCTTAGAAGGAATTGGCTCTCAAGTGCAGCTGTCGGAACACACCGATAGGTGCTTGGCGACAGATTTTCAACTTGAGGGTGGTAGCCAGCTAGGTGGGTACTACAAAGTACCGTATCACCGTGCCATGGTTTTCTCACGATGTTTTGCTTGACCAAAAGCTCAAGTTCATTGTAGGATTCGAACCCGGGACCGTCGTCTCGGCATCCGACGTCCACTGAGCTATCATCGCCTTTATAGAGGCGAGTCACTTGAGAGAGAGAGGAGAATCGCAGTTGAAGAGGGAACTTTATTTGGCGTTATCATTGTCATCAAGTAAAACTTGTCTCATGCAACTATTCGAGAATATATTGGGTAAGTGGGAAGATATCAAAGATTTTACAGTTGATTTCAAATAGAATAAATTTGGTGACACTTGGCGTTTTAGAATTTTCAATGATTAATGATTATCTTAATGTTATAAAGGTCTATAGTAGTAGAACAAGGTTTCATGAAATACTTTGTGTGGTATGAGACCAATCAATTGGAATTTCACAAGAATGGTTTAATAACATTGCATTGCCCCAACCCAACCTGAAATTTAATAGACTATTGCATGTAGGTAACAAACAAACATAAAGATAAACCATAAGAAATATTAATAAAACACCTAAATTTTGACTATAAATGTGAGCACAGTAGGTGGTTTTGTTAATCATTATTTAAACTTGCAAATACGAAAAATAATGGAATATGATTATTTGTATTTAATGAAGACTCACCAAACAAAGATGGATATTTTAATGAAAATAATAATATTTTCACATTTAATTCACGCGTCCATATTAATGTTGGAATCGAGACAGGACTTAAGTAAAAACAAACATCCAGTGATGGATTTGCGTCCAACAAACAAATAAATTGGAACTATTATGTCATTCAATTCAATTTATTTGTAAAAATTTGCACTTATTATTACATACAGGTCTTAAATTAATGTTCGGACAAGCAAATTTTGCCACCAGGGCGTACAAATACAACATAATTATCACTAAGTAAACAAAAAAAAGGACATTATATTCTAGAATTTCAAAAAATTTGCATTTATCATTTATATATTAATCAATATTATAATATCACCCATTATCACACAAAATACATTATTAGTTACAAGAAATTAACATATATTAGATTAGTACTTATAAATCAAAAATTAATTCGATTATTTTTTCTCACAACATGGAAATAATCTTTAGTCGAATAGAAATTATGAACAAGAAGCCATTTACGGAGATCAATGCGGAATTTATTTGAGGGTAATGTTTTAATATTTACAGGCAAACTATTAAAAATATTTATGCACATCATGTAACAGCTTTTTTGGAACAAAGCTGTTGAAATATTTTGTTTTAATACCAGCCTATCTGGATTTCTAGTATTTGTATGATACACATCTTTTGCCAGGTTAAATAAGTGCAGATTACTTTTAACAAATACACATACGTCATAAATGTACATTGAATATAGTGTCAACAATATAGTGTCGTGTTCTCACTATGAAAAAAAAATACATTTGTCTCTCCCTCAGAGTAAATATAACCTAAAGGTAGTCTCTCCCTATACCGTAAGCTATCTTTATACTATCGGTTCTGATGTATAGTCGTGAAAAGGTAATAAATAAATAAATATCCCAAACTAAAGTTTTTTTTTTATTGACGAGTCGATGCCTGTCCAAAATTTAGCGTTAGCATCGGCGAGCAAGCGCTCAACCGGGGTCCAAACTAAGCAGAGCTTGTACTATGGAAACCAGATAACTGATATACTACATAATTATACTACTTTTTGTTTGTAAATAAAATACATACTTAATTACATCTAGACTCAGGACATACAGACATGTTCATGCACAAAAATAAACAGACAAGACAGAGTCACTTTCGCATTTATAATAATAGGTATTTTTGAAAACTGGTAAAGATTTTGACGTGCCTATAACATCTTTGTCTGTAACTCTTGCTATATACTCGTATTTAGGTAATACGTTTAGATTTACGTACTGTACTAGTAATTCTACATAACCGTCCATCATAGACCCCACATTCCTTCACTGTTATGTTATGAGACCCAGTATTATCAAATTCTTCATAACCAACAAGTAAATCTTACTAACAAACTATCTTTAATATACTTCAACGTCAACAGTCGAATGTCTAGTCCCTTTTTGCGGTCCTGATTATTTATATGCTAAGGAGGGTTACAAGGGATGCAGGGCAGAGTATACCCATGTTATTATCTTGTCTTTTAACCTTCACCCCACTGGCTATAACTTATAGCCGTCGACGGTTACTTCAGTTGCGGACGGAGTATCAGTATCTAAATCAAATAATGTTTTAAGGAATTTGTCCTTTGTATCCATTGAATTATCAATGTTTGTATCATTCTTTTACTGTGGAGATTTTGTAACCAAAAATGGATATTTATTACTACCTACCTCCTTACTCATAAAACGTTGTTATTTAACTACACAGGGTGTTGTTTTGGTCGGCGACAAGCGACCCGGGAGCGGTAGTACAAAATATATATTCCCCAAAAATGGACTTAATTCCATTAAATACTGTAAATGCGCTTTATGAGTAAGGGCGCTAATGTTTTTATGAGTTTAGTTATGTTAATAGAAGCTATGCTGAAATAATAAAAATAACTATGAAAGATGGATCAGATTTGTTAAAAAAGGGAAAAAATAAATGGAGTGCGCTTAGACTTGAATGTTCGTCCACGGAAGTTTGTTTTTATTTTACTGGGCTATCCGGAAACATTTAAACGTATGATTTTCTATAAGATAGTCAAAATGAGTATCAAAAATCACCACTTTAAAAAAAAGTTTATATTAAAATTTCAAATATTCTAGTTGGTTATCAATCTTACATGTTTACCGAGAATACCTAGCACACTACTCAAGAGACTGTAACCCAAGCAAGGTCAGATTATAATCAAACTTGGGGACACAGCGTGAACCGGCAATTTCCAACTACTAACCGTATATTGTGTATCCAATGTAATTAATAAGTTTCGCCCGGATTAACAAAGATACGGTGATACCGCTCATTTCTGTGGCTTAACACTTGATTAGAAACAAAGAGTTTTGGGTTACGTTTTCCGGAAGTGCGATAGTGTTGGTATCATGGGATTAAATGTTGTTTGCGAATTAATTATTATATTAGGTAAACAAAGAAAATTATTGCTTGTCATCTCTAACGTAATTAAATTATTTACCATATTAATGTTGGTGTATATTATTTATCAGATTTATATACATTATCGTACTTATAAAAGATCGTTAAAAGCAATTGTTGTTAAAGATAGCTCGCTATTTTCTACCCTTTTGACTACTTTATGCTACGTTGAGATTTTTATCATGTCAGTATTAAAAAAATACTAGGTAATTATCTGATATCAAAATTGTAATCCAAAATTCAGTTTTATTTCACGTGCCCAGAGGTACTACTTTTAATAATACAATCTCTTTTGCAGGCGATAAGTCTGCTGTTTCATAAAAGTACCGAGGGGGAAATAAATCGTCCCAAAAAGTATTCCAGTTGCATCCGGTGACTAAAATTTTTAGATGCTGGAAACTGCGATGAAATACCTATAGTTTTGTTTCAACCTTGTTTTGTTTTTATAGGTACCTACAATATTTGTTGTGTTTTTTTACTAAAATGTATTTTTAATAGTCCATAGATTTTTCTTTTTGCATTCATCCAGTTTGGTTTTTATAATTACCTATTGGACATTACCTAATAATTAGTTGGTAGTACAGATTTTCTATATTGTTAACCCTACATGACAAATAAATACAAATTATGAAATATAGTGTGACCAAGTTAGATGGCGTTATCGCTAAAGCGATTTCTCCCAGGCAACCTAGGGAGAGAGATAAAATATAAGATGGCTGATGTTGCTTTGCTATTACGAAAATAGTGTGACAAACATAATCCCACTTGCTCATAAAATGCTATTTAACTAATCATCATCATTAGCCTATAATTTCCCACTGCTGAGCGCAAGCCTCCTTTCAAAGGAGAGTGAAAGGGACTGGGCAATACTCCAGCACGCATGCCCACTGCGGATTGCTGGAGGTAGGCTAGTGATCAACCTACTGTTGGAATTTTTCAAGCCGCCTAGGTGGCATCCAAAGAGCTTAACGACTATCACAATTTAGTGATAACCGGGACCAACGGATTTACGTGCCTTCCGAAGCACGGAAACGATCGATTTGAAATACCACTAGGCAGTTACCATATCCAGGTACCTACAGACCACGATGGTGGTAGCTTAAGATGAAGACGTCTAGCGAACAAATTTGACGAATATAATAAAAAAAAGGAAAACCGACAGACATAGCTAAAGCCCTTCTTATTACGATTCTTGAATTTTTTTTTAAATCGATCCAGTTTTGTATGAGGAAACCGGGGATTACGATATAAAGATTTCGTCTTATTTAAATAGGTATAATCGGTCCAAGCTGTAGTTGTCCCTATCGCCCTCGGGCGGGATAGCTAGGGCACAGCAATAGTTATGTTAAAAACCTATTTTTCAAATTTCTTGCAGCCATCCTTTCCTCTTAACTGCAGAGCTAATCATGCTGCGCTTAACGCGCCTATTTGACTAATATACTGACACATAAATAAGGTCACCTTACTGCCATTATCAAACAATGTGACATTATTTACGTGACCATTTACCTAATAATTAAATACCGAAGGACACGCGAGTTAATAACCACAGGTTATCTAATAATTAGTTCATAAACAAAGTTTATATCAAATTGTTGGAGAATAGCTTCAAAGGTTTCTTCGCTGAACAAATTATGATACCAATAAACTTGCAAGAACTGTAACTGACACGTTATTGACTACAAGGCTACAAAGACTGATTAGTTTCCAATGTCTAATATTGAGTAAAGTTCTGCGTATTTTAATCGCTTTGATAGATAGATTGAATCGTTGCTTGAGGTTTATTTTATACTAGCTGTCCCTCGCGGTTTTTCCCACGATTCTGGGATAAAAAGTAGTAGGCATATACCGTATATTTCTTTATGTCATTATGCTACTTGTGTGCCTTTTATTACAATTGTTTGTGCCCTTGAGAAGTCATGAGGAAAATACAAGCTCACTTTCGGATTTTATTTGCTGGTACGGCGTGTGAATAGCCAATACCTTGTGGTGGAATTCACCGATATAAATTTGTATTAGAAGCTAGAACCCGACTGCATATGAGGTATCTATTCATTAATAAAAATAGCACTCACTCACCTGTAGGACTATGTATAGAGGTTCAGCATGCTAGGTACCCAATTACACCAAGTTCTTCGTGAGGCATCGATTTTAATGAGAGTTACTTTTCAGACATTCTTATATAATTTCTTCTCGATCCATTTTCGACAAAGGGAAAAAGTAAAGTAAGTCAAAATTGACGGGAGTAGTTTTTTTCTTCACATTCGTTCTTTAGTTATAAACGACTCCGTGGCCAGCACGCCTTGCAGGCATAATCCCACAGATAAATGAGTACGAGGTTACTAATGATAGATACCTCATACACATTTTATACATAAAATTATCGTCCAATAAATTTATCCTTATGTGCTTAACCATTTGCCATAGGTCGTTGCTTTATATCCAGCTCGAAGGACCATATAGAAGTTTGACTTTATTTCGGAACTTCAAAATTTGAAACACCGAATGACTGCAGTGCGAATGTTCATGAGTTCGAAATACGTTTATTCGAATATATGCTATTGCGAAAAACTCCAGTTCGAATATCTTTCATCGCGAAGTAAGTTTTTTCGAAAGTATACCATTGCGAAGAAGTTTAGTTAAAGCACTAACTAAAGCAAACACATAAATAGGTTGCCTATTAAAAATAAACAACCAAAAATACCTATAAAACAATTGGTGCATGTCTTAAATTTGGACCCATCTTCTTTTAAAGCCGGGTCCAAATTTTCTAGGCCATCAAGACCACTGCCTCATGAAAAAACCAACTGAAATATCCTGAACTAGATTTAGATAAAACAATTACCAAAACATCGTTCTTAGAGAAGACTAACTCCACTTCAATGTTACCAATTTTATTGAAGTGAAGATAGCTAAATGCACTCTGTTCAGTTAAATTTATCGACAGACGTACAGCCTAGTCGGACAGTTTTGCCCGTCGACGAGATTTATCGGCGAAGGAAATTTATGTCCGTAGGTTAGTAGGTGAGCTTTCGGGATGGGTTAGTAAAATCCCCTTTTATAGTTTCAGAGGTGTTACTAAAGTTTGATTCCTATGAAAACCGTAAAGTGGGCTTGGACCAGAAGTTTTACTATTCCTCGTGATTTTATTAATCTGCAAATGGAGTCTATAAATTTATCATTTTTGTTTTATTTCTGAATTTCTTTCAATCTGCTCGTAAGCATACTATAGTTTCATCTAAAATAAAGCATACCTGTGTAAATAAAAATAGCTGGTTGGTTTTATCATAAAGACCCTTCATAATTTCCACACTGCTCTTTCTTTTCATAAGCTACAAGTTAATTTGAACCTTACTAATACCATATTCTTTATGGTTGTAAAAAATTTACGCCACTAAGTCAGATTTGTGGACGCTCATAACACATAGAGGTGATCTCAGATAGCCGAGCTAGCATTTATTACTCTAACATTATTATCCTTTTAATTATTATTTTTTGTAATAATATTACCGGAATTAATTACTTACTAAATATATGATTTATCGATGAAATTTTAACGTGAAAAAGATTGAAGCATTTTATTGATTCTGACGTTGCAAACATAGCGTTATCTAAACGTTCAGCTGATTTACTCTATCCACCTTACTTCATATTTATTCTTATTCCTCTGATATTAGATTAAACAAAATCCCATGCTATTAATGTAGGAAACACTAGAAATAAGATGCTGGCTCGAGTTAAATGAAAAATAATGCTCCCACGGGCACACGGTGGCTGTAACCCTAGAGGAAATTAAGCCTCGTGTGCCAGTTAAAAACGAGCACTTGTCCCGGATAAATGGTTTTATTCTGTACGAAAGATATGAGGCGAAGTAGATTAAAAAATTCTGAATTCACTCGGTCTAGTGTTTTCTACCTAGTTGAAATTGTGGCTTGAATGTTTTACGTACCTATCCTGTCTAACAAACTTGGTTTTGATTTTACTTTGATAATTGTTTCCGTCTTAAAGACAGGTAACTTACAAATTGTTTCTGTCTTAAATACTTAACATATTGGAGCAATGAGATGGGAACTGCAAAGATGATCATATTAAGCTCCAAAATATTTAACCAAATTATGTAACACCTTGATGAAGCAATTTCCTTAGGTTGTGGATGTTACTCTTTATAGCAGCTCAGATAATGTGATGGAAAAAGTTTTAGACAAAAAGAAGCTGCTTATAATAAGACTCCAAAGTGATGCTTTTATTATAAATGTCACAATGGAAATAGATCTAGAAAAAGTCCCCGAGAGCTTAAGCCGTGAACTGTAAAATTTCGTTAGCAACAGTGACTTTTATTCACCAGTTTAGGCCGGATTATTCCAGTTAAGCACCCCGGAAATATGCAGGATTTTCACGGCTTTGTTAGTCGGTGAGAGGTTGTCTCTGTGGGTGTTTGAATTTATGGCGTTTGCGTTTGTTGCTTTAAACAAACAGTGCAAGAATGTATTAGCTGGCTGTTTGGTCGCAGAAAATAGTATGAAGCTGAAATATACTGTTTTTGTGGTTGAATTTTATCTTTTTATGCAAGATTTTTAAACTATATTTTTGATTTAATGAGAAAGGATGGAAAATAAATTCCGCCTCTGCTCATATCAACCAACTAAGATGAACGTTGTAAAATTATACGTACAGGTAATGCCAGTCAAGGTTGAGCAAAGTTTATGGGTCAATAAAACCTACATCTATTAACTTATCCGACATGTGAGACGGAAAGCTTCTGTAATGCAAGGATTACAAAAGGTTACGGAGACAAAACACGAACTTTGTTGAAACAAGAGATTTACAAAAGGCGTGAAGAGTTTTTAACTCAAAAATATATCACACCATACAAAATGTTGAAACAGAAGGTTGTTCCGATGTATAATAGATTACTTAGGTGCCGTAGACAAACAAGAAACCCTTATAATTTCTACATGTCCTTCTGTATGTTAGCTTTCACTTGTAAACTAATCACTCCTATATTTGGGACAACAAAAATTATATAAAAAATATTACGTGTAATTTTTCAAATAAAAAAGCACATCGGTCTATGGTATATCTCTAATGCACTTGGTCGTTTATTTTTTCATATTTACGTCTTTGTAAATACTTTATGAGCCATGATGATCGTTAATCAAGCATCTATCTCTAATGATCTGGAATATAATAAATGTACTCATAAATTGCTACTACACGAATGAAATATTACCCAATAGGTATACTTTACCATTGGAAAAAACCACAATCGTTGTTACCATCATACTTTTATTTCTTTTTTCAAAAGTCAGTTATCTCAGAAGCGTCCTCTCATGGATCGCCCCTAAATTCTATTTAGATAACTTTCCAGGATAGTTTATAAACATTAGAGTATGTAAATGAGTCGCGAGTTTGAACCCGGTGGGTAATATTACATAACGAAACTTCGCAGGGAAAACTTGCTGGCCTCCTAAAATATCTTATGGAATGAGGAAGCGAAGACTGGTAACTTTAGCATACGTACAATGCATAAGAAATGTAATAACTATCCTCTAGGGGATTTCTTCAGTTTTCCAACTGTTTCCACCAAACTGTTCTGTGCTAAAGGGCTGGAATGCTGACAATTATATAAACATGATATGGTTGTAAATTTCCGCACGCCGCGATATCGTTTAATCACTCTTGTAATATGAGGTACTCACTCATACATTGATGTAAGTGAGTGTAGCAATGTTTGTTAACTCATTCAAATCAACAAACAAATGAAGATTCGGTATAAAAAAACAAAAACAAATAGAATACTAAATGGAAAATTCAACTCAACAACAATTTGTCATGCGGAGCTGTAGCAAAGCATCATATTTTCTATTTATCGCTTTAATGCAATAGGAAAAACATCTTAGGTAAATTATTTTTCTCTTAAAAATTACAATCGATAAGCAAGTTTCTGGATATTCTTCCGATACTTTTATTCCATATAGACAATATGATAAGCTTATGTTATTCAACGCTTCATTGTACAGCACAGCTACAATAGTAAAAATGTTAAATACACCCCCACAGGAAATTCTACCGACGGAAGTTAATGCGACGTAACTCGGTCGTGTTATAATTTATCTACCAAGATTTTTATTCAATTATTCAGTCACTTTGCATCCTGTTGACGGTAAGTTAATATTTCATAGTTTGCGACACTTCGTTGACTTAGCCGTTCATTTTACTGACTAAGTGAATTCTTTTGCGTGTTTATAAATGTGGAAGGTGAAAGTCTCTAACTTAATAATAACAAAAGGAATAAGTAATAAATAAAAGCAGAGACAAAAAGGTCTAGTGCTCTGCCATAGCTGTGGATAGGCATATTATCGCAGTATTATATGATCTGTGTTATCGCACAACCGCTGATATTCTGCACGCTGATATTTTTTCAGGAGTTCTTTCGGAGAATTTAAGTAAGGCTAACGAAATATTACTTTTTAGATCATGTCTGGAATAGACACAAAATAACTAGTAATGGAACACAAAAAATTAAAGCCTCGTTTTTACCATTCGGTACAAAATGAGATTTTTGTTGAAAGAATTCTAGCAAAACAAAAGAAAAACGGGTTAACTTATACAATACAAGTTTGTAAAAAGCGGCCTAATAAACCCGAAAATAGGTAAATACACCCAGTATTTATGTTTATTAGCCCGTGAAAGAAAACCGCTAAACAACTTACCTCATTTAGAAACTCAAACGACCCGTATCCAAACAGCTTGCCTAACAAGGTCGAACAAATTCAACGATACTAAATATTTGGAGGGAACTTTTTAAACAAATCGCTGTACTGGACATTTATAAGGTAACTGTCTAACCACCGTTAAAATTAAAAGCGAGCAGCGATAGAGTCGAAGAAGTACCTACTTTTTTTCGGTCGATAAACAAGCATATGGCCCGCTTGATGGTAAGCGGATAGCATAGCTTTATGGACGCTTGTGTTAGATATTGGGTTAAATCTGATAGTTAAATGCCTACTTGATAAATTCATTATTTGCAGTGGCAGCACTACTGAACTAAATGTTACTTCCGGTTGATCATTAATTTAAACTTCCGATGCAACTTGATATTATTTTTAAATTATAATTCTGATAACAATTAGATTAAAGTAATTGCAGAGTCATAAAGTGACTCCTAGGATAATTAATTGTTGATAAACACTTTTACTGTAAAGTAACGAGATGTGAATTGACTTCTGACGATTAATATTTCTATTGAACAATTTAATTGCTTTGACGAATCATATTATGATCATACCTATATTCGGTAATAGTTATTTCAATAATTAACAACTAGTACTATCATTTTTATTGATAATGGTTTACTAAAGTTATTATTAAGAGTAGTGACATTTGTTGATAAAATGTATTCACGTTGAGGTAATGCCATGTGTTTGGTTGAGACTTTTAGTTGTTGAATAAAGTATTATAAAATGGGCGGGTAGGTCTGGGCTTGGCAGTCGTCGTTTGTATTTGGAAGTGATTACTTATAGTGGTAATAATGTTAGTTAATGGTGATAATGTGAAATTACTGTCCGACGTCCGTCGATATAAAGATAAGTATATTTGATATTCTCAACTGTAAAGATTGATCATTTTATAATATTGTGTGTTTTGTGTCTTTGTTTTATACAGAGAATAACTCTGAATGTGTAGTGGCCGTACATAAGACCTTAATATTGAGTTTCTTACCGGTATCTTCTCAATATGGTCGGCCATCCGAACCGGTGGTAGTTTTGGGAGTAAATTCATAGTTTTGGCCATTGATATAATATTTGAATAAATACATTCTAAAGTCTGGCCTAAATGATTATTTATTATTCTGACCTAAACCCTTTAGTACTCAGATATAGTTAGGTATACCTGATTGGGAAATATGCTATATAATTAATTTAGTATTATCATCCTAACGTTTGAATTACGTAATCTGATTCTTATTGTCTATTATCTGAACTGATTACTTTGTTGATAATTATATTAGAAATATAAAGGAGTAAAATCAGTGTAAATATTGAAGTTCAGATTAGAAATCTAAAGGTGAATAAATGAAATACATTGAAGTGTAGTCTTGTGATTTATTAATTAATTCCTACCCTAAATTGCAACTTCAACCTGTTTCTACATTCAGTAATGTAGATCTTTTATAAACTAAACAAACTGTTTATATATAGCCAACTTGACACCTGATAGTAAATTGGTAGATATCTACTCTTTCCCAATGATGTTGAACCGCTTAACCTGACATCAGAAGTGGGATACGCTTAATCTGTGCCCTTATAAACTAACATTTTGACTTGTTTTTTCTAGACTGTCGAGTTTTGAATCTTGAAGTACATTGAACACTGGACCAGTTAAGATTGACGATAAGAGCCGCAAATCATGAAGCTGATTATTTGTACGACGACAGAACGTTGGATTCCCCTAGAAGCCTTAGACACCCTGTTTGAAAGAAGATCCATTGACGATAAGAGCAGCACATGAAGCTGATTATTTAGTCTGGTAGGGCCTTGCAAAGGCTTTATATTTTTATTCTAAGATCTTTTATCTCCGTAAACTGATGTCCCAAAAGTTGACAAGATTCACAAAACAACTTAAGTGTGTTACGTGAAAACTTAATTGATTAGTATGTGCGGAACAAGGTTCAGTGTAGTTAAATTGTAAGAATGTTTCAAATACTTATTAGTAATTATACCGATATAGGCATAGATATATTTTTGTCCATCCAGTTAAAAACCTTTACATATTTAACACTAAATTTTGAGGAACTTAGATTTTTGGTAGCCGCTGCGGGAAAGCTAATAGAACGTTCAAATAAATTTCATATCAATAATGTAAAGAACATGAAGAGGCTGACGAATTCTACCAACACACATAAGGTGTAGATATATTAAAAAATAGCTGTTCCCCGTAGTTTCATCCACGTTCCCGGGATAAAAAGTGGCCTATAGTACTCTGTATACCTAAAGTGGCTTCCTATCAGTTTTTAAATCAAGACTGGTATTTCCAGGGATTGTAAACAAACTACTGCTTTATTGTATAAATATGGATTGAATAACAAAAGCACATATAAATAATAACATTTTGTAGGATAACTTTAGATTTCACCAGAAATATTACAGGGAGCCGCATAAAACTTAAAAAAAAAAAAAAAAACAAATATCTAGTTTAGAACTGTTCGAATCAAATTAATAATGGTGTTATAATGGGGATATAGGTATTTCAAAATTGGTAAATAATTGAGCAAATTTCTTGTTTAAAAATTGAAGACTAGTCCTTTTTTACTAGTGTATTTTTTTTAAATATATTTTGATTATTTTTGCAAATTTTGGTGAGTTGTTATAAATTTAATTTAATTAAAAATGTCTTTGATAAAATTTCATTTCAATACATCCAGTACAAAGCTTATTGCGGATTTAGTGTTCTACCCTCCATATTAGTTTTATCATAGTACGGCATAATTCCTCGTCTCTATATAGCAATAAGGAAGGGAATGAAATAAATTTAGATATTTATTTCTACTAAGACTTACGACGACATTTTCGAATTAATATGGGATCGTATAATGTTCATTATTTTCGTGCGCTAACTAGAGAAAATCACTAACAGAGTCGAAAAGGATTCGGAATCCTAAGTGTTATATTTTATTATTGTTAATTCTGGAAATAATTAACATGGCTGTATATTTGAATTGCCTTGATTACCTGGTTTGAGTTGACTGAATTTGAGGATCATGTATCCGAAGGGTTTAAGAGTCCCGTTACTAGCAAATTCTTTATGAAATTATATTTTTGTAAAAAATATTACATAATAATTGAGCATAAATTATGAATAGCAAATAGATAAACATATTATTTTGTGAAATTTGGAATTGGTGAAACACTGTACGGGAAAATTTTAAATATTATTCTCACTGGCAAAACGTATCTAAGTAATTGTTACCCATAAAATTTCTTCATAAAAAAATCATTTTTAGCGAGTTGGAAATGGCTTTGACTTGTACATGTGCCAATTCCATAATTTAATTTTTTTCGGAATTTTTAATCATTGAGTAGTTCCTGTTTGATGTGGTGTAGTAGATTGAAACTAAATATTTGATTCACATAAAATAATTTGTTTGAAATATTAAAAAAAAGTTTGACATGCGGAAGGTTTGTTGTACACAATGTTTTTCGTAAGCTAAAAATATTAAACATAGCGCCTCGGATTATATAATGTACTCTTTGCATAGAATTGTCAGTGTGGCCGAACGGTAATAATTCATTTTGGCGTAGAATTTGATAAATAAGTACATAAAATAAAAACTAAATGCACCATATCGTAGGAGTATTCTATAATGTATTTCTCAAAAAATATGGATGTGTTGTTACAACAGAATCTCTTTTAATTAATTTAAATTTAATCTTGAGAGATTATTTCAACAGCAGATTTAAATTTTATGACCTTTCATAAACACCTTATTATAATGGTACATTACTTGAAATTTTTGGGATAATTCAATATTGCCATGGATTTAAGTTTTCCTGTAATGAAAGTATTATTTAATAATGATGCCAATGATTATTTTTTCCGAATATTAATCCTGTTCTATTAGTTCATTGAAAAATAATTTGATAGATTGTTTGCCACTGAAGTGTTGATAGATTGTTTTGGCACTGAAGAGTGTTGATAGATTGTTTTGGTACTGAAGAGTGTGGCATAAACTGCTGAAGTCTCCTGCTTTTTCTAGTCTTGACTCATGCGCAGCAGGTGGGGGGCTAGAAGCTACAAAGCGATAGGCCGTTGTTACTTTGTCTTGTAAAATGTGAATTGCAAGTCTGTAGCAATGCAATTAAAAAAAATATATATAAGTGAACTGCTGAAGTCTCTTGCTTTATTCTAAGTTCGTCTCATGTGCAGCAGGTGTGGGGCTAGAATATATTATCGACAAAGCAACAGGCCGTTGTTACTTTGTTTTGTATAAATGTGAATTACAAAAACGGTGGCAATGAACAAATGTTAACTATTTTTATTAACTTTTTGGATATGGAAATATTGTTTACTGACAAGAAACAAATAACTACAATGAAATTGAAAAGAAATTATATGGGATCGAACATAGAATGTAAACTGTCTCTTTATTTTAAGAATGGGTGTTCCTTAATCTATGCTGAGCTTTTGGTTGTACGACTATGCCTGTGGCAAGGCGAGTATTTAAATTTAATTAATCATATTTTAAATGTATCAGTTTCTATAGTGGTGACTGTGGCTATAAAAATAATAATAATAATAAAATGTATTTATTTCTCTACATAAAGGTATGCATAACAATGAACATTACAATTTTACAGCTATGGCACAGATGTATTACCTGTGGCTATACCTGTTGTTGTCTGTGATTGTGCCCATTTGCTGGAACTAAGTAATTATGATGTACTACTTTTCGTCTGGGGTTCGAAACGCAGAATTCATTAAATTTCATTGGTCAACCGATTTCGATGAAGTGATAAGTTAAATTTAATTATCTTGTAGATTCAAATGAGGTTTGTCAAGCATCTATTTTCCGTTTAAAAAAATCCATATAAGTCCTCCAACTATTTAAACATTTGTAAAAAAACTTCCCTTGTCAAGCGGCGTGAAATTTCGAATATTTCTTATTTACTGAAAATAGCATCAAACTCAGATTGCTCTGAATTGCTTGGGGAAATGGATTTGAACACTCCCACTAGATCGTATCAGAAATTTCCAATACTTAATGTCCATACACTTGTGAATTCTAATTATTGACACGATAGTGACAACTTTATCACTTTTATTGGGCAACACGATTTAGGCCTATTCTGCACAAGCAGCGTATCAGCGAGGCGAATACTTTTTCGAATAATACGGACTATTATCCGGAAAGTGTGCCGTGAATTGTATTTCTGTATTATTTGTCATTAAATGATCTAGTGTTGTATTTATATGTTAAGATATGTTATTGATAATTTCTATATAGGGTTAAACATGTTACATAAATGGCCACAGATATGGTTATTATACTGGCATATATCCAAGAAGACCAATTATTGGCTTCTTGATAACTATTTATATTTTAAGTTTATTATTATAATAGCTATTGGTTTTCCCACAAAAAAAAAGTTGGTGAAAATTTTGTTCAGTAAGTAGTTTTAAAGCTTTTGTTCTAATAGACACGTAAGAACGACGGCAATTTTCATGACCTTATTTTGTTTTCTGATCAGTTTTTGGTAAATATATTTTTATGTACAAACATACTGGTTCTACAGTTTTATCATATGTTTAGATAATTTGTATGTTTACATATTTTGTTTCTATGACTGTTCCAATGGCAGTACCTTTGACTATACTCGTTGCTATACCTGTAGTTGTATCTGTAATTAGACCGTGGCCTTGTTGTACTGTTGGTTGTATTAAAATTTAAGCCTATGGCTAGACCTGTGGGTTTCTTTGTGGTTGTGCCTGGACGCCAGGAATATAACTGGTGTCAATGTGATGTTAGTACTTCGAGGACGAAGTACATGTCAGTCTGGCCGTGTTAGATATTGGGTTAAATCTGATAGTTAAATGCCTACTTGATAAATTCATTATTTGCAGTGGCAGCACTACTGAACTAAATGTTACTTCCGGTTGATCATTAATTTAAACTTCCGATGCAACTTGATATTATTTTTAAATTATAATTCTGATAACAATTAGATTAAAGTAATTGCAGAGTCATAAAGTGACTCCTAGGATAATTAATTGTTGATAAACACTTTTACTGTAAAGTAACGAGATGTGAATTGACTTCTGACGATTAATATTTCTATTGAACAATTTAATTGCTTTGACGAATCATATTATGATCATACCTATATTCGGTAATAGTTATTTCAATAATTAACAACTAGTACTATAATTTTTATTGATAATGGTTTACTAAAGTTATTATTAAGAGTAGTGACATTTGTTGATAAAATGTATTCACGTTGTGATCATGCCCTGTGAGACTTTTAGTTGTTGAATAAAGTACTATAAAATGGGCGGGTAGGTCTGGGCTTGTCCAGTCGTCGTTTGTATTTGGAAGTGATTACTTATAGTGGTAATAATGTTAGTTAATGGTGATAATGTGAAATTACTGTCCGACGTCCGTCGATATAAAGATAAGTATATTTGATATTCTCAACTGTAAAGATTGATCATTTTATAATATTGTGTGTTTTGTGTATTTGTTTTATACAGAGAATAACTCTGAATGTGTAGTGGCCGTACATAAGACCTTAATATTGAGTTTCTTACCGGTATCTTCTCAATATGGTCGGCCATCCGAACCGGTGGTAGTTTTGGGAGTAAATTCATAGTTTTGGCCATTGATATAATATTTGAATAAATACATTCTAAAGTCTGGCCTAAATGATTATTTATTATTCTGACCTAAACCCTTTAGTACTCAGATATAGTTAGGTATACCTGATTGGGAAATATGCTATATAATTAATTTAGTATTATCATCCTAACGTTTGAATTACGTAATCTGATTCTTATTGTCTATTATCTGAACTGATTACTTTGTTGATAATTATATTAGAAATATAAAGGAGTAAAATCAGTGTAAATATTGAAGTTCAGATTAGAAATCTAAAGGTGAATAAATGAAATACATTGAAGTGTAGTCTTGTGATTTATTAATTAATTCCTACCCTAAATTGCAACTTCAACCTGTTTCTACATTCAGTAATGTAGATCTTTTATAAACTAAACAAACTGTTTATATATAGCCAACTTGACACCTGATAGTAAATTGGTAGATATCTACTCTTTCCCAATGATGTTGAACCGCTTAACCTGACACTTGCAACACAAGAGGCATCACTCCCGCATTACCGAATCTTCCCCCCTCCCCAAGCTCTGGGGACCTTACTCACGCGAAGCGCGTAGCGGGAGACAGGAGTCCAAGCTGAGTAGACCCCGTATGATGGATGGATGCCCTGGTGGTAATCTCGCGAGGGAATATAAAGTGTTCCGGCGGTGTCTTAATTCTAGATGTTCGTGTCGTTCAGAATGGTATCTGAAAAAAAAAAGACATTATTTTCTTATTATTTAAAACTTATCTTGCTTATATCAAATAATATTTGTAACTCGTGGCTCACAACCCATTTGAATTAGGTACCAAATACTTTTACTTGCAGATTACTCTTCAAAAAATGGTAACTATCTAGTAAAAAAGTTGTGAACAAATGCCCTGAGCCATTTATTACATTCATTAAACTTACTATAATGATCACAGCATTAATATTCGAATTTCTCCATTTTCGTTGTCTCTACCAAACAATAATATTTCCTTAACATAAGATATTAATTATTTTTGGTTTATTTAATATGAATATCAAGAGAAATTAATTCAAAATACAATATTAAACTAACAATCTAAAGATATCGATTAAATAAAATAAATTCAATGATAGAAGTGAAAGTACCAAAAACGAAAAAACAACTCGATCGTTTACACTGTAAAGATCACTGTAGTACTTTCAAGACAAATGATGTACAATATTTGCAGAAACATTCAAAATTCACGCCGTAAATCTAAGCTTTAGAGTGCATTTGGCAAAAGTAGTAACAATTAATCTGGACAAAACTGCGGACCGACCCAGCCTCTTGGAAAAGAGCCAACGTGAGCCTGCAGCGACACGCTGCATGGAATGGAAAAGTTGCCACAACATGCATAATATTGGCATATTCAAATCTATTTATATTAAACAATGTTTAAGAGTTATCACTTAAACATTTTCAATAATTGTTTATCATTATGCAAATATATAATAATAAAATGCTGTTTTCCTTAATTTAAATATGGTGGCATAGACTTAGGGGGCTAATAAGGAAGCTAACGCAATATTGCTAATGGAATTGATTTTTTCGAATTCTCGGCAGATCTTACGTAATTTCATATTTTTTTGGAAAAAAATACTCATTGATCCTTATTCTGTTGTTTACAATTAAACTAATTTTAGACTCTTTCTATTACAGAACATAAGACAAGGATGTAAGAAATTTAGTCCTGTCAAATTAATACAATGCTTGTTTTCAATATAAATTTAGTCGCCATCTATCGCGGTTACGTCTAAATACCCGCAAATGAATAGGTACGGCAAAGACTATTTTGACAGCTTTAAATATGTTCTATCCTTTTTCAATAATATTTGTATGAAAGAGATGTGGTGTGACTAAAATTAGTTTAGTGCAGTTTACAGAATTGGCACCACTATATATAATTAAAAGATTCGGAATTGATGAATTGCATAAGATCTGCTGTGTTGGAAAAAAATATTTCTTTTTTAGCCGCCCAGTGAGTTTCCTAAATCAAATCCCTAATTATCTTGGTACCTTAATTACACCAAATGCACACTGAGTTACTTCAGCTTTTGACAGAACAGCGTGACGGGTTGAGATTTAAATTAATTAAATTATTAAATGAATCTCACTAAATTTATTTGCAAAAAATTTCGTGCACGGATTTATTTCACTAATAAGCTCAACTTGCACATATTGTGCGCTGAAAGTTTACTAAAAGCATTGTTAGTGAAGCTTAAAAGTTGCAAATGCTTGGGTAAAGCGGCCAATAAGCTTTTCTGGTGAGGTTTTTATCTGAAGGAAGCTTTGCACTCGATGTGAAGCAAGGATAAAGTTTTGAAGAGTTCTTACTTTGTTGCAAGAAATCATTTCACGAAATTGAATTTATGTAACTATTTTGTAACATTATTGTTTTGATTGTTTTATTTGAGCCTTCATTCAGCTAATTTAAGTTTATTTTATGTATGGAAACTAAAGCAATATTGCTAATGGAATTTATTTTTTGAATTCGCAGCAGTTATTATACAATTCAACAATTCCGAATCTTTTAATGTTTTGAAATTCATATTCAAATTTTGAATTGTAAATAATTAGTGACTATTTTCCCAAAAAATATTGGAATTACGTAAGATCTGCCGAGAATTTGAAATATTCTATTTGCAATATTGTTTGAGCTTCCTTTTTAGCCCCCCAGATAAGCTATGCAAAATATTGAGATGCTAAATTAATTAATAAAATATTCTACATTGTACACCATATAAATTTAATAAAAATAGAAGAATATAATACGGACAGCGTTATCGCATGATTGAGTTTTAATTATTTGCCCATTATGTTATTAAATCAAATAATATACAGGTCGTTGTTTTGGTCAGCGACGAGCGACTCAGGGTCGATAATACAAATGATACTGGTACTAAAAAAAATATAAAAAAAATACTTTTTTTTTTTTTAATAATAAAAATTAAAAAAATTAAATTTTGAAAATCATGTAATAAGCTAAAGTGTAGACATAATACTCAACGGGAGTACGAGGGAGTAAAGGGGTGGGCCGATGGCGGTTTGCGCCTAGCTCTAGTCTGTGCACGTCCCTAGTAACCATAATTTGCGGTAATTTTATTTCAAATTGAATAAGGTATTTCTCAAGATTTTTACAGTATTTAATGGAATTAAGTCCATTTTTGGGGAATATATATTTTGTACTACCGCTCCTGGGTCGCTTGTCGCCGACCAAAACAACACCCTGTATATAAAATGCTTTTGTGGGTACGTAAATACGCAGTTTTCTCAATCACCACCAACCCCAATCAACTTCCCGTTGGGGTGGTAAATACCCCTTGGTCTCCAGGTGGTAGTAAGGGAGTTTGGTCGCGGTGGGTGGAAGGGGGTGGTTGTGGGTGGCGAAAATGTTAAAACATATATTGCTGTCCTTTTCTAACGCATGAGGACTTCTGAAAAGATCTCAAAATTTCTGGAATGGTCTAGAAAGTTCCAAAATGTGTAAAACGGTTATAATCGATCTGGAATATTCTAGAAAGTTCAACAAATATCTGGAATGATGTAGAAAATTCTAAAGTGAATGCAAACTATTATAATCGATATAGAATGTTTGAGAAAGTTCTATAAATTTTCTGGCTTCGTCTAGAAAGTTCCAAAATGTCCAAAACTGTTACTATCGAGTTAGGATGTTCAAGAACGTTCTAGAAATTTCCCGAATGATTTGGAAAGTTCCAAAATGAGTGCAATTTATTATGATTTATTTAAAATGTTCAAGAAGGTTCTAGAAATTTCTAGAACGATCTAGAAAGTTCCAAAATGAGTGAAATATTTAGAAAGTTCGAGAAAGTTCGAGAAAGTTCTAGAAAATAATAAAATTTCTAGAATAATCTAGAAAATTCTAAAATGACGCATGAGGACTTCTGAAAAGATCTCAAAATTTCTGATATGGTCTAGATAGTTCCAAAATGTGTAAATATCTGGAATGATCTAGAAAATTCTAGAATGAATTCAAACTATTATAATCGATATAGAATGTTTGAGAAAGTTCTAAAAATTTTCTGACTTCATCTAGAAAGTTCCAAAATGTCTAAAACTGTAATTATCGAGTTAGAATGTTCGAGAACGTTCTAGAATAGGTCCCGAATGATCTGGAAAGTTCTAAAATGAGTGCAATTTATGGTGGGTTTTTGCGTTAAAATATCAATATGGAAAACGAGGAGCCTCCCAGGATAAAGGTAAGGACTTACCAGGAACTCCTATGGCAATCCAATGATTATGAGCACCACCACTTCACAACAAATTTCACATGCGTTTCTATCTGTAGTGTATTTCGTACTGAATGTTGCGAGGCGCGCGTCTCGTTTTACTCGCACACACTCGTTTGGCGATGCGTCGCCGAAGTATGTAGAAGATTCCCGAAGCTCTTTTCTCGCTTTCACATATGATGTGGGAAAAGGAGAGGAATCGGGAAGTAGAGGCTCGTCATTGAAACTCAATATGAGTAGGTTTCTACTATAAATATTATTATAGGTATTTTGGCCTAAACATCCTCCGCCGCCTTGAGAATACGTAGTGTTCTCAAAAGAAAGAAAAAATAATTAATTATAAGAACTAATTACAGATTATAATAATTACAAAAGTACTGAATATAAGATGCGGTATGATTAATTTTTATTGTGAGGGTAATGGACATAACTTGACAATGGGTCTTTTGAATGATCCATTTGAAGTTTTTACTAAAGCGACGCGGATATTTCCATCCTTGCCAGGATAAACTTGTGATATTATGCCCAACGGCCAACGTAAAGGGGGAATATCATCTTGATGTATAAGAACCACAGTACCAATCTTAATGTTATTTTTATCAATGAGCCATTTCTGTCTAACTTGAAGATTATGTAAATATTCTATACGCCATCTTTTCCAATAGCTACACACCATCTGATCTAATAATTGTTTCCGACAACGTAAAGATATGGTTTCCTCGGACACATTCTGAAGCGGCAATGAAGTCAATGGTGAAGCCATTATAAAGTGAGCGGGAGTAAGAGGCTCCGGGTAGGGATCCTCAGATAAAATGCAAAGCGGTCTAGAATTTAAGACTGTTTCAATTTGGGTAAGAACAGTGAGGAGCTCTTCATATGTGAGGAGCTGCGAACCGATAACACGGTATAAATGAGTTTTAATCGATTTTATATTAGATTCCCACAATCCTCCGAAATGTGGGGCGCGGGGTGGAATCATTTTCCATTCAATGCGGTACTGATCGGTAAGTAGTTCTTGTAACTGAGCTTTAGCTCCGACAAAGTTAGTTCCGTTATCGGAGTAAAGAAAAGAAACAGGTCCTCGACGGGAAATGAATCGCTTAAAAGCGGAAATAAAAGTATCTGATGACACATCAGTTGCCAATTCGATGTGTACAGCTTTGGTTACTAAGCATATAAACAAACAAATATATGCCTTTTGGCTCTTTTGACCTCTGCGTCTACATAATGTTACTTTAATGGGTCCAGCATAGTCAACGCCCGTATGCACAAACGCTTTGGTCTCCTGAACGCGGCAAGAGGGTAAATCAGCCATTTTTGGGCTGAGAAATGAAGGGGAATTTTTAAAACAAAAGTTACATGAATGTACTCTGTGTCTAATGACACTTCTAGCGGACAGTATCCAATATTTCTGGCGCAACAGTGAGCTCAGAAGATTGGCACCAGTATGGCAATGAGCACGGTGAAAATAGTCTATAATAAGATGAGTAACGTGGTCATGTTTAGGTAAAAGAGCGGGATGCTGAGCTTCATACGGAAGATTTACATTTGAAAGTCTACCTCCAATTCTAATAATTTTATCTTGATCTATAAAGAGGTCAAGTTTTTTAAGAGGGGAAGATAATTTAACTTTTTGAATATTATTAAATAAATTTTGAAAATGAACTTGTTGTACAGAGCGTATTAAATATACTTCAGCTTTATTTAGCTCAGAAGCTGTGATGCGGCTGTGACCTTGATCACGAGAAATTATGCGAGAAAATCTAAGTATGTATACTATTATGCGTAATATTTTATTCCATGATGAATATTTCAGAGCAAGCTCGTAAATTAAATTAGGCTCAACAGAAGCGGACGCGGTACAAGTAACAAGCGTTTTACTATTAAATTCAGGTAGGTCCTCACAGCATTCGGGACTAAATGGAGTGATAGGCCATTCTGAAACTGGATCTTTTAACCATTTCGGGCCGTGCCACCATAAGTGATGTGACACTAGCTGCTCAGGTAAAATACCTCTAGAGAGACAGTCGCTAGGATTTTCTATACCACTAACGTGGTAGAAATGTTTTGGGTCAAGATTTTCTTGACATTTAGCAATGCGGTTACTAACGAAAACATTCCATCTATGTGGAGATGAATGTATCCATGACAGAGTAATTTTAGAATCGGAGAATGCGAATATATTATCAATAGCGGTTCGAGCACTATAAGTCTCATTATAACTAGCGCGTAGCTGTGGATCGCGTAGCTTGGTACGCTCCAAAGCAAGTAAACGGCGGTGAGCAACGGAACGGGAATCACCTAACACGTCAGGATCCTCACGAAAAGGTAACGCGGTGCAATATCTGCCTGCGGAGTCCCGTGAGAAGTTACGAGAGAACAGCTGTTCACACTCCTTTTCGGCCGAGCTCATAAATTTTTGCGCGGGAATTTCTTCGAGCTCCCAAAACTTAAGTAGGGAATCATCTAAAGAAATAGTAAGGTCATTGGGACCAGAAATGAAAAAAGTCGCGGTATTAAAATAAGTGGATGCATTTTTATTAATATTAGAGTTAGCGGGAACGTCGCCCATAAGAATATAACCGAACACGGTTTCAAGGGCAGAAGGAGCGGGAGGTGCAATAATTTTTTGACCTAATAATAAAAATGGGAACAATTGTGCCCCGAGAACTACTTCGACCTCTCCGGGGATGTGCCACAGAGGGTCAGCGAGCGGTAAGTTACCTAAATGTTGCACTATAGAAGTCTCAACATATTCAGTCGGTAACCTGTCAGTAATGCAATCAACGACAAGAGCGGTAATATTATAAAAATATTTTTTATTTTTCGCGGTTATTTTAAGTTGAACGTAGCCGTGAATAGGACGCGAAGTGGATCCTACACCTTTATAAAAGAATTGCTAAGCGGTATTATATTTAAATTTAGTTGTTTACAACAGGCAGTTGTAATTATGTTGTTTTGAGACGCGTTATCTATTAAACATCTAACTGAAATATATTTATTGTCCTTATTAGACGCATAAACTTGAGCGGTTGATAAAAGTACAGTAGTATGGGAAGGATTTAATTTATTAAAAGAATCGCGTTCGTTATCATTATTCTTATCAACTCGCGCTCGGGTGCATAGCGACACCGGTTGCGGAGCGTCCGTAGCGTTAGAAGGAGACGCGGTCGGATGCGCGGGCGAGGCTGCGCACGGGAGCGGTCGCGGCGCGGCGCTGGCGGCGGCGGACGGCTGCGCGCAAAGCTGCGCGATGCGGTTATCGCTATTATCAAGACGCGCCGAGTGAGAGGGACGCGAGTCGGAAACTATTTGTTGCGATTGTGAATTACTATCCAAATGCAAAAGAGAATGATGGTGTTTATTACAAGTTTTACAACTATACGACGACTTACACTGAGAAGCAGTATGCGTAAGGCTGAGGCAGTTTACACAGCCTTTTTTAGATTTAACAAAATCTAAACGATCTTTAGTATTAAGTGCTTTAAAAGAGGAACAATAAAAAATCTGATAGTGATCAGATTTATTACAAAATAAGCAAGTGCTTTTATTATTATTATCGCGTGCAAGGAAAGCATGGTGGACTGTGTTTGAATTACGCGGTTGAGACCGATAAGCGGGCGGATTATTAAGGTTGCTACCGACTGGGGCGGTTCGCGCGGAGCCAGCAATTGGCGTAGAAGTGCGGTCTAATATTTTTACTTGCGATTTAATAAAATCAACAAAATCCTTATAAGAAGGAATTTCTTTATTCCTCATAAACATTTCAAAGGAAATAGCGGTTGCGGGATCTAACTTCTTTAAAGCTAAAGAAAGTAAGATAAAATCTTTCATATCTTCAATACCTAACTGTTCCAAAGCAGATACAGAAGCGTGGAAAGTTTCAATGAACGTATTTAAAGACGCGGAATTATTTAATGCGGGTTTAATATTGAATAAATTAGACATGTAGTGTGAGCCTAATGCTCTTTTATCTTGATATTTTTGAACTAAGCTGTCCCAAATAGAATTATAATTATCACCGGACGGTATAATACCTGCCGTGATTTTTAAAGCATTTCCTGTTAATTTACCTACAAGATATTGTACTCTTTGAGAATTCGAAAGATCAGGATTTGAATGTATATTAGATTTAAAAGATTCAAAGAAGACGGGCCAATTTTCTATTTTTCCATCAAATGACGGAATTTGAATTGGTGGTAGTTTGATACGACCTTTATATTGGGACGGAATAGTATTCTGCGCAGACACATTCGACGTAGTATTTGTCTTACTGACGATAAGAGAACGAACCCTTTCTATTCGGGTGTACACTGTATCAAAGGAAATCATTTTTTTATAATCAATCTTATATTCTGGATCAAGTTGCATATTTAACGCGTTAATTGTATCTAAATTGGCACTAAATTCATGACGAATTGTACTAATAATTTCAGTGTCTGCCATGAATGTCTCTGAGGAACGAAGGTCTGCACTCGCGGATGTGGAAACATTCTTAGAAGAATCATATAAGAACGATAATTGTTCAAAAATAGCTTCATTTTTAGCTTCCAATATTTTAATTTTAGTTTCAATAGCTTCCATTGTGAAAGATTGCGTAATAATAAATTGCAAAATTACCTAATTAAAGTAAAATGACGTAGGTAAGTAGGTAGGTATATCCAACAGTTTAGGCACCTACCTATATAGGTATGAAAGTTTATTTAAAGTCGACAGACAAGGCTCATAGAATGCAATTATATGCGTAGTAATAGTACAAATAGTAAGTACGTATTGCGGTTATTAGTACACCATATGATTTCGTATAATAAGATACGAATCGGTACCTATAAAATCTAAGTCCTAAAAATATGGAGGAGCGGCGGCGGTATTGAATACCTAACTACTTTTTATCACGATTGGCGTGGTAAAAATGGCGGGAGTACGAAATATCGTATTTATATAGTCTAAAACCTATTTATGAGGTATAAGACTTGCGTATTATGAGGTATATACCTATTTAGAGGCATAAAACCTATAGAAAGCGGGAAATTATACGTGATTTGATATGAAATTAAATTACTGTAATGGCTGACTCAAAATGAATCCGCTCGAAGGCGTACCAGAAAAAATGGTGGGTTTTCGCGTTAAAATATCAATATGGAAAACGAGGAGCCTCCCAGGATAAAGGTAAGGACTTACCAGGAACTCCTATGGCAATCCAATGATTATGAGCACCACCACTTCACAACAAATTTCACATGCGTTTCTATCTGTAGTGTATTTCGTACTGAATGTTGCGAGGCGCGCGTCTCGTTTTACTCGCACACACTCGTTTGGCGATGCGTCGCCGAAGTATGTAGAAGATTCCCGAAGCTCTTTTCTCGCTTTCACATATGATGTGGGAAAAGGAGAGGAATCGGGAAGTAGAGGCTCGTCATTGAAACTCAATATGAGTAGGTTTCTACTATAAATATTATTATAGGTATTTTGGCCTAAACAATTTATTTTGATCGATTTAGAATGATCGAGAAAGTTCTAGAAATTTTCCGAATGATCTGGAAAGTTCCAAAATGAGTGGAATTGATTATGATCGATTTAGAATGTTCTAGAAAGAACATCCAAAATGAGTGCAATTTATTATAAACGATTTAAAATGTTCGAGAAAGTTCTAAATATTTCTAGAATGATCTAGAAAATTCAAAAATGGGTGCAATTTATTATAAGCGATTTAAAATGTTCGAGAAAGTTCTAAATTCTTTTGGATTGATCTGGAAAGTTTTATAATGTGTACGAGTTTTATTATTGATCTAACTAAAAGAACCAAATCGAAATCGAAAATCTATTATATCTGTTAAAAAATGTATCCATATATATATTTTATACCTAACTAACTACCTAAACATGCGATGTATTTTAACCCGAGCAACGCCGGGTTTCGCTGCTAGTTAACCTCTAAAATAAAAATAAAATTGACCTGTCTGTTTGTAATTTCAAAATAACAGCATTTTACTGTTATAAGGAACAACATATGCTACTTTAATTGTAGAAAAATAATTAGGGTTCCGCGCAAAAAATACCTTACAGTAGTACCCAACTAATATGGCTTACTGATTTATCTGCGCAGAAGATACATTTTCAATGCGCGGAACAGCTATTGGTCGGCAGCTGCCGCCATGTTAGCGCGCGCCGTGCGGAGGGGCGTGACTTGGGAGTGAGATGGTACTAACAGCTGCAGTGTATGATATGTGATGAACCTTATAGTAGTGATCAAAGGTTGATTGTAAGTTTTAAGCATTCTTTCGTTAATCTTCGGGGCCATACTTTCTTTTCTGTGCGAACAAAGATTCACGACGCACCATATCAGTTGGGTACTACTGTACGCGGTTGATACCGAAGTGGTTAGCTAGTTACAAATAAAATAACTATTTAAGAGCCATGTGTGAACCAAATGCTCCGTATTTGAAATGCTGTCTAGACTTGAGGCTTGAAGATAAAACCTACAGAAGATTTATTGTAGTAACCACACCAGGTGGCTTTTAACTGCGACTTTTAAATGTATATATTAACTGGCGGTTGCCCCGTAGTTTTCCCTTCGGAGGAGTTGAATAGCATAGAAGGAATTTACTCCCTAAGCGTCAGATTTCAATATTTTATGGATTTTTACGATATTTTTATAAGTAACAATAAAATAATGTATTACGAATAAAAATGTGTAAAATAAGCTTAAAAGGCTTTTTTTAGAAGTAAAATGCCTAACATTTGCCCATTTTCTCGAAAACGATAAATTACTGATAAAGCAAGTTCATTAACTTTGCCTAACTTTTAATTAAACATGTCAAACATGGCTGACTTGAATGGAGAACCTTCAATAAATATTTCCATAAAAATATTGTTCTTTTGTATTCTCATTTTTCCGGTACTGGTTTTCCTCATTACTTGCGAAAAGTTAAATAATGTTATACACGAAATTTTATGAAAGTAATACTTGGCAGTGTGTAAAATATGGATCCTAAAAATGAATGTCACTTTTACAGCCATTTTAAAAACGTTTTTAGAGGCAAAAACATATCTCAATATTTTTATGATTTCACAAAATGTAAAGTACCTACAATACGATCGTAGAAAGTATTAAATAAAATCGCAATTTTCCTGTTTATTGCAGCTTTTGATGCTAAAAACATAATTTTACCATGTGTGGTTAAATCCCCGTATAGCTTCGTAAATATCTTCGGTTTTTAAAAGGAAATTCTGCATGATATTTTGTTTTTGGTTTCTACAAAAGAATTTTTATAAAAGAGGTGTTGAACTCATGAAATTTTATGTAAGATACTTTGCAGCGTTTCTTTAAGAATCTAACACTGAAGTAAATAAATATTTTCGCAATTTTCTCTGATTTTTTTTTTAAAGTAAAAACTTTTTAATGTAGACTGAAATTGCCAAACTGGCAGATTATAATCGACTGCCCTGTTCCGATGCCTGAATAAATGATAGGAAGAATAAAACATAGAGTTCCTCCAAGTGGCCTAACAGCTCGGCCTTTTGGCTTGAATTATTGAAAACTACTGTGGTCACAGGATGAATAATGCATGCAGTCCAGTTTTCGGAACTTTGCCAGAGCTTAAACACACTTCAGAATGCTACATTCATCGCTATGCTGTGATTTAAATCATTTTATAAGAGCGAATGGTGAATTTTTTGGGTAATCTTTGAAAAATGTGAGTTATCACTCATATATTCGTAGTGGAAGTGGAAGAAAACCTGCAAAACTAAAAAATCTTGAAACAAACTCTTTATAATCTTTTTCGCGTTTAAACGGTTTCGCTACTACAATAACTATTGTATAACAGAAAAGTAATGAACAGTGAATATTTTTTCACCTTACGCGCATGTAACGGTAGAAAAACGACCAAGCCACATATTTTTACTAAGTTGTAGTGTTTTTGAAGTTCGGGCTTGTAGAGTTAGGGCGTGTAGAGTTATAAGCTTGGCTCTACATAAGATCTGATAAGTTTTTGACGGTGCGAGCCATATGATCTTGGGAATATTTTACATGAAAATGTTTTTGGTGGGATAATTTATTTAAAAATATCTATCGTTAATTTGATTTTACATTACATTACATTATTTACATTTTCGAGGTTATATTAGACGGTTTAGAGCAAAAGCGTTTTAAGATACTCCGACTCTTTTTTATGGTATGACGTTAGAAAGTGACGGATATATTTAAAACCTGGGTTTTACTAGACATGTCATTAAGATTTTATATCTTGGGCGTTTCTTCCTGATATTTATTTAAACTGGAAAGATAGTAGTGAATCATAACAGATGTGTTACATAGTATATAAATAAATAACTAGTAATCAACCTCCACAGATTGCAGAGCAAACAAACTGAGTCACGACCACTGCATTGATTAAAATAAATATATAATCGATGGGTGGAGATCTTAATCCAAAGCCGTGGTTCCCTCACACGTTTCAGTTAACGTTTAATCTAGAATTAAGCTGGGTCTAGGATATTTTTTCAGGGAACAATACTACTTTGTTAGACCTAAACTATCACCGTGGTAAACTAAACGGTTTGGTTATTTTGGGTAAAATCATAGACGAATAAGAATAAGTTATTTTTTTTTAATCTAAGCTATGATTTAAATATATTTGGGAAAGTTGTACAAGTTATGTATCGAGTGACTAATGTTTAGTGAAATTTTAACAATTTATTCGTAGGCTTGATTGACCTTGGTGTTGTAAATGTGATCAAAGGGACCTTCTTGGGTTTTCCCCAGCGAAAACTTAATGTTTGCAGCTACCAACATAATATTAAAGTCAGCAAGTTCAAATTTGTTAAATCATCTATGAATGGGACGTGGTTTGAAATGAACACAGTATGTGAACAATCGGCCCAAAATGTTTCGTATTGAAAATAGGCACAGATTACAGAACTCGCAGTATAAGCATTTACTTACTGTGGCCCGATTATCGTAATACCAAACGATCCAAATGTCGCTAGAGTTTAGGAATCGTCCAACTAAACATATTCGCATCGTATTCCCGTGCTACTTCAATGGGACGATAACTCACTAGGATTGAAACTCAACGACAAGCAAGCAATTACCTAACTAAACATGTGGGCAAAAAAAAATTGCCATATTAATCCTAATTGATTTACCAATTAACATTTATTGAGATTTTTTTTATTAAATCGTTACTTTTTCGATTAACGAGTTCTATTTAATTACCGGAATACGCTTGCAACGACACGTTACTCGAACTTCGATAGGATCGTTCTTCAACCGTGCATGTGTTACGAGAATACGAAAAGCAGTTTCGATTGCAATTCAATTGTAAAATCGTTTAGAATTCGTTGACGTTTTGTTACGAGAATCAGGCTACAGTTCTCTATGTCAATACTGTACTACTGTACTGTACTGTATCATGATAAGTAAGTGATGTGGCTGAAAGTGGTTAACACATAAAGCCTAGGAACTAGCTCTCAAACGCCTGAACACGCCATCGCTTATTGCCGTATTGAAGCTACTTGATATTACGATGGTCCTAATAATCCACTTGCTGCCGACTATTCTAAGTATTCCTTATTTTAATTTATTCAGTTGATTACTTTCAAGCCGTACGTCATACAGCAGAAGTATTACTTTGGTAAACATCCCTGCACATACCTGGTGCGCAGGCTGCGGACCAGCGCCAACACCGTTCTGGCAATGATAGCCGACAGGCTTAACTGCCCATATATTCATCGTTACTGTAACCTACATGTCCCATATCAGCTTTAGAGTACCTAATTAGGTCCTAACAATCAGACTATAATATGTGTACCCAATATATTTGATGAAGATAAAACCCATATTGAAATTATGATTTGTATATTCTTTTTTTCAAGAGAAACGGGTCTGTCCGCGGCAGTGTTAGAGTGGCGATATGCACGAGTGTGTAATTGGCTATACATACTCAAAAACGTTTTTAGGTACTTAGCTATTAGTAGAAGATCCCAGTGCCGCCAGACATTACTTATTTTCTGACGGACAAAATTTATAGTAGAAATGAGTAGTGTTAGTAGGTACTTTAAACGTATGAATTTTCAGGTACCGGGCTTGAAAAGTATATTATGTACATTACGTACTTTTCTTAAAATCTGAAAGCAGATTTTTATATATGATACACAGGGAACTATTTCAATACTTTTTAAAAGCAGCCAGACCAATCGTAGTAGCCAAACACCTCCTAAACACAATTAAAATGACGCTAGATTATGAGCGCGAGGGCATTATTATAATGCAAATAAGACGATAATTGGCATTTATGGTCCATATAAAAATAGGTAGACGTCAGATGATAATCAGTCGGCTGACAGAACAAGTTAGCTGGTATCCATACGTTGAAGTACGCACTAATACAAATCAATTCTATATATTTCGTCCGTCAGAAAATAAGGAAGATATGGCGGCCCAGGGATCTCGGTCTATATGATATTCACCTAGATAATACGTATGAAAAAAACATACGGATTACTAAAGCCATACCTACTATGAGAGTTGTGAATCATCATCAGTCAATGTGCGTATAAGTAAATATGATGTTGATTTACTGCATCCGTAAATTTACTATCACAGTTGCGTATTGTCCTCACGTACGCATCAGTCTGAGGAAGACCTTCAACGAAACATGGGATGAAATATAAATTCTTATTACCCAAGTAACGTTACTTATTTATTCCCGAAATTCAGTGGGAATTCCTTTTGCTACGCAATAGTTTTAGCCAGAAGTTCTTGAGGTCAATATGAATTTGGTCTAAGTCACGTTTAAGCCCGAGGGATCACTTTGAACGAAAAGCTGATATTTGTCGAATTAATACCTAAGTCAATTGCAAAAGAATGACAGTATTACCCAACTAATATGGCTTACCAATATACCTGCGCAGAAGATACATTTTCAAAGCGCGGGAAACGCTATTGGTCGGCAGCTGCCGCCATATTAGCGCGCGCCGTGCGGAGGGGCGTGACTTGCGAGTGAGATGGAACTAGCAGCTGCAGTGTATTATGAACCTTATAGTAGTGCTATAAGGTTGATTGCTAAAAGTTTTAAGCATTATTTCGTTAATAGGGGCAATTCTGCGCGAACGAAGATTCACGACGCGCCTTATCAGTTGGGTACTACTGTACTATTCTATATAATAAATATTGATCTCCCAGAAAAATAAAAGATCCTTGGGAATTTGGGTCAAACTACGTGACAAAAGCAGAAGTTTAAGTATTCAATAAAGGGAAAATTCTGAAAAGTTATCAGGAATATTAATACAGACCTGAAACTGATAATGGTGTTAAAACCAATAGCCATGACAATAGGCAGATTTTTTCAACAGCTTGTGAAAATAAAATGGATTTGTAACTAAGCGCAAATGGATTCGGAATGTTTCAAAAGAGAATTCTCTTTGAAACGTAATCACAAAGTCATTTTGGACGTTTCTCAGATATCGCGTTGCAATTACGAATTTACGTGAGGGAAATTTCGTCTCTTATTTCACTTCAAAGGCTGCAAACATTTTTTTATATTTCTCATTTTTGTATCTTTCGCTTTATTATTTGTTCTAATGGGCCTAATTGTTCATTAGGATTTGGGTAAAATGTTTATGTTATTATTCATGAGATAGAACCTCTTATTTATTTTGTTATCTTAAATTTAAACGATCAGAAGATTTTAGACATCTTCAGTTATTACACGACTACCCTAAAAAGGAGTGTAATGTTCAGGATTCAGCAATTTATGTGAGTTTCTTTATTCCACCATAACTTTTAAAGGCCGCAACAGATTTGGATGTATGTGGTATCGTTAGAATCCTTACATCATCTCGAGTGGCACTGGCATTACTTTTTTTACTTATAAGTAACTTTTTTGACTTAAAATATAAAAAAACGACTGTGTGGATTTATATTTTTTTGAGTTAGAATATTAATAGAGCGACTTTACTAGATTACGGTCCGTGAGCACCAGTATGGTCCAATATGTCCATATCCGCTTAAGGGGGGGTCTAAGCTCAAATGCACAAAAATGGGTTTCTTTGAGAGTCGAGTATGACGTAACGCAATGAAAATACCTAACACAAAAAATAATGTGGACAGAAGAGGGTTTTGAGAAAAATGTTAACCGAATAGAATATTAAAAAGTGCTTTGATATTCCCAATAAAAAATTCGTAAGTTACGTCTAAAAAAATCTTTCGCGTCGAAATTCGCCGTATTTTCAGCGATGACAACAATTTTATTTTTAAGAATATATAAGATACAGAGTTATATTAGAATGTTAACCGGACACTTATCCAATTTAATGTATATATTCTGTATAATCTAAAGAAAACCCGTAAATAATAGTCCATTTCATAGAGTCGACACATTTATGATTTACCATTTTCAACCTTATTCCAGTGAAGAACGAGTGCTGTCAAAATCGTAGTCAGTCCGCGCCTTAATTATAAGGTAATATAATAATTACATTTATTATCACTTTAAAATCTTGATTGATGAAAAATTATAATTGATGTTATCTTCGAAACTATGTATTTTTTGGAAGAATTGTTTTAGGACGTTTGTTACTTATTTATACATATAATAAGAGTTATGGGACATCAAAAAAGACAGGTTGTATATGTATGTATGTGTGTGTTTGAATTTAATGTATTTAGGTACAAGGTCCTAATATTAAATTCATTTATTAAAGTAACGCTGGAGTTACGACCTCAACTGAGATATTGACCACAAATCTATATTATTGAACCCTTAAGGGAAAGCAACATCGAATAAATTATTTATGATGCCTCAGATTCGAATAAAATTCGTGTGACGTCGCTTTGAATTGGATTACTTCTGGTTCTGGTGACATATAGGATGAATTATAATTTACACTATAAGTAGGTAGGTACAGTAGTACCCAACTGATAAGGCGTGTCGTGAATCTTCGTTCGCACAGAAAAGAAAGTATGGCCGCGAAGATTAACGAAAGAATGCTTAAAACTTACAATCAACCTTAGATAACTACTATAAGGTTCATAATACACTGCAACTGTTAGTTCGGTCTCACTCGCAAGTCACGCCCCTTCGCACACATGGCGGCAGCTGCCGACCAATAGCGGTTCCCGCGCTTTCAAAATGTATCTTCTGTGCAGGTACATCGGTAAGTCATATCAGTTGGGTACTACTGTACTCGTATGAATTTTTGATATAAAATAGTAAAATTTTGTAATCTCACGTATCTGTAGTTTAAAAGATAAATGATACGAATAAATAACACGCTCGCCGACCCTGCAAAATCAATGCTAGGCTTAATATCCACTGACCTATTATATGTTATGTTTTTCATTTCACAATAAATATTTAAATACCTGCATTTTTACACAATCGGCCACTCATAAAACACAATTTAACTCTACATTTTCTTAATTCATTAATTAAATGGTCACGTAAATAACGTCTCCTGTCAATGTCAAAAAATATGACATTATTTACGTTACCATATAATTAATGAATTAAGAAAATTGTTAGTCAATGCTATTTATTTTGAAGCATCAATATATGCATGTATTAATAAATATAGTTATAAAATTATTCCGACTTACACTAATCCTTTTCACCAAAGATATTGCATTGAAAACGCCGTTTTTATACCCTTAACACCGTTTACGACACCCTAAAAGATTTGGGGATACTCGCGTGGGTCCCAAGTGTGTGACTGAAGTCAGATTAACGTTAAATACCGCTATTAAACCGATTTATGAACGCCTATTTATCACCATAGATATATTTATTATTGTTTTGACGACTTAGAGTTGAAATTAGTGAATTTATCGCTGATATTATGACGAAATCTCGGTTTATATTGAACTTCTTGAAGTATTTTTGAGAGAGGTAGAGCGTAGCGTTCATTCGCTCAAAGAGCAGCTCGACTGGGGAAGTACCTCCACCTTACAAAATACCGCAGCCAAATAACTTTAAGTTGTGTTCCTGCGCGTGAGTAAGGTCGCCAGAGCTCATAGGGGAGGGGGGAAAGGTCGGTAACGCGTGAGCGATGCTTCTTGGTTTGCAAGCGTCCATATGGCTACGGTAACCGCTTACCATCAGGCGGCCGTATACTTGTTTACCGATTTAGTAGTATAAAAAATAAAATAAAAAACCAGCCAAATATTTCACATCAGCGAATGCATTAGTTGAAATTGAAAAAGTGATTCGATCAGTACGAATAGAGATATATGCTCATCAGCAAACTGAATATAGTTGAGATTGATATTGCTTACCACCAGTTCACATCTCTCACTCACATGTTATTCTTGGTCTATTATTCAAAATAGAAGTGAGTAAACTGAACAAAAATCTTTATGTTGTTTCATGTTTTTCATATGAAAAAGTGCATATTCTAAATATGCTACGCATTCAACAATCCGATTCCACCAAGTCTCAACGGATATATTTCTAAAACTTTCAGGTAGATTTAAAACAAGAACAATATGGAAAGGATTTAAATACCTATTCGAAGTTCCTCACTAACTGCGGTGGTAAGGCACCGCGCAGCCGATAACAGGAAAACTTGCCCCTCTATTGACTGTGTGAACACGGCCCAAGAATCTTCAACTGCTCCAACTTTCCAAGTGGGATTACTAGAAAAAGTTCCAGAGATAAATGCGTCTGGAAATGACTGCGCTCCATTGAGCTTGAGATGCCTCATTTTTGTTCACGCACCGATGCTCACGGAGAAATGATTCGCTTCACACTTCATACAGAATGTACAGTCAACATTAAAAAGTTTAACTTTCCATTTTAATTTTAAGACAAGATAATCTCTGAACATTTTCGATTTATCGTTTGTCAAAATAAATACATTGATCGATGCACATACAAAACGTTTACTTGCCACAAGTGAAGGTTCTTAAGAGGGGTTCCTAGCTGCGAGGAATATGAAAAAATATTTATTTGAAGAAACTATTGCCATCGCGCTATGCCACTATACTATGCGCTATGTGCGATAGAGACATCTGCAGCTCAGACCGATTTATTCACAAAAAAAATTACGAAATCGACGTTTCGTTTTTCCCATTTTCCTCCTCGAAAACTGAGCCGATTCAATTAATTTTTTTACATTAAAATTGTAAGTAAGGGGTTATCTAGGTCCTTATTACTTTCTTTTATGTTAAAATCTTTTCGAATTTGTCTGATAGTCCTTTTAATCACGGCGGAAAAATAGGGCATTTATTGTAATTTTTGGAGGGCCATAATTTCTTTAATAATTAATTGCTGAAAAAAAGGAAGTAACAGGGACGCGTCCAAAACAGAACTTGATTATATGAAAAAAAAATTATGACTTGAGGCATTATTCAGGAAGAAAACGGGGGAATACATTTGTATGGAATAATCGCAGCCCTCCTCCCGTCTTAAATACTTTTCTAAATTATTTTCTTTTCTATTAATATCAATAAAAAAGGACCAAGATTATAGTCATAATAAATAATACATAAACCTAAGCAACGATTTAGATAAATAAGGTACATAGTAACGAATAGATGCAATAAAATATTACATTTACGACCGCATTACCCGATATAACATTGCCTTATCTAGACGATTCGACTCCACAATAAAGTTTAACGCTTAACAAGGCTATTGTAATACAATGGGAAATAGCTACCCTTTACGTGTTAAAAGTGATAAGATAAATAAAAACATATCTGGGGTACGTTTGCCAGGAAATTGTGAGGTTTGTTTCCTTTTTATAAAGCAAATGCAAACATCCGTGCTTCGGAAGGCACGTAAAGCCGTTGGTCCCGGTTATCACTTAATTGTGATAGTCGTTAAGCTAGTTGGATGCCTCCTAGGCGGCTTGAAAAACTCCACCGATCCGCAGTGGGCACGCGTGGTGGAGTATTGCCCATTCCCTTTCACCTTCATTTGTGAAAGGAGGCCTGTGCTCAGCAGTGGGACATTATAGGCTGATGATGATGATGATGATGAAACATTTTGATTGTGATATTTTTTTATTGCTCTTGTCTATCTTCTATCGCAAAATTTTATTCTGTATAAGTATTATTGAGCAATGAAGACGATGCTTAGATTATTGGACGAAAACGATCTCTGACAATATTGCATAAAGTTCGCTTGTGTCAAGAATTCCAATAAAAAATACAGTACCTACAAAAGGCAAGTTTACTTTGTTCTAGTTAGCAATAGTTGCAGAGAATGCAATGTCCCGTGAAATTGCACTGCGCTCGGCCTTTGAAAACTCCTAACTACAATATATGGATGGATCTTGTCTTTTTAAATGACTAGTATAATAATTTGAGTTGGAAATTGAACTGAGGAGAACTTTCCGTATTTGTTTTAGTATCCATTTGTTTAGTAAAAGCAGAATACTGAAACAATATTTTCATATTTAAACCTTGTAAATAATATAGTCTATAGATTGTGCCATACCGTACCGTACTCATAAATTTCTAAAAATATGTTTATACGACGAACATACAAAAATACTTTAGAATGTGAAGTCAGCAGTTACGGAGGGTTTGATAGCTTTAGATTTACTGTTCTAGCCAATAATCAGGCAAGTCAAAAAGTTTTGTCAATGAATCCTGAAGCTTAGAAATGAGCAAAAATTGAATTTGATTGGTTACAGAAAACTTTTTAAGTTTCTATAGCTTAAATCCATCCGATTAGCGAAACCGTTCAACAGTGAAACCAAATTGCTAACCCAGTTTTCAACGTTGTCTTAAATTTTTAGACATTAACTCTAACCACACACGCTTAGCTTCATATCTACCATTGCGCTGACGGCGGATCTGAAATGTAGGAGTTGGCGCTGAGCCAGTACTAACCAGACGTTGGAGATACCGGTCAGTTTTCAAGTATCTAATCCAGGATTATTGGCGTTCGGATGTGCTGGAGAATTTTTCCACCGAACTTTCTCATTAGTCGTATGGGGAGAAAATAATTTATATATACTGAAGCTCCGTAAATGAAATACTAATGAACTTCATTGCTTTTTGAAAATAGGAATTTTTAAGGAGGATTTTATTTAAGGACCACGTAGGAACCAAACGACCCCGAGAGGACTAAATATAAAATAAATAAAGAAAAAGAGGGCAAATTGAATAAAGTTCATTAGCATTACTTACGATAGTCCCGACTCGAGTCCAATTATTTTATTGAATTGAAATACTTATATTGAATTGACTAAGGTTCTTAATTAAGATTTTCAGGTATTTTATATTCAAACTAGCTTGTGCCCGCGACTTCGTCCGCGTAGAGTATTTCTTTTTTCTAGATATATTTCATTGTAATAATATAGAGCTTTATTCATGGCTATTGCCCGCAACTAAGTGTGATATTTAACAAAAGTTCAGGTAGATTGAGAGCTCACACGTAGGTAAGCATGCCACATAAAACTGGCAGTGGGAGTAACAGTCCTACCGCAAATCAACTCCATCATATTTCAGAGTTTGTCGCTGTGATTTTTTAATAGTCATCACGAAACAAACCTTGATTGGGAACTGCAATCTTTTAAATTCAAACGGAAGGTCTTGATCCAGGCAGATCCAGTTAGTATTTTGGGCTCAATAACATTGCGGCGGAGAGCTGTTACTTGGAGTCTAGTTCCATTGCACAATTTTGGAGGCCGTATATTTCTAAGCAACATGACAGTGGCACCTACACGCAACATAAGTCTATGACACGAAAGACCCGGCGGATTTAGAGAGTTAAAAAATTCAACAGGATAGTTTACTCCATATTGACCATGGTGTCAACAGAATTATAAACTATTTCATCACCTTCGAATTAATTTATCAACATTTCGTTGATGGCAGCGGCTTGGTCGTTTTTGGGAGTCAAAATGGCTCTCTCGCATAACCACTCCATCGGTTTGTGTTAATATTGTTAATATTTTTAACATTAGGATAAATTTTGTCCATAAGTTCCTCAACTGTTGATACCACAGTACTGAGTACATAACTCATCTGGTATTTGTATCAGCCCATCTATTTGTGGAAAGTTTCCGTTCCCAATTTTTAGGAGAAGATCTGAAAAAATAAATTGCCAGATTTACTGAAAGACGAATCTGATACAATATTAATAAACAAATTAAAACAAATACTAATAAAAAAAGCTTATTATACAATTAATGAGTACATAAATGATAAAAAAATAATATAAATTATATTAAACTGCGTACATTATATTAATAATAATACAATAAGTGATAAATATAATATAAAAATAAAGTCAGATAAATAAAATAAAATAAAATAAAATAAAATAAATAAACAAATAATACAAATTCTAATGATCTCCTCTCTCCTACATGTTGTTGTTGTTATTTTTGTTATATTTGCTGTGCCCGACAGGGTCCACAATTTTATTATACTTAATTTACCACCTAAGGTTTAATATTGATGTGGAATGCAAATAAAGAATATGAATATGAATATGAATATGAAAATCTACCGGCAGAAACTTCACCTCTGAGATGTACTCTCATGTTTTGAGTAAGCTTCAGCACGTCAATTGAAGGCCATAAGACAGATCTCTTGATGCATGCTTTGATCTCATCTGCGCGTGTTCCTTTGGGCACTATCGGTAAAGTCTGGCGAAAATCACCGGCCAGCAACACCGTTACACCACTCATTATATTTTTAGTATTGCGTATATCCTGCAAACTCCTATTCAAGGCTTCAACTCCTCTTTTGTGCGCCATCGTTATTTCGTCCCATACTATTAGTTTAGATATACGTTCATAGTAAATTTAGTGAAGTTTACCTTGAAATTGAAGGACTTGCATGCACAACTTTATCCCCCTTTTCCTCCCTTCGGTGGTGGAATTATCACAAGCGCTGAGATAAACATACATTAATTTTCAATCGTCAACCCAAAAACAAAATTTTAAGATCCTAACTTCAAAACTGACGGACTTGCATACAAACTTTCATCCCTTATTTTACCCTGTTAGGGGTGGAATTTCCAAAAATCCTTGCTTAGTGGATGCCTACACCGTATAATAATATATTTAGTGAAGTTTACTTTGAAATTGAAGGACTTGAATGCACAACTTCATCCCCCTTTTCCTCCCTTCGGTGGTGGAATAATCACAAGCGCTGAGATAACTATACATTAATTTTCAATTGTCAGCCTAAACACAAAATTTGAAGATCCTAACTTCAAACCTGACGGACTTGCATACAAACTGTCATCCCCTATTTCACCCTGTTAGGGGTGGAATTTCCAAAAATCCTTCTTTAGTGGATGCCTACACCGTATAATAATATATTTAGTGAAGTTTACTTTGAAATTGAAGGACTTGCATACACAACGTCATCCCCCTTTTCCTCTCTTCGATGGTGGAATTATCACAAACGCTGAAATAACTATACATTAATTTTCAATCTTCAGCCTAAACACAAAATTTGAAGATCCTAACTTCAAAACTGACGAACTTGCATACAAACTTTCATCCCGTATTTTAACCCCTTAAGGGTGGAATTTCCAAAAATTCTTCCTTAGTGGATGCCTACACCGTATAGTAATATATTTAGTGAAGTTTACTTTGAAATTGAAGGACTTGCATACACAACTTCATCCCCGTTTTCCTCCCTTCGGTGGTGGAATTATCATAAACGCTGAGATAACTATACATTAATTTTCAATCGTCAGCCTAAACACAAAATTTTAAGATCCTAACTTCAAAACTGACGAACTTGCATACAAAGTTTCATCTCTTTTTTTACCCCCTTAGGGGTGGAATTTCCAAAAATCCTTCCTTAGTGGATGTCTACACCGTATAATAATACATTTAGTGAAACTTCATCCCCCTTTTCCTCCCTTTGGTGGTGGAATTATCACAAACGCTGAGATAACTACACAATAATTTTCAATCGTCAGCCTAAACACAAAATTTGAAGATCCTAACTTCAAAACTGACGGACTTGCATACAAACTGTCATCCCTTATTTCACCCTCTTAGGGGTGGAATTTCCAAAAATCCTTCCTTAGTGGATGCCTCCACTGTATAAGGTATCTTTGTGCAAAATTTCAAATCTCTAGGTCCAGCGGTTTGGGCTGTGGGCTGATATATCAACAATCAGTTTATCATTTTATATATTAAGATAACATGAAGGGAGAAATTAAGATTTATCTCAAACAAAGCTTAAAGAAAACAAAAATAATGTCATTAATGATTTTTAAAGATAATTTTATTTTTCAACACACTTGCTCGTAATTCTTAATAAGTAAGTGATTCTTATTGCACCGCTTTTAGTTTCATAATGCAGCTTGTTACGCACTAGTGTTTTTTACTTACCGCATTTTGATGATAGGTATAATCCCGATTATGTTAAGTTTTATACCTCCATGCAGGTGATATGTGTGTAGACGAAGTATTCTTAAATTAACCGGGTAAAACAGTTTTGATTTAATAACAACAAACAGTTTCATGAATAATTAAATTGTATGTGTGTTTATTTTTGAAGGATAATAAATAAACACTTAATTTTATCAAATTATTCACAACTCAAAATAAGTAAAGTTATAAATACAAAACTCTTAGCTTTATTATATTTTTCATATAGGCTGTATGTCGATTTTGTTCGCATCCTTGGTCCAATGAGGCGCTGTAAAAGAACCTGCGCGCTATTTTCCTTACATTTTTCGCTGTGCTTGTTGAACTCCAAAAACCGTTTTAATCCTCGCTGTGTGTTGAAAAACGTATGATATGCGAATGTGCATTGATCATTACACTCTCCGCACTTATCCTCGTGTGTAATAACCAACTTTTCACACTTGTATCATAATGTACTATTATTTTACTTTTTTACTTAAATAGCTTTCTCTCTGGATCTCTGGGTAACTAGTGCCTACCCTCTACCTTTATAACGATTCAACTATGCCTAATAAAATGACACTTTTTCCATATATTTTGACATAAAACGATTGTGTAAAGCAGTGTACAGTGATTGCAATAAAAAATTACGGTACGAGCACGCTTGATCTGCTTAAATCATTGAATAATTTCCTCGATGGCTTAAACCAAATCCAAAACATTCTTTTTCTGAAATTATTTTAATCTTTTATGTATTTGTCTTGAAAACTATAAAATTCAAGTCATTATTCATATAAGGACAATCGAATTTAGATCAAAAGATATGTTAATATCTTATCTGCTTTATTGATAACATTCATATTTACTAATTTTTGTTCAGATATCTTCGCTACTGAAATAACATGTACTGTTATTGAAAATTTTAATAGAAAAATGATTAATATAGTTTATTTGAGTGTTTTAGTTTTAGCTTCAGTGAGTGCTCAAGATAATAGGTTTGCTCTGAATATTCTGCATTATAATGATTTTCACGCCAGGTATATAATTTTTGTTATATTTAATCGAAGTTAAAAAATTAATGTGCTAATTCACTAATGTAATTAGGGTTCCAAACTAAAAAAATAACAGGAACCCTTATCTTGCCACTCCGTCCATCTGTAGTGTTATTTTTATACAAAGGCAAACAAGCATACGGCCCGTCTGGTGGTAACCGGTCACCGTACTCCACATTCAGGTGACCTTACAATGATATTTACTTAAAAAAAGTTTTCCTAAAATATTCAATACCACAAACATAGCACATAAGATTAAGAAAGAAAGAAGTCGCATCAATCGTACCATTCTGAAATCACCAAATTCTCGTACATAAGTCTAGTTAGTTACACCGCCGCAAGTATAACCACAGTATATACATATAATTGTACCGTGGTATAACTCTTAACAACAAGGCCACCACAAATTCACACCAGCAAGTAAAATATTCCAGGAAATGCTTCGTAGACTTATTACAATGAATTTAATTACAGGAGTTTAACGGTTAAATAAATTTTTAACTCCATTAAATGTTTCTTTTGTGGCGAAGCTGAACGACCAGTCTAGAATAAAACCAACTAAGAATAAAATACGTTATTATGGCAGTAATTATCCGCTCCTTACTAAAATTAATCTATTGATTAGCCGATCACGTGAGAAACACGGAGTAAATGCACATTTTTTTTTATTATCTAAAAAATGTTTTATCTTTATTGCCCCTAATATGGTCTAGAGCATAATACTTCTTGTATCTGAAATATAAATGCTTAATTATAATAATTGTAATTTTAAATCTATTCTTTACTAAGAAACGAATTTACCCTTTTAATATTAAAGATTAAAAGATTACTTGCCAAGTTCAGATAGATTAACTTCACATGCCTCATAATAAGCAAAAAATAATTTATGTGGCTCTGTTCTTCGCCATTTTATCTTTCCACCGTGGTTTGGATGTTCATCCAAAGTGTCTGTCTACTTTTCACAAAGCGTACTGAATTGCACGCAAATTGCAACAGTTTCTAAACGAGGATTCCTTTTAGATGGAAAAATGTAGCAAATTATCCACTTCTCTATGAAAAATCAGAGCACCTCTATTTAGTTTCTCGTTGAGTTTATTTTACATTAAAATGCAAATTTTAAGTGAACGAATATGGCGTTACTCTTATTGCACATAGTTTTAAAGTTATGGAATGTTCTTTTAATCTGATTTTGATATTTTTAGGAAGGCCCAACTAAATAATGTCTTCTAAATTATCTTTATCAAAATGAGAATGATAATTCATTTCTAGAACTTGTCCTTCGATTGCACTTGACTCATCTATCGACTAAGTGATTTATTAGCTTTTCCTTTTCACTTTACAGATTTGTCGAAACAAGCCCATGGGGAAACGTATGTAATCCTTCAGAAGCACCCTGCATTGGTGGATTTGCACGACTGACGACTCTCATTCGTGAGGCTTATGTTAGAGAACCACAGTCACTTCTCTTGAACGGTGGTGATAGCTTCCAGGGTACGATCTGGTACAATCTTCTGAGATGGAACGTCACCCAAGAATTTATGAATCTGCTACCTCATGATGCTCATGTAAGAGTTCTCTTATATTTTATAATATATCCTTCTTAAGGTTCAGCGGCAGGAAAGACCGTGGTGGCCGAAACTGTCGACGTCCTCTCCTCACGGGCAACGGTGGGGCTCATTGGTAAATCGAGCCCAGTTACAGACTTAATGTGCTATTTGTTAGCAGAGTGCCGACGTTTGCAGAAGTCAAAGCCTGGAGCCAATAGCCAATTTCTCTCTCCGAGACAGCAAGAAGATGAGCACGGTCTGCAAGGCTTTCTGAGTTACATAAGAGGATTGACTGAACTTGTTTGTAGATCGGCTCATCCCATTGACCCCGAATTAGTGGGTTTTCGGAAAAACTTTCACTTGGGCGAGCTGTTATCCTGTAGATTTAGCTTTCGCACAGTACGAAATTTCTATATCAGATTCACCTAATGACTTGTAACTTTTTAAAGATTATGAGTACTGTGGCTGGTAGATAAAAATGTGGGACACTGGAATTTTTTCTTTTGCCCAGGCCGCCAAAATTGGTGGGAAAATGTCGATGTTTTTGAAGCCCTTTAACAAATCACAGAATAATGTGAGGCACTTCCAGAAATAGCCCAAATTGAATGATGTCCTTTAGTTCTGAAGTAGGGATGAATGATAGGATGGATAGCTAGGCTAAACACAATCGGCCCGTAAGGTGGGCCACCTTATTGACAGCCGACCGCTGAATGAATAAAATTGATAAAATTGTTTTTATAGGAGAGAGTAATTTGTGTGCCATAACATTGCAAAAGGTACTTAAATATATCCGGGGTGTGATTTTTTACTTCATTTACAAGTGAAAGCGTTTCTAACATCCACTTTCAGCACCACTTCACCACTTTCTTTTTTTGGAGGTATGTCCGGAGTGCATGTAATGCAGCTTCAAATCTTTCCCGGAAACCAAAGCCAAGTTGAAATTTTGAAGATAGTTCGGGTAGGAGCAAATTTTGGAGAGTAGTGCCAACTGTTATGGGCCTTTATCACCGTATTTCTTTGTTAAGGCACATATTTTGGCGCCATAAATTATCTGGGTTATTTCATTATTTACCTTACCAGAAAGCAAACAATTTATAAGGTTTGTGATACAAGAAGGGCCCTGCCGATATTCCCAGTAGTTCTGTACACTAGATAGTTAAAATGCTGCGGGTAAGGCCATCTAGTCCACCGGCAGAGCTATTCCTATAAGATAATTGCCGAAAATACTTCTTTAGAGATCGATATGATTATTTATTTCGGAGCAAGTGAGGAGCTGGAAGTTGGATTTTTCTCAATATGGCCTAAAGTGTTCCGGGGAGTTTTGAGCGACATCACTAGAAACATGAAAATTAGCGGCTCCCCGCAGGTCACCTTAACAAACATTTTGGAAAACACAAATATTTTGATTACGCCTAAAAGATGTATTTTGGGTACAGTTGCTATCCGTAATGGAGCCGCTGCGGTCTGAATAGACATGAAACACGCTATAAGAGAAAGTTAGCAGATGTTCCCAGGCAACTAAAGATTTTCCTTAAACAACCTTTTTTTACTGTCTTTGAAAGATGTTGGGCTACGCTAATAAGTGCACCACGGGGTTTCTTCTAATGCTTGCTCTGATTCATTTTTTTTTAATTTATAGTGGCGGTATTTTTATTCTACCATATACAAATATTTATATCTATTTAATTACTGCTTTATATTGCAGAATGAAATAATTATAGAATTATTAGTACTTACACGATTGTTTATCATTTTTATTCGCTTTGTTCACAATCAATTTTAGTAAGCAATGACAAATCTCAAGAGTATTTAACTCTTATAAATATTGATTCTCGTAGATCGTCTAATTCCCTTCCGATATATTGACCGTAATCGACCCAATTTTCTGATGAATATTGATGATTCAATTACAATTTAACAGGTATTAGGCAATCATGAATTCGACAATGGGATCGAGGGCGTTGTCCCTTACCTGGAACATCTACAGTCGCCTGTGGTCACAGCAAACATAATTGATGATGCGGAGCCGACCATACAAGGATTATACAAACCTAGTATTATTGTAGAGAGAGAAGGACGCAAAATTGGTATTATTGGCGTTATTATTGCTACAACTAATGTAAGTATAACAATAACATTGTGACTGGATATACTGACTTAAAATAAAGGACGTTTAATATTCACCGATTTTTCGTATTCGTTCAAGCCAATTAGGATAGTTTCGTTAGACTTTAAAACAGTACCGGAATAATTAAACAGACATATTAGATGTGGTTTCTACGTTATTACTTTATACATTAAAGTTGATTTTTGTAAAATTAAAATGATATCTGATTAATTAGAAGGAAAAGACTAATTAGGTACACATTTTTTCTTGTTAATACCGATGTTCTCTATCACTGTTATTAGTCGATTATAGTGTTACTATATCTATATCTTCTTCTATATCTATGCGGAGATCTCGTCAACGAGCTCGGCCACCATGGGCTTTCGTGCTCTCTAAGTGCTGGTCGAATATCACGACACTCGGCGATTAATGACATTATCCGCAGGGCTCTTGTTGTCGCTAACGTGCCTTCCGTACTGGAACCAGTCGGTATTGCGCGGGGCGATGGCAAAAGACCGGATGGTATGTCTTTGATCCCTTGGAGTGTCGGCAAGTCGCTGGTGTGGGATGCCACATGTGTCGATACACTCGCGCCATCTCACTTACCGGCGACTTGTAAAGCTGCAGGGGCAGCTGCGGCCAGTGCTGAAAATTCAAAATTCAAAAAATATGCATCGATTGGACCCAACTATATTTTTGTACCTTTTGCGGTCGAGACCATGGGACCATGGGGGTCCGAAGCTCGCCGTTTTGCTCGCACCTTGTCATCAAAATTGATCGAGACCTCCGGAGACCAGCGGGCGGGGAGCTTTTTCCGCCAACGCGTCAGCTTGGCTATCCAAAGAAGAAACGCTGCCAGCCTTCTGGGAACCCTGCCGTTAATCGGAAGCAGCGGCAGGCTTGAGGAAATTTTCTATATATAGATTGTATTTTGTACATATTTGTTGTAAATAAAGATTTTATCGTCTATATCTTCTATTTCGTCGTTTTCGTCGCTGCTTTCATGGTTTTCATAATTGTCTGAGTTTTCTTCAGATTCGTTTTCGAAAACTTATGTAAAGCGAAATGTTAATTGTGTCGGAAGTATTTCTTAAGTATTTTTTTCATAAATATTTACCTTGAACTATAAAAAGCTGTAAATCTTCTAAAAAACAATAAAAATAATAACACCCAACCAATAATGGTAATTGGTCACCATCAAATCAAATTCGTTGGCGTCATTTATGGCCCAATCATATGTTTGGAGTAATAAGGATGGACATTTTAAGGTATTATTAGTATTTCTCCATAACTTCTTCACATTCTGAGGGTAGTTCTCATACCTAATCCCTTTTTACTTGGTGGAAGGCTCGATGGATCGAAATTTCAATTATTTTTTGAAGTTGTCATCGAAATGTTTAGATTGATACGAATTAGAATATAAGGAAAATCCAACATCATTGACATGGTTACTTTTATTGATTTTTTAAGGTGTAAAAAATCAATAAGTGTGTGTGTCAAATGTATCGCCCTGTATGTTTCATTATCGGTAGCAAGATTTCAAGTATGCAATTGACTGTAAATCACATTATGCACTGATTTTATTTTATTAGGAATGGCGGCGCCTGGTCCAACGCCATTCAAATTACGAGTTAACTTTCTCACGATCGAATATGTTCAAAACTCGCAATAGGCCCATATGTTTAACATTTCCACATGGTCTGTGTTCAAAATGTCGCTGTTTTTTTTCTTTTTTAATAAGACAGTTTGATGATTTTCAATTTTAGGTCAGCCTCACTTGACTACATATTTTATATACTTATTGAAAGATTTTTAAGCATATATGCAGATAAGTTAGATTTTTATCTAAGTTATTATATCGCGGAATGAAAAGCTTTCGCATTTATAATATTAGTAAGATATGATGATATGATTACCAATACGGTCTTCCATATGTTTTCTCACTCTACGGTTCATCATGCATAATTAACTTGAATATGAATTTTCAGACCTTAGCATCTACAGGACAATTAGTATTCACAGATGAAGTAGAAGCAGTCAAGGCTGAAGCGGAAAAGTTGCATGAACAAGGAATCAACATTATAATTGTTGTATCTCACTGTGGGCTAGACATTGACAGGTATTTTGATAATACTAAAATATACCAAATGGTTCCCCGCACCGTATCCCTTTACGCCATTGCTGCGGCAGTTTAGCAGGTTGCGTTTAATACGCATGTCTTCTTTTAGTTCTACATCATTTCATATTTTTCATAGCCCGAATAGTATTTAGTGATTGATATATCCTATTTGGTACCTGATATATCCTAATTGGTACCATATTTACCTATGTGTAATTTTAAATTACATTCCGTAAGGGTCAATTCACAGCAAGCAGTCTAGAGTTTTAGAGTTCTGCAATATTCGCTACCGATCACACGTCATACCCTTTTTTTACTTTTAAAGGCGTCGCATAAATTACAGTGAACGCGAAACGCAGAACTCTAGAACTCTCTCTGTGGGATCAACGCCTAATGCCTATCTTTTCTGGTAGGGAAAATAAAAGATTTAAAAATATCTTCTTCAAATAGGCTGTCTTCACAGGCGGTAATGAATAATAGTCTGACTTTAGCACCAGTTCTTAAGGTTGTATTCGTTGAAAAGAGTCGATAATAAACTCAACGAAAACTTAGTCTTTACATTTTAATAAGATTTTCATTCCAGTCCCTCTGGAAATAATTTTATGCCGTCCCGAAAATAATAAATTACGACTTAATTAAAAATGTTATAAGCAAGTTTCTCAGCTTTTATTCTAGTTACTTACACAATAGAAGAAGTAGTTCTTACACCATCAAAATATTTTATATTGGGTTACTTATTTTCAGAGAAATAGCTCGGCACAGTGGTCCATACATCGACATTATTGTTGGTGGTCATAGCCATAGTCTACTTTATAACGGAGATCCGCCAGAACAGACTAGTTTTGTACCCGCGGCGAGTTACCCAGATATAGTTGAACAAGGAGATAGAAAGGTAGTTGTTAAGTCAAGCTCATTATCATCAAAGAGAAGGTTCCTACCTACTTGCCTATAGTGTCAGTTTTGAATAGGTAAGTATATATTTTCCCAACATGGCATGTAGTGAGCAATTGTTAACGTTTCTTAGGTACATTCACAGTTTATTATATTAAAAAAAAGAATAAAGTGAAATAGGACCGTCGCTTCATCGTTTTCGATAAAAAAAAACTTTTTTAGAACCACACGAAAAATGTTAATCCAGATAGAAATATTGTCATTCCTAAAAATCCATAAAAAAATAATATTTTTATGTTATATTTTCAACCAGCATTACAAAGGTATTTTTGATTATTATTGTGTATTGTCTAGACTAAATCAAGCTTAAAACATTCATAATTGTTATAATAACTTCCACAACATTGAATATAAATAACATAAAATTAAATTTCTGCAAAATTATTAATTATTCTCTTGAAGGATGCTTTGAAGTAATTTTGTCTAGGGACAATTTATTTGAGCTTGTATAATACTGGACTTAAAATCCTGTTGTTTTCAAAGGTTTCTGTAGAATAGAGTCTGCGTTTGTAAATTGTTATAATTTCTATATTCATTTTGTTAGAATTACATCAAAGTAAAATAATAAAATATCAGAATAGCCTCCGCCCGGTACTTTACCCGTGTTTTCGAAGGATTTTATGTATTTCCAGAATATGATATATCATTTTACTAATTGGGATTTGTTCAGCACTTACAGAGTATTTAAGTGATAAACAACCACACAAACTTGTAGGATAAAATATTTTTTTTACCGTCCACAAAAAAGTTGTACAGTATATAATGATAAAAAAATACAAAACAATGAAGAACATAAATGCCGAAAGTATCATTATACTAACATCATCGTGTTTTTCTATCTGGCTATTCCCTTAGTTCTTTTAAACTACGCAATAGATTTTACCATCATTAGAGATCTTATTCCGGAAGGTTGTGTATAAGGGTGAAGTGGGTCCCTAGTTAACTAATATTATCAAATATTTACATCTATAGGTACTTATAGTACAAGCAGCAGCCCACACGCAATTTTTAGGCGAAATCAAACTCTATTTCGATGATGCAGGGAATCTTCTTGATTGGGAAGGAACCCCACATTTTATTGGAAACGATGTTCAACAAGGTACTCGTTAAAATTTCTGTGAATTATTATACATTTCCTTTTTTACAAAGATTTAGAACCAATTTACAATTAATATGATAAATTTAATGTAGCCTTTCCCGATACTAACATTCTATACATATTTTTTTCCAGCTCAAGATATATTAGATAAGATTAACGTATATCTACCTATAATTGAGGAGCAGGCTTTGGTAGAAGTTGGTACATCTATGGTTCACATGTCATCTATATGCACTTGTGCTGAATGTAACCTAGGCAACTTTATTTGTGATGCTTTTATGCACTCTGTAAGTATTTTGATCAGCTTACAACTTACTATATCTTTCTGTAGTTATTGAGACGGGCCAGTTGGCGCAGTTGGTTAAGGTTCGCCTTACGCGCCGCAGGTCGTGGGTTCGATTCCCACACAGGACATGCATTTGTGTGCATGAACATGTCTGTATGTCCTGAGTCTGGGTGTAATTATGTATTTTAAGTATGTATTTACAAACAAAAAGTAGTATATGTATTATATCAGTTATCTGGTTTCCATAGTACAAGCTCTGCTTAGTTTGGGATCAGATGACCGTGTGTGAGGAATGTCCCAGGATATTTATTTATTTATTTATTTATTTCTGAGCTCATCCTTACTTAAATGTATATAATATTTATCTGTAGGTTATGGACCGGGCGCAGGGTGATAATTGGCACTATGCCCATTTCTGTGTCGTCAATCAAGGAGGTATCAGAGTTGATTTGAATGCAGGAGGTAAATATGTCACCATACATTTTGTACTATCAGAGTTTCTCTAAAACAGATAAAACTAAGAGATGGATGAATTGTGTGAAAGATGAAAAGATATCTATTTAAAATAGATTTTTTATATAATAGTCGTCCAACAGACATCAGACACTAGAATCAGAGTCCTAGTCAAGATGAATCAAACGAACGGAAACTCAATGGGGTTGCGTCGTTTTATTACAGAGTTCCTTTGCCCACCTTCTAGCTCTATCATCAGATCAACTTCATTTCATAATAATATTATATCATCATCCGATTTACATACGCATGCAAAATTTCAGCTCAATCGGAAACTGGGAATTGGGTTAAATTTTAATTGCAAGATTTGATGACTGATCGACAACGGGACAGGTGAAATTAAATAAAAGCTTGTAAAAAGGAGTGAATGATATGACTGATAGAAAGACCGAATGGAAGAAGCGTATATATTACGCCGACCCTAATTAATTGGGAACAGGACAGGCAGATGACGTTTATTTAAATCTAAATCATAATATTCAAACTTCTCACCTTTACAGTCCTAACATTTGAGTCAATCTTACTGTCAACTCCCTTTGAGAATAACGTAGAAGTTTTCGAGTTGAGAGGTGACCACATCATGGAAATGTTAGAATTCTCTGTGGCCAACGATCCGTATGCGGGAGCAAGGATGCTTCAAGTTTCAGGTTAAACTTTTCGCATTTTTCATGTCTTGAATTTTTAACATGCTTCTATATTTTGTTTGCACCAATAAGGGTTATTCTTGTATTACAGAGTTTTGGTAGTACCTATAAATATTTATTGCTCTTTAGTGCTTTATGCTTAATAATTTGATATACGTATTTTTTCTTGCCTTGTGTGAATATTTTCATATTCTGTATCAAAATCAAAAGATTTATGCAAATCAGCTTATCATATTTATTCCTGTTTATTTATAATCACCCTGATTTAGACATCTACACTAATATTGCACATATTTGATATATTTTTCATCAAATGCGTAGGATTGAGGATAATCTTCGATGGATCACGTCCATTAGGAGAAAGGACTGTCAATGTCACAGTCAGATGTATTGATTGTGAGGTCCCTAGGTACGAGCCTTTGCAGTTAGACAAATATTACAAAGTTGTCTCACAGACCTTCCTTGGAGATGGGGGCGATGGCTTTTTTGTAAGTGACAATTTACTCGCACAAATTTCCTCCTTATTTTACAATTCAATAAACATAGTTTACAAAATAATATTTTAAAAGATTAATTAAAAATATGACTAGATAAAAAATAGTGTATAAAGTTGAATGACTATAGGGGATGTCTGCATATTTAAAGAATAGTAAAGAGATAATATTCTCAAGATTCTATAACACAGGGCTAATAGAATCTTGAGAATGTTATCTCGTATGGCTTCACAATGTATTTGCTCTCACCTACATGTTCATTAGCATAATATTGTATCCATAATGTAGTGTGCTACATCGATTAATCAAAAATCTGTCTTGGAAGAAAACGTTACGTAATAGGTGCATTTAGAATAGGCCTTTTATGTACCATCTTTTACATCGGATTAAAGATATTTTGTTAGAATAGTAGTATTGATATTTTTTGAATTAATGAAAGAAAGCCGTATCGCATATCTAAAAGATTCAATATATTTCAAAATCAAAATCAAAAAGTCATTTATTCAGTTTAGGCCCTGATAAGGCACTTATGAACGTTAATTTGTTACATACAGTTGAATTTACCACCGCACTATGGGACCAAACAGTATTTTCCATCTCAAAAATGGTTTTGTCGAAAGTCGTAAATCCATAGATTGTTTTATGGTTTTATACTCTCAAAAGATGGAACTTACGAATAAATTACAAAATATAAAAAAATATAAAGTTTTACGTTTATAAAATGAACCTCAAACATTGGGCATAAATATTTTCATGCCAATTAAATTACCGTTAAGGGAGTTCAACACATAATTATTCGGCAGTTTTCCAAGGAAACATATTAGTGTTATACATCATTAGATAGCTTAGAATATACACTTTGCAACCACGTTCAGTTTTTGTAAAAAAAATATTTTTATTTAATTTTTTAATATTTTTTTAGTGAAGTAAAGAAAATTTAGTTTTTGTTAATTTCAATTGGAGTTTTCGTTGTTGCCGAAAGCAGCCGGTGTCAAGTTAATTACTCTATTAGAGACCTTATCTACTCAGTAATATGAGGATTTAAAAAAAACTTGCGCGTTTTTTGCGCCAGAGGTGATTTTGAAGCAATAATGTCAATCGGGGAAAAATCCTCGAAAATTACGGTTCTTCTTTTTTATTATGAAATATTATATTTAGTTATTATCCTTTGATGTCTATATTGTTTTTTCTATTTCTATTTGCAAATTAAAAAAACTGCTATTATATTTGAAAGAATCTTCCCATGGCAATTTTGTTTGGGGTGGTCACCTTAACCACAAGTATGATAAACTATATTGCTGCGGAAGTTCTATTTATCTGTTGTGGTAAATAATTACAATCAGTACTGATTACACTATTTCGATGAGAACTGTTATAATCAATTGTCCCATGGTTTTTGCACAAGGCACTAAAATATTAGTCCTTTAAATACCCGTGTATGTTCAGCATACGATTCATCAAAGTGTTCAGATACTTCTTTTCAATAACAATTAACGCATAAAAAACATTATTATCTAACAATGAGTGAATTCGTTTGTGTTCGACGCGATCTTTGTGATCAAATAATAAAAGGGAAAAGTACTTCAGACCTCAAAAAATATTTATTGGAAAATTTTCAACTATCGGCAACTGACGTTAATACTGTAATAGAGAGTATTCAAAAAAATCTAACATCGAGTTGCAACCAGAAATGGACCAAAGCTCAAAGAAAGCCGGACCGGTTCGAGAGCCTATACTCAAATTGGTTAAATGGTGAGTTTAAAGTATCATTGAATTCTTGCAGTACCTCAACCACTGTAAATTCTGGTTTGAATACTTCTGGTGAACGTGGAAGACCAACAAAACAATATGACGAGTGCTCGGAAAACACAAAGAAACGAAAAAATATGGAGCTGGTCCAGGAGTATGGAATGGAACATGTCCGTAACGCTTATGTGCAAGGTTTAAGATCCATGGGGGAAAATGACGAAGCGTCGATTGTGACTATTATCAGAAATAAGGAAAAAGAAGAGAAAAAAGTTATTCTACAAAATATACTCAATCCAGATAACGCACTTTCCTTTACAAAAGAGGAAGCATTGAGTATATGCATTGAAACTGATTTAACCAAAGCACAATATGCGTACCTAAGAAAAAGGCTCGTTGATAAGAATTTAAGTTCTGTATTGCCTTCGTATCAAACACTAAGTGAAGCAAAAAAGGCTTGCTATCCGCCTGCATCCAGCATTACGGTGACAAATATAAGCGCAAAAATCAACCTGCAAGATCTTTTAGACCATACAGTCTGCCGTATTATAAGGATAAAGTCAGGATCGACTTACAATCGTCTCAAGCTTTTCACTAAATGGGGATGTGATGGATCCTCCGGGCAAAGTGAGTATAAACAAACTCTACCGGAAGAAAACGAACAAATATCGGACGCTAATTTGTTTATAGTGTCCCTTGTACCACTGCGACTAGTAGACGAAGAAACTTCTACGGTCATATGGAAAAACCCTACTTGCTCATCTGTTAGATATTGCAGACCAATTTCATTAGAATTTGCAAAAGAAACTCCCGAAAAAACTACAGTGGTTGTCAGTGAAATTGAAGCCAAAATTAATCAATTGATTCCAACTCTTGTGTCAATAGAAGACAAAGTCATCGAAGTTAAACATCAACTGTTTATGACAATGATTGATGGGAAAGTTGCTCAAGTGTTGACAAACACATCATCCAGTGCTACCTGCACTGTTTGTGGAGCAACTCCCAGACAAATGAATGATCTTTTAAAAGTTACAACGAGAGTTGAAAATGAAAATGCGTTTAAATACGGATTGTCGACGCTACACGCATGGATAAGATTTATGGAAATGATCCTCCATATTTCTTACAATTTAGGTTTTGAGAAGTGGTCTGCAACAACTCCAGAAAATAAGCAACTTAAAGAAGACAAGAAAAAAATTGTCCAAAAACGTTTCCGAGAAGTGCTTGGCTTGCATATTGATAAACCACGTCAAGGTTCCGGTAATAGCAATGACGGTAATACGGCAAGGAGATTTTTCCAAAATTACCAATGTTCTGCAGAGATAACCGGAATTGATGAAGAATTAATCAAGAGACTATATGTAATTCTTCAAACTATGTCATCGGGATTTCCTATAAACGCAGAAAAATTTGGTCAGTATACATTGGTAACCGCGCAATTATATGTAATCAAATATAACTGGTACTACATGCCATCTTCGGTCCATAAAGTACTTATACATGGTGCTAAAATAATAGAGCATTATGCAGTTTTGCCTATAGGACAATTATCCGAAGATGCCCAGGAAGCTCGAAATAAAGATTATAAGAAATATAGGTTACATCACGCTAGGAAGTGTTCCAGATCAGCAACAAACGAAGACGTTCTGCATATTTTGTTATATACATCTGATCCTTATATATCTAGCTTAAATAAACCAAGTTTTCTAATATCCAAAGAATTATTTGACGAAGCTAAAGAATTGTTGGAAATAGAAAGTGATGAGTAGGATAAGTTTAAGTAATATTTTTTTTTTGTCATGTAACTGTTTGTTTAATAATAATAATTTAGTTTTAAACTTATTTTAAGCATAAGTGTAACTTTTATTGCTATTTTAATATAACTGTATGATTTTTTGTATGAAATTTCGTATAACTTTATCTTTGTCATTTTTTTTCGGAAAAAATATTTTTTTTAGAATGATGATGTTTGATTTCTTTTATTGCCTAGATATTCACAAATACGTGAAAAAAAAATCAAGGAGATAAATCACAAAACAACAGAGTTATCGATTTTTGAGATGGAAAATACCGGTTGGTCCCATAGTGCACCGGTTCGAAATACAGTTAAACTGAGAAGACTCCGGCAAGAAACTCAGCGAGGCATTTTTTGTTTTGTTTGATTTAAATCATCTTTAATTATTTATTTTTTGCGACATGCTTTTTATTTGTTAGCTGTTCCTTCATTGTTTCGGTTCTGCTCTGTTTTCTTACACATGTTGTGAAGTTTGCCTAAAGTAGCTAAATAAACGCAGAATTAAGTAAAGAGTATACTAAACAATTAAAAACAATGAAGTCCAACTTAATTCCAGGTATACGAGTAGTATTCGATGGTTCAAAACCAGTTGGCAGCCGCGTAGTAAACGCAACCGTTCGATGCATAGACTGTGATGTACCCAGATATGAACAACTTGATACTAGTCGGTACTATAAAATGGTCTCTACGGATTTCATAGCTGGAGGTGGTGGAGGATTCTTTGTAAGTTATCAATTGAATTCTTAAACAGTAACAATATCACAATTGATGAGCAGAATTGTAAACAATGAAGTAGGTATATTTAAATAAAAAATCAAATGTTACATTCTGAAACATTTCTTCACACACGACCTTCTGATTCTATTATAAGTATGCAGAGTATAAACCACTTTTTGTTGTTATAATGTACATACACCTATACCTTTAGATATGTATCCATCCAGGTACACATGTCTATCTTGTTTAGGAATCGAACCTGTCTCATGTCAGGATATCTACACCACTTGGCCCGATGAATACTCTGATTATGGATACAGTAATAAAAGTGATAAAATAGATCATTTCAATGCGTCTTTAAATATGCAGATGTCCTCATTTAAAATGGAAATTTTAAGTTCGAAATTCAATCTCAGTGACGATAAAACGTGTTTCATTAAAAAGGACTTTATTTTCAGATGATTTCTGATAATCGTATAAACGTAGAAATCATTGGTGTTGATTATGATATTTTGATTGATTATCTTAAATATTCTTCACCGGTATTTGTTGAAGCTGATGGACGTATACAGATAACCGACGCGTGCCTAGTTTGATACAAACTAAAGACATTTTTAATATACATTTTTATATATTTAAAAAAACTAGTTTTATTTTCAATATATAATAATCCTGGGGCCCAATTCTCACTTCCCTCGAACTAGCCTTCGAATCGAAATTGCATTACGAGTTCCAGTTCGACCGAAAAATGTCGAGTGGCGGAGTCAATTCGAACGGTTCCGACCAATCAACGCTCTAGCTGACTGATTTCCCTTCCAAATATGCCGGCCTTGAAATTGCCAGAATAACGTAATGTTCGTAAAAGTTAGAATTCGTGCTTTTTTCGATCGAGCGATCAGTTTCGATTGGGTGAGAATTGGGCCTCTGGAAGCTTACTTTCGAAATGGAAATGTATGTATCCTTCAAACTATTAACCCGCCGAGAGAATGTGTTTCTGTTACCTGTTAATGTGACCAAATCACGGAAACGGCTAATCTCTAGAATAACATCCAAAATCTTGTTAAATTTAAAATCGAGTAGTAATCAAGTCTAGAATAACATCCAAAATCTAGTTTCAATTTATAAATTAGACTTAAAAATATGATTTTGCTGGTATTGCTTATCAGGATGAAGGCAGAAATGACAGTGCTTTAATTTTATAATTTTCGATCTCCCTTTGGTTCAAGTCACTCTCATCTCTTTCTGATTCACTGTCAAAATATACAAATTCCTTGATATTACTTACAATTTACTTATCACAGTATTGCTTCATTTATTTATTTCTATTTTTATCAATTATTGATGAATCTGAACAGTAAAATTCTGATGCACCATAACGGGTGGCGTTTCGAAGCTCTTCTTTCACAGTATTCCAGTCTCCTTCGACCACTGCAGCAAGACGGATATATTCTGAGCATAAATCTACGTGCTCTAATATAGGATCTTGACAGATTTTGTATATGCATTGCATCAAAGGCAAGGTGCGTATGGAGGACTTCAGCTTGCAGTATTTTGGCTAGATCTTCTATGAGTCCTTGAAATCCCTGTTCTGGGTTAGACTGTTTAAGTTGACTAAGTTTTGTCGCAATCGGATCAACGGTACGGCAGCACATAAAATACGAACAAGCAAACATTGTTTTCATACATAAAATAATATATAAAGAATATTGATTTAATCAAAACATTACAGTAAAATTGTATCATTCAGTTAGTGCATGGAGGATAATGTCGAATAACTTTAGATATTTCATTTACTCCCGGATAAAAAATCGTAATGATTATATATTTAGGTATGTAGGACGCTCAGAAATAAGGCTCTATGTTCTCACCTCTTAAACAGCAACTTGTTCCTTTGGTCCGGGGTGATGCGTATAGATCTGAAGATAAATGTGGAAATTCCTAAGGAATATGAGGGTTTTCAAAATGCATGCGATGCGTGGAAAATATTTAGCACAGTAATGATGACAGCGTTTCGAATTCGGAGATGATGGATTCGTTCTTTCCCGGACCGCTTCGGGCGATGCCTGATGAATTTCCAATTGAGATGAAATCACTGAAAAATATTTTTTTCATATTCCATTGATCAGCTTACGTATAAATCCATCACATTATAGTAAGCTAACTTTTTTTTCTTTAAGATATTAGGATAATTATAATTTGATAAATTCTCTCCCGTCTATCAATCGGGAGGGAATGATCATTTTTTTTTCCGCCTTGGTTGGGATCGCTCGTCTATCCATACTTGGTACTTGTTCGGGGCTCCTTTTTCTGCAAGTAGGCCGCTTGAGTGGGCCCTTTTTGCGTGAATTGTGCTGGCTAAGTCATCAGCCAGCCTAGCCCCGCCCAGAAACGCAGGGACTCCTGGGATGTCCACAGGTTTCGCGGAGCGACCTCGCTGGACCGAGGATTTGCACCCGTTGCTCAGCCACTCCCTCGCACTCCAGGATGACATGGGCGGCCGTTTCATCTGTCTTTATACATGCCCTGCACAAATGACTGTTGGTAACACCTATAAAAATCAAGTGTCGGTTAAGTGGTAAATGACCCGTTAATGTACCTACGATGACTCGTAGGTCCTTACGGTTTAAGGTGAGCAGATTTCTAGTTAGCGCCAGTCTAGATTGTCTGCAGTTACCTGTGTTTGTCCATTTACTAATGTAATTTTTTAAGCTTTATTTTTTACATATTAAATGTTATGATTACAATTATAATAGGTACCTATGAATTTGCTGTTCTGCAGTACTGGCCATTTCAAATCAAAATAATTTTTGTATGGCTAAGAATTCTAATTTCAAATTAATTTTATTTTAAAAACATGGAATTCTTTTTCCAAAAGTAGTCATTTGCTTATTGATTAGTGTTACATTTTCATCGCATTTCAATCTTTTTCGTCATCATGGATACGTTAAAAATTCGAGTAATTATGGAATATGAGTACCGTCGTGGCAGCAACGCGGCACAAGCGGCACGCAACATCAACGACGTTTACGGAGCTAACACTACAAACCAACGCACCACCTGTTATTGGTTTGCTCGCTTCCGTTCTGGGAATTTCGACCTGAAAAATGAACCTAGCGGTCGTCCGAAGACTTTGGTCGACAATGACGAATTAAAGGCGATTGTGGAACCTGATGATACACAATCGACGGCTGAATTAGCAGCAGCTTTCGACGTTAGCGTCAAAACAATATTGGTCCATTTGCGTCAAATTGGCAAGGTAAAAAAGCTTGACAAATGGGTGCCCCACGAACTCAATGATCGCCAGCGCAAAGTACGCGTCGAAACGTGCCTTGCACTGCTCAACAGACACACAAATGAAGGAATTTTGATCCGCATTGTTACCTGCGATGAAAAATGGATTCTGTTTGATAACCGCAAGCGCTCAGCAAGTTGGTTGGATCCTGGTTCAGCACCTAAACAATGCCCTAAACGAAAACGTACCCCTAGAAAAGTAATGGTCACTGTTTGGTGGTCTAGCGCCGGTGTGATTCATCACAGCTTCTTACCAAACGGGGTGAGCATTACTGCAGATGTGTACTGTGAAGAACTGAATACAATGATGGAGAAGCTGGTACATCTCCAACCAGCATTGGTCAATCGCTCGTCTCCGCTGCTCCTGCACGATAACGGGCGACCTCATACTGCACAGCAGACGGTCTCCAAGTTGCAAGAACTGGGGTTGGAAGTTCTCCGTCATCCGCCCTACTCACCAGACCTTGCGCCTACAGACTACTACTTTTTCCAGAATTTGGATAACTTCTTGGCGGGAAAAAAATTCAATACCCGAGAGGCAGTACAAAATGCCTTTGAAGAATTTGTTGCCTCCCGTCCAGCTGATTTCTTTAAGAAGGGCATCAATAAACTGCCACTGCGTTGCATGGGTGATTACTTCGATTAATTCAAATAAAAAATACACGAAAAACGGCAATTTCATAGGTAAAGACCTAATATTTAAATGCTCAAAATCTTTGTATCATTCCTCCCCAATCTCTGCTTTGGCTGGGGAGCATTGACACATTTTCGATTCTTGTTTGCGCGACCAAATCCAATTTTACTTACAGTTCACCAAACTCTAATTTACCAGGTTCCATTCAGATTCATCAATATTTGAATGAGAAACAAATGCTGTTATAAAATTCGTATCAATCCTCCACATCTTCTCTATAATGAAAAGCTAGACGAAACAAAAAGACTTTGATTTTTTTCTGAAGCCTTGATTCAGAACCTAAATTCTCACTTTAATGAGCACAACAGGCTTCAAACATTTTCCACGATCTCGTTAGCCCTGTGAATAGCCTGAACGTGTCAATAGTGGGCTTGCAGGCAAACAAGGCTTTTCGGTCACAAAATTTGCGGTTAAGCAGCTGGCTTAATTAAAACCCCATGTGAATAAATCTAAACGTATAAGTAATGCGATGTATAAATAATTATGGTTGTAGGTATATATAGCGCTATATTATTCATAAAGATAATTTGATTTAGTTCTGTAAGGAAAAAAACTGTATCTGGATTTTACACTTTCTTACACTGTCGTTCGGTTAGCTTCTTTATGGCAGTAGGTATTATTCAAAAATCTCTCTCGTGTCATAAATAAACAAAAACACAGCCAAGTGCGAGTCGGACTCGCACACGAAGAGTAAGACGTTCCTTAATGGGGACCACCTTTAGTTCTTGATTTTATTTCATTTTTATTGTATATTTTTTGTTATAGCGGAAATAGACATTCTGTGAAAATTTCAACAGTCTACATTATGGTTAATGAAATACAGCCCACTGACAGACAGTCGAATGGACGGATGGATGGATGGACGGATGGACGAACGGACGGATGGACAGACAGCGGAGGCGTAGTAATAGGGTCCCATTGGCACCCTTTGGGTACGGTACCCTCAAAACTACTCGCTCTAATCAAGGCAATATAGAGTAATATAGACTATCTAGTAGCCGGTAGCCCACTGTTTAAAGATAACTAGAAACATCTTGAGGGTATGATGCCCATGGTGATTCATTGAGAATGTTTAACCCATTAGTTCGCACAAGAGACGCGCGTCCTATTATAACAATTGATGTCATTGTTATTTTTATACCGGGAGCCGAATAGTGGTAATTTTAAAAGCTATATTATCAGGATTACCTACATATTATACCTATATTAAATATAACAAGATTTTGATCTGAAGTTTCAAAACTTCTTAGCCTCCACAACAAAATAAATAGAAGACTGTTTTGCGTAGGTTCCAATAGACAACTAATGGTTATTACTACCATAATTCGCACCCTTCCTGGAAGAATGTTGTAAGTGAAAAGTGACAACTTTTCAGGAGCGTAAAAAAACTGTCCTAAAAATTTATCAACATTATTAAAAATATGTAGTATACATCAAATGATAGCTAAAACTACCTGTGAGGGGCCTACGTGATTATATTTTAAATTTACTCAATGTGTATTGAGAAAAATCTAAAAAGGAGCGTTGCGTAATTATTCTTCGAAACATATTAAACACTTGATGGTGTAATTATGAATATTGCGTTGTTGACATGTTATGGAAGTCTCGCTGTTCGGTATTATTGCAGATAACTCTTTATTTGTATTCTGATTTAGTAGTGCACTCAATGTGTATGTGTCGTTTACATAGGTTTTCCTCGAGCTACTCGTTTGTGTAAATAACGTATCAATTGTTATATAATATAATGTGGATAAAAGTTTCGTGGAAAAAGTAAGCAACTAGACTTGCACTACGATACCCACCAAATAAATTCGTTCAAAATGTATGTAAGTATGAATATGCTATTAGTCATATGGAACTTTAGTGAATAATTAAGTGCAAATATATTAACTTCGTTTTTATGATGGAAATATAAATATTTTAATGTTGCAATATTTTACATATTTGTATTTTATTCCTTCATTTTGAAGATAAAAATTATGAAAAAAATTGACAATATGTATTAGCTTTTTCTTGATTTTTTAGTGCAATAAAAAAAAAACACGCAAGTCGACTTGCATCGTTGTTCCAGGGGGGGGTGCGAATTCGAACTCGGCTAATTCAATGGAACTCACATATTTCGACTACAAATATTTGGCTAGTTTTCTGTTACCTTCTATAATTTAATTAAAATATTTGCTTTTCAGTACCCACACAACTCAAATAGATGATTTACCGAAATGAATTTCTAGAATCGTGAAACATATTTCACTACTATCTATATATACGGGGTGGATACGAAAATACGACAATAAATGAAACCACGTAAAGTACTCATCAATACGATTAACTTTTACTATAGGAACACCTACGAAACCACAAAAAAAATTACAGCTTTTCATACATTTTTTCCGAGGAAACCTTCGTATCTACCCCGTATATAGGCAGGTAGGTATAGTTATATGTTAAATAAAAAGAGTGTACAGTATACACTTTTCAGCGAAACCTTTCAATAAATCCCAACAATAATATAGCCGTAGGCTGGTATTATTAAAATAATTGGAAAAGAAATAGCAAAAGACAAGACATTTTAAATATTTATAGGCAAATGTTTTCTTTGAATCAAAAAGCCTTGGGTTAACAAAAAAACGTTAAGATTCGACAATAAGGCTGAATTTTGAACACGCTTACAGAGATAAAGCCTATTAACTATAAACTCTGAAGTTTAAGCGCCAGAAATATGTTAGCAGAATATTCAGACTTGGAATGCAGACGTCAGAAAGTATGTCACATATTAGTATTAAGAATTTTGGAAAGGGTTTTACTTTCACACGAAATTGGGATGAATTAAAAGCATTCGTTTATATGATAGTAAAAAATAAATGTTCTGGGACATTCTTCACAGACGGCCATCTGATTCCAAACTAAGCAGAGCTTGTACTATGCAAACCAGATAACTGATATACTACGAGTACATATAAATACTTATTTTTTTTGTAATAAATACTTAAAATAGGTACATAACATAATTACATAATAGCTCAAAACGAACACCCAGACTCAGGACATGCAGATATGTCCATGCACACAAAATTTTCTGTTCATGCACTCAAAATGTTCTGTTCATGCACGCAAAATGTTCTGTTCATGCACGCAAAATGTTCTGTTGATGCAAATTGAACACACGACCTGCGGCGTGATAGGTGGGATCTTAACCAACCATGCCATCTGGCCCGCCAAAAAATGTATTTTTTATGTCAGAAGGCTGTCAAACAGGCAGGCGTTCCCGTGGGGGAAAGTGGTCAGCTTCGCTTATGGATTAGCAACACCAGATGGATTGATGTGTTACCTACTTTAAGAGCCAATTGCCTGCTAGAAAACACCGTTAGGTACCTACTTGGTGACAGTTGGTAGCCAGCCAGACGAAGACCACAAAATAGCAACACTACCACAGCGCTATGGTTTACATGAACAATAGCGCTATAGTTCATGGACATGATGTTTATCTACCAAAAAACTATCGTCGCAGCATCGTTACTATCTCTAAGCTATCATATTAAAATATCTAAAACATTTTTAATCTAAAACAACACGGCTATTACGAACAGCAAAGTGCACCAATATCCTTCCAGGAAGACTAAACGTAAGCTATCAACGCAACATTAAGCTCGGCATAAAACTCTTAACTTCCAATTAGGCTCGTAACTATAATATGTTGCATAGAAGCCCGCGTCCGAAGCCTGTTTAATCCCGGCCTAAGTATCGACCGGGCTAGCTCAGATTTACATTTTAGGAAAAGTTTTTGTTGTTTCAATAATGGTTTTTAGGCAAATGAAAGTATAGACTATTGAAACGTTACTCACGGTTGGTAGCGGAGCATTGTTTCGATCCACGATCCTCTGGGTTACTCACGGTTACACACTGTCCATGTACAGTAGTTTATATTAGATTATTAAACACTGAAAATGTCAAGTCATTTATTCAATGTAAGTCCCAAAAAGTCACTCATGAAGACAGATAGTAAAACACCATGTCACACAATTTTACTTCACTATTTAAAGCAATTAATTATAAAATTACTCTAATAGTTGTCATCAGGTTTCTAACAGCATTCTTTTTTCTTAAACTTTTAACCCATTTATGTGTGTCACAAATCGTGAACCCTTGTCACAACAAGGGTTGCAGGTCAATTAACCCTATGATAGACCGTTTTGTCGAACAATTTTGGATCGGAACAGCGGCCAAAATGTATATTCGTTATTGATGTCTTAATTGTTAAGCCCAATTTATGGTATACGCTGTATAGCATGGCTACATTTTAGCCAAAATTGAGTATGTTTCTAAAGCAAATACAATCTAAAATATACAAAAAATAGTATAGTACCGAATTTTTATTGGTACAAAACAAGAAAATATATACAAGATAAATAAAACCTTAAATCTAATATAACAATTTACTAAGATTTAAAATTACAAATAGAAAACTTGTCCCAAATGCAAACGTACTAAGAAGGCTGGCGGCATTGCCACGTTGGATGGCAATGCTTATTCATTGGCCTAGATAAACGCCAGCCCTCTTGTCACGTGAGGTCAGCTAGACGTGAGGTCGGCTAGACGATGTGAGACCTTGTTAAACAAATAGTGAGCATCTGGCCCTCACGGCCCCAGCGTTTCAACCCCGAACGCCGCAAATATGTATCCATCACCAAGGGTAGCATATTTGCGGTGCTTCAGACCTTCTTCCTGGGTGGCAGCAGCACCGGCCGTGACCGAAGTAACCGGAAGGTAAGACGGAGCCAAGGTGTCGTCGCATGTAATGTCCTACACCAATGTTCACCCCACCTCCAGGGTACCAAAGTCATTCGGTCTGGTTTCTTGCCATCTTCCCGCACCAAACCGTTCGGTTCCATTACGGCTGGCACACCGAAAGTGACAAGAGCCCGGCGGATGAGATCGTTGACAGCCGCATGCCGCGACATCCGCCCAGCACTCCTGCTACACGAAAGCACGTGATGGCTAAGACTTTCAACACTGTCACCGTAAAGGCAGCGATGGGGGACAATAAATTTTGCCCAAAACGAAGACAACAACCTATTTTGAAACAAGGGTTGTCAAGTAACGTCGGGCACGTTACTTGACAACCCTTGTTTGTATTAGGGGATGGTAATGCAACTCTTACCAAACCCAGGCCTATAAACCGGATTGGTAGAGAAGCCTGAGTCCATGTACGATCATCAAAATCAATATTTAGAATGGATACGTCCCAACCAACAAAACCAAGTCTTAAATTAGACACTATGACGTTTTCGTCAAGACTGAAAGCATTATCGATTGCTCCTAAAATGGTTTTCAAAAGATCTACTAGTTCCGATTTGGGCACAAAATCTAAGATTACGAATCCTAAATTGGTCTGTTAAAAGCCATACAAAATGCTAAACGAGTTTAATTTTATCTTGCGAACGTCATAATTTATGCTACAGATTGGCTCCATGTAGAGAATATAGAATCTCTTCGTTAACCTTACCGGAAAGCATCAGAGTTATTAAATCTGTTAGGTCCTTCAACAGAGACTCACCGGTGTGAACCACTGAAGTGTCTTGTAATGAATGCTTGTAATAAAGCGTTGCTTCTTCCTCTATTATAGTGTATGGCTTAGTACTTGACTCCACGTCTGACACTAGGTTTCTGTAGGTCAACAATATTTAGCAAAACTACAAGGCTACGATTGTAGTGTTGTGATTTTCCATCATTACGGACATTCCATGCTACAGGCATTGGAATCATGGCTTCCAAAAACTAAAGCCGCGTTCCACAGAGTTTTTTGTTGTGATGTATACCTCATTGTATCGTTTCTCCGATCGATTATTTACCCTCAATATTGGTGTAAAGGTATGATTCCAGCTTGTATCCCTCATTTCCCAAAAGCCTTCCCTAAACTCTCCTGGCTTAAAACGTTCTTTTAGGATTGACACATTGGTTGATAAATATATTTTTATGTAACTAAATATATCATCGGGGAGGGAATAGAATCTCGGCGTCGCCTTCATACTTTTAATTTTTATGTGTGTGCAATCAATGCAGCCAATATTAGACGAAAAAAATCATAATTTGATTAAATTCCCTCATCAGTATTTGTTCCTTCGCAAATGAATGAGCCTTAACTCAATATCTAATCTAAATTTTCTATCTTCACTTCTTCACTTCACTTATTAATCCTTATCCAATTAACCTAGTATCCTATAACTTTCAGCTTACCCTTTGGATGCTATTGTCGATGGAGTTCTTTGTTTTGCCTAAATCCTTGATGATTTCTGTAGATGCACCCAACTGCAAGTACGAGTTTTTGCCGTACAACCAGTTTTCAGAAATCCAAATGCATAGTGCATTAAAAGCTATAGTTTTTAAGCTCAGATAAGTTGCGAGTGTTTTGTATTATTTGGAGGTTTCGCCTCTAAGGATTTGGAGAATGCGTGTCGGAGTGGCGTGTTATCATTAAATGTACGATGACCTTTAACACCCGCCTCACATACACCCCAGAGATCAGCCGTGCGAGACTAAACATGTTTGCGTAACTTTTTTATAGGAATGTCTACTGAGTGATGTCTGTGGAAATTTTATCAGACAGTTCTGTTGTATTGAGATTATTATATTTATCTATTATTATTTTAGGTTTGACAGTTGAAATATGTTTTAACTTTATGACATTTTATTAGTCAAATGTGTTACGCTGAAATCAAATGGGCGTTTCTTCAAGGAAAATTATATTAACAAATGATTGTGAATAATGTCGTCATCGAGCTTTTATCCTGGGTAAAAATATTCTAGTGTTTTCTGGGTTTTCTGTTCTTTGTCTTATTGTCAGTGTAATTTAGTTATAGAGTCAGTAAAAGCCAGAGGATAGAGGTCAATTTTTATAGTTTCTAGCAACTTCTGACCAAAATTGTCGTAATTTTGTTCGTATTGTGAAGTAGAGGCAGTAAAAGAAAACATTTTTTTTGAAATAAACGAAAAAAATAATTTCTTTTTTTTCATTTTTTTTAATGGCATTTTTATTTTCTTTAAAATTCAGCTCGGAGTTCCTTTCATTTTTCTCTAAGATCTGTAGTTCAGAAGTTGCCCTCACTGGCTGGAAAAAAAATTCACCCTGTATATAGTACTAGCTTTTATGTAAAAAAAAAAAAAAAAAAAAAAAAAAAAAAAAAAAAAAAAAAAAAAAAAAAAACCTTCAAGTGTATACTTGGTGCTCCTGAGAAAATTCGTTAAAACTATATCTAAACTGTACTTTTACGTGTCAAAGCTATTGCTAAGTAACCTATTAGGTGTGTTGTGATTGTGTGAACGTTATCTCCTAGTGGAATTTCGTTAACTTACCTAGAAACACGAAAAGTGATAATCTCGACGAAGTGGCATTTCCATAGCAGGGCAATCGCGAAGTGCCTTATATGTCCCGCATTCAAGACTCGATAATCCAACACAGGTACCTAATACTCATGAATGTTTATTTGGCGAAATATTCCAAGAGTATTCAATAACGAAAAAGTGAAATACTAACGTGACGAATAAGTTTCAATAAAAATATTCACCTACCGTCAAAGTTACTGATATTTATATCAAAGTGTTGCCATTGATAGAAAATAAAGCCGGCCACTCACGCAAGACGTACTTAGTGTCTACGTTACTACTCTATACAATGGCTTCGAAGCAGAAATCGTGTGCCGGATGTTGTAATGTCATAGTAGACAAAGAGTGCCTGAAATGTGTGACCTGCAGTAATTATTATGATTTGATATGCGCCAATATATCCGAAAAACGATATCGGGTTACTATGACCCGGGAAAATAAACTGACCTGGGTGTGTCAGGGATGCAAGAATAAAAAACCGAAAGTTGATAATTCGAATACTCCGATCCAGTCTACTCATACGCGTACAGCTAATTCTCCAGACAGCGAGGACTCTGTGCGCGATAATGTTACAATGCGTAGGAAGGATAGCTCCAGTATTCCTAATAATGAGCTAATTCAACTTATCAAAACTGAGATCCGCTCGTGCTTACGCGATGAGATGAAAACTATGATTCGACCTTTGCTGGAATCTGAGCTAGCACCTATTAAAGAGAAACTGCAAGATCTCCAAAATTCTATACAGTTTGTGAGTAATCAGTATGATGACCTCAATAAAACTATTCTGAATGTATGTAAAGATACCAAGATCATACAAACTGAATGTGATCAACTAAGGTCTACAGTATCGCATTTGACAGATAGTTTAAATAAAATCGAACAACAACTCAGAGATTCTAATGTAGAAATACAAGGAGTGCCCGAGCAGAAATCAGAAAATGTTGTCAGCATTGTCAAAAAAATTGCACACGTGGTTTCGTGCAATATGATAGATACCGATATTTTAAAGTGTACCAGAGTTGCCAGTATGAATAAAACCAATAATAGACCAAGAGCAATCGTCGTGAAATTACGCAGCACCCGCTGTCGGGATGAACTCTACTCGGCTGTAATGCGATACAACAAATCGCATCCAGACAATAAATTGAACTCAGGTCTTCTCGGCATCAATGGTGATAATGTACCAGTATATGTATCTGAGCACTTGTCCCCGACCAATAAAGCTTTACATGCTGCTGCCCGACTTAAAGCTAAGGAAATAAATTATAAATTCGTATGGGTCAGAAATGGACATGTATACATGCGCAAGAATGAAACCTCACGCTACATTCAAATAAATAATTTGCAGTCATTGGACTCCTTACAGTAGTTTACCCTGTCCTTTATGGGTGAAATTTGTACAATTAAATAGGACTAATTATTTATAAAAATGGCTAACTGTACGCTCTCAATTTATTATCAGAACATAAGAGGTATGAAATCAAAAACTGTTAATGTATTTCAATCAATCTTAAATAACAATTATGATATAATCTGTTTATGTGAAACATGGCTTGATGAGTCCGTTTTGTCCGCGGAATTATTTGATAAAAGATATATCGTTTATCGTAAAGATCGGCCTGATGAGTTTCGTTTAAAATATAATAAAGCTCATGGTGGGGGAGTACTTATTGCTGTTAATAGGAATATCTCCTCGGAACATATGCAAAATTGGGAGACATCATTAGAGGATATATGGGTAAGAATTAAGCTCAAAAATTATTACCTCAATATTTGCACTGTATATTTACCCTCGTATATCTCAGTAACTCAATTTTCTGAATACTTAGATAATTGTGAAAAAATTACACTTTCGTCTACAAATGATCAAACGTTGATTGCAGGTGATTTTAATTTGCCTGAAATGGTCTGGTGTACGGATATTTCTTCAAAATCACTTGGTGAAAAATCGTTGCTGTTGCGTGACTTTATATCTACAACTAATCTTGTTCAATATAACTCAGTGTATAACTGTAATAGTAACATTCTCGATTTAATACTTGGTCCTCTGAGTCTGAGTTGTAATGTCACAGGCACAGTAGCTATGAGTCGTGTGGATAAGTATCATCCACCACTAGAAATCATTGTTAAATGCATCAAACCGCGCTTCTTAAAGGAGAATAACCCATATAGGCTACAGTTCCATAAAACAAACATTGAGGCATGCGTAGCTGATATCTCTCGGATAGAGTGGAATCATTATATCCATCTCAATTGTAACGATTTCCTCCAAGTGTTTTACAATAAACTTTGGGAAGCTATAGAAGAGCATACTCCTAAAATAAAACCTAAGAGTACTAAATACCCGTCATGGTTTACAAAATCTTTGATAAAAATTCTTAAAGAAAAAGACAAATACCATAATAAGTACAAAAAGTTTGGAAATCCGCGTGACTTCGATACTTTTTCTCTCCTGAGACATAGAGCCAAGATAGCAACTGAGATGTGTTTTAAGTTATATATATCTCAAATTGAGGAAAGTCTTAAGTCTAATATTAAGACTTTTTGGAGATATACTAAGTCTAAAAAAAATACCAACGATCTACCAAGTCAAATGTATTATCAAAATGAAAATGCCAGCAGTGGAATAGATATCGCCAATTTATTTGCAAAATACTTTTCTTCAGTATTTAACCATAATTGTTCCAAACATTACGTTCCACAATTTTCCCCACCAAATCACAGCATATCCAAAATTGAAATTTCTGATACAGATATAAACACAGCTCTTAAAAGTCTTGACCCCAATAAGGGAGCTGGCCCAGACAGTATTCCTCCTTTTTTTATTCGTAGGTGTGCTCCAGCTTTAGTGAAGCCGTTGGGGATTCTGTACAATAAGTCGCTGTCATCTGGCTGTTTTCCGGATCTTTGGAAGATAGCTAAAATAGTTCCTATTTATAAATCTGGCAACAAAAAGGATATTTCGAATTACAGACCTATCAGTATTCTTAGCTGTTTTGCGAAGATCTTTGAGAGTCTCGTGTATGTCCACATCTACTCCCATCTGAAACATGTCATTAGTACCAAACAACACGGTTTTGTAAAAAACCGCTCCACAGCATCAAATTTACTCACATACACAAATTATATATGCATGGCATTCAACGATAAAATCCAAGTAGACTCGATATACACGGATTTTGCAAAGGCGTTTGACCGAGTCGATCACTTTGTCCTGTGTCAGAAAGCTTATCATTTGGGCATACATGGTTCACTTATACGCTGGCTTCAATCATATTTATCGAATAGAAACCAGCTCGTAACTGTCTATGGACATGAATCTATTCCATTCGAGTCTGTATCCGGGGTACCTCAGGGCTCAAATTTGGGTCCACTGCTCTTTTTGATGTTTATAGATGACCTTATTCAATCAATATCAAGCGAATGTTTGGCATACGCTGATGATTTAAAAATTTACCGTCGTATTAGATCAATTGAAGACTGTCTGGAACTACAAAAAGATATTAATCTAGTAAGTAAATGGAGCATTGACAATAATATGACTCTTAATTAAAGTAAATGTTTCTTTATTTCCTTCACGAGAAACAGGGCACGTATTGGGTATCCTTATCACATTAATACATTAAGTTTACAGCAAACTGATGCAGCAAAAGATTTAGGGATTTGGATAGACTCAAAACTTACGTTTCGACAACACTATCAGTATTTAGTAACAAAGTCTAATCGGGCCATGGGATTTATAATTAGAACAACAACTCCATTTAAAAAACATCAGAGTATTATGATTTTGTACACCACCTTAGTTAGGAGCATTCTTGATTACTGTTCTGTAATTTGGTCACCATATTATAACAACCATATATACAGAATTGAATCCATTCAAAAGCGATTCATTCGACACTTAAGCTCTAAAATGGGTCTTAGGAGAAAGTTACCCACATATGAGAACAGGCTAGTTCATTTTAAAATAAGTACTCTCCAATCGAGGCGTATAGTTTGTGACCTAACAATGCTTTATAAAATTATGAACTCCCAAATTGACATTCCTTCTATGTTAAGCTGTGTTTCCTTAAAAATTGGTAGTAAACGTACGCAACAATTGTTTTACTTACCAAAAACCTCAAATAATGTATCTTTTCATAACCCTCTGTTTCGCATGTGTAGGTTTTTCAACGAGAATAGTAAAAGTTTGGATATTTTCTACCAAAACTTTAATAATTATTTAACTATAATTAAGAGTTTTTACGATATAATATAACTTCAATATACCTATGGATTGTTTTGTTTATTCTGTAAAATTGTTAGTTAACATGTTATATTTATTGTGTAATTTAATTTGTATTTAGCATGCACGTATATATTTTTTAATAAAATCTTTATTATCTATGTACATTATTATCTTGCAAATGTTGTACACAGTTATAATAGGGATACAAATTTATAACTGTATTTTTAAATAATGTTTGAAATTGTAAGATCTGGTTTGTATCTTGTTACTGTGTCTTTAAATAAATAAATAAATAAATAAATAAATAAATGTCATGACATTGAATATACAATTATGAATATAGAAACTGATACAAATTATATGAACGAATAAACATATCTATAGCCGTTAGTTATATAAATTTTGAGTGTTAATTCTCAGCATCATCGGGATCGTTCTCATCATCACTGGATAGGCCGTCACTTCATCCACTAAATCGGTATGTGCAAAATGAAATTCAAATTTGTAAATCGAACGAAGCATTTACAGAATATAATTTATCATAATATAACTACTAGGAGAATCTGTCACCAAATCGCAAGATCAGGAAGTTGGTCTAACTCGAACCATTTGAAAATATAGGAACATTCTTCCTGTATCCAAACGTATTCGAGTGGGCTCAATGTGAGCTCTTCTAAAAATCATTTTTTACAATTACTAGAAGTGTAATGAGCTCTTAAAAACTAATGATATACTCGTGGTTCCCTTTTATCGTTGTTATCGTAGAAATTTCGAGCATTTTACTAAAATTTTTATTTATATGAGTTATTTTGTAGCTACTGATGAAAAACTGGAATCTGTGATCATCGATATTCATAGATTTTTTTGTATTATATAAGACAAAAAAGTTAGGTTACATTTTCCAAGAAAACCTTTGAAAAGTATTAAATAGATCTTGTAGCAGATCCTCTGTCAAGTCATAATCACCCAGAGCTGCATCAGCTTCTTGATATTAATTTTTTAATAGGTCTGTTTTTCCTTTATTAACATTATCTTAGAGTGAATGCTATAGTATGTTTCATGGGAAATAAAGAAAGAATGGTAATCTCTATTTTCCATGTACGGTATACCTAATATACATACGTATGCTCGGGCTGTAAAGTGTCGCTGTCTGCCGGATTGTTATAACCGGAGAAAACGTCTGCCGTGTAAAAAGCTTAAGATACTGTTAAGATTAATATATTTTCTAGATAATTTCTAGTCCTATAGTGCGGAATACTTAAGTTATCAATTGAAGGTCAGATAAAACCATGTCCGCGTCACATACATATTTTGTATCTGTACGATTTGGTGGATTGCGGGTCCGAGAGGTTCAACCTGTTGACACATAAAAGATTAACACTGCCACAACAAATTTCTGGAACATAAATTTTAATTTGTCTTAACAGAACGGCCCTTTGTGCGTAGTTGAAGGCGTTTTAACATCTACCTTTAGCAAAACCTCCCCGCCATTGTTGTGAATAATTATCCTTAATGAGTGGACGGCAGCCTCACAGCCTCTTCAGGAGCCGAAGCTAAGCTGAAGGGGCTGAAAATAGGTAGCAAGCTTGGTACTGTTGGCTCTGCAGCAAATTTTGGCAGCAAGCCGCCGATAAGTTGTGCTAACTGCAATAGGCCAAATGCCGCCATCATTTTTTTCAAGCGCATAATTTACCGCCTTACAAAATGTCTGTAATTTCTAGTATCATCCTGCCGCTAAACATAATATTCAAAAGTTTAAACTAAATATACTAAAGGTTCAAGAAGACTGTCCCTGCATCGCCACAGGTAGCAGTGGTGAGGTCCTTAAGGTGCTGTGGTGTTAAACTATCAAGCAGCAGGGGCATCTGGGAACAGAGAATCTGTAGAGGCGACAGGGTGCTTATCGTAAAGGGCAGCGAGAGTCTTTGGGGTATCCGAAGCAACCGCATCATCTGAAAAAAACAGACGTGCAGCACCTCTAATATCTCCGTCGCTTAATTTATTTTCTACTGACCTAAAGATACTGTGTAAAAAGAATCTTCTATTCAGAACCTTTATGTAGAGCAATTTTGTTTGACGTGATAAGTGAGAGAGACATTAGAGTAAACGTTATTTTCAACATGCAGTACTCTGTAAGGGAATGTAAGTAATCATTCCCAAGCTTGTTTTGAGTTATCGATGATGGTATGACGGATAACTTCTGTAAATTTTTGTGCTACAGAAGTTCTGGCACCTCGTGGATGTGCTTTAATATCTGTACAGTGTTTTTGTGTCTTGTATAGTTGCCAAGGCGATGAGTGCACGCTGGCTAATCGTGCTTTACTCAGCAATGTTTGACTTAGCAACGGCAATAACAATCTGGATGCATAGTCTGGATATCGTCACATTGACATCGGCGTATTCACAATATGGATACATCTTTTTATCAACGAGAACACTGGTGGAGTGATTTCAAATCCACACCATCTAGAAGCCTTTTGGGAACTCTTTTTTTGGCTCCAAGTCAATGATGTGGATGATTCGTGTATATTTGATAATATTCAAATAGCGGCTTCGTTGAAATACTGTTGAAGTTCATCATCATTATACCTGTCACATCAGATTAACTCTGAACCTACTGCGACCGAGCTTAGTTAATCCCCATTTCATGTACAGAAGGTATGAGAGAGTAACTGGGCAAAATTTAAGGTTTAGCTGAAATACAGTGACATTCTGTCCGCAGAGGTTGTTATCGCCGCATCAAATTAGAAATGCGTTTTGGATAGTTAGGTACATACGTACTGAGAGGACATTTAAATAGGTATACACCTATTTAAAGTTCTTCTCAGTTGAAGGCCGACTTACGAACTGGTTGTAACTTCAGTAGCTTTGACCTTCATAAGTGCCCTACTGGTGCCTAAATTAAATAATTTGCTTTTACTTTGTCTTTAACTTTGACATTTGTTCTCTTAGTTGTTATTATTATGTATTTTTATTATAGAATTTTTCAATAGAATGTGATTATCATTGGTTTAATACAGCAAATAGCGAACATACAACGTATCTTAACAACTTAACTGACCCACTACGGACTCTTGAAAACCTTTTCCGTGGCCCGGACAATCCAATTTCAGCTCTTAAAGCTATTTAGCTAAGGTTCACCTACATTCGACATTGAGGTCAACAATCCTAAAACAAACTAGAAAAGTTTGCAATGAACTTAACTTTGGTATCACGTACTGTAATACAAGAGGGTTTACTATGTAAACTCGCTTTATTGATACATTTTCACGTAAACCGAGGAATAAAATGTTACTTTAAAAAAAAATACAGTATACATTCTTCTATGACTTTTTGGTTTGGATCAATATTTCTTACGTGAATCGTATCGGTCGCAAAAATGTCGTATTATATTTGAGTTGTTTCGTTTATTCAAAGTAAAAAAATACTTCAATGCTAATGAATTTTAAACGATGAAGTAAAAGATTAAAGAAATGGTAAGTACATTGTTGATACATATCAATAAAAAAAATACCATTTACACCATTCCCCCTCTTAAAAGCTTATTTTATTCACTGAAAACAGTGAATATAAAACCCTTTTAATCACTGTTTTGGTGCTTGAATTTAGAACACACCAATATATATTCGACCACCAACTCAATGCTATGCAACTTCCTTGCGAAAAAATACTCGATACAAAATCCTTGTGTAAATAACTCCTCGAGATTTGATTGGTCGACATTTTCGACAAGGAATTTAGCATTAGAATAGAAACTGCTTTGTGTTCTTTGCTGTCATTAGTAAATTGGCGCTATTTCGAATACTGTAAGTTGTACGAACAAAAAGTGTTAATGTTACTTAACAAATCGATTGAAAATGCATTCAAGTATGTGTTACATAACACCTGAGTTTATGAAAGAGAGGGCGGCCGATATAGTAGAAAACTTGCTACCCAACAAATCACGGCTGGTTTATATCAAATTCTACGATGAGTTTCGCAAATGGAAAATGAAAATCAAGCTTTTGGCACATTTTCAGATGTTGTTTTCGCTTAAATATTTCTTTTTCTCGTAGTCATAGTAAAAAGTATGCAACTCTTGAATAAAACGGATTTATATCGAGAGCCATGAAACACTCAGGATTATAACAATTGAATCATCATGTATCACTCCCTACGGTCGTGATTCAGTCGTTACAATCCTTCACTTGCTCGTGATTCAACTATGGCCTTCGCTTTAAATCCGTCCTTTATTCACTAGATCTCTTGGTACCTAACGTTTAATTAATTGATAGAATATTATATATGCTAGCTGTGGTACCATAGCACCATAACAGTTACGCTCGTTACAAAATTCTGTCCTTCGAATAAATTTTCAACAAAGCTCTCTCCAGAACTAGTTAACAATTGATGTTTGGAATGCAATGGAAATTCAAAACGAAGATATTTGAATATTTGAGGACCCGTCGCCAGAGGGTTCAGATCATAAGATAATATTTACAGTGGACGTAGAGAATATACCTATGGATTTTGATTAAATATGTCCCAAACATATTTTCTGTTAAATCAATGTATTTTATCGGTGATGTTATATGAATTGAATGTTATTCAATTATTGTATTTATTTTTTCAGTATCTAAATAAATACGTGAAGAGAAATCTTTGTATCTCATTGCACCCAATTGTGCCCCTTTTTATTAACACGCTTTTATTAGCTTCACCTGTATGTATGTATCTATGTATGTATGTATGTATGAATGTATGTAAAGGAATCTTCGAACGTAATTTTCATCGACTTCCAGACGTCAGATTAAACTGAAATTTTGCACACTTATCAAGTACCGATGACAATACAATAATTTGGTACCATCGAGCTGATCTGATGATGGATCCGGAAGGTAGGCACTGGAACTCCATAACGGAGCAACGTTTCCTAGCCGTGTTTGGGCTTTTTGGAATTGTCATGAAATGAACTTTGACCATGTATGATTTTCAGGGTCTGATGATGGAGTAGGAGAGTAAGCACTGGAACTCCATAACGGAGCAACGTTTCCTAGCCGTGTTTGGGCTTGTTGGAATTGTCTTGAGATGAACTTTGACCATGTATGGTTTTCAGGGTCTGATGATGGAGTAGGAGAGTAAGCACTGGAACTCCATAGTGGAGCATCGTATACTAGCCGTGTTTGGGTTTGTTGGAATTGTCGTAAGATGAACTTGGATCATGTATAGTTTTCAGGGTCTGATGATGGAGTAGGAGGGTAGGCACTGGAACTCCATAACGGACCAACGTTTCCTAGGCGTGTTTGGGCTTGTTGGAATTGTCGTAAGATGAACTTTGACCTTATATGGTTTTCAGGGTCTAATGATGGAGTAGGAGGGTAAGCACTGAAACTCCATAGTGGAGCATCGTATCCTAGCCGTGTTTGGGGTTATTGGAAATGTCGTGAGATGAATTTTGACCATGTATAGTTTTCAGGGTCTGATGATGAAGTCGGAGGGTTGGCACTGGAACCCCATAGCGGAGCATCGTATTCTAGCCGTGTTTGGGCGTATTGTAATCGTATTATGTGCATTTTGGCCAAATATGGTTTTCTGAGTCTGTTGGTGGAGTCAAAGAGTAGGCACTGAAGCTAAATACTCATTATAAATGTGAAATAAATTGATATTGGGTGAAAATATGGTATAAGTAACATAATAAAATGGTATGAATAATTTATGTTGACTAAAAAATAAAAAATAAATTACAGTTTAAAAAAACTAAAAAAACACGCTTTAAAATAGCCCTGCACTAAAAAGTGTTAAATAATTATAAAATTGAACCTAAATATATTCTCTGTCTATCCCGTAAGGGCCTAAATGTAAGCAATTTTTGTAATTAAGTTCAATATTTGAATGAAAAGCGTGGGGCGCTTTTCCTTGTAACCCAATATAATTTCTAAGCATTATCATTATCATGAAGAAATATCGTAAATTACAAAATGAAAAGCGCCACACATTTTTCATTCAAATATTGAACTTAATTACAAAAATTGCTTACATTTAGGCCCTTACGGGATAGACAGAGAATATAATTTCAATTTTATAATTATTTAACACTTTTTAGTGCAGGGCTTTTTAAAGCGTGTTTTTTTAGTTTTTTTAAACTGTAATTTTTTTAGCATATATTGCGCGTGGAGTGGGTAATTTGGCATAGTTAAAGTTTATATGGTGGAGGAGGGCCGAAAGCATTTTTTTTATTTCTGTAAATTCTAATTTGCAAATTTGTAATAAAATTATTTTCTTTAAGTACATATAAAAAGATTATTTCTGTACTGCTAGGTTGTATGGTTTTAGATTAAATATGTCCCAAACATATTTTCTGTTTAATCAAATGTATTTTATTCGGTGATGTTATATGAATTGAATGTTATTAAATTATTGTATTTATTTTTTCATTATCTAAATAAATACGTGAAGAGAAATCTTCGTACCCCATTGTATCCAATTGTGCCCCTTTTTTTAGCATATTGCACGTGGAGTGGGTTATTTGGCATATTTAAAGTTTATATAGTGGAGGATTGCAGCGAGCAATTTTTTTTTATTTCAGTAAATTCACATTTGCTTTGTAATAAAATTCTGTTCTTTAAGTACATATAAAAAGATAATTTCTGTACTGTTAGGTTGTACCTATATTCCAAGCTCTCACGAACGTAAAGAAAGTTCTCTGGTACCTAAGTATGTATTTTAGCTTTCATAAAGCGGGTTTGAGTCGACTGTTCGTGTTGAATGTCGTAGTTCGATTTTATCCTTTACTTTGCTGCTTTTTGTTTCACAACCTCTTTTTCCTGGGCAATTACATCAGGTAGGCTTGTGTTGGAACTTAATCTCACCGGTATCTCACTCTCTATGGTAAGTGATAATGTGGACTTTTAAAATGATGGTGGTGGGGAGCCAGACAAGCATTGTAGGATTAGAAATCATCGTCAATTGATCGTCATTTGACGTTAATACCACTGGGCTATCGTCAGCTTAAATTCTGATCTTACACAAAGATTAACCACCATTTCAGAAACTCTCTCTTTTTCTTCTCAGTGGCAGTCTTATCAGAGTGGTCATAGTTGTAAAAGATCGTTTATATGGTGGATCTTCAACGTCAATGTTCTCCTTGACATGGGCTACTGCTTTTGCAATGCTTCTCTATTTTTGGCGGTTCGTAGTGTTGCGAGTACACTGTACCATGGTAGATTGGGTAACCGTCTTGATAAGATCTGTCCAACGAGTGGGTGATCGGCCACGTGATCTTTTGCCTTCAACCTGTTCCTAGACAACAAATCTCGCCATCGCGTGTTCGTTTCTGGAGATGTCACCAAAGAATTCGAAGCACAGCCGACTATTGAATAACCAATAACATATTAATGACAAATATTGTAAACAAAAAGCAGGAACAAGCAATTACATAAGTAAAGGCAGGTTTATGTTGACCATTGGAATGGCAGGACATGGTCACGTAGAGGATGGGGCTCGGTCATTACGTGGGGACGTGTCCGGGCAGTGCACCAGCAGGAACGTGCGGCACATTACAGCGGGCCCCCTTGCTGCCCGCCAGGTGCCACCCAATGTGATCTCATTGAAGTTGGAATATTTGAAATACTGATTCAGTACTTATGTACAGTAGCTGAAGTGATCCAAAACAAAATCGGCTGCCGGACCTTTTTTTGCAAAAATACCTAAACAATCATAATTTTCCCATAAAAATGATAATGCATTACCCATGAGATTTCAAAATCAAAATATATTTATTCCGAAAATTAGAAAGAATTAGAAATTATTTCAAAGTAAGTATAATATGTACTTCCAATCACATTTACTACTTTTATTTATCTTTCCAATTATTCTCCTGCAGATATTTTCATTTAAGGTTCAAGATTACTTTCTCAACATACTATATATTTTTGAAATATTATATTTTTTTATTTTATTTGGTACCTATATAAAAAGCAATTGGCTGGTTTGCCTAGACATCTCAGAAATTATCTACTACATGTACATAGATTTAAAAAAAAGCATTTCATTTTTATTTCTTTATCATGCATTTTATCAGAAAAGCCGTAAATAAATAAATAAATATCGTGGGACATTCCTCACACACGGTTATCTGATCCTAAACTAAGCTGTGTTTACACTACATTTAAACTTGAGGCGTGGGCGTACCTAGGTAGTATTTAGAGACTCTCAGCTTTTCTAGGTTTTCAACTCCTACGCTATGAAAAGCTATTTCGTCTCTGGAGCGTAAAGCTGTTTTATATGCAAATAGAATGGTGTGTGGGCGAGTAAGCGTCTTATTATCAACATTATATTTTATTTCCATTGATATAGTAGGTATATAACACACCAAACTTACATTCAAATAAAAATAATATATTCATAAACATTTTACGTTATAGTACTATTACAATATACGTTACGATTTCGTAAACAAAATTACTTGCGAATCTCATTTTGAATCAACCGAATATTTTCGTCAGTTTGACGTCTACTTTTACCACATACTGTATACGAATTCGTAAAATTATTGATGCAACTGGGTGTTAGTGATGATTATTTGTATTTTACTTGTTTTTCAAGCTTAAAATATTACGTAGAAAAACTATTTATTGACCCACAAGGTAAAGGCACATATTTATAACTATTGTATGTACATCTTTGACTAATAAAAATAGAGATCAGAAACATATTCTAGGTGTCCTGTAGGTTTATCAAAATCATGTTTATAAATTCATGTGAAGCCATTTTCTGTAATGTCACTTCCATAATGTTTGTTTTTACTGTCATTAACTTTTATCCTAACATCATGTATATACTGTCTCAGGTTCTTTTTCTCGTTATCTTACTAATATTAAAAAACTGAAGAATTTACTGTATGCTTGAACCCGTATTTCTAAGGAAATACCAGTATGATTTGAATAACTCATTTTGCTTTACATACCCATTAACCAACTTTACATATCAATTAATTGTTCCTTCTTCAAGTTAGGGTCAGCTCACACTGAGACGTGAAGCGAAGCGACGCGGCGTACACTTTTTAAAATAACAATAGAATTATATAACTTTACTTAGTAAACAAAAAGGTACACAAATCAGGGAGAAAATTCGGATTACGCATCGCGGGGCGGCGCGAGACACTTGTCACGAATTCTCTAACCGAAATGTGCACCTTATCGTGTAGTAAATAAAGTTCTATATTATATTGCGATCTAAGCTTGACGCGTCGTGTCGCATCTCGGTGTGAACTGACCCTTAGGCTTTATAACATTTTAACGGCGGGTACAACTTCTAATCTAATGAAATTACAGACTCTTGAATCCAGTCTACTAATACGATAGAATAATGAACGTAAATAATAATTTAAACTTAGATCTAACGTAAAAGGCCTTTAATCTAAAACCACTGTCTAAATTGCTGAGCATGCGTTAATTTGCTTGCCTTTGACTTTGAGCGATACACACGGCCAGAGCTTTTGACTATTTGCTATAAATATATAAATTTTTTTTAGCTTGTGAATAATAATTTCAATAATTCAGACCGCACCACGCCGAACTTTTGAGTCTCTGAAAATAGAACCTATACTATTATAAGCAGTAACGCACACGACGCGCAAAAAGTTCGGCGCACAACCCTTTATTTTCACACAGACTTTTTGTGTGCCAAAGACTCCTTCGCACAAAAAGTCCGTCGTCTATGCTGCACCTTAAGAGGAAAGGATGGCTGCAAGAAATTTGAAAAATAGATTTTTAACATATCTATTGCTGTCGCGCTGTGCCCGCTATACCGCCCGAGAGCGATAGAGACAATTACAACTTCGACCGATTATACCTATTTAAATTTGACGAAATCGCTATTTCATAATCCCCGTTTACTCCTCTAAAACTGGATCGATTTAAAAAACAAAAACAAGAATCATAATAAGAAGGGCTTTGGCTATGTCTGTCGGTTTTCCTTTGTTTTTTTTATATTCGTCAAATTTGTTCGCTGGATGTCTGATAAGGGTGTTAAAAATGGAAAGATTTTGTGATTTTAGAAGGCTTCTAATTCCTATAATATTTAATTTATGGAGAAAAACATAACCTAGGGACATACAGTTGTACCTATAGATTGCATGGTAAAATAATCATCGCTCTAGTGTCATTAACCGGAGAGGAAACTGAGGATTACGTTTGTATGGAAAAAGCGCCACTAGTATTTCCTCTTAACGATCTAAAATTAATATTATCATTCTCAATGCAATACAGCTATGTTAAAAATTCAAATCCATGCATGGATAATTTATAGGTACTCGTTTTTTTTATAGGTACATTCGTGACTGGACACCCTTACTCATATTTAACTTAAACACTGTTTAAGTTGCCACATCCTATAGTCATTTTCAACTGTGAAGTTATGTAACGTTATAAGTGCCTTATTACATTTTGATTTTGACACCATCCCGAATATTTCATGTTACGTATGCTTTGAGCACTACAAGGAAAAAATCTTTATCTTTGATAACAATGTGTCCCACTATAAACTAGGTAATATCAAGAGTTGAGAGCGTCTATTTACCACCCGATTGAACCTAGTTTCTCAACTGAAATAACTAACTATTTTCAGTTGCAGAACGTGTGTTGTCTGAGAAAAGATCTAGGAATAAACTGTCTGAAATACAGGTTACATATGTTGGTATTCTTAGTTTTGTTAAGTTGGTTCGTAATTAGTTATTTTTTTCTGGTTATTATTTTTATATTACAGTATTTCTGTATGCACATATTTACGGAGGGAAATTTATTCCGTGAATATGTATACCGAGCTCCGTAATAATAATGTATAATTGGGTTGTAATGTCTTGTTTTCTCGGTATTTCATCCGAAATGGTATCATTATAAATATTTTATTTGTAAATACATATTGCAACTCCATGTATTAAAATTAATAAATATTCTGAGATATTATATTTCTTTATACATGTTTCAGCTGATCCCAAGCTTGGTAAAGCTTCTATGATCCTTATATTCTAGTTTTAACTATATACTTGTATACTATACACCGTTTTGAAGCGCTCGTGGTGTAGCATGATTAGCCGTTCTTAATCGATCGGCAAAGTTAAGCTACCACCGTCGTGGTCGGTACGTTGATGGGTGACCGCCTAGTGGTATTTATAATCGAGCATTTCCATGCTTCGGAAGACACGTAAAGCCGTTGGTCCCGGTTATCACTTAATTGTGATAGTCGTTAAGCTAGTTGGATGCCTCATAGGCGGCTTGAAAAATTCCAACAGTAGGTTGACCACTAGCCTACCTCTACCGATCCGCAGTGGGCACGCGTGGTGGAGTATTGCCCATTCCCTTTCACCCCCATTTGTGAAAAGTGGCCTGTGCAGCAGTGGGACATTATAGGCTGATGATGATGATACTATACACCTAATTCAGAACATACATTTTCTCGCACATACATTTTTCCTGGATAAGAACCGAAACCACGGCGTGGCATTCAGGAGTGCACAGTGCACATCAACCAACTGCAGTCTACTATACTGTTTTCAGGATTAGAAGATATCGGTGACAGTTCACTTTTGACAATTATAGTCATGCGCCTTAACGATATCCAATCGATTTTTTTTGTTGTATCGAGAAAGTTAATAAAGAAAGTATAATCGATTTTTATTTTAGTGATCTTTTATTTTCCAAATTATATTTTCTAATCACTGCCTTACTGCTTAATACCGCCTCGTGTGTAATTACCAACTTTGCACACATGTTATTATCGTTGTTCTTAATTTCAGATAATTATTACGGGATTTATGAGAAATTATGTCTGTTCATTGATATTTACCTAGTAATGTAAGAATATTCTCTCTTTCTTTGTTATCGTACCGATATGTCGTCATTTTTTGGTAATTAAAAATATTTCGATGTTGATAAACCTATTCAAAAATAATCGATATAACATATATGGATACTTTTTGAGTTTCCCTGTCGATCAAGCATTGTCAATCACTATAGGTAAATGTTCCGTTTCATGCAGCAAGTATTTTAAGGATATCTAATTTCTTTATTTTTAAAATTATCAAGCTATATTAATGTGTTGAAATTATTCCTTATTTATGTATAGCGATATGTATTGTATTTTTGCAATGATATAAAATGGATATTAAAATATTTTTTTGTAAAATATTATATTAGTTACTCGCAAGTAGTATGAGTGAACCGGAAAACGAACTGTCACCGATATCATCTAATCCTGAAAACAGTATAAGTGAAAAACCTATCTTATGTCAATCAAGATGGCATACCCGTAAGGACTTTACCTTGAACCATAATTACTACACTAAATGTATGTACAGACAATTTCTGTAACTGAATCGTTAGATATAACTTGAAACTACAGTTCTCCGTTCTTTGAATAAGCATAATATAGTTGTCAAAGTTTAACAGGAAAAGTTGACAACGTGATGAAACTCGAATATGAATATACAGATAAGTAAAAATCTTTCTATTACTTTGGGCATAGCCCTGTAAAATATTTGCTGCAGATTATTTTCCTCAATCTATCAAACTAAACAGAGCTTGTACTATGGAAACCATATAACTGATATACTACAATTCACCGAGCGAGCGCAAAGCGCGACCGACGCATAGCGTCTCCGTTTCAGCTTGGGCAAAAATGCTTTCGTATCTCTATCCAGATTCTCCTTTCTCAACCGACACTCGTGAAATTTTAAGAGCAGGTCCGGTATTTATATGAAATTTTCCAAAAAATAATCGACAAGGGAATTCCATATAATAATCAAAACTCTCGAGGTCTACACATCACAGACTCACTATATGTAATGTACAGTTATGTAATAAAAAAAAGTCTATGAAAATGTTATACTACACAGTCACCGCGAAGGCCCCTTTAGTCCCAGCGAAATGATATAATAAAAAAAAAATATATACGCTACGTCTCCTCCGTTTTTTCGTCGGTTAAAAAGGCCGTGAAAACCTCTATGAAATCCGAAATAGATTTGTTCTAGATTTTCTGGTTTAGTTTCGACCACGAGTGAATGTCGAAAATACGCTAAACCAATTTCTGGTTATATTCAGGACAGACTTTAAACCGCAGCTGCCGGTGCACAGGTGTTTGGCAATTGAATTTTTATTAGCTGCTATAATGAAGTCCTATTTATTATTAATATAAAACTTTCCTCAATATGTTAAGAAATTCGGATATAGAGTTTTCTTTGCTATCACAAGTATTCTTAATGGTATAAAAAAAGTTAACAGCCGAACACTAATAAAACCGAAATGAAACGAAAAAAGGCGTAACTCTTAATCGACCTATTTTTTACCACTAAACGTAAGTCTTCGTGGAAAGCAAATGGAAGGAGATTAATGAATGATTGAGAGAGTCGTTACCCTACAAGTTCCTTTTTATTCGCGCTCACTACGAATAGATTTACACCTTCAATCTTTTTTCATAGCTAGCCTTCTTGAGTATTAGCCGTCGAAATTTTAATCACTAATAAAATAATGATGCGTATCACTTTTGAGTGCTCTTTATTCCCGTCATATTAAAAAACTTGAAGACTTAGAGGCAAGAGTGATATGAAATTTTCTGCAAGCGTGCAATACATTTTAAGCCAACGAGAATATTTTTCAAATAATAACTTCACTGGGTTCTACTATACAGTTTCAGGTTTTAAGTAATTCCTTGTCTACTCTACCAGCTATCCATGAGAATAAATCAAAATGAACTGTTGCTCCTCTTGAATTACGACAAGGATAAACAAATAAACTGTCTTTCTTACATATATAGACGGGCCAGTTGCCGCGGTTGGTTAAGATTCGACCAAAATTGTGTGCATGAACACGTTTGTATATCCTGATTCTAGGTGTGATTATATATATAAAGTATATATTTACAAACAAAAGAAGTATAGGTATTATACCAGCTATCTACAAGCTCTGCTTAGTTTGGGATCAAGAGCCGAGTGTGATGAATTTCCCAGGATATTTATTTATTTATTTCTCAGAATATTAGTTTCGTTTCAAGTTACATATTTATGCACCAATTTTTAAATCGATAACTAAACTCAAACAAAATTCGGTCAAATTAGAATTTTACAACCACATAATCTGACTTATTTACAAGAATAATACACACCGCATAGAAATTAGTTTGCACCGATTCGTTGATTGCTCGAAGCGCGTTTTGCTCCGAAATCCCAACTTAATTAGCGACCGTCAGGCTCGCAAACAAACTACATTAGCAACAACGAAACGTTACGGCAGCCGCCATAGAAATCAAATAGCTTGCACAATTAATATATAAATGTAATGCCATATATCTTCTGGGAAAAAATATGTGGGAGAGGGTGGGCTTTTTTTTCCTTCCTTTCCACTTCTCGCAGCGTTGTTGGGCATCCAACCATCTTAATTTTTATTCGCTACATTATGGCACTCATTGTTGCCGATTCTGTTGTAAATCGCACTAAACTGACTTTAGTTACATCACATCTCTTTCTTACAAACATTATTGAAAAAGGATAGAACATGCTTAAAGCTGCCAAATTAGACTTTGTCGTTTTGATTTGAAGGTATTTAGACGTAACAGCGATAGATGGCGACTATATTTACGTTGAAAATAAGCATTGGACTAATTTAACACAGAACTAAATTTCTTACATCCTTTTCTTATATTCTTTGTTAGAAAGAGATATAGTGAGACTAAATTTAGTTTAGTTGTAAACAACAAAATCAGCACCATCGTCTCTAATTATACTTAAAATATTTTTGTGTATTATATCCGTGAAGACCTGTTATTGGCTTCCTAATAATTATTCATATTTTTAAGTTTGTTATTGTACAGTGTGTGTTGGTCTTCCTATAAATAAATTATTTTTTATATGACTGTGCCAAAATAAAATAATTTAATAATCAGAAATGTACATCTCGTAAGCGCATATAATTGATGTATAGTTGCCGGCACGTAACTTGGCCAGACTTAAATTATTTTCTTCTTTCTTCAGTTAGTTCTAAACAGACAAGTTTAAAAATAAAATTATTTCAGTATCCATAGAATAATGACACAATTAAAGTGAAAAGAACAAATGAAAGCCAGCACATATAGAAAAAACTGAAAACTAAAAGCCAAAATGTGGCCAAGTTGCGGGCCGGAAGGTGTATCCAAACATTAAAATGTGGACCAAACATAGTCAAGAAGTACAAATGTAACGACATTAAAAAACATGAATAAATAAGTTTCTAACTTGCTTTAATTATCACGAAACCATTCTAAATGCGTCGCGGTCATAACTGAATTAAATCAAAACTAGACGTACTGAATTACTTATAAGTTTGACAGACTGACGTAGTTAGTAAACTTGAATTTCTATTCTGAGTGTTTTATAAACCAAAGACTAATTAAATATAATAAAGCCTACTTCAAGGTGATTTACTAGGTGAAAAACAATAATACACAAGTGATTGTAGAAGCTTTTCTCTGAACTTAGTAAGTTACAATTGTATGAAAAAGCATAAAAAGTAAACAAAAATAAGATCCACTAAAAATGCCTTGCTGAGTTTCTTGCCGGAGTCTTCACGAATCGGTGGCAATCAACAGTAACGTTAATAAATTCCTTATCAAGACTTTTTGGTTTTGAGTACTAGAATGGTAAATAAGAAGAAGAAAAGGATGGTGGTTTCCCTTTAGTTCTATTTTTTATTTTTAAGGCAGACTACAATAAGGCCTTTGCTAGCGGGCGGCGTTGTGTGACGGGTCACCCATCATCATCATCATCAGCCTACAGCAGTCCACTGCTGGACATAGGCCTCACCCAATGCGCGCCATTTCGCCCTATCTTCGGCTCGACGCATCCACTTCCTACCAGCATCCTTTCGCAGATCGTCACGGGTCACCCACTTCCCTCCAATATGGCGAGGTGGGCGATGGCTGCCACACGCGTCATACTTGTGCACAGGTGCTGCTTGTGGGGGCTGGTATGCTTGCTAGTTGATTAGAATCTAAATATTATGTAATGAATCGAAGCTTGTTTTAAAAGAGTAATTGCTGAATTTATTGCCGGCTCTTCTCAGCAAATGCAACCTTCCGAACCGGTATTAGAGTGTTAGAGTCGGACTTAGTGCCTGCGAAGGTCTATTTGAATAAATTATTTTTAATTTCAATATACATATTCTATGTTCAGAGACAGCTCACCACTGAAACGTTTGATTTTATACTGTCTTGTACCAATTTACGACTAAAGCTTTAAACCCCATTATTTTACAATATATAGTTTAGTGGGTGCGTGCACATAATTATGTAGCTAGCAGTGATCTATGTATACCCAGTTCTGTAACTTTTTTTAGAGTTCTATGGTAACAGCAACACGATTTGAAATAAGGGCGGCGTACATAATTGAAACTGAGCGGTTTTTGAGGGTAGACTTTGTAATGGGTTCTTCAGCATTTCGGGGGAAATCCTACGTGGTTTTTAACTGGGAATGTAACTTTAAAGCCTTAACAAGATAATTTTAACATAAATATTTCAAAGACTTTTAGCTGGTTAGCTTAATACTATCCTGTTTAAGTAACTCAAATAATAAGATAATTTGCTGGTTATTTTTATCAATAAATTACTATTGATTAAAAAAACTAGCAATCTTGCATTATTTTACGCAATAGTAAGTAAGAAATAACATTATCAGTGGATCTGCAATCAATAGTAGTTAGTTATGCTGTTTTACATACTTATTGATGTTTAATAATTCAAAATTATCAAAGACATGCGTAGCTTTAGTTACTTTGTTGTCAAATAGAACTACAAAAATATTACTTTTTCTCCGTTGTAAGCATAAATGCAACATTCCCTACTTTTATGCAAAACAGTTTCCGAACTTAAACCTTTTTAGCAACAGAAAAAGGAAAAAACATTATCGTGAGATATCTTCTTTTACATTATGCACAACTAGGATTTGTTCTTTTGTAGATTTCGTCTACTTAGTTCCTTTGCAACACTATCAAGGTTTTCTTGTCTTTGTTAGTATTTTTTAAGCAGAAACATACATGTTTCTGCTTAATTAGCATTAAACATGAAAATAACGTCATCATCTCATTTTTTTTTTTTTAAATCCATTTGCTGATTTAATAACTCCTGTTGCTACAACGGCACAACCAATATGATATAGAGAGACGCAGGTGAAACCAGGACTGACTACTCCCCGAAGAGAGCTCAAAACGGAGACCCAAATTTTGCCAAAGATAAGTAAATCCCATCGTGAGCTTTGCCACACTCTTCTTTAAGGCATCATGACTAAATAAAACAATGTCAATAGTACCCTGCTCGACTTAAGAATAGTGATGTTGCCTGGTTAAAAATATAATAATTCTAATTAGTCCGTCAGTTAGATTATCAAAAAATATTGGACACGTATTTTTTGCTACGAAGATAAAGCGCGACTAAGTTCGGGAGTGGGGGCTCGTGACGTCAATTGGTCCTAAAAAGTGTACCACACCGTGACGTGACGCGGAACTTCAACACACGATATCTTCGTATATTTTTTGTTTAATTGACAAAAGAAAAAATACGTGTCTAACATTTTTTGATAATGTAAATGACAGAGTAATTAGTTTTTTTTTTTTCAGGAAAGTAGCCTATTAAGCTTTCATTGGTCTCTAATTGAAATATATCGCTTGACCACAGTGGCGATTATTTATCTGTAATTATTTGATTGTTGTTGTATGTTGTTGTTACAATTTATGTATAACTAGCTGTCCCCCGAGGTTTCAACAGCTTTCCTGGGATAAAAAGTAGCCTATGTCCTTCTCCATACTAAAGGCTAGGCTATCTGCATGCCAAATTTCATGATGATCCGTTGAGTGGTTGAGGCGTGAATGCGTAACAAACAAACAAACTCACATTCGCATTTTTAAGTTAGTTTTAGTTAGGATTATAGTGAGATATCTCCGAACATTATTATTATTAATGTATTCTAAGCATGAGCAGCATTTCCTAAATTCAACAAACACGGAATTCAACTTAGCTTGTATGCAATTCTCGATTTGTTTATTAGTGCCAACGATTCTGATAATTGTTGTATGTTCATTCGGAATCGTGCGCAGAAAATATAACACAGTCTGATATTTACAGGGTCATTAGTTTTTATATTTTCAATTAATATGCGCAAGTTTAAAGATTTTAATTTTACGAATATCTAGTCCTTAAGGCGGTTAACACACTGCCCCACACCACGCAGCGTAGCGCGTGAATGCGTCTCTTAACGTTGCTTGTAAGTATCTCCGTTTGTATAGAAAAGACGCACAGTCCAACACACAATAAATTATTAAAAGAAACAAAAAACCCGACTGCGTAAAACATAAATTAACTGAAAAGAGAAAAACAAGCTCTTAAATCTATAGAATTTTGAATATAACTTGAATTTTATAAGGTATTGCAATCGGGGACAACCAATAACCTAAGTATGTATCTTTTTGTAATATTTGTTTATCCCCGACTGCAATACCTTATAAAATTCAAGGTATATTCAAAATTCTATAGATTTAAGAGCTTGTTTTTCTCTTTTCAGTTAATTTATGTTTTACGCAGTCGGGTTTTTTGTTTCTTTTAATAATTTAATTTATTTCAGACTTTTTAGTTTTATACAGAAAGAGTTGTATGTATTAGTAAGTAAATGAGCGGTATGGTAAAGGAACGCTAACAACCATCGCAAATCTGTGATTTACGTATGATAACGGCTCAGTACCTACTGTCCTTGCATTAAACGTGGGTTTTGGCAGTTTACGTCAAAATGGTAGCATTAAAGTATTACAATATATACATATATGGAATGGTCTATTTACAAGCTTTCGTTTGATACCCATATTGTTATAATAACGAAGCTTTTATTTTTAATACCCCCCTATTTTTTTATTCTTAGGCGCTATATAAAAATAATATACCCTATGACACTCCCCCAGTCAAGACGAATCTAACGACACCTCATATGTTTAAATCCATCAAGCCGTTTAGGCTGCAGAGCGGCACAAAGAAATAGACATACATACATACATACATACATACATACATACATACATACATACATACATACATACATACATACACTTGAAAAACATAACCCTCCTTCCGGGTCAGTCGGGTAAAAAATGCATCCACGCGCGTTCATACAGATCACGCAAGGTATGGCACACATAGTGTCGTAGTGCTGTGCGTGATTTTGTATGAAATGAGTCAGAGCCGCCGTGAATCCACAAAACGCAACTACGCGCGTGAGTACGTAGAAAACCCGCACGATGATGCAGATCTGCATTCCCGCAAGTACGCTCGTAGGCGTGTGGCAGTGTGATAATCGTCTTAATTATGTAAACAAAATGCAATTTTAATAAAATCTTCATCAACTAAGTCGATATTTTAGTGACACCTTTGTATTGTAGCAAAAGTCAACATGCGATCAATTACAATAAACACTTAATTCTGACAACCACTTTGAAATTCATAAATGCTTAATCTTAATAAATATTTAATAACTTCCCATTTTCAGATGTCTCAATTTATTTGGAATGACAAAATCCGAGTAACCTATCCATTTCCCAGTTGCCCCATTGACAGGAATAGTATGGCACGGGTAATATCATAAGAGCAAAGATGTTACCTCTGGGAGTTCGTGTCCCTTACCTCACCTCAGCCTTGAGTGCTGACAGAGATTTATTGCGTGTGGAATCAATCAAAAACGACAAGCTCATGGTGGCAACTAATGTAATTTATGTTTTTCATAAACGTTTCGCTCTATAGTATGGTCGATATTTTCAGAAAGACGAACATTTTTAAAATCAATGTATCGCGGTGGTACTTTACTGTACGTTAGTACCCGTCTGGCTGGCTACCACCCTCAAGTTAAAAACTGTCACTCACCTGTTGGTGTGTTCCTATAGCTGAACTTGAGAGCCAGTTTCCATCTTGAATTCTAGACTTTTGCTCATTATCTACATTTATCTGACCGAGGTTTCGGCTTCGGTTTAGGCCCACTTCAGCCAAACCTTCGGCTTCGGCCAAACTGGCCCAAGTGTTTGCCGAGAGAGTTAGTTTTTGAAACTGAACTGAAAAAAGTTTGTCATATAATTGTCGAGGCTCGCGAGGTCTACAGTTCACAGTACCACTCGTTCTTGATCGGATGTTCATGTTCTTATGTACTAACTATACCTACTCTGCATGATAGTATTCGATAATGAAATAATCTCAAAAATACAGAGCAAAAGCAAATGTGCCTTCTAGAGTTTGTGTCTTAGTTCACATCCCTATAAATGAAAATGTAATTTTTCGTGACAGGCAACACTAAAACGGTACAACGAGGGGTGGGTTAATGAATTGTAAAGATAATCGTGACGTAGTAAGGGTTAGGGTACTGTCATCAACTCTGTAATGGATGTAAACATTCGCGCTGTGATGCCTGCGGGGCTATTACGTAACTTTGTTGCAATCAATTCCAATCTGAAACCGGTTCAACGTAGTGGTTTCTTGATTTCTATTTTACGCTCTGGTAACTGCATAATATGCAAACAGTGCTTCATTCAGTAATATTTCTATGTAAGTACTAAGAGGTTATTTCAAACTGATTGCAACAAAGCAACGTAATCCACGTACTGGTCATGCTAAACTACCTAGTAAAGTTATGGTGATTGTGAAGCTGCAATGCTATAAACGTTAAGTTGTTAATTCGTTTTATAATTAAGAAGAGGAAAGTCGAGACGGTGATCATTTAGAAATTATTTATTTTTAAGAGTTAATTCCCGCCTATTGGTTATTTTGCTTTTTACAATGAAGTAATTAAAATATTTTTACCCCTTCATTTGCTTAAGAGCTGTATGGGCAACAATTTGGCAGCTAGAAGAATTTTTGCAATCTCATGGCCTGAGTCTTTGAAATTAACGAGTGCGTTTAGTCAGAGGAAATTCGAGACGGTGATTTAGAGGATATTTATTTTTAAAAGTAAATTCCCGCCTATTAGTTATTTTGTTTTTTACATTTAAGTAATTAAAATATTTTTACCACCAAAATGCTTTCCGACATGGAGGTACTGTGACCGGCATCGGCAGGTGTGGGATCATTTTCCTATAAAAATCCAAAAAACTTTTAATTACTGATTAATATTTAAGACTTAAATTAAAATCAATATGGAACACATACATAAAATGGATTAATTTCTAGATGTCTGTCTCTCAGAGCAAAATTAGATCCACCGAGTAATTCTACCATCCTTCCTTCTATGATAGAAAGGGGCTCGGCTATACATGGACCTCCGCAAGGTGCCATTTTTATTTTTAAGGTGGCCTTTTTATCCCTCCAATACTATGAAACACGGTCAAAATTAGTAGTAATACAGTATTTAAATACACACAATGTTGCGTAGATACATCGTGGACTGTAAAGGACCTTGCGCTGATTCGGTTTCAGTTTTTATATTAAATTCCGACGAGGATCTAGAAAGGGAACGAAGAGTGTGTTCAATACAGGTACCCTTTGCACATACAAGCAATGAAAAACACAAGCTTACCGTTCCTCCGGAGATTGTTGTTTCCCAATAGGCTTTCTCTATTCAGGCGTCACACTGAAATGCTCTTCTTTAGTTAATTATTAGAATGTGCACGGCACCTTGTTATATTATCAAATTTATTATAATTTTTCAATGCAACGAACGTCGTTGTCGAAATCGTCAATAATTGACGACTGATATGGATCCGCCCTCCATGGTCAATAATCAAAATGAAATATCAGCGCCTCTCGCGGCCAAAATTGGTAGAACTGAACATCCCATCGGGGGCCCAAGTCTGCTATTACAATCGTGTTCCAATGAACTTTCAGTGGTGTCAAAATTGTGACATTTTACTGTTTTGGTAGTCTACTAACACAATAGCGTCACAATGGCGTCATAACGTTGAAACCACTGAAAGTTCATTGGAACACAATTGTAATAGCAGACTTGGGCCCCAGTTCGGAAGCAATTCCCAACTGGGGCCCAAGCAATTTAATTGTTCCACTATCATCATTCTTTATGATGGTGGCAACCTATTTCCATTCCAACCGCGTGCTAGTTTTTGCGTGGCTGGTTCGAGCAAATCCGGTTTCCAACCACCTTCTTCTAAAAGCGCAATGAAGTGTAAAACTTGGCCATCGGAGGGAATAAGATGTCGGGGCATACTGAAAAATAAATAGTATTTTGAATCCGATACTGGATTGTCGGTACGAGCAAAAAAGCTGTTGAAGATTACATTAAAAAAACCTTCTTACATTTATAGTTGAAAATGTTTTGTACAAAAAGTATTAATTATTATGTACACATTGTATATTATTCAATCTACATACTATATTATAATACCTAAATATATTTATAATTTGTCTGCAGCTATAGTTTGTGTGTCAGGGTAGAATTGTTTTTGTTGTAAGTCTGTGACATATACTTTCATATACCTTCATCTATGGTATCACCGAAGGATTTACTGAAAATAGTCTCTTTTTATATGTTCGATACCCTCTTAATAAGGCTCGCGGTAAAAAAAATACAATGTTACCAATAGTTATTATAGGACGCGCAAGAACCAACGGGCACACAGAGTTTCACAGAGTTGTTTTCAAAAAGAACAATTCTGTGAAAAGTAAACACGGGCAGAGAAATACAAAAATCAATTATTATTAGTCTCACAAATAAAATAATAAACAGATCAATTAAGCCGCGTGTCAACTAGAGCGAGAACGAAACGTGCCGTTCGAGAACAAACCAAAGTGTTAATTGAAAAATACCTCTCAATTTCCTTGGTCTGAAGTCTTCATTCGCACTGTACTTTTTAAACGCGGCTTATAGACGTTGTGATTTTCTTTCAATTTATAAATATTTATTTTTACTAGTTGTTACCTACATCAGTTGTCTCATCTAAATGAATGGCTTTGAATTATTTAAACGAATAATAATGATGTAAAGTACCTTACCGTTGCCAATTTAGTCCAAAAAATAACCTTGTTGAGTTTCTTGCTTGTTCTTATAAGTTGAAGGCTTTAATTAAGAGTGCGAATAAAGCAAAATAACAATCTTAGAATTGTTTACCCAAGTGAATAGTATTTAAATGAAAAAATATTTTTATATGGGTATGTTCATTATATACGCGAGGGTTCTGGCTGAGCAAAAACATAATGGAATGAAATTTTCTCGATAGAAAAAATTCACAAAGCTACCTCTAATAATAATGAATTTTCGGTTTTATTCGTTCATGGTGTATCTAATTAAGACAAAAATTCGATAAATAATATCACTAACATATGACCTAGGGCTGCTACTAGAGATTTTTTTTAATATTCTATACTTTACGAGTTATTTAGATAAAAAGCGCTTAGTTCATTTTTGTTCCGCGAAACACGCTATCTCCATCTCATCTCCACGCGAAGATTAGACATAAGTTTGTTTCATCTGACATTGCCATATTTTTCTGGCTTGGTACGCACTCTTAATGGGCCTATACCTTAAATTGAATAAATGGCTTGAAGACTGCGTATAAAGCAAAATAACAATCTTAGAATTGAAATTTAACCAAGTAAATAGTATTTAAATGAAAAAATATTTTTATATGAGTATTTTCATTATATACGCGAGGGTTTTGCCTGAGCAAAAACATAATGGAATGAAATTTCCTCGATAGAAAAAAATCACAAAGTTACCTCTAATAATAATGAATTTTCGGTTTTATTCGTTCATGGTGTATCTAATTAAGACAAAAATTCGATAAATAATATCACTAACATATGACCTAGGGCTGCTACTAACGATTTTTTAAAATATTCTATACTTTACGAGTTATTTAGATAAAAAGCGCTTAGTTAATTTTTGTTCCACGGAACACGCTATCTCCATCTCATCTGCACGCGAAGATTAGACATAAGTTTGTTTCATCTGACATTGCCATATTTTTCTGGCTTGGTACGCACTCTGAACTATCACTTTGCAAAGAATTAAATTTTGCAATTTTTCGTGCAAGGATCGGCCCATAGTACTATAACAACTTTTTAAGTCAGTATCAGTAATGGGAGTTCTAAATTAGTTTTTTATAGTTGAAGTTTCAAGCGGTGCAGCATCGATCGTGAGGTCTTAATATTCAAATCATGATGCACTTTGTCGCAAATCTTCTTATTACTTTAAAACTTATTTTTTAAAGTAGAACAGGTTGAAATGACTCATTATAACAGATGCTTATGACATTATATTAAATTGAAGCAATCTGAAAATAGGCTTTTAACATATCTATTGCTGTCGTGCTGTGCCCGAGCTATCCCGTCCGAGGGCGATAGAGACAACTAGGTACAGCTCGGCTGCCCCATTTCAAAACCTAGTAAGGGACACTTTTTACAAAAATCGTTTTATTGCATAATCTTGCTAACCTAATAAGTCCCTACCAAATAGAAAAACATCAGCGTTTTAATCTCACATTAAAGCGGATATATTTAAACATCGATACCTAGTAAGTGCACCATTCACTCCCTCGTGACCACTTTAAAACCATTTTAACCAATCAAAACCTAGTAAGTCTCTGGACTTGCTAGGTTCTTAAATGGTAACTTAATGATATAATATGTTATGAAACTAATTGCTACATAATACTTACTATGTAATGTCAATTATCAAAGTTAGTTATGGGTTTAAAATATTTAATATACACATGAATAAAAATATGTCTAGTACTATGTGTTCATTATTTAGTATTTTTTATAACCAATAGCATTTTTTTTACCTAACATAAATACTTTTCATAGTTTGACCCATTTTACGTTTATGCGCTCTCCTGTAAAATTTCGTTTTAAGTCCTTACTAGGTTTTGAAATGGGGCAGCCGAGCTTGGACCAATAATACCTATTTAATTTAGACGAAATCGCTATTACGTAATCCCCGGATTTCTCATAGAAAACTGGATCGATTGAAAAAAAATTCAAGAATCATAATAAGGAAGGCTTTGGCTATGTTTGTCGGGTTTCCTTTGTTTTTGTATATTCGTCTAATTATTTCGCTGGACGTCTGATATGGGCGTTAAAAATGGTAAGTTTTTGTGATTTTTAGAAGGCTCCTAATTCTTCTAATAATAAATTTATGGAGAAAAACACAACCGAGAGCCATACAGTGGTACTTACAGATGGCATGGTAAAATAATCATTGCTCTAGTGTCATTATCCAGAGAAGAAACTAAGGATTACGTTTGTATGGAACAAACACCACCAGTGATTTCCTCTTAAGGCTGAAACTCTCAGTATTTTTATTAAAGGAATTCAAAATTGACTACAATAAGTTTGATTCATGAAAAACAGTCCAACTTTCAAAATTGTAGTGCGAATAAACCAGTTTACAAGTTTATCATTAAATTATACTGTCCCGACTTTCACGTCGAACTCATTTGCGGTGTATATTTCAGTTGCATTTAATTTTAATTTGTAGGCTTTTAGTTGATTCATTTTAATTTATAGAGCTAATCTGTTTGCATTCCAACTCCAACTAAGATAGAGAGTTCTAAAATTGATATGATAACAAAATCGAATATCCCGACTTTCATGGTTTCTCATCATCAGCCTATAATGTCCCTCTGCTGAGCACAGGCCTCCTTTCACAGATGAGGGTGAAAGGGAATGTGCAGATACTTCACCACGCGTGCCCACTGCGGATTGGTGGGGGTAGACCAAAGGCTATACGTACCTTCCGAAGCACTTTTTATACGACTAAGTCGGTACACAAGCATACGGCCCGCCTGATGATAAGCGGTTACCGTAGGCAACGCTTGCAACACACGGGGCATCACTCACGCGTTGCCCTTTTCCCCCTCCCCAATGAGCACTGGCGACCTTACTCACGCGCAGGAACACAACATAAAGTTATTTGGCTGCGGTATTCTGTAAAGCGGAGATACTTCCCCAGTGGAGCTGCTCTTTGAGCGAATAAATGCTATGGTCTACCTTTTTTTTTAAAGAGGTGAAGTGTCGAGTGACTTTTCTAGTAGAGGAAGGAACAAAGCGCAGTGTATGTAAAATTTTGTACTACATATCTGGTGCATACTGCAAGACAGCGTCTCTTCATAGAGCCCTAGTGATCTTACCACAATATGACTTAAATTTTATTTGACTGCGATTTTCTGTAAGGAGGTACTTCTCCAGTCTGGCTTCTCCGAAGTTAGAACCGAAGAAACCGTTATGTCCTACCTCTCTTCTCTTGATCTTTGATTACGTGACAATGGTACAACCTTAGAATATATAAAGTCAATATTTTACAAATAATTACGCTATTATTTTGTAATTCAAATATAAACACATAAAAATGCAAAAGAAAAGAATGTGTAATACTAATATACTCGTAGTACTAAAAATACAAAAGAAGACAAAGCTACAACTTTTGTATTCTGTTTAACACGTACAATACGTACATGTGTATGAAACGGAATACAAGTACGTCGCAGCTAATAACGGATTTCATTATCTTTTATGAGGGACGTGGCCTGCGACTGAGCACGGGGCGGCTCGCTTATATTCTCATTAACACTTTTATTAGCGGCAAACAGTTTGTCGAGAAAATGTTATTGACCGTTAAAGAGTTATATCCTACGTTATAACGCGTTATATTGTTATTTTGTTACATTAAATTTTATTGGAAAAGAAATGGGCTACTACTAATATTAGGTTTTGGTACCCGGATTTTCCATTTTGTTATTCCGGGGTTATTTCACCTGTGATTCATCCGAATCCATTCAGCCATTACAGAGTATCTGTTACATATTATGTAGGATTAGGATAGTGTAGGATAGTGTAGTGTTGTCACGACGTAGGCTTTGGCTATCAGCCTAGAGCCAGAACATTCGAAATAATGGTAGGTATGTATGTAATGAACGGAAAGACGTCTTCCATGAATTTTCTTCATAAAAATAATGAACTGTAACAATGAGAAAATTACGATATAAAACACCTTGTAATAAGGAATTCTAGATATTATTGAGAGAGACAACATTTGGGGACGTAAAGATGTATTGAAATAACACCATGGAACTTACCCCAGCTAGGTTCTAGAATGAACACTTCTGGTGAAAAAGTATCTATCATTATATAATAACTGGTAAGTATCACCTGAGGAGGGATACCTTAATAAACAATAAACTCAATAAAATTTTGACATTTGAGTCTTATGACTAGTCCAATAGGTCTGTTTAGTTGGAAGTATCTCATAATAATAATAGAATATGTCAAGCAAGAGAGCACTGAATGAATATTTGATGAGACATTTTTACAGTGCAGAGCTATATTTCCAAAAATCACAACAAAATGTAGGTAATATTGCGCAAAGTTCCTTTGTTTTGCATTTTATACTAAAAATAGCTTAGAATATGTAGAAGGTGATTTTTCTATAAAATGATGTATGTTAAAAAGAAAACGCCATTATAATCATCCAATATAAACATACACTTATGTATGAAAAAAAAAGAGTCAGTCTGCAATATCAAAATAGCAAAGTCCTTTATTGGCACATTACCAATCCCTCACGCGCGTTTTTTATCATTTTGGTATATCGGTCTCTTTATTTTGTCCAGGCTAATCTCCGAAACGACTGAAACTATTCTGACGGGACTTTCATTGGCAAGTAGAGAACTTATCACAGAATAATCTAGCTTCTTTTTGGATGAATCCTCCAGTCAATGAATTAATAACTAGAATTTCATCTTAGTGGCTCATAAATCTTAAGTGCTACGTACTTGTATTACTATACGATTTAATTGTTAGGCTTTGTGTACAGTCGGATTGACCGCATCCAATCTCGGTTAGTTCATAGTGTCTGCACCTAAGAGGTGCCAAAGTCTGGTGTTGGTGCAATTCTAGAGATACAGCAAGCGCATCTTATTTTATTGTATCTATGAAAACATGTCCGCGAAACTGTAACTAGCAGTGTTCGATACATTTAATTTTGTCGATTGAATTGCTTGACATCACAGTTTCATACGAAAACAAAAGCATTATTTCATCATGTTTGTATTAGCATAATATTCATAATAATGCTGTATTCTAAAATATAATGTATATACATTTTTTTTGAGAATATATGTTTCTCAGTCTTTTTCTTTCAGACGGCTACCAGGTTCAATAGATCGCACACATTTTCAGCCTGATTTAAGTGGAAATGGTCATAAGCGGCATTGCAATTCAACTTGGGTACTGGACGTGGACATTTCGTGACATCGATATGAACCCATGACACAAACGTTGTCCAAAAAAACCTTGTGTTTTTATTATTTTATTCCACTATAGGGCATTATATTAAATTCCTTTAAACACTTGTGTAAAAACACAATTATGTTCTTCACAGCTGACTTTATATTAAGTAAATAGCAACCCGCCCCGGCTTCGCACGGATGCAATGTCGTAATGTGGTGTCAGTGGAGCGATTTGCGCGCCGCCCACACCCCGCCCGGTCACGGTATCGCGTATACTATTTGTTGCTCATTTTGAATCTGTGATATCTTCTAAAATATTAATGATAATGATTTGCTGTAAATGAGAGTTAGCGGATAAACAGACAGACAGTCGCGGAAAGCGGCTTAATTTTATACTATTTAGAGATAGATATGTACAAAATAATTTAAATAAAATTTTTCGTTGACGCTTAATACTCGGACTATAAGAAATTAAAATGGATAAGCTGTCATGGGCCCAGCCTCAGACCTGGCAGATTTGCGGATCCATTTATTTGAACACTATGCCCAATAATAGCAGTAGGTACCTACCTATCTGATAAAAGTAGCCGTTTGTAAGTCTATAGACTGTGTGGCGCAGAATAATAAATGAATGGAAACTTTTTGTGGATTATTCAAGGTTTTTTAAAAGCAATATCATACTGAGTGGGGAATATTGTTACCACGAATTTACTATTATACTAGGAAGGATAATAACATGATGGAATGTCATTTTAATAATAATAATAATAAAATGTATTTATTTCTCTACATAAAGGTATACATAACAAAGAACATTAAAATTTTACAGTTTATTGAGTCTTAAGTACTACTTTATGAGAGACTGGTGCCTGTACTAGGATACACTGGTTTACAGGTCACAGATTTTGGGCTATGTAACTTTTGGAATATGGTACGTTTTGAGTTTTAGTGTGAGCATGTCGGGTTGCTGGATTCTTCTCAGTTGAAGGCCGAGTTCCGAACCGGTGGTAACTTCAGTAAATGTGACCTTCATAAGTACCCTTCTAGGGCCTACATTGAATAAATGGCTTTGACTTTTGACTTTGACGTTGGCTTTGACATTTTTTTGAAAATTTTAAGCCAGTTAGACGTAAGTGTGCCTAGTTAATTACTTTGTGGTGATAATCCCGTAAAGTTAAAGGAATGTTAACAAAATGTTTGTTACTCGCAACAAAATCCTTGTACTGATAAAATAAATAAACATATTGCACAAATCACAATATTAGCCTTACTTAAGAATTGTATAAAGACACTCATTTAAAAATAAATAAGACTTTGATAATCATGTTTTATATGACCAAAATTATTATGGAGGAGCTGGGATTTGAACCCAGGACTTTCAGCATGCGAAGCAGACACTCTACCACTGAGTTACACCCCCGGTGGTTCTCAGTGTCCAAATAGTAAATAACTATATGACCCTACGACATATATTTTCGATAACTGGTAAATCCACCATATTTTTTAAGCGTGGTACATTATGTATGAAACAGAATAAAGATAAGGATAAGTTCTTATACTTATGCCTATAGATATAATACAACATTCATAATAAATTACCTTCTAAACGGTAAAAATAAGAAGAATTTATTGTTAAATAATTATGTTATGGTTTAAGACGTTTATTTCTCTAAAGATTACAAATCACTTCACATAAGAAATCAAAATAAAAAGTAATTTAAAAAATTAAATATATACAAATATTACAATTCCTATTCTACTATATATTTTTCTAAACTCGATATTTATAAATAAAATATCGAGTTTAGATCACTGCCCGTGGGTAATGTACCCAGAAGGCTGGCAGCATTACCTCGTTGGATCGCAAGGCCAAAAACCTTTGTCCGAGGTAAGAACCAGCCCTCTGGTCACCAGATAACTTAAGGCGGCCCTCTGTGGCTGGCGCAACTTCAACGCGAGCATAGTCAAAAAGCTTGTTGTTTCATCCAACGTAATGTTTGACTGCGAATAAAGAGAGATAGCATCAGAGCCGTCGGTTATCAGTCGGTAAATTCCGCTGGTCACTCGCGGCCGCTTCGCTAGGTCGTCATTCATGATTTCGCATTCATAAAACTTGTTCCAGGAGTATACTTCTTGAGAAAAAATCTTACAAGTTTGTGAAAAAAAAGTTAGTTATTTAGAATCTCCAATACATTTGCAAGCCTGGTATCTTAATGTTTTCTTTACTTTTACAATTTATAGGTACATTAGATATGGCCAAAGTTCAGGCAAAAACGCTGTTTTTCGGAGGCTTTGACTGAATTTGTTTCACACTTTTTTTTAATTACGCCAAGATACAAGGCTAGATATAGTACACAAGATACTAATTTGTTCAAAATATCTAACGAAAAATTTTTAACAACGCCATAATAAGTACAGGGGTTTTGTATGAAAAGTATGACGAATTGAGTCCTCTTAACGAGGCGTGTCGACAGTTCTTTAAAAAAGGACTTCCGGCCCCCAAGGCCGGAAGCGCGGTCCCAGAGTTTCTACTCCGAAAGGCACAAATATGTAGCCGTCGCCAAGGGCTGCATACTTGCGCCTCTTGGAGCTCTAAGCTGTCAAGCCCTAATAGATCATCATATGTGAATATATTGCAGTTCCAATAATATTACATACATACGTGTCGAATTGATAATCTCCTTTTTTTAAGTCGATTAAAAACTATGGTAATAATATACTGTTGAGTGATAAATAATTATGCAATAAACTATTAACAAGAGAAACACGAATTCAATTATAATAAAAGTTACGAATAAAATTATGTTTGAAACACAAGGTGAAGCTGATTAACATTTTCAATAAATGTCTGTTCTGTCAGTGAAACAGGAATCCAGTTCCCCAAAAATATTAACGTTCTAACAACCACTGACAAGAAAAACTTAACGAAAGCTTACCAATAAGGTACAATACGAAATAAAACGTCTGAACTTAATCCCATTTATTCATCGAACTTGTAAGTTTACTGAGTTGCTAAAGCCTCTAAATATTTTATGTAGATTCGTGTCGAACCTAATTTATATGAATCCAGTTGTTTACTGTCTGATTTAATTACAAAAAGACATACAGGTTGTTGTTTTGGTTCAGCGACGAGCGACTCAGGGTCGATAATACAATAGATACTGGTGCTAAAAAAAATATAATAAAAATACTTTATTTTTTTTTAATAATAAAAATAAAAAAATAAGCAAGCTAAAGCTGTAGTAAGCTAAAGTGTAGACATAATACTCAACTGGAGTACGAGGGAGTAAAGGGGTGGGGCGATGGCGGCTTGTGCCTAGCTCTAGTCTGTGCACGTGCCTAGTAACCATACTTTGCGGTAATTTTATTTCAAATTAAATAAGGTATTTCTCAACATATTTACAGTATTTAATGGAATTAAGTCAATTTTTGGGGAATATATATTTTGTACTACCGCTCCTGGGTCGCTTGTCGCCGACCAAAACAACACCCTGTATAGTCAAAGTAATAATGTATTGAATGTAAGTGCATAAACCGGATTTCAATGAGAAAATAAATATCAAATTACATCATCGAACGTCGAAATTTAAAAAAAATTTAATAAATGTTTTGCTGCTATGATCTTGAATATAATACATAGATAAAAAGTGGAAACGGCACATGTATACTTATATAATGAAATGAAAACCACCGAACATAAGTAGTATCTATAAGCTTTTCTACTTTAGTAGTCGAGACCCCATGCCCCGATGAATAAACCATTTGTACAACCCCTATCTACTTTATGTCATAGACCCCGACAAGGGACTGACAAACGATAGTAAAAGATTTTTATGGTTTTTTGGAGAAATCCTTTGAACGACATATTACAATATGTTATTGTCACATATTGTAGCTGCCGATTGCCCAATACTGTGGTTTGGTCCGGTTACATGTTTATTTTCGATGTAACCAGTAAAAAATTACTGACAATACTAGCTGCCCGGTGCGACTTCGTGCGCGTGGTGCTACCCTACCCTATCTAAACCATCCAGGGCGTCACCCAAACGCATACAAAAAATTCAACTGTACGAGTGTGTACGCCCGGCAGATGGCGTTGCAGTCGATAATATAACCTAGATATCGACTGCAGCGCCATCTGCCGGGCTGATTTGTGAATCTAAACCATCCAGGGCGCCACCCAAACGCATACAAAAAAATTCATTCAAATCGATCCAGCCGTTTAGGAGGAGTTCAGTGACATACACACGTGCAGAAGAATTTTATATATAAAGATATGGATGGACACTCGAGTCTGAAATAAATGTGAATTTGAAAATCTCAATGTTAGGAATTTAGAATGATATACTATGCATATATGAAATCTACTATTTCATTCACATGAAAACAATGTAAACTATTCAGTTTTCTCCACCATCTTTATTACATTATTCACGCTAGAATAATTTTCCTAGAATACTGAACTGAAAATAGATTTTAACATAGATTTCCACAATGAAAGGTCCTAAGGAGTTGCCTGTATTATATTTATTGCTACGGTTTTGAAAATTTTGAAATTAAAGGCTATTACATAAATATGCATTATTCAAGTTCAGACGGAACACGGCAAGCGATAAAAGTGAAACCAAAAACTGCTCAGCCCCATTGCACACATGCGCATTTATGCATAGACATGTGGCTTCAGTTTGCTAATGGCAGCGATCCGTCTGAACTTATCTTACGTCTGTGGCGTTATTATGTAACAAACACATAAAATTTCTCATTTATAATGTCCCTTTTATATAACCATTTTGCTTTGTATAAACTAACTTATGTTAAAATGTAATGAGAACATTGCTCTTCGTCAAACAATATTTCTTCATGACATCCCAACGAGGTTATAAGACAAAAAGTTAAGACTTGATTATATCAACCGCTTGCTGACAGTTGCTGACAACTTGAACTCAGTTTGTGTCGCCGAGTTTATTTTAACCGCAAAAGTCTCCGACATTAACTCGTGTCTTGTCTTTATTAATATAATAAAGTTAGGAGTGCTTGGTCCGCAGCTGGTTTGGGGTTTTTAAGTGATTTTATAAGTGAATAAGCGAGCAAGATCAACTAAGTTGCATGGCTCTGTTATGTTATGGTAACGACATTTTTAACATTTACACATTGATGGGTTTTTGCGTTATGGAAAACGAGGAGCCTCCATGATAAAGGTAAGGACTTACCAGGAACTCCTATGGTAATCCAGCACAGTGATAAGCACTATTTTTTCATATCAATTCACAAATCACAAAGTTCACTGTTTCTCGGTCTGTAGCATATTTCGTACTGAATGTTGCGGGGCGCGCGCGTTTCGTTTCACTCGCACACACGCGTTTGGCGATGCGTCGCCGAAGTATGTCGAAGATTCCCGAAGCTCTTTTCTCGCTTTCACATATGATGTGGGAAAAGGAGAGGAATCGGGAAGTAGAGGCTCGTCATTGATACTCAATATGAGTAGGTTTCTACTATAAATATTATCATAGGTATTTTGGCCTAAACATCCTCCGCCGCCTTGAGAATACGCAGTGTTCTCAAAAGAAAGAAAAAATAATTAATTATAAGAACTAATTACAGATTATAATAATTACTAAAGTACTGAATATAAGATGCGGTATGATTAATTTTTATTGTGAGGGTAATGGACATAACTTGACAATGGGTCTTTTGAATGATCCATTTGAAGTTTTTACTAAAGCGACGCGGATATTTCCATCCTTGCGAGAATAAACTTGTGATATTATGCCCAACGGCCAACGTAAAGGGGGAATATCATCTTGGTGTATAAGAACCACAGTACCAATCTTAATGTTATCTTTATCAATGAGCCATTTCTGTCTAACTTGAAGATTATGTAAATAATCTATACGCCATCTTTTCCAATAGCTACACACCATCTGATCTAATAATTGTTTCCGACAACGTAAAGATATGGTTTCCTCGGACACATTCTGAAGCGGCAATGAAGTCAATGGTGAAGCCATTATAAAGTGAGCGGGAGTAAGAGGCTCCGGGTAGGGATCCTCAGATAAAATGCAAAGCGGTCTAGAATTTAAGACTGTTTCAATTTGGGTAAGAACAGTGAGGAGCTCTTCATATGTGAGGAGCTGCGAACCGATAACACGGTATAAATGAGTTTTAATCGATTTTATATTAGATTCCCACAATCCTCCGAAATGTGGGGCGCGGGGTGGAATCATTTTCCATTCAATGCGGTACTGATCGGTAAGTAGTTCTTGTAATTGAGCTTTAGCTCCGACAAAGTTAGTTCCGTTATCGGAGTAAAGAAAAGAAACAGGTCCTCGACGGGAAATGAATCGCTTAAAAGCGGAAATAAAAGTATCTGATGACACATCAGTTGCCAATTCGATGTGTACAGCTTTGGTTACTAAGCATATAAACAAACAAATATATGCCTTTTGGCTCTTTTGACCTCTGCGTCTACATAATGTTACTTTAATGGGTCCAGCATAGTCAACGCCCGTATGCACAAACGCTTTGGTCTCCTGAACGCGGCAAGAGGGTAAATCAGCCATTTTTGGGCTGAGAAATGAAGGGGAATTTTTAAAACAAAAGTTACATGAATGTACTCTGTGTCTAATGACACTTCTAGCGGACAGTATCCAATATTTCTGGCACAACAGTGAGCTCAGAAGATTGGCACCAGTATGGCAATGAGCACGGTGAAAATATTCTATAATAAGATGAGTAACGTGGTCATGTTTAGGTAAAAGAGCGGGATGCTGAGCTTCATACGGAAGATTTGCATTTGAAAGTCTACCTCCAATTCTAATAATTTTATCTTGATCTATAAAGAGGTCAAGTTTTTTAAGCGGGGAAGATAATTTAACTTTTTGAATATTATTAAATAAATTTTGAAAATGAACTTGTTGTACAGAGCGTATTAAATATACTTCAGCTTTATTTAGCTCAGAAGCTGTGATGCGGCTGTGACCTTGATCACGAGAAATTATGCGAGAAAATCTAAGTATGTATACTATTATACGTAATATTTCACGCGAAGCTACTTCAGCAGCGCGAGGGAATAAGTTTTTCTCATCCGAGCATAACTGGCGCACAGTGCGCATGGCTAAAAACGGACTGGACTTAAGACCGAATGCAACTCGGTTAAATTGAAATACGCGGATCGGATCATTGGGATCAAAGCGGAATAATATTTTTTGATATTTTCTATGCTCATCAATAACAGCAATTTGTAGGTACATTTGTTTTATATCTGCTGTAATAGCAATGGGAAATAAGCGGAAGTTCAGTAATACAATAAACAAGTCAGATTGTAAATTGGGTCCCGTATGTAAAATATCATTTAGTGATATGCCATTGTGACATTTAGCACTAGCATCGAGTACTATACGAACTTTTGTTGTTTCTTTGTCTTGCCGTACGACGGGATGGTGTGGTATGAAGTACCCTTTATCATGGTCGTCAGAATCGGAAGGCAATATTTCAGATAAGTATTTTTTATCTAAGTACTCCTGTATAACCTCATTATAACTAGCGCGTAGCTGTGGATCGCGTAGTTTGGTACGCTCCAAAGCAAGTAAACGGCGGTGAGCAACGGAACGGGAATCACCTAACACGTCAGGATCCTCACGAAAAGGTAACGCGGTGCAATATCTGCCTGCGGAGTCCCGTGAGAAGTTACGAGAGAACAGCTGTTCACACTCCTTTTCGGCCGAGCTCATAAATTTTTGCGCGGGAATTTCTTCGAGCTCCCAAAACTTAAGTAGGGAATCATCTAAAGAAATAGTAAGGTCATTGGGACCAGAAATGAAAAAAGTCGCGGTATTAAAATAAGTGGATGCATTTTTATTAATATTAGAGTTAGCGGGAACGTCGCACGGAGGGGTATTCGACCCAAAAACGCGGTCAAAAGTCAATGTATACAAAGTAAACAATTCCCGGTGACGGTAGATACATAATGGTACCGTAATGCATAGAGAATATGAATCTCACGTCATTTTATTTTAGTAGGCTTGCGTTAAGTTGTAGGAAGTCGTTATCTAAGCGGCTTGCAGCGAATACGTAAATAAATAATAAGTAAACGATTTTGAAGTCCTGCATTTACAACTATTTTAAGGAAGTGGGGAAGTTAAGACTGGTTATTTTTAGGATGGATAATATGGAACCAGGTATGTATTATCTGTATTTCTCAATTATTTCAAAATAATATCAGAATATTAGTAGATATTTTAGTTATTGTGAACCGCAAAACAAACTTATGATATTTTGTGTCAATAATATATACATTAGAGATTTTGTTGTATTTCAGGGAGCTTCCGGGTATATTTTTTGTTTTCGTAAGTTGATATAACTATCTTACTTTTAGAATAAGTTAAGATTGGCTGCCTAAATTTGCCTATTATATATTTTTTTAATTTCTTTGTCATTTGTCATTTTACAAAACAAAATTAAATTATGCGCTTCATGTTCTAATATCAACTTCTTTTCCCTAGTAGGTGGTTCTGGTGTACGAATTAAGACATGAGAATATTTATTAATAAAGGGAAAACTAGCACAGAAAGGGAATTTTCAAAGAAGTGGGATTTTGTGGAGAACTTAATAATAAACAAACCATAATTTCCCATAGAATAAATACAAGAGTTTCGCCACAAATTTTCTTATATTAAGTCGGAAATGAAGACCAGGTGTTCTGCTGCCAACAGGATAGAACATGTTTTCATAAAAGAAAACAGTGGAAATACCTGTTTAAGCCGGATTCGGCAACAGTAATGACGGGAACACAAGTCGAAGATTCTTTGAGAAACCGCAAGTCGCTTCAGAAATTCTTGGGATTGATCTAAGGTTGATCGAAAGATTTGCTGCAATATTGGAAGCGATTTCCAGTGGGCATAAAATTAATATTGAAAAGTTTTCAGCATAATGCCATGATACAGCATTGTTATATGTAGAGTTATACTCCTGGCATCCCATGACGCCCACGGTACACAAGGTACTGATTCACGGTCCCCTTGTGGTTCAACATGCCTTATTACCAATCGGAACCTTGTTGAAAGAAGCAGGTGAGGCGAGAAACAAACATTTCATGCAATTTCGCTAAAACTTCTCACGAAAGTTTTCTCGTGAGCAATGCAACCAAGACGTTTTAAACAGGTTGCTCCTAACATCAGATCCATTAATGAGTAGCATAAGGCCAAAACCAACCAAAAGATCAAGGCCATTTAGCGCAGTAGCCATGGAAATGTTATTGCCGAGTGAAGTTGAAGCATCAAATGAAGAAGCTGAAATTACTCAAGATATGGATAAAATAAATATTTCTATTGATGAAGACGAGTGGAGCTCATCCTCTGAATAATAAAACCCTATAAATTAATAATTTTATCGACATTTTTAATGTTAGATAACACTTTTTCCTGAAGAAGTAGCTTAAATACGTTTCACTCTTTGCCATTTCCAAACTCCATTAAGTAAAAAATAAATTTTACTATAAATATCACTGTTTTGAACTTATATGTCATTTAAGACCGCAAAATAATTTTGTCCGTATTTTTGGGTCAAATACCCCTATGTCGCCCATAAGAATATAACCGAACACGGTTTCAAGGGCAGAAGGAGCGGGAGGTGCAATAATTTTTTGACCTAATAATAAAAATGGGAACAATTGTGCCCCGAGAACTACTTCGACCTCTCCGGGGATGTGCCACAGAGGGTCAGCGAGCGGTAAGTTACCTAAATGTTGCACTATAGAAGTCTCAACATATTCAGTCGGTAACCTGTCAGTAATGCAATCAACGACAAGAGCGGTAATATTATAAAAATATTTTTTATTTTTCGCGGTTATTTTAAGTTGAACGTAGCCGTGAATAGGACGCGAAGTGGATCCTACACCCTTTATAAAAGAATTGCTAAGCGGTATTATATTTAAATTTAGTTGTTTACAACAGGCAGTTGTAATTATGTTGTTTTGAGACGCGTTATCTATTAAACATCTAACTGAAATATATTTATTGTCCTTATTAGACGCATAAACTTGAGCGGTTGATAAAAGTACAGTAGTATGGGAAGGATTTAATTTATTAAAAGAATCGCGTTCGTTATCATTATTCTTATCAACTCGCGCTCGGGTGCATAGCGACACCGGTTGTGGAGCGTCCGTAGCGTTAGAAGGAGACGCGGTCGGATGCGCGGGCGAGGCTGCGCACGGGAGCGGTCGCGGCGCGGCGCGGGCGGCGGCGGACGGCTGCGCGTGTGGAGACGGCGCGATGCGGTTATCGCTCTTATCAAAACGCGCCGAGTGAGAGGGACGCGTGTCAGAAACTATTTGTTGCGATTGCGAATTGCTATCCAAATGCAAAAGAGAATGATGGTGTTTATTACAAGTTTTACAACTATACGACGACTTACACTGAGAAGCAGTATGCGTAAGGCTGAGGCAGTTTACACAGCCTCTTTTAGATTTAACAAAATCTAAACGATCTTTAGTATTAAGTGCTTTAAAAGAGGAACAATAAAAAATCTGATAGTGATCAGATTTATTACAAAATAAGCAAGTGCTTTTATTATTATTATCGCGTGCAAGGAAAGCATGGTGGACTTTATTTGAATTACGCGGTTGAGACCGAGAAGCGGGCGGATTATTAAGGTTGCTACCGACTGGGGCGGTTCGCGCGGAGCCAGCAATTGGCGTAGAAGTGCGGTCTAATATTTTTACTTGCGATTTAATAAAATCAACAAAATCCTTATAAGAAGGAATTTCTTTATTCCTCATAAACATTTCAAAGGAATTAGCGGTTGCGGGATCTAACTTCTTTAAAGCTAAAGAAAGTAAGATAAAATCTTTCATATCTTCAATACCTAACTGTTCCAAAGCAGATACAGAAGCGTGGAAAGTTTCAATGAACGTATTTAAAGACGCGGAATTATTTAATGCGGGTTTAATATTGAATAAATTAGACATGTAGTGTGAGCCTAATGCTCTTTTATCTTGATATTTTTGAACTAAGCTGTCCCAAATAGAATTATAATTATCACCGGACGGTATAATACCTGCCGTGATTTTTAAAGCATTTCCTGTTAATTTACCTACAAGATATTGTACTCTTTGAGAATTCGAAAGATCAGGATTTGAATGTATATTAGATTTAAAAGATTCAAAGAAGACGGGCCAATTTTCTATTTTTCCATCAAATGACGGAATTTGAATTGGTGGTAGTTTGATACGACCTTTATATTGGGACGGAATAGTATTCTGCGCAGACACATTCGACGTAGTATTTGTCTTACTGACGATAAGAGAACGAACCCTTTCTATTCGGGTGTACACTGTATCAAAGGAAATCATTTTTTTATAATCAATCTTATATTCTGGATCAAGTTGCATATTTAACGCGTTAATTGTATCTAAATCGGCACTAAATTCATGACGAATTGTACTTATAATTTCAGTGTCCGCCATGAATGTCTCTGAGGAACGAAGGTCTGCACTCGCGGACGTGGAAATATTCTTAGAAGAATCATATAAGAACGATAATTGTTCAAAAATAGCTTCATTTTTAGCTTCCAATATTTTAATTTTAGTTTCAATAGCTTCCATTGTGAAAGATTGCGTAATAATAAATTGCAAAATTACCTAATTAAAGTAAAATGTTGTAGGTAAGTAGGTATATCCAACAGTTTAGGCACCTACCTATAGGCATGAAAGTTTATTTCAAGTCGACAGACAAGGCTCATAGAATGCAATTATATGCGTAGTAATAGTACAAATAGTAAGTACGTATTGCGGTTATTAGTACACCATATGATTTCGTATAATAAGATACGAATCGGTACCTATAAAATCTAAGTCCTAAAAATATGGAGGAGCGGCGGCGGTATTGAATACCTAACTACTTTTTATCACGATTGGCGTGGTAAAAATGGCGGGAGTACGAAATATCGTATTTATATAGTCTAAAACCTATTTATGAGGTATAAGACTTGCGTATTATGAGGTATATACCTATTTAGAGGCATAAAACCTATAGAAAGCGGGAAATTATACGTGATTTGATATGAAATTAAATTGCTGTAATGGCTGACTCAAAATGAATCCGCTCGAAGGCGTACCAGAAAAATGATGGGTTTTTGCGTTATGGAAAACGAGGAGCCTCCATGATAAAGGTAAGGACTTACCAGGAACTCCTATGGTAATCCAGCACAGTGATAAGCACTATTTTTTCATATCAATTCACAAATCACAAAGTTCACTGTTTCTCGGTCTGTAGCATATTTCGTACTGAATGTTGCGGGGCGCGCGCGTTTCGTTTCTCTCGCACACACGCGTTTGGCGATGCGTCGCCGAAGTATGTCGAAGATTCCCGAAGCTCTTTTCTCGCTTTCACATATGATGTGGGAAAAGGAGAGGAATCGGGAAGTAGAGGCTCGTCATTGATACTCAATATGAGTAGGTTTCTACTATAAATATTATCATAGGTATTTTGGCCTAAACACACATCTTTATGTAATGTCACTGTCACTATAATGCTTTATGTGATCTGACAGCTGCTGCCGTGTCATCATCATCATATCGGCCTATGGATGTCCACTACTGAACATAGGCCTCCCCCATTGACTTCCACTTTAAACGGTTGGGCACCGCTGGATGCAAGCCAGCGGTGCCCAGCGACTCTAACCAGGTCATCGGTCCACCTGGTGGGAGGGCGTCCCGCTCAACGCTTTCCAGTACGTGGTCGCCACTCGAGAACCTTTCTTCCCCAGCGGTTATCGGCTCTTCGAGCGATGTGCCCCGCCCCCACATACTCCTACCTTTGTGCCGTGTCGTGTTACCACGGCAAAGTGGTGCCGTGTCATTACTCCTACCTTTATCCGCTAGATTATGAGCATTCATAAAAGTCTAGATCAGAGAAGAAAAGGGATATTCATAGGTTACTGCAATACTGAACCATCCCCTGAAAGTCTCATCGCAATCGGATTAGCACTTTCCGAGATTTACCCGCGAGAAAGGTAGGACTATAGACATGTATGTATTACTAGTTGCGTCTGGTTTCACCCGCATACCCGAGGGATATATTGCTTCCCCGGTATAAAACGTATACCCTATGTGTTAATCCAGAACATATTCTAACAGCGTGCCAAATTTCATCCAAATCCGTTCAGTTGTCGAAACGTGATTAAATACATACCACCAAACTTTTGCATTTATAATATTACTAGCTGTCCCCCGCGGTTTCACTCGCATTCCCAGGATAAAAAGTAGCCTATGTCTTCTTCCATACCATAGGCTTTCTGCATGTCAAATTTCATGATGAACCGTTGAGTAGTTGAGGCGTAACAAACAAGCAAAGAAACTCACTTTACAGTGTTTTACACTTTACACACAATATAAGGAAATTAGTGAGAAGTAAGATAGTGATATTAGTGAAATAGTGAGATGAGATTACACCGCAAAAAAATTCAAAATTCAAAAATTCAAAATTCAAAATCATTTATTCAAATAGACCTTCGCAGGCACTTATGAAAAGTCTGACTCTAATACTCTAATACCGGTTCGGAAGGTTGCATTTGCTGAGAAGAGCCGGCAATAAACTCAGCAATTACTCTTTTCAAAACAAGCTTAGATTCATTACATAATATTTACATTCTAATCGCACTGACAACAATTGCGTGCCCCGGCGCGGCCGCAAAACTACAAAGTAGACTGAATCTATATTTAATAAGTAAATAAATAAATGGCAAACTTAAGCAGACCAACCCCCACAAGCAGCACCTGTTCACAAGTATGACGCGTGTGGCAGCCATCGCCCTCCTCGCCATATTATACAAAAATAATGATACTATCACACAATTTTTCACATTCATGAAGTTTCTCAAATTTCAATCATATATCGGCGTACATTAAAGCTTATATTTTTTTTATGGAACAGCAAACGATCTTTTGTACTCTAAGAAACACTTTGAGTGCCCTTTCAAATGAAATGACAAATAAGCATTTATTTTCTGTTCGGTGGTGTGAGAAATCAGAAAATCGAAAATCCTTTTATGTTGAAGGTCTTTGTTAAATGAGCTATGAACGTGGATTATCCTCCTGGAGACATTTACAACGAAGTGTACTTAACGAGACTTATGCATTTTATTCTACTGGTTTATCATTAAGATATCTTTTAAATTGATATTATGAATAATTTATATCGTTCCCGGCAGATGGCGCTGTAGTCGATATCTAGGTTATATTATCGACTGTAGCGCCACCTGCCGGATTTGTAAATCTAAACCATCCAGGGCGCCACCCAAACGCATACAAAAAAATTCATTCAAATCGGTCCAGCCGTTTAGGAGGAATTCAGTGACATACATACCTGCAGTAGAATTTAATATACAGGGTGTATTTCGCATGGTATCGCAAACTTCGCGAAAAGGCTACACCTAATGCCACTAATCAAATTGTGAAAGTCATTCACCTCGCTAATGATCGTTTATAGAAATTTTCATTATCGAGCGCGCAATGTATTGTGAACACCGCGATTTAAACGCGCGATAATGTTGTGCCTACGTAGTATGTCGCTGACTATAGGTGAATATCGCCACAAGACACCGTTTCTAGTTTTATTTACATTGCTACTTTTAGTGAAAGTAATGAATTAATAATTAATATTAATGAAGCGCTCGTGGTGTAGCATGATTAGCCGTTCTTAATCGATCGGCAAAGTTAAGCTACGCCTGTCGTGGTCGGTACCTGGATGGGTGACCGCCTAGTGGTATTTCAAATCGAGCGTTTCCGTGCTTCGGAAGGCACGTAAAGCCGTTGGTCCCGGTTATCACTTAACTGTGATAGTCGTTAAGCTAGTTGGATGCCTGCTAGGCGGCTTGAAAATTTCCAACAGTAGATTGACCACTAGCCTACCTCCACCGATCCGCAGTGGGCACGCGTGGTGGAGTATTGCCCACTCCCTTTCACCTTCATTTGTGAAAGGAGGCCTGTGCTCAGCAGTGGGACATTATAGGCTGATGATGATGATGATGATGAATGAATTAATAACTAATTTATTTTAAATCTCTTTGGGTTAGGTAAGAATAACGATTATAAACAGTCTAAAGTAAAAAAAACTCAAAAAAAGTTTAAAAAATTTGGGAAAAACCGACGAAAAATTCCAACATGGGGAGGTCCAGAATCATGTCCTGGACCCATGGTATCCGTTTGTGCGGCGATGTCCCTTACACGCTGTATAAAGATATTGAATGCCTTCTTTCAAAGCTTAAGGACAATATATTATACAAACTACGTCATGAAAATGTTACATCTTACACATTGGTGTCAATAGCAGTCATGCCTGTTTACTCTGAAAAGGACAGTTGTGTATTTTTTGCTTGTTGTGAAAATACGAAGCGTTATCTGGAATGGATATATAAATTGGATGGATTAAACAAAATTTTAGTGACAATACTACCTACATTATAGTGGTGCTAAAAATTAAATAGCCGGTTGTTGTAGCTGTAGCATAAAACTCTATTTATGGCACAATTTTTAATATATTCTGGAAATTGTTACATAAAAACACTGTTCATTTTCCGAGTCAGGGATACAATCGATAAAGCAGACTACAGCTTATATCGAATTACAATGTCTGCATAAGGTACCTACAGAAATGATTTTTTGGTTAAAATAAAGAGTACCTAATGCACCTCTTACAGAAAAACTTGAGCTTATTAAAACTTATTTGGCTTCTGAATTATTTCTAAATTCAGGACTCCTTAATTAATTTACTTATTATTGGACCGCTCCGTCATATTTAATTATTTACCGATCCGTCGTTTTTTTTTAAATAATTTTACCTCACCCAGAATTACGTTCATTAAACCATGTTAATTGTATTATTAAAACAATTTTCCTCGAAAGTCCCTCACAATAGACTGCCCACCCACCGAAATGGATTATATAATTAATAGAGTCGGATCCGCTTTAAAAATTTAATTACTCCCCGCTCCTCGACAGAATCCCGCATTTTCTTCAACAAAGTTTTGTTAATTATACATTTTTATACTACGTAAAGGCATATCCTTCAGTTTTTAAGAAATTTCCAACAAGAGGCTTTATTCTGAGGTTTTTAGAGATCAATTTGTGAGATTTGTGTCAGAACTTTGTACAATATTTTTACCTGGTGTCTTTTATTGGTAGCATGAGATTTCGAGATGGCATATCTTCGAAAACTATGTTGGGTTAGCATTCTGAACAACTTTCACTATGGGACCAATAGTGAATTAAAAATATTGTAGTAATGTCATGTCAATTGGAAGTCCAGAGATAGAGCACTTAGATTCCTCTACCTCTCCGATTGACACTAATTTTTGGACACCTAAATACCACCGTATCATAATCAGTTTATAATGCTTGCCAACTAATATAATTCCCGCTTCATATAATACCTATATAGTGAATATTGATTTAAGAGATAAAAGATTTTCTTAAGAACAACTCCTAAGTATTGTAAAGAGATGATTAAAATTACAGTTTTCTTTGTTTGAAATTTGCTCAATGTATTTATAAGTTACAAGTTTTCTTATTAAAACTTTTCCCGTAAGTATAAAGTTTTATGCCTATAATTTTGGGATGTTAAATAACTTACGAAATATTAGGTTCGAGACATTCGTATTATTTTAATGGGAGATTTGAGAAAGGACTAATAAATGATCAAAAAGTGAAAATAAACAATCAAAATTGCATTTATATTACAAGAGTGAAAGTAGGTACTTTAAAATGTGAAAATACTTAAAGGGGCCTACTTTGAAATCGCTATTAGCGATAATAGCTGATACCATTGGTAGTGAGTGACGTCTCGTCTAAGTAGTGAGTGACGGCAAACAGCTCTTAGAAAGACATCGATAGGACATCAAAACAGTGTCAGATTAGAGTTCTATTATACGTCGTTATATCATACGGTGCTTTTTTTTTTCACATTTTGAGTTTAATATGCGTTTGCAATATCTCTCAATATTCGTTACTGACCGAGGATATGCACATCATTGATAAACTGGCGATATTATTAAATAATATGCTGCAATCGCGAAGTTCCGTTGAAGAATTCCATCATATCTTCAAAATCCATGGTCGGATCATGATAAAATGTATATGGGACCATATTAAACCTTCTAAATTATGTAAGATGTTTCTGAGTAATCGGCGAAAAAATGTACAGACATATTGAGAACCTCATCCAATTTTTGAAGTCGGATAAAAACTAGGCACCTGTGATGTCTTGTATGGTCCATTAGTGCACATTATAATCTCAACAGCTCATTAAAGTGCATTCACTGTAAAGGTAAAAGCAGAGGGCAGTAAAGAGGGAGTGGCTTGGCTCGTTATCTGACTACTAAAGTTAGAAGTGCTACTAGCGGATCTCGTATTCATCATGAAGATATAAATGTCTCTTTCACTGATTGGGAATGTTGCTTGTTGCCTTTGTTTTTTTTTTATTTATACTATCTAAATATATTATTATGCGGACAGCAAGGGAGTGGAACTTGCATCCGGCGTCTGTGTTTCCTGACTCATACAATTTAGGGACTTTCATGGCCAGAGAATAGGTTCCTTCTGGGTAAGCGTGTTCCATCCTAGGCTTCGTCTTTGTCCCTTATGGGCGTGTCAGTGGCCAAACGCAAGTCCATTAAATAAAAAAAAAATATGACATGACTCAATGTAGGTAATGGAAAACTTAACAATTTTAAAATTACTCTTGGAAGGTCCCCATCATACAATTTACTGATGATTTTTACTTCTATAACTACTGAGAAAAGAAATTTATTTAAGCAGCTAGTTTCTCACTCGAAGAAAGCAAGCACACATAGTTAGGGACACGAGCATAAATCGCATCAGGTCCGCAAGCTAAGCGAAACATCCTACGCTTTTATATTACAACACGTCACCTGCTTCAGACTTCTCCGCTGATATCAGCTGCTTTACGGTATCTGATGCTGAATACGTGCTATTATATTTACTCTGAATAGACAAAGGTGCTACGGCTGTATTTTGTTTATTTAAAAATTGCTATTCAGATGTATTTTTACTTACGACCATGACATCAATAAAGGCGTCACTTGAATTTTTTTACTGCTCTGCTGACAGTTCAGTTGTCTCTGCTGACAGTTCAGTTGTCTCTGCTGACTGTTCAGTTGTCTCTGCTGTGCCGCCAAATGGAAGAACTTTTTTGGCGGCATAGACAGTATAGCCTCAATCATAGTAAATTGTAAGCCCATTTGGATGTTTAAGCCTAAAATTAATTATACCAACTACTTACTTTTAAATAATTACTATGAGCAGCCGCGTTGGACTCAATATCTATAAATCCGTTAAATACAAGTCAGTAAATATACTAATAACATTCTGAAACATATGCGATGATACGCGTACATATACATAACCTTTACAAAGTGGTCGGACCTTTATTAAGAGCTCTGTAGGTAGAATGTAGGAAGAAATGCCGAGAATACCATCGAGTAATTTCGACGTTCCAAGGAGCGTGACCGGAATCCCCGCAGTAACAGCAAGATTAACTTGTCTCCAGACTGGTGACTCAATTACGGCGGGATTATTGCCTACAGTCCTCTTCTATAGAGGTGATAAGGGTCCAATGTGTGGGACGATGGCAAATGCTCGTGAAGTAAAAGGTTTTTTAGTCATTTTGTTCTTTGCTGATCGCATTTGGCATTATCTTAGGATAGGGATCTTTAGATTTTGTCGTATCTAGTTTGATTTATTCAAATATTTTTATGCACAATTATTTCTTGCAACCAAGTGCAAAACCTAGAAATTTTGAAAAATATTTTGGGAAATTTCACAAAAAAGTATTACCATTGCAAATATGTTTGAAAGAAATGTTACAGCAAAACAAATTGTCTTTGATATTTTTTTCTTACAAAACAATACAAATGAATGGAACCCCGTTTCTTTTCCAAACCACTAATAATGTAAGGTTTCAACAAAGCTTCCAATCTGTAACCATACATAATCTTTCGCCGTTACCAATAAAGTAATTACCGGGCGGGCTAATTGCATCCTACGAGTTTCCTTCTCTAACTTTATTAGTGAAATCTTGTAGTTTGTATTGTAAATTTGTTTGGGTCGATGTGTGCTTAGTTGTCGAAGGCTTCTTATGATTACTTGGTGGTTAATGTACCTAACAATATTTGGAATTCAAAGTATCTACCCTTTACTGGGAAGTCTAAAATTATCTACCTACGCTAGTTTCCTAATTTAGTTGTGTGCACATGTTATACGATTTGTTCACTGTGTAGGTAATGTGGTATATTATAAAGATGAATATTCGTAACTATCTATGGTGCTTAACCTCAGGCTTACGATACAATCTGTATCTCCCACGACACAGGGCGACCTAATGTGGGAGCACTGCCATAATACCAACATGTAATTTATTTTCCGAATAAATATATTTTGATTTGATTTGATTTGAATCGGCTATAGGATAGCCGGCAAGTTGACGGTGGCAAGGGCCAGACGAATGACACAGTTTAGAGTGGCGTAACGCGAAAGCAGTTCCGCACTACGGCAACAGGATAGACCGTGGTGACCCAGCTGATCTACCTCACCTCCACAGTGATGAGATGTGGGGTTTAGTTCTCGAGATGGCTTGGAAAAGCTTGTTTTATCCGAGAAGGCGAAGCGAATCCTTATTCAATATTTTCAAATTTGGGGCCAGACTATTAAATTTGTTGATGATGTTGTCTCGATTTGCATTAAGTACAACATCTGTTATATAAAGTTCACATTTAGATAAATTTAGATCCAATCTATAGAGTAAGTACAACATCTGTTATATAAAGTTCACATTTAGATAAATTTAGATCCAATCTATAGAGTGAAATTTTTCTATTAATATTTCCAAATCTAGAAGGACAGTTTCGACATCCCCTCCGAGCGTTCTAATCATCTAAGCACCACATTTTTAATTTAGAATTTAGTGATGAAATGGCTGGATGTATAGCTAAGCTTAAAAATGGCTGGACCGAGTGAATTACTCTGTTGACAGTCAGTTATAGTCAGATTTACAAAAAATATATTTAAAAAATGTTGCCTTGCTGAGTTTCTTACCTGTTCTTCTCAGTTGAAGGCCGACTTACAAACTCGTGGTAACTTCAGTAGCTTTGACTTTTATAAGTACAAGGACCTAAATTGAATAATTGGCTTTGACTGACACCCAGTACAAGAATTTATCAAATGATTTCTATACAGTAATTTGGAATCAATTCAATCATTACCAAAGATAATTGAATGTTTCAGGTATGCCATTTTGAATTTCAGTTAAAAGCGTGGTATTGTCAACAGAGTTAAAGGCATTCTTAACATCCACCTTCAAAATAACCTCTTTTCCATATGGCTGATGTATGAACGAAGTGCATGAACGACTGCCTCACACCTCCCGCCTTGCTTTCAAAGCCTTATTGTAATGGTTAAAAATTTTCTGAGTTTTGGGAGGATGTGTATGCAACAGACCTTAGATGCTACCCTTCTATACGTGCAACCTATGGCAATCGGTCTAATATACCACCATCTTTCTTTTGAAGAGCACGTAGGTCAGCACATATAGAAGCGGAGCAATCTGTTCATGTCCTTCCCCAAAAGCATGAAGTTAATGAGCGCAGTGATATCCCGAAGAAGGGCCCGCGTGGAATATGCTTCACGATTGGGATTGTTGATTTTAAAGCTGAAATAGTTGTCCAAGAGCTAGTGAACCCTGCGAGTAACGGTCTTCCTATAAGGTTAGAAATTTGTACACTTATGATTTATAGCATGCTAAGGGCAATAGCCATGACCTGGCAGGCGTCAGCCCTGCACGTCATCAGCTCCTTTATTTTTTGAATTGTAAAATAAATTGAGTATATAAACATGTTACTGTAAGCTTAAAAATTTAATAGGATGTAGTTTATTTATTGTAAATCTTGAAACAAAAATTACAGGCGATTACAATGAGCAAAAGTATGTGACAGGTGAATTGAAAAGAGCACAGTTGATGAGGTAAAATAAAATTTCTCCTGTATAGTTAAAATTTGGATATGTTTTTAAGTAAACGTTTTGGACCGAGTATGTACAATGACAGGCGGTTTTGAATAGCATGAGACCTTGACAGGCGAGGGGACAGCTGCTAAGGGCGTGCGAGTAAGAGGTGTTACCTGAACGCATATAGTGAATGCAATATATTTTATTAGGTTTAATGTAATCTACATTAGTTTTAACATTAATTTTCTTAATTATCATCCGACACTTCACTACTACTGTGTTCATCATCATCTGACTCTTCGATAATGTTTTCCTCTTCTGAAAATAGAAAAAAAAATATTCTAATAAATCAATAAGGTCATTAAAAATTGAATATTAAGCTCAATCACATAGGACTGTATGAATTGACTTAGTCTTACTGATTAAAATAGTTGTATGTTACCTGAAATGTATTCCTCAATTTCAGTGGATTGTGCTTTGGCAGTATCAGTAGGCTCTTGTAAAAGTATATCATATATAGAAGAAGGAACCTTATTCCCCTCGAACCAATTGAAAGCGTAATGACCATCAATTAAGTTCCAACCGTTATTTTCAGGGGTAAGAATTGTTGGTTCCTTTAAATGACAATGTAGGAAAATCTCTGATATTTTCCATCCAATCAGATCTTCCAGATATATGCGCACTAGCGCCAGAATCTACGTACCATTTTTCTGAGTTGATTTCTCCAGCAGTGTTTAAAGCACTAAATAAGTTTGAAATGCTGCTACTGTCCCGGTTAGAGCTGCTAACATTTGAATTTTTGTTCAAGGGACATTGTGGTATTTTATGGCCAGGTTTCTTACAGTTGTAGCAAACTATTTTTCGAATCTTTTTAGTCTTCTTGCAACTTGCCTTTAAATCTACACTTGACGTAGACGTCTCAGGATCAGACCTAGAAAATTCTGTCAATAACTTGCTTTTTACGAGTTCACTAGATATCTGTACCGTAGAATTCTCTAATGCCATGATCAATGGATCAAAAGTTGTCAATCCTCCTAGTAGGATCGCAGCTAAAGAAGAATCCTCAATAACCTTTCCAATGTCTGCCAAATCTTGCGCTGTCGTCATTACAGCATTTATGTACTTCTCCATACAATCATATTCGCTCAAATTGTACCTGTACAGTTTGCGTTCCAAAGCTAATTTACGACCCATGGACTTATCCTCGTAAGTTGCTGCTAAAGCACTCCAAGCTTCCTTTGCATTCTTACAATTCCTGACGTGTGTAATAGCTGGACTATCTAACGTTAAGCCCTTAACTAGAATGGAAGTCTCATCACCATCAGGGTATCCAACTATACTATGCCATAAATTCTCATGTATTAGATACATCTTTATTTTGAATTTCCAAGTAGAATAGTTTTCTTTACCTTTTAAAAGAATTCCCGCTAGTGATTGCAGACTTAATGCAGATTTTCTGTGATCGCCTGACATGTTCAGAAATTTTGTTTTTTTCTCTCTTGTCAGCGTATTTGTTTTATTTCACCTTTTATATTGTGAATTTACAAATATAACATAAATCACGTTGGTTGACTACAATTTAAACCATGAAAATATACTCATTTCAAGCTTTTTCATAAAAATTCGTGCTGATAACGAATGTAGGAAAAATAGACGACTAGTCTGTTCTAATAGTTTTATTGAAGTGCATTTAAATCAAATGACATGGAACATGGTCTATTTTCATTATAAAGAAAACTATAAAATAAGGTTTTACAACAGACAATTTCGCCATATATTTGTAATATATGCAGTTCTTAATAATTGTTGCTGCAGTTCGCGTTGGCACGGTGGTAGATTTGATGAATCATAACTTATTAATTTCTTTATGAACACTTAAGGATTACTTGTATTATATGTAGTAAGGAAATTTTCATAACGCGCATTATTTATTATAATAATTGTAAAAATGGCACTAATAATTATAAAAAATTTATAAATATTTCTAACTGTATACAAAATTGGGACCTTCTATATGCCAAAGCTTACCGGGATTTCATACATTGACCGGTTGCAATTTTAATCCGTCCTTTTTAAGAAGAGGTAAAAAAACCTTTCCAAATATTGCAGAAATGTAGTGTGTATCAGAAAGCGTTAGAAGGCAAAGCATTAGGAAATGCAGAAATAGTAGAGAAGAATGAAAACAAATTCCCATACTAGAGAAATTTGTATGCCAAATGTATGGTTCGAAATGTTCAAAATTAAATTATGCGCATTATGAAAAGGATGATAATGAAGAAAATTTATGTTAAAATTAATGTGGTTGACATTAAACCTAATAAAATATATTGCATTCACTACATGCGTTCACGTAACACCTCTTACTCACACGCCCTTAGCAGCTGTCCCCTCGCCTGTCAAGGTCTTATGCTATTCAAAATCGCCTGTCATTGTACATACTCGGTCCAAAACGTTTACTTAAAAACATATCCAAATTTTAACTATACAGGAGAAAGTTTATTTTACCTCATCAACTGTGCTCTTTTCAATTCACCTGTCACATACTTTTGCTCATTGTAATCGCCTGTAAATTTTTTTTCAAGATTTACAATAAATAAACTACATCCTATTAAATTTTTAAGCTTACAGTAACATGTTTGTATACTCAATTTATTTTACAATTCAAAGAATAAAGGGCTGATGACGTGCAGGGCTGACGCCTGGCAGGTCATGGCTATTGCCCTTAGCATGCTATAAATCATAAGTGTACAAATTTCTAACCTTACAGGAAGACTTTTACTTGCAAGGTTCACTAGCTCTCCAGCGGACAGCTTTAGTTAATGTTCTGAGCTAAGGACGCCCCGTGGCCGTATCATCAATTATTGTTTAAAAAATAATAAATTTATACATATACCTACCATAAAATAATGTATTATTGAAAACTACGATCATTAACCTAAAATCAAAACACATCACCGAAAATTCTGCCAACAATAACCAGCGATGTATTAACACAGAGTAACAGACGGACAGAGAAATTGAAATTATTTACTCTGTTGCCCCCATCATCCCAGTTCGCTAACAGCCTCCTAAATAAACATCCGGAGTCATGTGAAGCGTTGAATATTGCAAATTTGCTACATTCAAATATGATTGGGTGAAATGTGAACGTGTCGACACGGCTAACGATACGACGCTTTGACTCATTTATTCGTCGAACGCTCTATTAATTTGATCTGTAAAAGAATTTTTACTTGTATGTGAATTCTTTTTATAAGAAAATGTTTGGTAAATTAATACCTTTCCTTATGTAACATATGCAGTGAAAATGTCTGCGTTTTTAATGGGATGATGATCACTATTCTATAAAGTTTAGAGAATAGTGGAGTAAATAATAGAGTCTATTTAAACTGTTCTCGGGAATATAGCAATCAGCTGATTATTTTGACTTTGTAAATATTGTTCCGCCATCTGGCCTGCTTTTTTCAAAATTAGGGCCTAATAATATAATAAACTATTAAGGGTCTAATATATATAAAAGGATAAACTGACTGATTGATAAATGTTCCTACAGCTTAATCCGCAGAGTGCAGAAACTTGACATTGTTGCACAGGTTCCTTAAATAAACGTAGCCCAGGGATCCACTATAGATGGCATTTTCAAAAATCCAACTCTAATGGAGTAAAATAGAGGATCACGGGGCGGCATAGTAGTAAAAAAAATGCGAAAGCTTTTCGCAATGCACACATTATTTCATATTGCTACTGCTGTGTTAATTTTCCGTATCAGACGCCTGATGGTAAGTGGTTACCTTAGCTTATGGATGTAGTATGCTTGATTATTAATATAATTATGAGGCGGTTGATAATTTTACCTTTTAATATTTCGTCAAGAGTCTCCTTCTCTACCTTCAATTTAATTTTCGATTAAGTATTAACCAAAATGCGCATTATCAGAGGTAATTCACAACCAAATGTCCACCAAATCTGTTAATGACTGTGATAATCATTGAATTATATGTGAGATAAACATAATTATCTCAATTATGACCCAGATATCTGACCCAGTCTAGGTATACAGTCCCATGTCTTCCAATATCAATTAATAATGCATGTAAATGATATTGTCCTATTATTACGTTTGGTTTGGTCAGGGTCATCAACTATCATATTTTTATTCACGCAAAAATAAACTGTTACTTTTAAAATACGAGAGTGTAACATGAGGAAATCTGATCGTCCGCAGGAAGTTCCTTTGAGACTGCACAGTTTGGAACCATGCTGATTTCAATGTGTGAGGATGGACTCCCCGTCGCTCGATGGAGAGAGTTGCGAAGGTAATCGTGGGCAAACAATTCTACAGAACACTGTCCGTTGTACAAGCGGTAGTACACACATAAGGAGGCAAAGTCTCTCCTCAGACTGAGGAGCTCTAAGCCGATTGTGAGCTCGGAGTCAATGATTCTAATGGCACGTCGCTGAACCGAGGCTAAAGGCCCAAGCTGAATCTGCATCGCCACAAAATAATAGTTGTTTTTATTACTATTACCCTTTCAACTATTTACCTACATAACATACTATTCGTTTAATATATATATATTGGAATGTGCCAGCCCTAGTATAGTAGCAGATATTGGCAATTCCAGTTCAATTGCATGCTTGTGTTTGCGTTAATGCGTCTGTATTAACCTCTGAGGTGTCTTGATACTTGCGGTCGGCTGGCTACGGCCCATTGAAGCTTGCACCAATCTGGTCTATTCTACTAATCCCTTTGAATACTGCGACAAGCTTAGAATACAAGTCAGTTACAAATAACCTTCAAGTACCTAACTAGGTACTTCATAACATTTCTATCTGATTTTGTAATTATTTGTGAATAAAAGCACAGTTTATTTAAAATTGCATCCTTGTGTTGGAAAAGTGCCAAACTTTTTAAAAGTCAGCAACGCGAGAGTGATAACGAGTGGGAGCGAGTTGTTGCAACCGTATTATACAGGGTGTATTTCGCATGGTAACGCAAACTTCACGAAAAGGCTACACCTAATGCCATTAATCAAATTGTGAAATTCATTCACCTCGCTAATGATCGGTTATAGAAATTGTCATTTTCGAGCGCGCAATGTTTTGTGAACACCGCGATTTAAACGCGCGATAACGTTGTGCCTACGTAGTATGTCACTGACTGCAGGCGAATATCGCCATAAGACACCGTTTCTAGTTTTATTTACATTGCTACTTTTAGTGAAAGTAATGAATTAATAACATATTTATTTTAAATCTCTTTGGGTTAGGTAAGAATAACGATTATGAACAGACTAAAGTAAAAAAAACTCAATGTTTTTTTTTTTAAATTGGCAAAAACCGACGAAAAAAATACCATGGGTCCAGAATCATGTCCTGGACCCATGGTATCCGTTTGTGCGGCGATGTCCCTTACACGCTGTATAGGTTAGTTAGAAGAACACCGTAATACTTTGGACCTATATCAAATTATATCATAATATCGCTAGGTAATTTATGTATAAAAAAAGAAACCTCTGAAAAATCCCTGGTGCACTTCAAAACAAAGGTTTCCCTTTTTAATTTCATTCAATTGTACATCTGTATTTATAAATATTTTATCCATAGCAACGTCTATTTTCAAGGCATTTTATTTACGTACATCAAATTACAGGCATATCGCAGTAACAAAAAATATATACAGTAAGTATAAGAAATATTCAAACAGTATAGGAACGTAATTTGTTGGCCTTCATTTAATTCCGATTGGTCTTATTTCACAGAACATCGCATTTCTATTCACGTGAAAGCCTATATTTTTTTCATTTTGATTAAAAACCAAACGTTATTCATACTATAACAGTATAGTCGGCGATATAAAAGGCCGTTCATTTCCATCGTGGAAGTAAGGAACCGTCAGACGTTCGTAGGGTGAACTCATAAAAAGCAAACCGAGCATTTTATTGGGGTCTACTTGAAGGCCCTTGGTTCTAGTATGTAACAAATACAGTAAACACGGAGCGGATGGATTTTACAACTAACAGTTAGAAGAACATAACACACCAATGCGTGGCAAAAACATCAAAAAATATTTAAAAGTCTAACTCTGATTTAAATTACAGTTCCTAGAACGTTTATAAATAATCGTAACGCTCATAATCAAAGAATTAAAAATTATACGTGACTGCAATAAAAAAAAAAAAATCATTTATTCAAATAGACCTTCGCAGGCACTTATGAAAAGTCTGACTCTAATACTCTAATACCGGTTCGGAAGGTTGCATTTGCTGAGAAGAGCCGACAATAAACTCAGCAATCACTCTTTTCAAAACAAGCTTAGATTCATTACATAACATTTACATTCTAATCGCACTGACAACAATTGCGTGCTCCGGCAATAATTTTTTATAGTATTTTATGATGGATTCAATCTCAGGATTATAAGCACAGTTTCACTACTATAATTTACTTTACATTATACTAGCGTATTCAATACTGGGTATAGCATAGCGGATGTTCTATATACATTTGTTTCTAACATCCGATCCGGTCAATGATTTTTGATGTTGACTGTACTTTGGTAGGTACACTTAAAACAAATTAGAAATCTAATTTAATAGAACAATAAGCATGAAAAAATATAATCTCATTGTGTTTCTCCATAATTGTGTTGTTTTATTATTATCCTGTAGTGTTACTTTGAACACTATTTGTAGGCATGAAATTGTTGTAATATTTTTTCTCAATATAATCGCGTAGAATAAAAAAAAATTATGTTTACTTTTTCAAAAGAAAATTATTTGCATAACAATTTTCTTGTGGATTTATTTTTAGTTTGTACTGTTTCAAATCTTTATTAACTGTAGAAACACACAGAACACATAAATTCACATAATATTAAAATATATTATGTGTTCTGTGTGTTTCTTTTATTGAAAAACAATATATTTTAATTTTATTGAAAAACGTCAAAACTATCAGTGAAAACTATCTCCTGTAGGACGTTTTTTAAGGTTCCGTAGCCAAATGGCAAAAAACGGAACCCTTATAGATTCGTCATGTCTGTCCGTCCGTATGTCACAACTACTTTTTTCCGAATCTATAAGAACTATACTGTTTGGTAAGTAGATATATTCTGTGAACCGCATTAAGATTTTCACACAAAAATAGAAAAAAAAAACAATAAATTTTGGGGGGTCCCCATACTTAGAACTGAAAATCAATATTTTATTTTTATTTTTTATCAAACCCATACGTGTGGGTATCTAATATCTATGGATAGGTCTTCAAAAATGATATTGAGGTTCCTAATATAATTTTTTTCTAAACTGAATAGTTTGTGCGAGAGACACTTCCAAAGTGGCAAAATGTGTGTCCCCCCCCCTGTAACTTATAAATAAGAGAATGGTAAAACTAAAAAAAATATATGATGTACACTACCACACAAACTTCCACCGAAAATTGGTTTGAACAAGATCTAGTAATTAGTTTTTTTTTAATACTTAATAAATCTTAATCCGCAATTTACCTTTCATTCAATATTTTTGGCGTATTTTTTTCATAGCAGAGTTAGTTAATATTACACGGAACCGTGTGCGAGTCCGACACGCACTTGGCCGGATTTTTTATATTATCTTCACTCCTGCAATGCACGCGTGCTTTAACTCGTATACATTTTTCCATTTCACAGTCTCCTTAGATTGTTCCAGCAGATTGTTTTATCTCCCCCAGGGTATTGAGTATCGACTCTACACCGAAGAGTTACGCAAATATTATGCCATACCCTATAGGGAAATACAACCAAATCTCTTATTTGCTTTCACTGAAAACGAGAGTGAAATGCCTACGGTACCCAATGTAAAACAAACCGAATTCCACTGTTTACTTTATTTGTTAGGAAAATACGTGTTTGAATATATTATGAATGAGTTTGGGATTATTCAAATGGGTTGACTATGGATTTATCAAAAGCCGGGATTATGGTGACCTTTTCATCTGACATTAATATGTAAAACATTTTTACTCTTAATGTTATTGTAACTAAAAGTTCGTTGCTTTCATTAATTAATATAATCAGAGCTGTTTTGAACCCTTCTAAATTAAAATAGAAGCTTTATTTAATATTCTTCTGTGTTTATCAGAGTACGTATGAATACTCATTGAGTTAAAATGATTTATTATGTTCAGTGATATTTGTGTAATATCAAAGAAAACCTAAAATGATATCGACTGTGAATATTATATCTAAATATATTTTTCTGTGTATTATATATGTATATCGTAACATTGAATTATTTGCGTATAATAATATTTTCAGCACTTAAAATTGAATTGCATAAGCAATTTGAAAATAAACAAGACTGCCTTTACTGAACTAAGAAGATTAAAAATAAGTATTAATTATTATGAAGAAATACTTCACTTGACACAGACTTAGATCGATGTCATCCAGAAGAAAAAAGGAGATCCCCATGCTAACTTCGAATGGACATATAAGTTGTATATGTATAAAGTATTATTGTTCTCATAAATCTTTATTGCAATTGGGGGTCGATTAAAACTCCAACAAAACAGTCCCATGACTGCATTCAAAATGTATAACAATAAAAATGCATTATATAACATCGAAAGGGAAACAAGACTTATTTGTGAATTTTCTGATAGTAGTTTTAATAAATTATTCACGCCTTTTCATCAAAGTTTTTCATATCCCGCACTGCAAGTAGTCCTGTCGCCGCAGCTGTCATAATCACGGAGCTGTTTAATTAGCACAGTTCAGCGTTGACTCCAACCAGCGTTCACCGTACCATGACACTTCAGTGGCTCTACATCACTCACTGAACACAAATCACTGCAACAATAGCTAAGGCTAATGGGCCATTCAGCCAATCATGTAATTATTTAAAAAAAAGAAACGATTTTTGAAGTTGGAACAATTGTACAATTGATCCTGGTGAGTAAGAAATATCATGCATTTAAAATTAAAATCTCAGAATAAAAATATGGAATTCGATGTACAGTCTACTGTCAAGATCAAAATAAGCTTTTTTTTATGGTAGTAAGTAGGTATTCTAATTATGCAGATTTTATAAAATATTTCATGTTATTATTATTGTTGCTAGTAATGTTATCCTAAAATTCTAATTCCTTTAAATTCTTTGTATGTGTCGTGTATAGATTATGCCATGATTCTTTGCGTTTTAATTTTGACTTCGTTTTATTCGTTTTATTTTTGCGAAAAATCACATCTCTGGCCAATCACCTAACATGCAACTTTGTCTCAAGCCCACGTTTTGATGCAGTATGTTTGACTGGAGTAGTTGTACCTAGTTAGTTAGTTTAATAAATTGAAGTTGGGTGTTGTATTCATTTTGTGTTGATGTTTAATTTTGGTGTTGGAGACTTGCTGTTGAAATAACAAGCTTTATTTTGTATTATCTTATTTGTGTGTGATAATCTATGTATGAAAAAATATTTTTCAACACACTTGCTGGTAAAGTGGCTCTTATTGCACCGATTTTAGTATCATAAGACAGCTTATTACGAACTGGTGATTTTTGCTTATATTGCCGCACTAGTGTTTTATGATATTATCCCGATTATGTTAAGTTTGTATCTCACTGTAAGTGATATGTGTGTAGACGAAGCATTCTTAATTTAAATGCGTAAAACTGTTTGAAAGCGCAAAAAAACCTGCGCGTCATATTTTTACAAGTTTTTATTTAACTTGCAATGTATGTTTGTTCGTTCGGGTGGAATCTTGCAAGTCGAATTTCACCCACTTCCAGTGGTCGGATCGACTTGAAATTTGGTATACATTAGTAGGTTGGATGACAATTCAAGTACAGTCAATAAAAAGTAGTCACCAACAAAAAGCTTGTATTAAAAATGATATTTTTAACTTTCTCATTGCGTGGTTGATGATTATCAAAAAATCTATATCAAAAATATAAGTCTGTTTTTTTCCCTCGCAAGTGTGTTGTAGCGTCCATAGGCTACGGTAACCGCATACCACCAAGCGGGCCGTATGCTTGTTGACTACTTTAGCAGTATAAAAAAGGAGAAACTGACTATAGACTGATAGAGGCACGCTTAGCTCAAAACGTAAGGAAAAACTTAAAATTTTAAACACACCTAATATACCGTAAGGATCATCCATCTTCACTATCTGCATCCACTAATGACGGCTTTTTCATACTTCAACCCCATGGGAGAGGACTTTACCTCCTGTTTTCTCTAAAATTACTAGCTTTCCATCCCGCCGTTTCGCTTATAATTTTGATATTGGTAAACCGTAACAAAATGTGCGTTGTACAAAATAACATGAAGAGAGCAAAACCAATAGCAATCGTACCGAAACAATTGTTACCTTTGACAACTGTAACTTAACGCTAACCAAATTTACGGATACAGAACCAAAAACAAGATATATTTGGACTGCAAGCTAGACCATAGATTTCAATAGCTTTCATTAGCTTCAACGAGAATGGTACATACAAGTCTCACACAGTCTCCTGTACTGAGACTGGGGAAACAGAATTGGCAAGTAGGAGTAAGGTTGGAGACACCATGAGGATTTTTAGGGTTTCTAGTTGGTTATATTATAATATTTTGGTTTAGTTTTCAGTCTTTAAATATTTGGCTTTCTTCTATTTGCATTATTAGTGGAATTATAATGTGGTTTTCCCAATGGAGCATGGGGTTCATGAAACAATTAACCTATAGAAGCGCAATGACGTTAATTTTGGTTGAAATAAATTCCGCCAATTTCCCACCGCCGCCGCGCCGACAATGCGCGCTGATTGGTTAAGACAAGGACGCATGCACTCTGATTGGCCAAGTCAAAAACACACGACGCAGCGAGTGGTCCTTACTGTTCAAATTCAGTGACAAATCACTGACTAGTTGTGGAATAATATTGTTCATTATTACTACTCTATAGGGATATTTCCTCGATGATGGGGTTCTTCAAAAAGAGTGTGAAGAGATTTCTTCATGGTCGGCAACGTGCGAATGATACCCCTGGTGTTGCAAGCGTCCATAGGCCACGGTAACTGATTACCATCAGACGGGCCGTATGTTTGTTTGCCAACTTAAGGGTATTAAAAAAAAAGAAATAAGTTTGTTTGTTGGTAATCACAAACATTGTTGCATTGTATGACCTGACTCTTCAAAAACTATGGTTACTCTTCATATAGAGCCCCGTCAATAAGTCAGCATACTTATAATTTTGATCAACTTCGTTTTAATAACAGTGCAGCAGTGGCGTAAGATTGCCCTGGAAAACCTCTGAAAAGTCAATTCCATCGCTCTTACTACCCAACTGGTTTTAAAAGCACGCCACCGCCACCTAGTTACGTCGGCGGAATAGAGATGCGCCCAAAAACAACATACCGAACGATCGTTCCTAATTTGAAATGCAAAGGGACACCATGTAGACGTTTGGACGAAGATCGGAATCCGCCAAGCGACGCTTTAATTTAAATTAGGAATAGGATCATTTTCCAATAAAATTGTTTTATAGATCACGTAACGGAACATGTCTTTGAATTTAAACTTCGAATTTAGAACAGAAATTGTGTGAAACTGGATCCTGCTGATACTGGTTTACACACACCTGAGGCCTACACTACTATATACTATAGACTGCTATATAAAAAAAAGTTTTCATTATTGTGGAGGACTATTTTGATTTATAACTACTGTCCCCCGCGAGTTTTTACGAACTTTATTTTTAGCGATGTTCAAAACTAAGATACTTGAATCAGACCCAGAAGGAGCATTATTTGGAGTAAGATTTAGAGTTCGACATTCAATATAATATATCAGTTCAGTTCAGTTTCTCGTTATTCAACGGAAACTTTATACAATGGAATAGCATCGCGACGGTTTCCAAACATTGGATTTTCACGCCGCTCGTGCTCAGTCATCAATAGAAATGTCAGTAACATAGCGCTCACACACGGACAAGTGGAGCGTGCAACTGACTGGATGTTGAAACGGAATATATCCTGTTATTTTGTGAACGACATAACAGTATATAAAGTTATTGTGTGTATGTTTATTACTCGGTCATAATAAGGGATCCTTGTTGACGGAAAGGTTATATCAATCTGAAAGGGGTGAACACTACATCAGGTACCTACGCTCTATAAAAAGTATCAGAACAAAATTAATTACTAAAAAATTCGTACCTAATTAATTATCTTTATACTTTTTTGAATTCTTTGGTGTAAACCGACCATGTATAAAACGTCATACTTTAGGAAGTCGGATCCTCTCCTCTCATTTTAAATATATATTGAAGTAACTGTATAACTAGATCCTACCAAGAGGGGGAGCCAGGAGACTCATAGCACAGGGTAACCTAGTTTGAGCTCCTGTCTCCCACAATTAAATGTACCTGCCTAGTTAAAAATTTAAAAATGTTCTTTGTTTTGTGGGAAAAAAAAAATTTTTTAGACCAACGTGTCATCGCTCAATGAAAGTCATTCTCTTTTCACATCACTTGCTAATATTATTATAAAATTTTCTCTTTCGCGATCTGAGCGCCTAGTACCAAAGAAGTGGTTGTTCCCTTTCCGTTACACTAATACTAGCTGTCCGCTGCGGTTTTACCAGCGTCCCAGTATAAAAGTATTCTATATCGCCTTCCCTACCATAGGCTATCTGCGTGTCAAATTTCATGATGATCGGTTCAGTGGTTCGATCGTGAAAAGCCTACAAATAGAGAGAAAGAGATACTTCTGCATTATAATATTAGTGTTCCTGCCTATTTTGTCCTGGAAAAACGTGGGATCTCTCGAAAAGGCGGGTTAAACCACGGGGCAGAAGTTAGTAGTAATTATTAGATCAATTATGACGCATTATTGAGCGTGCTTGTCGAATTAAATCATTTTAATGCAATATTATTCACATGGCTGTATATTTAGGGATTATTGGTGTATTTTCAATTACATCATTAGTAAATAATCGGTACACTTCATACAATTTTACCTTGTGTATATGTAATCGTCACAACCTTTTTCCCTGTTTTTATAAACTCCTGATACATGACGCACATCTTCCGCACACGAACAAGATAATTATCAGTAGAGTGACAGGTACTCACTTTTTTTTTACTTTGCTCAGTATTTAGGTATTAGATGGCATGTTGCTAAACATTTACAGTGGCGCTGATTCTGTTGTTTACAACTAAAATAATTTAGTCTCACTATGGCCCTGATTCTGTTGTTCACAACTAAACTAATTTTAATGTAACTATGTCTCTTTCTAACAAAGAACATAAGAAAAAGATGTAAGAAATTTAGTCCTGTCAAATTAGTCCAATGCTTGTTTTCAATATAATTTTAGTCGCCATCTATCGCTGTTACGCCAAAAAAATACACGCAAAATAAGACGGCAAAGATTAATTTGATAACTTAAAATAATGTTCTATCCTTTTTCAATCATGTTCGTAAGAAAGAGATGAGATGTGACTAAAATTAGTTTAGTGCGATTTACAACAGAATCGGCACCTATGTCTCTTTCTAACAAAGAACATAAGAAAAGGATGTAAGCAATTTTGTCCTGCCAAATTAATTCAATGCTTCTTTTCAATATACATTTTGTCGCCATCTATCTCGGTTACGTCTAAATACCCGCAAATGAAGCCGGCAAAGACTAATTTGACAACTTTAAATTATGTTATATCTTTTTCAATAATGTTTATAAGAGTTGTGATGTGACTAAAATTTGTTTCGTGCGATTTACTACAGAATCGGCACCATTATTAATTTTAATGTGTATCCAGATAATGAAAAACTACAACGCCATAATTGGTCAAAACACGGTCTCTTCCTCGCTCGTCAAATGCACGGCCAAAATCCTCAATCCTGCTCATAACAGCGTAAAGCCGTATACCCCGAAGCTAACTCAATAATACCTACAAGATGATGAACCGGGTACACTCACGGTTGAGGGCGCATTTCCACTCACTTCACCCGTGCCCACGATGCATTGCCGATGCGTTTGAGAAGTTGACAACTTGAAATTGTATTGCTTGAAAACATGTTGATTGCTTGTTTTTTTTTACTTCTTTTAATTATTGTAACACCCCCGATAATCGGGAGGATTTGACATAGACACGAAACAGGAACAAATATTGGTCTATTATGAGTTTGTTATCATGGTTTTCAATTGATTTTGTTGTAAATAATTGCACCCGCGTTCTCAATTTGGCGATTAGGCCAACTAGCTAGTGGAAGTCTAAGGTCTAGTGTTAGCGGGGGCGAGTGCAGTAGCTATGACAGCATGAACTTTTGATAGCTACTGCGATTTCATAGATTTGATAGCTCTGTTGCTACCGCTATAATAAGATATTGTTAAAAAAAAAAAACTACAAGCTTTTTTAGTGACTCTACTATGTGTTACTTGCACTGTACAACTAAGTCAGCATATGGCCCGCCTGATGGTAAGCTGTTGCCGTAACCATATGGACGCTTGCAAAACAAAAAATATCGCTGACGCGTTACCGACCTTTCCCCCCTCCCCTATGAGCTCTGGCGACCTTACTCACGCGCAGGAACACAACATTACATAGCATAAAGTTATTTGGTTGCGGTATTCTGTAAGGTGGAGGGTACTTCCCCAGTCGAGCTGTTCCTTGAGCGAATAAACGCTTTGCTCTACCTCTTCCAATATACTAATGTATACCAAATACTAAATCAATCCGACCACTGGAATTGGGTGATATTCGACTAGCAAGATTCCACCCGAACAAACATATTTACATGCATACATACATACATTGCAAGTTAAATAAAAGCTTGTAAAATAAGGTTCTTTTTCTAATCGATGTGTGGGAGGGCAGTGCCGTTCGTCGAAGCCGAGCCATCTGATAGCGGGCTTACCGGTGCAGCGTACCGCGAATGCACATACTTACTGGTAGCGCATATATAGCGACACTAATTCTACCTCTGAGCCAGCCGAGTATGATGCTTAGGGTGTGATTCAGCATCCAGATATTTTTTCTCCCATATGCTTTATGAAGGAGGACATTTGGGGTGCAAAGACATCATCAACCGATGTTACAACTGGGGTGAAAGTTGCATGTCGCATGTTTCCCAGCCGTCAGAGGATTTCCATTGCTTGTCGTCTTCGGCTGATTTGAGTACAGATGTAACTGGACGGGAAAAGTAAGAAGGAGCGTCCGAGTCACACATGAATATCGAATAACGCCTCCCTCTGAGCATCCCATATGCCACGGCAGGATAGGTCTGCACGTAGTCCACTGTAATTTTCAGAAATGATTGGTTCTTTTGTTACGTTGTCCCAGGCATGTTGGCAAAGTTCACAAAAGAGATCTCTAATCTCATCGTGTCTTGTTATTAGGCCACCGGTTTTACAGCAGAGCGCGTGATCAGTGTTGAACTGGCTGTTGCCGCAGCCATCGCATGACTGTGGCATGGAATTTGGTATTGTATGGTAACATTGCATCTTTGAATTCGAATGGGGATAGGTAAAAGTGTTCTTTTGTTGTAGGGATAACTGACAGCAATTTTGAGGACCCGATTTCTTCTAAGATGCGATGGATCTTTCAATTGTCCTTTTCTTGTTAGTAGTAAATTCTGCTAGGGTTTCTTTTTCTTTGTGCCCTTCTTTTCGAGCTTCTAGAGTATTTTAGATATGTATTATGGTTAGATAGGACAATCTGCTTTTTCTCTATTAAGGCCTCTGTGAGTGCTGTGCAGCCTTTCTAGGAAATTTCATAATTTAAGTTAGTTGCATTAAAGGGGTCTAAAATTGCCAATCCGCCTTTGTGTACAGGTAGGGAGAATAGGTCGGCTTCTATAGTAGAGACGTCACTACTAAGAGCGTTGGCAGGAAGATCGTGCGTAAATGCACGTGTCAGTGGTTCAAAAAATTCATGGGAGTTTTTCAAGACTACTAATTGCGCCCCGCGTACCCGGAGGAAATATTGCTTTACCAGGATAAAAAGTACCAGTGTTAATCCAGAACATATTCTAAAAGCGTGCCAATTTTCATTAAAATCCATTCAGTAGTTTTTGCGTGAAAGGGTAACAAACATCCATACATACAAACTTTCGCGTTTATAATATTAGTAAGGATTAACTGGTGGTTAAAGTAGCGAAAATAAAACAAAATTCAGACGTAGAGACACCTTAACAAGCTTCTTTGATGCTGTCACAAATTCGAAGATAGTTAAATCTTGACAATCTCTTTCAATCTTTGAATCTTTAAAACGCAGAAAGCTTCTAACGTTGATGCTTTAAAAGCTTGCTAGATCTGCCTCATTTCTTGGCGAAAAATATTTACTTTTTTAAGTCGGCAAGTAAGCGTACGTCCAGCCTGGTGGTAGGCGGTTACCGTAGATATATGGACACTTGCAACATTTGGGGAAATCACTCACGCGTTACCGACCCTTTTTTGCCTGCCGCTGCCGGCTGGATATACGGGGGCACCGAAGCATTCGTCCGCGTTTCCAGCAGCGACCAAGCAACGGCCAAGTCACACAACATTAACTATAATAATAAAGAAATCGCAGTAAGGAACCTTAGACTTGGCACGACTTTGTCTAGATTTCATTACTTTTTAGAGATAAACAAGCAGCTCCATCGAGACTTGGCTAGTTTTTTACAGAATGTTTTTGATGGGATATAAATTACATCAAAGGCTCACTGATTGATAATAATGAATGAAATGATAATTGATAAAGTAGTTAACGCAAAACCAATCACTTGTCAAAGAACCATGTTTGAATGGTAGGTACTTCTTATAACATAGTGTGTGTTTTTTGAAACAGGCACCATAAGGGTCGGAGTCTAATGACTACAAAATTAAACTCAAAAACATGAATCCTCACAAACCAGTATTTTCACAATAAAAAGTGATTGAGTTGAATATTCACCGCTTTCACCTCAATTGGCATATTTAATGAGGGCCCAACGACACGAGATATCAATTTGCAAACGAAATCTTTGGCCCAAGAGGTTTCCTATTTCATTATGGATGGTCTCTTGTATGTTTATGTTTGAATTTATGTTTGATTTATATTTTGAGATGAATTTAATTTGAGCTTGTGATCGAGTAATCAAAAATAAAACCCATTTCTAAGGGGGTTGTTAATCTAAACCTTATATTAAAAAGCTGAAGAGCTATTTAATATAGCTATCTATATACGGCCTTACTCATACACGCTATTTAACTAAATCTACTGAATAAATGGTCAAATAAATAACGTCACCTTGCTGTCATTGTCAAACAATTTGACGTTACTTAGGTGACCACTTAATCAGCTTATTAGTTAAATATTTTTTTATGAGTAAAGGGGTTAATGTTTAGTAGACGCCCTTATCTCTGGAACTACCAGTCTTCTTCTTTGGCCTTTTCCTGTTACGCGGGATCAAGTTTCCCAATCGTGCGACGTAATTTTTTTCGGTCTTGTGCGGACAAGACCCTCATGTCTTTTGTCTTTCGTGTCTCTGGAACTACTCGTTGGATTCAAAAATTCACTACATTATCCCCGAGTCTTATAGGCTACTTTATATCCCGAAAAAGGAGGTAAAACCGCTGGGTATAGCTCACCCAGGATAAAAAGATCCTATACATATATCCTTTCAGCCATTAATGCGTGATTGAGGAACACACATACACACAAATGTTCAAATTTTTATTTCTTCCTCATGAAGTAGCCCTTAGGCGCCGATCCCACAGAAAGAGTTCTAGAGTTCCGCGTTCCAAGTTCTGCATTCCGTCTTGACTATTGTGCACACTACAAGCACTCTAGGGTTCTAGAGTTCTGCAATATTCGCTACTGATCACACATCATACACTTTTTTACTTTCAAAGGCGCCACATTGCTTACAATCAACGCGGAATGCAGAACTCGGAACTCTAGAAAATACTGCTAAGCATTGTCAGCTGTAGCGTTCCCAGCTGAAATGATGACGAAGTTTTATTTGGTGTAAAATGGGCTAACGTTAATATTGCGGTGTATTTTGTGTGTGGAATTCCTGTTCATATTTGTTTGTTAATCTGTTAATAACTGACATAGAGCAACCAATTAATTAGACAACATTTTTTTAGCATCATCGTTTTCACACAAGCTATACCAACTCTTTGATCGTCCTCTTATTATAACAACATACATACATAATAGGACGAATACATTAAAATATGTAAAACTAGCTGTCCCGCGCGGTTTTACCCGCATTCCCGTGGGATCGTATGTTTTCCAGGAATAAAAAGTATCCTATGTGTTAATCCAGAACATATTCTATCTATGTGCCATATTTCATCCAAATCGGTTCAGTAGTTTTTGCGTGAAAGAGTAACAAACATGCATACATACAAACTTTCGCGAATGAAGTCGAAAGAACGAAAACATTAATTTTAAGATAGTCACACAAAAATTACACAGATTAACAAACAAATATGAACAGGAATTCCACACACAAAATACACCGCAATATTAAAATACATTTATTTCGAGTAACAATTGGACTCATAATAATAATAATAACAACACAAAGAGATAATTGAAATAAAATAAAATACAAATTAAATTAATATTTATTATATTTTTTAATCAGTCCGGTAGTTAGGCGATGTGAGAACGTACCGTATATTCTTTAATGCTTAGTCTAAGCACCTAATCATTGTCAAATCGCAGTGTTCAGGAAATACTAGTTTAGGATATCTAGTAAATTTAGGGCTAGAATAAACTATAAGGCACCGGAAAACGGCTCTCACAGTCCGATTGCAGATTGCTATGAGCCAAGTGCCTGGCGCTTCAAATTGCTTTCCGCTACTTATACTGCGAAATTGTAAATAGGGACTATCGATAGTACGCTTTCTAACTAAATAATACTGGCTATGAAGAAATATACTCAAGTCAAAAATCTAAAATGTTACAATATCATGACAATATGTTCCAATGTCATCTGGTGAGAAGCCGTCACTTTCAATCCTGATTTGTCAAACACAAAATGGTGAAACTGCGGATTTGGACTGTAATTTAGGATTTTTTGTGGTGGAATATGTCGGCGAAACGGACAGAGGAAAAAAGGTAGGAAAATTGTGTTACCTTTTTGAAGTCCTTTGCGTCCAGCGATCAGCGTAGAATTTTCTTTTAGCGTTATTTTATATATTTTCTTTATTTATTCTCTTCCAATCATTCTTGCGAATGTCAAAATATCAAATAAAAATTTTTCATCAGCTTTTCTTCTATCTGCAGCCAGTCCTATGGCGAGGCGGGCGGGCGCGTCGAGCGCGACGCGCATATCCAGGTAGGCGTGCGTGCGATAAGGAGAAAGGATAGGGAAGGAAAAAGGATTGATATAATTTTGCTGATACTCAGCAGGTTATCTGTGTACCCAGGTACATGACACATACATCTCCTCACACAATTACCAATCTTCATCTATTGATAGTGATATCAATATTTTTTATTTTTAACTCACTTCTATACGTTATATGGTTGGATGTTCTAGAGTCAAGAATCCAAACCCTTGGTCCTTGATTTGAAATCAATTATTAGGACAATCTTACGCCTTCAATCGCAGACGAAGCATTTAGCGTAATACCAATGTGAACAATAAATATCAAACTAAAACATAACAGATAGTCAACCAGTAGGCTAGATTAAAAAAAAATATTTTTCAATTAAATAGAATCAAAATCAAAAACCAAAAAGTCATTTATTCAGTTTAGGCCCCGGTAAGGCACTTAAGAACGTTAATTTGTTGCATACAGTTGAATTTACCACCGGTTCGAAATACACTTAAACGAGAAGACTCCGGCAAGAAACTCAGCAAGGCTTATTTTTTGTGGACATCTTTTAAAATTACAACTTTGCAGCAAAAAACGAAGATGTGGATGGTGTGTTGAAGTTCCGCGTGACGCCATGTTGCGGTACACTTTTTAGGAAATTGACGTCACTAGCCCCCACTACCGAACTTGGACACGCTTTAACTCTGACAATTTGATGAATAGAATAGAATAGAATAAATTTATTTGCCAAAACATGTGTTAAATTGGTAAAGCAAAAATACGTGTCCAATATTTTTTGATAATCAAACTGACAGACTAATAAGAATTATTTTTCTTTTACCCAGTAAGATCCCTATTCTTAAACAACCAAAAATGTTCACTCCTGACATTATCTGGCCATAAAATTCTAATACTGAAATAATTTGTTAATATGTGCCCTCAACTACATCACAAAAGAAAACTAGAAAAAAGTAAGCGTCTTTGCTTCAACAAACTCCAAAATATTAAAGAGAAACAAAAAAATTTACATAGCAATCAAAAAATTTATATTGAATTTAAATTTGTATTGTAATAATATAATTATTTTTCACGTATAATTATAATTATCCCGCTTCACGCGTCTCAAAGTTCTATAACGTAATTAACTTAGCGTCAAAAACAATTTGAAACTTAATTAATTTTGTATAAAATCTTAACCGCACACGGCGCTAATTCTCGATTCGATACAATTTATTTCATCAAAATAAACGAAGTATATTTTTTTGTTAAGAAACCAGGGTAAACAGTCTTAAATATAAAGCTCTGTTACTACTACAATGTTTTGGTAAAAAAAAACACATCACTCACTACACGATAAAAATTTGACACATAAACCTCTCCTAATCCATAATAAACAAATAAAATTATTTTTTGACAACCCTATATGCATTCCAAGATCGGTCAGGGTGACGTCAATTTTAACGGTTATAGGGACAATTTTATTATTCGTTGTCCAAGGGAAGTACCTTTATGGTAGTAGGTATTACAACGTAGTAAACTCATACATACATGTAATGTATGATTGTCTGTCATTAAAATATTGCGATTTATAAATGCAGTATCATTTATCATCCAGTCATTTATATCAGTTTTCTCAAAAAGCTATAATAAAAAATTATTTATTCATACTCATATGTTATATTAAGTATTTGATCAGCAATACATGAAATGCTTTTAACTCTACTATTAAAACTTTAACAGAAATCCGTCTGTATAAAAAAGGTTACGATATGGTTCACCTGGATCATCGAGGAAATATCCCTATAGAGTAGTAATACTGAACAATATAATTCCACAACTAGTCAGTGATTTGTCACTGAATTTGAACAGTAAGGACCACTCACTGCTTCGTGTGTTTTTGACTTGGCCAATCAGAGTGCATGCGTCCTTGTCTTAACCAATCAGCGCGCATTGTCGGCGGTGGGAAATTGGCGGAATTTATTTCAACCAAAATGAACGACATTGCGCTTCTATAGGTTAATTGTTCCATGACCTGGATAGAGAAATCACCGATTATTATGATTGTATGTCGATGTATTGTGATAGAGCATCAAGCAAAACAAAACAAAACAAGAGTCGAAGACATGCATGCGTACAAAGTCGTGAGCAAAACCTCTATCTTTGAAAATTTCCTTTTTTGAAATTGTGACTTTGACTTCGACGTTCATAGAAGTCGAAGAAGTATTTTCTAAACTATAAGTCAGTTAATTTATTAAGAGCACTCAATTCGCCATACTTTTCATACAAAACCTCTGTACTCTTATTAAGGCGTTGTTAAACATTTTTCGTTAGATGTTTTGAACAAATTAGTATCTTGTGCACTATATCTAGCCGTGTATCTAGGCGAAATTAAAAAAAGTATGAAACAAATTCAGTAAAAGCCTCCGAAAAACAGCGTTTTTCCTCAAATTTTACCTGAACTTTGGCCATATCTAATGTACCTATAAATTTTAAAAGTAAAGAAAACATTTAGGTACCAGGCTTGCAAATGTATTGGAGATTCTAAATAACTAACTTTTTTTTCACAAACTTGTAAAATTTTTTCACAAGTAGTATACGCCTGGAACAAGTTTTATGATATGCGAAATCATGAATGACGACCTAGCGAAGCGGCCGCGAGTGATCAGCGGAATTTACCGACTGATAATCGACGGCTCTGATGCTATCTCTCTTTTTTCGCAGTCAAACATTACGTTGGATGAAGCAACAAGCTTTTAGACTATGCTTACGTTGAAGTTGCGCCGGCCACAGAGGGCCGCCCGTAATTGTAGAATATATTATTTATGTTATGATAATATATGTAGATAATATATATACAGGTCGTTGTTTTGGTCAGCGACGAGCGACTCAGGGTCGATAATACAAATGATACTGGTACTAAAAAATATATTAAAAAAATACCTAATTTTTTTATAATAATAAAAATAATATTAATTGGAAAATCATGTAATAAGTTAAAGTGTAGACGAAATACTCAACGGGAGTGCGAGGGCGTAAAGGGGTGGGGCAATGGCGGCTTGCGCCTAGCTCTAGTCTGAGCACGTGCCTAGTGACCATGCGTTGCGGTAATTTTATTTCAAATTGAATAAGGTATTTCTCAACGCATTTACAGTATTTAATGGAATTTAGTCCATTTTTGGAAATTGTATATTTTGCACTACCGCTCCTGGGTCACTCGTCGACCAAAAAAACATCCTGTATATGATATATGTATTTATATGTAGAATATATTGTTTATAATAATATATTCTACAATTACGGTGTAACTGTATTATACTTTAAATAAATTACAGTTTAAAAAAACTAAAAATACGCTTTAAAAAGCCCTGCACTAAAAAGTGTTAAATCATTATAAAATTGAACCTGAATATATTCTCTGTCTATCCCGTAAGGGCCTAAATGTAAGCAATTTTTATAATTAAGTTCAATATTTGAATGAAAAGTGTGTGGCGCTTTTCATTTTGTAATTTACGCTATTTCTTCATGATAATGATAATGCTTAGAAATTCTATTGAGTTTACAAGGAAAAGCGCCCCACGCTTTTCATTCAAATATTGAACTTAATTACAAAAATTGCTTACATTTAGGCCCTTACGGGATAGACAGAGAATATATTCAGGTTCAATTTTATAATTATTTAACACTTTTTAGTGCAGGGCTTTTTAAAGCGTGTTTTTTAGTTTTTTAAACTGTAATTTATTTTTTATTTTTTAGTCAACATAAATTATTCATACCATTTTATTATGTTACTTATACCATATTTTCACCCAATATCAATTTCTTTCAAATTTATAATAAGTATTTAGCTTCAGTGCCTACTCTTTGACTCCACCAACAGACTCAAAAAACCATATTTCGCCAAAATGCACATAATACGATTACAATACGCCCAAACACGGCTAGAATACGATGCTCCGCTATGGGGTTCCAGTGCCAATCCTCCGACTTCATCATCAGACCCTGAAAGCTATACATGGTCAAAATTCATCTCACGACATTTCCAACAACCCCAAACACGGCTAGGATACGATGCTCCACTATGGAGTTTCAGTGCTTACCCTCCTACTCCATCATCAGACCCTGAAAACCATATATGGTCAAAGTTCATCTTACGAAAATTCCAACAAGCCCAAACACGCCTAGGAAACGTTGCTCCGTTATGGAGCTCCAGTGCCTACCCTCCTACTCCATCATCAGACCCTGAAAACTATACATGGTCCAAGTTCATCTCACGACAATTCCGACAAACCCAAACACGGCTAGTATACGTTGCTCCGTTATGAAGCTCCAGTGCCTACCCTCCTACTCCATCATCAGACCCTGAAAACTATACATGGTCCAAGTTCATCTCACGACAATTCCAACAAACCCAAACACGGCTAGTATACGATGCTCCACTATGGAGTTCCAGTGCTTACTCTCCTACTCCATCATCAGACCCTGAAAACCATACATGGTCAACGTTCAAATTCAAATTCAAATTCAAATTCAAATTCAAAATCATTTATTCAAATAGACCTTCGCAGGCACTTATGAAAAGTCTGACTCTAATACTCTAATACCGGTTCGGAAGGTGGCATTTGCTGAGAAGAGCCGGCAATAAACTCAGCAATTACTCTTTTCAAAACAAGCTTAGATTCATTACATAATATTTACATTCTAATCGCACTGACAACAATTGCGTGCCCCGGCGCGGCCGCAAAACTACAAAGTAGACTGAATCTATATTTAATAAGTAAATAAATAAATGGCAAACTTAAGCAGACCAACCCCCACAAGCAGCACCTGTTCACAAGTATGACGCGTGTGGCAGCCATCGCCCTCCTCGCCATATTGGAGGGAAGTGAGCGACCCGTCACACGACGCCGCCGCAAGCAAAGGCCTTAAAGTGAGCATGACTTACTTAAGTCTGGCTTAGAAATAAAAAATAAACTAAAGGGAAACTACTAAACACGCAATTTGTTATCACTGTGACTATTGACAAGTTTATACTAAATATCATTTAGGTATAATGTATAGAAAATATAACAATTAAGGAGACAGACATAATCTATTGAAGAATTTAGAAATAAATGAAAAACATTAAATTGAATTAATTACTATAAGTAATAATCTGTAAATTAAACAAAAAATAAAAAAAAAAGATAACTTATAATAATAATAGCATACTTAGAATTAAAATGGACCTTGAACTAGCTGCTAAGTGAAGCAGGTGCAGAGAGAAGCTACTTCCATACATCCTTGTCGTCAATATAATGAGACACTTTATAATAGGCCCTACTCAACAACCGCTTTTTGATATGTTCCTTATATTTAAAAAAGGACATACTGGTCACGCTATGAGGAATTTTATTGTAAAATTGGATACAATTCCCAAGAAAGGACTTATTTACTTTAGCTAATCTAAATCTAGGCACAGTTATTTTGTCTTTGTTTCTAGTGTTTCTATCGTGATAATCACTATTGACTGGTAACAAATTAATGTTTTTACGAACATACATAATATTTTCAAAAATGTACTGAGAGGGCAAAGTTAATATATTAATTTCCGGAAATACCTTTCGCAGAGATTCGCGAGACCCCAAACAGTAGATGGCGCGAATTGCTCTTTTTTGCAATACAAAAATTGATTCCAAGTCTGCGGCAGAACCCCACAGCAAAATACCGTAAGACATAAGGCTATGAAAATATGCAAAATAAATTAATCTGGCTGTATTAATGTCCGTCAGTTGCCTTATTTTGCTGACTGCAAAAGCAGCGGAGCTCAGTTTACCACCTAAGGCTTCCAGGTGAGCACCCCACTGCAATCTACAGTCTATGGTCAGACCAAGAAAAACAGTCTTATCTACTACATTAAGTTTAGTACCGTCCACAATAACATTGGTATCAACTTTTGGTACGTTTGGTAATGAAAATCTTATACATTTAGTTTTTTTAGAATTTAGCATTAGATTGTTGGCAGCAAACCATTGAGACACAGTTTCCAGAGCGTGGTTAACTTTTAAAAGGTCTTTGTCTTTTCTATCTACTTTAAATATCAGAGACGTATCATCTGCAAACAAAACGACATCTGATAGTTCTTTCACCATGTAAGGTAGGTCATTTATATAAACTAGAAACAGAAATGGGCCTAAAATCGAGCCTTGAGGTACGCCTAATTTGACTAAGGAGCCCGATGACACACTACCATTGATTCCTACTTTTTGTTGGCGCCCTGAAAGATAGGAAACCACAAGATCGAGGGCCACTCCGCGAATTCCATATAACTTAAGTTTAAGAGCTAGCGTTTGGTGATCTACGCAATCAAATGCCTTGGAGAGATCACAAAAGATACCAATAGCATCGTGTGAGCACTCCCAGGCCTGAAAAATATGCTTAATAAGTTTAGCTCCCGCATCCGTAGTGGACTTACCTCTTGTAAAACCGAACTGATCATCATGGAGTATCTTGTGGTTATTAAAATGCCTTAACATTTGGTTTAGCACAATCTTTTCAAAAATCTTGCTTAATGCAGGAAGTACTGAAACAGGTCTATAATCTGAGGGATTGTTTTTACATCCCGATTTAAAGATTGGAACAATTTTGCTGTATTTCATTAAGTCAGGAAAGTTGCCCTGTTCGAGACATTGGTTAAAAATTAGGGCTAAAATAGGGGCAATATTGAAAATAATTGACTGTATAACCTTAACTGACAAACCCCATAAGTCTTCTGTATTTTTCATATTTAGTGACTTAAAAGCCGTGATAATGTCATAGTCATTAACCTGGATGAATGCGAAGTCTGGAATATTTTGTTGAAAATTATTCTGTAAAATCGATTCTGCTAACGTGGAAGACGAAGCAAGATTTTTAGTAGCCTCCATAGGTATATTTGAGAAAAAAGTTTCAAAAGCAGATGCTACTTCTAATTTACCTGAGATTAATGTATCATTAATTTTAAGAGAAAAAGTATTATCTTTGATTTTATTCTTACCAGTCTCTGTATTAATAATCTGCCACACTGTTTTAATTTTATTATTAGAACTATTTACCCTATTGCCTATGTAGATGGCCTTTGCACGAATACAAACCTGTTTAAATATCTTGGAATAGTTTCTAACATATATATGAAAGTTTTCATTACTATTGTAAGATCTCTGATGGTAAAGATCATACATGTTATCCCTACTCTTCCTGATTCCTTTAGTTGCCCAGTTACAGAATTGAAGTTTATTATTATTTACCTTCTTAGTTTTGATTGGACAAGATACATTAAATTCGTTGCAAATATCTTTAAATATTTTTTCATATTTACATTTGGATCATCAGAAGTATATGTAGTGTTACTAATTTTATAATCCATATTGACGCTGAAATTATTTAATCTTGTTTTATTAACTGACCTAAATGTTTTCGTTACGGATGAACTAAGTTTTTTACACGGAAACTTTACTAATTGGGCCAAATGATCCGAACGGACGCCACTTATTATTGACTTCTCTAAAACGTTACTGTTGGTTATTATGTTATCAATACAAGAGGAAGTAGTAGCCGTCACTCTCGTGGGCTCATTAAATAGATGAGACATATTAAATGATTTAAATAACGTAATAAAATTATTTCTATCTAATGAGGGTATTAGGATGTCAATATTAAAGTCACCACAAATAATTACTGACTTATTACATTTTGATAATTTACTAAGTATTTGTTCCATTATGGAACAAAACAAAGTAAAATTTGACGCAGGAGGTCTATACACACATAAAATAATGGAGCTTTCAATCTCTGCACATGCCACCTCGCATACGCGTTCCACAGAATGACAAGTAATATCAGTACGATTCTTATATTTAATATTACTATTTAGCAAAATGAGGGTGCCGCCACCCTGAGCAGTCACTCTATTGTACGCACTGGCAACAGTAAAGTTATTTACATTAAAAAGCATTCTGTCTGGTTTTAGCCACGTTTCTGTAAAACATAATATATCGATTCTGATTTCATCACATAATAATTCAACGTCAAGTATTTTGCCAGAGAAGCGATTAATATTCTGATGTAGTAAAGTAATGCCATGAGTATGCTTCTCTGTTGTCGGAGTTACAAGTTTAAACAACTAATCACAGTATTATTAGTACTACTAGACAATACCGTTTTGTCACTAAGGCTACATTTAGTTATATTAGCTATAACCGTGTTAATATTGTAAGCTATCAGTGTAGCAATCAAGTTTTTTCATTTTTTGGGCATAAACAATGAGTCCCCAGTAAATTTTAGTCCACTAACAAATTTATTAGTGTCGAAATAAGAAAAAACGTCACTATGACGACATGTCAAACTATATATAAAATTGTTCAAAAACAATATATACCTATTTTGTTTATCCGTATAGTTGACGGAGTATGGCAAAGCACATAGAAAAACATTCATCACCTTTAGTTTGAGGAATGTTTCAAAACTATTAATTAATTCTTTGAATTTCACGTTCAAACCATTTCCTATAAGTATCACAACAGTGGTTTATTTGTCAAACTTAGTACTTACAATTTTATTCATTATATCTATATAGGAAGCTCCCGGCATACAATAATTAATAACTGGCTGATCCACACGATTATTTAAAATTGGTCCAAAATTGACCCCAATTAGGTCAGAAAAAACAACAGTTTTCATGATTGATGCCTCAGAGCTCCCCATAGAAATATTGACACTGACATGTGGTTCAGTGCTTGGAACACCCGGAGCGCCCGGAGCACTCAGAGCGCCCGGAGCACCCGGAACACTCGGAGCACTCGGAGCGCCCGGAGCACTCGGAGCGTCCAGAGCACTCGGAGCACACGGAGCGCCCGGAGCACTCGGAACGCCCGGAGCACTCGGAACGCCCGGAGCACCCAGAGCGCCCGGAACACTCGGAGCACTCGGATCGTCCAGAGCACTCGGAGCGCCAGGAGCACACGGAGCGTCCGGAGCACTCGGAACGCCCGGAGCACTCGGAGCACTCGGAGCGCCCGGAGCACTCGGAGCACCCGGAACACTCGGAGCACTCGGAACGCCCGGAGCACTCGGAACGCCCGGAGCACCCAGAGCGCCCGGAGCACTCGGAACACTCGGAACACTCGGAGCACTCGGAGCACTCGGAGCGTCCAGAGCACTCGGAGCGCCAGGAGCACACGGAGCGTCCGGAGCACTCGGAACGCCCGGAGCACTCGGAGCACTCGGAGCGCCCGGAGCACTCGGAGCACCCGGAACACTCGGAGCACTCGGAGCGTCCAGAGCACTCGGAGCGCCAGGAGCACACGGAGCGTCCGGAGCACTCGGAACGCGCGGAGCACTCGGAGCGCCCGGATCACTCGGAGCGCCCGGAGAAGAGAGATCAACGCATGGTAATGGATTAGTAACATGACAATGACATATCTTTTTCAATGTTAGGGAATCAAAACGTTCTTCATGATTTTTGCACATGTCCACCAGTTTTGTGACTGCAACTATGTGCTCGCTGATCTCTTTCTTAGCACTGTTATATCTGCATGCTAAACCATTAATTAAATCCTCTTTGTGCTTCAGATCTGTTTGTAACTGCAGCATGTCAGTGTCATATAATAACCTCATATTTTGCAAACTGCTATTACATGTTTTTAATTGAGTAATTAGTCCTATACGTTCTTTCCTAAGTTTTATATTTTTACAGATACTTTCTTTACATTTTATGAGTTTCCTGGTTTTGGTAATGAATTTATTTATTTTAATGTACTTTTTAATTCTATTATGACTATTCATTAAAATCGGTTCATTAGTGGTTGATACATCATTTGTCAAATCAATGGTCTCAATAAGCCTAGAAGTAGGTAAATGACCAGGACAACTCACAACAAGTTCATCAAATAGGCTAAGTGTGTTTTTTTCCTGATGACAACTTTTCTCAAGTTCATACTTAGTTATAATGCCATTGGCCCGGCTCAAGCTGAGTTCAAGTTCAGAAATGCGAGTCAAGGCCATTTCATGATTGTCACTACACTCTTGGAACTGTAACAATAGCTCCTGCAATTTGTTTTGGCGATCATTAGCCTCCGTTCATCTCAAGACAATTCCAACAAGCCCAAACACGGCTAGTATACGATGCTCCTCTATGGAGTTCCAGTGCTTACTCTCCTACTCCATCATCAGACCCTGAAAACCATACATGGTCAAAATTCATCTCACGACATTTCCAACAACCCCAAACACGGCTAGGATACGATGCTCCACTATGGAGTTTCAGTGCTTACCCTCCTACTCCATCATCAGACCCTGAAAACCATATATGGTCAAAGTTCATCTTACGAAAATTCCAACAAGCCCAAACACGCCTAGGAAACGTTGCTCCGTTATGGAGCTCCAGTGCCTACCCTCCTACTCCATCATCAGACCCTGAAAACTATACATGGTCCAAGTTCATCTCACGACAATTCCGACAAACCCAAACACCGTATTGTCATCGGTACTTGATAAGTGTGCAAAATTTCAATTTAATCTGACGTCTGGAAGTCGATGAAAATTACGTTCGAAGATTCCTTTACATACATTCATACATAGATACATACATACATAGATACATACATACAGGTGAAGCTAATAAAAGCGTGTTAAAAATAGGACTGCGTATGTATACACACGTATATTCTTTCACTACTCTGTTTTACCGGTATTCACATCGTTGGTCACGCCTCTCTGTAATTCACGCGAGCGAAACCACGGACTGTTAACTAGTTCTTGTAGTATATTTAAATGTACTTACCTGCACATGACAGTAAGTGCAACGCATATTACGCATGCGCCTCATTCAAAACAAGGTTGCTAAAGGACAAGCATCTATCTACGTACAGGTCGTTTATTGTGTTTATGTGGGAACGATACGATAATTCGTCAACGACGTGTGACACTTTATAATTGTAAGTTATTTTTATCTTTATGTTTGGTATGTTGTTTTTGGTTTTATGTGAATTTCATAATGTAACGGCTTATCATTTTGTTTCCAAACCAACTGTAAATATTTGATTTAAATAATAATCTTTATGATATGATAGTGGCAAATGTTTCTGGCGATAGAATTGATAACATAGAAACACGCTTTTACAATGCTTTCAATTACTTTCAATACAATCCATTAATTTGCAGATTTTGACTACGACCCTTTGATAAAACAAATCCATAGCATTCATAGCATGCTCTTTGTCCTTTATCAGCATTTTTTTTACCTTTATAATAACGTCAAGATAACCTTTATTAGCAATTTCTGATCTTCCGCTCTATGCACCTGTAATCTCTTTAGTTAGCTTCTTCAAAGCCTATGTCAAGTATTGGAGACAAGGTTAAAACAATTGATTTTGCAATCTGTACGTATGTTATAAGATTTATTTCCGTTAATACCTACAATCTTCAACTTCACATTTTCCTCAAACATTCTGTGACACACTTTGAGAATGTATACGGTAAATGAGTGTTAACTGTTAATCCACTTACGTTGGGTTTGCTTCTAGAAAATCTTGTGTGAACAGTCTGTCTGAGTTTCTTGCCGGAGTCTTCTCAATTTAAGTGTATTCCGAACCGGTGGTAACTAAAATTATTCAGCTTAGGTAATGCCTTACCTAAGCTGAATAAATGACTTTTTGATTTTGATTTTGAACTATATTAATCTGAGGGTGCGTTTCAAGTCTGTCATATTTTTCTTTAAATTCAACGTGTCCGGAGTTTTTGAAACAATCCGCTATGAGTCTTGTAGATAAATTCAAAATATTTAATATTTTAAGAGAGGTAGAGCATAGCGTTTATTCACTCAAAGAGCAGCCTACTCGGGAAGTGCCGCCACCTTACATAATACCGCAGCTAAATAACTTTATATGTTGTGTTCCTGCACGTGAGTAAGGTCGCCACAGCTCATTAGGGAGGGGGGAAAGATCGGTAACTTTTTTACGATTATTATAAAAAAAATACTTTTTTTTAAATAATAAAATTTTTTTTTTTTTTTTTGAAAATCATGTAATAGTGCGAGGGAGTAAAGGGGTGGGCCGATAGTGGCTTGGGCCTAGCTCTAGTCTGTGCATGTGCCGAGTAACCATACATTGCGGTAATTTTATTTCAAATTGAATAAGGTATTTCTCAACGCATTTACAGTATTTAATGGAATTAAGTCCATTTTTGGGGAATATATTTTTTGTACTACCGCTCCTGGGTCGCTTGTCGCCGACCAAAACAACAACCTGTATTGTATAAGAAATTGGAACAAAAGCTGTAATATGAAAAGATCTTCCACAAAAAAAAGCCTTACTGATTTTCTTGCCGGAGTCTTCTCAGTTTAATTGTATTCCGATTCCGAATCGGTGGTAAATTCAACTGTATGTACCAACCTATCCGGGGCCTAAACTGAATAAATGACTTTTTGATTTTGAAATGACGTTCATTATGTTTGAAATCTATTCCACCAATACCCCACCACCAACTATGCGCTCAGATTGGCTAAGTCAAGGACACACAAAATATTTAGATGCAGTATTCGATCGGTATGCAAAAGCACTTACTAGTTGCGGAATTAGATTACTCAGTATTAAAGGGATTTTTCCTCGATGTATGTTATAGGGCCACTGCTTTAAGACACCGTCGTCATAAAGTCCTTTATTTTTACGACTTTGACTGACTACTTTATCAAGCTGTAGAATGGTGCATTGTCTTTGGCAAGTAATAGAAAAAGCTACTGAGAAATAGCAAAAACAATTTTAATCGATCTTAATTCCCTTGAATTTATTTTTTCAGATGAAGACCAAAATGTTATCAGTAACTTTAGCCTTGTTATCACTACTATCTCTAAATGAGGCTCTTAGAATATTGGTGGCATTTCCAATGTGCTCTAAAAGCCATAATATCTTGGGACAAGGTGTCGTGAGGCATTTGCTGGAAGCAGGACATGAAGTAAGAAACTAAGTCCATCACTGATATTGGATGTCAAAAAAGCAACAGAACTGCAACATAATAGCAGAATAAAAACATTTCTCATGTTAAAATTTCAGGTGGTGTTTATAACATCATTTCCATATGATAAACCTGTACCTAACCTAAAAGAAATTGATGTTGGGTCAATTTATCGGGCACTGCTAGCTCAAGCTGAAAAATGTAAGTATAAAAGGCTGATTGTAACTTATAAGTAACCGGAGCCATCTCATTTTAACGTCAGTACATAATAGACACGTTTGAATTTTCCAGATGACCAGTTCAAACTCAAGAACATGGTTGGTAAGACCAATTATGGCGAAACACTGATGTTCATGTACTTCACCTATGACTTCCACAATCAATTCCTGGAACATGAGAATACAACAAAACTTCTGAGTGACCCTAAAGAGAATTTCGATGCTGTTATTCTAGAATGGTTCTTCTCTGAATCTATTGCAGGGTAAGGAAATTTAATTCAGTTTACAGATACCCTGATTGAGGAAGCAACATAGATACATAAGTATATTGATAGTATTGACACACCACATGAGCATAATTAAAAAAAATACATAATAATAGTATTAACAATGATAGTGTTACAACGGGCGGCCTTACTAATAATAGCCATCTCTACCAGGCCAACTTTGGATGAAGAGATGGTGTACGAAATTTTTAAAGATGCGAGGTGGTACGCTATAAGCAAATGACACATATATTTAGGCATGATTCATGATAGGTTTATATTCAGGATCGATCATAAAGATGAAAATAAGGAATTTATAGTAGCAGTCCGATACAGAATCAAAGAAAACTTACTTTCATGTCAAAGATTTATTGTTAATAACACCAGTTCAAACTTTAAAAACACAAATTCTCGTGTTCTAGAATCGCTCCGCTATTCAAAGCCCCTATGATTTGGTTTGTATCTACAGAAGCTCACTGGCAAGCATTGAGAGCAATCGATGAGATACCCAATTCTGCTTACAATGTGGGCCTGTTTTCACAAAGTAGACCTCCACTTACCTTCTGGGAAAGGACAATGGAACTATGGATTATGCTCAAGAAATATGCTATTATGAAGTGAGTATACCTTATAACGTCAGTGTACTTATCGCCATTGGTCACATTATCACTTGTCAATGTGATTTTGTAAATTTCATTCACAGCTTCATACTTGTGCCTCTTGAGAAATTGGCTTACAACAGGGTGTTTCCACCTATAGCTGCCAAGAGAGGAGTAGAATTGCCTTCCTACAATGACGCTGTATACAATGGTTCCATCATGTTCTTTAATTCCCACCCATCCATTGGAACACCTTTCAAGTTACCACAAAACGCGAAGTATGTTGCTGGATACCATATTGATGACAAAGTTCCACCTTTACCTAAGGTAATGTTATTTTCGTCTACCTACACTCCTATTTAATTAACTATCTTTCAGACGAGAAAAATGTTACTAAGCCCCTGATTTGAATAACAAGCAATATGTCTATCTCGTAAATGTTAAACAATGTCAGAGATATTGCTTAGTTAGCCAACCATAGCCAGCTTTGAACTTTAATTTTCTAAAAAACTCTTAATTTACCCGCTAATAGAAATATTGAGTAAAATCCTGGGGAGCTACTTCAAAGAGATTGCGTCGAAAAGTGGCTTTTGTGCAATTCTATTAGTCGGTGTTAAAACGTTGATTGAACTATCGGTTATGAGAGTAGACCCAGGGTTCTACCGACTTTTAAATACAGCTGTAGATCAACGACAGTATGGTAAAAACTAGATAGAGTAAGATGATTAAAGAATATAAATGATTTCCAGGATCTTCAAAAAATCATGGACGAGTCTAAATATGGAGTAATTTACTTTAGCATGGGTTCAAATATAAAGAGTATGGACATGACATCAGAAATGAAGCAATCTTTGCTTAAAATGTTTGGAAGTCTCAAAGAGACTGTTATTTGGAAATTCGAAGGAAATATAGATAGAGTACCGTCTAATGTGCATTTGGTAAAATGGGCTCCACAGCTTAGTATTTTATGTAAGTATTGACTAGAAAATCAGCAAAATCAGCAAAGTAACAGCATAATAATTATCCTATAAGTATAATTGCGTTTGACTTCAATTTGAATGTAGTCAGTCATGAAGTCCCAGGGGAATTCTGCAATAAAAGGTGCAAATAATCAAGCATACTTATCCAAGGGTTCAACTCTATCAAAGCTTAAATGACTATTCATAGATTTTGTCCGAAATCCTTAAGTTATATCTACATTGCTCATTGAATGTGGGCATTGCTTTTCATAAGAATTATTTCATGTAGAATTTGATTCCAATTATAACTACATATTTCATATTAATAGACAATTGTGAAATTTCAGCTCACCCGAACCTCAAATTTTTCATTACTCATGGAGGACAGCTATCCACAACTGAAGCTATTCATTTTGGAGTACCAGTCATAGGTATACCAGTTCTTGGCGATCAGCATGTTAATATGAGAGCTGTAGAGAACAAAGGGTTTGGGATACATGTTGAATTAACTGAAGATCTCGCAAATAGCCTTAGTGTGGCTATCAAAGAAATGTTGGAAAATACTAGGCAAGTATTTTAATATTGCTACTAATCCCTATAAAGATATCACAAATGAGACTCAATGAGCCTGAGCTTTCTTAGGTTAAAGCTGGCGGCTACCAAGTGTATAATCTATTGCCGAACACCCATCACTATTCCAGCAGGTACTTGAGAGCCAAGCTTTGTGTCGATTCCTTCAACCATCTTCATATATAAAAGTAATTTTGTGATCAATAACAATCACAATCTATTGTTGAAAAATACAGCATTATTCAAACTCAACATTATTAATTCGGCAAAAACATCTGTATATATTGAACTGAGACCAGTAAAAACCAAAGCAGTTTTAAATTACCACCGTTAAGTTTTTATATCCACTTACGTCATCTGTCTACTATTCAACACAACTATGAGATTAGACTACATTTAAAAATGAAAATTATATGGTGTTGAAATAAATAGATGGAATAATAATAGTTAAGTAATTTCATTTAAAAGTGTGGTGCAGAAAATAAGGATTACAAGAAAGATGTAAAAATATGTATAGAAAAAATTACATTTCCATCTAATGGGCAGATGTGAATAGTACATTATGATACAACATGTGTGCAAAGTTGGTTTTTAACACTCCAGGCGGTATTAAGCGATAAGGGAGCCGAGAGTGTAATAATCAATGCACACGCGTGTTATACGACGTTTTTCAATACACATGCGAAGAAAGAAAACAGGCTTGTATTTTACTATAAATGTCACTATACGAGCGAGTCTGTTGAAAATACTTTATTAGATAACATTTCATGAAATTATAGTAAGAACGCGGCACGCGATACGCGGCAGATAATTTTAAGTAATAGGTTTTGTTCAAAATTAGAAGATACTTCGAATTTTTCTTTGCAAGTAGCGCCCTCAGTCGCACGAAGACTTATCTGGCAACTATAATGAGTAAATAATTATGTATTTCAGTTACAAATTAAGGGCAAAAGAATTGTCAGCTATATACCACGACCGGCCGGTGTCACCGGGCGCGCAGCTGGTGCACTGGGTGGAGCACGTGGTGAAGACTCGCGGGGCGCTGCATCTGCGCTCGCCGGCGCTGCACGTGCCCTGCTACCAGAAAATGTACTTAGATCTTTTAGCATTAATTTGCCTTATTGTTTACATCATGTACAGAGGTTTGATATTTGTTAGTAAAAGGTTTAAGAAGGATACAAAGGTAAAGCGTAGTTAAAACTTACCTAGTTACTTAATATAATTATTTCAATTACACCAGTATAATTCTTCTCTGCAGTATATTTTAACCGACTTCAAAAAAAGGAGGAGGTTCTCAATTCGAATGTTTTTTTTTTAATGTTTGTTACCTCATAACTCCGTCATTTATTAACCGATTTGGAATATTCTTTTTTTATTTGGAAGGGTACGCTTCCCGTTTGGTCCCATTGACATCAGATCAGGATTTGATTAATTCTTAGTGTACTTTGAAGTCGGTTAAAGGTTTTTGTAAAACAGTCCAATTATTTTCATAGTTTTGTAATAAAAAAATATATATTTAATTAGGTATCTCTATTTATTTTCATATAGTCATTATTAAATAGAATTTTTGCTTCCACTTTGACATCAATCATTAAGATGCGACTACAAGAATCAAATATTTAAGTCTAGGCCTAGTAAATTCTTCAGTTACTCGTATTCATCATCATTATCATCATCATCTTCCTGCCCTGTAGAATATAGAATAATAGAATATGTAATGCATAATACAAGTAGATAGTATTATGCATTAGATATTCTATTATTATAACCTATGAATAATAATAAGAAGTCGTAGATAAACTATACGTGATTAGTATCTCATATCTATACAAACCCAACCAGGCAAACACCTTACCTGTCTTTTCAGTCAGTATCAGTCATAGTTAACTTGTTTTATGTGAAGGTAAAATATTCTCTTTTATGGTAAAAATACAAAATAAATAAAATAAAATCTATCTATAGATATAAATAACTAAATATTAATTGCCATAAATGTAAGAACATCACTTGAGGACAGTATTCATTATTGTCAGGACAATATACAGGTCGTTGTTTTGGTCAGCGACGAGCGACTCAGGGTCGATAATACACATGATACTGGCTAAAAAAAATATAAATAATAAAAATTAAAAAATAAAATTTTTGAAAATCATGTAATAAGCTAAAGTGTAGACATAATACTCAACGGGAGTACGAGGGAATAAAGGGGTGGGGCGATGGCGGCTTGTGCCTAGCTCTAGTCTGTGCACGTGCCTAGTAACCATACTTTGCGGTAATTTTATTTCAAATTGAATAAGGTATTTCTCAACATATTTACAGTATTTAATGGAATTAAGTCCATTTTTGGGGAATATATATTTTGTACTACCGCTCCTGGGTCGCTTGTCGCCGACCAAAACAACACCCTGTATAATAGGAATAGCCACCGGAATAGTAGGATATTTCACGGGTGACGGCCGACCCGGGCACGACTAGCTAGTTATTGTTTTATATTATAATACTATTTTAGTTCTTGAACCTCCATCCATAGACTTATAAAAAATAAGGACGGAGCACCGCCTTATAAGAAAGTGAAGTACTATATTTCCCACGTATGTGCGAGCAATATCAGCACTGGCCATGCAGGCCCAAGTGATACTGAGCCTTATTGTCACTGTCGACGTCTCAATGCGAAATGACAACCAATCGGTTTACTATGGTATACATGTGTGTGTGAGGCTTGTATTTGCGAGACGGCTCGGTTTACTTGGCTTAACATCGCATAAGGCTCCGTCCTGATATTTTATATGGCCATGCCAAGCCTTCTACATATTTTTTTTTTGTTTAATCTTCAAAAAAATACCAAAAGATTTAGGCGGCGATCCCACAGAGAGAGTTCTAGAGTTCCGAGTTATGCATTACGTGTTGACTATTGTGCACACAGCAAGCAGACTAGAGTTCTAGAGTTCTGCAATATTCGCTACTGATCGCACATCATACACTTTTTTTTTTTTCAAAGTCCTCACATAGCTTACAGTCAACGCGGAATGCAGAACTCGGAACGTAGAACTCTAAAACTCTTCTCTGTGCTATCGGCGCCATAAGCATATTTGAAAGTTTGTTTTCAAAGTCAATAAGCGACTGCGATTAGGGTTAGGTATACAAAATATACCGAACCCTAGGATTACCCATTACCCGGGTCTATTTGCGTCTGCCTCTTACATGCAATTAAGGCGCACCCAGACCGGACGTACGGTCACGCGCTGTTTGCCAACAGTCTCACAAATCTCAGTTCCAACCCGGAACGTTGGATTGTCAATAATCGACGTCAATTAGATACAATGCCGTAATTGTGACAACTTGCAATGCCAGAAGCAATGCAATCTTATGACCACTGAAAGCATTACCTACATTGAATTTAGCACGGATGGAATAACCGACTTTAGTTGAGAATTCATTAAGATTATTTATCGGTTCACTTCCAAGTCAAAAAATCGCGCGTCTAAACAAAACATCTATGACACAATTTATCGTTTCAATGCTCGCATTGCTAGCATTCGGTTGTACGTCGGAGCCGACACGGAAAGTGTGAAACATTTATAAAATATTACACAAACTTATACGTAGAGACATCGTAGAGATAGCGAATTTTTATCAACACCTCTTTGGAACAATTTGGATTCATTAAAGTACCGTAGCTGTACACAAACGTCATAACGATCATGATTTAAATGTTAATAAGTAGCCATTGTTGCATTTGAAGGACAGCCTGAGTCGTTGTATTGCTCGCAGTGACATTGTCGCGCGCATCCAGCATGGATTGCCGGCCAATATTTTTGTTCCTAAGTTTTGTGTTTTGTTCGGAAGCATATAAGATTTTAATATGTTACCCATTGCCTGTAAAGAGTTTAAATATTTTGGGTGAAGGTTTTGTGAGACATCTATTAAATGCCGGCCATGAGGTAAGTTATACTGACTAGATTTAATATTATTTGTATTTTTAAAATATCTAGATATTTCTTAATTGAGCGTAGACATTATCTAAAATAGTGTAAGGAACTGATAGTATTTTAAATATAATATACTTAATGATAAAGCAAAAAAGATTAAGAAGAAGAGAAGAATTAATAAGGATTGAAGAATTGAAAACTTGATTTATTGCATATAAAGCTAGCAAGGCTAGTAATGATGCAGTAACGTTTTTATGTGACATAGTAGTTTTTTATAAAGCATCCATAATTTTAGAGCAGTATTAATGACATTAATGATTTCAGGTAACATACATAACAGTGTTTCCAAATAAAAGTAACACTCATAAGAATTTACGACAAATTGATATCGGTAAACATTCCAAGCTTTTTACTGGTAAGTGAATCATTTTTTTTTCTTTTAAACTAACTTACATTTTAAATATTATTATCTCCTTATATTGTGTGTTGTGAACATTTGTACTCAATATATCATGCTCTTCTCCTATCTGGACTTTGGAACTTTCTAGAATACTTACACTATCTTCCATCAAAAGTGTGATCTATAGGCCCTATCCATGGCGACAATTGAATATGCTAGGCCTATCATCATCATCAGCCTATAATGTCCCACTGCTGAGCACAGGCCTCCTTTCACAAATGAAGGTGAAAGGGAATGGGCAATACTCCACCACGCGTGCCCACTGCGGATCGTCGGAGGTAGGCTAGTGGTCAACCTACTGTTGGAATTTTTCAAGCCGCCTAGGAGGCATCCAACTAGCTTAACGACTATCACAATTAAGTGATAACCGGGACCAACGGCTTTACGTGCCTTCCGAAGCACGGAAACGCTCGATTTGAAATACCACTAGGCGGTCACCCATCCAGGTACCGACCACGACAGGCGTAGCTTAACTTTGCCGATCGATTAAGAACGGCTAATCATGCTAAGAACGGCTAATCATGCTAGGCCTATACATAACAAAATATACCAATATTTCAGACTCCCACAGTTCAGACTAATCTAACGACACCTCATATGCTTAAATCCATCAAGCCGTTTAGGCTGCAGAGCATGCCAAAGAAATAGACATACATACATACACTCGAAAAACATAACCCTCCTTCAGGGTCAGTCGGGTAAAAATACACATACATATTTGTCTAAAAATCAAATATTTCAATGATCAGGGGCCAAATGAATTATGATTTATGATAATGATGCTTATTATACATTATGATGAAAACTTTCCAAGTTGAGCCAAAGTTCACTCGAACATTACAGATGGACTTGGCTTATTTAACTTTTTACATTTGTATTTTTGTTCATAATATTATAGGTACATGAAAGAAGGGAACCAACCTATGTACCTTTATGTCTGGGTAACAATGTTTTTGCAAGAATTTTTAGAAGTACATTTACTTATATACCTGCATGCTAATGATGCTAGTAATTGAATTTTGCTGCAAATACCATTGTATTAATTTTACAATAGTTTTAAAATTACCATAAAATTGTTGTTTTCAAATATTTGAACTTTGCTTGTAAAGCGCTGTAGTTCTTTAATGGTTTCATTACCTCGGAAAATATGATTCATTTGAAAACCAGTTTTTATGTAAATAAGGCATATGTTTGAAATTAGTTTGTGTTTCCTGACTCTTACAAAATATAGAAACTTTCAAGGCCAGAATAGCCAGAGGGCCAGAGGCATAGAAATAAAAATTTCTATGGCCAGAGGTTTCTTCTTTGCATGCGTGCTCCATCTTAGGTTTCCTCATCGTTCTTTAATTGGTTAGATAGTGGCCAAATGCAATTTCTATGGCCACAGGTTTCTTCTTTGCATGCGTGCTCCATCTTAGGTTTCCTCATCGTTCTTTAATTGGTTAGATAGTGGCCAAATGCAATTTCTATGGCCACAGGTTTCTTCTTTGCATGCGTGCTCCATCTTAGGTTTCCTCATCGTTCTTTAATTGGATAGATAGTGGCCAAATGCAATTTCTATGGCCAGAGGTTTCTTCTTTGCATGCGTGCTCCATCTTAGGTTTCCTCATCGTTCTTTAATTGGTTAGATAGTGGCCAAATGCAATTTCTATGGCCAGAGGTTTCTTCTTTGCATGCGTGCTCCATCTTAGGTTTCCTCATCGTTCTTTAATTGGTTAGATAGTGGCCAAATGCAAGTTGTCTTTTTTTTTTTTAAATTGAATGGGCTTGCGTTTGGCCACTGAGCCGCCCATAAGAGACGATGACGAAGCCTAAGATGAAACACGCTTACCCAGAAGAAACCTATTCACTCTGGTCTTGAAAGTTTATATTAAAATGATGAACTTCATGTGCCCTCAATACATAATTTAAAACAATATTATTATGAAAATTTGTTTATTTTAGAGGATGACACTATGAAGATAAGCTACATTATGGAGAACAATATAGTTGAAAGCGATCTAGCATACGTTCATGAGTTTGCAATAAAATCTGCTGTATCTACATTTGAAAACGAAGATGTACGCCATATAATGGAAGATCCCAAAGAACATTTTGATGCTGTTATTGTTGACTATATAGAACTTGAAGTTTATTCTGGGTGAGTATTAAATATATTAGAAGAGCCGATAACCGATAGGGAAGAAAGGTTCAGGAGTGGCGGCGAACGGGAAGACCTAGGCTACCGCATTGTGGACCGACGACCTGATTAGAGTCGCTAGGCGCCGCTTGATGCTTGATTGGCCAAACTCAAAAAAAGAGGGAAGACTATGTTCAACAGTTATTCATTAGGCTGAATATGATGATATTGATGTTTAAATATATTACAAGTCAAAGCATTTTTTGTTGTTGCAGCAGTATGATCACCTTGACCACTTTATATTTGTCAGATATTACTGCCAGTTCTGTATTTGATTTTATTTTACTATGTTCAATCGTGTCGTCAAGGAAATAAGAAGTTATATTCATAAATGTAGATAGTAGTGACAATTCATAATCTTGATCTGCATTCGTTTTTTTAAAACTACATTGCATTGGAGAGTATTGATCAAAATTGTAACATTGTAACATATTGAGTTCATATACAGGGTGTTATTTTGGTCGGCGACAAGCGACCCAGGAGTGGTAGTACAAAAAATGTCTTTCCCAAAAATGGACTTAATTCCATTAAATACTGTAAATGCGTTGAGAAATACCGTATTCAAATTGAAATAAAATTACCGCAAAGTATGGTCACTCGGCACGTACACTGACTAGAGCTAGGCGCAAGCCGCCATCGCCCCACCCCTTTACTCCCTCGCACTCCCGTTGAGTATTACGTCTACACTTTAGCTTATTACATGATTTTCCAAATAATATTTTTTTTATTTTTATTATTAAAAAAAAAAGTATTTTTTTTAGCATCAGTATCATTTGTATTATCGACCCTGAGTCGCTCGTCGCTGACCAAAACATCAACCTGTATAAGGTCCTAATAAATTAGTGAATTTCCTCTTGATGGACTACATTCTTCATTACTAATGACCTATACATTCATCCCTCAAGAGGAAATTCACTAATTTATTAGGACTTTATTAATACCTACAGAAGCTTTCAGTTTATAATTGGACAAACAGCAGGTTCATAGGTATTATTTTGTGTTAAGCTTGAGATCTCTCGTTGACCTTTGTGATATATTTGCTTATACACACATCGATATATTATGTACCTAGCATTTAACTCCTCATTATGATCACATTTTCTGCGCCGTATCCTACCCATAGTAAATGATTACCTATTATTATTATGCTGTTAAGTATTTATGTTGTGTTAGATAAGTTTTACAAGCAAATACTATTATTTCAGTTTTGCAGAGATATATGGCTGTCCAATGATATGGGCGTATTCAATGGGACCTCACTGGCAGGTACTGAGACTTATCGACCAAGAAACAAACCCCACATATGCTATGGATTACTTATCAGAAAGCATACCTCCATTCACTTTCACGCAACGTCTTCAGGAATTATGGCTGCATATAACATGGCACATGCTGAAAAGGTAAGCCTGATCTATTGTCTCAGAGATGAGCTGAGTCTTCAGTAATATGACGTAAAAGTTTAATACTATTATTTTGGTCTATTATGTTATGACCAATGCATTAATGAGAATACCAGTTAGAGGGTCTACTACGAAACACGATACACGAAAGTCCGATCATTGTTATCAATCAATCAGCCAATAGAATAGCACAATATTCACGTCTCGTCGGTTATGCTGCAATTTTATTGGTTGATATTTAACGATGATCGGACTATCGTGTACAGCTTTTCGTAGTAGACCCTCAGTATCGACTGACCAACAAAATTCTTGACCATTTTTCAGATTTACCACAACACCAAAAGAAGAAAAATTATATGAGAAGCATTTTATACCACAGATAGCTAAACGTGGTAGGCCCGTGCAAAGCTACCAAGACGTAATATATAATGCTTCTCTCATCTTCGGAAATGATCATCATGCATCTGGAAATAGCCCAGCTATACCGCAAAACTTTAAATTAATTGGAGGATATCATATTGAGAATCCAGCTAAACCACTTCCAAAGGTAGGTCATACAAGTTAGCAAAGAAAGAGTTTCTTGGTAAAAGACTAAAAGCAATGTAGCGACATCTATCAGCCATTTATCAGTAACACTGAAATAGTTACCACACGGAAAGATAGATGGCGTGGCGCCACAATATACTGCATCGCGCTTTAGAAGTTTTCTCGAGAATCTGCATATATACAACTATCCGACATGTACAGTGGGACCGCGGTCCCCAGGCACGATAACCCAGCCTGGCGGAAGATCTTCCCTTTTAAATGGAGGTGTCATTCTCATAGCAAATAATAAAATACAGTTAATTATAATATACCGAACATCTTTATGATCAAATTACTCCGACAGGAAATATTCCTAATAAAAAAACTATTTAACTGAAGATACTATTGCCGAAGATTTTTGTGATATAACTATATGCCGAGATAAAGGTGAAATAAAAAGTCCTCTAATTATTTAAATCTATGTATATTTATTGCCATTAAAGAGTTATAAAATATACGCATAAAAGTCACCGTCCAAATCAGTAACAGGTCAACAGATAAAAATTATTAAAATGATAACAAATGTGTTTCTATCCTAACAGTAAAAATGTTATCGTCCATACATAACATGTTGATAGTAAATAAAATACAGAGATATTGTGAATGTGTGATTAATCACTTGTGTGTCTCTTCATAATGATACGATGACTGACACTTTAAATCTATCAAACCCGCCGACGCAGTATAATCACCAGAAAATTTTTTATCGCGTGTGTTGCCATGTCATTGTGTATGCCAAAATTACTTTCAGGATCTTCAAGATTTAATGGACAACGCAAAGCATGGTGTTATTTACTTTAGCATGGGATCGACGTGGCAAAGCAAAGACATACCGCAACATATAACACTGGGTCTCTTAGAAATGTTTGGACAGTTCAAGCAAATCGTCATATGGAAATATGAGGAAGACTTGCCAAATTTACCCAAAAATGTCCGTATAATGAAGTGGGCTCCACAACCAAGTATACTATGTAAGTTCTGAATCAGTCAGAGTTACTTCAATAGGAATTGATACTCAACTATATACATATATCAAAGGTGATTCAGGCTCAATAGAGGAAAAAATCAAGAGGAAACCATAGTCCCTACTACCCTTAGTTAGCACCTCTTTAATAATCCCGCTGGAATTGTTAACGTCCACAGGTTCTTAGCCACTTATCATTAGGTGCTTGTGCATTTAAACTAAAAAAGTTGAATAGTGTCTTTAGTAATTATTTCTGCAGGCATCGATTACCACTTTAATATAAACATACTTTAACATTGTCTCTGGGAAAATAAAAATCGGCGAGCTACCGCGTCAATCGTAATAAACTTCATTAAATTCCATTATCTGGAATTTTGTAACATTTAGACCACAACCGGGTCAATAGAAGACTTTTTTCACTAATTTGATATTCACGTGTTCTACAAAACGTAGACAAAGAAAGACCATTTAGACCATTTCAGTAACCTTGCTGAGTTTCTTGCCAGATTCTTCTAGGCTGAAAGCCGACATACGAACCGGTGCCGGTGGTAACTTCAGTAAATGTAACCTTCATAAGTGTCCTTGTGGGGCCCTAATTGAATAAATGGCTTTGACTTTGACGTTGTTCATTAAAACTGACTTATCCGGTAGTCCTCCAGGAATAAGCCATGATTTGATATGTACTTTTTAATTATTCTTCCAGCTCATCCGAATTGTTTGTTCTTCATAACACATGGAGGCCATCTGTCTTCTACAGAAGCTTTAAACTTCGGAGTACCAATAATAGGAGTACCTATATATTTTGATCAATTCATAAATATAAACAAAGCCGTAGCAAAGGGATACGCCATCAAAGTGGATTTAACTATGGATTTGGTGAAGAACCTGAAATCTGCTATGGAAGTCATGCTCACAAATCCCATGTAAGTTAATAATATTAATTGAGATTCTGGTTTAATAAAATCTATAAATTCAATATAGGATTAGTTAGACCTTTACCACGATATTCGATGAAAATCCACTAAACATATAAGTCTTATTTACTTACTTTTACAGATACGGAGAAAGAGCAAAGGAGTTATCTGCTATATATCACGACCGACCAGTCTCACCTGGTACAGAAATGGTGCACTGGGTGGAACACGTAATAAAGACTCGCGGTGCCCCACATCTGCGCTCACCAGCGCTAAAAGTACCCTGCTACCAGAAGGTGTACCTGGACCTCCTGGGTATCATACTCGCTATAGTTATACTTTTCTATATCCTAATTTTCAAAATCTGTTCTAAAAGTTCAGAGAAGAAACAAAATAAGAACAGTAGTAAAAAGAAGAGTTAGAATATTGTTAAAGTAATCTCAAGTTTGTTATGAGTTATTTAATAAATAAGATATATGTACCGTGTTTGTTTTTATCAAACAAGGAAAGTATCTTTCACAGACATATCAAGATAGTGCAATACAACAATTAGAGCCAAATAAGGACAAAATATTATAAATATAATAGAGTGTTTAGCAATGGTTTAACTAATGTTAATGAAATATCTGCAAAACCACGGCTTGTATGATAAATAGATCAGAGAGATACTCCAAATGTAAACAACGATGTATGAGAATACTAATAACAATCGTCCTAGTTTGGCGGTAAAATACTTAACTAAGTTAAGCAAAGTATCAATTCTTTGCTATTTTATTTATTAGGCTTACCAACGATTGTTACATTAATTTGAACTTTAACAAACTTTAACTTAAATTAATACTAAATGCATAATCACTTAAAGGTAAACACAGCATGCAAAACATTTATACTATTTAAATAATATTGTTAGCTATGTAGGTATATTACTTCCCAGTTAACTAGTCATAATAACCTGCACGCTCTTATGAAACAACAGGTTATATTAATACCGTTAGAATCACATTTGCTACTGATTTGTAAGCTGTTTTCATAAATAGATAGTTTAAAATTTAATCTTCTTGTGCACTGTTATTTTTAATTAGTATAACTTATTTTGAAGCATTTAAAATTTTATTAGTATTTCCTGTGCCCGTTAGAAGCTTGAATATTTTAGGAGAAGGATATGTGAGACATCTTCATAATGCAGGACATGAGGTAAGCTTATCGAAATTTATATTCATATAAAACCTATTTCGTTGCATCTCAGAATATGACACCTTTTTCGTATTTCCTCAGATTACTTAGGTTCAGTTGACACCGAGACGAGATGCGAAGCGACGATGACCCTTACGCAACAGTTTTACCCATAAAGGAAGAGCCAACGAGATTTTCACACAAATCGGTCTTAGTGCAAACATAGAAGCTATAAAAGGCTAGTGTCATTATGTATATTATCTTGTCTTGGAGGACAGTACGTTTGAGCTGAAGGAAAACCTGGCGGTGAAAGAAAACATTGTAAGAAACCATGCAAAATCTGTAGTATGGCACTTTGTAAAAGGATGCCAGCTGTGTGCTTCGGCAACTACACTTGAGAGCTAGTTGGGATTGTGTGCTTACTATTATAACTTAACTAACGACTGTGAGAATGTGGACCAACTCTAGTTTAAACTCAATGCATAATTTATGTAATATTGAATATCTCTGGTTAGTACAAAAAGTTTAATTTATTGTTCAAGCTGTGGCATTTATGCCATATTTACAGATAATATTTGTTATTTTTTAAATGTCAGGTAAAAGTAAATATCCCTACGTCTTTGATTTGTAACAAACATTAAAAATAAGATAGTTTACGTGTTTTATTCAAGAACTACTTATCGATCTCCGAAAATATGCTGACAAAACAAAACCACACTTTGTATATTTATGTGAACCAGCTTTATACAACTGTCCAATGATCTGGGTATACTCAATGGGTGCTCTGCTCATTGGCATGTCCTGAAACTGACTGACGAAACACCAAGCCCCTACTTACACGACTAATCATATATCAATAAACATTCCACCATTCACATTATCACAACGTGTCCAAGAAATGGTTTAAAATTTTATGGATGCTATTAAAAAGGTATGCATCTATTAATGATTTAATTAATTTTAATCTGTGTCTAATTTAATCTAATTTCGCACTGCTACCAGAATCATATCATATTTTACCGTCGATACAGCAACAACAATCTTTTTACACATAGAAACATACGTTATTACTTTTAACTCAACTTAAAATAAACTTACTATTTCCACTAAAATCCATGCCGACCGAGTTATTTTCCGAAGTCTTCTCAGTTTAAGTGCATTCTGTTTAAAATTGCCATAACAGGGCCTAATATGAATACTGAATAAATGACATTTTGATTTTGGCTTTAGAAGTGCTTACGAATGACTGCATAATCACAATCTAAGTATGAGTGGCATTTCAGTATTTGACTGTTAATGATTTATGAGTTCATAAAAATAATAGTATCAAATCTTTCAACAATTGAAGCCAATGATTGCCTTAGCAACAAAAGTGTCTTCAAATTGACACAGTAAATGCATTTGGGTGAGATATTATTATATTATAAGATCCGCTACTGGATCTATTATCTAATTCACGTAACAGATATGCAATTGCGAAAGTTAACAGGTCTAACCTTGAATCTGTATGTGACCTACATACTAATGTAGTTTTCAATGCAATTGGTGTTATTATTGTAGCAATTTTGTTTACTACATTAAATAAATGATTTGTTTACAAAACGTAAGGATTTAGTAAATTATAGTAAAATATAATAGAACAACAAATAAGGGGGGCCAAAAAAGGAAGCTAAAACAATATTGCTAACAGAATTCATAGTTTCGTATTATCAGCCGATCCTTCATAATTCCATTTTTTTTTGTAAAATAGGCCAGGTGTCCAATATATAATAATACAGGTCTTAGAGAAAAACGCTGAAAGGGCCAATCTGCATGTCAGCTTTCTGGCATAGAAATGAAGAATGTCTATTTTAGATATTCATTAATTTCAGTTTCAGTACCACATCAAAAGAAGAAGATATTATGTACGAAAAATACTTTGCACCGCTTTTTGCTAAGCGTGAAAAAGCTTTGCCTAAGTACGAGGATCTAATTTACATTGCATCGCTTATATTCAGTAACGATCACCATTCTACTGGAAATATCCCAGCTACACCATATAATTTTAAATTCATCGGCGGATTTCATATAAAACATCCGCCAAAAGCATTGCGTAAGGCAACTAGCGAATTATAAGACTTATAAAATAAATAGAAGCTATTGATATAATAAGCTTGTTACGTTTTCAAAGAGCTTCAACTTAATTAGTATATTCTATAGCTATGATATTTACTTATAAAGACAGTGGACAAAGCAACTTTTGCCACTAAAACCTCACTAAGCCTCGGAGCCGCCTTGATAATTAGTAGCATGTCAGTCATTAGGGGCTCAGAAAAACATGTAACTTACGTAGTATACGATTAGCAGGAACTACAAAAAGTAATGGATAATTCAATGCATGGTGATACTTCAGTATGGGATCGGCATGGCAGAATAAATATATTCTTGAACCTTTAAGGTAGCATTCCGATCATAGCGACCGCGACGCGCGACTGCGACCATTCAACTACACGACCATGGTCGCGTGCGTCAGCTGTGCGTCGCGCGACCGCGACCCGCAATCGCGACCGAGTCGCGCGACGAACTGCTTAGTATTGGTAAAGTTTATTAATTTGTAACCTTCAGTTAGATAGGATTTTTTTTAACTGTATAGTCCTAGTGTTTGACCATAATCTCACCATTGTAAGTGATGATGTGGCCGAAAGTGGTAAGCACACAAAGCCTAGAAGGAACTGGCTTTCAAGTGCAGATGTCGAAACACACCGATAGGTGCTTGGCGACAGATTTTCAATTTGAGGGTGGTAGCCAGCCAAATCGGTACGTACTACATAAATTACCGTGCCACTGTGCTATGGATTCCATACGATGTTTTCCTTCACTGAAAGCTTAAGCTCATTGTAGGTATCCGGGATCTTCGTCTCGCTCAGTATCCGACATTATTAACACTGAGCTATCATCGCCTTATAAAAGAGCTTTTTCACATTATGGATTTATATGGAGTACCCACGAAACAAAAAAAAAAACAATTTTTGTTCCGTGGGAGTACTTATGTGGAGTACTAGACAAATCCGGCGACCGCGTCGCGCGACCAGTGGGCGTAGCTAGAGAGCGGCGTGGCGACCGCAACCCAGTAGCATCGGAGGCAGGCAGTGCTGTCACGCGACGCAGGCGAGAAGCACATCAAAACGGCAGCGTTTTCACGGAAAGAGGTCGAGAAGTTGATAGAATTAGTGAATAAAAACAAAATTATCATTCAAATTGATGAATTTCGTACTGTATTTAATATTAATTCGATAATTTCGATAGAGCAGTTTTCGAATTGATGATGCACAATAACTGGAGTGCTTTGGGAATAAGCCAAATTTTCCAGGATATTATAATGATTTTACTTATATTAAACTTATATTTTGTAAATTTTGCATGCCTAGGTATATACCTACTGGCTTATGTGACCACGCAACATTATTTTTTAAATTCCATCTGTACCTACATTGTAATCATGGCAAATTAATAGTGATTATCATTATGATTAATGCCGTTTATTTGCAATCATGGCAAATAAATGATGATTATGATTAATGGCACTTTAAATTAATGTGGCTACGGGCTATATGTACGGTAGTTTGTATATTGCTAAAATAGGTGCAAAAGTTAAATCAAAATATTAGGTAAGTAATCCACAGAGTATAATCAAATTACTACAAGAATGTTCCTTTTTAGGTTTCGTCTATTAAATTTCATCTCTTAAATCCTTATTAATAATTAATATCAGCCTTTTAACAATCAGTTCTTCTTCTTATTACTGTGTTTATGAGATGTACTAGTAACCTTTTTCTTTGAAACTAAGCGTTTGAGAACGATCACTATAGTTATATTGAGTACTAGTATTAGGGCTAAAAGATCTAGATACAGCTTCTGGTACCAGGGTACGTATAATGCTGGTGATCGAAGATGCGTTGCCCCACCAGTCTTCATCACGTGTTCTACCCAGTGCACCAGCTCTACTCCAGGAGTCACTGGCCTGTCATGGTATATCATTGACAGCTCCTTTGCTTTTTGTCTGTACCTGTAAAATAGAAATTCTACAATTACAATTCTTATCCCGTCTTTTATCTTACACCTCAATTATTTAGTGATAATAGATATATTAATACTATTTATCGAAAGATTGATAATAAACGGTCAACCTCAGATTGCTGTGGCCGTCAGTAAGTGCCCCGAAGTACGTTGACCTGTTACTATATGCCCTATATTTCGCCCCCACATGTACTTGCGCCATGCTTGTAGACAGCGTAAAGTACACAAGTGTGTCAATTGTTTTTTAAACACACTCGCTCGTAAAGTCGATATTCTCCAAAAACACATTCGCGTAGCTTCAATCCTTAAGGTACCTTGCCAAATACCATTACCTCACCTGACACGTCTCAAATTTCCACCCTGTATAGGTATTGCCTTATTTTTAATTAATTTGTCTTTCCTATTCTGCTTAGTCAAGTCTTATCAAACAATATGCCGACACGAATGACTGGGTATTTATATCGAGACTCAACTTATCTGGTGAAGATAATCTTTCAATAAAACTATTTGTGGATAATTTAAAACGAACTGCAAATACTACTCACAAAGGATTATTAATCATCTCCTCAATAGCTGCTTTCAAGTCACCTGTCATATTGTAAGACAGGTAAATTTTCTTGGTGTATCCTTTCTTGACTGCCCTATCAACGTTGTTGAACTGGTCGCCAAATACAGGAATACCAATGGTGGGTACTCCAAAATGAACAGCTTCATTTGTTGAGAGATAACCTCCGTGAGTGATGAAGAGGACGCAATTGGGATGTGCTGAAAGAAACCCATTACCATAGTATAACAATAATTGTAATAGCAACAAACAAAATACATAGTCATTACTTTGAAACTATTATATCATGCAAGGCAATATTATTTTATTGGAGACTCTTTTTTGCAGTTTCTGTGGAATTTATTTTCAAAAAAAAGGGTCAGATCACACCGAGACGAGTCGTGGCGCGATGATGCATGAAAAGGCCAAATGCCTCACAAAGACAGGTCACGCTGCACGCTGCACCCCGCCCACCGCGCGGTACCGCGTCTCGGGACGTACTCTAATTCTTCCATTGAAAGTTATAAGTACCTTTTTTGTTGTAAATAATGTTCTATTTGTATCGTTATCTTCAAAAGTGTGCCACGTCGTTTCGCATCTCGTCTCGGTGTGAACTGACTGACCCTTACCTAAAATGCTTTGCTGCGGAGCCCATTGTAGAATGTGCAAATTCTTAGGCAGATTGGGAAGTATTTCTTCAAACTTCCACAAGACAGTTTGCTTCAAACTACCGAACATTTCCAAAAAACTCTGCTTGAGCTCGTCCGGTAGATCCTTGCCTTTCAGATTTGAGCCCATGCTGAAGTAAATAACACCATCCTTTGAGTTATCCATGATCTTCTTTAAATGCGGTTGAAAAATCAAAAAAATCCTATTATTACAATCCATATGAAATAAAAAGTAACTAATCGAATGGAATAAGTTGCATGTGATATGCTATGGTCCTACTCATTGAACTAAGGACTAAAGTAACCAACTAATATAGCCTATTAATGAAATGTTCAGCTCAGCAATTCTCGAAACAGTGATGAACGTAGTGCCACGGAGTGTGCCAGCTCCTCGGCGCATTGATACAATAGCGTTGCAGATTACCTTACCGAACCATTTACAACAAATAAACCGAGAGTTACCAGATACCAGGGTAGTATCAATAGAAACAAATAAAACACTGGTATGTAGAAATTGATAATCAGGACGGAGAGACTTCATGAGGTACTAAAACTTGCGACTAAATGGTATAACCTCAAGATTATTATATCGGCATAACTAATCGTTATAAAAGTTCACACACAGGTAGATAACCTGGAATAACATAGAATCTCCCTCAATAACAGGGGCTAAAAATATTAAGGTATAAAACAATAAAAAATAATATCATACCTCTGGTAATGGCTTCACATCCCTTTCAATATAATAACCCGCAACTGACTTGAAACTCTGTGGCAAACTGACTGATAATCCGAGAGAGACGTGCGCGTTGGCAAGAACTAATGATGCGTTGTATTTGACATCGTCAAGGAGTGGTACTGGTCTTCCTCTCTTCACAATAGCGGGTACGATTGATCTTTCGTATACTGCTCTATCAGCTCCATTAGTGTATCTGAAAATTTGTGCCAAATTGTGCCTCTGTAGTAGAACGATACTCAAGACGCTTGTAGATACGTCATATTTTTTTAAATATGCTATTTTATTAGTGTTAAAGAAAGTGAAGTTAAACAACACTGTTATTTGATTGAAATTCAAATTGAAAAAGCTTTCATTTATAATAAATACCACAAGCCCCCTTATTATAAACGTTGATTTAACCTCCTGAGTCCCTTGTACAAAATTTTGTCAGGCCCAAGTTTAAAATAGGATTTATAGTTATAAACTCCCACCATACAAATTTTCTACATATTATTTAAATCGACCTTGGTCATGTTTTGAATTTTGATGATGAGTAGTATCTACCTAATAATCTATATATATAAAATTCAAAGTCCTGACTGACTGACTGACTGATTGACTGATATATCAACGCACAGCCTAAACCGCTGGTCCTAGAGACATGAAATTTGGAGAGTGTATTCTTTGTGAAGAGTAAGTATCCACTAAGAAAGGATTTTCCGAAATTCCACCCCTGAGGGGGTAAAATAGGGGATGAAAATTTGTATCAAAGTCCGTCAGTTTCGATGTTAGGATCTTCAAATTTTGTGTTTAGGCTGAAGATTAAAAATTAATTTATACGTGTCTCAGCGTTTTTAATAATTCCACCCTCGAAGCGGGATGAAGTTGTTTTGTTTTATTTTATTGTTGTAGAAAAATATTTCATTTGATTCCTGTAGGCCACGCGGGCGAAGCCGCGAGCAGAAGCTAGTAAAAGATAAAATTCTTTAGATTCAACAACCGATTCATTAACTGAAGACTATTTGCCGCTTCAAGCCATTCGTGGTCGGGGTGAGATAAGGGGAGTAAGAGGTGATCGTGAGAGAAGCAGTCGCGGAAGAAGCATCTGCCACAGGAATGACTGAACATAATTAACGGTGATATTGACATTTCCTGAAAAACTTGTTTCTTAATGTTAGGCATAATAAAGTTTCTAGTAAAATAATATAAAGTATATCATTATGAGGTGTGTTATTTTGTTTATAATTTTCCCAAAATGTTGGTAAATTTTTGGACAAAAGATAGAGCAGTTTCATCTATGTCAGTATAGTAAATCTCAAGTTATAAAATATAATGAATATCTGTCACTTTATAATGTCATATAACATAAAGAAGAGGGGCTATCTTAAAACCTGGGTTTTTCAATATTTTACTTTGAGGTAGAAATAATCTATAAAATCAGTCGGTTAATAACACAGATTTCATCATTTATCAATAGGTAAATCGAAAATGCGTATCCGATCATAAGTGTAGATACGAAAAACGGATTTAAGTATCATATCTAGATAACAATCAACATAATAGGACATACTATCGCTGCGTAATGTGTAGATAACGTATCCGGACAGGATGAACAATAATGGCAATCAATGATGAGGTCTACTCATTATTTCTACCTTGAAAATTGATAAGCATATTATACTTACATCACCTTTACTGCAGTTCCCAATATCTGAGCCCATAATTCCCCCAAACGTTGACTGAATGTGAAAGGAGGAATGTTTGTAGAAATGATGTCTGGAGTAAAAGCTGGACTTGGGTACTCATCGATAAGACTGAGGATTAGCCAATGTGGCTCTACGGATGAGAACCAGATGTGAGGGCAGTTGTATACCGCTGCTATTCTGTAAGAAGTCAACCTATCTTTATTTAACGAATATAAGTCTCCTACTCAATGTTGTCTGAGAGAAGCTATGAGTGATATATTTTCGACACCATGTTTTTTACAAGAGACTTACCCTGCGTACAAGTCGCTGTACATCCATTCATTAATCACCAGATTAAATTCTTGGTCCACATCATTGAGTAAAGCCTGTACGTTTTCGTTCTCCATAGTTGCTTTACTCAACCCAGTCATGAAGAACATTAACATTGATCCACTATTCATGTCTATTTTGGAATTCATCCTGGATTTTAAGCTGAGGAAATCCTCATCTGCAAAATATTTTTTTTAAGGAATATTACACGAAAATCAATCAAGCTACTGGGAAATGTAAACGTAAGTCTTAACCTGGCAACGCCTCCAGGTTGTAGCTAACGTCAATTTCTCGCAGTTTTGGATTACTCGCATTTTTAGGGAATGGTGTTATATATGTGACCTGCAAAGCAAACATTAACAAAAGATAACGTCAAATTTCTTTAAAGTCAGCCTTCAAATTATATTTCTGGAATATAGTGTGATTATTGCAACAAGTATGTCCTATATTGTACTTGATCTATCTTAAGACTACTGAGGCTTCAGCTTCTACTAGTTCTGATTAAGTTAGTCATACATCAGCGGAAGTAACGTCGAATGCCGTGAACGAAGATTGTGGATTAGAAGTTACAGCTTCTGGCGAAAAATTTTCGGGTAATAAACCAATGTGACCTGGCAGCTGTAGTTTAGAGCCGGCTGTAGGCTTTGTGTACCTTGTTTTCTGTACTTTGGTGAGATTTTTGCATACACACATACCATCCACCGTAGGTACTACATACCTACATGCTGTGACGGGAAATCCAAAACAGTAGAACATGTATTTCTAACCTGCAGAGTTTCTTGCCGGAAGTCTCCTCGGTTTAAGTGTATAACGAACCGGGTGGTAGAATCAATTGTAAAGTCGTACTATAGGGTCTGTAAGACTCTTTCAATTTGAATTTAAACCGACTAATTCACTAGTAGTAGTAGTAAGCTTTTTGTAGGAAATTATTGTCGCAATTGAACCTGTGTATCGATGCAATTTTATCCAAAGAAAACTCCAATAACTTTAACATTAATTTATCAATCATTCAATGTTCTAAAAGATTTAACAAAAATGCTCGGCCATTTTATAACTTACCTCATGACCAGCCTGTAACAAAAGCTTGACGATTCCATCTCCCAAGATGCCATGGCTTTTCCCTGGCATCGGGAACACAACCAAAATCTTAGAGGCATCGATCAAGGATGATGTCACCGCCAAAATCGTGAGCAAATATATAGATAATTTTCCCATTTTTCTAAAAAGAGAAAATTGACATTTCAAATATTTAAAACAAGCTTTATGCAATGTCAATGTTGGATCATCTTCCAAATCTGTCTGGCGATGATGCCAATGAACGACAGTGACTGAAAGTTCAGATGAGCAGTGTCATTAGTTCTTCTCAGTCGTACACTCCTGGCGGAGTGGTCGTGGTTATGGATCGTCTGATGAGTTTGTTGCGGCTTTTGCGAGTCTTCTCTTCATCTTTCTCTATTCGCGGCACTGCGTGTACATTCACTGAGGGAACAACTTGTTAATGATTTTATGAGGTCTGTCCATCTTGTGGGTGATCGGCCGCGGGAACGTTGACCTTCTACTCTTCCTTGTACCACTAATCGTTCCAATGAGCTTTCGTTGCCGATGATATGTCCAAACATCTTAAGTGTCATTAGTATGATTGGTAAACTCAATGATGGCCGTGATTAAAGAAATTAAATATTTTATTATTATGAGTTCATAGAACGTTTCGTGTGTAAAATTTGACGTCTGTTCCGCATTATTGGAACTACATTGAAGAAAATTCTTGGATGATAAGTTGTCGTTGTTTTATAAAATAAAACGTACATTCTGTAAGTATCCTGTATTTAATACTTGATATCGCCCCGAAGTTTCAACCACGTTCCAGATGGACCTATTGCTTTACCGGGACAAAAAGTATCTTTCTGAATATTTTCTATCGGTGCGCCAAATTTCATCTAAACACGTTCAGCTGTTGATGCGTGATTGAGACACAAACATCTGAACATCCAAACTTTCACATCTATATACCAAATTAATAAAACCGGCCAAGTGCGAGTTTGAGTCTGACTCGCGCACCGAGGGACCAACCTTCCGACCTTCCTTGGACGTATATTTCTTGGTTTGCGCCATAACTGTTATAAAGAACTGAACCGCATTTGTAAACGAATTTTGATAATTTAGAAAAAACTGATCTAGTTAAACCTTTCGTACTATTTCTCCTGTAATATTTACATTAATCAACTGTAACTATTTCTGATTTTTCGGAGATACGGGAAGTGGTATAAAATATCCCGTTTTGAAATGTACAAATAAAGCCCTTTCATATGATATGGGGTATCATGAAAGGGCTTTATTTGTACATTGAACTTGTAGCCCTACTGCCATACTTTGAAATTTTCAATATGTTTGGGTCAGCAATATAATAAAACTATTCCAAATTTAAAAATTTTGCATTAGTGGATAGGATTGGATACTTTTTTCCGGGAAAACATTCAATCGGAATCCTCGGGTACATGATAGTGAGATGAGGTGGCATTTTGTTACATGTGGAAGGTTGTAATAATAATTATTATTTTTTCATAAATATCGTTTAAAATTGGGCTCGTCTTATTCAGTACAGTGTGTTAGAGAATCATAATTAATATTTATTTGATATATTACTTATTTTTTTTCGAAATAATTAATTACAACTTATTACCTATAAGTAAATAAAATTAAGAAATGGAATATTATTACTAAAAAAACGTACAACCTTACCTATATTTAAATCAACTTATTTTCTTCACACACGTTTATAGCATGACTGATCTATGAATGATATAAAAAGGTGTCAATATAAATCAATATAAAACACCAATTCCATCTAAGATAAGAATAGATTTATCATTACTACCTTAGCTACGTGATTATAATAATATTGATAAAAATACTATTGTTTTTACTATTAACAGTTATACTACCCATTAGCACTACTTATAAGATTATACTAAAATAAAGCAATTTACTATGAAATTGATAGTCGAGATATTTATTCATAACAAAATATACAGGATGTCCCAATGGGTATTGGGCGAAAGACTAGTCTACACAAGCTCTGATCAGCAAAAGAAAAAAACATGTCACGTAGTTACATGATAAAAACCATATTTTGAAAGAGTTGAAAATCGACACCCTAGGCTAAAATTCCAAATTTTGCAGTGTTTTTTTAATAACGTAATCCTTAATAACCATGCTATCAAATAGTAGTCACAAATAAAACAAAGAACATTGTTAATTTAGTGAAAAATAATGATATTATTTGGTTGTCATGTTTTAGATTTTTTTTACTAGTGAACTTTGACACGTCATTGTCGGTGTCGATTTTCAACTCTTTCAAAATATGGCTTTTATCATTTAACTACGTGAGATACGGTTTTTTTTTTCTTTTGCTTACCACAGTGCTGGTATAGACTAGTCTTTCACCCAGTACCTACTTGACGACACCTGTATACAATCTACATGTAGACATTTTCCTGCTGTCAAGCCTCAGCAGGTTTCCCAGCAGGCTGACAGCGTTTCCTTTTTGGATGGAATAATAATGCGTTGGCGGAAAATCCTCGCCGCCCGCGCCCTCCGGTCTCTCGAAGCCTATATAGGGTGACTGGTAATTAGTAAACGACACTTTAGGGTTTCTTTGGGAAAGTTGTTTGTTATCATGAGGACAATCATGTGTCTAAGTATCGTTTACTAATTACCAGTCACCTACCTATATAGAGTAGTTTCGACGATGTACAGGAAAATCGACGAGCTTCGGACCCTCAGGCGTCGTCCTAATTGGCGACTGTCGTACGAGCAAACGATGCGATTTCGCCGCACTATCGGGCTGATGTTCTGTGCTCGCGCGATAACTTGCGAGCTTCAATTAGGACACTCTAAAGCGTTTAGTGTATTTAATTTCGTCGTGCGACGGAATCGCATCGTTTGCTCGTACGATCATCGCTAATTAGGACGACGTCTCACGGTCCCATGGTCTCGAATGCACATGCATAAATAGTTAATTTGGTCTGATGGGTGCGTATTTTGTTCCGTGTCATCTATTCACACATGAATGTATTTGAATGGACTCTCGTAGCACTAATGGCATCTAAGCACGTCCTGGATTTGAATAATATAGATAGCTACCTCTGTCTGTAAGAGATATTTTTATAATGGTCTTAATTTAATGAAATTTCTTCAATCTTCGTTTTTCTTTCAGTCGCCAATTTATTCCCTATTTTTTTAATTAAGGGAGTTAAATAGTCACCAGAATTGTTTATTGGGAGACGCAGACTCATAACAATGTTGAAGTATAATATTTTTGATGGTTTATATTTTTTTCTAAATTACAGGTAAACAAGATTTTTTCTAAGTCACATGAAATAAAACAACATAAAATTATGGTGTACTATTTTTATAAAAAAAATACTGTAAAAATAATCTTAAAATATAAGGTACCCATATTAGAAATTACGGCACATTTTTACTGGTACCTGCCCAATCTTTAATTATAATAGCATCATAATTTTTATTACAATCAATTTTTCTTCTTCTTACTATCTTTAGACTTACTAGTTACCTTACTAGTTTTCCTTGAGCAAAGGCGTTTCAGAGCAATTACTACAACTATAATAAACACCAGTATTAGAGCTAAAAGATCTAGGTACAGTTTCTGGTACCACGGTATGTTTAGTGCTGGTGACCGAAGATGTGGTGCCCCACCAGTCTTCAGCACGTGTTCTACCCAGTGCACCAGCTCTACTCCAGGAGTAACTGGCCTGTCATGATATATCGTTGACAGTTCCTTTACTTTCCGTGCGTACCTATAATAGGAAATAAAAGTAAAATAATTGCCAAAAAACAAAAGAAAAAGTTTAATATTTTTGGATATTTAAAATGCGCTGCAAACACTCACATAGGGTTGCTAATCATCTCATCTACAGCTCCTTTCAATCCATCAGTCATATTGTAAGACAAGTCAATTCTCTTGGCGTAGCCTTTTTGGACTGCCCTGTCAACATTGATGAACTGGTCGCCAAATACAGGAATACCAATGGTGGGTACTCCGAAATGAACAGCTTCATTTGTTGAGAGATAACCACCGTGAGTGATGAAGAGGATGCATTTGGGGTGTGCTGAAAGAGAATGATTAACGTAGTATAATAACAATGCTCCATATTTTTAGATGATTCTTAATAATGTCATAAAAGCCAAAGTCAGTCTCGTGTGAGAAGAGAACTAGCGAGGTAATTTAGAGTGGAAGAGTGAAGAGAATATGGAATCCGTTTTTATCCTGGAAAAGTGGATGAAACATAAGGACACAATCCTCTAAGAATGCTTATAGTCATGTTAAATAAGTCTTTGTTTTGTCGGATACTTCTTTATGTAGATTTTGTGGTACTATCGATTATAAAACTGACTCTCTTACCTAAAATACTTTGTTGTGGAGCCCATTGTAGAATGTGCACATTTTTAGGCAGATTGGGAAGAACTTCTTCAAACTTCCACAAGACAGTTTGTTTCAAACCACCGAACATTTCCAAAAAACTCTGCTTGAGCTCGTCCGGTAAATCTTTGCCTTTCAGATTTGAGCCCATACTGAAGTAAATTACACCATCTTTTGAGCTATCCATGATTTTCTTCAAATTCTGTTTGAAAATTATAAAAGTGACTGTGACAATAACTTATTCAATTGAAAATTACAATAACAAATGTACACATATGTATTTTTGCAAATAATGCCGCAAGGGATTTTTTCACATGTTAAACAATAAATGTTGTAACGCTGCGGCTAAGTACCCTACTCTCGTGTTCTGGCAGCCATAATCGAGTTCCAGTACCTTCTAGATTTGTAAGCTAACTATCTTCGGCACCATCACTTACCATGGTGAGATTGTGGTCTAACACAAGCTTATTACCAGTAAACAAAAAACACATGAATTACACCTGGGGCCCAAGTTTGCTATTACAATTGTGTTCCAATGAACTATGAGTGTTGTCAAAATTGACACAATTTACAGTTTTAGTAGTCTTCTAACACAAAAGCATCATAATGGCGTCATAATGGCGCCATAATAGCTTTCCGATGATTTTCCACTGAAACTACAATAATGACACAATGATCTTTTAGTTGTAATTATTGTCAGTTTTTGTACTAAAATTCTCTTCGTTCATGTGAATGAGTAGACTGCGCACATTGGCTCAGTGATATTGCAATATTATAGTGTCAGTATGACATTTTAGCAGACTTGGGTCACGTAAGACCCACGAAATGGAAAAATATGGAAGATAGATAGTCTATATAGTCCTGATCATTGGGGCGTTTTATCAATAACAAATACGTTACCACTGGTAATGGCTTCACATTTCTATCAATATGATATCCCCCAACTGACTTGAAACCCTGCGGCAAACTGATTGATAATCCGAGAGAGACATGCGCGTTGGCAAGAACTATTGATGCGTTGTATTTGATATCATCAAGGAGTGGTACTGGTCTTCCTCTCTTCACAATAGCGGGTACGATTGATCTTTCGTATACTGCTCTTTCAGCTCCATTTGTGTACCTGAAAGATAATATTCATAGTTTGTTGTGTGTCTTTAGATTTACATTTTTGTTGAGACCTAGGCTACTTTATATTTTTTATTGAGGTAACGCGAATTAGAACTCTATAATTATCCCATCAATATTCGAATCTATATTTATATATTTGTGTGTTATTAAGTTGAATTCTTTGTTAGATATAATATTGTTTAAAGTCTTATTGATAAGGGCAGTTAAGGCTTTCACTAAATTCAAATTTGATTTACAAATTAAAACATCGTCTACGAACAGTATTGGTGATGCATTTCTTTATTTATAGTTTTCTAGGTTTCTCGAGAGCATTGGTATATGTCATATGTAAGGAAAACTACACGGCTTTACACAGCAAGCTCAGAACACTTGTGGAATATAAATAAAAAAGAGTCCAGGGCATATATGAATACTTACAAAAACTTTACTGCAGTTCCAAAAGTCTGGGTCCACAATTCCCCTAATCGCTGTCTGAAGGTGAAAGGAGGTTTATTCGTGGAGCTGATGTCTGGAGTAAATGCTGGGTTTGGGTACCCGTCGATAAGACTGAGGATCAGCCAGTGTGGCTCCATGGATGAGAACCAGATGTGTGGACAGTTGTATACTGCTGCAAGCCTGTAAGCATTAAAATCTTATCTAAATAACACACACTTTATACTGAGTCGGGGCCTTATTTCTACTCCGCGATGCACAGTTTATTTTTTGTTGCTGTAGTTTTATTTCTTATTTCTTTATTTTATTATTGTATTCCTTTTTATTTACCTATTTGTATTTTGTGCGTTATGTTTTGGTAGAAATAAAATAATTTTCTTTCTTTAAATCTGTTTTAATTATTGAAGATTCCTAAATTATGAGCCTAATATAATAAATTTAATAAAAACTACATTGTTTTTCAATTAATTTTGCAAGGTGTCATTTAAATTACGATTTGTGTCTACAGCTGTATTCGACCATACCTTTCATTACAATAATTGCTTTATCATATATTACTTATCTGTCTTGACTACAGGTTTTTGTATACTACGTCGGACAATTCTCAATTCATTCAAGTTTTCTAAGCATGTAAAAAAATAAGCTTCTCACATGAAAAGCTTAAAAAAAACTGAGCTAGATTACTAACTAGTGACTAGTGACCAAACTTCGCTAGTGTCGCTACTCAAATCATGGTAATTTTGGTCACTTCTCAAATTAATCAGTACTTAATTCCTGCCTACTATTATGTCTAGTAATACGTGTGATGAGTGATCAGCATCAGTTCGATAGTAACAATTAGAGTGGCGATCAGCACTTCTCGTCACTTGAACTTGTCACTAGCTGTTAGTAACGTGTTACAGTAGTACCCAACTGATATGGCGCGTCCTAAATCTTCGTTCGCACAGAAAATAAAGTATGGCCCCGAAGATTAACGAAAGAATGCTTAAAACTTACAATCAACCTTAGATCACTACTATAAGGTTCATAATACACTGCAGCTGTTAGTTCCGTCTCACTCGCAAGTCACGCCCCTCCGCACGGCGCGCGCTAACATGGCGGCAGCTGCCGACCAATAGCCTTTCCCGCGCTTTGAAAATGTATCTTCTGCGCAGGTACATCGGTAAGCCATATTAATTGGATACTACTGTACTAACAGATGGTGTCGTATTAGAACCTCCATTGAAATACTAGGTACTGCTAGTATGTGCGCTTGGTTTCGTGGGAAAACCTTAGAGCGTAACTATGAACCCTTATTACAAAAGAAGGTTTAAGTCGAGTCTTGAAAAAACCAGGTTTTAAGATAGCCCCAGCTCTTTATTTTATATGACATTAGAAAATGACGTATATATTTAAACCCTGGTTTTACTAAATTGGACTAAAACCTTCTTTTGTAGTAAGGGGGTGAGATTCTTCAATGATGGATATCTATAATGTAAGCAGAACTCGAGAGTATTCTGGGCCTTAAGGCCCAGAATACTCTCGAGCAGATTTCAGTTTTCACCCTTGCGCCACATTTTCATATAATATTAGCGGAAATTACAGGAACTAAGCAAACAAAAAATAACTAGCTCCCTCTATTTAGAAGTGCGTCATTGCAAACAAACAATTAAACATGATACAACGCCATCTAAACATTTCCGCGAGAACAACACTGTTTGAATTGGACACAGTAAAAATGTAAACAGTAGACAAACTGCAGACAAACATTACAAATATAATTTTTCAAATACTTTAAAAAACTTTTGACGGGCCAGTTGGCGTAGTTGGTTAAGATTCCACGCCGCCGATCTTATGTTCGATTCCCACCAAGGATATGCATCTGTGTGCATGAACATGTTTGCATGTCCCGAGTCTCAGTGTAAATATGTATAGTAAGTACTAGCAACCCGCCCCGGCTTCGCACGGGTACAATGTTTTAATGTGGTGTCAGTGGAGCGATTTGCGCGACCGCCCACGCCACCCGATCACGGTATCGCGACTGTTTCTTGCTAATTTTAAATCTGTTTTTTTTTTTTTTTATTATTGTTTATAGGCCTGTGTTTGACCGCTATCTCACCATGGTAAGTTATGATGCGGCCGAAGGTGGTAAGCACACAAAGCCTAAAAGGACATGGCTCTCAAGTGCAGCTGTCGGAACACACCGAAAGGTGCTTGGCGACAGATTTTCAACTTGAGGGTGGTAGCCAGCCAGGCGGGTACTGCAAAGTACCCTACCACCGTGCTATGGTTTCCTCACGATGTTTTCCTTCACCGAAAGCTCAAGCTCATTGTAGGATTCGAACCCAGGACCTTCATCTCGGTATCCGACGTCACTACCACTGAGCTATCATCGCCTTTAATTCTCCTCAGTATTTAGCTCTCCTCAATATTTTACGCCAAACACTCACTTATTTTATTTCTCAGGTTAGGTAATTGTCTCCCAAAACCAGAATTCTTTTACATACGCTACTTAGGTAATTGTCGTCGGGTCACGAAACTAAGCGTTTTATCTAAATACAATTTGTGTTCTATAAATTCGGAGAAAACAGGCTGTGACAAATGGACAGACAGGAGAGTATCCTACTCGTATAGAGCTGTGAGCTTTCATAATGTGCACAAATTAAAAGGAGGGAAACTATGTTGAATAATATCGACCGTTTTTTAAATTACTTTTTATGTATTTTATCACCACGTTAACAAAACTATGTAACTTTAATTACTTATTAAACTTAGCGATATATCACAATGCAACGATCTTAATATAATTTAAAAAAAACAAGGCGTCCTCATAAAATGAAAATTGAGGCAAAAATACGAGCTGTATTTTTGCCTCAATTTTCATTTTATGAGGACGAAAAATTTTTAAGTAATTCAATCGAGATATTATATGTTATTTGACAAATAAACAGGTTTTCTTCCATCACGTTTTACAATAATTGTAGAATTTCTCAATAAAATGCCCTCTTTACCTACCATTTTTAGTCATCATCATATCAGCCTAATGATATCCACTGCTGAACATAGGCCTCCCCCATTAACTTCCACTTCGAGCGGTTTTGGGTAGCTTGAATCCAGCAGCGCCCAGTGACTCTGACCAGGTCGCCGGTCCATCTGGTGGGAGGTCGTCCTGCATGGTGTCCCATTCCAGTTAGTGGTCGCCACTCTAGAAACTTCCATCCCCATCGGTTATCGGTTCTTCAAGCGATGTGGCCTACCCATTGTCACATCAACTTACTAACTCTACGGGCTATATACATATTTTTTGTTCTCCTACGAATGTCCTCTTTTCGGATCCTGTTTCGTAGAGAAATTCCAAGCATAGCTCATTCCATAGCTTGCTGAGTGACTCTGAGCTTATTTATGCGGCCAGCAGTGAAAGACCACGTCTATGTTCCGTATGTCATCACTGGTAACACGCATTGATTGAAATCCTTTCGTCTTAAGACTCTGACTCTGAGGTATTCTGGACTTGAAGATACGCCGTAGCTTCCCGAACGCTGTCTAGCCGAGTTGGATTCTTCCGTTGACCTCTTTGTCGAAGTTGAACCTACCTTGTTGGACAATTTGTCCTAGGTAAACATACTCGTCTACAACTTCGAGAGCAGTGTTCCCAATAATCACAGGTATTGGCGGAATATGAATATTAGACATAATTTTTGTCTTGACCTGTTAAGAAACTCTTGAGATCATTGAGCATGATGTTCAAAGCTTTCAGCGATTCCCGCCATTATGACTATTTCGTCGGCAAGTCGAAGGTGAGAGATGTGTTCACCGTTGATGTTGATGCCATAACCCTTCCAGTTCAAGAGCTTGAACACATCCTCCATTGCAGTGGTAAAGGTTCCGGGGAAATTACGTCACCCTGTCTTTCACCCTTCTGCAACTGGATTGATCTCGTACTCTCGTCCTGTACTCGGATTGACATAGTGGCTTTGCTGTACAATCACTTTCATCAATTCGATATAGCGATAGTCGATTTAGCACCGCTGTAGACTCTGTAATACCGCGCATGTCTCAACTGAATTTAAGGCTTTTTCACAGTCATCATACACAAGGCATAACGGTTGAATATATGTATTTGATCTATGGTACTAAAGCCTTTACGGAAACCAGCTTTTTCGGGAGGCTGGAAGTCTTCAAACCTACGTGCAAGACAATTCGTAATGACCCCCGAAAACAACTTATAAACGTGGTTTAGGAAGGATATGGGGCGGTAGTTCTTCAATAGGGCCTTATCGCCTTTTTTGAAGAAGAGCACCTCTCCATACTTCTGGTATTGTACCTAGGGCATAAATCTCGGAATGTCGCAATATTGGAATCTCGGCACCGTGCATAAGGACTTCTTTTTATAAAGCTGGCAGGTGAGGTGATACTTCTGAGCTATCGCTGTCAAATTTATTGAGCAGTATCATCGAGGTATGTAAATGTAACATAATTGCATTTTTGAGCAATGAGGATCATTTACGTTCAAAAGTATCCTTTGTCCTTCTCCACTAATTGAACTATCTCCCTGCCAAATTGTATTTAAATCTGTTCAGTGGTTAAGCCGTGAAAAGGTTACAAACTAACAAATATCCAATTGCGTGGTGGCCGAATTATGACGTCAACGTTAATGTACAAGCGGGAGCGAGCGTATTAATTAAGCTGTTTTTAAAACTTTAATAACTTCGTCATTTATTGATGGATATTAATAATTTAAAAAACATTATGCTCAAAAAGGTTATGTGCATCCTCTGTAGTAATAAAAAAGTTATCATTTTGTTATGTGAATGATCCTTATTGCAGGCATCTAACTCAAAAAGCCATTTTGACCCATATATTATAAAATTTCCCGCCTCATGCTAAGCATCCACCTTAAGGAAGTATTTTATAATGGTTTGGAAACAAAGTTATTCCAATTTTATTACTTTTATTGATATAAAACTGTGCCTGGCTCACTGATTGGCTGGAAAAACTAAGCTACCGGTGGTTAGGGTTGCAGAAACAGGAACCTCCTCACAATACGAGCTGTATCGAGGAATACTGCCGAGAGCCGAGAGGCTTTCGGCCATCAGGCCATTGGCCGTTACGACAATCGGCACAATGATAGCCGAGCTCACTACTAGTAATTGTAAATATACGATGGCTTCACATTCCAACTAATCAGTCCAGTAAGTACTAGAAACTTAGTCAACGTAAGATGTGTAATATTTTCCTTACTGTTCTAATTTTACTGTGCCATTGTCATTTCACATGTCACGACTACGCGAGTGGACCACAATAATACAATGAATATAAAAGTTTATCGGCTCGACTCGATAACTACAGATGACTCGATGACCGCAGTAGAGGCAGTCATGCCCGCCCCGACTTCGGGGCACCTACTGTTGCCAGTATCAGTCAACCTACCTTTCATACCTTTTCTTTGATCTCAAAATAAACAATATTTAATGAGGTATTATTTAATCAGGTAACTAACTAAATAGGTGATTTTTCATTTCGCATGATTTGATAAAAAAAAATAAAGAAAAACATTTTCCGGGATTTGAATCATCACCTCCTTCAGTCGGGAGTACATAAATACCCCCGCGCCTTAGCCACCTAGGCTACCCTAACCATATCTTTCATAGACGAAAATAAGAATTAGTCTCTGTCAGTACCACGACATGCCTCGGTGACAATTATCAAAAGCATCAATCATAACAGATTTTATTTTATATATTTTTATTTATAACAAGCAAATAATAGTCTCAATTGCCTTAATTTGACTAGCATGCATTTGCCAGTGCCTTCTAAAGATAATTTGATATGATTTTTTACTAATTTGAGAGGGTTTTATGTATGTGAAAATTCTGAAAAAAAATGACACAGATCCGTCTAGCAACGCGGATCGCCGCGGAATGCGAGTGAGCGCGAAGCATAATACGCGAGTTGCAGGACAATAGAGTGCGGTATGATGTTCATGGTGCTCAGATCAATTTGACGTAAGCGACTTTTTTTAAAATCATTATTATGAAAAACTGAATCGCAAATTCAAAAAACTAAATCGGGCGTTTATTTGCTTATGATATGTACTCTATTGATGAAAAAAATCGTATTAAAATACCTTCAGGCGTTGGATATATTTGGGAATTTCTTGATTTTCAGAGGTATGTTTGGCATTTTTTTTTATCGAGGCTTTTAATTGAAATCGTGTTTTCGGCTCGGGCGATGTGTTTGTTATATCCTTAAGTATCATATATTTCAATTTCAATACCGTAGAGCTAGCAGGTTTCATATAATTTGGGCTGCAATGTAGAGACTTTTGCCCATTTCTGCCTCTTCCCTTATTTCTAAATATACGTACCCTGCATACACGTCGCTGTACATCCATTCATTGATGATCAGATCAAACTCTTGGTTCATGTCATTAAGCATAGCTTGTACGTTTTCGTTCTCCAGTGTTGTTTTACTCAACACAGTCATTAAGTACAACATGAATGCTTGGTTATCTAGGTTTATCTTGCGATCCATTATGGCTTTTATGGTGAACATATCTCCACCTCCTTAATTGAAAAGTTCTAAATTACCAGCAGTTCGACATAAAACAATATTTGAAATAACAAATAAGGCAAATTGAAAAATAATGAATGGCAGAATGTCTTTATAGGTACCTGATAACGCCTCTATGTTTTGACTGACGTCAATTTCATGCAGTTTCGGATTCTTCTCATTTTTTGGAAACGGTGTTAAATATGTGACCTGTAAAAATTTACAAAGGCGTTTAAAAGCAGATTCCTAGTTCTATAAACATAATTTTAAACAATTTTTCTTTTCATAAAGTTTACATGAAATATTTACTGCACAAGTTTCAACTTCTATGTTTTGGATGACGGAAATTGACACAATAGAAAGTAATATTGGTTTACTCGCTGAATGCACTACGTAGGATAGGCTTTAAGTAAATTTGTAAGTAGGAAATAAGACTGATTTCGGACAGAATGATGACAAGAAGGCAGATGGTTCACTTGATGTTAAGTTGTCACCGTCGGCCATGGATATTAGCGATAACAGAGAGTTTTTAGAGAGAAGTCTAGCAAACCCCAGGTTTAAAATATATCAGTCACTTTCTTTCTAACGTCATAAATTAAAAAGGGCTATCTTAAAACGAGGGTTTTACTAGACTTGTCTTAAACCATCTCATGTAATAAGACAGTAGAAAGCTAGTGACTAACACAAGTGCACCGACACAATATGATTGTATCAAGAGAGATTTTCAACTTGGAGTAGGTGGCTGGCCACTAGGTAAAACCAAGTACCTTTATCGAAAGGTCAAGCTCATTGTAGGATTCGAAACACGACCTTCGCCGGCATTTGACGTCGGTACGACTAAGCTATAACTCTTTTGCCAGTTGTACCTGTTATTTCTGTGCTGGTTATTTTGACATGAGTTTGATTGATGACGTTTTTTGTCGAATTATTCTAATAGGTAGGTACGATGCTACATCTCAAGCAAATGCGCATACTAGTACAATAATTTTAAGTTATACACAGGGTTATTCGAAAAACATTAACAACCTCTCAGGACTATATTACTCATATCATAAACAACAAGTCTTGTTCTATGACTTTTAATAATTCATCAGACTTTCATACAAATATAAAAATATTTAAATTCAACGCTCTAAATGCTACAAACTCTACGCATAACAAAATACTAGTAGGGACTAAAAATACAGAATTGAAATGTGTTAGATAAACCAATGAAATCATGAATGTTTGTTTTTTGGTAAATGTATTACGGTTTTTAAAGTCATAGAACAAAAGTTGTTGTTTATGATGTACTTGCTATCCCCCGCGGTTTCACCCGCTAGCCTATGTCCTTCTCCATTCCATAGGCTATCTGCATGCCAAATTTCATGATAATCCCTTGAGTAGTTGAGGCGTGAAGGCGTAACAAACAAATGAACAAACTCACTTTCGCATTTATAATAGTTAGGATAGGATGTAATACAGTCCGGCAAGGTTGTTAGTGGTTTTACTATGTATCCTGTATAACAGATCCTGGTAAAAAAATACTTGATCTTTTCAGACTTTGTTGTCCTGAATAAATCTTTTTTCTTTCTTTCATGACTTACCTCATGACCAGCCTCCAGTAGCAGCTTGACGATGCCTTCTCCCAAGATGTTATGGCTTTTCCCGGGCAACGGAAACACAACCAAGATCCTATATGCATCAGTCAAGCATGACGTCACCGCCAGGACCGTGAGCAAATATATCGTTGATATACTCATTTTCTACAAAGAGAATTGACATAGTAAATATTTATTCAAGTTCTTTATTTACAACAAATATGTACAAAATACAATCTATATATAGAAAATTTCCTCAAGCCTGCCGCTGCTTCCGATTAACGGCAGGGTTCCCAGAAGGCTGGCAGCGTTTCCTCTTTGGATAGCCAAGCTGACGCGTTGGCGGAAAAAGCTCCCCGCCCGCTGGTCTCCGGAGGTCTCGATCAAAAGCTGTGGTCATCTTATTCAGGTTAAGTGTAAATATTGCACAGTTTTATTAGTCATGGAAAATATAAATAGTTCAATGTTGCTTTGAGAGTTAAAATAACCATTTTAACACAATACAATTTCGCCTAAGCGTGGTATCACAAGAAATTGTTTACAATTGCTTCTTGTTATCTTATTTTTTCTAAACTGTTTTATGTTTGTGTATTTTACAAGTCAATTAAGAGTAAGTGAGTAAGAGATTTTACAAGTCAATTGAGAGTAGGTCTCCATTTGTTATTTTTTACCGTGAAACGATACGATACGTAAATGCGCAACTTGTCAATTCCTTACATAAACACTTCTTTATTTCTTAAATTTAAATCATTAAATCCAGACAGTGACAGATAGAATTATAATGATTATTGCGATAAACCTGCAATAGTGAATTAGATCAATCTGTTTATCTACTAACTTGTTATCATAAGTTTTCATTATTATCATCCAGATATACGCGTAGGCCTGTCGATATAATGTAAATTGTGTAATGCCAGACGCTAAATCGTCAGTCAATTCGATCATATTCATTAGGTTGAAAATGACATCAATTAATATACATTTAGCCGTCGATCCCACAGCGAGCGATCTAGAGTTTTGCGCGCACAGTGCGCGGTCTTCAGTTCTCAATAAAGCTTTCGGGAATAGAACTCCGACAGAACGTGCGTTCTCCTTGACAGCCGCGGTCGCTGTGTGCAATGATCAATCAATGATCAAAAGCACCGCATAGACCACAGCGGATTCGGAAGTTATTCTATGAGTTATTCCAGGCTACGATCTACCTGTATGCCAAATTTCATCATGATAGGTTAGTAGTGCCGTTGTGGGAGGTAACAAACAAACAGACTTTGTTTATAATATTAGTAGAATCAAAATGTTTGATGATTTGACAGTGGCGTAACTATACCATCTGGGGCCCGTGGAAAATTCTTTTGATGGGGCCCTATCAGTAAAATTGTCAGTTTGTACTCAGTTTATTATTAAAAAAAATATTATTATATTATTTCGGATTTTAAGCAGAACTTATAAAAATATAGTTTTCAAAGATGGAATCTTTATTTACAACAAATATGTACAAAATACAATCTATATATAGAAAATTTCCTCAAGCCTGCCGCTGCTTCCGATTAACGGCAGGGTTCCCAGTAGGCTGGCAGCGTTTCCTCTTTGGATAGCCAAAAATAAAATAAAATAGGTACTCAGGTACAATGTAAAAAAATATTTCTGAGCTCGCGGCCTCTTGGGCCGGGGCCCTCTTGGGTCGGGGGCCCGTGGCATTTTGCCAGCCCTGCCACCCTATTGTTACGCCACTGTGATTTGACATAATTCTTAATTGCACAATATTTCGTATTCATGCATTTTATCTTATCTCATGTGAGTAGGTACACGCCAAGCTAATCAGTTAATTCCACTTGACAGTAAAATGCTAATTATAAATAAATATAAATATCCTGGGACATTCCTCACACAAGGTCATCTGGTCCCAAACTAAGCAGAGCTTGTACTATGGAATCCTGATAACTGATATCATACATATAGTACTGTTTGTAAATATACATAATTACACTCAGACTCAGGACGTACAGACATATTCATGCAAACAATCGACCACACGACCTGCGGCGCGATACCGTACCGTACCGTAGCCATCGACGCTTGCAACACCAGGACCCACGCGTCACCGACCCTTCCGCCTCCCCAATAAGCAATATTGATTATTATTATTATTATTATTATTATAGATTTATTTTACTATTTGATTCAGCAATCCTAACTATTATAAATGCGAAAGTGATTTTGTTTATTTGTTTGTTACGCCTTCACGCCTCAACTACTGAACGGCTCATCATGAAATAGGCTATTCTTTATCCCATAAACGCGGATGAAACCGCGTGGGACAGCTAGTAAAATACAATAACATCGAAGAACCTTAGACGCGGCAAATGTATTTTTAACTGATTTCTAAAAAAGGAGGTTCTGTGATCGACGCGTATGATTTTTTGTTATGTTTGTTCACCGATTAATCTGAAATGGCTTATGCTATTGTTTAAACTGTATTATATTACGGTAGATATCATGATCTGACCATGGATATTGAAGTTATGATGGAATTCCTCAACGGAAAGGATTCAATATTGTCGAAAATGTATCAATGATAATGATAAAACTTGAGAGGTATTGAATACTCATATGAAACACAAAATTTAAAAATAAATTAACTTTGTAAAAAAATAAACCTCCGAATAAAATAATTTCGCTGACTTCAAAAAGGTATCAGATTACAGTTATTTCAT